>OX336389.2:741809979-744209979 GCA_946902985.2 Meconema thalassinum
TTTTTTTACCTGGAACTTGGTTTACAGGTAGAAGGGATAGAGACCTTTCATTTATGTTAACAAACTTTTTGTAGAATCCTAGTTTCCAAAATAGTGACCATTTTTTTCCAAATTTTATTTTTGTTGACCTAAAGACCTGAGACTTGGTAATGGGGATATAGGGGGGTAAAGACCATTGATTTACGTCAGACAAACGTTTTTGTAAAATTCCTAATTTTGGAAATATAAGTCCATTTTCAAAATTTTATTTTTGTTGTCCTAGAGACATGTGACTTAGTGTGGGGTGGTAGAGGGGGTAAAGGCCATTGATTTACGTCAGACAAATGTGTTTGTAAAATTCCTAATTTTGGAAATAAAACCCTTTTTTAAAAATTTTAATTTTTTGTCCTGGAGACCTGGGACTTGGTACAGTGGTAGAGGAGGCAAAGGCCATTCATTTATGTCAAACAAACATTTTTGTTAACTTTTTAATTTCGGAAATATAACCCTTTTTGGAAATATGTTTTGGAAAATTTGAAAAATACACTATTTTTGGACTGAGAGGGGTATAGAAGTAGGTGTTGGAGTTAACATATGTCTTTTCAGGATTTTTAGTTTAATGATACAGTCTACTTTCCAAATATTTTTTGAAAAATTTGAAAAATACACTAATTTTTGACTATGCATGGGATAGAGGTAAGTGTAAGAGTTGAGAGTCATTGATAAAACTTAGAGTACTTTCGTTTTTTTTTTGGAATTTTGTGTGTTGTTGTTGTTGTTGCTGCTTACAATCATGGCTGTAAGCAATATGCAGCCATAAAAAAGGACTGACATACTTTCCAAGACCAAATAAGCCCCAACAAACAAGAGCAAATATAAAAGAGCTAATACAAAAGCCAACAAAAGCCAACAAAAAGCCAACAAAAACTGACCAAAAAAGCCATGTAGCATGCTGGTAGTTGAGTGAGTTGTTATATTGACCGATAGGTAGCAGGCTGGTAATTGAGTGAGTATTGATATCGACCGCTAGATAGCATGCTGTTCGTTCAGTGAGCGAGTATTGAAATGGAGCGCTAGGTAGCATGCTGGTCGGTCAAGTAGTTCTCATAGTCACTGCTAGATAGCGGCAACATACTTTGCGTGTCGCATTTGACTATTTGGTAAAGTTTTACCTCATAAAAACGTGCTCGTATATGCTTTGTACAAAAATTGAATATACAATTAACCACTAAGTGTTTAGAACTAACATGTATAGCCTTGTGTAGGGAATATTGGGGTCCTTAGCAAGAAAGAGTGCCTAACACACATGAGTGTACAGCCTTTTGATATGCAGTAAGTACCTGATAACCTTGAGTAGGCCATAAGAATATTTTCAGTTGACTACTACCTGTCACAGTGTTTACATTGTGAAAGACCGTTGAAGCAACCAGTCTTTAGCCTTGTCATAAGCAGTGAACAGCTGTTACCCTTAACCAGGGGTACATTAGAGGACCCTTATCAAGAATATCATCAGTTGACTACTACCATCCACAGTGACCACATCGTGAAAGACTGTCAAAACAACTATTGTACAGCCTTGTACTACTCAGTAAGTAGCTGTTGGTCTTGACTATTGTATATTAGAGAACCCTTAGCAAGTATATAATCAGTTGACTACTACTTGTTACAGTGTTCACATCGTGAAAGACCGTCTCACTGTCCAGTCTACAGCCTTGTCATACGCTGTAAAGAGTTGTTGGTCTAGACTAGGGGTATATTAGAGGACCCTTCACAAGAATATCACCAGTTGACTACTACCTCTCACGGTGTTCACATCGTGAAAGACCGTCTCACCGACCAACCTCTAGTCTTGTGATACGCAGTAAGCAGCTGTTTGCAGAAATCAACATTCGTGATGGAAGAACCCATTCCTAGCTATATGTGTAAAGAGTGTGGAAAGACTTTTCTTCGGGACTATCATAGGAAGCGTCATGAAGTTTCGTGTGGGGAATTTCATGAGTGTAAAACGTGTGGCTGTACATTCAACAATGCCTACAACGGACGTCGTCATGAAGAATGTTGTAATGTTGTGTCGGCAGCTAAAAGACAAAAATCTGAGCCCACAAAACATTACCTACTGTCATTGGTCCCTGACAAAAATGGACTTATTGAATATGAGACATCTTTTGAAGGTCGACTTAAATCCTATTTCATTCGTTGCGATACGTGCAAGGATTTAAATTCATACCTTAAAGAGTCCAAACAGCAAATAATTCAAGCTATGGAGAAAGAACTAGCAATGCACAAGTCGATCAAAGTTAATCTTGTGGCTGAATGTAGATTCATTCATACATCTACCAATGAAATTACAGATCGTGCTTTTAAAACACGAAATCAGGCCCTATTTTTGGAAACGGACTTAAGTAGTTTCTTGGAAACACAATTTACAAAGTTAACTACAGAAATGGAGGAATCTGAGCTAAAAGGCAGTAATTGGGCTTTGTTAGCAGTGGAAGGAGTACGATTGAAAATAAATAAGTACAATCCCTTGCGTGGAAGCACATATATTCCATTACCAGCAGCTATACAAGCAAGAAAAGCCTGCATTAATCCTGAAAACTTGAAAGATGAAAAGTGTTTTATGTATGCCATTTTAGCAAAACTGGTTAAAAAGGATGCTCATCGCATTAGTAAATACAAGGATCTGGAAAACAAGTATGATTTTTCAGTAATATCATTTCCAACATTACTAGCTGACATTCCCAAATTCGAGAAAGCCAACGACATATCCATCAATGTATTTGGACTGGAAGAAGACAACAAACTGTTTCCTCTAAAGGTTGTGGATCAAGAGTTACAAGACCATCGTGACCTCCTTCTGCTAAGTTCATTATCCTGCCAGAACCACTACGTCTTTATCAAAGATTTTGATAAACTAGTAGGACATCAGATTACCCGCCATGGACATAAGATATATACGTGTAAACGGTGTTTTACTCACTTTGATAATCAATATGGGCAACAAGGAATGGAAAAATTAAAAGAACATAGAGCTTTGTGTGTCCAGCATGACATTGCTAGGGTTGAAATGCCTATTAAAAACCCAATTGTGAAATTCGTAAATGTGGAAAAAATGCTTAGAATACCTTACGTTATCTATGCAGATTTTGAAAGTATACTGTTACCCTATCAAACATGTCTACCTAATCCTGAGGCAAGTTATACAGTGCCATACCAGAGTCATGTTCCTATGAGCTTTGGTATATATGTTAAACCCTCACCAGCTGTGGAACACATAAAGACAAACCTTCCGAGCCAACCTATTATTTATCGTGGACCTGACGCTGCAGAAAAGTTTATGGACTGTTTGATCTCAATAGCTAATGAAATTGATCGTCTTTACAGCTTAAATGTTTCAAAAGCTTTAACTGAGCATCAAGAAGCAGAGTTCCAATCTTCTGAAACCTGTTATTTGTGTCATAAACCATTTACCAAAGAGGACTGGAAAGTTCGAGACCATTGTCATATTACAGGGGATTACCGTGGAAGTGCTCACAATAACTGTAATTTGAAGTGTAAAACACGAAACCCCGTTCCTGTATTTCTACATAATATGAGTGGCTATGACGCAAATTTCATTGTAAAGCAATTGGGGTGTACTACTGAAAGAGTGGACGTTATCCCTAACTCCAAAGAAAAGTACATCTCTTTCACCAAATATGTTGGAAATGTTAAGCTTCGATTTGTGGACACGTTTCGGTTAATGCCAAGTAGTTTGGAAAACTTAGTTTCCAACTTAACATTATACCCTGAAACAGACAAGTACTTTGGAAAAGAAAATGCAATGCTCATGACTCGTAAAGGGGTATTTTGTTATGACTACATTGACTCATGGGAAAAGTTAAGTGAAACGTGTTTACCTCCAAAAGAGGTATTCTTTAACAAATTAAGTCAAGAAAATGTTAGTCAAAAAGACTATGAACATGCTAAAATGTGTGGAATCAGTTCAACATTAAAACTCTAGGGGAATATAGTGACCTCTACCTAACTTCAGATGTACTCCTTCTTGCAGACAGCTTTGAAACGTTTAGAAACAAAACACTAGAAACACACCGAGTGGATGCTGCACACTTTTTCACTTCGCCTGGTTTAAGTTTTGAGGCAATGCTCCTTTACACAGGCATTGAACTGGAATTGCTACAGGATTACGATCAGATTCTTTTAATCGAGTCTGGAATACGTGGAGGCATATGCCAGGTGTCTCATCGGTATGCTGAAGCTAACAATAAATACATGGAAACCTATGATTCTGAGAAACCATCACAGTTTATTACCTATGATGATGCCAACAACCAATACGGGTGGGCTATGTGTCACTCTCTTCCTTATGGCGGATTTCAGTGGGTTTCTCCAGATACCGCTGATCTAGAAAAACTGAAGAAAGACGATCCTGTGGGATACATTCTAGACGTTGATGTTGATTACCCATCTGACCTTCATGATCTACACAACGATTTACCTTTCCTACCAGAGTGTACACAACCTAAGGATTCGTATCTGAAAAAACTAATTCCTCATCTTGGAAATCGAAGGCGATATGTTGTTCACTACATGGCATTAAAACAGGCTTTAGATCATGGAATAAAATTGATAAAAATTCATCGTGTGTTAAAGTTTAAGCAAAGACCTTGGTTAAAGGCATACGTTGATTTTAATAACAACCTTCGAAAACAAGCCAAAAATGAGTTTGAGAAAAATCTGTACAAATTATTCAACAATGCCATTTTTGGAAAAACAATGGAAAATATCCGTAAAAGAATAGACATACGTCTTGTGACTGACAGCAAAAAGGCAGAAAAGCTAATAGCAAAGCCGACATTTATTGACAGAACTATTTATGGTCCTAACCTAGCTGCTTTCCACATGGCTAAACGTAACATTGTATTCAATAAGCCTATATATATTGGAATGTGTATACTGGATATTTCAAAAACTCTCATGTATTCCCACCACTATGATGTCCTGCTACCCTATTATGGCATGGACAATCTTAAACTCATGTATATGGATACCGACTCGTTCATTTATTTGGTTAACACCCCAGATGTATATCAAGACAAGTTGGATTTCCTAGAACACCTGGACACATCAGATTATCCTACTAATCACATATGTTACTCTACATCAAACAAGAAAACGTTGGGGAAATTTAAAGACGAGGCTTGTGGACAAATTATAAAAGCATTTGTTGGACTTAGAGCTAAAATGTACGCTTTAGACATAAATGGTAAAGAAATCAAAAAGATTAAAGGTATTAGCAAAGGGGTTGTCAAAAATTGTATAAGCTTTCAAGATTATAAGGATTGTGTCATGAACAACAATGTAAAAAGAATACCAATGAACATTATCGCTTCTAAACAACATGACATATCATCTATAAGACTAAACAAAATTGCTTTGTGTCCTGGTGATGATAAAAGAGTGATTGATGCTGATGGTATAGGTACACATGCCTATGGTCATTACTCAATCATTGACTATGCTTAAAGAGTTAAGTTATGAATATCAAAATATTCTGCCTGCAACTAGCAAATACATAAAACAAAACAATTTAGGAAATAAAACAATAGCACTACAAAAATAAAAAACCAAAATAAAAAATGGCATTCATAATCAAAAATAAATAAAATAGAAAACAAAATAAAAACAAGTGTACAATTTATAACAAAAAGGAATATATATAAAATGTATTATGTGTAAATAGTGTACATGTATTTAAAATAAAAGAATATTGTACCGTATGGAAACTGCTTGTACATTTTTAATTACTACCCACCTCTCTCCGCTCCTAATGCAAAATGAACATGTAAAACACAAATTGGAAAATCCATGTTTCCATATTGACAAAATAAAAAAAACATTAAACTGAAATTTTAAAAACTGTAAATGGGAATTTGGTAAATTGACAAATGTGTAAACAACAAATTGAAAAATCCATGTTTCTATATCATGAAATTGAAAAACTTTAAACTGACATTTTAAGAACTGTAAATGGGAAATTGTGAAATTGAAAAATGTGTAAACAACATAATGCAAAATCCATGTTTCCATGTTATGAGATTGAAAAACTTAAAACTAACATTTTAAAAAAACTGAAAATGGGAAATTGGAAAATTGCCATGTGTGTAAACAACAAAATGAAAAAAAAACCGGTTGGGGTAGTTATCATGTTGTACAGTAACCTATAAAACTAGTATAAAGATAGTTGCTTGTACCCGTATATACTTTGTGTATGTGCATTAGCCTTTGGATTAGCTTAAGTTAGGTTTGGTAAAGTTAGGTTTGGTGAGGTTAGGTATGTAGCCTTGTAGTTTACTCTTTTCAGAAAATGTAAAATCTAAAATCAAAAAATCTTAAATTGAAAATGTAACATCTAAAAAACTAAAATCTAAAATATAAAAAAATCAAAAATGTAAAATGTAAAATCTAAAAAAAATGTAAAATGAAAAATCAAAAATGTAAAATGTTAAAATGTAAAATGTTAAAATGTTGAATCTAAAATATTTAAATGAGGTTTCTGTGGGTTAGGTTAGGTTAGGTTAGGTTAGATTAGGTTAGGTTAAAACTCAGTTTATTATTTGTGCTCTCTCATTTGCTCTTACTTATTTACTCACACTTTTTGCTCTCAACTGTTTTGCTCTCACTTTTTTGCTCCCACTTTTGCACTCACTTTTGCACTCACTCTTGCACTCACTTTTGCACTCACTCTTGCACCCACTTTTGCACTCACTTTTGCACTCACTTTTGCACTCACTTTGAAGTTTGGTTATGTTAGGTTAGATTAGGTGAAGTTAGGTTAGGTTAGGTTATAACTTAGTTAATTATGTGTGCTCTTACATTTGCTCTCATATTTGCTCTCACTTTGAAGTTTGGCTAGGTTAGGTTAGGTTAGGTTAGGTTAAATAATGTTTGTTAGGTTAGGTTAGGTTAGGCGAAGTTAGGTTAGGTTAAGTTAGGTTAGGGTAGGTTAGGTAAAGTTGGATTAGGCGGAATGGCTGAGGTATGAATGAAACCCCACGTTTTCTTACTTTCACGTCATGAGGCTGAGTGTACCCCAGTCCAGCTCTCAGCCCAAAATAAAATTTCTTGGTTGAGGCGGGAATGAAACCCACACCTCTAGGGAAACAGCTAAAATGCTAGCAACTACACCAAAAGTGTACAATATAAGGCTGGTCTGGATTGCACATGATCAATTAATAATTACCTAATAATAATAATAATAATAATAATAATAATAATAATAAATATTCCATTTAGCAACTACACGGCCGACCTCCCTCTGTGACGTCATTCACGGTCTCAGGGCGTGGCGGCCATTTTGCCCATTAGCCACTGCGCCAGCTCTGAATGACCCCTCCATAAGAATAACATAGAGTGATTGCGCGCGGCGGCCATCTTGCCCATTAGCCCCTGCGCCAGCTTCGGCTTATATTACCTACTGTCGTTGGACTTGAGGTGACATTCAGTTTTTGAATGTATTATTTATTTTTTGTCAAAAGGGCCTAACTACACTTTTGTTAATATCTCGCTAACTAATAATCAGAGAGGGTCAAGTGAGGTGTCATGGGACTCAGGATGGTCAACCCTTTTCCATGACCAACGAATTTACCCAAAAGGTCTAATACAGCATGGTCATTGACCTATGATTTTATAATCTAATCATCGGAGAGGGTCAAGTGAGGTGTCATAGGACTTAGAATGGTTAACCCTTTCCCATGACCAATGAAATTACCCCAAAAATACAAAACAGCAAGGTCATTGACCTAAGATTTTATAAACTAATAATCGAATATCAACATGCGAGGTGTCATAGGACTTAGAATGGTCAACCCTTTCCCATGGCCAATGAATTTACCCAAAATACCCAATACATCAAGGTCATCGACCTGAGATTTTATAAACTAATAATCGGATACGAACATGTGAGATGTTTACCATGCGTGATGAAACATAGCTAGGTAGAGAAAGAATTAGTGTAGGCTACATGTATGGTGACTGACAAGTCTTTTACCATTGAAACTTGTTTTCAGATCAAACTGCAGTATAGAGAGAGTATAGGTTGCAGGTATGGGTTAATAAATGAGAAACGGTGTACGCAAATTCTGATTTATCAAGAATTAAGAATAGACTATCCTTAATTGATTGGTTAAAGGTGATAGCTAAAACACAAAAATGCTCTGTGGTTACCGAGACAAAATGGTCGCTACACACAACAAGCTTTAAATACTTGAGGCTAATAATCTATACACACACACACACACACTCGCTTGTTGTAAACTAAACTGTGTTGCTGTCAGTGCTCAGACAGTAGGCTGATGACGAAATGCATTGCTAACAGAAATATAATCATTTCCGGTTTTCTAATGTTACCAGCTATCCATTTTGTTTGTGTTGCAGTGGTAAGCACTTTTAGCTCTTGTACTGGTGGTTTAACTCGATTTCCAGGTCTGAGGCCTAGAACGAGTCGAACTAAGAAACAAGGGCATGGTGGTGCAGTGGTTAAGCTGTTATTCTTTTCACCAGGGGTTCGATTTCAGGTTAATATGCATGTCATAAACATATTAAACAAAACAAAACAGAGATAACGTTTAAAACTGATTACATTTGTGTTTTTTTTTCAAATTATTACTTGGATTACAAATACAAAGGTGAACTGGGTTTTATATACAGTTAATGCTGTCTATCACACACTAAACTGTAAGAAAGCCAAAAGAGCAAGAGGCGTAGGTAGAGCAGTGGTAAAATTGCTATATGTAGAGAACTACCTGGCAAAGCTATAACGCATTAACAGTGCAGGATACAATCCAGCAATCAAATTTGTATCTTGTGGAACAGAGAAATGCACTTACGTGAGAAAATGCAAGTTCTTGTGTAATATGACCTAACACACAAGTGTTCACCTGTGCACGTGCACGATAAGAGCTAACAAGTCACATTCTGTTTAGTTCGTAAGTAACGTTAGGTTAGGGCTAATGCACACACCCTAGTACACGAGATACATGCCATTTGAGAGCAGGTCAAGGGATCTAACTTGCTGGGTGGATGTGTTCTAACGAGTCATTTGTAGTTGAAAGAGAATTATACTTTTTCTTAAGATGTTAAAACTGAGGAGATGGTACGCGCAGTAAGACGTCTTGTTATTTCCTGTGTCATATTACAGACATGGCAGAGAGCGCACAGTTCTGTTGCTATGACTAACGCTGCAGTAATTTGAAACCCCAGGTGTTCATCAAGACAATGGGTGATGATTATACAAAGTTAGCAGTCATTGGATATTACACAGGTGCTCCTTCCGGTGTCATGTTGCTGACATGGCAGAGAGCGCACAGTTCTATTGCTATGGCTAACGCTGCAGTAATTTGAAACCCCAGGTGTTGATCAAGACAATGGGTGATGATCATGCAAAGTCAGCAGTAATTGGATACCACACATCAACATGGACTAAATCATAAACGTGTTGTCATAACCCGAAGAAACCTCATTTAAAGATTTTAGATATTACATTTTACATTTTAACATTTAACATTTTTACATTTTAGATTTTGGATTTTTTTAATTTTACTTTTTTTTAGGTTTTACATTTTAAATTTAAGATCTTTTGATTTTTAGATTTTTACTTTTTTACATTTTCCTAAAAGAGTAAACTACAAGGTCACATACCTAACCTTATTAAACCGGACTTTACCAAACCTAACTTAAGCTAATCCAAAGGCTAATGCACATACACAAAGTATATAAGGTACATGCAACTATCCTTATGCTAGTCTTATAGGTTACTGTACAACATGATCACTAGCCCAAACGGATATTTTTTTTTTCATTTTGTTGTTTACACATATGTCAATATTCCAATTTCCCATTTTCAGTTTTTTAATGTCATTTTTTAGTGTTTCAATTTCATAATATGGAAACATGGATTTTGCATTTTGTTGTTTACACATTCATTAATTTCACAATTTCCCATTTACAGATCTTAAAATGTCAGTTTAAAGTTTTTCAATTTCATGATATAGAAACATGGATTTTCCAATTTGTTGTTTTCACATTTGTCAATTTACCAAATTCCCATTAACAGTTTTTAAAATTTCAGTTTAATGTTTTTTTTCTATTTGTCAATATGGAAACATGGATTTTTTCGAATTTGTGTTTTACATGTTCATTTTGCATTAGGAGTGGAGAGAGGTGGGTACTAATTAAAAATGTGCAAGCTGTGTCCATTGTTGACGAGTCCTTGTCATACAACAGACAAGTGAGTTCATGTTTCGCATGCATTACCTAAAATGTAATACCATGCAAGTGTTTAACATTTTATAAATTAGCTTATGTATTAGTGGGGTCTTATGTTGGCATTTTGTGTTGGCTTATTCTGTATATTGGCTTTTATGTTGGCTTTTGTGTTGGCTTTTAAGTTGGCTTTTTGTGTGTTGGCTTTAGTGTTGATTTATATTTTGGCTTTTGTGTTGGCTTATTTGACAAGTTATTTTGTCAATGCCTTTAGTGGATTTTCCTCTTGGTCTTGGAAAGTATATCAGTCCATTTTATCACAACATAATGCTTACTGCCATGTTTGTAAGCAACAACAACAACACACTAAACTTTCAAAAAAATCTAATTTACTCTAAAGTACTCTCAACTCGTACTCTTACCTCTATCCCATGCCTAGTCAAGAACATTATATTTTTTTTCCAAAAAAGGTGAATGGGGAAAGTAGACTATATGTTTAAACTAAAAAAATCATATAAAGTCATATGTTAACTCTAACACCTACGTTTATCCCATTCTTAGTCGAAAAATATTCTATTCTTTTAAATGTTTCTAAAAAATATTTGGAAAGTAGGCTATATTTTGAAAACTAATCATCCTATAAAGTCATATATAGACTCAAACCAATGGCTTTTATATCCTTAATCGTTAGAACAAAATATGGAATTTTTGTCATTTTTTCCAAAAATGTTCATTTTAAAAAATGGGGTATATATTGGAAACTAGGAATTTTACAAAATAGTGTGTTTGACATAAATGACAGGTATTTAGCCCCTCTACCCACAAACCAAGTCCCAGATCTCTGGGGACAAAATCTAAAAATGTTTTAATTGTGAAAGTAGGCGATATTTTGAAAACGTATCATTCTAAAAAGTCATATATAAACTCAAACAAATGTTCTTTAAGTTATTTAACGTTAAAACAAAACATGATGGTGGCTTATGGTGGCTTAGGGTGGTGGCTTATGGTGGCTTATGGTGGTGGCTTATGATGGTGCCTTATGGTGGTGGCTTATGTTGGTGGCTTATGGTGGTGGCTTATAGTGGTCGCATATGTTGGTGGCTTATTTTTGGTGGTTTATGTTAATACCTTATTTGTAATGGCTTATTTGACAAGTTATTTTTGTCAATGTATTTAGAGGATTTTTCCCTTGGTCTTGGAAAGTATCTCAACCCTTTTTTTTATGGTAGCATAATGCTTACCGCCATGTTTGTAAGCAACAACAACACACTAAAATGCCAAGAATCCAAAGTACTGTATGGTATCTGTGAGGGATGCCAATACAAATACTAAATCTAGGGGATGAAATTAATCTAAATTGGGGTTGTAACTTGGCGAATTTGTAAGAGGTAGGGATTGTTTTATGAAAGGAGATCGATTGAGTGATCAGCCAGGAGAACTCTCCAAGGTGCTGTTTAACGGGGTAGTTCTAGGTAAAGGGGTAGTTGGTAAGAGCTATTAAGTTGTAAGCCAAAGCGCGAGGCCGGCGCCACGCGGTCTGCAAAGAGCTATAAGCACGCGAGCAAGTAGCGAGCTAGCTGTGGTCGGCACGTATCAAGGACACTTGCTGATCAAGGGTCGTGATTAAGCAAATAAACACTAAAGCTATTTCTAAGTCCTACCTAAGTGGAATCTATTAGGGTAGGAACCTACTGACTAAATAAATAAAGGAGTAAGACCAGTGGCTTCTGTTAATTAGAGTTTTAATGGGTATCTCTATTGAGAGATACTCTAAAAGAGCTAGCAGTTCAGACTAGTGGATAATAATAAATAAAATACAGTCCAAGCACAGGGGGAAGGGAGTGTGTAGTGTAGTGGTTAGAGTGTGGATCGCTAAGACACTTACCCGACCTGAAGACAGCAGCGGTACGGCACGTCGTTGCACTGAGAGGACTGAGTAATTAGTGATCTCGGCCCTTGACGTTTGGGGGGCTCTTATAGCTTTGGTGTGCACGGTCGGCGGATTCCTACATTTCTCCCGTGTCGTACACCTTCCTCAGGTCGTTACCTTTGGTACGAGCCTACCTGACTTCCTGAGTTTGCTACTTGTGTTCTTCATGTAATTTTGTAGGTGGTATCATATTAGAATCTTATATCAGAAGTCTGTAGTTTTATGAATTTGTGTATTTTCCTTAAGGGATGGTATAGCGTACCCTAGGGGTACAACAGTACTCTAAGGTTAATGATTGTCTCTCAACTCCATTCAACGCCTAGTCAAAAACATTATATAATTTTCAAATTTTTCAAGAAAGGTAAATTGGGGAAGTAGGGTATATGTTTAAACTAAAAATCATATCAAATCATATGCTAACTCTAACACCTACGTCTATCCCACTCTCAGTCAAAAAATATATTATTCTTCAAATTTTTTCCAAAACAATATTTGGAAAGTAGGCCATATTTTGAAAAGTAATCATCCTATAAAGTCATATATAGACCCAACCAATGGCTTTTATATCCTTAATCGTAAGAACAAAATATGGAATTTTTGACATTTTTTCCAAAAATGTTCATTTTAAAACGGGGCTATATTTTGGAAACTAGGAATTTTACAAAAGGGTTTGTTTAACGTAAATGACAGGTATTTATCCCCACTACCCACAAACCCAGTCCCAGGTCTCTGGGACAAAATCCAAAAAAGTTCAATTTGGAAAGTAGGCGATATTTTGAAAACTAATCATCCTAAAAAGTCATATATAGGCTCAAACCAATTGCTTTTATGTCCTTATTTGGTAGAACAAAACTTAAAATTTTTTAAGTTTTTCCAAAAAAGTCGAATGTTCAAAATTGACTATATTTTGGGAACTAAGAATTTTACAAATAAGTTTGTTTAACGTAAATGAAAGGCCTTTACCCCCTCTACCCAAAAAATAAATTTCAGGTTCCTAGGACAAAAACTGTGCAGTAGTGTGTTTTGGTGGTTTCTAGCACCACCTCCACCACCCCACCTCACAAGATGGCGGCCGTAGCTTAACTTAACCTAGCCTAACCTAACAAGATGGCTGCCGTAGCTTAACTTAACCTAGCCTAACCTAACAAGATGGCGGCCGTAGCTTTACTTAACCTATCTTAACCTAACCTAACTCACCCTAAACCTACGAGGTGCGATCAAAAAATTTTCAAGATGGTGGTCATAGCTTAACTGAACCTAGCCTAACCTAAACCTACGAGGTGTGATCATAAAGTTCCAAGATGGCGGTCGTAGCTTAACTCAACCTAACCTAACCCTTCGAGGTGTGATCAAAAAGTTACAAAATGGCTGCCGTAGCTTAACTTAACCTTTGATTGATCCCTGTTGATTAAACCTAGCCTAACCTAACAAGATGGCGGCCGTAGCTTTACTTAACCTAACCTAACTTAACCTAAACCTACGAGGTGCGAACAAAAAATTTTCAAAGTGGTCTTAGCATAACTGGACCTAGCCTAACCTAACCTAAACCTACGAGATGTGATAATAATGTTCCAAGATGGCGTCAGAAGGTTAACATAACCTAGTCTAACCCTACGAGGTGTGATCAAAAAGTTCCAAAATGGCTGCCGTAGCTTAACTTAACCTTTGATTGATCCCTGTTGATTGACCCCTTTTGATTTATCTCTGTTGATGTATCCCTTTGGACTGGTCCCTGTTGACTAGCCCCTTTGGACGGGTCCTTTTTGAAGGGAGTCATTTTGTTTACGGGTCCCGGAGGACGGGTCCTTGTTGACGGGTCCCTGTGGGCGGGTCCTTTGGACTGATCCCTATGGACTGGCCCATGCATTTTTTCCAAATTATATCAAAGGGACGGCCGCCATCTTGTTAGGTTAGGCTAGGTTTAATCAACAGGGATCAATCAAAGGTTAAGTTAAGCTACGGCAGCCATTTTGGAACTTTTTTATCACACCTCGTAGGGTTAGGTTAGGTTGAGTTGAGCTACGACCGCCATCTTGGAACTTTATAATCACACCTCGTAGGTTTAGGTTAGGTTAGGCTAGGTTCAGTTAAGCTATGACCACCATCTTGAAAATTTTTTGATCGCACCTCGTAGGTTTAGGTTGAGTTAGGTTAGGTTAAGTTAGGTTAAGTAAAGCTACGGCCGCCATCTTGTAAGGTTAGGCCAGGTTAAGTTAAGCTACGCCCGCCATCTTGTTAGGTTAAGCTAGGTTAAGTTAAGCTACGGCCGCCATCTTGTGAGGTGGGGAGGTGGAGGTGGTGCTAGAAACCCCCAAAACACACTACTGCACAGTTTTTGTCCTAGGAACCTGAAATGTAATTTTTGGGTAGAGGGGGTAAAGGCCTTTCATTTACGTTAAACAAACTATTTTGTAAAATTCTTAGTTCCCAAAATATAGACAATTTTGAACATTGGACTTTTTTAGAAAAACTGAAAAAAATGTTAAGTTTTGTTCTACCAATTAAGGACATAAACGCTATTGGTTTGAGTCTATATATGACTTTTAGGATGATTAGTTTTCAAAATATCGCCTACTTTCCAAATTGAACTTTTTTGGATTTTGTCCCAGAGACCTGGGACTTGGTTTGTGGGTAGTGGGGATAAATACCTGTCATTTACATTAAACAAACCTTTTTGTAAAATTCCTAGTTTCCAAAATATAGCCCCGTTTTAAAATGAACATTTTTGGAAAAAATGTCAAAAATTACATATTTTGTTCTTACGATTAAGGAAATAAAAGCCATTGGTTTGAGTCTATATTTGACTTTTTAGGATGATTAGTTTTCAAAATATGGCCTACTATCCAAATATTGTTTTAAAAAAATTTGAAGAATATTATATTTTTTGACTGAGAGTGGGATAGACGTAGGTGTTAACGTTAGCATATGATTTGATATGATTTTTAGTTTAAACATATAGCCTACTTCCCCAATTTACCTTTTTTGAAAAATTTGAAAAATATATAATGTTTTTGACTAGGCGTTGAATGGAGTTGAGAGACAATCATTAACCTTAGAGTACTTTGGATTCTTGGAATTTTAGTGTGTTGTTGTTGCTTACAAACATGGCGGTAAGCATTATGCTACCATAAAAAAAGGGTTGAGATACTTTCCAAGACCAAGAGAAAAGTCCTCTAAATACATTGACAAAAATAACTTACCAAATAAGCCATTACAAATAAGGTATTAACATAAACCACCAAAAATAAGCCATCAACATATGCCACCACCATAAGCCACCACCATAAGCCACCATCATAAGCCACCACCATAAGCCACCACCATAAGCCACCAACATAAGCCACCATCATGTTTTATTTTAACGTTAAATAACTTAAAGAACATTTGTTTGAGTTTATATATGACTTTTTAGAATGATACGTTTTCAAAATATCGCCTAATTTCACAATTAAAACATTTTTAGATTTTGTCCCCAGAGATCTGGGACTTGGTTTGTGGGTAGAGGGGGTAAATACCTGTCATTTATGTCAAACACACTATTTTGTAAAATTCCTAGTTTCCAATATATACCCCATTTTTTAAAATGAACATTTTTGGAAAAAATGTCAAAAATTCCATATTTTGTTCTAACGATTAAGGATATAAAAGCCATTGGTTTGAGTCTATATATGACTTTATAGGATGATTAGTTTTCAAAATATAGCCTACTTTCCAAATATTTTTAGAAACATTTAAAAGAATAGAATATTTTTCGACTAAGAATGGGATAAACGTAGGTGTTAGAGTTAACATATGACTTTATATGATTTTTTTTAGTTTAAACATATAGTCTACTTTCCCCATTCACCTTTTTTGGAAAAAAATATAATGTTCTTGACTAGGCATGGGATAGAGGTAAGAGTACGAGTTGAGAGTACCTTAGAGTAATTTAGTTTTTTTTGAAAGATTAGTGTGTTGTTGTTGCTTACAAACATGGCAGTAAGCATTATGTTGTGATAAAATGGACTGATATACTGTGCCCAACTCTAGGAATGGGTATTCCAAGATTCAGACACCTAGATATCAAGGGAAAGGCTACAGCCGCTTTTGAAAGTTGAGATATTTGAATATCGCGCTACATTGCTTCGAGAAGGAATTGGAAAGAATATACCACTAACAGCATGTCAAGTGACGCAGCGAGTAATAGCAGAGGTCAAGGCTATTTATTGATTAAATAGTTAACCATGGAGTAGAGACTGGGATCAGATTACTGGCACGGCCAAATGAAAGAGAATGCAATTAGTATCAAGTAAATCGGACCAGGGATACCAGAGATATGAGGATTTCTAGATTTCAGCGTGATGACGCGTGACCCTGGCTGTTTTGAATAAAAGCCGGCCGGCCGAGGCATCGATAGCTCATTCCAACACAAGCACTTGCCGAGCAAGTTGCTGCTACGCTGAGCCAAGGCACATGGTTGCCGGATCTACGCAGAAGTAATTTTCAAAGTTGTGATAGTCACAAAAGTGCGGCGCTACGAAGTGGAACTTAGTAAGTTTCCGGCGAGGAGAATCACTGAGGTGATTGAATTTTTTTTCTACAGACATTAGTGGAAATATTTTTATATTTCTGCATGGACATATGCTAGACTTTGTCTAGAATTAGTACTTTGTCACAGTGCAGTAATAACCTAATACTTGGATGTTTAAGTCCATTTCAGTCAGTTTTCATATTGGTAACTTGTTAACCACTTCGATCTATCAGTACACTGAAGACCAGTCGATCACGGTGGTGTTCGTTAGTCTACGCAAGGGAAACTACAGGTTGCTTAGCGCATGGTAGATGGTGTGAAGCCATGCCCAGGGAACGATCTTCAGAACAGCCGTTGATTGGTTAGACTGTCAGTGTTTTCTTGTACTGAAAAGATTACCGTGAGTTACGTTACAACTGACATATTTAAGAATAGATCACTTAGATCTGACCCCATTTAAACAAAC
Organism: Meconema thalassinum; assembly: GCA_946902985.2. NCBI lineage: Eukaryota > Metazoa > Arthropoda > Insecta > Orthoptera > Tettigoniidae > Meconema > Meconema thalassinum. The sequence continues at coordinate 741,827,128 of OX336389.2, forward strand.
TGTTATGGCTTTGATAGAAGCCCATATTAAAATGGAACAACAGTTAATTCAAACGTCAAGAGATACTACCACTATGTCTGACTAGACGGATTGTGGGTATATAATGGCGGCCGATACGAGGATTATACGTGCTTGTCCGATAGGGCATGTCTATGGATAAATCTGGTACAGACCAGGTTCACTACGCTTCAAGACCATCAAGAAATGTAAGCCACATTTGAATTATATTATGCCTAGCTAATTGGAACAAACTATTTTTCTGCAGATGACCAACACATTTATTTTTTTCTTCGTATTTAAATCTTGCAATGATTTACGCAAGACTTATTAGAGTTATTCTGAGTATTTTCAGCACTCAGAACAGTTTAGGATCGATGACCGAGCATTTCGAGCATTTATTTGAATATTTCATATTTTAGGGATATCACGGAAAACCGTCGATGTAATGGTTGAGCTAAATTATTTTTGTTGAGGAATGGATATTTTTTCCATATTCGAAGGTTCGAACATGTGGATTCTCACATAATGAGATGATAATTAAACATATTTGAAATAATATAACTAATAATAATAATAATAATCCACTAATAATAATAATAATAATTTTTATAATTTTTCTAAATAATTCTTGGATATTATATTTTCTAATAATCATTTGTATTGAGAGAGAGCCTATGAAGTAGTTTAATCATTTCTAGTTTGGAACAGGAGATTTTCCGAAGGAGAGTGGTTAGCGCAAGCCCGCATTCAACCAACATTTCAGTTCTGGTTGAACAGTTGATATATGCAATGAGCAAAGTATATTTTTCAGATAACACGGAGAGGCATGAAACGGGAAGCAATTGATAATTGTATCAAATAGGATATTTTTGTATTTATATAAAATCATGACGTAAATACACTCGAAAGTGAAATAAAGATTTTCATAAGTATGGTAAATTCACGGGTTGAACTGAATGGTAAAATAAAATAAACTTGTAAGTTTATTAATCTTCCAGTGTTGATAACAAGCAGAGGCTTGATTTATTGTATAAATTTTGGGAAGAAAATTTATGTGTGTGGAGTAGTTGAAATGCCATTCCCAGGTGCGCATGTTTAAGTCGCAAGAATGAGGAGGTTTTTTCGAGCATCAATCAAATAGCAGGTTCGATGGCTCAGGTTTATAGAAGGAGTATTGGAACTACACATTTCGTTGTATGAATGACCCGAAGGTTATTTCTTAGAAACCATCAGTTCTTATTTCAACCTTGTTTACGAATTCCATTTAGACTTTGATTTTGCTAGAACCCGGATTTGTCATGATAGTAATTTATTCTTCTTCAGAGGAAGACCTTTGCCGTTGTTGTTGGAATATGGTGTTCTTACACAAATAATAGAATGGGCCACTGCCAATTAAAAATAATTCTATAACCACGAATAATTTGAAGGATAATTTCAATCCTAGTGCCATGAACTAAATGAATTCATTATGAAACTACAATTCTTATTTCCGCATTCTGTCGAAGAATTGCAAGTTGTGAAAATTACTAAAATGGCCATGAATATAAATATTTTTTATAATAATGATTCCAAGTGGAAAATTGAATAGTTGAATGGTTCAACAATTTATTGATCAAGTTGATGATTCAGAAATCATATATTTTGTTAGGAACTTGAAGTTCATAATCGAGTCACTTCTCGAAACATTTAATGTCAGAAGAACAATTAATTTTTGTTGTGCTTCGCACAAGTTCTTCGATGCTATGCTCAAGGTAAAATACTTTTCAGATGTTATTAATATGTGTAAATAATTTGTGTTGATTCAATGATAATAATATTTTTTGACAATATATTTTTGAAACTGGAAAAATAAGTGAAAGTTAAAATTCTATGAACATTTATTCTACGAGTGTTAATATTATGTGAAAATTCAAACAGTGAACTACGATATTTCCAGTAGAGACAATTAAATTTGAACTGGATTTAATCATTAATTATAAATAATTCTGGAACACAGTCTACAGGACTAACAATCAGACTTGTGTTTCCAAAAAAAATATTGTCAAATGTGTTTGGAAACTTTCTGTATATTGTGTAAATAGGAGTGTGGGTCGCCACACGTGAGTGATGCTGCTTTGAGCATTTTTGCAGTCAATTTTAAATTCAAAATAAAATGAGATAATTTTACTTGATGTGTTACGCCCAATTGAATCTCCTTCTATCCTTATTGTTGCATTGAGCCAAAAATCAGTAAAGCATTTTTTCATTTGATGTCGTTTTTGCGATTTGCTTTAACCCATCTGGCGCTCCGGGATATTTTGACTCTCGTGCTGACTGATTATTGGTAAAATGCATATGTGGTCGTGCGGAATCCGGTCTAAACGGGCACTATACTTTCCAAGACCAAGAGGAAAATCCATTAAATGCATTGACAAAATAACTTGTCAAATAAGCCAACACAAAAGCCAAACTATAAACCAACACTAAAGCCAACACACAAAAAGCCAACTTAAAAGCCAACGTAAAAGCCAATATACAGAATAAGCCAACACAAAATGCCAACATAAGACCCCACACATAAACTAATGAAATGAAAATTCACAGCCTGCTTCCAGTCTCCGACCGGGTCAGGAATGGAATGAATGAAGCCCCCATCTAGCGGCGAGATTATGAACCGATAGGAACTGTGCCGGCTGCCGAGGCCTGACGCACTCCTCAGGGGCAATGATTAAATGAATGACAGATGAAATGAAATGATAGTGGAGAGTGTTGCTGGAAAGAAATTTTGACAGGAAAAACCGGAGTACCCGGAGAAAAACCTGTCTGCCTCCGTTTTGTCCAGCTCAGATCTCACATGGAGTGACCGGGATTTGTACCACGGTCCCAGCGGTGACAGGCCGGCGTGCTGCCGCCTAAGCCACGGAGGCCATTACATAAACTAATACATAAGCTAATTTGTAAAATGTTAAACACTTGCATGGTATTACATTTTAGGTAATGCATGCGAAACATGAACTCACTTGTCTGTTGTATGACAAGGACTCGTCAACAATGACCTGTCAACAATGGACACTGCTTGCACATCTTTAGTTAGTACCCACCTCTCTCCACTCCTAATGCAAAATGAACATGTAAAACACAAATTGGAAAAATCCATGTTTCCATATTGACAAATAGAAAAAAAAAACAACATTTAACTGAAATTTTAAAAACTGTAAATGGGAATTTGGTAAATTGACAAATGTGAAAACAACAAATTGGAAAATCCCTGTTTCTATATCATGAAATTGAAAAACTTTAAACTGACATTTTAAGAACTGTAAATGGGAAATTGTGAAATTAATGAATGTGTAAACAACAAAATGCAAAATCCATGTTTCCATATTATGAAATTGAAACACTAAAACATGACATTAAAAAAACTGAAAATGGGAAATTGGAATATTGACATATGTGTAAACAACAAAATGAAAAAAAAATATCCGTTTGGGCTAGTGATCATGTTGTACAGTAACCTATAAGACTAGCATAAGGATAGTTGCATGTACCTTATATACTTTGTGTATGTGCATTAGCCTTTGGATTAGCTTAAGTTAGGTTTGGTAAAGTTAGGTTTAATGAGGTTAGGTATGTAACCTTGTAGTTTACTCTTTTAGGAAAACGTAAAAAAGTAAAAATCTAAAAATCAAAAAATCTTAAATTTAAAATGTAAAACCTAAAAAAAAGTAAAATTTAAAAAATCCAAAATCTAAAATGTAAAAATGTTAAATGTTACAATGTAAAATGTAATATCTAAAATCTTTAAATGAGGTTCCTTCGGGTTATGACAACACGTTTATTATTTAGTCCATGTTGATGTGTGGTATCCAATTACTGCTGACTTTGCATGATCATCACCCATTGTCTTGATCAACACCTGGGGTTTCAAATTACTGCAGCGTTAGTCATAGCAATAGAACTGTGCGCTCTCTGCCATGTCAGCAACATGACACCGGAAGGAACACCTGTGTAATATCCAATGACTGCTAACTTTGCATAATCATCACCCATCGTCTTGATGAACACCTGGGGTTTCAAATTACTGCAGCGTTAGTCATAGCAACAGAACTGTGCGCTCTCTGCCATGTCTGTAATATGACACAGGAAATAACAAGACGTCTTACTGCACGTACCATCTCCTCAGTTTTAACATCTTAAGAACAAGTATTATTCTCTTTCAACTACAAATGACTCGTTAGAACACATCCACCCAGCAAGTTAGATCCCTTGACCTGCTCTCAAATGGCATGTATCTCGTGTACTAGGGTGTGTGCATTAGCCCTAACCTAACGTTACATACGAACTAAACAGAATGTGACTTATTAACTCTTAACGTGCACGTGTACAGGTGAACATTTGTGTGTTAGGTCATATTACACAAGAACTTGCATTTTCTCACGTAAGTGCATTTCTCTGTTCCACAAGATACACATTTGATTGCTGGATTGTATCCTGCACTGTTTATGCGATATAGCTTTGCTAGGTAGTTCTCTACATATAGCAATTTTACCACTGCTCTACCTTCGCCTTTTGCTCTTTTGGCTTTCTTACAGTCTAGTGTGTGATAGACAGCATTAACTGTATATCAAACCCAGTTCACTTTTGTAATTGTAATCCAAGTAATAATTTGAAGAAAAAAAAAACACAAATGTAATCAGTTTTAAACGTTATCTCTGTTTTGTTTTGTTTTGTTTAATATGTTTTTGACATGCATATTAACCTGAAATCGAACCCCTGGTGAAATGGCTAACAGTTTAACCACTGCACCACCATGCCCTTGTTTCTTAGTTCGACTCGTTCTAGGCCTAAGACCTGGAAATCGAGTTAAACCACCAGCAAAAGAGCTAAATGTGCTTACCACTGCAACACAAAAAAATGGATAGCTGGTAACATTAGACAACCGGAAATGATTATATTTCTGTTAGCAATGCATTTCGTCATCAGCCTACTGTCTGAGCACTGACAGAAACACAGTTTAGTTTAGAACAAGCGAGTGTGTGTGTGTGTATAGATTATTAGCCTCAAGTATTTAAAGCTTGTTGTGTGTAGCGACCATTTTATCTCGGTAAACACTGAGCATTTTTGTGTTTTAGCTATCATCTTTAACCAATCAATTAAAGATAGTCTATTCTTAATTCTTGATAAATCAGAGTTTGCGTACACCGTTTCTCATTTATTAACCAATACCTGCAACCTATAGTCTCTCTATACTGCAGTTTGATCTGAAAACAAGTTTCAATGGTAAAAGACTTGTCAGTCACCATACATGTAGCCTACACTAATTCCTTCTCTACCTAGCTATGTTTCATCACGCATGGTAAACATCTCACATGTTCGTATCCGATTATTAGTTTATAAAATCTCAGGTCGATGACCTTGATGTATTGGGTATTTTGGGTAAATTCATTGGCCATGGGAAAGGGTTGACCATTCTAAGTCCTATGACACCTTGCATGTTGATATTCGATTATTAGTTTATAAAATCTTAGGTCAATGACCTTGCTGTTTTGGATTTTTGGGGTAAATTCATTGGTCATGGGAAAGTGTTAACCATTCTAAGTCCTATGACACCTTGCATGTTGATATTCGATTATTAGTTTATAAAATCATAGGTCAATGACCATGCTGTATTAGATCTTTTGGGTAAATTCGTTGGTCATGGAAAAGGGTTGACCATCCTGAGTCCCATGACACCTCACTTGACCCTCTCTGATTATAAGTTAGCGAGATATTAACAAAAGTGTACTGTAGTTAGGCCCTTTTGACAAAAAATAAATAATACATTCAAAAACAGAATGTCACCTCAAGTCCAACGACCTCTCATACAAGTCCCTAGCCTTATTGGATCATGAGATAATAAAAAGCTAATGACCTATTAGTTTTGGATCTTTTGGTAATTAAAGAACCTCATCTATAAATCATTATTCAAAAAGCCTGCCTGCTTACAAAAAAAACCAAGTACGAATGCATAAAAACAAAAAAACATGTTAATTCATAGTAGCAATTGGCTCTTCACACTCGTTTCATGTGGAACAACGTTTAATTTCATCATATTATTAGGGGTCATGGGCCAGTCCATAGGGACCAGTCCAAAGAGACCGGTCTAAAGGGATTAGTCAAAAAGGACCCGTCAACAAGGACCCGTCCACAGGGGCTCGTCAACAAGGATCCGTCAACAATGACCCGTCAACAATGACCCGTCCACAGGGACCCGTCCACAGGGACTCGTCCACAAGGACCCGTCCACAGGGGCCTGCGTGTGCGTGCGGGGGAACATGCGATTACGTCAGCAAATCATCTCATCTAGTTTCAAATTTAGCCACTACGGCGCCTGCAACACACAGGAAGTGCGTGGGAACATACGATTACGTCAGCGAAACATGAACTCACTTGTCTGTTGTATGAGTATCAGTTTAGTAGTGGCATCAAGCAGCAAAAGACGTTAACTTACACAATCCATCATTATGGTAAGCATTTTTTTTTCTTATCATTATGGAAATCTCCTTATTAGAATAAAATGTTATAGTGGTTCTGGTCACTTATAGCTAAACTGTAATAGATATGATTTTTGTTTTGTTTCTTTATAGGCTACTACAATAAATATTCTCAATGCTATGGGGGCAGAACTGTTGATTAGAGAGAAAAAAAGCTCACTGAATTACCAATGCATACTCTTTTCCGTATCATTAACATTCAAAAAGTGGACACAATGTATGGTGAACGTGTATTATGTGTTAGTGAAAATTTTCAGACATTCCTTTCTACACGTTTTAATGATAAATGTCAGAAAAGTGTGCTCGAGGATCTAAATCGTGGTGGACATTCTCTATATCTAATTTATGAGGGTATAAAAACAATAAATGTATTGTACATTCTGACTTTGAAGTTAGGTTAGGTTAGGTTAGGTAAGGTGGGATCTGGTTAGGTTAGGTAAGGTTAGGTTAGGTTAGGTTAGGTGAAGTTGAGTTAGGCAGAATGGCTGACGTATGAATCAAAAGCCAGCTCCTGTCAAATTTGCCTCACAAGGCTGAGTGTACCCCGTTCCACTCCTGTGACCAGAAATTAAATTTCTTGGCAGAGCCGGGATTCGAACCTCAGGAATGACCGCCAAGAATGCTAGCCACTACACCAAAAAGTGGACAATATAAGGCTGGTCTTGGTTGTACACGATCAATCAATAATTACCTAATAATAATAATAATAATAATAATGAGAAGAATAATAAATATTCCATTTAGCAACTACACGGCCGACCTCTCCCTGTGACGTCATGCACGGTCTCAGGGCTTGGCAGCCATCTTGCCCATTAGCCACTGCGCCAGCTCTGACTGACCCCTCCATAAGGATAACATAGGGTAGTTGCGCGCGGCGGCCATCATGCCCATTAGCCCCTGCCCCAGAACCGGCCTTTATATCGTACTGTTCTGATTATTTTCCACCGCGCTATGCGACAAAGGACGACACTATTGGTCTCTACATTTCCAACAGACAATGAGATATAGGCCATAGGTAGTGTCTTTTATTTCACTTAATCCTCTTTCTAATCATTTTTAGAAATGTGTTTGTAAATTGCATGTGTCAGTGCTGTAGTTAGTAAATAGCCGTTTCTCTATTCATTATTATCATTATTATCTATCATAACGGGAAAATGACCTAAATATTACGTCCATTATACTGTACTGCGTGTCACCCCCACTACAACCTCCACCACCACCACCACCACCAACCCCACCACCACCACCACCACCATCACCACCACAAAAAGTTATATTTAAAAATATTTCTTTTCTGGTAGTTTAAGTACCATGTGCCAGTTCTGTAGTAGTATTCATTATCATCCATAAAACAAATAAATCCACCGGGTGAAGCCGGGCACTACTGCTAGTAATAATATAAAATAACATTTTATAGTAGCCTAGAGTATGCACTTCAATTCTATTATATATATGGTTATATATATGGAGACGGTGGAGCATAGAGTTGTTACGCTTTCGCCTGCCTCCTCCCGACTGATGATGCATGATGCTGAGCACCTCAGTGTGAATATCGTTGCGCGTAACATCTGTTCGGAAGTTGCTACTAACTGAGACATGAATGACTATTAAAAATTGTGTATGTTATGGATTCTGAAACTATTCTAATTACTATTGCAAGCCATCTAACCCATCATCCACAGCCTTGTCCACCACTGGGACTATACAGCCCATGATGGGCTAAGGTCGACCAAGCGACCGCTGCCCAGCCATTTGGCCTGCAGATATTGGGGTGACGCGTGATCAGCGCGTCGGTTCCCCTCGGCCGTTAATCTTGGTTTTCGTGATCGGGGCCCTGTCTCACTGTCATACAGCTACTCAATTGTCCTCACGAGGCTGAGTGCACCCCGCTCCAACCCTCACGTCAGTTTTAAAATCCCTGACGGAGCCGGCGATCGAACGCGGGGCCTCCGGGTGAGAGGCAGGCGCGCTACCCCAACACCACGGGGCCGGCATCCACAGCCTAGGCAATGCCCATATATGCTTGCAACCGGTCTATTAGATGCAATAGGATCCAGCAATACTGCCTAAGTTAGGTCTTGAATTGTTGAGAAATAGCACATGGGGCATGGTCCTCTTATAACATACTAGCAGTAGTGCCCGGCTTCGCCCGGTGGATTTATTTGTTTTATAGATGATAATGTATACTACTACAGAACTGGCATATGATATTTAAACTAACAGAAAACAATATTTTAAAAATATATCTTTTTGTGGTGGTGGTGGTGGTGGTTGTAGTGGGGGTGATAAGTAGTACAGTATAATGGACGTAACATTCAGGTCATTTTCCCGTAATGATAATTATGAATAGGGAAACAGCTATTTACTAAGTACAACAGTGACATGTTTAATTTACAAACAAATTTACAAAAAAAATAGAAAGAGGAGTAAGTGAAATAAAAGACACTGCCTAGGGCCTATATCTCATTGACTTTTAGAAATGTAGAGACCAATAGTGTCGCCTTTTGTCGCATAGCGCCGTAGGAAAATAATCAGAACTCTTTGGAAAACGTCGGCTGTCCCGAGCTACTGAGGTAGCAATAATATCATTTATCGCCACAAAGCGCTTAACGATAAGTTTCGGAATAAAAGAAGGTAAATTCGAAAGCACCAACGCTTATTGCAGCTGATAACCTCAAATTACTGCACCAGCACCATTGCACTTATACAGAGGCGTAATATTTTCAAGATGATAACTGTTTAAAGGGGTCTAAGAAATCTTTTTGCACTAATTACCCCCCCCCCCCTCCGCGATTGCAATTTATAAACAGCGCAAGATGCAACTATTTTCGCAATTCTGCACCAGAACACTGGTAGGGGTGACGTGATGCAGATACTCTTTCAGTTACACTACTACGGAACTGAATGGTTCTAGGGCCTTAATACGTGGTTTTCAAGTTCATATTGTATGTTATTCTAAATGTAGGGAATGGGGAGCGTTGTCCAAAATATCAAGTGGACAGGGTTACCAGCAGAGTTCCAAAGTGTATGTAAAATTTAGTGCAATTAGGAGAAACGGTGTAGATTTGTGATGAAGGGCCTAAATGCAGCGAATGGAGTGGTCTGCCCAAAATTTATAGTGGACAGTCTCACCCGCAGGGTTCTAACGGGTAAGTATACAAAATGTGGTTCAGATCGGTGAAACGGTGTGGATTTGAGTCAAAGGACCTGAATGCAGGGAATGGAGTGGTCTGTCCGAAATTTCAAGCAGACAGTGTTACTCGTCGGGTTCCAAAGGGTAAGTATGTAAAATTTGGTTCAGATCTGCGAAACGGTATATATTTGTGCCAAAGGGCCTAAATACAGAGAATGGAGGGGTCTGTCCAAAATTTCATGCAGACAGTGTTACTCACAGGGTTCCAAAGGGTAAGTATAAAAATTGCCATTCAGATAGGTGAAACGGTGTAGATTTGTGCCAAAGGGCCTAAATGCAGGGAATGGAGTGGTCTGTCCGAAATTTCATGTAAACAGTGTTACTCGCAGGGTTCCAAAGGGTATGTATACAACTTTCGGTTCGTATTGGTGAAAGGGTGTAGATTTCTGCCAAATGGCCTAAATGAAGGGAATGGACTGATCTGTCATAAATTTCTTGTAGACAGTGTTACTCGCAGGGTTCCAAAGGGTATGTATACAAATTTTGAATCAGATCGGCGAAACGGTGTAGATTTGTGCCAAAGGGCCTAAATGCAGGGAATGAAGTTGTCTGTCCGAAATTTCATGCAGACTGTGTTATTCGCAGGGTTCCAAAAGGTAAGTATACACATTTTGTTTCTGATCGGTGATACGGTGTATATTTGTGCCAAAGGGCATAAATGCAGGGAATGGAGTGGTCTGTCCGAAATTTCATGTAAACAGTGTTACTCGCAGGGTTCCAAAGGGTAAGTATACAAATTTTGGTTCAGGTAGGTGAAACGGTGTACGTATCACTAATCATAACGCCAGAGCAAGCGGATAGAGCTGTTCGGGAGCGCTTGTTCTACCGACTTACTGAACAAAAATCATTCTTTAAGGTTACCTGAGAGGTGTAGCCTAATGCTACATAGCCTAAACTTTTCCTCTTGAATCTGGCTATCATATAAATAAGAATTTTTCGAATCGGACTGTTAGTTCCAGAGATTAGCGCGCTTAAGCACATAAACACACGAACACACTAACTCTTCAGCTTTATTATATTAGAATAGATTCCCCAAATTGTTCCTTCCCGTATGTATTCACTGCCTCTTTTTCTTGTTACGAGTGTGGATTTATTTTATTTAGCGGCGCGAAAAGTGGTAACCTAGAGTGTGCATTAGAAGCTCGGCACAGTTAGGCTATGCATCTACACCTCTACTAATACAGATACCACAGTAACACAGGTTACCTGACATAATTTCACAAACAACCATTTTCACGGGGAAAATGACCACAATGTCGTAGAACTCCTGTATGATTCAATTACGTCATACTGTACCCGTGGCCCTGGTACCGCCATGTAATTTTGTGAAGTTTGAATGTAGCAACAGCCACAGCCTTTCAAACGAGCGCCGCTGGGACGCCAGCCAGTACATCGCTTGCGCGCGGAGTTGCAGCTAATGGCAAGTCACCGAAAACTCCAGAATTATTTCCGATCCCTAAATATTTACTTAACTGAGAAGATAGCCATACCATAAAATAGGTCTTGACTTTATAACTATTATGTAAAAAGAAGCATGTAAATCGCACTACGCATTGTGGAGATACAAACGATTGAGGTAGAAGCACATTAAGTCATGTCATGCCGCTGGGCGGTATTATAAGCAGCGTGTGGGAACGCTGTAGTCAGTTCATTGCAGTTCAGTGCAGCTCATCTTAGCTTTGGGAGTGTTACTCTGCCCAAGTGCGCCGTGAAAGATACCGTCCGCTAAACGCCGATAAGTCGAGATGTTATACTGTGCGGATTGTTGCCAGACCACGCACGCCTCATTCTGGAACTTCGATTGTTTGAGAATTTGGTGATTGTGTGGAACATATAATGAGCGTGGGACTTTGAATATTTCATAGTACAAGAGAGTGGCATAATATTTTAAATAAGTCGCTTGGATTATTATACGCTGTTCGGAGTGAAGTTATTATTATTATTATTATTATTAATAATAAACAGTGGACTTATGAATAGTGAGCATATTCCACGCTGTGAAGGCTTAACGACGATAATCCATTATGACGAACTTATAGTAAGAGACCCTCACATGATATTTGAAGTGTTTTCACGAAGGAAAAAGTCCCCTGAAATAAGGTTTCGGTCCGAGCAATCGAATGTACTGTTTAGTTACTGAGGACACTTATAGTGATATCTCACGCCTTCTAGACCTATGATTGGTGTTACACAGTGTGTGCAAGGACAGTAAAGTGCACCAGTCCATTACAAACTCTATCATAAGTGCGGAATATCTTGATCATCAAATGAACATTAGTTAAATTTTCAGCAACATGACGATGGAAATGCACTAAATAATAGCGATGGGTTAGACGGAAAGAAGAGGGAAGAGAGGAAGAAGATGGCGGAGACCCGTTCCAGGCGACCAGGAACCACGTGGTGGAATACCAATGGAGACTGCCGCCATTAGATCCAGGCAGCAGTGGAACCACGCCCTATGGAAAGTAACATGGACGAAGAATTTCATCGCCGGACAAGTGACCATCAGATACCACGAAGTAAGACCAGATCACATATTGCTAGTCCAGTGTATAGCGTAGTCATGTGTATTCCAAACCTTTAGTCATGCTTAGTTTAAGTATTCCTGAAGGTTAATCTTGCTTACTGGCGTACTTCTTCGGCTTCCGTTAATTTATTTTCTTCGTGTTTCATAGCCAGTGTTTTGGAAAGTCTAGATCTTTCTTTCGTCTAGGTAGTCTTAATTTTTGATAAATATTCAGATGTTTCTTTCGAGTGCGACATTTGCATCGAAGGGTTGTATGCGCCTCGTGATTTATTACCAATTTTTGCGAATAATAATAATAATAATAATAATAATAATAATAATAATAATAATAATAATACAATTTTTGGGCGATTTTTCAAATAGGATTTTGTGAATAGTTGCTATTAATAGAGGCTTGAGTGAAATGTGAAATATAGCTCAGTGAAGTATTTGACTTATTTGTCCATGACCATGGATGATGAAATAATTAGAATCAGTAACGTACCAGCTAATAATAATAATGAATGAATGAAATCCACAACCTGCTTCCAGTCTCCGACCGGGTCAGGAATGGAATGAATGGAGCCCCCATCTAACGGCGAGGATATGAATTGTGCCAGCTGCCGAGGCCTGAGGCACTCCTCTGGGGCAATGATTAAATGAATGACAGGTGAAATGAACTGATAGTGGAGAGTGTTGCTGGAATGAAATTTTGACAGGGAAAACCGGAGTAACCGGAGAAAAACCTGTCTGCCTCCATTTTGTCCAGCACAGATCTCACATGGAGTGACCGGGATTTGAACCACGGACCCAGCGGTGAGAGGCCGGCGTGCTGCCGCCTAAGCCACGGAGGCTTTGTAATAATAATAATAAAAATCTCAATTTTTATTTCTTTTCATGAGTTGATAAAATCCAGTATCACATACTTGAATGAATTATATGAGTGTTCAGGTAAATTTGATTCTCATTTGCAATGAGCAAAGCAGGAGATACGGACCAGATAACTAAATATACTTCTAGTAGAGGCTGGTATTAGCCTCCAGTTTAAGTGGACGTGTTGGGGACATGGTTTAGTTATATGGGGAAACTATTATGCTTCAAACATGATGGTTTGAGTGCGTTCTTAAAATAAAAGGTGTTGTTGAAAGAAATTGTTGTTGAAATAAGAGGTGCGTTTGAGAGAAATGAAGAGTTGTGGTATTTGTGAAAAAATATGAATGCACCGTATTTTGCACCGTATTTTGAAAAGTATAAACTTGTGCCCAGCTATCCATACAATATTTGAAAGGAGTTTTGTTTTTATGTGAGCTTAAATTTCTGTAATCAAGTCAGTGTTTAAACAAACATGTGGTTACAAAATATAAAATGAGTGCGGTCATTTATTTATTTATTTATTTTAATATAGCATTTGTTGAATGAAATCTAATTCTGCTTAGTATTTGACAACATATATATGATCAGTGATAGATGTGATCAAATCGTGACTGTGCTACGAAATAAACCCGTGTGATAATTTTGAAAAATATTAAATTTATGCAATGTGTGACAAGGACACGATTGGACACTTATTATGGTGTATAAGACTTTCTTTATCCCAAGTAACATTTCTTTGAATAGTTCATAGGATCTCAGGGTAAAATACTCTATTTCTAGCTACCCTAGAGATATTAGGTAGGAGTGCCTTGATATTTTGCTTTTAGATTAATACAAGTGGAAAGATTTTAAAATTTTGTGTCATTTTATTCATCCCTCTTATATTCAGGCGGGGATCTCGAATTCAGTTAGCACCTTTTTCCCATTCCCCATTTCCCTGAGTTTTCCGAGTCTCGTGCTGAACTGTTTTCGAGATTCTCGCATATGTGAGCGTTGGTCTCCGGACTAACGGGCACAATACATAGCTAATACAGTACACTGGTGGTAATCGATCAGGATTATTACAAGCCCCGACAACACTCTACCAACAAACATGTCACATTCACAATAGTAAAGGAGTTAAATAAGGAGCTTAACTCCTTAGACTTTTCATATTGAGATATAATAATAAGCTCCAATTCAGTATGTATCAAAAAGCTACTCAAATACTCGTGAACACTACTGAAACTTGGACACCCCTCTTGACACATAACTGCGACTTACAACTGCGTGATAGATAGAATATGGATTATTCCACTGACAACTGAAGAGGAGGTCAAGGAGGAATAAGAAATCCATCATCTGGCCTCACGCAACGGCTACCTGCATGCGATAATTAACTAATAATGTCCAAGGAGGTTCAAACAAAGAAGTTCAAAAAAGAAAGTTCACACTAGACTGCGGCTTACAACTGCGTGGTACATAGAATGCGGACTATTCCACTGATGATTGAACAGCAGGTCAAGAATGAATAATAAAATACTCGCCTACCGCCTAGTCTCACGCAACGGCTATCGGCATGCTATAATTAACAAATAATATCCAAGGAGCTTCAATGAAAGACGATTAGAGAAGATAGGAAATATGTGAGCCATAAATAGGCCCTAATCAAGGAAACAGAATTCATGGAATATCAAGTATATTTAGACAAGTAATTCCGTCGAGGCTTAGTCTGTCTACAGAACTGTCTCTCGAATAAAACTACGTTTTCATGTCACCAACTTAAAGAGATTTTGTGTTTAAGGCACACATCGTGACCAAGTCGTCACTGTGCCCATACGATCTGCTGTGTGACAATCATCCCTTGTTTGCCTTAAAACCCGCTATGCTCCCAGCCATATGTGTACAGCCATTTTCCTATTTTATCATGCTCATGTGTAGAAAGATTGTCTGAAGTGAATTATTCCATTGGACTGTACGAGTAAAGCGAATTTTTCAGGCGCAGCGACGAAATATAGAACAACAATTTCAAACAATGACTCAATTGTCACACATAATTATTTAGACAGTACACGCTAAAGTTCAATTCACTTGCTTCTCCCAGGAATTGCCACTTTCCCAACCAAATACATGGATATCGTAAACACAAGTCAAATCGGATCAAATTACAAGAGTGTTTAGAATAATCAATTATGACATCGATGACATAATTAGTACTAGCATTTGTAGCCGGCGTTTCCAGGGTTAGGAATGTAAACAAGGAAAGGAACCATGTTACATAATCTACCTGAGCCAATACATCCTTAACATTCCGATGAAGGCGTATTCTACAGCCACTGTACGTACCATTCACTGAAACATTTGAGAGGAAATATTTTCTGAAATCTGGCTACAAATATCTTTCGGGATATTGATACCAAAGGCCTTAAAATGATAGTGAGGACCAGTGCATGCACAGTTCTGATTAAATATGGGACAACAGCACTTTCCTAGCAGCACCTGGGTTTGATTCTCGGCTCCGTCAGAGGTTTCAGATCTGACGCGAGGGTTGGAATGGGGTGCACCAGCCTCGTGTAAACGCGTGGCCTGCGTGACGACACCCTCAATTGCATTACTTTCTAGGCAATTGGTCGCTGCTCCTCAATTATTCTCACGAGGCTGGGTGCACCCCATTCCAGATATCATGTCGGACCTCAAACCTCTGGTGGGGCCAAGGATTGAACTCAGGTCCTCTTAGGTAAGAGGCAAATGGTTTTAACATCCGTATATTTGTGCAATCGTCCGCATATAGGACGGGGTTTGAATCACATTAAGTGGTGGAACAAATAATCAGTCAAGAATATTGAGAAATTCAGCCGGTTATTGGTCTTGTCTGCCACACAACATTCTGTAACTCATGAATACGTTTCTCTGTAGATGGAAGTCCAGGAAGAGTAATTTTTGACTGTCCGACATACAACCTGTGACGATAAAGTTCGGTGAATAGTCCTATACTACCAACATAGATGAACAATGCACGACAGTGACCCTCTTGTCCTTCGAATTAGTCCCCTCCCGTAACTATGCAGTGCTGAGATCGGCGATACATGTCCTGGAAACATTGCTAGAAGGCGTCCTTTGGGATGGTGTTCAAAAGGCTCGTCACGTTGCATTCGGTGAATAAAGTCAGAACGGTCGACCTGGCAACATTGGCGACACACAACGCAACGTATAAGACCTGTTTGACACAATGCATGTTTAGAAGATTGAATTTATGCAACCTACCATGCACACATGTTCGGCAGGTTGCAGTGAGGAGGTGAATTTATGCAACCAACCATGCACATCTGTTTGGCGGGTGGCAGTGAGAAGGGTGAATGTTCTGTGGAATGAAATGGTTTATATGAAAACCATCGTCACAGGCGACGAGGCCTGGTGTCTCAGGTATGACCCCGAAGTCAAGGATCAAAGTATGGAGTGGCGGGGTCCAGGTCCAGGGTCACCGAAAAGCTCTGAGGTTTTGGAACACTTCGGACATCCAACGTAATGTGACGACCCAACAGAAGGCTATCCCTAAAGAGTTTCGAGGACTTGTACAGACATTCTCAGAAGTGGATAACCATCCACGGAGATTACTTCGAAGGACAGTAACTGCTATTTCAGGTAAGCCAACAAACTGTTCGTAATATAGACCCATTCACCGAACCTTTCGGTCACGTGACGAGCCTTTTGAACACCGTCCCAAAGGACGCCTTCTTGCAACGTTTCCAGGACATGTATCGCCGATCTCAGCATTGCATAGTTACGGTAGGGGACTATTTCGAAGGACAATAGGGTCACTGTCGTGCATTGTTCACCTATGTTGATAGTATAGGACTATTCACCGAACTTTAATGTCACAGGTTGTATATTAAGTTTACATCACAATCATATGAAAGTTATGGAATGCGAGAAATTAAACAACAACCGTATAAGGAACCCCAAAAGTAATAACAGACTGTATACGAAGTATACACATTGAACAATTTTTCCCCAATTTATTTTGGCCAAGTATTTAAGGACAGTTTTTCTTCCTGATGGCACGTAATTTGATTTAGGTTAAAATCCCCTCCACCGATGTTACCAGTATTTAAACTCTGGCCATCCGGATGATAGGAAACCCGCTGTGCCACTGCGCCATCATGCGTCCATTGGAAATTAAATTATTTAACACTGGACTGATTGAGTAGCAGAACTGACTCTGTGAAATGAATGACACATTTCCATCACAGTTAGCAAAAGGCACTACTATTGAGGCTCGTGCCACATACTGTAGGTTCTGTGTTCAATTCCCGAATTTTATTAATTGGAATTGTGACCACTCAGCCGTGACAGAATGACTGGGTATAGATAAGTTGATTCCCATTTAATAAATCCTTGAAGTGATCATCTGTGTATTCTCAAATTCTACTCCGGGAGAATGGTACATAACGTAGGGCCAAGACCACCTCCTTCCCAATCTAATTCCCAATTTACAAATTCAGACACTAGTACAGCCATCACAATAACAAGGTTATCACACTAATTAGACGCACCCAAGTTCATGGGGAAACATGACCGTGATATCGCAAAAACCCTAAAAAGCAACAACAACAACCACGGATTTCAAAGTAACACAGGTCGTCAGAAAGATTAAGTACATACCCAAATTCATGCTGATGGCCACGATATATCAGGCTCCTAAGTTGTTGATTTATTTAGGGGATTGTGACATCATGTATTTGCTTTTGTGTAAGGTTTGCCTGATAATCTGTATTATTGTGATGTCTATATCAGTGTATGTATTTGTAATTGAGAATAGGATTAGGTGGAAGGCAGCCGTGGCCGTAAGTTAGGAACCACCTGGACATTTGCCTGGAGCAGGTGTGAGAAACCACGGAAAACTATTTCTAAGAAGGCTGAGTTGGGGTCTAAGCCCACCTCTTCTCAGTTTATCGTGAAGAGACTGAGAGAATCCTGTTTTTTGTAAGGTTTGCCTGATAATCTGTATTATTGTTATGTCTATATCAGTGTATGTATTTGTAATTGAGAATAGGATTAGGTGGAAGGCAGCCGTGGCCGTAAGTTAGGAACCACCCGGACATTTTCCTGGAGCAGATGTGAGAAACCACGGAAAACTATTTCTAAGAAGGCTGAGTTGGGGTCCAAGCCCACCTCTTCTCAGTTTAGCGTGAAGAGACTGAGAGAATCCTGTTTCAGCCCTCAGACCGGAAGTAAATTTCTTGGTAGAGTTGAGAATCGAACCCTGGACAGCCTAGAATGCAAGCTCCTACACCACGCGATGGTCAGACTCATAAGTAAAATAAATTTAAGGAAAATGCAGTCAATATAGAAGCCAAAGGTCAACAATGGTACAAGATCAAATGCAATAACCGTGATATTTGTTGGTAACAAATATAATTGTGAGAAAAGGTCTTTGCAAGTTTAGGAAACTTACATTACAAGGGGGTAATCAGTCAGGAACATTGTCTACAGAGTTCATATTGACTAATGAATAAGTAACGTGAAATGAATAGCTACTCGGCTGAGGTCGTCGGATTTTTATGAGCGTTAAAATCCTTCAGTATGCCTTCCTTCGGACGGGATGTAAAGCCGGAAGGCCCATGTCACAGATTTAAGGCATGAGAAAGAATCTATGACTGCAATTGGTAGTGTGTAGCCAAATTTGTAGGTTATATTTAGTTAAAAACGCTCTATCAAGTTCCAACGTTCGCCGCTAGGTGTCAGTGTCATCTGGTAGCCAAAGTTGGAACTACTTGAATTTGAACTTGCTTATTCATCTTCATTCATTTCATCTCAGCCACACGCAACGGTACTTGTAGCTCACTCCATGGGTGTCCACATAGAAGCAGCAACAAACTCTGTCGAGCCGAACATGTCCTCGGACACTCCCGGCACTAAATGTCATACGCTAAATAAATAAAAATAACATGAAACTTTCATGGTAGGTGGTGGTGTTAATTGACAATAAAGCATATTACTCAGCAAATTAAGTACGTCTATTGCCATCAGTTACCAGAATCTTTTGAGTGTGCAAAGTGCTACAGAAATTGAGAATGGTAATAGTGGGCAACAGACTGAGAGAGGTAAGTTACATGTAATATGCATGAAAGGAGCATTCTCATTCTTCAGGTCAAAGTAATGACACACTCAGGTGCAGGAGAAGTACGGGGGAAACAAGGGTACAGGGATGCTTAAACAGAGGAATATGAATATAAACTGATGAAGACGAAGGAGGAATTACGAAGAAGAGCAAGAACACAGGAAGTTTTATTTAGCAGTGAGTGACGGAAGATCTTGAATGTAACTCTGTCCACCTTCACCCAGTAGGTCCCATCTAGGAGAAGAGCTCTGTCCCTCCACTTTTCGTCCTTGGTCTTCTGAAATGTGGGCACACTTTTATTTTAGAATAGACCCCAACTTTTTTTAAATATTAGATATTAGTCGGGCACTGAAATTCAAATTAAAATAGAGATTCTTTACTGAAAACGTCGTTTATACATGCATATTACATTTACCTCTCTCAGTCTGCAAACCACTACTACCATTCTCAATTTCTGTAGCACTTTGGACACTCAAAGGATGTATTAATAGGTTTGCTTCTTTCAGTGAATTGTTACGAACCTATTTTAGAGCTACAAATTCTGGTCAAAAAGCGCATTGCTATTTATATGTTCTATCCCTCTCTTTATCCTAATACACTCTGTTAGTAAATGATTTTGCTAAACTTTATTTACACCACAATTCCAACGGGGTACTGGGAGTTCGTAGATCAAAGACGTAAGCCCAGCACTGACAGCAAACATCCGGAGTATGGGTTCTCCACACTCCTTCCGGCAAAAGCCGGGATTGTACCTTATGTCAGGTCGCGGGGAACGTACCCTAATCCTTGATCTTAATTATTACAGTTTCACCCTTTATTATATTCACCGCAGAAACACAGATTGTAAGACAAATTCAACACATCCCCAGTTACACAGGCTGATGACCAATGTTCCCAGAGCCTAAATGAATAACTAAAACAACTTCAAATATTATAAATATAATCGTGAATACCCACTGTATATGGAGATTTACTAATATGAGGAGCTTGATGTAAGAATACCTTTCCGTGGTTTTTCCTTTCAACTCCAGTCCACAGTTTGTTTGTCAAACCAGTTCCACTTCACTCCCCAATTAGAACATGCCTGAAGTCTCCAAGGCAACAGATTGACACTAATCTCTAGTTGTTACCTTGATCAACGGAGACAAGTTAGCTCGAAAGGCCACAAGAGAAATGATCCTGTACACAATACGGAGAGGTGTCTAGCCCTACCTTAAAATTTCAGTGTTTAGAACCTTCCATTATTAACACTGTATTTAGCACCATTGGCTCTACATTAAGTAAATTCACTAACTTGATGTCTGTGACGCTGACTATTCTGTCAAAACATACCGTACAGATTTTACAATATGAAGGTTCATGATTGAAGCGATTTCACAGCTCTACAATAACTTTATTATTTGAGATATTTTAACAATGCTTTGCACACACATACAAAAACTCAAAAAGTTTTTTGTAGGCATTCACAAATGTTCGATATGTGCCCCGTTAGTGATTCGGCAGACATCAAGCCGATAATCAAGTTCCTCCCACACTCGGCGCAGCAAGTCCCCATCAATGAGTTCGAAAGCATCGTTGATGCGAGCTCGCATTTCTGGCACGTTTCTTGGTAGAGGAGGTTTAAACACTGAATCTTTCACATAACCCCACAGAAAGAAATCGCATGGGGTTAAGTCGGGAGAGCGTGGAGGCCATGACATGAATTGCTGATCATGATCTCCACCACGACCGATCCATCGGTTTTCCAATCTCCTGTTTAAAAAATGCCGAACATCATGATGGAAGTGCGGTGGAGCACCATCCTGTTGAAAGATGAAGTCGGCGCTGTCAGTCTCCAGTTGTGGCATGAGCCAATTTTCCAGCATGTCCAGATACACGTGTCCTGTAACGTGTTTTTTTTTTCGCAGAAGAAAAAGGGGCCGTAAACTTTAAACCGTGAGATTGCACAAAACACGTTAACTTTTGGTGAATTGCGAATGTGCTGCACGAATGCGTGAGGATTCTCTACCGCCCAGATTCGCACATTGTGTCTGTTCACTTCACCATTAAGAAAAAATGTTGCTTCATCACTGAAAACAAGTTTCGCATAGAACGCATCCTCTTCCATGAGCTGTTGCAACCGCGCCGAAAATTCAAAGCGTTTGACTTTGTCATCGGGTGTCAGGGCTTGTAGCAATTGTAAACGGTAAGGCTTCTGCTTTAGCCTTTTCCGTAAGATTTTCCAAACCATCGGCTGTGGTACGTTTAGCTCCCTGCTTGCTTTATTCGTCGACTTCCGCGGGCTACGCGTGAAACTTGCCCGCACGCGCTCAACCGTTTCTTCGCTCACTGCAGGCCGACCCGTTGATTTCCCCTTACAGAGGCATCCAGAATCTTTAAACTGCGCATACCATCGCCGAATGGAGTTAGCAGTTGGTGGATCTTTGTTGAACTTCGTCCTGAAGTGTCGTTGCACTGTTATGACTGACTGATGTGAGTGCATTTCAAGCACGACAAACGCTTTCTCGGCTCCTGTCGCCATTTTGTCTCACTGCGCTCTCGAGCGCTCTGGCGGCAGAAACCTGAAGTGCGGCTTCAGCCAAACAAAACTTTATGAGTTTTTCTACGTATCTGTAGTGAGTCGTGACCATATGTCAATGAATGGAGCTACAGTGAATTTATGAAATCGCTTCAATCATTTGTAATTTGTATTTAACTTGACCGTGATACCAATCTTTGTCTTAATGTTGTCTCAGTGCGATCGACTGGGTGACATGTTTCCTGACTAAATTAGTAAACAAAGGAGATCTTCATTATGCCAATAATTCAA
Organism: Meconema thalassinum; assembly: GCA_946902985.2. NCBI lineage: Eukaryota > Metazoa > Arthropoda > Insecta > Orthoptera > Tettigoniidae > Meconema > Meconema thalassinum. Next base: position 741,849,121 of record OX336389.2, read on the forward strand.
AATATCATCAGGATAAAGTTAGTTTATGTATACTTTGAACGATACTGTGCCCGTTTTGACCTAAATCCAACGACCACATTTTGCAAATTACCGAAATCAGTCCAGCACGAGACAAATCTATCTCAGGGTCTATCTGGGCGAATACTAGGTCAAAATCTGGCATCCCTGATATCGGCAATATGCAAGTAACGTAGGGAGAGAAATTAAATCGAAAATAGCACACTTCTTAAAATATCTCAATTTATTTATAATTAAAAGATTGAAAATTTGTCAAAAACCATCAAAATGAACAAAACAATCACACATAAAAATCAACATACCCTAAAACTAAACAAACACCCCTAATCTTCGATGGATGGTACCCAGAAAATTAATAGTCCATTCTGGTACCATAAAAAAATCTCATATTTACACCACTTCAGGCGATCACGATTCATGAAGAGTTCAAGTGATCCCTCTATGTACACTTGCAGTTTCAACTTTCAGAAGATGGATTAAGATTGTTCAAGTAATAGTTGAATATTTTGAAAAATTTGTCACTTTGACTTGCCGATTATGTATTTAAAAAAATGGAAAATTATTTCTCTGAATTCATTGTAGTATTTCATCCGGGGATTAAAATTGACCAGCTTGCCCAACAAGTGGAACAATCAAATGTAGAGGACTGTGACAAAGTTAAAGTGTTGTTGCTACATGTTGGGACGAACGATTTGAAGAAGAGGGCTACAGCTGATTACATCATGGGGGAGCTCTACGAACTAGGCAGAAAAGCTAAAAGTAAGTTTAGAAATGCAAATATTATAATGAGTGGCATTGTTCGGCGGGGAGATGTTCCGTTAAGGTGAGTTAAGACTGTAAATGACCGCATGGACTGGGTATGTGCACAACTGGGATTAGTGTACGTAGAAGCTGACTGCTGGATTGGTGGCCGTGACTTCGCCCGAGACGGGCTTCATCTAAATCGACGGGGCGCTTTTAACCTAGGGAGCCTACATGACAGTGTCATCGGTTCGTGCCGCCTTTTGTGAGGAGGAGCAGGTCCAGAGGTTGCCAGCCGATGGGAACCGAAGGAGCTATTTCAAGATATTTGCTGCGGAGGTAAGACTCTAAGATTACTGCAGGTTAATTGTCAGAGTTTAGGAAATAAATTAATTGAATTTTGGAATCTTGTAGAGACGTATTCTCCGGACATTGTCATTGCAACTGAATCTTGGTTATATGAGGGCATAAATAGTAGCGAAATAATTCAAGGGACCTACGAAATGTACAGAAGGGATCGGGGGAAGCGAGGTGGTGGGCTATTTATTTGTGTGCGCAAAAAGATAGGTAGTTTCTTCAAGTGGGCCAATATGGATCATGAAATGTTATGTGTACAAATTTCGGATAAAGGAAATAAATTCCCTCTTCAGGTGATAGGGGCGTATAGAGCACCGAAATATAACTTTTCTCTCCTCGAAACACTGTATGATAAAACTTGTACGGGTAATGCTATGAAAAAGAGCATAATAATTGCTGGAGATTTAAACCTCCCCAAAGTAGACTGGTCTGGTGAGTCAACTAGCTGTAGTCAAGCTCAGAGCGCTGCAAATAAATTCTTAAGGGAGGGGGGATTTTCCCAAGTAGTTGACTTCCCAACTAGAGACAATAATACCTTAGATGTTTATCTCGTAAGGCCTGTAGAGCTGTATATTAACTGTCTGAAAGTACCAGGAATTAGTGACAATTCTGGGGTTGAATTAAATATTAGATATGGTGACATTACAAAATTAGACTCTGTTGTAGCAAAAAAGATCATATTCCAGTATCGCAGGGCGGATCAGGGCAAGTTTCAGGGGTATTTGAATGAGCTATTCGTAGGATGGGCATCGGAAGGAAATCACATTAATATCCTGTGGACTAACTTTTTGAAAATTTTAAATAGCGCTGTTGATAAATTTGTCCCATTTAAATTGTTGAAACAAAACCCAGATCCTGAGTATTACACACGAGAAATTAGGAGTCTAAAACGGAAAATTAGGAAATTATACAATAAAAGACATGATAGTGACAAGTATATGTTGAAATTTAAGTCCTTATCAAGAGAGCTCGTCTTAAAAAAGAGGGCTGCTCATGACAGTTATATGCAAGGTTTACTTGGTTCGGGAGGTGATGGGTGGAAAAAAATACAGTTATGTTAGGAGAAGAAAGGGAAATCCAAATAATTCGTCGATGATAATGTCCGGTGACGGTAAATTAATTACTGAGAAACAGGCCATTGCTAATGAATTAAATGTCTTTTACGGTAGTGTGTTCAATAAATCAAATAGCTGTGTGTTGGACCTTAACGACGAATCAGGGGCTCCCCTGTTCCAAATAAACCAGTCAGCAATTGTAAAGCTAATACAAAAACTACGTCTCAATGTATCAAAGGGTCCTGATAATATTGTTAGTGAAGTACTTAAACTAGGAGGTAGGGCCGTGGCACGATACTTGGAGGTGATGTTTAATGTGTCCATAAACAATGCGCAAATCCCAGATGACTGGAAAAGAGCTACGGTAGTCCCAATATTTAAGGGAGGGAGCAGACTTGAATTGGGTAACTACAGGCCGGTTAGCCTTACGTCCATCGTTTGTAAACAGATGGAGCATCTCATTTGCGACTACTTGAGGGAACAGTGGGAAACATTATCATGGTTTAATGATAGGCAACATGGATTCCGGAAAGGTTACTCATGCGAGAGTCAGATGCTATCACTTTTTCAAGACATTAGCGAACCGTTAGACCATGGAGTTTCAGTCGACGCCGTGGTTATAGATTTTGCGAAGGCATTTGATGTCGTGCCGCATGACATGCTACTCCATAAATTAGCTTCGACGAAGAGTGATAGAAGAGTAATTTTATGGATCCAAGAATTTTTGACGGGTCGTTCACAGAAAGTGAAAGTCGAAGGCATATTCTCGGATGAAATTACCGTAACGTCGGGTATCCCTCAGGGCAGCGTAATCGGAACTTTGTTATTTTTGGCGTTTATAAATGACTTACCAAATGGGATTCGCAGTGACTGTCGATTGTTTGCGGATGATTGTGTAATATATCGAAAGATACATGACTCACAAGACAATGCAGTGCTTCAAGAGGACCTGAACCTGGTCTATAAGTGGGCGATTGAAAATAAAATGAAAATAAACACAAGAAAATGTAGTCTCTTAAAAATAGGGAAAGTGCGGAGGCAGGATTTTCAATATAACATTGGCTCGGAAATACTTGTAGAAGAAGATTCTTGCAAATATTTGGGCGTTCACGTAAGGAATGATATGAAATGGAGTAGTCATGTAGGATGTGTAGTTTCAAAAGCTTACAAATCCCTGCACTTTGTAATGAGGGTATTAAAAGGAAGTAGTACCTCTGCTAAAGAATTAGGCTATTTGTCACTTGTAAGACCTATTCTGGAATATGCCTCGGCGGTTTGGGATCCATATCAAGTAGGGCTCATCAATGAGTTGGAAATGGTACAAAGAAAGGCCGCTAGATTTGTGCTCAGTGACTTTAATCCCAGGAGCAGTGTAGGCCGTATGTTAAAGAAACTTGGGTGGGAATCACTGGAGGCGAGGAGGATGAAATCTAGACTCTGCGCTAAGTATACAAATCAACCAGCATGGCGTGAGCTTAGCAAACGATTGGGAAAGCCCACTCACATGGGTAGGAGCGATCATCCTTTCAAAGTTAAGGGCCGACCACAGCGAACAAATTATGGTAAATATTCTTTTGTAAACCGTGCCATTGATAACTGGAACTCTCTACCCGCCGCAGTCTTAGAGCCTTTTCCCAAACATATAGTTGTGTTTAAGAAAAAACTGACTATTTGTGTAAATTCTCCAGTTTAATTGTTGTATAATTGTTATTGAATTATTATGTATAATTATTTATTTGTTATGTATATCCAATTTGCCACCGGAGGACACTCCCCCCATTGCAAATAAATGAATGAATGAATGAATGAATGAAATCAATAGTCGGCTAACATAAGTGTCGAATGTTAATATTGTTGCATCTTGTGAATTTTGTTTCTAAGAACAAATTATTTATAAAGTTTCATCTTTAATAATAATATGAAAAAGAAATATTTTTCTATTTTCCCATTTTCCATTTTTCCCATTTTCCATTGGTCTCACATAAACAATAAATTAAATTATACTCATCTCAAAATATGTTATATTGAATCAGCATGAATTGTTATTAACAATAGAAATTGTTGTAATCTACTATCATTTAATTAGTTCACTTTCTCCTCAAACAATTATTTTTATCACACTTCACAATATTTCAAAGTCAAAATGTTAATAACAGAATTAATTATTATTATTATTTGTTGCAAATTTCCTTCTAATTTATTTATAACAGGCCTTCTCTCACACTTAGCTTATGAAGATTGGCATTAAGTTAATTGATCGTCTCAAATGTTATTATTATTATTATTATTATTATTATTCCAAGCACATAACATAAATATTTTCAGCTATTTATTTAATTATTGCATTAGCAACTATTTATTTTCTCAATATTTTCCTCGGCCAGGTTCATCAAATCTATAATCATATTTTATTCTTTTATTTAGGCGCAAAATCCGGAATCTAGATTAATCCAGGTGAAAATTAAATACTCAATCATACAGAATCTGGAATTTGACGAGAATATGCCCGGCCCACTTGCCTTACCCTTCTTTAACAACTCTGAGCAACACATGCTCTCATCAACCATTTCAATAACACACACACACCTGTGTACAGGAACTAACGTCCTCATGGATGACCCTTGGCCTCCACATAAATACAAATGTCGACAATCCTAGTCGCATACTATTTTCAACTATAATCACCATATGTGATTTTAAATATTTTTTTTCCACAATACTATATTTTTATAAGCGTTGTAATATTCTGTCATACAAATTACTGTGTATTCTCAAGTTTAATATTTCCAGTAAAAAGATGTAGTTATTCCTGGTCAACTTCTCCCTGCCTCCATTTTACATAATTCCAACTTAGTTGATACATTTTAAATACCTGCCGCTTTATTCTTCCTTTCTTATTTTTACTTGGTGCTTTTGGAAAAATCTTCTAAACTCAAATCGTTGCCATTCCACTTTATTCACACAAACTAATTTATCCTTTTAACCTGTTCATAAATATAAACTTCTATTCCACAAATATTTAAGTAAACAAATATTAGATTCATCACTGCTCTATTTATTTAAATAATTCCTATGTTTATTTTTAGAATATCTTTCTAACCACATGAAATTATTATTATTATCCCTGGCAAAATATTATTTAGTCATTGTTGCTATTCTTACAACATTATAATTATTATTATGACCCTAGTTTATCCACTACTTAAATATAAATAATTAAACAAAATGTTTAAATCCACATCACAAATTATATATAACTTTCTCACTTCATGATTATTAATTTAGTAACTTCAATAATTATTAACAATGTAAATTAAATTCAACAAATGGTGCTATCACCTTCCAAAATATTTTAATTAAATTAATAATTTAACGGTGTATTCTCACATTGATTATTAGAATTTTTATTTCTTTCACTGTAATTTATTATTATTAAATAATTAAGAATTTATTTAAATAATCCAAGTTTTTCTCAAGCCTCTAATAAGAGCTATAGAAAAAATATTCCTATTTCTTGAAATAAATTAGACTGTTTCATATCGAAAGACATGAATATAACTGTTGCTCTGACAGTATAGCAAAAATAGTGTATTAAATTGTCGGACTCCAATATTGCTCCATTTGTCATCCTGGACAAATATAAATGACATTGACATAACGATGATGGTGTTGATTTTCTATCATGAATGTTAAAAAGGAATTCTCAAACACTACATTAGACTAGTAAGTAATACATGTAGAATTTAGCTTACTTCATTCTTGATGTGATGGTAATGCGTGTCCTCGGTGTTCGCCACTACCATAGCGATCTCCCATGGTCATCTGCGATTCCATATCATCCTCGTTTCCTTCCATTTCACACCTATCCTCGTACGGTTTTAACGGCACATGCCAGCGGTTATAACAGCGCGTTTACAAACACTCCTGCTATACTCCCTAAAGTTCGACATGATGAAATGTTTCAAGTCTTGATACAATTCGATTACTTTCGTAAAGTTCAACATGATGAAAAGTTCCAAGTCCTAATATTGCGGTTTCACTTGACTTGACTTGCTATTTCAGGAACACCTTTTAGCAGCGTGAAATCAACGATTATTGCAATGTCCATCTGGTATCTGTAGAATGCCTAATAGTTAGTCTCACAGCAAGTAACATGATATGCTTGTAGGCTAAACTATTTGTTGATATCCTGTGACTGGTAATTTGGATATTCTTCACCACTATCTGTAGAACAGATGGGACCAGATTGTCGTCTAACATTTACTAAGACACGCAAAATCGTGAAAACACAAGTGCTCAGTTCTCTGAATATAGACTAAGTCCATGGACAGCACGTCCAGCGACCAAGTTCTCCCGTAGACAATAACGACAGTATAAATACTCGATTCATGGTGCAGCGGCGATGTTCACACAAGCAGTTGCTTGGCGGAAGTACATGTCTCCATAAAGTTGCTCGCTCTTTATATACCCGCAGTGGTCAAAACTTCTAGAACATTCTAATCCGTGTCTCAGCTTCTACTGAACGGATTTGCTTGCTTGATAGATCCATCTTCTCCAAATTAAATAGCCAGAAAACTGTGCTACTTTTCAAAGTTCAAATCCATCGTCTTGAGGAAATTCTAAAAAATCATACATTCACGTGGGCCACGTCATAGGCTCCGCGTCATACCTCACTCACTGCTCGAAGTCTTTCAGCGCGCGATTCAAAATCAGATGCTTCGTTGCAAATATAGACTAACGTCTCTTCGTCTCTATATCATGACGTCACTATATCACGGACGTGTACACGATCCGGGTACAATACTAATTTAGTATTTGATGTCTTGCAAGGTGATTAATGGGAACTTTATGTATGGCACAAGGAATTAAATAACAGTTGAGATTAATAGTACGTTCAGTATTTACGATATATCGAACTCCATGACTCTAACAGTCTGTGAAGGCTCGAACACATGTATACAGTGAACGAGTTTTGTTGCTTGTGATATGGTTGTATGTGAGTGAACGTAAAGTGGGCTGCTGGGTATTTTTGTTAATATTACCTGCAAGGTTCTGGTGTATCTACTCTCCGAATAACCACTAAATGTTTGGGTTAAGTTTCACATAAAGATTCCTTAGTTGATAACTTATTACCTTTAGGACCATAAATAATTTAAGTAACCTAAACCTCCGCTCACGCCTCAGAGAGCCGCATGATAACTGCAGGTCGGCTCATAGCCCATGGATTATGGGGAAGCGTGGCCAGGGCGATGACACTCTCAGCCACTTTTCCTTGCTTTTAAGCAATTGGGCACTGCTTTTCATATCAACCAGCTACTCAGCTGCACTCACGAAGTTGAGTACATCCCGTTCTAACTGTCACGTTTGATCTTAAATCTCTGGTGGAGCCGGGGCCTCCTAGATAAGAGGCCAGCATGTGACTCCTACACCACGGCGTTGACAGCTGAAGTCCATGTCACACCCTTGGGTATGAAAAGGGTATGCAAAGAGGTGCACTTGCGTCTCGCCCCTCCCCCATATTATGAAATATATGGAAAAAGAGTAAAAGTAAAATAATGACCATCTAAAAGGTCTTTTCAATATTGTACTTAAAGTCAAGGCAAATTTACATTAAGCATAAAATATACTTAATTTACATATTAAAATTCTGTCTTTTGTACAAAATGGTAGTAAACTTATGAGAACTACACGGGCTTTGTAATGGGCTTTGCAGAGTATGACAAAGGTAAAAGGAAACCCCTCCCATATATTCAAAATGGTGAATGAGCATACTATACAAACTTCAAAATCAATAACCCAGTATCCAATTGTGAAATTGGGCCGAACGTTGCTGTTGTTGATTCATTGAGGGGCCTTTCAACATCGCGGTCATGTATCCCCATGTAGGCCCTACTTGGGTGTGTGTGCAATTTGTCTGATAACCTGATATATTTTGATGGCTGTATCAATGTGTGTAGTTGTAATTCAGATAAGGAAAGGGAAGGTGGCGGCCGTGGCCTTAATTTAGGAATCATCCTGGCATTCACCTGGAATGGAAGTGGGAAGCCACAGAAAAACACTTACAGAATGGCTGAGGGGGGAATCGAACCCACCTCTTCGAATTTAGACTGGCTGCGTGGTGCAGCGGTAACGTTCTCGCTTGCTGTAGCCAAGGCTGCAGGAACGAATCCTGGCGCAGTCAGTTGGCATTTAAGGGTGTGAAAATGAGAGGGAGTCGTGTCAATGGATTTACTTGCACGTTGAAGATCTCCTTCGGGGAAAAATTCCAGAACCCTGGCGTCTCTAAGAGCCGCCGCAGTTAAAAGGGACGTGAAACCAATAACATTATCATTATTATTATTATTCTCAATTTTGCCCCACGGAGCTGAGTGTAGCCCGTTCCAGCCCTCAGACCAGAATTAAATTGATCCGCCTTGACGGGTAGTGCCTAGCATTCTTGGCTGTCACAACGGAGGCCCAGGTTCGATTCCTGGCTCTCCCAAGAAACTTAATTCTAGTCTGAGGGCTGGAACGGGGTCCACTCAGCCTCATGACACAGAACTGAGATTAAGCGGGTTCGATTCCAACCACAGCCATCCTGGAATTGGTTTTCTGTGGTTTCCCACTTCTACTCTAGGCAAATGCCGGGATGGTTCCTAACTTAGGCCGCAGCCGCCTCCTTCCCAATCCTCACTTGCATTACAAATACACATACAACTACAGACACCACATAAACACAGGTTATCAGTGAAATTCTATACACACCCAAGTACATGGGGATTATTGACCACGATGTCAGAAAGCCCCTAAATGAATTGGCAATAGAATTACATTTCTTGCCAGGGCCGGGATCGAACTTTGGGCTCTGCAGTGAGAGTCAAGCTTGGTAGCCATAAGCAGATAAGATACCTCGCTTGCACACTCATGCAGCAAGCACGTAGCTGATATCTTGAATATATAAGACATTAATATCGACAATCCACTATTTATTGCAGTTTCAATAACGAATCGCATCAAATACAGTATGTATTCTCACATAAATGGCTGCACTGTAGAAGGTGCAAGATGTACGATTCCATGCATTCAAGATGGTGGATGGACATACGGTACTTCTCTAATGTTTCAATCAATTCCTCTGGATAAAAACGGAATTACATCGAAGTTGAGTGAAGAGGGAGTCTTATGAAGGATACAACACTTAACTATACTTCTTGATAAGAACGAAGAGTTATAACTATAGCCATACAATTAAGAGAAAGTAGGCTACATGTTCCTTACTGAACATCTTGTTTAGAATTCAATAGACTGGAATCTCAGCAAGGTTACAAATTTAGATTTATTTTCAACTCACGAGTTAGCCACATTTCAGCCAGAACCACGGTAAATGTTCAAGAGATTTCTGGTCTGAATGTGCATAGTTCTGTTGGTATCCGTGCAATGAGAAAAGTCACCATTAATAAAATATGTTATAATTTATTTCCTCAATGCACCGTCTTCCGGGTTAATTCTATTATAAGTGAATAATCCAGCGCCTATGGCCGCATCCCTGCTCTGGAGCATCAGATATCATAAAAGTTCCCATGCAACACTGAATGAATGAACTACTCGTTCCTTGGATGGATGTGTCATCTATACTGGACGACGTCACATGTCATGATAACCTGTCGGGAGTTTCTGGACGTCTGTCATGTGCCTCTACTCTTGCAGTAGTTCGCCTGTTGACGCTTGACAATGAACACCAGAGAGCATTTTTCACTTTTTTATAACTTTCACATTTGAAATGTGACAAGCTCCAAACACACAGATGGTTGAATCACGATTTCATAAAAACTCTCCCGTCAAACGTACTGGGCCTCCTTCTTCCAGTGGTTTGCTGCGACTTGCTGGCGCGGCGTTTCTCTTGGATTTTCCAGACAAGTGTATAGTTAGCATATTACTTGGTGCATCTACCTTGATTCTACACGATATTAATTACTGTAACATATACTGCGAGTTACCATAATACCACAAATTATCGGCTACATTTTAAACACACGCAAGTTGGCCTACACAGGGCTGACGACCAAGATTATGTCTTGCCACTAACTAAAATTAAAACATCAACGAACACTTTGGTGCGTTGCAACTGTATTCTCTTAATGAGACTACCAAAGGGAGACTCCACCGCAAAGCTTCAATAAAAAAATTGTTTATTTAAGACCCTTGGAGTGTTTGTCATATATCCAAAAATGACTTGGTTGTATTCGAAATACAAACAACTCTAAAAATATTTGAGGAATTGACTGCAAGAGGTGGCAGTAGCACATTGACAGTTGTCAAAGATAGCATTTGATTTGTATTGGCATCAAACAGAAGTACTGTATCTTCACACCAATCGGGTAACTTTTTAGTTCCAATGTTGTATCCTTGCTTTTCATTGGCATGTAACGGTTCCTAGCTATAAAAGAAAAGCTGGACTATAGTAAAGCCATCATTACTTCCGACTTGACGTTTCAGTGTTACCCTAGAGTTATCTAGCGGTCAGAAGGAAAATCACTTTAACTAGACAATCACAGGCAGCCATTCAAATAGATATATCACGACAAATTGAGTTTCGTTCGCGATGTCGCGAATGGAACTCCAGCCTAGCACTGAAATGTCAAGTCGGAAGTAATGATGGCTTTACTATAGTGATGTCAACAAACATTTTATTAAGAGGGAAATTTGTGAAAGTGTGCTTTTCTCTTCCTATAGATAGAGCCCTGCGCGGACAAACAAAACGTTATCCGCATCCGCCCCGCATCCGCCCCGCATCCGCCCCGCATCCGCACGTTTGTTATCCGAATCCGCTGACATTGCAATAATATTTTTAATGTATTAGATAAAGCGTAAAGTACTAAAGCAACACATTTAGACATTTCAGGAGAAATTCGTTCCCCTAGGCTATTTGTGAATCGCAAGACAATGTTGACTGAGGTTTGTCCCTCTGAGTAACGCACGCAAGCGCAGGTATCATTTTTTGGGGGAAAAGTCAACACTAATTGAGGGTATTTCCATGATTAGCTTCTCTCACTTCTCTATTATTCTCATACAATCCAAGCGAAAGCAAATATGGAAATAACAAAAAACGTGAAAGACGCAGACCTTTGCAAAAACTAAAATTATTTTAAAAGAATCCTGTTCGACATTGTATTCTAAAAACTATCCGAAAATTTACTCTAAACATTATCCGCAGATTATCCGCAATCCGCACAGCCATGCAAACTCTATCCGCATGGCGAAAAAATGTGCGGATATCCGCGGGTGTATCCACGGATATACGCATCCGCACGGGGCTTTAGGCCTACCTATAGAGCGGTTGTGTTGTGTAATGATTGTATAAGTAACTGGCAATGTATCCTATAATGGTTATATACAAGATGGCGACTGAGTGAATAGCGCAGACGTGACCAGATCCATCAATTTGTGTAATTACGAGTGTTTTAGTGGGATATCCATGTGTATCTAGTGTGAGATTGGCAAGTGTAGGACTCTTCATTGACTGATACCAGTGAATCTAATGACAACTATTTCCTTAACGAGTCATCCCGTGTTTTTTTTGAAAACGAAGGAGTGCGTCACTAAGCTTAACCATGAGCGCTTGTGAAGAATGCAGGGAAGTGCTAGGGAAGGCTTTCAAGGTACAGTGTATGAGTTGTGAAAAATGGTAAAACAAGAAATGTGTTACACATTTTAACAGGTTTACAGAGTGGAACTGCCAAAAGTGTGTGATTAACAAAAGAACACGGAAATCAAGCCCAATTAGGAATAAAACCAACCACTGGACAACATATTCTCCCTACTACAAGAACTGACAGAAGAAGTACGAAGAATGAATGAAAAACAGAAAGTGCGAGAGAATGATTTAGGGAATTCTCTTGAACTCTGCCACAATAAGTTGGACGTCACAGCACTTTTAATTGCAATCCAGCAGAAAGGCTTAATTAAGTTAAGAAGGACGTGCCTATACTGCCCATGTTAAATTGGAAGATTTCTGGTGCAGGTTACACAAAGTATGTTTATGCTAGACACAGGCCTCATTTACAGACACATATGGACCCGTTGTGCCTCATCCTGATTTCCGGAATCCAGTCTTCGTTTTAATGTTCGTGCCTGAATTCCATTACACCTTTTTGCCTTCCTGAATAGTATTTCCTTTGTTTTCAGCCTTTTACAAACTTCTCTTAAATTTTCCTCTTCCACGGAGCTCTTTTGAACGTGCCCTAACTTTTGTACTGAAAATATTATAATTGTATATAGTAACAATGATGTTTACAACGAAACCAATGAAATAAATTAGGTATTTTAAGAATCATAAGATAGTAAAATACTCGAATAGAACACCGGTATCCTCTGAATACTTGAAATGTTTCCATATCGCTATAAAATATATTATATCAAAGAGGCATCTCTAGCAGATTGATGTGCAGCAACACTCCCAAATGTGGGGTAGAGACGCTGCACCCTCCTGTTGTTGTACCTCAAGGCTAACATGGCCAAAAATAAGCATACCATGTACTACAGTAACGATTAAGACTTATTCTGCACTAAAAACGGCTGACTTTAGCGTTTGAAACCAAATTAATATACAATAAATGAACACAAGCAAAAACTTTGTCAGGAGGAAGCATGCACTCGCTTCACGTTATCGACTACAATTTGCGTAATATGCGAGCAAATTGCATCATATCCACAGACAGTGGTTATTGCTTTGATACCGAAATAGCTTACACACTGTCATCTATCTGTAACGATGGGAACCTATGGCTACAGTGAATGCGGCGTGTCTACAGGCGCGGCACTTGTCCTGGAGTTACATTACACACACACACACACACTACTACAGACACCACAGTTACACAGGCTACCAGAGTACACGGGGCCTGATGATCATGGTGTCCAAACTGCTAAATTTTCAAGCTGGTGGTATAAGTCACGAAGAGCGTGCTGAAGTGTTCGGAGTGAACACGAGTGTCATGATTGTTGGTGTAAATGGGTCTACATGCAGCCTCTCAGGTATGATCCTTTAATACCTTCATCCTTCATCTACTTTTGTGGAATGGAGTTACTGTGAGTCTGTGATAGAAGTTAACTAAATCCTGCACGTCCCATGCGCATTTTGCTTCAAGTTCTGAGCATTAGAACGCTTTACAGTTGTGTGTCAAGTGCAGCATACACGGATTACAAAGTCAGCATGATCATGATACAACACATGAGGGTATTGGCAGACACAACGATTTGCTCTCCTACGTACATACAAAGCTGATGGAGTTGAGGTTTTGAATTCTGATATGATAAGGCTGTTTGCCAAACAGCCAAAGTCTACACTCTTGCACACTCTCACTCGGAAGTGACGTCAGTGAGTGGTGTTCCAAATACGATCAAGTGCAAGTGTACGAACAGAGTGCGAGTGTACATAGCGACATTTCGAAGGAGCAGACTCGGTTCGTTCACTCGGTGTAGGCTCTGCGATGTCGCCATTTTAACAGAACTTCGGTATTCTCACTTGACATGATCAATTGTGTATTTCATACGATACACAGACGAATACTTTTGTTTAATTGTATTTATCTTTTACAGTAGCGGTGATTGCCTTTTAACATACTTGCAATGATGAATGAAATTTGTTTGTTAGTAGTTTTCCATAACCTGCGAGATTAATCAAACATTCCATGGCCTTGAAAACATTTACTCATAATGTTTTCCTTTTTATTTTCTAGGATCGATGACGGAGTATTACGTGAAAAGAGAAACTGAAACTTATTTTTCAAAACGGATTTTGTTTCTGACGGGTGTGATGTGATTTGGCAAATTTGAACATTCAGCACCAACATAAAATTGCAAGATAGGTAAGAATATCTGATTTCTCAATAATAAAAATAATAATAATACATAAATAAATAAACTGGGTTAGGCAATTAGGTTGTTTTTTAAAGCAAGGACCAATGAATGCTGTATTTATGCTAGCTGTATTTAACGTCGGACGATTGGATGCAACATTTTGTGGTCATCAGTGGGCGAAGTTTGTTTATCCAGCTTGCCACTCCTGCAGATTACTTCGATATTTCGCCCCATAAAATAACAGTTGGTTACTCCTGCGAGTAAATAATTCTTGTTATAAGTGTTCGTATCTCGTTAAATGAGGAACTCCATGTAGGCCTACCTCAACCTCTACAAACTAGCTCCACATTCTACTTGTGATGGAGAAACGCATTTATGTCACCTCCATTTGTTTTCCTTCTTGTAAGATCATTTCAGTAGCTTATTATTATTACTTACAATATATTCCTACTGCCCCATGTAGCCTATGCAACATGTATTGATGCTACTGTTTTGATAATTGAGTGTTAGCTTACATTGGTGTTTCTCTAAATCAGGGATGCCTACAGCCCCCAACCGTGACACTTCGTCCGGTTTATGAACTGCATACTCTGGAAGTAAAATCTACCCAGTGTATCTCATCCCTAGAAAGCCGGAGTATTTTAAGTAACACATTTGGTAACAATTCATATTAATGTTACCAGAAACCATTATTCTTGGAGGTAAAATATTGTAGGCCTAATTGGCAAGCGTTTACCATTCGTGCTTATTATTAACAGAACATCGTTTCATGAATTTTTTTGCTCATGATACTCTCTACTTTCTGGCTACCAGCATTCAATATGACAGTCATTGCGGACTCATACCAAGCGGACAGATTGTGTCACAGGGCAACTCGGGAGTGATCTGTCGATCTTGTTTCATTCTGTGATCTATGTCTGTACATCAGTGACTTGTATCCCTAAACAAATAAGTAGAGATGTTAAGTCGAAGATATTCGCACTAGCGATTGTTGAATGTCTCTAACGCTCCACACTGCCGTGGCGCAACACCATCTTACTGTGTTCAGTAGTCCAGCTTATTGTGGAAGTACAAACTCCTGCGACACATACAACACGTTGTGCATGCTGTCCCACTGTGGCCATTATGTTTATAGTAAATGCTAGCACTGCCAATTAGCTGAAGCATGGAAACTTACATCCGTCCCGCTCATGTTGCAACAAATTGCTGAGAGAGCATCAAATTTCAAAGAAAACTAATACTTTGATAACTGGTGAGAATTATATACTTTGGCATCGTGGGCCTAATGGTTTACTTCTGACATGATGCACCCCCTGCCACCTTGTGGATGCGCCCCTAATATACAGAGATTAGGTGGCTGTTATTCAATATTAGGGAAATATATTTTTGTGAACATTTATTCTGACCATTGATTTTATTCTCGATTGAATCGTCCTGTACCTAGGTATAACTAGTCTCATCTCAAGCCTGGTACATCCGTTGATGCCATGGTTATCATTAGAAGTGCTTGCACTATGGTGTAACTGATTTATGCCTGGCTTGTACGTTCTCCATTATCTTCATCATGGTGCATACAGTATTAGTTTACGGAAGGGAGAGACCAGGGGATACATTAAATACAATCTTCCCCTGTATCCTGCACTCGGTAGAACCACTACCACACTGGAGCACATATAATCATTTGGAATCTGCACAGGCTTTTTACCTCGTGGATGCATAACTTAACTTGTTACAATAGAGTATGTAAGTTGGTATTCCTGTTTGTTATCCAACTACACACCCCAACAAAAGTTTTCAATTGTATAGATTTCACTATATTGACTGCATATAACAACTCAGTAATGTACGTGCTGTTATAAAGCGTAGTTTGGAGATATTCCGTACCGGTACCCTATTGTCCTAGGCTCCAAAAAAGTGGTATACGTCGTGGTGTAGCGGCTAGCATCCTTGGCTGTCGCCCCAGAAGTCTACATTTGATTCCCTGCTCTTAAGAAATTTAATTCTGGACTGAGGCTGGAACAGGGTACACTCGGCCTCATAAGGCAAAACTGAGAAGAGGTGGGTTCGATTCCCACCTCATACAGCCTGGAAGTGGTTTTCCGTGGTTTCCCGATTTGACTCCAAGCAAATGCTCGGATGGTTCCTAACTTAAGGCCACGGCCACCTCCTACCCAATCCTCACCTTAATTACAAATACACACACTAATACAGCCATCAGACTTTTTATATATACACACAAAAGTACACGGGGCTAAAAGACCACAATATACAGGCTCCTCCAATGAAACAACAATATGGTAGGACTACGCTCTATGCCAGTGCTCCAAACTTTTGTTGGGGTGCATTTATAACAATTTTTCCTTAGGTTATGACTGCATAATTTTGAATTGTTTTAATCACCAAATTTTGCTAATCTCTGAGTTTACATTGGAAGGTGAGGAGTGCAATATAGAATTTGTCAGGGAAGGTTATAATAAGCCCCATTATATTCTCAACTCCTTGACAATATGCATTCTCTCCCTTCCATCCAGCAACCCTGTTTTGATCAGGGCTGGCATGCGAAACGAAATGTATTATCAATTTAATTTAGCGTCGCGAAATGAAATTGTTCAATGGAATAACATTTCGCTCCTGGCGCGAAATGATATTCGTTACAGACTTTTAATTTCGCTCCTGGCGCGAAATTATATTCATTACGGACTTTTAATTTAGCTCCCGGCGCGAAATGAAATTCGTTACAAACTTTTAATTTCGCTCCTGGCGCGAAATTAAATTCATTACGGACTTTTAATTTAGCTCCCGGCGCTAAATGAAATTTGTTACAGACTTTTAATTTCGCTCCTGGCACGAAATTAAATTCATTACACACTTTTAATTTCGCTCCTGACGCGAAATAAAATTCGTTCCAGACTTTTAATTTCGCTCCTGGCGCGAAATAAAATTCTTTACAAACTTTTAATTTCGCTCCTGGCGCGAAATAACATTTGTTAACGACCATCAATTTCGTTCCCGGTATTTTATCCCCTCCCCCCTCCCCCCCCCCCCCCTCCTTCCCCGGCCTGAAATTAAAATGCATGGAACATTTCATTTTGTGTCTGAAATGAAATCTGTTTCTTTTCTT
Source organism: Meconema thalassinum (assembly GCA_946902985.2). Lineage (NCBI taxonomy): Eukaryota > Metazoa > Arthropoda > Insecta > Orthoptera > Tettigoniidae > Meconema > Meconema thalassinum. The sequence continues at coordinate 741,866,251 of OX336389.2, forward strand.
CCCCGAAAGCCTTATTTGTTCCCGCGTCCTACACCTAGCCACCATCTACATTCGTCCCTACCACCCCATCCCCCAAAGACTTCATTACCCACGTGTCTGAAGTCTTCCCCCATTTCATTCTAATGGCCGACCACAATCTTCATTCCCGTTCGGCCCTAGAACTTCATAACCTAGACATCTACCTACGTCACATCGACGCCACCCTCGTCCTTTTCCCAGAATCTACCCGTCCTTCCTCCAATACCACCCCGACGCAGTCATTGCTCATAACTCCCTCCTCCATCTATTTGATGTGTCTGTCTTGCCCCTCAAAGGAGGTGATCATGCCCCCCATTTTACATTATTTTATTTTGTTTTATTTTATTATATTTTATTTTGCTTTATTTTGTTTAATTTGTTTGTTTTACTTTATTTCGTTTTATTTTGTTTCAAATTGTCTTGTTTCTTGGTTTTGTTTTATTTTGTTTTGTTTATTTTGTTTTATTTTGATTTCCCAGAAAACAAATACATAACCAAATACACAAAACACGAAGTAAAATGCAAAATTCAAACACAAAAGCAAAAGCAGAATAAAAAAGAAACAGAAAGCAAAAATCAAAATTCAAAAACAGGAAAAGCAGAAAACAAACACAAAACCAAAACAAAAAGACGAAGCAGAAAGCAAAAGCAGAACACAAAAAACAAAAGCAAAATCATAAAACAAGAAACATAAAGCAAAAAGCAAAATTCAAAAAAGCAATAGCAGAAAACAAACACAAAGCATAAACAAACAAGATGTTCAGTAAAGAACATATAGCCTACTTTCTCCTAAATGTATGAGTATAGTTATAACTCGTTGTTATTATCAAAGAATATAATAGAACTATTCTTTGTTGAAGGCCATAGAAACGATTTACCTCTACCAAACGCCACAATCTAGATAAAAACTGCTACCATCATTGAAGAAAGAAAGATAAGAAGTATCTCAAGAATGTTATGGATCTGGAGACATAATCGACCGGACTGGCTGCGTGGCTCGGCGGTAACGTTCTCGCTTGCTGGGCCCTAGGTTGCAGGTTCGTATCCTGGCGCAGTCAGCTGGCATTTGAGGGTGCACAAATGCGAGGGAGCCGTGTCAGTACATTTACTGGCACGTTAAAGATCCCATTCGGGCCAACATTCCGGCACCCCGGTGTCTCTAAAAGCAGCAGTAGTTAAAAGGGATGTAAAACCAATAACATTATTATTATTATTATTATTATTATTATTATTATTATTGTTTTAATGTGCTAAACGGTTCAGGCTAGTGTTCAGAAGTAAAGGGGGAGTTTTAGTCGGTAGTCTGCTACTCAGCAGCAGGAGCCCGACACTCTGTGCGTAAATGCATTTCTTCCAAAAAAAAAAAAATATTATTATTATTATTATTATTATTACATATACGACCTGCCGTGGGCAACATCCAACTTTGAGTTGAGGCATGTCTTTACACGTCTGGTTGTGCAGGGCTTTCACAACCCTAATTGAAAAAAAAGGAAGGAAGATTGTAGTTTTACGTGGCCGTGAATCTTGTGATTATGAGCCACGGGACCTCCTTTTTACGTGGAATCCGAACCACAGGACATGGCATTTCACTTCAAAAATCTCACATGCATTGACCGGGAATCGAAAACCCTAATTGAATTAACAAATCTTTCCATGACCCTACAGAGACGTGTGTATACAAACTATGTGGATATTTTCGATTGCTATTTGCCTGAAATAAAAGTAGTAATTAATACCTGAACTAACACCAATGGCTTGAACTCAGTTACTATGTGAAATTGTTTTGTTCTTTACTTCAAATAACATTTTCAAGTAACGCAAAATAGGCTGTTACAAACCCTTTAAAATAAAAAGTAAAAATGTATCGTAGTATCATCTTGTCATTCTTCAAATTCGATGCGCATAGAATGCCAATGGTATATTAATCAATGGAGCCCCACGTAGACTAGTCGTGACTTCTAGTGGTGAAATATCGAACAATATAATCCTATCAGAGCGAGTGCATTCTAGCGGCCAGAAGAAGAAACTTTTCAATAAAATCTGAAAGTTAATAAGTATGTCGGCGTGCAGTTACCTTTTTGGCAGCTAGATGTCTCGAGTAAATCTGCTGGCGAATTATGTTTTAATTAAATATATATTTTACACCATAATATGCACAATATAACGCTTAATTTTAAAACATCTGAGTCATTACAAAACAATAAACATATAACATTTCAAGCAAAAAATCTAGCTCTGATCGGGTTTGAACCATAGGCATTTGAGCGATAGGCTAAGGCTCTACCACTTTTTTTTATTAGCTCTTTACAGAATTACAGAATTTTCAGATATGATAAATACCATACTAATACATCACAAGAAATCCAGATAGTGTCCATATTTATCGTACAATTGTCCACTTTCACTAAGCTTCCAACGCTCTTTTTGCAGGTGATACCTGAGATCCAGGAAAGAGAAATGTTGATCATTGTCCATCACGAAGTGTACATATTGGCCCATTATCCACACAATGGCAGTCTGTTTAATTTGGGGGAAGGCGGTCACCGACAAACGAACCAACTTCCTGTCATCAAGGTCATCCGAGGGCACATTTAATAGTTGACATACTTTTCCCTTACACCACAGCCACGTGGAGGCAACTCGCGTGCATGATGTGAAGCGGTGTATCGCCGTATCAGTTTGACACATATAGTACACCATGGGTAAGCTTCAAGATGGATGGTATATCGCCGTAGAGCGGTTGGGATGAGATCGTTGAGGAAGATAAAAACTTGGGAGTGTACAGCAGAAGAAATGGTCATAGCCCCAAAATTTTTCCAAACAGTGGGCCAATGGACGTAGAGGGTGGTGGCCTCTATTCGCGGTTTGGAGTGTACCACTTGCCGCAACATGTTATAGATACTTTTCGTCGTTGGAACAATCCCTGAAGACATTTGGCGAACAGTTTCCAGAAGGTGCTGTTGATGGTCCCTAAATATCTTCGGCAAAGCTCTATCACAACCACGGGCTGTGTTTCGAATATCTTTGTTTAGCGCTTTCGTAAAAGTGTCATGTTGGGAAAGAATGGTGATATCGTTCTTGCAGAGGAGTGCACGGCATTTCATGCCATGAGCTGTTAGCCCTAGCCCGCCTTGCCGGGATGGGAGATACAACTGTTCCCGTTGTACTCGGAACAAAAATCCTTGCCATATAAACCAACCTGTATATTTTGCCAATTGACTCTCAAACATTTTGGGAAGTGGGAAAAGTTGTGCGACATACCATATTTTAGAGAGCGCAGACACGTTGAGGACCATGACCCGTTGCACTATATTGAGGTTTCTTTGACCAAATTGGATCAGGACTCCCCTAACTTTGGCAATGACCTTAGTCCAGTTAACTTGCACTGTGTCCAGAAGCGATTGCTTCCAGGTAATGCCAAGAATTTTCACCTCATTTACTATCCGGAACCAGGGCTGTGGGGTAATCACTGAGTTAGTATTGAGCGGAAGCAAAGCAGTTTTCTGGGGGTTCGATTGTGCTCCAGAGGCGATATGGTAGAGCTGAAGGACGCTATCGATGTGGGAGATGTCTTCTTCATTGCGGATCAATATTGATACGTCATCAGCATAGGCGCACATTCCAAAAACATGTGTGGACAGTTTGTAACCGTGTAGCTTCACCTGGGTAGTCCGAATGAACGGTTCAAGGCCAATGACAAAAAGTAGCATAGAAAGGGGACATCCTTGCCTAACTGATCGTTGTATTGGAATCAGAGGGGAAAGAAAACCGTTGACGAGCACTCTAGACGTAGCATTACAATTTATCATACGAATGTAGTCAATAAGGATTTCAGGAAATTCGAAGTGTTGCAAGACCATGTACAAGTATTCATGACTGATGCGGTCGAAAGCTTTATCAAGATCGAAGGTGAGAAAACTCATTGGCTCAGTGGGGAGCATTTCGGCTTTTAGGTGTAGGTCCCGTAGTATCGCTAATTTGTTAACAGAGTTCTTCCAGGAATACTGCAACATTGTTCATCACCAATGATATCAGGTAGAACAGTCTTCAATCGGCATGCAAGTACTTTGGTAAGGACTTTATAGTCACTGCAGAGCAGAGTAACTGGTCGGAAGTCACCAACTGCCATGGGAGAGGATGTTTTTGGTATGAGGACTATGGTACCCTCGTAATGTGATTGACAAAGAGCACGACGTTGGAGAATGGTACGCAGGACATGACAAAATTCTTTGCCAATGAGAGGCCAGAAGTGTTTATACATTTCATATGGCAGTCCATCAATGCCAGGTGAGCGGTTGTTTGGGAGTTGTTTAACCACAGAGTGAATCTCTTCATCCGTAATATCCGCGCTGAGCAGAGTTTTGTTGTCCGGAGATAGTTTGGTACTGCAAGATGACAGCAATAGGGTCACCTGCTGAGGATCAATGGGAGCCTTAGCGTAGAACCGTTGATAAAATAATGATATTTCACTACGTATAGCGTCAGGGGAGGTGACGACACTTCCAGTACTGGTGCGGAGGCGGTAGATATATTTACGTTGCCGCTCACGTTGTCCTTTGGCGATATGGTATACACTTGCACTTTCGTCCGGGAGCACTGTACGATCTTTTAAAGCCACGTTGATATGAGCGAGCGTTCGTTGCTGTAGAGACAGGAGCTTGGTTTTAACTTCCCGGATCTGGTCATATATACGCTCCCCAGCATCAGATCTTTGCTGGAGCTGGCGAAGAACTCGATAGTAAAATTCAACTGTATCCCGTCTTTCCCGACCTCGTTGGTAAGATATGTTCTTAAAGACGCGGCGGATCCCTGGTTTAACTAAAATATCCCACCAGTCTGTGCAGTCGCGAAATTTGCATTTTTGTTGGACCCATCGAGTCCAGTGTTGTCTGAAAATATCTTGGCATTCCTCCTCCAGTAACAGCGAGCAATTCAGCTTCCAATAACTTCTTCCTATGTGAAATATGGGATGGGGGTAAGAGATTGTACATACGACAGCATGATGATTAGTGAAACTGGCAGGTATCACTTCATATCGTCTAGGCTGGATAAGTTCCTGTGAAAAGTAGATGCGGTCAAGTCGTGATGAGGAGTTGTGACTTATACAGGTGTAATGGGGCAGGGGCACCCTTAAACTATCCACAGCATCAATGAGGTGTAGGGAGGTAAGAAGGGTCCTGAGAGCCGGGTTGACACCTTGGTATGAGCTAGTGGAATCTTCTGGGCGTTGAATACAATTGAAATCCCCTGCAAGAATAAGTTTTTCCTTAACTTCGTGCAGATGAGGCAGTATACTCTGTTGAAAGAACATTTTCCGTTCCACACGTTTATTGGACCCGGATGGGGCATATACATTTATCAGGGTGGTATTGTTTATGTGTCCAGATATTATGCGTCCTGATGGATGACATAGCACACCTTCGAGTGGGATATCATGTCTCATGAGGAATCCGGTCCCTCTATTCGTATTACCGGTATTGATGTATTGTTTGTAGAAGGCAGATATGGGCAAACAGGGTAGAGCAACTTCTTGAATGAAGGCAATGTCAATGTCTGCATCTCGAAGGAATCTCTCCAACAGTTGAAATTTCAGAGGGCATTCTATTACATTGATATTCACAGTGGCCACAGTGAGAAATTGCGCCATTAAGAGAAGTATAAAAGTTGTGCTAGACATACTGGAAGTTGGACTCGAGAAAAAAGAAAAAAAAGACACAGGTGAGAAATATACTGGTGCACTATGTCAAATTAGGTTGAGATAGTTCCTTTTGACTGCCATTCATAGGCCGGCTGTCAGCGGTTGAGAGCGTTCGTGGGTTCCTAGATGACGTAGAATGAAGATTTTGTTTCTTTTTCACAGCTGCGGGAACGTTTGTAGAGCCAGTTTGATTCTTCGGGGCTGGTACGGCAATCGAGGCATTTGTTTTAATCTTCTTAGAGACGTTCTTGGATCCCCGATCAACATTCTTAAGTGAGTCGGTAGGGACCAGCGAAGTCGGGGGCAGTGAAGACAAAATTTCTGTGGCAGCCTGTAGTGACGGCAGAGTTGGTTCTAAGGCTGAGATACAGGTTGCCGATAGCACAGGGGCACTCTGTGTCTCGCAGCTCTGGTCAGGGCAAGGTACCAGTTCTGCGTCAGATGTATCCGAGGTCACTCCTGGTGTTGTCCCAGCTGACTGATCAATAAGCATGTTTTCATATGACGTTTGCTGCGTCACAACTTCCGAGTATTGTACACGTCGTTGTTGTGTAGGAGTTATACCGAGGGGAATCATTTTCTTTGGGCAGTTAATACGTAGATGTGTGGTAGCATTGCAAATTAAACAGGTCTGTTTCTGTCCATTATACGTTATATAGCCAGAATGGCCACCAAAAGTCTCAGTGGAGGGGATATCTTGCTTGATTTCCATAGTGACGGCACGTATTCCATTATACACCGGGAACTGATAAGCAGAAGACCATTGTTCTTTCCTGACGTCACTCACAGTGCCATATTTCGACAGGACGGATTTGAAAATTTCAGGGGGTACTTCGAGTGGGACATTAAATATACGCACTGTGGTAAAATTGGAATCCGCTGTGGAGAGCTTAACATTGGTCATTTCGCCTGAGTCATACTGAAATTTAATAGGATCTGCAAAAGTATTTAACAATTTCTGATAAATAGATATACTGATTACCTTGATGTACATGGTTTTTTCGTGCGCATTTAACTGGATGGCTTCTACTTGGTCGACAGTCAACCGGAGGGTATCGCCAATCCAGCGGTGAATTTCTCCTGGTGAGGGGCGAGAACTCTGCCTGTCCCATTGGCAGCGTACGGTGTTTTTTCTCTGGTATCCGGACATGATTTTCAGCGGGGTTTTCTGGGTTTCTGGTTTTGTTGTCCTATCTGGAACACTACTTAAAAAAGTATTGTCCGAATGACACACGGAAGGTCAGTACACACGTGGAACTAAGGAAGCACCGGTATTAGGAACCGTGAACTCTTCCAATGCGGTCACACAGCGCGCACACACGTACCGCACTCGGCCACGACTAGTGACCAACTGTGCCCACTGAGCTAATTGTGTCAACGAATATCGTTCTATATAAAATGACTTACATAGAACTTGTTAGCAAATAATGATTTATACTAAACGATTTCATCACTGGAGTATATTATTTATATATAAAGCATTTCATACAAAGTTTATTTATTTTGTATCAGTACGCTATATTGCATTCAATACTCAAATTAGTGAAATATAAGTCAGGCACAAGATATCCGATGCCATCTTGTCTTATTACTGAATCAGCTCAGCTTTTTAAAATCACGTCTGCACTATAGTATTACAAAATAAACTTTTAATTTCGAACGTGCCTCTTCCTTTAGAACAGTTAAAACGATTCTCGGCTCGATAATCGGAACTGGTGGGTCCCATGATATGGATTATAAAGTTTGCATAATTCGCACGGCCGCCATCCTGAAATGGTATGGCGGACGACCTTGTAGTTTGGTCACAAGACGCATCCTATACGAAGGTATGTTGTTACCAAATTTGGTAGAGATCGGATGATTTGGTTAGTCGTTATTTGATTTTACGTTTTGAACGTTTGAGTGGCCGCCATTCAGTTTTAGTAAAGATGGCGGCGATATAAAACATGACACTGAGGTGTCCTTTGCTAGTGCTACCTTTGTACCAAATTTCGTTCAATTCGCATTCACCGTGTACGAATTGATAGGCGGGGACAGACATTCAGAGTACACACACTCACACACACAGACACACACACACACAGACTCACACACACACACACACATACACACACACACACAGACTCACACACACACATACACACACACAGACAGACACACTTTTTTTTTCGCCCTGTGTTGATCTCATAAGTCTACTTTCATTTTTTGCAAAAATCGATTGTAGGCTAAAAAGACGAAGCAAAAAGCAAAATTCAAAAACAAAAGCAAAAGCAGAAAACAAAAACAAAAAACATAAAGCAAAATTTAAAAAAGCAAAAGCAGAACACAAACACTAAACCAAGAAAGAAAAGCAATAAGTCAAATTCAAAAGCAAAAGCACAAAGCAAACACAAAAACACCAACCAAAAGTAGAAAACAACAAACACAAAAGATACGTTTGGCAAAGTCCAGAGAAACGTTTCTCATGCAAATGATCCTTATTCACAAGTTGATTAAACGAGTTTTGTAACTTGACGACTCATTTGCATTTGACTGTTGGCACAGGCTAGAGTATCACCGATGTCTCAGTTTCACTCATGGCCGTGATTATATGGAAGCTACTGAGGTATGGGTGGTGCTTAGTAATGAAATTTGGGGCAGTCAGTGCCTTTGGATGCTGTGAAGGGTTCTACTCATAGAGTTAGTACTGCTGTTCTGACTCAGTGAGGAAATCAATGGCAAACTACCTCACCCCTCATCTTGTCTAGTACGCCTCACTCTAGCGCTGCCTTGAGTTTTTGTGGGTATCTACCCACATAACCTACCGGCGGTACTTTTTGAGGATCCAACCAGCCTTTAGGCTGACTACCTAACAGACAGACGTCAGGACTTCGAACATCGTACTGAACATTATTTAACACTCGAAACGAATATACTGTATTTTAATTTCAACAACGAAATTAAATGTTTCATGCATTTTAAATACACGTCGGAGAGTGAAACTTAATGCCGTTTGGGAATTTTATTTCGCCTCGGGAGCAAAATTAAAAGTCTGTAACGAATTTTATTTCGCGCCGGGAGCGAAATCATAAGTCCGGAACTAAATAAATTTCGCGCCGGGAGCGAAATTATAAGTCTGGAACGAAATTAATATCGCGCCTGGAGCGAAATTAAAAGTGTGGAACGAAAATAATTTCGCGCCGGGAGCGAAATTAAAAGTGTGGAACGAAAATAATTTCGCGCCGGAAGCGAAATTATAAGTCTGGAACTAAATTAATTTCGCGCCGGGAGCGAAATTAAAAGTCTGGAACGAAATTAATTTCGCTTCGAATTAAGTTTCGCTTTGATTTAATTACGCGCCGACAATCATTATCATTTCGCTCCCGAATATCGTGCTCACGGCGAAATTAAATTATTTTCGCCCCCACAGCCATGAATTTAATTTCGCATGCCAGCCCTGGTTTTGATGCCATCTGCTTCGAGGCCAGGATCTACACCAGGACTGAAGAAATGGGAGATCTCCCTTTCAGAATTGCTGCACTATACATTAAAAAAAGTATAATATGAAGAGTCAAAGGGTGTACCTTAGAGAAATAAAATTTAATTTCATAATCATATCTGTGCAGTTTACATTAATTTAATGTGTTTCAACCTTTTATTCCTGAAAGTATTTATAAGCAGTAAAAATTGCAACATTATAAAATTAACTGCATGTGGTACATCACAATTTTGCATAATAGGCCTGCCTGTTTTTATACAACAGGATGTGCAAGATACTGTTCCAGTGCTGCTGCCTGATTTAGGCACGTGGCGTAGCGGTAACGCTTTTGCCTGCTGTTCCAAAGGTTGCAGGATCGAATCCTGGCTCAGTCCGTTGGTATTTCAGGGTGCACAAATGAGAGGGAGATGTATCACAGATTTACTAGCATGTTAAAGATACCCTTTTGGGTGGAAGTTCTGGCACTCTGGCGTCTCTAAAAACTGCAGTAGAAGCATCACTGTCCCGCTATACTACTGTAGAGCTCAGTTTTTAAAAACAAAATACTAGAATAGATTTCAGTGCTGAGGAGTGGAGGTATCTATTGTTAGCAGCTACCTAATGATGGATGTAAGTTACTCTATGCCTTTTGAAAAAATACTTTTTCCAAATCAGTTTGGTTTACATTTTTCTTCCAGGACAACGGCGATAACAGAAATGCACTCCTGTGTGTATACCAGTCAGTGTCTCAATGCGTCTCTCATCCTAAGTGCTTTATTTCATATGCACTGATGTGTCATCCTAGGTGCTAGGAACTAGTAAGAATGCAGTTTATCTGCTACCATGCTACAATGCTGCTCGATTAAAAATTGACTCTAAAACCTACTTTTTCTAGGGTGAATGGAAAGCTAGCATGACACTTGCACAACACACCGGAGTTGTGACTTAGTTGCCTTTGTGGGTGTATGCTTGTCATGTCTAATAATTAAGTTATTCACTAGATGCGAAAATACTCTCTATACAAAGCAGGATTAACGCGAGCTCAGTGTTCACTGGTTCAGTGAAACTCTCAGAAAAATAGCAGTAAGAAGGCAAAAAATACAATGAATGTACTAACTTTAAAATGTTATTTATGACGAGTTAGTCCTTTTATTTCTTGCCATTACTTGTGTACAACACGGAATTCATAGCTTCTGTAGTATAGTACCACACTTCACGCAGTCAATACGATGCAGGCGTTATACCACACGTCCTGGTTACCTTGTTTCAACAAGCTGGGAAACTGGATACAGACACTTACAACTATGAAGTGTGTGGAACTGTCCGCAAGTTGTTATTGCAGGTTTCTTAAATTGATTATTAAACTAGGAGGAACACATAAGATATGCTCTTGGGTTTGGAAGCTGCACCAGAACATGGCGGTAAGTGATTATTCTCAAGCTAGTAGTTTTAACGTCACCTTAAATGTTATGATTGGTCAGGTATGTGGTGCAGCTTATAAGGCCCCATGAGTACTATAATATAGTATGCAAGTTGCGAGATTGGGTCCTGGCATGTAGGAGGCGTGTGTCTGTAGGCTATATGTACTCACATTTTGCAGAACCCCTCCAGGGGATAATTCTGACACCCTGGGATCTCAAACCGTTGCAATTATGCTATCAATTATGCTATCAAATTTCACATTTTCAGCCACAGGATCTCCTTTTTATGTCGACCATGCATTAATTAGGAATTGAACCTGGTTTGTCTTGGTGAGGAACAAGCAGCTACAACACTAAGCAATCATACAGCTCCCCTCCCACTAAAATTAGACATCTTAACGATTTTAATAAATTATGTAACAGATTCTAGGCAGGTGGCTAAAAGATTTTATGACAGCTATATTTCAGTGAGAATTATTGCGCTTCAAGGGATTCGATTTTTAAATACAGAGGAAATTTCATTACTCTATTTTTTTTTGACAAACTGTTGTCTTTGGTGTCGTTTCTGAAGATTTAATATTTCTCTAACAGTATCTTTCCTTATTTTCAAAAGTAAAAACAGGAATTCTCTCAAATGCTTAGGTGCATTTTTTTATCGTAAAGACCAAAGAAGGTCAGGTTGAATAATGTTTATATTAAAATCAAGGTGATCTATGATTAGTGATGTATGTACTGGTCAGTGTCGTGGTGAAGTGTGCCAAAGCAATTGATGAGCCTAATGGGGCACTAGGGTGAAACACTGGCAGCTTAATGAGAAGTCGCAGTATTTCTTAGGGGTTTTTGATGTGTAACATCTTTCCGCTTGGTTGCTGGATTGTTTTGTGGGAGTGATTTTGAAAATTGGGGACGGAAGTGGATCGGAACGATCGAGCTGGCAGTGGTGGATCAAACGGAAGTATGCACTGCCCGCTCGATCGATCAAACGGAAGTGTACTAGCTGGCAGTGGTGGACAACGGAAGTATGCACTGCCCGCTTGATCGATCAAACGGAAGTGTACTAGCTGGCAGTGGTGGACAACGGAAGTATGCACTGCCTGCTCGATCGATCGAATGGAAGTGTGCCCTAGCTGGCAGTGGTGGATCGAACGGAAGTATAAGACGCACTGCCAACTCGATCGATCCAGTTGGCACTGGTAAGAGAAACAATCAGCGCGCGGTGTCGAAAATTGATACCATGACGCACTCTCGGCCATGCGGAATGTATATGACACACTGAACGGAAAACGCTCACACGAACTCTGGTGTCAAGTGATTTAAACAAATGACATGGTACATGTTCGAAGTCTTCGTATCAGTATTTAAATGGTAAAATGCCTTAATATCAAACATTGTAAGTAGTCGGCATTGCATTAGCATAAGGCATTTTAAACTCAATGTCACTCAGGAACATTATCGAAACAAGCAAAATATAAATGAAACTTAATTCCGTAATGCAGTATTATTGGAACGTGGAAATAAGTCACCATCTTGTGCACATTATTTGCGTAGTCGAAATAGCCGTGGGGTTATTGCGTATGGCTGTGAATCTAGAGATCTTGGGTTCAAATCCTGGGCGGGGTAGGTATTTTTGCTACCAGATTATCATTTTAAACGATATTTATCATATCAATATGACTCATTTTAACAGAATCCATATGAATTACGCGTTGGTCTGTGAATCAAGAGGACCTGTTTATAAGGAATTTAAGGTTATGAGCGGTGTCGCGTTTATTAATCTAGTTGATCCATATCGTATTCTTTATATAGGCTAGTGCTGGTGGAAGCTACAAATCATCCAATAAAATGAGTTCCGTATTATAAACTACAATATCTGTAAAACACTCCCTTTTACAATAGATTAATATTTGTGCCAATAATACTATAAAATACCGGTGTATCAACAATTTCACGTAAGGTTTCTTCTATGTCACATGTTACACATCATATGCGACTACTGTAAGGCTCGTAATTTTTGTTTTGTTTTAAATATTATTGATCACAGGGAAGGTTACACTGACTAGACCATCTGTTGTATAGACGTAAGCTATTGCAAGATGCCTTTCATCAAACGGGAAGTATGTTTCTCACTAACAAGGTATTGAGCAGCGAGAGCTAAAAGAATTAAGACTCATGAAAAATACGAGCTCCATACATTTTGTGCACAAATCCTTTGATGAATTACAGGAGTACACCCCAGTATTACTTTGTATACCCTATGTTTGGTTTAGAAAGTCTAGGAGATAGTGAACACTTTAAGTGTGTATAAACTGGCTGATGGTCACTAAACAATGAGAGATGATTCAGTAGCAGCTTCAATTGGAATGTCTTTGTCCTGGGCATTAATATATCGAATGCATTATACAATCGGAAGCTCCTACAGCACTGTAAGATAGTGAAAATATTCACAAAACTTTAAATAACACCAAATGTTGAGAATATTTTCAGGCTTTGAATGCATATAAAACCGCAGAAAAGTTAATTAAAGCTTGGCCCGTAATGACATTTGCAAATCATCTTCTATGATCTTGCATTGGTTACGTAGAACTGGTGGGCAAGTTTTAAATAACCATTACGCTGCCTGGGTAGTGGAGGAACACACTTCTGTCTACCAATCTAGCAAAGCCTCCACCAGCTGCTTAATGTAAGATATTTTTAGGTGGGGAGTCACAGGAGTTGCAAAGGAGACCATTCTCCGAGACGGAAAAAATAAAACTGTCGTAATCTAATATTACATTTTACGCCACTAACAATCGATGGAGCACCATCTCATTCGACCAAATAGCAGTAAAATGCTAAAGAAACAAGGATTTGTTCCTAAACAATACACTGCAGTAGTAGGTATCAATGTAGATCCCTGTAGATGTGCTACAAATTATATTATCCTTCATCATACATGGGAGCCTTACATTCCACGGCTACATATTAGCTTACTTTCTCCACACACTTAAGTTGCCAGAGCAAAATTCACGATGTACCCCTTCTTATTCACAATAATCAGATCGCAACGAATGTAAATATGAGATGGTCAGCTGTTCGCGCCGCCAGCAATCATACTTCACGCCCCGCGCCCAGGGAGAGCGAGTGCAGATACGTTCCAAAACAGCGATTGTACGGGACCGAGTGTGGATAGAGTGATCGAGTGTAAGGGTACATGAGAGTGTGGAGTACGAGTGCAGAGTGTTCATCATTTGGCAAACAGCCTTAGACTACAGTCTCCTTGTAAATGGAACCGGTACATATATACTACGAATTCACAGTTAGGGGCCAATAAAGAGTATCATATCCACAAGAGATGTAGCCGACACGATTAGAGTTCCAGCCAATGTCAAAACATCACTAATCAGACGACCTGAAGCATAATTTACGTGCGGAAGTGTGGCCAGTTCCTTCCCACTCCTCCTCCTACTCCAGCATCCCGCAGGTTCCCATTTAGCATCACGAGGTTGGGAGACACCGTATCAGACCATACCAACACTTTTAAATTCTTGGCAGAGCCGGGAACCGAACACGCGACCTCTGGGGAGGCAGACAAAAATGTTAGCCACTGTGCCACGAGGTGGTCTAAGGGCCAATTATGGAGATTATTTGCGAATAAAATTTGTTTTGTAAAATTCTTAACACATTATTTATGAATATGCATATATCCTCAATATGTATGTAGGTGTTTTGATGCATACATTAAGAGTTACACGTCTGCCAGATAAAATGCAATAATGGGATTAATAAGAGGAACACTACCAAGAGTTATATCTGAGAGAATGATGAGCGTAATACTTCATAACTGGCAAATGTTCCCATAGTTCTCATTACACTAGATGAACCTAATCAATAACTTGTGTGCCGGTGTGGTAGCCTGATTTAAGTTTTCGAAATTGACACTATTGGGTGACTTGCATTTTAACAATACTGTTGGTGTATTCCCTGGAATACACGTCTAGTCACAGTTAGCTCTTGCTGCTAGTAGCGGTTTTTGATCGGTTCTAATGCCACCGCCACCACACAAGATGGCGGCGGCGCGATATCTCTCGAACGCATGGTCGGATTTTGACCAATGAGGTGTCATTGAACTCAGGCTGACACTCCCATTCCAATGGATAACATAATTCAACCCCAAAATAAAACCTACCCCTACTAGGGGGGGGGGAAATCGAAATTTTTTAGAGAAGCTCGCTTTCCAAGTGCAACATGTGAGAGTTTGAATGCCAATATGAAATTAAACGTTGTTCTACAGAATAGACATGTATACGGTGAATAGCCACTATGAATTAACATGATTGTTTTTTGTTTTTAAGCATGCCCACTCATGGCTTTTGTAAGAGGGTGGGGGAGCGGATCCCTGTGGACGGGTCCTTGTTGACAGGTTATTGTTGGCAGGTCATTGTTGACAGGTCATTGTTGACAGGTCCTTTTGGACGAGTCTTTGTGGATGAGTCCCTTTTGACTGGTCCCTACGGACTAGCCCATGCATTTATTTAAATTATGTCAAAGGGCCTAACTACATTTGCGTGTGTAAAGCAGTGTGTTGAACTGACGTTGTTCACTAGTCCCCACTACTATAATGTGATAACGATATGAAAGGAAAGTGACGAAATACATGTGAACATGTGCGAGATGACAGTATTACCGTCCTCCTTGTGAAAACCACATGTAAGCTAACAAGTCACATTCTGTTTTGGTTCGTGTAAGTGTAAAACTTGATAGATAGAGGACATGTCAAGGGGTAAGTGCAAAACTTGGTGGATGAATATGTTCTAGTGCTAGGGTTAATGAGCACACCCTAGTACACGGGCCACATGTAATTTGTGGACAGGCCAAGAGACCTAACTTGGTGGATGGATGTGTCATTTGTAGTTGAAAGAGAATAATGCACATTCTTAAGATGTTAAAACTGAGGAGATGGTACGTGCAGTAAACCGACTTGTTATTTCCTGTGTCATATTACAGACATGACAGAGAGCGCACAGTTCTGTTGCTATGACTAACGCTGCAGTAATTTGAAACCCCAGGTGTTCATCAAGACAATGGGTGATGATCATGCAAAGTTAGCAGTCATTGTATATGAAACAGGTGTTCCTTCCGGTGTTATGTTGCTGACATGGCAGAGAGCGCACCACACAGGTGTTCCTAGTGTAATTTGGACTCTCAGCTGTATTGGGAAAGGAATTGCAATGATCTGTAAAAACTGCTGACACGAGCGATGAGAGTTTATATAAGAGAGGTGTCATATATTTCCCTACTGTCAGTCTTTATTACTCGCTTTGAGTGAACAGTGCTCTATTACTGCTCAAGAGTTGTAAAAAGCCTTTCGGTAGAAAATCATTAAATTATTTTGCAAGGTAAGTACTTATTATTAATGGATTGTAGTCTTTTATTACTAGTTGATGTTGAAGTTATTGATTGGAATGTATTTATTTATTGATTGATTTGTTTACAGATAATTGGGTACCTGTAGGTTACCAGATTCCTATAATCTGTTCATTCAGTGGCAGCAGTTGATAAATTATAAAAAGGTAAGTGCCCCTCTAATAACTTTTAAACAGCTAGAGTGATATTTTCTAATGTTCACCACTAGATGTCAGTGAAAATGGTATATTTGGCAGTCAAAAGTTGGAACTACTTAACCATGGTGTGAAAAGCTAAATTTGTACGTTAGATTTTGATTACCGCTCTATTAAGTCCGAATGTTCGATGCTAGGTTTCAGTGACAGAGGGAATATTTAAAGACTTAACCTCAGTTCACCTAACATAACCTAACTTTACCTAACTTAACCTTGTCACTTGACATGTTTTACAAGTTTAGACTTGCTTTATGACTGATTATGACGTCACACTTAGCTCACTTAACTGGTGGCTGCTGGTTTATATCACTTGGCATGTTCTACAAGTTTAGACTTGTTTTAAGACTGGCTATGACGTCACACTTAGCTCACATAACTAGCGGCCGCTGGTTTCTATCACGTGACATGTTCTACAAGTTTAGACTTTCTTTAAGACTGGCTATGACGTCACACTTAACTCACTTAACTGGCGACCGCTGGTTTCTACCACTCTATCAAGATCCAATGTTCACCGCTAGGTGTCAGTGACAGTGATATATAGTAACCCCCAGTTAGAACTACATGAAATTATACTTGCTAGGAGTTCACAGATAATCGATTTAAATACCCTGCTATAACCATTGACTGGAATGTAATTAAACTATTTATATTTTACTTTGTTTTATCTTTTATTAACATTTATGATTTCTTTCATTTATAGGCAATTTCGAAAGTGATCATAATGTTCAAGTGTGGTGACTGTAAGAAACAGTTCTCAATACCTGACAGCTTTCAACGTCATGCAAGTACTAAACATAATCACAAAATGTTTGTATGCAGTCATTGTGCTATGACATTTAACAGACAGGATAGTCTTACACGACATGTAAATTTAAAGCATGTTAGTTCAGCACCTTTTTCATGTTCAGTTTGTGATCTTGTTTTTTCTGGTATAAAGCAATATCATTCCCACATGGTTGAAGTGCATGGGGAACAACAAGAATTGAAGTCTGTAAAACCATCAACTAGCACGGAACCTTTGAATAATTGTGATGTTCAAAAGCGTAAACGTTCTCAAGATTGTGAAAATAATTGTGCAACAAAAAGAAAGAAGAATGGTGAACCTTCAATAACGCATTGTGATGTATGTAATATTGATATACCTTCTACAATCATTCACGGACATTAACGCAGTATTCATCATAAAAATAACGCTTGCCATGAAAAAATTCTGCGAATATTCAGCAAAATTGGTAGTGCGTTTAAAAGTCGAATTGATAGTTACAGACTTCATAGTGAAGAAAAAACTCGAAGTATTGAATCATTTTTAAAGACTGTTCAGCCAAGTGTGTTGGCTTGGTAGATAATGTTTTAGTAGAGCATAAAACATTTAAAATGAATTTTGAACTCTTTGGACTATATGTAAAAACTGGGAGTGAAGGTGATATTACTGATATCAAATCCTTTAATACAAAAACATAATTGTTAGTGAATCAACTAATATCAGTGATATATACCAAGATATTTCAAGTGCTATCATTGTGAAGAGTGAAGAGTTCCAGGAAAGTGAGTCAGGCTGGGCGTTGGTTGAAGGACTTTATTTAGAAACCAACATGAATAAATATAATCCTCTTCGAGCATCATCATACATTGATTTACCTGCATGGATCAAACGGAAGAGAGCTGTTGTGAACGTTTTGAATAATGATGACGCATGTTTTGCGTGGGCTGTAACCTCAGCTCTCCATCCAGCAGTGAGGGATACGATGAGAACATCATCTTATCCTCACTATTCTTCAGTGTTAGATTTAAAAGAAATAGAATTTCCTATGGGGACAAAATACATTAAACATTTTGAAGAGCTGAACAATGTAAGTATTAATGTGTATGGAATTGAAAATAAGAGTATAGTAGGTCCTCTATATTATACTCAGGAAAAAAGGACACTCCTGTTAATTTGTTATACATAACTAAAGGTGAAAATGCCCACTATTGTTGGATAAAACATTTAAGTAGACTTGTTGGCAGTCAACTATCAAAAGGTGAATCTAAGAAATGGTTGTGTGATAGCTGATTGCTATATTTTAAGAAAGAGGACCAACTAACTCAACACCAAAAATGGGAATGTACTCATGTGTGTACGGTATTACCTACTCCTAGAAATAACATTCTAAAATTTAAGGATTATGAGAAACAGCTTCGAGTACCATTTGTTATATATGCTGACTTTGAGGCTTTGCTAAAACCATTTAATACATGTTCATCGAATCCTACCAAACCTTTTACCAACACTACTCACATTCATGAACCTTTTAGCTTTGCATATTATATTAAATGTAGTTATGGTGTCTCTTTAAATAAGTTTGAGCTCTATAGAGGACCTGATGCACCTAAAGTTCTTATGGAAAGGCTTGAAAAAGATGCAGTCCGTATATCCTCTATTTTAAATACGATCATTCCAATGGAGTCACTAACATCATCACAGCAAACGCGTTTTGAAACTGTAACTAATTGTTTTATATGTGGTGAACGTTTATATACAGATAGGGTTCGCGATCATGACCATTTAACAGGAAAATATCGTGGTGCTGCTTACCAAGAATGTAATTTAAAGTATAGAGTAAGTAAATTCATTCCAGTCATTCTACATAACGGTAGCAAATACGATAACCACTTTTACGTTAAAGAATTTTGAGCTTCAGATGTGAAAATTGATGTGATTGCAAATAATAAGGAACAATACATATCGTTCACAAAATACATCAAAACTGACAATAAGAAAATTATAAAACTGAGATTTTTAGATTCATTCCGCTTAATGTCAAGTAGTCTTGATAAGCTGGCTAGTAATTTAAAATCAGATCAGTTTCATGAAATTCAACGTGTCCTTCCTAAAGAAGATGATTTTAATTTGATTCGTCAAAAGGGTATATTCCCTTATGAATATATTAACTGTGTGGAACGTCTTGAGGAGTGTTCTTTACAACCAAAAGATGCATTTTACAGTTCCATAACACAAGTCATATTAGTGATCAGGAATATTTACATGCACAACGTGTATGGACACAGTTTGACATTCACACTTTAGGTGAATTTTCAGACATATATTTGAAGACAAATGTGTTATTATTAGCAGAAGTTTTAGAAAATTTTCGGAATGTTTGTATAAAAACTTATGACCTTGATCCTTGTCAGTATTTCACTGCTCCTGGGTTAAGTTTCAGTTCAATGTTGAAAAAAACGAAAGTTAATTTAGAATTAATGGCTGATATAGACATGATCAATTTTATAAAATCATCAATTCGAGGTGGATTAAGCCAATGTAGTGGGCGATATTCTAAAGCGAATAATAAATACATGCTTAGCTACAACCCTTGTGAAGAGTCAAAGTATATTGTCTACCTCGATGCAAATAACCAATATGGTTGGCCTATGAGCCAATATCTACCACTGAAAGATTTTCGCTGGCTGACTCAACCTGAAATTGATGTCTTAAATGTTAACACTCTTAATGATAACGATGATAAAGGATATATTTTAGAGGTAAATCTTGAGTACCCTAAAGAGTTACATGATGATCATAATGATTTACCATTTTGTCCTGAGAATATGAAATCTCCATACATCACATCACGAACAAAAATTTTAATTGCTAATGTAAATGATAAAATAATGTAAATATGTAATACATTATCAAAACTTGAAACAGTGTCTACAGCATGGATTGAAATTAACTAAAATTCATCGCGTATTACAATTTCATCAGTCATCATGGCTCAAACCGTATATTGATCTACACAATAATTTAAGAACACAGTCAACAAACGCGTTTGAAAAAGATTTTTATAAACTCATAAATAATAGCGTTTTTGGAAAGACTATGGAGAATGTTGATAAACGAGTTGATGTAAAGCTGATAACAAAGTGGGAGAATGATGGTAAAAGGTATGGTGCGAGCAACTTAATAAGCAAGCCTAACTTTCATAGCTGTTCAATTATTCATGAGGATTTAGTCGTAATACAAATGAATCGTCTTAAAGTAACTTAAAACAAACCCATATATGTGGGTTACACCATTCTGGAATTGTCACAAACACTTATGTATGAATTTCACTATGATTATATAAAGAAAAACTATCTTGATAATGCTAAATTACTCTACACAGTCACAGATTCTCTTATTTATGAGTTTAAAACTAATGATTTTTATGAGGATATCAAAACTGAGCTAAATAGGTTTGATACAAGTGACTATCCCGAGGATAATATTTACCATTTACCTCTAGTAAACAAAAAAGTTTCTTGGGAAATTTAAGGATGAATGTGCTGGTGTTATTATAGACACCTTTGTAGGCACAAAATCTAAATCATACAGCTATATGACAATCGATGATGTAGTAGTAAAAAAATTAAAAGGAGTGAAAAAGAATGTTGTCAGTAAAGAGTTAGATATAAGTGATTATAAAAACTGTATAGTTAGTAACCCACCTGTATTATATAAGAAAATGTGTGTATTTAGAAGTAAAAATCATCAGCTACATACCAATTTGCTGAACAAAGTTGCTTTAAGTAATGAAGACAACAAACGATTCATTATACCCAACACATTTGATACTCTTGCTTGGGGGAACAGTCGCATTGACGACTATTACTTTTCTTAAGTCTAATGATCACTATATTGTAATATTTGTAGTGTGTTTTATATTGTATTTGTTTTTGTAAGAACTGTAAGTAGAATGTATAATGTTAGGCTACTGTAGTTTAGTAAAAATAAGATAAGTAATACATTTTAGTGTAAAATGTTTGCTTTTGTATATTACAAAAAAGATTTTAAAAAATGTACAGAATGTGTGAACTAAACAAGGGGAATGTAAAAAATGTCAAGTGGAAATTGTAAATATCCATGTGTGAAAAAAATGAGATGGCTATCACCATTTTAAAATTAAAAGACATAGTGATCTGGTAAACCTTATTTTTATTTCATAACAAAAAATGTACAGAATGTGTAAACTAAACAAGGGGAATGTAAAAAAACGTAAAGTGGAAATTGTAAATATCCATGTGTGAAAAAATGAAATGGCTATCACCATTTTTGTAAATTAAAAGATATAGTGATCTGGTGAACCTTATTTTTTATTTCACAACAAGAAATGTACAGAATGTGTGAATGTAAAAATGTAAAAAAAATGTAAAGTGGAAATTGTAAATATTCATGTGTGAAAAAAATGAAAATGAAGACATGGCTATCACCATTTTTAGAATTAAAAGATATTGTGATCTTGTAAACCTTGTTTTATTTCACAACAAATAGAGCTTTACAAAAATAGAATACAAAGAAATACCAATTCCTCAATCCTTTTTTGTCAACTTTCAAATCATATAATTCATGTCAGATATGTTGGATTTTGCTTTGTTTATATGTAAAACTATTAAGTACTGATACCGGATTGGTTACACAAACTTTTTCATAATGAAAATATTGAGCTCTGATTCATTGGAGAACTGTTTACGTTTGTCTGAACCAAGACTAACTGACTAGTCACTGCGAAGGTTTAGAAATTACATTTACTCAAATCACATTCTGGTAAAAAATCATGACTACTATAAACAGCTACCACTCTTCCACCACTTTACTAACACTTTTCTACCATTTGACTCTCACGTTTGCTCTTACTTTAAACTACACATACTACAAACTATAATTTTTATTATCGAGTTAACTTTACTACTAAACTTGTAGAACATGTCACGTGATAGAAACCAGCGGCCGCCAGTTAGGTGACCTAAGTATGACGTCATAGCCAGTCCTAAAGCAAGTCTAAACTTGTAGAATATGTTACGTGAAAAGGTTAAGTTAGACTAAGTTAGGTTATGTTAGGTGAGCTGAGGTTAAGTCTTTAAATATTTCCTTTCTTTGAAATAATTTCCAAGACCAAGAAAACAAACACTAAATACATTGACAAAAATAACTTGCCAAATAAGCCAACACACACAAAACCAATATAAACCAACACAAAAGCCAATACAAAAGCCAACGCAAAAGCAAACACAAAAGCCAATACATAAGCCAACATAAAAGCCAACACACAAGCCATTGTTTATTTTGCATGTCATAATCTCCTTTGATACGTCGTTAGCTGTATACATTAACATACTTTTTAGTACATGCATTTGTAGAAAAATAACTTGTCAAATAAGCCAACACAAAAACCGATATAACCCAACACAAAAGCCAATACATAAGCCAATACAAAAGCCAACACGAAAGCCAATACATAAGGCAACGTAAAAGCCAACACAAAAGCTAGTTCCAAAATGGCCTAACCTAACCTAACATACGAGGTGGGATCAAAACGTTCCAAAATGGCTGCCGTAGCTTAACTTAACCTTTGATTGATCCCTTTTGATAGATCTCTGTTGATGTATCCCTTTGGACTGGTGTCTGTTGACTAGCCCCTTTGGACGGGTCCTTTTTGAAGGGAGTCATTTTTGACGAGTCCCTCAAGACGGGTCCTTGTTGACGGGTCCTTGTGGGCGGGTCCATTGGACTGGTCAGTAGTGTGTTTTGATCGGTTCTACAGCCTCCACCTCCACACCCTCCACACAAGATGGCGGCAGCCCGATAACTCCCGAACCCGCGGTCGGATTTTGACGAATGAGGTGTCATTGAACTCGGGCCGACACCCCCTTTCCAATGGACAACATATTTCCACCCCAAAAATAAAATCTAACCTACTAGGGGGTGAAATTGTAATTTTTTAGAGAATTTCTCTTTCCAATTGCAACATGTGAGAGCTTGAATGCTAATATGGAATGAAAAGTTGTTCTACACAAGAGACATGTGTGCGGTGGAAAGCCACTATGAATTAGCATGCCCACTCATGGCTTTTGAAGAGGGTGGGGGAGCGGTTCCCTGTGGATGGGTCCTTGTTGACAGGTCCCTGTGGACGGGTCATTGTTGCTGGGTCATTGTGGACGAGTCCTTGTGGACAAGTCCTTGTGGACAGGTCCTTGTGGACGAGTCCTTGTGGATGAGTCCTTGTTGATGAGCCCCTTTGGACTGATCCCTTATGAACCGGTTCCTACGGACTGGCTCATGAACTTATTTAAATTATGTCAAAGGGCCTAACTACATTTCGCATGTGTTGAACTGACGTTGTTCCCCAGTCTCTACTACTATAATGGGATAACGATATGAAAGGAAAGTGGCGAAATACATGTGAACACGTGCGAGATGTCATTATTAGCATTCTCCTTGTGAAACAAGTCACATCCTGTTTTGATTCATACGTGAGAAAATGCAAGTTCATGTGTAATATGACCTAAAACACAGGTGTTCACCTGTGCACGTGCACGATAAGAGCTAACAAGTCACAACCTGTTTTGACAGTAGTGAGAGGTGAAGGGGGGAGAGTCAGTGAAAGAGAGAACACAGGTGAAGAGAGAAAGAAATATGTATTGCTCATCTTATGAATCAATAAGGTTAGGGACCTGTATGAGAGGTCGTTGGACTTGAGGTCACATTCTGTTTTTGAATATATTATTTATTTATGTCAAAAGGGCCTAACAACACTTTTGTTGATATCTCGCTAACTAATAATCAGAGAGGGTCAAGTGAGGTGTCATGGGACTCAGGATGGTCAACCCTTTTCCATGACCAATGAATTTACCCAAAAGATCTAAGGTCATTAGCTTTTTTAATATCTCATGAATCAATAAGGCTAGGGACCTGTATGAGAGGTCGTTGGACTTGAGGTGACATTCTGTTTTTGAATATATTATTTATTTATGTCAAAAGGACCTAACTGCACTTTTATTAATATCTCGCTAACTAATAATCAGAGAGGGTCAAGTGAGGTGTCATAGGACTCAGGATGGTCAACCCTTTTCCATGATCAACGAATTTACCCAAAAGATTCAAAACAGAAAGGTCATTGACCTATGATTTTATAAGCTAATAATCAGAGAGGCTCAAGTGAGGTGTCATGGGACTCAGGATGGTCAACCCTTTTCCATGACCAACGAATTTACCCAAAAGATTCAAAAAACAGCAAGGTCATTGACCTAATATTTTATAAACTAATAATCGAATATCAACATGTGAGGTGTTATAGGACTTAGAATGGTCAACCCTTTCCCATGGCCAATGAATTTACCCAAAATACCCAATACATCAAGGTCATCGACCTGAGATTTTATAAACTAATAATCGGATACGAACATGTGAGATGTTTACCATGTATGTGATGAAACATAGCTAGGTAGAGAAAGAATTAGTGTAGGCTACATGTATAGTGATTGACAAGTCTTTTACCATTGAAACTTGTTTTTCAGATCAAACTGCAGTATAGAGAGAGTATAGGTTGCAGGTATGGGTTAATAAATGACGAACGGTGTACACACAAACTCTGATTTATCGATTCAAGAATTAAGAGTAGACTATCTTTAATTGATTGGTTAAAGAGGATAGCTAAAACACAAAAATTCTCAGTGGTTACCGGGACAAGATGGTCGCTACACACACAACAAGCTTTAAATACTTGAGGCTAATAATCTATACACACACACTCGCTTGTTCTAAACTAAACTGTGTTGCTGTCAGTGCTCAGACAGTAGGCTGATGACAAAAAATGCATTGCTATCAGAAATATAATCATTTCCGGTTGTATAATGTTACCAGCTATCCATTTTATGTTGCAGTGTTAAGCACTTTTAGCTCTTGTACTGGTGGCCTTAACTCGATTTCCAGGTCTCATGCCTAGAACGAGTCAAACTAAGAAACAAGGGCATGGTGGTGTAGTGGTTAAGCTGTTAGCCTTTTCACTAGGGTTCTATTTCAGGTTAATATGCATGTCATAAACATATTAAACAAAACAAAACAGAGATAACGTTCAAAACTGATTACATTTGTGTCTTTCCAAATTATTACTTGGATTACAAATACAAAGGTGAACTGGGTTTGATATACAGTTAATGCTGTCTATCACACACTAGACTGTATGAAAGCCAAAAGAGCAAAAGGCGTAGGTAGAGCAGTGGTAAAATTGTTATATGTAGAGAACTACCTAGCGGTTTTATGAACTGGCAAAGCTATATCGCATAAACAGTGCAGGATACAATCCAGCAATCAAATTTGTATCTTGTGGAACAGAGAAAATGAACTTTTACCTTGATGGATAGCAAATGAGTGCAGATGAATGACCTATGCATTAGCCTACCATAGGGTTATAACCACGAGGTGGAGGTGTGATTCTATAATTTATTGTTTAGAGACATGGCTTTTTTGTAACCAGTAGATTTAGTATTTTGTAAATATTCATTTTTGTAATTGTAAAATAGTGGAAACATTTTTTTTTGTAATAGTAAATGTTAAATGTAAACCTAAAAGTTATTTGGGATAAGTGTGCATGTCAAGGATAAATAGCGTGGTTGTATTTGTTTTTCAAAGACAGGTATGATTGTGTGAATGTATGACTATAGATAGAATGATAGAGAGAGAGAGAAAGTGTGTGTGTGTGTGTAGCATTGATTGTTCAACCAAAGCAAACACGGCAAGGTGGGATGGTGGGGTAATTAATGTATATAGCAAATGGTAAATAGTATACTGTAGTTTTTTTTTAACACTTGTGTTTTTTTAAATGCAGCGGTAGATAGGTGTTATTTTGTAAAACAGTCTTACCTACAGTAGTAGTATTAGTAGTAGTAGTAGTAGTAGGCCTATACGTTTTTGGAAACGAACAGAAAGAGAATGCACTATTGCCATGGCCAAGCACTTCCATTAAAATAATTTCAAGAAAATTTTAATCAGCAAATGTGTGTTTTACAAAAATAAACTTTCAGCATGGACTAAATCATAAACGTGTCGTCTGTGATATGAAAAAAATAGGAAATCCATGTTTCCATATCAACACAATTTAAAAAAATTAAAACTGACATTTAAAAAATGTAAATGGGAAATTGACAAATGTGTAAACAACAAAATGGAAAATTCTTGTTTCCGTATCATGAAATCCAAAAACTTTAAACTGACATTTTCAAATCGTGTACATGGAAAATTGACAAATGGCAATGTGTGAAATGTGAAAATGAAAAAAAAATGAACAAATGGCTATCATTATTTAAAAAAAATTAAAAACCTTCGTGTTCTATCGTTAAAGTGTGAATCAAACCACATCTACTTATTTGAATCACCCGAGACTTAGTAGACCTGTTATAGTTCTAATATACTTTTAAAATTTTATGATAAAGCTCGAATTGAACTCAAGAGCTTTAGAGTGCCAGCTAACTATTATAACAGTTACGTCACAAAGACAACTTTACACTACTCTTAATGAACAATAATAAGAAAAAGAATAATAAATATTGAAATTTTTTAAAGAATGAACATGGTGACACTGTTTCTGTTGCACTGTCTGCTAGCTACTAGCCAGCAGCTGGGGTCTTAGAAAACGATACAGTTGACATTTTGCAATGAAATGTGACATGTTTCGAAGTATAGTATTATGGGTTGCAGTTGAGTAAAACCTAATCCTGTACAAGGAAGAAAGGGTTCGAACCCCTTACCTAACATTACTATTGCCTGAACATGGCTTGACGACACTGTATTATTATGATACTCGGTACACAAACCATAGATTGAGTGTATTGTTTAAGATCACTTTCTTTCTGAACATAGGTGGAGATTGTTGATGGTTAACAATGGCATTAATATAGTAGGACGTGGGTATAGCAATTAAGAAAAAACAGACAATACCCATACAATATTTTTATTTATTTAATATAAGTACATGTACAATAGTTACATTCAAAATACATTTCTTTTTTCTCTATTACTATTTAGTCCTTTTTGATTCTCTTGCATATGAAGGGTAGATAACCTTGTAGTTCAGCCCCTTAAAACAACAACAACACAACCTTTTGCATAGTTTGTGATTTTGATGACTCTTGAGATGTGGAAGATGTATTAAACATAACTTTTACAGCAGGGGTTAAATGTTGCTCAATAAACACTGCACTATTTTGAGTAGCAACATTTTTTCTTGTACTAGCTTTTTAGCATTGTCATGATTAATTGTTGACACCAACAGTGTTTCATTTGGTGCACCACATTGATGATCACTCACACTTAAATCTTACCATTTCTACTTTTTAGATTGCCTCGACATGTTTTTTGACCTGTCTTTTGAGCATTGCCAAAATATTATCCCTTTTACATTTTGACGATTATAGTTATAAGAGTAGCCTTTATAGAGTACACGTTGTTTACCTTTGTTAGTTTTAGTAAGTTCCATATCAGCAACTAACCTGTTAGCATGATTTGCTCACTACAAAGGTTATAACTGTTCTGATAATAAAATCATTTAGCTTTGGCTTTTATATTTAATATGTGCAGTTTGAAGTGATAGCAAAAGTGAGAGCAAAGTGGTAGCATAGTGGTAGAAAATATAACATGTATTGTTAAGAAATAGTTTAAGTGGTTATGTGGATCCATTACATAATAATTTTAGCACGACGAAGCTCATTTTCTATATCCAATAGTTCTTCCTCATATTCAGTATAACCAGCCTGTTTATAGACATGCAGTTGCTGAAGCCGCCGGATTAGCTTATTTGGATTGTTCCAGTAGACAAATTTAACAAATGATTTTTTAGGTGTAAACAAAGCATTACCATTATCATTATTATCTTCATCATCAACATCATCATCATCATAACCATTATCATTATCATCATCATCATCATCATCATCATCATCATCATTATAATCCTCATCACTATTACTATATAGTCCTTTTTGATCCTTTTGCAATTCCACATTTTGCACAGTCTGTGTTGTCTTTGATAATGTTGGGAGTTTTTCAGACATTGACAACTGTCCTAACACGACTTTCTGAGGAGATGATACATGCTTCTTAACAAACAATGCACTATCTTGAGCTGCAATATCTTTTTCTGGGACAAGTGTTTTAGCATTTTGAAGAGTTTTTTTAAACAGCAACGATGTTTTATCTGGTACACTACATTGATGATCACTCACACTTAAGACATCACTATTTTTACTTTTCAGCTCACCTCGACAATGTTTTGAACGATGTTTTGAACAACGCCAAATAACAGTTCCATTTTTATTAGTTCGTTTTACAATATATGTATATCCTTTATAGAATGCGTATGGCATACCATTGCTATTTGTTGATACTTCCATGTCAATTGTCAAGCATGAACTAATCTCTAGCAAAGTTCACTCGATAATATAAATAATAGTTTAAAGTGAGAGGAAAAGTGGGTGCAAGAGTGGGTGCAAGAGTGGGTGTAAGAGTGAGTGCAAGAGTGGGTGCAAGAGTGGGTGCAAGAGTGGGTGCAAGAGTGGGTGCAAGAGTGGGTGCAAGAGTGGGTGCAAAAGGGAGTGCAAGAGTGGGTGCAAAAGTGGGTGTCGCTTGTAGTAGGCATGAATTTTACTAGAATGTGATTTGAGTAAATGTATTTTCTAAACTCAAGTAGTGAATAGTCAGTTGGTTTTGATCTATGCAAGCGTAAACATGTCACATACACTGGTGATGGATACTCAAGGCTTTAAGGTCAACGAAAACAAGTACAGTATATATTTAAAGAGGTGGCTATCATTGATTGCACAACACGCGGTTTACCATACCTTTTTTCGGACTAGTGTTTTAACATTTGAAGTATTTTTTTAAACAGCAACGATGTCTTATCTGTCACACTACATTGATGATCACTCACACTTAAGACCTAACTATTTTTACTTTTTAGTTCACTTTGACACTGTTTGGAACGATGTTTTGAACAATGTCAAATAACAGTTCCATTTTATTGGTTCGTTTTGCAATATACGTATAACCTTTATAGTATGCATATGGCTTACCATAACTATTCGTTGATACTTCCATATCAATTTTCAAGCATGAAATAATCTCCAATAAATTTCGCTCGATAATAGAAATAATAGTTTAAAGTGAGTGCAAATGTGGGTGCAAAAGTGGGTGCAAAAGTGAGTGTAAAAGTGAGTGCAA
This sequence comes from Meconema thalassinum, assembly GCA_946902985.2. Lineage (NCBI taxonomy): Eukaryota > Metazoa > Arthropoda > Insecta > Orthoptera > Tettigoniidae > Meconema > Meconema thalassinum. The sequence goes on from OX336389.2 coordinate 741,895,454, forward strand.
AAGTGGGTGCAAAAGTGAGTGCAAAAGTGAATGTAAAAGTGAGTGCAAAAGTGGGTGTAGTTTATAGTAGGCATGATTTTTTACTAGAATGTGATTTGAGTAAGTGTAATTTCTAAACCCAAGTAGTGAGTAGTCAGTTGGTTTTGATTTATGCAAGCGTAAACATGTCTCATACACTGATGATGGATACTCAAGGCTTCATGGTCAACAAAAACAAGTATATAGTTAAAGAGGTAACTATTATTGATTGCACAACACTGAATCTATTTTTTGAAATTTTGACAAAGGGCCTAAGTGCACTTTTGTTAATATCTCGCGAACCAATAAGACTAGGGCATTGTATGAGGTATTGTTGGACTTTTTGCCGAAGACTGCTGGTAAACACCTATGTTCCCACGACCTTTTTAAAGATGGCGGCTAACCCACGAGGGGTGATTAAAAAGTAATTCAAGCGGCGCTTGTCGATAAGCAAACCAATAATCAAAAGGGGGGGGGGTATGACAGAGCTTGAGGCGATAACCCCTTTTGATTGATCCCTGTTGATTTTCCCCTTTGGACTGGTCCCCGTTGACTACTCCCTCTGGACGGGTCCTTTTTGAAGGGAGTCATTTTTGACGGGGCCCTGCTGACGAGTCACTGTGGACGGTTCCCTGTTGACAGGTCCTTTTGACTAATCCCTTTGGACCGGTCCCTTTGGACTGATCCCTATGGGTTGACCCATGCCTTTAGCCAAATTATGTCAAAGGGACGGGTCCAAAGGGATTAGTCAAAAGGACCTGTCAACAGGGACCCGTCCACAGTGACTCGTCAGCAGGGCCCCGTCAAAAATGACTCCCTTCAAAAAGGACCCGTCCAGAGGGAGTAGTCAACGGGGACCAGTCCAAAGGGGCAAATCAACAGGGATCAATCAAAAGGGGTTATCGCCTCAAGCTCTGTCATACCCCCCCCCCTTTTGATTATTGGTTTGCTTATCGACAAGCGCCGCTTGAATTACTTTTTAATCACCCCTCGTGGGTTAGCCGCCATCTTTAAAAAGGTCGTGGGAACATAGGTGTTTACCAGCAGTCTTCGGCAAAAAGTCCAACAATACCTCATACAATGCCCTAGTCTTATTGGTTCGCGAGATATTAACAAAAGTGCACTTAGGCCCTTTGTCAAAATTTCAAAAAATAGATTCAGTGTTGTGCAATCAATAATAGTTACCTCTTTAACTATATACTTGTTTTTGTTGACCATGAAGCCTTGAGTATCCATCATCAGTGTATGAGACATGTTTACGCTGGTATAAATCAAAACCAACTGACTACTCACTACTTGGGTTTAGAAATTACACTTACTCAAATCACATTCTAGTAAAAAATCATGCCTACTATAAACTACACCCACTTTTGCACTCACTTTTACATTCACTTTTGCACTCACTTTTGCACCCACTTTTGCACTCACTTTTACACTCACTTTTGCACCCACATTTGCACCCACATTTGCACTCACTTTAAACTATTATTTCTATTATCGAACGAAATTTATTGGAGATTATTTCATGCTTGAAAATTGATATGGAAGTATCAACGAATAGTTATGGTAAGCCATATGCATACTATAAAGGTTATACGTATATTGCAAAACGAACCAATAAAATGGAACTGTTATTTGACATTGTTCAAAACATCGTTCCAAACAGTGTCAAAGTGAACTAAAAAGTAAAAATAGTTAGGTCTTAAGTGTGAGTGATCATCAATGTAGTGTGACAGATAAGACATCGTTGCTGTTTAAAAAAATACTTCAAATGTTAAAACACTAGTCCGAAAAAAGGTATGGTAAACCGCGTGTTGTGCAATCAATGATAGCCACCTCTTTAAATATATACTGTACTTGTCTTCGTTGACCTTAAAGCCTTGAGTATCCATCACCAGTGTATGTGACATGTTTACGCTTGCATAGATCAAAACCAACTGACTATTCACTACTTGAGTTTAGAAATTACATTTACTCAAATCACATTCTAGTAAAATTCATGCCTGCTATAAGCGACACCCACTTTTGCACTCACTCTTGCACTCCCTTTTACACCCACTCTTGCACCCACTCTTACACCCACTCTTGCACCCACTCTTGCACCCAATCTTGCACCTACTCTTGCACCCACTCTTGCACCCACTCTTGCACCCACTCTTACATCCACTCTTGCACCCACTCTTGCACTCACTCTTACACCCACTCTTGCACCCACTCTTGCACCCACTTTTCCTCTCACTTTAAACTATTATTTATATTATCGAGTGAACTTTGCTAGAGATTAGTTCATGCTTGACAATTGACATGGAAGTATCTACAAATAGCAATGGTATGCCATACGCATTCTATAAAGGATATACATATATTGTAAAACGAACTAATAAAAATGGAACTGTTATTTGGCGTTGTTCAAAACATCGTTCAAAACATTGTCGAGGTGAGCTGAAAAGTAAAAATAGTGATGTCTTAAGTGTGAGTGATCATCAATGTAGTGTACCAGATAAAACATCGTTGCTGTTTAAAAAAACTCTTCAAAATGCTAAAACACTTGTCCCAGAAAAAGATATTGCAGCTCAAGATAGTGCATTGTTTGTTAAGAAGCATGTATCACCTCCTCAGAAAGTCGTGTTAGGACAGTTGTCAATGTGTGAAAAACTCCCAACATTATCAAAGACAACACAGACTGTGCAAAATGTGGTATTGCAAAAGGATCAAAAAGGACTATATAGTAATAGTGATGAGGATTATAATGATGATGATGATGATGATGATGATGATGATGATGATAATGATAATGGTTATGATGATGATGATGTTGATGATGAAGATAATAATGATAATGGTAATGCTTTGTTTACACCTAAAAAATCATTTGTTAAATTTGTCTACTGGAACAATCCAAGTAAGCTAATCCGGCGGCTTCAGCAACTGCATGTCTATAAACAGGCTGGTTATACTGAATATGAGGAAGAACTATTGGATATAGAAAATGAGCTTCGTCGTGCTAAAATTATTATGTAATGGATCCACATAACCACTTAAACTATTTCTTAACAATACATGTTATATTTTCTACCACTATGCTACCACTTTGCTCTCACTTTTGCTATCACTTCAAACTGCACATATTAAATATAAAAGCCAAAGCTAAATGATTTTATTATCAGAACAGTTATAACCTTTGTAGTGAGCAAATCATACTAACAGGTTAGTTGCTAATATGGAACGTACTAAAACTAACAAAGGTAAACAACGTGTACTCTATAAAGGCTACTCTTATAACTATAATCGTCAAAATGTAAAAGGGATAATATTTTGGCAATGCTCAAAAGACAGGTCAAAAGAAATGTCGAGGCAATCTAAAAAGTAGAAATGGTAAGATTTAAGTGTGAGTGATCATCAATGTGGTGCACCAAATGAAACACTGTTGGTGTCAACAATTAATCATGACAATGCTAAAAAGCTAGTACAAGAAAAAAATGTTGCTACTCAAAATAGAGCAGCGTTTATTGAGCAACATTTAACCCCTGCTGTAAAAGTTATGTTTAATACATCTTCCACATCTCAAGAGTCATCAACATCTCAAACTATGCAAAAGGTTGTGTTGTTGTTGTTTTAAGGGGCTGAACTACAAGGTTATCTACCCTTCATATGCAAGAGAATCAAAAAGGACTAAATAGTAATAGAGAAAAAAGAAATGTATTTTGAATGTAACTATTGTACAAGTACTTATATTTAATTAATAAAAATATTGTATGGGTATTGTCTGTTTTTTCTTAATTGCTATACCCACGTCCTACTATATTAATGCCATTGTTAACCATCAACAATCTCCACCTATGTTCAGAAAGAAAGTGATCTTAAACAATACACTCTATCTATGGTTTGTGTACCGAGTATCATAATAATACAGTGTCGTCAAGCCATGTTCAGGCAATAGTAATGTTAGGTAAGGGGTTCGATCCCTTGCTTCCTTGTACAGGATTAGTTTTTACTCAACAGCAACCCATAATACTATACTTTGAAACATGTCACATTTCATTGCAAAATGTCAACTGTATCGTTTTCTAAGACCCCAGCTGCTGGCTAGTAGCTAGCAGACAGTGCAACAGAAACAGTGTCACCATGTTCATTCTTTAAAAAATTTCAATATTTATTATTCTTTTTCTTATTATTGTTCATTAAGAGTAGTGTAAAGTTGTCTTTGTGACGTAACTGTTATAATAGTTAGCTGGCACTCTAAAGCTCTTGGGGGGCGTGGTGGCTCAGCGGTCTAGCTGTATGCCTCTCACCAAGGCGGTCCGGGTTCGATTCCCGGTCAATGCATGTGAGATTTTCGAAGTGAAATGCCATGTCCTGTGGTTCGGATTCCACGTAAAAAGGAGGTCCCGTGGCTCATGATCTCGCGATTAACGGTCACGTTAAACTACAAGCTTGCTTTGCTTTTCTAAAGCTCTTGAGTTCAATTCGAGCTTTATCATAAAATTTTAAAAGTATATTAGAACTATAACAGGTCTACTAAGTCTCGGGTGATTCAAATAAGTAGATGTGGTTTGATTCACACTTTAACGATAGAACACGACGGTTTTTAATTTTTTTTAAATAATGATAGACATTTGTTCATTTTTTTTCATTTTCACATTTCACACATTGCCATTTGTCAATTTTCCATGTACACGATTTGAAAATGTCAGTTTAAAGTTTTTGGATTTCATGATACGGAAACAAGAATTTTCCATTTTGTTGTTTACACATTTGTCAATTTCCCATTTACATTTTTTAAATGTCAGTTTTAAGTTTTTTAAATTGTGTTGATATGGAAACATGGATTTCCTATTTTTTTCATATCACAGACGACACGTTTATGATTTAGTCCATGCTGAAAGTTTATTTTTGTAAAACACACATTTGCTGATTAAAATTTTCTTGAAATTATTTTAATGGAAGTGCTTGGCCATGGCAATAGTGCATTCTCTTTCTGTTTGTTTCCAAAAACGTATAGGCCTACTACTACTACTACTACTACTAATACTACTACTGTAGGTAAGACTGTTTTACAAAATAACACCTATCTACCGCTGCATTTAAAAAAACACAAGTGTTAAAAAAAACTACAGTATACTATTTACCATTTGCTATATACATTAATTACCCCACCATCCCACCTTGCCGTGTTTGCTTTGGTTGAACAATCAATGCTACACACACACACACACACTTTCTCTCTCTCTCTCTATCATTCTATCTATAGTCATACATTCACACAATCATACCTGTCTTTGAAAAACAAATACAACCACGCTATTTATCCTTGACATGCACACTTATCCCAAATAACTTTTAGGTTTACATTTAACATTTACTATTACAAAAAAAATGTTTCCACTATTTTACAATTACAAAAATGAATATTTACAAAATACTAAATCTACTGGTTACAAAAAAGCCATGTCTCTAAACAATAAAATATAGAATCACACCTCCACCTCGTGGTTATAACCCTATGGTAGGCTAATGCATAGGTCATTCATCTGCACTCATTTGGTATCCATCAAGGTAAAAGTTCATTTTCTCTGTTCCACAAGATACAAATTTGATTGCTGGATTGTATCCTGCACTGTTTATGCGATATAGCTTTGCCAGTTCATAAAACCGCTAGGTAGTTCTCTACATATAACAATTTTACCACTGCTCTACCTACGCCTTTTGCTCTTTTGGCTTTCTTACAGTCTAGTGTGTGATAGACAGCATTAACTGTATATCAAACCCAGTTCACCTTTGTATTTGTAATCCAAGTAATAATTTGGAAAGACACAAATGTAATCAGTTTTGAACGTTATCTCTGTTTTGTTTTGTTTAATATGTTTATGACATGCATATTAACCTGAAATAGAACCCTAGTGAAAAGGCTAACAGCTTAACCACTACACCACCATGCCCTTGTTTCTTAGTTTGACTCGTTCTAGGCATGAGACCTGGAAATCGAGTTAAGACCACCAGTACAAGAGCTAAAAGTGCTTAACACTGCAACATAAAATGGATAGCTGGTAACATTATACAACCGGAAATGATTATATTTCTGATAGCAATGCATTTTTTGTCATCAGCCTACTGTCTGAGCACTGACAGCAACACAGTTTAGTTTAGAACAAGCGAGTGTGTGTGTATAGATTATTAGCCTCAAGTATTTAAAGTTTGTTGTGTGTGTAGCGACCATCTTGTCCCGGTAACCACTGAGCATTTTTGTGTTTTAGCTATCCTCTTTAACCAATCAATTAAAGATAGACTACTCTTAATTCTTGAATCGATAAATCAGAGTTTGTGTGTACACCGTTCGTCATTTATTAACCCATACCTACAACCTATACTCTCTCTATACTGCAGTTTGATCTGAAAAACAAGTTTCAATGGTAAAAGACTTGTCAATCACTATACATGTAGCCTACACTAATTCTTTCTCTACCTAGCTATGTTTCATCACATACATGGTAAACATCTCACATGTTCGTATCCGATTATTAGTTTATAAAATCTCAGGTCGATGACCTTGATGTAATGGGTATTTTGGGTAAATTTATTGGCCATGGGAAAGGGTTGACCATTCTAAGTCCTATAACACCTCACATGTTGATATTCGATTATTAGTTTATAAAATATTAGGTCAATGACCTTGCTGTTTTTTGAATCTTTTGGGTAAATTCGTTGGTCATGGAAAAGGGTTGACCATCCTGAGTCCCATGACACCTCACTTGAGCCTCTCTGATTATTAGCTTATAAAATCATAGGTCAATGACCTTGCTGTTTTGAATCTTTTGGGTAAATTCGTTGATCATGGAAAAGGGTTGACCATCCTGAGTCCTATGACACCTCACTTGACCCTCTCTGATTATTAGTTAGCGAGATATTAATAAAAGTGCAGTTAGGTCCTTTTGACATAAATAAATAATATATTCTAAAACAGAATGTCACCTCAAGTCCAACGACCACTCATGCAGGTCCCTAGCCTTATTGATTCATGAGATATTGAAAAGCTAATGACCTTAGATCTTTTGGGTAAATTCATTGGTCATGGAAAAGGGTTGACCATCCTGAGTCCCATGACACCTCACTTGACCCTCTCTAATTATTAGTTAGCGAGATATCAACAAAAGTGTAGTTAGGCCCTTTTGACATAAATAAATAATATATTCAAAAACAGAATGTGACCTCAAGTCCAACGACCTCTCATACAGGTCCCTAACCTTATTGATTCATAAGATGAGCAATACATATTTCTTTCTCTCTTCACCTGTGTTCTCTCTTTCACTGACTCTCCCCCCTTCACCTCTCACTACTGTCAAAACAGGTTGTGACTTGTTAGCTCTTATCGTGCACGTGCACAGGTGAACACCTGTGTTTTAGGTCATATTACACATGAACTTGCATTTTCTCACGTATGAATCAAAACAGGATGTGACTTGTTTCACAAGGAGAATGCTAATAATGACATCTCGCACGTGTTCAAATGTATTTCGCCTCTTTCCTTTCATATCGTTATCCCATTATAGTAGTAGAGACTGGGGAACAACGTCAGTTCAACACACGCGAAATGTAGTTAGGCCCTTTGACATAATTTAAATAAGTTCATGAGCCAGTCCGTAGGAACCGGTCCAAAAGGGATCAGTCCAAAGGGGCTCATCAACAAGGACTCATCCACAAGGACTCGTCCACAAGGACCTGTCCACAAGGACTTGTCCACAAGGACTCGTCCACAATGACCCAGCAACAATGACCCGTCCACAGGGACCTGTCAACAAGGACCCGTCCACAGGGAACCGCTCCCCCACCCTCTTCAAAAGCCATGAGTGGGCATGCTAATTCATAGTGGCTTTCCACCGCACACATGTCTCTTGTGTAGAACAACTTTTCATTCCATATTAGCATTCAAGCTCTCACATGTGGCAATTGGAAAGAGAGATTCTCTAAAAAATTACAATTTCACCCCCTAGTAGGGTAGATTTTATTTTTGGGGTGGAAATATGTTGTCCATTGGAAAGGGGGTGTCAGCCCGAGTTCAATGACACCTCATTCGTCAAAATTCGACCGCGGGTTCGGGAGTTATCGGGCTGCCGCCATCTTGTGTGGAGGGTGTGGAGGTGGAGGCTGTAGAACCGATCAAAACACACTACTCTGGTCCCTATGGACTGGCCCATGCATTTATCCAAATTATGTCAGAGGGTCTTTGGACTGGTCCCTATGGACTGGCCCATGCATTTATCCAAATTATGTCAGAGGGTCTTTGGACTGGTCCCTATGGACTGAAACATGCATGTATCCAAATTATGTCAAAGGGTCCAGGGATCCATCAACAAGGACCCGTCAACAAGGACCCGTCCTGAGGGACTCGTCAAAAATGACAATTACAATTTACACTTTACATTTTTTACATTCCCCTTCTTTAGTTCACACATTCTGTACATTTTTTGTTGTGAAATAAAAAATAAGGTTCACCAGATCACTATATCTTTTAATTTAAAAAAATTGTGATAGCCATTTCATTTTTTCACACATGGATATTTACAATTTCCACTTTACGTTTTTTTACATTCCCCTTGTTTAGTTTACACATTCTGTACATTTTTTGTTATGAAATAAAAATAAGGTTTACCAGATCACTATGTCTTTTAATTTTAAAATGGTGATAGCCATTTCATTTTTTTCACACATGGATATTTACAATTTCCACTTGACATTTTTTACATTCCCCTTGTTTAGTTCACACATTCTGTACATTTTTTAAAATATTTTTTGTAATGTACAAAAGCAAACATTTTGCACTAAAATGTATTACTTATCTTATTTTTACTAAACTACAGTAGCCTAACATTATACATTCTACTTAAAGTTCTTACAAAAAAAATACAATATAAAACACACTACAAATATTACAATATAGTGATCATTAGACTTAAGTAAAGTAATAGTCGTCAATGCGACTGTTCCCCCAAGCAAGAGTATCAAATGTGTTGAGTATAATGAATCGTTTGTTGTCTTCATTACTTAAAGCAACTTTGTTCAGCAAATTGGTATGTAGCTGATGTTTTTTACTTCTAAATACACACATTTTCTTATATAATAAAGGTGGGTTACTAACTATACAGTTTTCATAATCACTTATATCTAACTCTTTACTAACAACATTCTTTTTCACTCCTTTTAATTTTTCTTACTACTACATCATCAATTGTCATATAGCTGTATGATTTAGATTTTGTGCCTACAAAGGTGTCTATAATAACACCAGCACATTCATCCTTAAATTTCCCAAGAACCTTTTTATTTACTAGAGGTAAATTGTAAATATTATCCTCGGGATAGTCACTTGTATCAAACCTATTTAGCTCAGTTTTGATATCCTCATAAAATTCATCAGTTTTAAACTCATAAATAAAAGAATCTGTGTCTGCGTAGAGTAATTTAGCATTATCAAGATAGTTTTTCTTTACATAATCATAGTGAAATTCATACATAAGTGTTTTTGACAATTCCAAAATGGTGTAACCCACATATATGGGTTTGTTGTAAGTTAATTTAAGACGATTCATTTGTATTACAACTAAATCCTCATGAATAATTGAACAGCTATGAAAATTAGGCTTGCTTATTAAGTTGCTCGCACCATACGTTTTACCATCATTCTTCCACTTTGTTATCAGCTTTATATCAACTCGTTTATCAACATTCTCCATAGTCTTTCCAAAAACGCTATTATTCATGAGTTTATAAAAATCTTTTTCAAACGCGTTTGTTGACTGTGTTCTTAAATTATTGTTTAGATCAATATATGGTTTGAGCCAAGATGACTGATGAAATTGTAATACGCGATGAATTTTAGTTAATTTCAATCCATGCTGTAGACACTGTTTCAAGTTTTGATAATGTATTACATATTTACATTATTTTATCATTTACATTAGCAATTAAAATTTTTGTTCGTGATGTGATGTATGGAGATTTCATATTCTCAGGACAAAATGGTAAATCATTATGATCATCATGTAACTCTTTAGGGTACTCAAGATTTACCTCTAAAATATATCCTTTATCATCGATATCATTAAGAGTGTTAACATGTAAGACATCAATTTCAGGTTGTGTCAGCCAGCGAAAATCTTTCAGTGGTAGATATTGGCTCATAGGCCAACCATATTGGTTATTTCCATCGAGGTAGATAATATACTTTGACTCTTCACAAGGGTTGTAGCTAGGCATGTATTTATTATTCGCTTTAGAATATCGCCCACTACATTGGCTTAATCCACCTCGAATTGATGATTTTATAAAATTGATCATGTCTATATCAGTCTTTAATACTAAATTTACTTTCGTTTTTTTCAACATTGAACTGAAACTTAACCCAGGAGCAGTGAAATACTGACAAGGATCAAGGTCATAAGTTTTCATACAAACATTCCGAAAATTTTCATAAATATCTACTAATAATAACACATCTGTCTTCAAATATATGTCTGAAAATTCACCTAAAGTTTGAATGTCAAACTGTGTCCATACACGTTGTGCATGTAAATATTCCTGACCACTAATATGACTTGTGTTTAAGGAACTGTAAAATGCATCTTTTGGTGGTAAAGAACACTCCTCAAGACGTTCCACACAGTTAATATATTCATAAGGGAATATACCCTTTTGACGAATCAAATTAAAATCATCTTCTTTAGGAAGGACACGTTGAATTTCATGAAACTGATCTAATTTTAAATTACTAGCCAGCTTATCAAGACTACTTGACATAAAGCGGAATGAATCTAAAAATCTCAGTTTTATAGTTTTCTTATTGTCACTTTTGATGTATTTTGTGAACGATATGTATTGTTCCTTATTATTTGCAATCACATCAATTTTCACATCTGAAGCTCCAAATTCTTTAACGAAAAAGTGGTTATCGTATTAGCTACCGTTATGTAGAATGACTGGAATGAATTTACTTACTCTATGCTTTAAATTACATTCTTGGTGAGCAGCACCACGATATCTTCCTGTTAAATGGTCATGATCGCGAACCCTATCTGTATATAAACGTTCACCACATATAAAACAATTAGTTACAGTTTCAAAACCCGTTTTCTGTGATGATGTTAGTGACTCCATTGGAATGATCGTATTTAAAATAGAGGATATACGGACTGCATCTTTTTCAAGCCTTTCCATAAAAACTTTAGGTGCATCAGGTCCTCTATAGAGCTCAAACTTATTTAAAGAGTCATCATAACTACATTTAATATAATATGCAAAGCTAAAAGGTTCATGAATGTGAGTAGTGTTGGTAAAAGGTTTGGTAGGATTCGATGAACATGTATTAAATGTTTTTTGCAAAGCCTCAAAGTCAGCATATATAACAAATGGTACTCGAAGCTGTTTCTCATAATCCTTAGATTTTAGAATGTTATTTCTAGGGGTAGGTAATACCATACACACATGAGTACATTCCCATTTTTGGTGTTGAGTTAATTGGTCCTCTCTCTTAAAATATAGCAAACAGCCATCACACAACAACTTCTTAGATTCACCTTTTGATAGTTGACTGCCAACAAGTCTAATTAAATGTTTTATCCAACAATAGTGGGCATTTTCACATTTAGTTATGTATAACAAATTAACATGAATGTCCTTTTTTTCCTGAGTATAATATAGAGGACCTACTATACTCTTATTTTCAATTCCATACACATTAATACTTACATTGTTCAGCTCTTCAAAATGTTTAATGTCTTTTATCGCCATAGGAAATTCTATTTCTTTTAAATCTAACACTGAAGGATAGTGAGGATAAGATGATGTTCTCATCGTATCCCTCACTGCTGGATGGAGAGCTGAGGTTACAGCCCACGCTAAACATGCGTCATCATTATTCAAAACGTTCACAACAGCTCTCTTCCGTTTGATCCATGCAGGTAAATCAATGTATGATGATGCTCGAAGAGGATTATATTTATTCATGTTGGTTTCTAAATAAAGTACTTCAACCAACGCCCAGTCTGACTCACTTTCCTGGAACTCTTCTCTCTTCACAATGATAGCACTTGAAATATCTTGGTATATATCACTGATATTAGTTAATTCACTAACAATTATGTCTTTTGTATTAAAGGATTTGATATCAGTAATTTCACTTTCACTCCCAGTTTTTACATATAGTCCAAAGAGTTCAAAATTCATTTTAAATGTTTTATGCTCTTTTAAAACATTATCTAACAAGCCAAACACACTAGGTTGAACAGTCTTTAAAAATGAGTCAATACTTTGAGTTTTTTCTTCATTATGATGTCTGTAACTAGCAATTCGACTTTTAATCGCACTACCAATTTCACAATCTTGAGAACGTTTACGCTTTTGAACATCACAATTATTCAATGGTTCCGTGCTAGTTCATGGTTTTACAGACTTCAATTCTTGTTGTTCCCCATGCACTTCAACCATGTGGGAATGATATAGCTTTATACCAGAAAAAACAAGATCACAAACTGAACATGAAAAAGGTGCTGAACTAACATGCTTTAAATTTACATGTCGTGTAAGAGTATCCTGTCTGTTAAATGCCATAGCACAATGACTGCATACAAACATTTTGTGATTATGTTTAGTACTTGCATGACGTTGAAAGCTGTCAGGTCTTGAGAACTGTTTCTTACAGTCACCACACTTGAACATTATGACCACTTTCGAAATTACCTATAAAAGAAAGAAATCATAAATGTTAATAAAAGATAAAACAAAGTAAAATATAAATAGTTTAATTACATTCCAGTCAATGGTTATAGCAGGGTATTTAAATCGATCATCTGTGAACTCCTAGCAAGTATAATTTCATGTAGTTCTAACTGGGGGTTACTATATATCACTGTCACTGACACCTAGCGGTGAACATTGGATCTTGATAGAGTGGTAGAAACCAGCGGTTGCCAGTTAAGGGAGCTAAGTGTTACGTCATAGCCAGTCATAAAGCAAGTCTAAACTTGTAAAACATGTCAAGTGACAAGGTTAAGTTAAAGTTAGGTTATGTTAGGCGAACTGATGTTAAGTCTTTAAATATTCCCTCTGTCACTGACACCTAGCATCGAACATTCGGACTTAATAGAGCGGTAATCAAAATCTAACCTACAAATTTAGCTTTACACACCATGGTTAAGTAGTTCCAACTTTTTACTGCCAAATATACCATTTTCACTGACATCTAGTGGTGAACATTGGGAAATATCACTCTAGCTGTTTAAAAGTTATTAGAGGGGCACTTACCTTTTTATAATTTATCAACTGCTGCCACTGAATGAACAGATTATAGGTATCTGGCAACCTACAGGTACCCAATTATCTGTAAACAAATCAATCAATCAATCAATTCATCAATACATTCCAATCAATAACTTCAACATCAATTAGTAATAAAATACTACAATCCATTAATAATAAGTACTTACCTTGCAAAATAATTTAATGATTTTCTACCGAAAGGCTTTTTACAACTCTTGAGCAGTAATAGAGCACTGTTCACTCAAAGCGAGTAATAAAGACTGACAGTAGGGAAATATATGACACCTCTCTTATATAAACTCTCATCGCTCGTGTCAGCAGTTTTTGCAGATCATTGCAATTCCTTTCCCAATACAGCTGAGAGTCCAAAGTACACTAGGAACACCTGTGTGGTATCCAATGACTGCTGACTTTGCATGTTCATCACCCATTGTCTTGATCAACACCTGGGGTTTCAAATTACTGCAGCGTTAGTCATAGCAATAGAACTGTGCGCTCTCTGCCATGTCAGCAACATGACACCGGAAGGAACACCTGTTTCATATCCAATGACTGCTAACTTTGCATGATCATCACCCATTGTCTTGATGAACTCCTGGGGTTTCAAATTACTGCAGCGTTAGTCATAGCAACAGAACTGTGCGCTCTCTGTCATGTCTGTAATATGACACAGGAAATAACAAGTCGGTTTACTGCACGTACCATCTCCTCAGTTTTAACATCTAAAGAATGTGCATTATTCTCTTTCAACTACAAATGACACATCCATCCACCAAGTTAGGTCTCTTGGCCTGTCCACAAATTACATGTGGCCCGTGTACTAGGGTGTGCTCATTAACCCTAGCACTAGAACATATTCATCCACCAAGTTTTGCACTTACCCCATGACATGTCCTCTATTTATCAAGTTTTACACTTACACGAACCAAAACAGAATGTGACTTGTTAGCTTACATGTGGTTTTCACAAGGAGGACGGTAATACTGTCATCTCGCACATGTTCACATGTATTTCGTCACTTTCCTTTCATATCGTTATCACATTATAGTAGTGGGGACTAGTGAACAACGTCAGTTCAACACACTGCTTTACACACGCAAATGTAGTTAGGTCCTTTGACATAATTTAAATAAATGCATGGGCTAGTCCGTAGGGACCAGTCAAAAGGGACTCATCCACAAGGACTCGTCCATAAGGACCTGTCAACAATGACCTGTCAACAATGACCCGCAGACAATAACCTGTCAACAAGGACCCGTCCACAGGGATCCGCTCCCCCACCCTCTTACAAAAGCCATGAGTGGGCATGCTTAAAAAAAACAAAAATCATGTTAATTCACAGTGGCTATCCACCATATACATGTCTATTCTGTAGAACAACGTTTAATTTCATATTGGCATTCAAACTCTCACATGTTGCACTTGGAAAGCAAGATTCTCTACAAAATGACAATTTCACCCCCTAGTAGGGGTAGGTTTTATTTTGGGGTTGAAATATGTTATCCAATGGATAGGGAGTGTCAGCCTGAGTTCAATGACACCCCATTCGTCAAAATCCGACCATTCGTTTGAGAGATATCGCGCCGCCGCCATCTTGTGTGGTGGCGGTGGCATTAGAACCGATCAAAAACCACTAGTGCTGCTCCTTGTCTTTTTCCTTAGCTTTATTTATTTAATTTCCTTTCTTACAGACACCATCAGCGACACTCTGTATCCTATCTCCCTCAATCCATGCGCCTAAGTTTTTTATAAGTTTGTTCCAGATGTGTATCTTCTATGGATTCTACCTAGCGGCATCTTGCGGCTACCCGCTGAAGTTCTTCAAACTCCTCGAGTCAAGACGACTTAGACACCGATCCACCAGGCGTCGTCTTCGTCGTCAGCTAACATCTCCTTGAAGACACTGCTCCATGAAGAATTACATTTTTTGTATATGCGTTTTTTAATTTTTTCAATGCTTCCCATTCTGTCATATGCTCTTTTGTCTACTTCCCCCTCTTCTTTGTCCACCCTGTTCCCTCGTGTGCGCTTTTGCTCGCCCTCACTTGTAGTCTAGTCATCAAATGAGCAGTTTGGTGCTCCCTCTTAGAGGCCAGCCACCTGTCTCCATGGGGCAATTTTATAATCGACGCCATGTCTGATTTTTAATATAACGGTTGCCAGGAACCACCGCCTGCTCAACATGCAAAGTTAAGTACAGTGATTTTAAACATTTTAATGAGTTTTTAATCTAAACTGCAAAGCTTCAATGGATTTATTCTGATTTTCCAATAATGTGCAATAACGGCCACCGCGGGATTTTCTGTATGCTCTAGATAACGAAAACTTATTTTCGAACATGAAATTCAGTACTTCTTGTACGATATAAAAGAGATTCTTTCTCTCACCGTAGGATTTTTTGTCAAAACTCATTAATAACTTTCTAAAACTTAACTTGCCTTCGAGGGATTTCTACCGCTCCATCTAACAGTCATTACAGTTCTGGAACTATACATTGCAACTTAAAACTTGCTCAACGCACGAGACATGATTAAATTCAACCAAGTATCTCCATAAACTGAAATAACTTTTATCTTGTTCTATGAACTTTCAGTGCTACAATAGTGAAAAGTATAACACCTATCAACAAACTTTTGTGTTAAACAGTGTCCGTTCAACTATCTACCGCGCCGTGTTTGAACTTTGAATTCCTATCTCCTTTTTCCCAAATACCTTTTACTAAGAAATTTAATTATTTAGTCATTCTCGATGAGGCCTCGCTTAAAATTAAGCGCCCTCCCATTTTTGCTACATTTACCATTTATTCACTCTGCTTCAATTTGTGTGGCTAAGCCACATTTTAATATGTATTGTTTTTCCCTTCTAAAACTAGGGAGTTCTACTTTTTTCCAATTATAAAATAGTTATCTAATTTGTGTAATCCAGGCTTCACAAAGTGTGACCTGCTCCATTAGAATTTGTAATTCTTTAAATTCAGCTTAAACAATAGTAGTTATAGAAACTACTTATTTATCTTTCTTTTCTTATCCTGCGAGCTCAGGAATTGTTAACTTTCTAATTATTAAACTTTTGTACCTTATTCTTTTGCTCCAGGCTTCGTTAATTCGACCTGGCCATTTTGAATGTAACAATTATTAACTTCTGCTTAAATAACAGCGGTAACCTCCGCTTGTAATTTTCCTTCTTCCTCCTGTTACGATCAGGAATTTGATCTATTTGTTTATAGCCTTTCCGCTTGCCATAAGGGCATTCTACTCTTTGGTGTTCTACCTAACCAATTTAACAAAATGTTATACTAAATTGTAATCCTTTGTAATTAACCTAACAGGTTATAACCCTTTTAATCATACGCTTGCTAAATAACTCTTGTAAGCGGTTTGTACAAATAGAGGTCTAAGACTTCCAAGTTGTTAAAACCACAATCTATTACTTTAGCTTAAAATAGCTAAATTGTTATTCTCAACTCAAAATAAGATCACAGATCTAAGTACTGTTAAACATTTCAAATTCTAGCAATTGATAAATAAATTCTTTATTGTTTTCCGCTTTATCTCTCTTGCTAGAATCTCTTCCCTGATTCTCCTTCCAAAATTATTGCTTATTTCAAAATAGAAAAGTCAATCTCTGAATCAATAAAAACATTACCACTTGTTGCGTTTAAAACGAAACTTCCAATAACAACATTTATAAAGTTTCTTTTAGCTATCTTGGCTAATCCTAGTAAACCATTGAGGCAAGTATAGGTTGCTCCGCCAGCTTCCTACTTGTTGAGATTTTCTCTCTGACTCATGGTCTACTTTCAAAATTTTGGTTTTGTTTATGTTACGCCTGAGGTATTCCTTTGTTCTAAACTTTTAGTCTGTGCCCTGCTTGGTACGAGTTTAGCCTGCTTTGGATGCAACAATTGGTACTTTCTTGAAGTTTCTATTAATAATAATAAAACGATTTTTAAAAGGCAATAAAGTTGCTTTATCGCTTCCCACTCTGGGGGCATTCGGCCGTTCTGTCAGAGGTCCAAGTGTCTAGAAATAAAATTATCACGACAAATTCCAAGTATTCTAGTATTTCGAAAGGCTTTCTAAAATCTTAAACTTTTGAAGTAAAAGCGTCTACGTCTTTTCCTTTTGGCATACCTGGCCTTGCTAGAGTATCACCCTTCCCAATAGTACCGAAAGATCTGTTCGGGAGGGAAAGAGCACTTAGCGATTGCTCGCAGGCGACCCCAGCTCTCGCTGCACTCCTCGTTAGCCGTAGACAGGCCCTACACATTTTAGGTACATCACTAGCTTTGTGAAGTGGAATCGTTTTCTCAAATCATACTTTTCTTCTGTTTTGTGTGGGATTCTCTTCCTTTATACCGATACTTGTTTCAACTCCTAAATCCACCTCCTTTCTTTTCTCATCATCTTCCCTTAGGTAGGGTTAGTACTCGGTAATAACCTACCAACTGTCCTTGTATTTCATACCTCTCACCAGAATGTAATTCTTGTCAGAACTAGGAATCTAACCCGGGCCTCCGAGTAACAGCCAATAACACTAACCAGATCACAGCAAGGGGTACGGGATCTCCATTAGCAGCAAATATTTCGAAGGTAATTAACACAACCTGACGCATACTACAGTTCGAGAACCTTTGACTTAACAACATTATACCAGAGACTGGGTACGTGCGGGGTCATTTTTGTGTGTTCAGCCTGCACTGCTAACTGATAGCCTATACGTACCGTGAGGTAGCAACATTATCAGTTCTATGCTTCCATCCACAGAAGGCCGAAGTTGTGCTATGACCTAAACATCAGAACTAATTTACTCATATAGGCTACCTCTGGTTTGGTCTCATGGCTGATCGATTAAGTTACACGCAAGAGTGGTTATGAGGACTTTGCATTACAAATAATTCGCATAACGACTGAATGGGGAACTTGACATCCAGGAATCAAGGCTTCGATCTGGGTACTGTGTGTACTTATTCCCCAGGAATTTCCAAGCTTCTTCCAAATAAATATTGGGATCGACCTACGCAACTACCCCAAACATGTCAGTTATGCACACTATTACTATCACAATAGAAACCGAAGGTCTCAGAAAAAGATCAACAAACGGTCAAGTACACGGGGCTGGTGACCAAGATGTTCCGAGTCCCTAAAATGAGTGAATTAACAAAAACAAATAATGCCACATAAACTTAAATACCAATTAGCAAGTGTATATCAGAAGTCCAGAGTGCGGGAAGATTTATAGACAATCATTTGTGGTGTATAAAACTGGCTTGATACATTCCTCAAATTTAGAAGAGCTTGGCCTAGTTTCCTCACCTTGTGTATGCCAGTGCTCGAGAGTTGCACTGCGCTCGCAACTAGAGTGTTCATTATTTACCGTACAGCGACCATTATTCGAGACATGCCGTTATCGATTCATTTTCAGAATCCCGCACTTAATCTCATTAACGCGTGTACGGCGAATACTTGAACACGTTCGCCACCAACATCCCCGAAGATCAATCCTAAATTTAAGTCATTTCTTTATATGCTTTGCAGATATGATACTTATTTCATCGGCCAGCAAGAATGAGGTCGTTGATGTTTTGGCCTTGGAACTGAGCACGCATTCACATGTGGGTGCAAATCCAACGTTGTGTATGAATGTGAGGCCCTGTATAGCCTACAGGCTGTTTTGGAAATTTGTGTTTTATAGGCACGATAACCCTTAAAAAGTGAACTAAATATTCTGTCAAGTTTGACACCAAATGACTTATCTAGGATTAGCAGCAGATACCAGCTTAGATGGTTGTTTGCCACTCTCAGGTTAAAAACAGATGAAGTGACTTAAGAAGAAACCTACCGTCATCATGACGTCGTACGCAGCAGTCGTGATGGAACGAGTTTTGTTGATCCACACCTTCATACGTCTCACTGTTTGTAAACGGTCTACCACTTTACGAGTGAACTATTCTACTGTCAACCATGGACTGAAGAATCGACACGAATTTCAATGCCACTCCAAAGTTCCGGTTGAAGCATTAAAAGAGTGGAGGAGACAACACGTATTTTAAACTCCCTTACCTCCCCTCGCAGAAATGTTGTTTAACGACTCACTGAGGCATTTGGATATTATTGCGCAATTTCGATGAGCGTTAGGCTATCTTCAAGAAAGAAATGAGGGAATTAAAGAAACGAACAGCATTCTCCTCCCCCCCCCCCCCCCCCCCCCCCCAGGTGACGCGGCGGTGAAGACACTTAGACCTGGAAGTACAACTCTTGATGCTGGGTTGGTATTTTTCTGAATAATTAAGTCAAGGTTTTAATGAAACAAATTATACCATCTGGACTAAAAAGATGAACTCTTTTCATTAGTAAACTGTCCTCAAGTCCATCTCAACTTCCCTTCAAACACTGACGTTGATAGGATGGCCCTCAACGTGACATCAATTATGTAATGATCAAGCCCTTCCTATCGGAGGGATAACCAATGTAGGTTTTGAACAAGAGTGCATACGTTTTGATCAATGGTGCATGAGTTTTGACGTAAGCTATTGTGCCTGAAACGTTATCCAACTTTAACTGACATTTTCCTTCACTTGTACACCTGCTGAGCTCAGCTGGTGCCGACATAACCTTCCAGCGGGACCTGACACACAATAGCCGCTAAGTGGAGAGGAATCATGTGCAAAGGAGACCGCTGAGATCCCACAACGTCGTACAAACAAACGAGGATAAATATCGCACCTATACAGGGTGTTTCGTTAAGTCACGGCAATATTTCAAGGTTAGAATGTCAACAAATACCGTATTATATAAACATGGATTCGTAAATGAATATTTTTTGAGATGCCATACATAGGAGTAGCTTATTTAGTTAATTACTACCCACAGTTTCCTCTTACAATGATGCGTATCGTTCATGCTACAATGGACGTGCCTCCAAAAGCGATTGATTTATTCCAATATCTGCTAGCACTCGTATATGGATTGCGGAGTAGAAAGAGAAGGAATGCATTACTGTAGACTTGGTTTTGTTCGATGGTAGTTCTGTCTTAAAGTGGGCGAGTGAATATTTTAAAATGCTTCTGTAGTACAAGCTGTGCGCTGAAGTTCCACATAGACTGCTGATTCTCCTCTATAGTTATAGAGAATGTATTCAAATGTGAAGGCTCGTCGGTTGTACCAGCACCGATGCCCAAGCAGGGAAACATTCGAAGCTGTCCACTGCCCCCTTAGTGAGCATGGTACTTATTTTAGCCTACACCTCCACCTGAAACAAGAGGACGGCCAAGCCGCAACAAGTTGCGGATGCTGTTTTCGTTGTTTTAGTACACAACCAGCACCCCGCACGTAGGTATGCAGACGAATGACCGTCATGTAACTGCCTGGCGACTGTTGCGTGAACAACAGATGTATCCGTACGACCTACAGAGGGTTTAAACATTGATCACTACAAATGCCCTACACGACTGATGTTTTGTGAGTGGTTCATCAACAATGTGACATAAGCGAGGGCCTACTTTTCCACCATTGATATTATAGACTGATGAGGCAACGTTCAGGCGCGAATGGACCCAAAATTTCCATAACCATCACGAATGGGCATACGTCATACAGCATGCAATATGTTGAAACGTCCCACCAACAAGGATTCTCTATCAACA
Organism: Meconema thalassinum; assembly: GCA_946902985.2. NCBI lineage: Eukaryota > Metazoa > Arthropoda > Insecta > Orthoptera > Tettigoniidae > Meconema > Meconema thalassinum. Next base: position 741,916,425 of record OX336389.2, read on the forward strand.
TCTGGACCAGAATTGTCACAGGTCACCCCGCGATCGGTAGGCCGAATAGCTAAGCAGCGGTCACTTGATAGGCCAAGACCCCTCATATGCTGTGGTGTCGCGGCGTTTGTTCGTTTGCTTGGTAGGACCCTGTGTACTTCCCACACACCTGAAATGGACGGGTGTACAGACGTATACTTGATAGGCATTTTTGTGTGCGTCATTTCAAGTCGAAGGTGTACTCAACAGCTATGGAGGATGAAGCAACACTTCATGCACGAATTGTGAATGGTTGTCAAAAATACGTACAATACAAGGCATTTTTGAGCGTGTTCGTACCTCAATGCAATGACGAGCAGAGCATGGCAGAGGATGGGCATTCTTAGCACCTCATGTAAGATCTGAAAATGGCGAATCCCTGTAGAAATAAATTGGAGCTAGTGTTGTACTAAATAAACATTTCTATGTCTGATGTCTTAACAAATATTCACGAAATTTGTGCTTTGCAGTCGGTCAAGACGATTGTACCCAATTATATTGGATGTTATGCTATTGGCAACTCAAACTAACACTTGGGGCGCTGCGGTCGGTCTGGATAAGTAGGGTTTAAAATACTCAATAACACGCGTTTGATAGGGAACACTTTTTATTTTTCGGTTATAATCAGTAAATGTGGTCTCTAAAGTAATTACAGTGTTATTTTTAATTGTATATATGTATAACTGTGCGATACACGTGATCTAATTTGTGTGTTCCACTGGATTTTTGGTGTCATTTGCATATTATCAAGCATCAGTTTTTATGGTTGATGTAGATCAGCTGATTCAAATTTACACAGGGCTACACTTCGGACATTATTTCGGTACTATTATGCGCAATATAATGTAAATGTCGATCCTGAGTCAACGCCGAGGACATTCAAATAGAGAAATACGGTACATAAACAAATAAATAACACACCGAAGCTGTGCTACTTTTATCATTCCGAGACTAGCATCCACGCAAACCAGACGCCACTGTTCCAAGCACCGACTTATATCGTGAATTGATGTCAAACTGATGATCCGCCAGCCTTTCCGCCAAGCCTACACCTCGTAATCGCTATGTTCTTCGATATTCGAGCTATTCCACTACGAGTCATATAGGCCTAATTTGCCGCCCCGTGGGCACTGTAGAATGAGTGATTCCGCTACCATTCAAATATTCAACACCAAACCCACCTTTTAACGATCCAAATCAAGCAATTCCTGTCGCCCCACGAGTTTTAATACAAGTTAAACTCATCCCTTCTCCCTACCAAGCAGCCAATAATTAATTATTTAATTAATTATTCAATTAACTTCAATCTTACCAGCGCGCCCATCGTAACAGCTGTTTTTAAACTGAATAACCTTCGCTGGCTTAACGTCGCAGGTCTTCTGTCTGTCTACCTCGACAAGTGTTAGATCCTTCCCGGGGTGGAAAGGTATTATTATTACGTATTAGGTATTATTAGGTATCATCACATTTCGGCTATTGCTATTTGCATCTTTTGGAAAGTGATGAAAACGTATATCCGCAGCCCTCTTATACATCGACTTACAGCCGTAAACTGAACAATACACTTTGCTTTTACTAATTTTTCACTCTATCAACGAGTAAAACTTATTACTTATGTATAAAGACACGAACAATTTACCACGATCTGTTTACCAATACAAGAAACCATATACAAACAGTCACCACATGACAAATGTACCCTACTTGGTAAGTTTCTCATTTTTACCGCTAGATGTCATATCAGATAGCTGGAGTTGCCAATAACCCTGAAACAATTACATGAAATTTGCTTGGATCTGTTATGAATCTCATGTAATTTCTTCAGGATTAGAGCGTAACATCCAATGCAATTGGATACAATCGTGTTGACCGACCGAAATGCCTAAATTGCGCTTACTAAGACAACAATGAAAAATGGCTTCCAACACGATAATACATATTTATTTCCGAACCCATGGTTACATAACGTTTGTTGGCCCTTTAAATGTGTGTATTCTAACCAAAGGGGTACAAATCCCAGAAATCCTAGAAGGCTTTTAGAATCTAAACGGGAAGATCGAACCCAACCCATGCTGCAGACTTGTTCGTTAACTAGAAACAGTAATAATATAATAATATTAATATCGTATGGCCTCGGGTGCCAGGTGCAAGCTTTGTTATATGACACCCAGAGGCCAGCTTGCATGTGGAATTTAATCGTTCCTGGGAACGCTATGAAAGTCAAGGAGGTTAGATATTTAAGCTCCTTGACACTATAGCGCTTTCTAGTAGAGAAAGGAGGAACTTTTGTGTTGGTGGAATATCTCGAGATTAATTTTGCCATTATGAACACGGCCTACTGAATTCAAATGGGTTCTTTATCATGCCAACAACGTATGATATGCATGCCGTGATTTTTGTCGCCTTTCAAAAATCACTTACTACGGCCAGGAGCGAACCTGCTAGCTTGGGGTTTGCTCTCTTGCAAATGTCAATTTCAATTTCATTATACATTTACACTACGTGACTTCTCGTGAAGGAAATAAATCGAATTGAAGTATTAAGAAACACACTGCTCTCTTCATCCATGAAGACCATGAATATGATTCTTAGCGTTAACTTTTAAAAACTCAACACAAAAGTAACGCATTTTGTATTTGTTGAGTGAGATTGGAAAATGTGCCTCGCGGCATAGCCATGCGCGTTAAATCACACACCACGACCATAATGGCAAGATGCAACAAGTCTGGAAATCAGAGGTTCCATTCCCGGGGATTTTAGGGGCTATCATGTTTGTGGTTCTTACATGGGTTTCCACACACTCCCTCCAGGCAAATGCCGGATAGTAAATTACATCACGTCCCGGGGCACCTACTCCATTCCCGGCCCTATTAATTATAGTTACACACACTACTACAGTAACCACGGAAACACCGGCTATCAGACAAGTTCAACACGCACCCAATCATACGGGGCTGATGACGAAGGTGTCCCATGTCTCTAAAATGAATTAACAACATCATGAAAATATGACCGCAGTGGGAATTCGAAACCGAATCTTCTGAAATCAGGCAGGTGCTTTTAGCCAATGATCGGTCACAGCTTCAACTCTTACCCAACATATATGAAAAAATCCACAGCCTGCTTCCAGTCTCCGACCGGGTCAGGAATGGAAGGAATGAAGCCCCCATCTAGCGGCGAGGATATGGACTGTGCCGGCTGCCGAGGCCTGACGCACTCCTCTGGGGCAATGATTAACTGAATGACAGATGAAATGAAATGATAGTGGAGAGTGTTGCTGGAATGAAATTTTGACAGGGAAAACCGGAGAACCCGGAGAAAAACCTGTCTGCCGCCGTTTTGTCCAGCACAGATCTCACATGGAGTGACCGGGATTTGAACCACGGACCCAGCGGTGAGAGGCCGGCGTGCTGCCGCCTAAGCCACGGAGGCTTACCCAACATATATAAGTGCCCCAAAGAGATTTGTGTGCTACACTTACTGCTGAAGTTGTATATTTATTATTAGAGACTTGGGACATCTTAGATCTTCCCCGTGTACTTGGGTGTGTGTTGAACTTGTCTGATATCCTATGTTTCTGTGATGATGACTGTAGTAGTGTAGCAGAAATTATTAGGATTGGGGATGAGATAGGTGCCCCGGGACTTGAAATAAGATCACATTCCCAGCATTTGCCTGGAGGGAGTTTGGAAAAACCCACTCAGGATAGAGTTTGTCAGCGCCAGGTCAAACCTCTAATCTCCGGACTTCCTGAAGCTCTCCGTCGTGTTCAGTGATTTAATGTGCACGGCTACAACGTGGGGTCTACAATTGTTATTTATAATATTAATGAACCCTTTGACAGTTACCATGTACTTATCTTGTTTTACAGTATCGCATGCTTTCCGTCAGTTCTTTCGTCCAATTTGGATAGTCTATATATCTTAACATGCCTGTGGTACCCGATGTAATGTTAACTTCATTACTCTGAGCAAATCCTTTAGTGGCGTCTTTACAAACACTCGAGAAGGACTACAGCGCTCTTTCTTTAATAACATTAATTTTTCCACTGTGCAATTTTACCTCAACTTCCTTAACGGTAGGTTTTTTCCATTTTACTTGCTATTTCATAACTTACTGTACACACGATACTAACTGCCGAAACACAACAAACACAAACTAACAGGTTCTAATAAACCTACCAGGATATGGTGAGCATAGAACTGAGCTAATGTTGGAGTTTGGACCCTTGTAAACGTCACGACAGGTTGCCTTCTATTAATGCAATAGAGCTACCCTGCATACAGCACTGGCTTGGAAGCTGAAGCATATACTGACCTTGGGCATAATGTGCAACACGTGATGAAATGAAAAGTTGAGAAAAGCAAATACTGTAGATACATGAAATATCAAGAGCCTTAACGCTCCATTTATCATGCAAACAGACTCCAGCCCAGGAATGAAGCCGTCTATTGATTATGATTCTGGCGTTGAAGTTCTCCACAGATCTTTCCACATGCCAAAGAAGCATACAATATCGCAGTCGATCATTGGTACTTCGAAAATGAAAATACAAGCTTCCTTCCTTTTGCTTTTAGATGATCTGTCCAGGATGTTACGATACGCGGTCTTACATACCTATATTATTCAGAGAACTGACGAGTTTCCGTATTTTATATGCTAGTTATTTTATTGGTTACCTGAAATCCTATTGGTATTAAATCAGTGGACAATTGGGGTGCTGAGACATTCACCAAGGCATCGCATGTACAACCCTGCATGACGTCATCCATTCCCGCACTAAGTCAGTAGGTTCTCGCTAGTACAAAACTATGCTGTTCCTCCAGAAATGGCTGGTCTAGGCAGTTAATAGGACCTTTTTCGTTTTATTATCGTCAGTTCACAACACATTTCCGTTATTTAATACCGTATATTATTAATCACTTTACTTCAAACATAGTGTTTTCCATTAATAATAGGGTATGTTATTGTTTCAAGTCATGTCGTTACTACAGTGAGGCCCTTGCCTATCGAATGGAGAGTCGCGTGTTCGCGTGACGAGCAAGGCTCTGGCACTAGCAGGAGCGTAGCGCCCAACTAGTTAAACACATTTAAACGTTTTAACGTATTTAATAATCAGACTAGATACGAGGCAGGTTACAGTACTTCACCACAAGTCCTAACTCTCGGAACTAAGGTATCTTGTGAGTTGCTGCGAATGTGATCAATGCTATGTGATTCCCGTCCGGCTGTTGTGTAACGATAGATGCAAGTCAAGTGGCGCTGACTCGACGTGTTTCGCCCGAAACGCGGCCCAAGAATGGCTTGGTGCTCTAGGGAAAGTATTAAAATAAACTTGTATTCACCCACATCGTGGTGTAGTGGCTGGCATGCTTGGCTGTCGCCCCAGTGTAACGTGTCGCTGCGAGCCGGACGGGCAGCTCTAGGGAGGAGGCGGTGTGGCAGATTATATCAACTGGCGAGACAGTTCATTGGCACGCACCCCTCTCGCTCCCTTCACTCACCACACTATGACAGAGCCCCTGTGAATCATCGCATGCCATTGACACTCACTACTAGATACTGTAGTTGTATATAAGTGGTTCAGAGCATAAGTGGACCAAACCCACATTTCTACACTTCTGAGAAAACATGAGGCAAAGTTAAAATTACTAAAAAGAAAAATATCCTGCATGTAATTAAGCATTAATCTTTAAGAAACTGCTGCAATCTTAAGGGATTGGTATTGAAATTCGGACTTCCTCACTATTACACCGAATAACTACTAACATTCACTATCTTAAAAGGGAAAAACAAATACAAAAAAGTTACTTTTGGACCTCGTCCACATTTGCACTTAACCACTCATATCTGGAAGCAGCTGGAGCAAGGGAGGCTTCCGTGCAGTTTGGGAGACAGAACATACGAGAGGTTCTGTGACAGGTATAAATGACCCACGATGCGAAGGCGCGGGCAGTTTTGAATCAAGAGTTCATAGTCTGTCTATATAGTCGATCCATCATTGCGCTAGTGCTATAAAAATCAGGGTCGATGTAATTTCTCTTCCTCCGCCGCAGTTCGAGATGCGCTTGGTAAGGGCCGGCAGATGGAAGCATGAATTGCAGTCTCAGGTCTTCTAAGAAGAAGTTTTCCCTTGCTCATTCGTATATAATCCTTGAGGGTGCATGAATCCCACCTCCCAAAGCACTCTTCAGATATCGTGCTTTAACACTTTCTAATCGTTTGAAATCGCTACTTGAAAGCTTCTCCCATATTAATTCTATTCCATATGAGGCAATTGGAGATATTACTGCTTTGAATAATGACATTGCAGTGGGCAATGAAAGTTTTTGGATATTTTTAATTCGATGAATGGCTTTCGTAGCTGCTGAAGCCCTTTCCTGAGTGTGTATCCTGTAGGAAGACAACGTCGTTTGTAGATATACTCATAAATACCGGAAATGATTCACTACTGTTAGCATATCTCCTTGCAGAGTTAGATGATCATCTAACGCCAGTGTGCCTCCTTTTCTCAAAGTCATGTGCACTGTTTTTTCTTTGTTGATCACTAAACTGTTTTCGTCAGCCCATAATTCAAGTTTCTGAGGAGCGGCACGCAGGTCACTTATTCAATGTGATCCTAGAGCCATGTCATCGGCGTACATGATAAGTTTCACTGTAGGGTAGTCTTGGATGGTGTTCATAATGCCAGCTCTCAAGATGTTAAAAAGTAGGGGACTCATAGGATCGCCCTTAAGTACGCCATTTGTTTGACAGACCTTTTCAGAAAAAACAGCACCGTCATTTAAATTGATATAGTTGTATGCTAGGATTACCTCAACTATTCTCGCTAGGGGGTTAGAATTTCCTAGCATCCCTTTAAATTTATTTATGAGGATATTCCTGTCTAAGTCAAAAGCTTTACGATAGTCTATGAAGACCACGTGAAATTTCCCTTTCTTGTGCCTCAGAGCCTGTTCCACTTCTTTTTGCAGTAATGCCACTGCTTGTAGAGCACTCCGTCTTTCTCGAAAGCCGAACTGGCAATCTGGTATGTACATATTCACCTCCTTAGCTAGTCTTTTTGTTAAAATTTTAGAGAAAATCGTGAATATCGTTGACTCTAGTACTATTCTTCTGTAAGAGTTGGGATCTTCAGTGTTTCCTTTTTCGCCTTGTACGGAATTGTCATTTGGGCCGTTCTCCAGCTAACAGGAAGGTCTCCTGTAGACAAACACTTATTAAATAGGTATGTCCAAATTGGCAGAAGCAGTTCTTGTGTTTCTTTTATGTCTTCTATGAATATCTTTTCAGGTCCTGCCACTTTACCCTTCTTAGATGACGTGATATTTGTTTGTATTTCATCAGTGGTTATTTGGATGAAATCATCAGCTTTGCAATTTGTAGCAGAGACTTGGTGTTCTTCTACTCTTCCATTCTTGTTGAGGATCCCGGAGAAATGTTCCGCCCATGTCTCTATTGGTATCTCTCTTGCCTTAGGAGCTTGCCTCTTAGAACTAAGTAGGGATCTGATCTCGCTAGTTCCGCTGTTTCACTAGCTTCGGCTTCAATGTGCTCGGTTCTTTTAGTCTGAAGTAGTAGTTTATACTCTTTCCTCCTTGTAGCGTAATCCTCCAAATTATCTTTGTCGTCTGTGCACTTTGCTCTGTATAACGATCGTAGTGTAATTTTCCGAGTAATGTAGCACTCACAAACGAAACATTTTTGTGCATGTCTCTTTCTTCTGTAGACGAAAGCTTTGCTGATCAACAGGCTAACACACTACGCCACGTCATCTAATTGATCCTGAGCGAAGAGGGCTTTTGCTTCTTCAATACATGTTATGTCCTGCAATTTTGTCAGATCTCGATTCCTAGAAGGCAGTTGCTCTGGAAATCGTTGCGATGATGCAGTCTGTGACGCTATTTCTATGTCAGTGTTCACGGGGATGTGTTTTCGAATTGGAGAAGCACGTGATGGCCTTAATCCTTCTCCTATGCGAATCGCTTTTCCCCTGTAGAACACTTGATCGATGGCGCTTGCTCCATTGTGTGTGAAATAAGTTTGAAAAGTTTTTTCGTTTACTAATGTGAACCCTTCTTCTTCTAGGGTTTCCAAAACTATATTTGTCTTTATACTTGGCTTGTCAGTTCTGCAGGTAATGTCGCCTGCTAATATTATATTCGTACGACTTGTTACATGGCCTATTGTTCTTAGAAGAGTGCCTATTACATCTTCTGTTGCCGTAACTGGAGAGATGTATACCCCTAATAGAGTGAGCCTTGTTGTTTTGACAATATGGCATTTGACTCTGTCTTGTACTCCAGTACGCTTCCAGCTGTCGGTTTAAGAACGCTAGACACTCCGCCAGCTGGTCTGCCTCCTCTGGTATTTGCATAGGCATGTACCCCGTAGAAACTTGGTAGGTCTAAATGTTCTTGTAAAACGGTCTCTCTCATAATCATTATGTCAAAGTTCAATGTTAGATTTGGTGGCTTAAATTGTAACGCGTTTCTTAGTCCTCCCGTGTTCCATAAAATAAATTTGATAGTTTGCTTATTCGAAATCAGCTCCTTCGGTAAATCTGTGACCTCGAAAAAGGAATCTTCTAACAAGCAACCCTTTTGGTCAAAACTCTGGTTTCTCTAATTCGGCCAGGTGATTAAAAGGAATGTCAACCTTAAAAGCTTCCTTAGATCCCAATGTGTTGAGCTTTTCCCAAACACCTCTCGGTTATGTTGTTGCGTAATAGAAAGGTTCGAATTGCATTTTCGGTCGTTCCGTTCTTAACCCTGCCCACATACAACCAAGCTGTCTTGTCTGCTCACTGTAAGTCTTCGTCGTTACCTTGTTTGGTACCGATAATCAGGCCCTAGATAAATGTGGGTATAAATATCGAAGACTGAAGAAATATTTCCTCGCAGAGTACAGTGGAGATAAATCCAGAAGATAAATATGTGTATGAAGTGTGAATTAACGAATGTGTGTGTGTTTGCGTGAGTAGGTCAAATTTATGATAATGTATAATAAATCAGACTCTTAACTGGTCTGAACATGTACAGAATGTATGCAAGATGATTTCCGCAACGCTCCACTCCCTCAAAAGCAAAAAAGATATTTTACCATTTAAAGTAAGAATCCTACTCATACAGACACTAATACTTCCTATTCTTGACTACTGTGACGTTATTCTTGTAGACGCAACCAAAACATTAACTTTGAAACTTCAACGAGCTCTGAACTCTTGCATACGATTTATCTACGATCTGAGCTGTGATAAACATATCACTCCCTATTATTGCGCTCTTTCCTGGCTGAAACCTGAACTACGTCGATCATATCACTTTCTTGTCCAGATTTTCCGATTATTGTCTGACGATAGACCACTATACTTATCAAATAAATTCAAGTACTTGTCTTCTTTCCATGGTAATAATACACGCTCTGGTTCTTCCCTCTCCATTCCTATTCATCGCTCCTCTATATACAACAACTCTTTTCAAGTGGTGGGGTCTAGGCTGTGGAATACCCTTCCAGCCAGTGTCAGGGGTACCACCTCACTATCTAAATTCAAGACCACCTGCTGGGGCAGCCTGCTGAACATTGCTGACCGTCAACAAGTATGACTGGATGAGTGAATGAGAGTGTGAAAGTCATGATCAATGTCAATTATTATTGTTTAATTTTGTCGCCATAATATGTTTATTGTATTGTATTAATGTGGTTAAGGGTAAGAGAGGGCCAAGAGCCCTAACTGCGCCACCAATAAAGGCAATAATAATAATAATAATAATAATAATAATAATTAGTGTATGATATTACGGTAAATAATGAACTAGTTTTCTATATACCCGACTAATTTTATTTTTCGAACCTTGAAACGTAACAATATTAATCACGTTACTTCGAACGTATTGTTTTCTATTAATAATAAGCTATGCTATTGTTACAAGTCATTCGTTACTATTAAAATAACCCTATTTTCAACTACATCGTGATGAAGCGGCTAGCATGTTTGGCTGTCGCCCCGGAGGTCCGGATTCGATTCCCAGCTCTACCAAGAAATGTAATTCTGGCCTGAGGTCTGAAATGAAGTACACTCAGTCTCATGTGGCAAAACTGAGAAGAGGTGGATTCAATTCCCACCTCAGTATCTTGGAAGTGGTTTTCCGTGGCTTCCCACTTCTACTCCAGGCAAATGCCTGGATAGTTCCTAACTTAAGACCACGGCCGTCCCCTTCCCAATCCTAACATGACTTACAAATACACACACTTACACGCTAGAGCCATCATAATAAGACAAGTTATCAGACAAATTACACACACACGCAAGCACACGGAGCTACATTACCATAATTTCGCAAAGGCCCTAAATAAATCAACAACAAACTTGTATTCATTTCATTCGAAAGAATTAAGAATTAAGAATCAAGTCACCTCATTTACTTCATTCTTTTGAAGCGTATAAGATGTTATTATGACCTTGGATCAATAAGCGGTTTTAGAGGGGGCTCTTCCTCCTGGAAAATTATTGCAGAGCGACCCCTTTGGCCAGAAATCAGAGATTTTCAAGGCAATATAGTAAGAAAATAAAAAGAAATGCCTAATGAAGTACATCAAACCGAGAACACAAAAGATGTGCTGAGAAGGCAAACGAAATGAATTAAAGGAGTTAATTAATTCACAAAAGAAGAGCTCAATTGAATTAAGATACTAATAAGCTGGTAGGATTGAAGGTCACAGTGAGTGAGCTGGAGGAGAAAGTGGAAAGAACGTGACACGAACAGTGAGAAATAGCGAGAGAATTTAATTATCTATCTCAAGCCATAATTAGAAAAAGGAATTCAAGAGCACAAGAAGGTTTACGAGTGACGTATTGTGGAAGCAATGCTGTTGTCGAGAGATATGTAGAAAAAGTACAAGTAAATAGTCAGGGGTATCTGTTATATTTAACCAAATCCCGGAAAATTCAGGAGGTGTGAATTGTGCACCTGGGAAATTTGACGAAACATCTTTTCATATTGTTTAAAACACATACAATGGCAGTCACATCAAAAATAACCTAAGACCAAGTTTTGAGGCATGTTTAACACACTCGCAAATATAAATATATATTGTCAGTAACAAAATGAAAGAAAGTTTAAATCTGTCAATGTTTGTTATGTCTCGTATAATGGTGACACGACGCACGATATAAGGGATATGTGGCGAATGGATTTATAATTACAGTATATTATTAAATACTAGTGAAATGAAAATCCAGAGCCTGCTTCCAGTCTCCGACCGAGTCAGGAATGGGATGAATGAAGCCCCCATCTAGCGGCGAGGATATGAACTGTGCCGGCTGCCGAGGCCTGACGCACTCCTCTGGGGCAATGATTAAATGAATGACAGATGAAATGAAATGGTAGTGGAGAGTGTTGCTGGAATGAAATGTTGACAGGGAAAACCGGAGTACCCGGAGAAAAACCTGTCTGCCTCCGTTTTGTCCAGCACAGATCTCACATGGAGTGACCGGGATTTGAACCACGGACCCAGCGGTGAGAGGCCGGCGTGCTGCCGCCTAAGCCACGGAGGCTTATTAAATACTAGCGAAAGAATCATAATTGTTTCGCCTTGGTTAATGCACTCAACAAACAAATAATTTTACGGTTCAATAAATATGAAGTAATGGGGCAATGGTGAAACTGCTTGCCTTTCATGGTCAATGCATGTGAGATATTCGAAGTGAAAGATCACGTCCTGTGGTTTGGACTTGACGTAAAAGTGAACTTCCCATAGTTCATGATCACGACATTACCGGTCACGTAAAACTACAAGCTTTCAAACCTCAACTGAGATACCTTTCTCTGAAGACTTGCACAGTGTACAGAAACACTACACCAGAACTACGGTGATATTATTTTGTGTCGTTAAATAGTGCACCGTGGCCGTGAGAGCAGCTGCAGCAAGTCCGGATATCATAGGTTAGAATCCCGGCGCTATCTTGAGTATGTATTCCCCGGGTTATTCCTCACTCCCTTCAGGCAAATGCCGGAATAGTACCTTACCTCAAGTCCCGGGCACCCATCCCATCCCTGTCCCTGATACAGTTACACACACACAACTACAGTCATCAATGCAATACAGGTTATCAGACAAGTTCAACACACAACCAACTACACGGGGCTGATGACGAAGATGTTCCAAGTCCATCAAAATGAAGTAACAATAACAAACATTTTATGTGTCAACATGAAGACGAAGATAACAACTCCTCAGTCTTCTCCGAGCTACCCGACGAGCAATTACAGTACCATCACATGTTATGAATATTCGTATGTGGGACTGCACCATTTCTCCCTGGGTTACCTTGCTCATAATACCCCACTGTTACGCACACGTAAGGTCGACTGCAAGGAGGAAGGTTACGGACTCAAAATAATGAGCAACCAAGAATGGAGGTGAGATATTCGGGAGGGAGTCGATGAGACACGCTAGATGGTGGTGTGAGGACATCATGATCATAAACCTCACTTACATTGATTGATGTGTATGAACTATGTCTAATATAATCTGTATTATTGCGGCATGTGTACTTGCTATCGAAGCTAAAGTTGGAAATGGAGTAGTCATTGCATTTAGCCAGGTACCACCCTGGCAATCTCATAGAGTCAATTACGAACCCATAGAAAGTCACTTTTAGAATTATTTAAAAGGGATTCGAATCCATGTTTATTCTCAGTTGTCCTCACAAGACTTAGCTTATCCCAACCCTGTATTAATATAAGGAATGAAAAGATCTATGCCTTAACCAGGCAATGAACCAGAGGCGTTTCGCGGAGACTCGGATACCTCTAGACCACACATGGTGGCGAAACACTTCACGCGAATGTAGACGTCAGTACAACTACGTATCATGTACCTATGTAAGCATTTCATTCTTTGGTAGAACACCTCATGATTGTGAGTTGATGCTGTGATGTCCCGAAAGGTGTGGCTAGAAACTAGCAACTGATGTTGATGTTCAGCCAAATTCTTCAGGAGATACAAGGAAGCCCTCTAGTGTGTGTGTGTGTGTGTGTGTGTGTGTGTGTGTGTGTGTGTGTGTGTGTGTGTGTGTGTGTGTGTGTGCAGCTATCACTATACTTCAAATATAATTTTCTTCTGACTGCATTGGAGTTCCTAGACCCTTCACAAAACCATCAATATTTTCCACAAAGAAACGTTGATAGTTACATCCAAGTCATAGAAAAGTTCTTGTTGTTTCTTATCAGTGAGGGGCTTGGGATATCCTCGCAATCATCAGCCCCAGGCATTGGGATATGTATGAAATTTGTATGACAACCAGTGAAACTATACTGACTGTATCAACGTTTGATTAATGGGGTCTAGGATAGGAGTAGGTGATCCAGACTTCAAAAACGTTATCATGAGGTGACTGTGGTGAAACCCAGGGAGAAACGACAATCAATATGATCACTCTCATCACGGAGATTCGAACTTCGGATCTCCGAAACGTTGAACGTTACATCAAGTCATACACAAATTCCATCCACCCATATTTTAGCTCCTTTGGCTACGATGGAGTCTTTTAAAGAATAATTTATATTAACCCTAGATCACTATCGATATTTTATCAACATAACTTACAGAGCATAAACAACAAGACAATTAAATGCCAGTGAACTCGTAATTGAAGGAGAGATGAGTTCTTGTCTCCCACAAATCTTCTGGTATATTTCTATATATGTTGGTCTACAATGCCATAAGGACTACAGTATACAGAGTAGGTGGAGTATTATCAAGCAGCCTGGAACATACGAGATACATATTACCAAAGATGGGTTTTTTAAGAGAGTTGTTGTTTCATGTGAGGGGTTTGGACATCGTGGTCATTTAGCCTCGTGTATTTGGGTGTGCGTGTAATTTTGTCTGCCAACCTAGGTTAATGTCATGGCTGTATTAGTGTGTGTATTAGTTATTCATGTGAGGATTGGGAACGAGACGGCCGTGGCTTTAAGATACTGTAAGTATAATTCCGGCATTTAACTGGAGTAGAATTGGCAACCACGGGAAACCACTTCCAGGATGGCTGGCGTGGGAATCGAACCCACTTCCTCTCAGCTTCGCCTCACGAGGCTGAGTATACCCCTTTAGAGCTCTCAGACCAGAATTAAATTTTATGGCAGAGACGAGAATCGAACCTGGACCTCCAGGGGCGACAGACAAGAATGTTAATCGCTACATCATGAGGTGGTCGGTTTAAAGGAAAACGGGAGGAACAGTACATCGCATTCGGCAAAATCGTTGGCAAGCCTACTAGGGTAAGCTCATCAATTCCGTGATACTAAGCATTCTAGTACATTTTCAATATCAAGTACTATAAAGAATTGAACTGTTAACTGGTATTTAGTGTATGTTCATTATTCCCTCGCATATCAACTAACCACAGTAATATCGGTTTAGAACATAATTAGTTTATGAAAAATTAGTGCACATCTCCTAATTCCGTGGTAACCTCGTATTTCGGACTGACGGGAGTAAGCAAGCTTAGCGCGCACCTGTAAATCGAACGTGCTCTGAAAAAGAAAAGTAACCATATACATAGTAGAATTGAAAGTACATGCTCTAATTTATTATATTGTGTTTGTTTTAACTGCATAGAATCGCATAATACTCATGCGTATTTCACAAAACTAACCTTATACAACGAGATTCAAACTGCGTATCGCAATAACAAGACTCATTATACAAGGTATATTAAGACCAAACCTATCAATAGTTGTATAATTATAAATTTAAAACTCAACTCTAGTGACCAGGATATGATGATGACCGCTTGAGAGTCGAAACGCATAATCCTAAATTGCCCGTTATTTAGCAGTGATTATTGAGATTATTGATAGGAAAATAGTGTACACGTTACTACGGAGCCATGTTTTATTTTGTACGTACTGAGTTGAAACTATGCTTGACATTACAAAGAATGTGCACATACATTGCTAGTAAGAGGATCTTACGGAGTAAAATGGCCTAATGAAAAACGCAAACAAAGCACGATAGTAGGATTTCTATAACACTGAAACTATATAAAAGCAGACATCTCAAATAAAGGAGAACGCCTGGGAATAAATGTAACCAACTTAAATGAGCCGGTAATAATAGTTATAAGTTCTTAAATAATATGACTGAAGTTATATTAGCAACTTAATGATGAGACTAATTGGATTCGAGACGACTATGTTCTGTGGTACTGTGATAGGTGACGAATGATTGAACTGAGTACTGGTATGATAAGACATACACAGACGATGAGTTCATTTAGTAGGAATTTGTACATTTGTAAATATTGTGTTCAAAACTGTACCGTTTAGATTTTGTTAGAGTTCTCATGTTTATTTATTCACAAGGATCAGACAAGGATGTAGCTAGCTCGGAAAAGAAAACATTAAATATTGGAGGTGGTACCATCATGATAATGATTTATGTACATTTCTCAGGATCTAGTTGAGTGTAATGGTTAGCATTCTTGGCTGTCACAGTGGAGGCCCGGGTTCGATCCCGGCTCTGTCAAGGAATTTAATTCTTTTCTAACAGCTGCAACGGGGCACACTCAGCCTCGTAAGGCAAAACTGAGATGAGGTGGGTTCGATTCCTTCCTCAGCTATCCTGGTAGTGGTTTTCCGTGGTTTCCCACTTCTACTACAGGAAAATGCTGGCATGGTACTGTACCCGTATTACCTGCCCTTTACCTGAATAAATCCCTCGATGGTAAATGGATCACAGGACCTGAAAATCCCCGGCTATAAATCCCCAGATCATACCAACAAGTGAAGGGGATAATATGGTACCAGATATACCTAACAAAAGTGGCATTAAGAAAGACCATGCCCCAATGACTAAAGAAAAGTTAAGCTCAGAGAACACGATAATCACAAAAAAAACGTAATCTCAAAAGGGTGGAAAACCTCTGAAATACCCAGCAATGGTCTTCCTAACGCGACCTTTTATCACCTCTATAAATCATCTTATCCAAATATTAAAATTTAAATAAAGAAATGTATTAACCAAAAAGAGACGTGTGAATTCTCACAAGAAAGTGCAGTGAAGCAAAGACCCCATAGACGAAACTGCATTATGCCCTATTCAATTCTCACACAATGATGATCCACACTATGCAACAGTTAATCCTACTGGATCACCAGATTGGATATTCCACATCCAAATTCATCACACATAACTCATTGTAACCCTTCTGTACAAATATTTTCATATACAGTATATATACAGTATGTTTCCTGCACCTTAAGTGCATTCGCAAAATACCTTGTTAAATTGGCACTCCTCCACAGTGCTATATTCGTAATAGTCTCATAATTAAGTAACTCGTTGACTTCAGTTATATTCCACCAAGTAATAAAGCTAAGAGGAATTTATCACATTGCTATTTTCGACTATCATCCCCTGAACAATTAGTTGGGATGACTTATCACACTCAGTAATGCATGGCTTTTTAAACACCAGTATTAGAATTATAAAAATTCTCCACCAAAAAAATATCCAAACGTGCTCTGAAATGCATCATTATCTATTTTCACTGAGATATACTTTAACTTATTGAAGTCACACATGACCAAAATATTTCCACTCAATAATGGACTAATTCAACATTATTTATCTGGCTATTCCTCAGAATACCAATATTAATATTATTGCTCATAACAGAACAACAAAATATACCAATACTCCTTTGAGTATTTAATTCCATGTAACAATATATATATACCTTCGATCATCACCATCCTGGTGACCTATAACTTCAATCAAATAATTAATATTGCATCTTATTCCGCATATAGTGTTGTGTCATTTTAACTTGATACAAATCAATTACACTGAACATCAAATAATATAGAATGGGTCTTTAAATATCATTCATCGAAGTAAAATAACCTTGCTATACATAAGCATCATCATAGTCACAAATCCTTTTAACAAAGATGTGCCTCCACATTAATTATTCCTGGGATAGTTGTTCTTCTTGGATAATGTCTCTAGTCATCTGACAACTTATTAAACTCATGAGCAAAATCATGACTAACATGGATTTAAATAATGGCTCTAATCAACATAGCTTTCGTGTATAAAGAACATGAAGTGTATCAAAGAAGTATAATTAACTAATTTAATTTAGATCCATCTCCCCTCAAATGGCCACAAGAATGCTAGCAATGCCCCTACACCATGGACCTAGGTAACCGTAAAGGTTAGCAACAGATGGCCCATTAAGTAACAAAGCATACATCTATCTTCCACTCAGTCGAAGAATATCTTTAAAAAAATTCAGCCCGAGAGAACCTTCTGAACTGGTCGAGGGGGAGGGGGGACAGGGACAGTTGTGGAGTCAACAGTTACTGTGCTGTTTTCATGTCAGCGATCTATAATCATGTCGTCATTACTCCTTTTCCACTTACTCCAATATTTCTGCCAAGGTCAGACTTCTAAATAATAATTATGTTACTGGATTTACGTCCCTTTTAACTGCTCTGGCATTTAGAGACGCCGGGTTGCCGGAATTTTGACCCGAAGGGGATCTTTAACGTGCCAGTAAATCTACTGACACGACTCCCTCGCATTTGTGCACCCTCAAATGCCAGCTGACTGCACCAGGATTCGATCCTGCAAGCTTGGGAACAGCAAGCGAGAACGTTGCCGCTGAGCCACGCAGCCAGTCTAGACCTCTGAAATATCGAAATAATTCTCGTATTGAATTTTCTGAAACACTGCCTGCAGCCAGATATCTTGGCAAAGGTATGGTCTTGAATACGGTCCTGGCATAAAAATATGCTACGGTGACATAAAACATATTATATGAAGGCATGCACTGTTAAAAAAGCTGTATATGGAAAAACGTTTTGTATATAAATGCGTGAAATGTATTCGAACTCATTTCAAGAAAATGTCTTGCCTTACCACTGACCCTGTATCCGCCATATGGTAACGCTGGGAAAATTAGTCCCGGGCATGAGCAGGTATAAAGAAACACGTAAGATATGTTACTAAATTATAAATTAGATATGTTTACTACCGAAGCCGCCGTGGCATAGGCGGCAGCACGCCGGCCTCTCACCGCTGGGTCCGTGGTTCAAATCCCGGTCACTCCATGCGAGATCTGTGCTGGACAAAACGGAGGCAGACAGGTTTTTTCTCCGGGTACTCCGGTTTTCCCTGTCAAAATTTCATTCCAGCAGTACTCTCCACTATCATTTCATTTCATCTGTCATTCATTTAATCATTGCCCCAGAGGAATGCGTCAGGCCTCGGCAGCCGGCACAGTTCATATCCTCGCCGCTAGATGGGGGCTTCATTCAATCCATTCCTGACCTGGTCGGAGACTGGAAGCAGGCTGTGCATTTTCAGTAGAGCTTACCTCTAAACAGAAGAGACCTCCATTATTTTTCTCGCTGATTTTGAAGACGATCTGGATCTCAGTTCCCTGGACATTTCTTTCGCCCGGAAAATGAACCGGCATTTAATGTAATGAAACAGTATACTAGGGAAATATAGTAACAGATGATCCTCTGAGCGCCGGCCCTGTAGTGTTGGAGTAGCGCACCTGCCTCTCACCCGGAGGCCCCGGATTCGATTCCCGGCTCCGTCAGGGATTTTAGAAACTGACGTGAGGGCTGGAACGGGGTGCACTCAGCCTCGTGAGGACAATTGAGTAGCTGTCTGACAGTGAGACAGCGCCCCGGTCACGAAACAAAGATTAACGGCCGAGGGGACCCGATACGCTGACCACGCGTCACCCCAATATCTGCAGGCCAAATTCCTGGGCATCGGTCGCTTGGAAGGCCTGTAGTGCTAGGGGTTATTATTTTTATCCTCTGAGCAGCACACATTTCGGAACACAGGAATTTCACAGATCATATCCACACAATCTGAAAAGATATCGCCCCACAATGCACTTTCTTGCTCCAACTTTGCCTCCACTGCTGCATCTACACGTTTCATTACACGTTTCATCACGTGGTTAGCGCGCTAGGCTTTGGTCCGCCGTGTACCAGGTTCGATTCCTGGCCGGGCCATTAGGGATTTTAATCTCTTGGGGTTAATTCCCGTGGCTCGGGGACTGCGCCGTCTTCATCACTGCTTGGCAGCCGGCATCTGCAACGACCATACGCTCAGCGCGGGGCGTGGTGTTGAAATGTTGAATTACTTCATCTTAACCATTGACTCATTGGAAGTTCCACCACTTATTCGCCCTGAACTGGGGATTGCATGTGATGCGGCCAGCTGACTCACTTCTCCACGATCGGAATGTCGCGCTTGGAAAGTGATATAATCTGGACATGAGAATAAGGGTACAGTACCTAGCTTAAGACCACGGCCGCTTCCTACCAAATCCTACCTCAATTACCAATACATACACTAATACAGACATCACAGTGACACAGGTTATCAGAAAAATTCTTCATACCCAAGAATACGGGGTTACATGATCTTGATGTTTCGAATCAACAACAACAACAACTCGGATACAGATGAACGTTGTGCATGTCAACAGATATGCCGTAAGCTACCGACATTAGAATCGGTGTGATTAAGATCTATTTTTAGTTACCTGTGTATTTGCGTAGGGGATTTATTTGTACCATCTTCCTAGCTTTATTTACTCACGGTTTTGTATGACAGGACTTCATGAGGGGATCGTTAGGACGATAATGTTGGATGTTTATTTTTTAGGAAGGTTTATATACTTTAGCTTAGCACATTATTCCCCAATAAAAGGTTAGGCTAGGGATCGTTGGCAAAATAAATGTCGGACGACAGATTTTATCTTAACCTCGGGTTATTTGTTAGTAGATTTGCGATTTTCCTTTCCTTTTTGATGTGTATTTTGGGCTAATTTCATAACTTCACCATGCCCCGAACTCGATACTACTCGAGATAGCAGTCTGCAGCTGGCACTAGTTAGTTCACAATGACATCTCACGGTGGTTGATCTCAGTCTCCAGCACCCTGGTGTCTAAGAGCAAACGGGATCAGTACTATACAAAGAGAACCATGGTGTGAATCTACCGACGTTAGTCTAAGGTCTTTAGGTGTAGAATTCCCCATCACTTTCACTGGGGGATCGGATCGAACCCAGCAAGTGCTCGTAAGCTAAATATTCTACTGGATAATGTTGGATGTGTTCATTTACTTCTCTTTCATTTAAGAATTAAATCACATCCACGTTTACTTCGAGTGAGCGTTAAATATTCTAGCCAAAGGCATGCGCAGGATAACTGCTAAAAATTGATATGACCAGCAATTGAAGCACTGAACTTGCTCTCCCCAGTCACAAGTCGCACGGATATGAAAGCATGAATTGCATGAGGATGTAACAAGAGTTATATTGAATATTAAGCCAAGGAAAACTGGACCTATTTATCGAATGATGAATAATATGACCAAAGAAAGGAACACTAATAAATTGAGGAGATAATATGCTCCTTTTAATCACTTCTGAGATAGGATGACTGAAAAGCTGCCACACAGAAGGGGAATGACCTCCATACTCGTATGAATAAAACTCTATTCATTTCAGCGGAATAGCAATATTTGACTCGATAAGTAAGATTCATACAGGGATATTGGCAAAATGATTGGTGAAATAGGCGGAGGATTAGTAGAGCTTTACAAGATATCATTTATTCTATGGAAAGAGAGAGAACGAATAATAAAATGAATAAAATATGCAATTGATAAGGACAAAATGAGGGAAGCTAAATCTTTCCTACCCTTAGCTAACAGCTCAATCAGCAGAATAGCTCAGGTTTACAGAAACTGGTATACTACATAGGCATGTATGAAATTGCATTCTGCACATGGCACACCGTTAAAGTAAAGGAAAGAGAAAGGCGATAAGTTCCAAATCTCTGTATTATATATCTCCGATATTTCCCATTATCTTTATTTAAACTGATCAAGAGAATTAGAGGAACATCGCTTTGTAATTATGCCATATTGGATAAAACAATAATTCAGAAGTGAAAATGCTACATTAAGTAACCATATTTATGACAGACTTCTTTTTAAATCAACCCCTAATGATTAGCACTAATTATTATCAACTCACCCAGTAACGTATCTTAGAGGTTTAAGTCACGCTCAACGTCTGCAATAGGCAACTGCCGTAGGTTCAAAAATCTGAGGTTTGAATCCCGATAAAGACAGTAGACATCCTGAATGTGGTATTTCCTTGGAGTTCTTTACACTCCCTCAAGGGAAATGACGCCAGAGTACCTTATTTCAAGTTCCAGGGCACCTACCCCAATCCTAGGCCCAATACTGTAGATACAAACACTATCAATGTCATCAAAGTAACACAGGTGAGCAGATAAATTTAAAAAGATACAAAAGCAGAAGATTGATATGCCAAGCCTCTATAGGAATTAACAACAATAAACATTTCTGTTTTAATCCATTTCATGTAGGGAATTGAAATATATTGTCCGCCAGCCTCATGTACTTGAGTGTGTGCAATTTCTCTGAAAAACTGTTTATTTTTTAGCGTATGGCTTTTATTGCCGGGAGTGTCGAAGGACATGTTCGGCTCACCAGAGTTCGTAGCTGCTTCTATGCGGGCACCCATGGGGTAAGCTACAAGTACCGTGGCGTGTGGAGTGTTGTCTGTGGAGGAAAGTGTGAATGTAAGGACGTGGAAATAGAAAAGTAGCGACTGTGGCTTATAGCTAGGGACCAACACCGGCATTTGCGTGGAAAGAAGATGGGAAACCAGAGAAGACCATATTCAAGGTTGCCGGCGGGGGGATTCGAACCTCCACACCTCCCGGATATGAGCTACTGCCAGCAGCCACGCCGTAACGAGCACGTCTAACTCACCCGGTCGAGAACCTGTGTTTCTGTGGTAACTGTAGTAGTGTACGTAACTTAACGGTAATTATTTGGGACAGAAATTGGGTGGTAGCCCCTGGACTTGAAGTAAGATATTATCCTGGCATTTGTCTGGAGGAAGTTTGAAAAACAACGGGAGAATCCAACACTCAGGATAGCCTCATTCAGCGCCAGGATTTGAACCGCCGAACTCCGGAATTCCTGTAGCTCCTTATCGTGGTCGCGGTGCGGGATTGAACGCACACGACTACGCCACGGGGGGGGGGGGAAATAATCATTTATTTCGTTGATGTGGTTCTGTGTTTGTCCACTCAAAGTGCAAACAAATAACTAATAAAAGTGTGGGCAATACAACATCATCTACGGCACTTACTTTGTATAGAAATATCTCAGTTTCACTGGTTATTTGGAAGCGACGAAAAAGGGGTGGTTCTTATTGTAGAAAGAGTTATCATGGTCATATAACACATGGTCATGGATGTGTGTGTTTGCGTGTGAGAAGTCATATGCCAACCTTTGGTAATGACTTTAGCAGTATGTGTCCTTATACTAGGCTTGTGAAGGAGACAGCCGAGGCTGTTGAATTTGCATGGAATTGAAGTGGGAACTCATTGATTAGTGAGTGATAATTTAAATCTCACCTCTCTCTTCTGATACCCTCGTGAGGCTTAGTGTTGAGACCATTTTAACATCGTCCATGTCAAAGCAAGGAATTGAACTTGTTCTATGTTTGTGAAAAGCTTCTATATTTACCATTTGTAAAAAGCTGTATACTCGTATTTACCGTTCATACTATTTTATTTATTTTCCATTTAGGTATCCAAAATAATGTTTACATCCGTTTATAAATATGTCTTGCAAATTCAATTTTGCAAATAGTTGCAAATTACTGTAAATTAATATCATCGTCATCATCATCGTAATCGTCGTCATCATCGTCATGTGATACTTTTTGATTAATATTTCCACCTCTCTTTCCATTTTCAAGTAAGTTTTTACCTCCTGTATTTTAAGTATCTTGCTAAGAAGTTATTAACAAAACAAATTTATCAGCATCATCCTCATCTGCTTTGAAATATATTAGTATTGTCCTCGTCATCTATTGACTTCCTGTTAAATTTAAGTACTATGAAATTAAAAACCGCCTTGTCAAACACTATAGCATGTAGTACATGTTTCGGTACACAATGATACCCTTGTCAGCGTAGATTGAATACTAAATTAATCTTAAACAATGGTTACAAATACAAAAAAGAAAACGGATATTTTTACAAAAAACATTAGAATTTAAATAAAAATAAAGATCACAAAAAGAATCAGAAAACAAATAATATAAATAAGAATAGAGTGAATATAAATCTACCTTAATGGATCGTCTGTATCACAAACCTTCAATACGGTTCAATATTATAGTGAATCGGATGTCGCTGCTATAGGATGTTGCTTCCAGTTACAGTATAATAATGGAGTAAACACATAGTAATTTCATGTTTATAGTTATCTAACCTTTGAAATATTCCAGTTGAAATATAATTGTCCGTTATACGATGTTGCTTACTGATTGGTGAAAGGCGTGACATTTTTGATGGTATAAAATCAACTAACCTTGAAATAAACCAGTAGATTTCTACTTGTTGGATCGTTCTGTTGGATTAGCTGTCCAATTGGGTAATGCAGTACATAACTTAACCCAAATTACCAAGTATTTTATATGTATAACTGGTATGAACTACTGTATTTGGATATTGCCAAGCCAAAATGTAATGTATGGATAAGTCTAGAATATACTCAACCAAATAATTTATGAAACAGTGGGCAACAAATTGGAGCCTGTAAATTTAATATAATATAATATAATATAATATAATATAATATAATATAATATAATATAATATAATATAATATAATATAATATAATATAATATAATATAATATAATATAATATAATATAATATAATATAATATAATATAATATAATATAATATAATATAATATAATATAATATAATATAATATAATATAATATAATAGACGGATGTCAGATGAAAAAGGCTATTCTTGTCTATAGCGTACTTGTGAGAAAACTTCTGTCGTATTGCTAGCCAGTGGTACATGCCATCATTGCCACGCACATACTGTAATTTGGAGATTCAAATTTCAATCTAAAATCTGTCACGATTAACGGGGAGATAGCACATTAAACGAATGCAACGTTACGGCTTTACGTGAATGCAATTACAGATTAGTTCAGAATCACCATAATCCTGTTTACAAGAACACCGCACAATCCGTATAATGATTGCATGTGCAGTACTGCTTGGAGCAATGGACGTTGATGTGTAGGTACATAGATCACTTTGGAGCAGCTTGATTTAACGCCAAAATAATGATGCCCCGGAGAAGATTATGTCGCTCGCAAAATATGAGATCGTAAAGAAGGACCAATAAATATACTCTATATCACAGCAACAGGGGGAAAAAAAAGCTGCAATCCTGTTGATTGCTCTTCTATTGGAGAATAGAGATGAACTCATCCACGTATATAATACAACCAGCCTTAACCACACAGTTCAGCATTGGAGCTAGCAGAGCGCTATCAATACAAGACACATATTTCACTTTACAATGATTTGCTCACGAGAAGAAAGTGTGTTTAATATACACTGCCTGACAATTGCTAAGGAACAGAGACATTGGTAGAAAGGAATATTCAAAGGCCAGGATGGAAGACATGCAACACAGTACATACGTAATAGAGGTTTGTGCCCAATGAATGGTTGGGGTACAAGATACGAACGTGCAGTATATATACACTCCTGGAAAAAATTACAGGTATTAGTTATAAGGTGCGTTCAAAAAGTAACGAGCCGGAGGCTGGAATGCGCAAACCGGTGACGACATTGGTTAATCGTGGTGTGTGTAACGAGGTGTGGTTCCGACCAGAGCGTGGAAGGTCACAGCCCGTCGCTTAAGGGCACGCGTGCACGTCACGTGACGATACAAAGCGAGCAGCAGCATGCATCAATCGTACAACCAAGACCAAGACAGTAGGCCATTCGACATGCTTCCTGGTGTGGTTGAAGACTGGGGCACCCATTGGGCACACACTTACCGCAAGTGCAGTCGTTCCTTCATGATGGTGTGCACACTTCCGACGCTCAATCCGACCACGGCGGCTATGGTGTTCACTGTCACTCGGCGGTCCTGAGTGCATCAACCAGCTGGACGTTGTCGTCGGTAATGCAGGGGGTGATGGGAAGGTTATTAGCTAAGGGATAACCCTCCCTAAGGGAAGATGATGAAAAAAAAAGAAAGGAAAGAAGTGGGTTTCGGAATGGAGAAAAAGTATGAATAGAAGGGACGGGAGTCCAATATAACTCATAAACTTAAACTAAAGTAAACGTTTAATCACCATTTTCACTGCGCGAGCCTGCGGGATACCTAAAGTTGGTATGAACTTGGACACAGCTAACGGGAAATGCGGCTGTAGCTTGGGCTATTTACAAGCAAGCGGCGATCGTACTTTCCCTTCCTAGCCTCAATTTGGATACTATGGGGAAGGGTGGTAGTCTGGCAAGACAAAGAATGACAGATTTACTGTATATGCTTTCAAAGGAGCTAAGTTTAAAAGAATGTTTTGAAAGGCGCAAATAATTTGAATTTGCCGTGATGATTTTAGTTCTTGGAACTGTAGGATTTCCCGAGAATGGCCGAGTATTCCCAGAGAGGGTAGCGATGAAGCAGTTATGCTTTTGGGGGTTATTTTGTTGCTTTCTTGGAGAATTTAGGTAAGAAAAACAACAGTAGCATTTAAGAATAGCTAAGCTTTTACCCAGCAAGGTGTCGACTAAAAGTTTAGACCAGAAGAAAAACTTAAATTTTGAGAACAAACCCTAAGTTAGAGAGAAAATCTCAACAAGCAGGAAGCTTGCCTTAAGGGCTCGTTAGAATTAGCTATAGCAGCTAAAAGATGCTTTGAAAAAGATGATACTAGAAGTTTTCGTTCAAATGCAACAAGAGGCAAAACTTTTATTATTTCAGTATGTGATTTTCTTAAAGAGAGCATAAGCCGATGGGAAGAGTCAGGGAAAATAGGGTCCTGCCTAATCGTTATTCTAAGACAAGAACGAAAAAATATAATCTGATTTATTTAACAATGCGTGGAGATATAATAATTTTGACAAATATAAAAGGTACAATTTAGGTTTTAACCTTTGAAGTCTCAGACCTCACTCGGCAATTAACAATTTTTAGGTTTGGAACCTCTTATAAGCACTAAAATCTGCATAAGATTTTAAAAAATGGAGCTAAGATTAACAAATTCGAAGTTTAACGACAATTAACGCAATTAAAGCTTTAACAATAAATAAGGTACAATGTGGGCACTTTAAGAATTCCTATATGGAAATCTTGAAAGTAAGAACAAGTAACAAATTCGATATTATAACAAAAGAAAGAGAAATTAAGAAGAAGTTTCTATAACTTCTTATGTTTATACAGTAATTACGGTTGTGCTAAATTCAAATAGAAAAGGTCACTATTTGTGAAACCTGAAGAGAAAAAAAATTAGATGACTCAATTATGAGTAGAAAGAGTAGAATTCCCCCATTTAGAAGGGAAAAGAATTAGAATGTGGACTAGCCACTGATTATGCAGAAGTTAATTCGTGAAATGCGAAACTAAGTTGGGAGGGCACTTTTTGGCAAGTGAGGCCTCATTGATTAATAGCTAGGAACATCAATTGACTTAAATTTAGAACTTAATTAGATTAAGTTAGTAAGGTGTTTAGGGAGGAAGAATTGGGAACTTTAGGAAAAAGTTTTGGCCATATTTATTGCTCTCACAAACGCGACGCGGTTGGTGGTTTAACGGCACTGTTTTCACTATAGTCTATTGATGTATTTGAAAAGTTCACTATTGCAGCACAGAAAGTTCACAATGAAAAAAGTTATTGCAATTATGTAAATCACTTGTTAAATTTTAGTTTGAGAGAGTTTATCGCGTCGTAGCTTTTGTAGGTTGTAGTTGAATGCAGCGGAAAATCTCCAACGAAGGAAGACAAATTATGTTGATTAGAGGCTTATGCAACATAAAATTCTCAGTGAGGAAAATGTATTCCCATATTTGAAGAAATGCTAGGTTATTTTACTTGTAGAAAGATAGTTCGATGTCGAAAGTTCTGGAGTTATGATAACAGTTGAATTGGGCAATAGGTCCCACGGAGAAAAAGCTAAGTTTGTATAGAAAATATTTCGTTTAATATGAATCCCGCGGTGTGAGAAGTCATTCTCAGTTAATTTGTGCAAGAAGCACTAAATTTTTAAGTGGAAAGTCAGCTTAGATAGAGCATGACTAGAAAAATCCCTCGAAGGTAGTTATTGCACTGCTTTTAGCAATTTCACACTGTCTATAAAACAAGAATTAAAAGCATTTAGCTGTTTAAAACCAATTAAAATGCGGTGAAAACCATTGAAGTTGTACTTAGCTCATTTCTGAAGACTAGGCGATCCAGGCGACCGTTAACTTAAATCCACATCATGGCGTAGATATTTAAAACATGTCTCGCATGGACAGAGGACAAGCCTTAGTTAGGCTCCAACTGCAAGCTTTGACGTCTAACACACAAGTGGGAGCCGCTCAACGATGCACGAAGGTACCAAGGGGGGAGGAGGGTGGGGGAAACAGACAAAGGAACATATATAAGAATTACAAACATGACAAAAATTAAGTATCTTGATGAAGTGGTCTTCAAGTAGTTGATAGCAGGCGTCAATAGCGAAGCCTGGTGGATGGGTGTGGAGAAGAAGTCCTCTTCAGCTGACTATGACGACGACTTCTGGTGGCTTGACTTGTAAGGAAGTCCTCTTGAGAGTGAAAATGTTGAAGAACTTCAGTAGTTAGCTGCCAGATGCCGCTAGGTTGATCATGGAAGATATATATCTATAACAGACTTACAAACGATGTAAGCAAGGTGCACAAATAAAAGAAAAAGTAAGAAATCACTGTTGGTGTTTGCGAAAAAGGAAGGAATGAATTAGAGCAAAGAGCAGCAAAAGCTAACTCTGTCTTACCGTGTATTCCAAAGAATACACCAGGTGCCCCAGACCCGGCATCTTCGGCTAACGACACCCGTCCTTCCCTGAAGCGCTTGTGCCACGCCTTGACCCTTCCAAGGGACATGCAGTGTTCGCCGTACACTTGTGACATTCGGCGATGAATGTCTGTTCCCCTTACTTTTTCGCTGTCAGAAACCGAACAACACCTCTTTGCTCTTCTTTGACGCCTCTATGTCACTGTTTGCAATGCGACTGGCAGCGTTGGACGATTGATGCATGCTGCTGCTCACTTTGTATCGTCACGTGACGTGCACGCGTGCCCTCTAGCGACGGGCTGTGACCTTCCACCCTCTGGTCGGAACCACACCTCGTTACACACGCCACGATTAGCCAATGTCGTCACTGGTTTGCGCATTACAGCCTCCGGCTCGTTACTTTTTGAACGCACCTTATAATATTCACAATTAAATGGGGACATTTAGCATTACGCGTTTCGACCCTTAAGTGGCTTTCATCAGATCCTGATCACTGTGTTCAAATTTTAGATTTTCACTAATGTAAAGTCACTATTGTAGTACAATAGTATCGTTAGGTGAAATATACTCTGATTCGCTTGAATCACGTCTTACGTTAGGTTGTTGTAAATTACGTGAGTAACGGTGTACATGCACGAGTAAACAATTTAGAATATCACACTGTAATACACTGTAACAATAATAGACTAATTAGCAAGTCTTGGCATGCACTAGAAAATAATTATTATGTTCACTTATCCAGGTGTTGATATCATCACTACGCTGTTGACTCAGTGTCCTCCCCACCACTACTGACGAGGCGAGCTAACTTGCCTCCTGTCGTTCACATGTAAACCTGCGCGCCATCTGTTATCGGACTTGTGTAATTGAGGTTTTGGCAAGGCTATCGTTGTTCCTGAACTAAACTGACTAGGATTGGAATTACTTAGGAAAGTGTATGTTAAGGACTTTGGAACTGTTTCTTTTACTATCGTAGGCCATTTATGCGTCCGCCGCACCTTATACATTTGTCTCTATTGTTGCTGCCAGTCTATTTGACGGTATAGGACCCTACAAAACTACTTATATACAGTTCTAGCTTTGTTGAAAATAGACACAAAGTGCATCCACATCCCATAACATATTTCCAGAAAAAAAAACTTCCCGTTTGCATTCCTTGCCTCAATTTTTAATTATTTTATTTCAGCAGAGTGAAGAGTGGTGATATTTTAAAAAATGTGTGTTCGTTCAGATTCACTGGATTATCGTTCTTCGCTAGATATAATTCTATGGATTCTTTTAAGTCAAGAGCTCCATAGTTCCAAGGACCAAGTGATCAAAACGGTTCTCATACAGACATTAATAGTGAAAGTATAGTTAAATCAAAGAAGGATCGACAACGAGTGCAAACATAGTTGACATTCAAGTACTGACAGTACGTGACCAAATGCGTGTAAATTAAACCCGACGTGTTCGTACCAGTATCGAGAACAACATTGGGAGACTCGGGATATTTTCAGATTTCGTGGTGTATACCCTTGATGAATCGAACACGCAAAATTAAAAAATAATGACCGAATTTTAGTGTGCATAACCAGTGTAAAATATCAGTGTTATAATGAAGTGCTATATTTTCATTATTAGATCTGCAAATGGAAGTATCGCAAGGATATTATGGACGTCAAGATACAAAGTATAATGGAGAGCCACTAATTTCTTCATAAAGGCATGACAATCCATGTGTAACGACCAGTCATGACGAGCCAGATGTGTACACTTCAAATATGTTCAACATATCTCTACTTAGTATAAAACAAAGTTCCCGATTCATGGATGTTACGGGTAAACTCGAGAACCACTGGATGGATCTTGATGCGGTTTTCACTATTCTGTAAGCGATATCTCGAGGATGATTTCTGTAGAAAACAATTTATTTATGATCAAAGGAAGCCGAGCAGTAACGATTTCAGTGGAAAAGTCGAAAAAAAAACCTGGCGTCCGAGCGCTTTGTAAGCTTACGCTGGGCAAACCGTTAAAAATATCTAAATACTATGAGTGTAAGAATTGTTCAGCATGAAAAGTTCCACAAAAAAGTCCGCGAGAGCATATATCTACCTTCAATACATCGCCCACTATAAGTGTTTTAATTTCTTCCAACCATGTCCATTCAACTACTGAGGCGACAGTTTACGAGCTAGCTAAGGGTGAGTCTATTATTCCTGTTACAGCCTAGATAGCGGGCGAACCTATTGCCATAGATACAGCCAGCAGCAAACCGTTGAGTCGTGTTGAGTTAAGACATCTGAGAAGGGTGTTTGTGTTTGGAATTTCCCTGGAAGTGCAACTCGGGTTTTCTTCATTTCGACTGTGAAACACAGTCAAGTTAAGACTGGATGGAGGGGGATTTGAGTTTCATTTACCTCGCCATTCCCTGGAAGTGCAACTCTCATTTCGCCTGTGAACTTTTCGTTCCGCAAAATTCACAGTCAATTTAAGATTGGACGGAAGGGGGATTACAATTATATTAAATTATACTGATTGGCGTATAATCTCTATTTTCTATAAAACCATGTCCCCGTTTCTTGGATGTCACGGGTAATCTCATGAACCACTGAATGGATTTTGATGCGGTTTTCACCATTCTGTAAAGGATATCTCGAGGAAGGTTTCTGAAGAAAGTAATTTATTTATGACCAAAGAAAGTCAAGCACTAACGATTTCAGTGAAAAGGTCGAAACAAAACTGGCGTCCGTGCGCTTTTTAAACTTACGCTGGGCAAACCGTTAAAAATATCTATATATTATGAGTGTAAGAATTGTTCAGCATGAAAAGTTCTACAAAAAAGCCCGTGAGAGCATATCTCTATCTACAATACATCGCCTACTATAAATGTTTTTACGTTTTTATTTCATCCAACAATCTCCATTCAGTTACTGAGGCGTCAGTTTACGAGCTAGCTGTGGGCGAGTCTATCACCCCAGTTACAGCTTAGCTAGCGGACGAGCTTATTGCCCCAGATACAGCCAGCAGCAAACTGTGGAGTCGTGTTTAGTTAAAAACTTTAGAGAAGAGTGGTTGTGGTTGGAGTTTCCCTGGAAGTGCAACTCGGCTTTTCTTCATTTCGCCTGTGAACTTTTCGTTCCGCAAAATTCACAGTCAAGTTAAGATTGACGGAAGGGGGATTTGTGTTTCTTGCACCTCGCTATTCTTAAATTACGTCTGACAAGAATTTGTTGCACATGCATCTCCATGATAATATAATTAATAGTCCAGACAGTGATTTTAACCCATCATGCCGACACGTTAAACGGATACTGGTCGTTGTTCATTGACATTGAAAAAAAAAAGCGCTTATCACGTAATGCATTCATAACTGTTCCCGGGCGAAGCCGGGTCGGGTTGTTGTAAACTTATAATACGAGACTGACAGAAAATTCATAGCGTAAATAGCCAATTTATTGTATGACTTTCGTGATTAAAGTGAGGTAGAAATTTTAGAAAGTTACGTGGTTTGAAAATTAATAAAAATTGAACTGGTATTGTTGTTACACTTTTATTGTCAGAACGATGCCGACTTAGGAAATGAAGGATTTAACAGACGGGTAGTATGATATGGGAATTATAATTGTATTTTAATAAATGTGGATAATGCATAATGTGAATAATAATAAATAATGATAAATGATAAATTTATATCAATGGTAAATGCAATCATAATAAGAAACTGATATATTGAAGGTAGCAATAATTATGATGGTATTGGTAAATCATGGCAATGATGATGATAAATAACAATCAGTTTAGATAACGATAATAGTGATTTACGATTATGATGATGAATAGTATTAGTGAATATAATTATAATTGATCAACGATATTGTGATATTGACCTGCATTCTAATTTGCTTTTAAGAATAGTTCGATAATCAATGCCTAGATTTAGAGTAAATTATATATGATTTTATAATGACTGTGATTTTGACGACATATACGGTATTGTGTAACCAATATCTTATGGAGAGGATGCAGTTCTGGACCACGTGGCGTACTCGGAAGGTGAGATTAAGCAATGGAAGTGTTTGTGTCAGAATCGTCGAATGATGAAATACTGTTCAGTGTGCAACTATGGTAAGTATGTCTACGTAACCAGGTGAGGTCAACGCCTGGAGAAAATGGATAATTAATACGGTATTAAAGAGGTATTGTGCCCCTGAGTTATTAATTGGCGAGGTCATGCCTGGAGATAATGAATCGATGAGAATATTCACACCTAATGGAATATGTGACACACGTAATGGAGTACAAAAAGATAATGGTCATCAATTCAAGGTAATATCAGCAGTTATACGTGCCTCAGTTGTTAACGATTATCCAAGAACACAGCCAATTATATGACTGCCCACCGTTCAGAAGAATTTTAGTTACAGATTGATGATGATCGCTGCGCAATGGACGTCGTGGCAGTCTGTTGTTCGAACACACAGTAATAATAATTTAAACAAGTAGTTCCATGAAGAACTAAATAGCCTATTTTCTTATATTCTACTTATGTTAATTGCCCCTATCAACATACAAACTTTCAGTTTGATTTCTGTAATAGATTTGTGGATATTGAGAACCGTCTAAATATTTCAGAAGGTCGCCATGTTGGGTTTTTATATATGTAGGCCATATAGTTATGTACTAATAGATGACGATTATTGCGTAGGTTGATTATTCAAACTTTATTCGCCTGATTAGGACCCAAGAAATAAAAACGATATTCTAAAATTTCGCAAAGCCCCTATCTTGAGGTTATGATAACAATTGAAATAAATTAGGCTATATGTCAGTGGATTGAAATGTGTATAAGCATGTACCGTACCAAGTTTCACTGCATTCAGATGGTTAAATCGCGAGAAACGTCCATTTAAATATTTAAATTTCGCGTCCCCGCCTTATTCAATTTGTGTTCACCAGGTTTTTGAAAGTCCAATAGGTGAACTTAAGTTACTAGCTTTTATCAACACACAACATTTCAGTTTGATTGCTGTTATAGATTTGTAAATATTGAGAACTGTCTAAATATTTCAGAGGGTTGCCATGTTGGATTGTTTTATATGTAGGCCTATGCCATAGATTTATGAACTATTAGATGACGATTATTACGTAGGGTCGTTATTCAAACGTTGACTTCGATAGCATTATTTGTAAACCAGAAATAAAAACTCAATTGTAAAATTTCGCACAGCCGCCATCTTGAGGTTATGTAAACAATTGACTAAATTAGATGTCAGTTCATTACAATGTTTATCGACATTTGCTGTACCATGTTTCACTGCGCTCGGATGGTTAAATCGCGAGAGAAGTCTATTTAAATGTTTCAACTTCGCTTGGACGCCATGTTCGTTTTATACCTAACAAGTTTTTGAAAGTCACATAGGTGTACGTCTAGTAGTGCCGTTTATCAGCGTGCCAAATTTGAGGGTAAGAGTTACGGAGAAATAGAATGCCAGTAAAGTATTTCGCACAGCCGCCATGTTCGATTGGTGTGACGTTGAACGAATTAGCACTATGTCCTTACCGAGTTTTATTGAAATCGCTCTAGCCGTTTAGATTTTACTAGGGCGACCCACACATACACACACACATACAAAAGGTGATCTCATAAGCCTATTTGTCTTATAAATAAAAATAGGCTTAACATTAGATTGCAGTAATATTTTGAAAATGAATGACTGGAATTTATTTGGATTTTATGTTTAATTTTTAATTGATTGTAAGATGATTACGGATTGTGAGACAGTCATGTTTGACATACTGTCTGAAATTTTGTTTGATTACCAACGAACCCATCGCCGATCTTGTTTGGAGGCTTTGACCCCTATTTACGTGAAATATTAAGAGTTCATCTCTACTTAACCGGGTGAGTTAGCCGTGGTCGTTACGGCATGACTGCTGGCAGTCGCTCACATCCGGGAGGCGAGGAGGTTCGAATCCCCCCGCCGGCAACCTTGAAGATGGTCTTCTGTGGTTTCCCATCTTCCTTCCAGGCAAATGCCGGGGTTGGTCCCTAACTATAGGCCACAGCCGCTACCTTCCAACTCCTTGTCCTTACATACAAACTTTCCTCCCCAGACAACACTCCACACGCGACGGTACGTGTAGCTCACCCATTAGGTGTCCGCCTCGAAGTAGCTACAAAACTGGCGAGCCGAACATGTCCTCGGACACTCCCGGCACTAAAAGCCATACGCTAACAAAAAAGAATCTCTACTTAGTATAAAACAAAGTCCCTGATTCCTGGATGTTATGGGTAAACTCGAGAACCACTGGATGGATTTTGAGGCGGTTTTCACCATTCTGTAAAGGATATCTCGAGGATGATTTTTGTAGAAAATAATTTATTTATGATCAAAGGAAGCCGAGCAGTAACGATTTCAGTGGAAAAGTCGAAAAAAGACCTGGCGTCCGAGTGCTTTGTAAGCTTACGCTGGGCAAACCGTTAAAAATATCTGAATACTATGAGGGTAAGAATTGTTCAGCATGAATAGTTCTACAAAAAGTCCGCGAGAGCATATGTCTACCTTCAATATATCACCCACTATAAGGTTTTTTCGTTTTAATTTCTTCCAACCATGT
Source organism: Meconema thalassinum (assembly GCA_946902985.2). Classification (NCBI taxonomy): domain Eukaryota; kingdom Metazoa; phylum Arthropoda; class Insecta; order Orthoptera; family Tettigoniidae; genus Meconema; species Meconema thalassinum. The sequence continues at coordinate 741,950,997 of OX336389.2, forward strand.
CCATTCAACTACTGAGGCGACAGTTTACGAGCTAGCTAAGGGCGAGTCCATCATCCCTGTTAGAGCCTAGCTAGCGGGTGAACCTATTGCCATAGATACAGCCAGCAGCAAACCGTTGAGTCGTGTTGAGTTAAGACTTCTGAGAAGGGTGGTTGTGTTTGGAGTTTCCCTGGAAGTGCAACTCGGGTTTTCTTAATTTCGACTGTGAAACACAGTCAAGTTAAGACTGGACGGAAGGGGGATTTGAGTTTCATTCACCTCGCCATTCCCTGGAAGTGCAACTCTCATTTCGCCTGTGAACTTATCGTTCCGCAAAATTCACAGTCAAGTTAAGATTGACGGAAGGGGGATTTTTGTTTAATGCACCTCGCCATTCTTAAATTACGTCTGACAATAATTTGTTGCACATGAATCTCCATGATAATATAATTAACAGTCCAGTCAGTGATTTTAACCCATCATGCCGACACGTAAAACGGACATTGGTCGTTGTTCATTGACATTGAAAAAAAAAAGCGCTTATCACGTAATGCATTCATAACTGTTCCCAGGCGAAGCCGGGTCGTGTTGCTAGTGAGTGAATAAATTAAAGAATTAGATTGAGTTCCATTGCATTCTTCGGGCTACGAATAGACAGTTCTTGTGCATACATGGTATGTGTTAGGGTATTGAGGAGAATTAATTAGGGTAATAAAGATTGTTGAATATAGAAATGTGTATGTTTCATTGTTGATGGTCTGATAGTAAAAAGAACAAATTCAGGTTCTGTTTCATTGCGTTATACATATGATTGATTAGTATTCATTTGTTTTCATAACTGATTTTGCTTTGATGGCATTGTATTACGAATTATTATGGTATTTTGATAGTTCTTCGTCTAGTACGCATCAAGTAAATTGAATTTATTCACCCTGTGTCATCAAAATAACATAGACATTGAATTTTGGATTTTTACTCTTTTTATACAGTAGTTCAATGTCTGAAAGTAATGATATTTCGAGTGACGTTTCTGCTTATATTTCCGATGATGTGATAAGCTAGACGTCCAAAAGGATTTGTTGGTGTTGTTGATGATGATGATGATAATTGTTGTTTTGTCTAACATCTAGGTTATCGGCCCCTTGGTGTTGTTGACCCACATGTATATTTTGTTAGAGATGTGGATAAATGGATAGGAATGTCATCATTAATGGGTCAGAAAGTAAAGAAGTGTTGCTATGGATCATCTTATGCCTTGTCCGGCATAGGTCTAATAATTGTAAAAGCTGACAATTGTTTTGAATATAACTTTCACTTAGCATGAAATATTGTCAATCCTACCAGTGAGTAAGTGCCATATTGTTTTGAGATCATTGGGACTTCCAGATAGACTCCCAATATATGCTAACTTATGTGATCCCACCAGACCGAACACGCCCCATCGATGCCGACTCTTATAAAGGAGTTTATCTAAGGCAAGACTGTTACAGTATGTATGTATATATACAGATGTATATACAAATATGTCTGTGTGTATTGTGCCCGTCTGTCTACCTGGGATGGACAGGCGACCACATTTGAGGCATTATGAGAACAGTGTGTGCGTGAGATCAGGTTTCAGGGCGTCCTGGGTTATGCCGCCTAGAAATATACAACAGACTGTCCCCATGTTCCACGTAAAGGATTTGGGAAAGATGCAGTTGACAACACAGAACAGAAGCAAAAAACACAAATTAAAAGAAAAATCCTCTCACATTTATTAACTAAGAAACAATTTTATAAAAATAATAACACACGCACTTCCTGCGAAGAAATCTTTCTTGCCAACGGCAAGGTAAAACATGTAAAAAAGGTGACCAGTGCATCCCAAAAAAGGAAAGCATAGTTTTAAATCTAGTTAAGAGTCTTTGTTTGCATTGACTATGATGGAATAAATACAATTCAGAATTTTACCCTATACAAATTCGATGCACAATCATCTATATCAAGAAAATAATCGAAACAAAAATTAATTAAATTACATTTGCCATCTTTCATTAGTCTTTAACTGATTATATATATATAATTACATCTTCTGATTACGTTTCACACACTTATCAAAGTTATCATTCTTGGGAATATTATTTACAAGTCGCGTTGAGGTTCAATTCAAATTTGATCAAGTCAAAAAAAAATCTTGTATCAATTTTTCATAATTTGCTATTAGGACAAGGCTTTCTCAAAAGGATTATTATATGCCATAGAATAATATTCTGACATCTAGTAAACTATTCATAAACAATTTAATTGTTAACACTTGAAAATATTTTTGTTTGTCTGGATTATCACTTACTCAACACTGTGAGCTTAATTAATTCATAACACACTGAATTTGATAAAGTCATTTCATGAACTTGTTATGCCATTAAATGTGACGTCATTTTACCATCTCTGAAATCAATGTTTCATAATAACAAATATTACTTGGCGTGGAAGCCTATTAGTTGAAATGGACGCACATTGTATTCATCTGAAATTTTGCAACACATTAATTTTAGGAATGCTTCCATGGCAACCTGCCGAATATATAAGTGGATTCACTACTAAACCACTAAAACATCTGAGCTCATTCTCAGGAAACACACATAGGATTAACACAAAATCCCTATATCCATATTTAAATTCTAATTCCAATTAGATTAATCAGCTTCAAGCCCACTAATAGCTTGAGGATTGCATCCCACACTCCCAAATAATTTGTAGACACAGATCATCAACATTATTACCGAACAAGATCAGAGTTGCCATACTTTAAATATATTTCAGTGTTTTCAAATTCATAATAACAATTATTATATTATTATTATCCAGATAAAAATAATTTAATTTTTAGGTGTTATCAGTGATAACTATTGCTCTAGGATGTCAGTAAATCCTGTTGCCTCGAAGAAAAATACGAAATACTTCATGGTGTTGCGTCGGGGATGGCGTCACCCCCATTCTTCTATCATGGTCTGGCCTCGTCCGTCTTCACCATCAGCTCATATGATTGAATCACGTCAAAATATATCGAGTTGTGAGGATCCACCTCACCTTCCAGTTCAAAAATGTAAAATTCAAACAACGATAATGACTATAATTCAAAGTATTGTTTGAAGTGCGATGTGATAGAGAAAGAATTCGGAGAATGGGAAACTCATGGCTACAATTTCAAACTACAAAATGAATTCCATTATCGGGCTCTACCTTAACACTGGCAGGTCGTCTTGAGGTCCATCATGTAAAATGTGTCCAGGCACCACGAATCATCGGGAAAACTGAAGCATTCGCCTGACGCTGGATCCACAAGCATGGTGGTGCGTCGGATATGGCGTCGCTCCCATTCTTCTATCATGATCTGGCCTCGTCCGTCTGCACCATCGGCTTCTTAGCCTCTCATCGTCTTACAGTTGGTCATCGACATAATGTTACATTTCACTGGTCCCATGATTTTCCCATTTTATTGTGTTCACTCGGCAATGAATGGTGTTTCAGGTGAACGACTGACTATAAGTATAATTTCTAGGTCCACTATAGCACTGGTTATTAAGTGTGGAGATCGTGATCGTAAAGTTCACAAGTTTTTGTCTTCAGTTTCAAATGTTGCATTCGATCAGAAATAAAATACGACTGATTGCTTTCAAGTCCCAATATGTCGAGTCAAGCACTGACCTCTTCTTAAAGACCACAATAATTATAGTTAGTTGGAAATAACCTGGATATAACGTGCGATGTCCACAATTTTAGATTTGTCAGCTTATTATGTGAAGCGTAATCTCTCAATTAAATAGTCTGGCTGCGTGGCTCAGGGGTAACGTTCTCGCTTGCTGAGCCCAAGGTTGCAGGTTCGAAACCTGGCGCAGTCAGCTGGCATTTGAGGGTGCGCAAATGCGAGGGAGCCGTGTCAATAGATTTACTGGCACGTTAAAGATCCCCTTCGGGGCAAAATTCCGGCACCCCGGCTTCTCTAAAAGCCAGTGTAGTTAAAAGGGACGTAAAACCAATTTATTATTATTATTATCAATTAAATAAATATTAGTGCCTCAAATATTGTTCTCAGTGTTCACAGAATAATAACAAAGTCAATGTTAACATACTGTGTGCCCATCAAACAAGGTCATCGGGGGACCATCTGTCGCAGATAGCTTTCCCGTCTTCCTCACCCTTCAATCCCACACTTTGAGAGGATGGAATGTGTCCTCAGACCAGCTCCGGCGCGGGGACCAATAACCTAGGTGGTATCGGGTAAGGTGAGAGGCAAAGTCATAGACATGCCGAGGAAGCACACACTCAAAAGAAAAAAATCTAAGAATGAATAGTCCAGGCTTAAGTAGAATTCGTTAAAAATGTATTGAAGTAGGACAAATCCCTGTTCACGATAACAGTGGCGCCAAAGCATACAAAAATGTTCAGTTTCCAAAGCGGCAGAATAAAACCTCAGCTTCTGCCAAACGATACGCATAATGAATGGCTTAGCTTTTCCTCAGTGCATCTGCACTTCATAATGTAAAATACATGTGTATAAGAAATCAGATCACTAACGTAGTCTCATAATATTAATATTTACAACTTGAGGATATACGGGAGAGTACAGGCATCTCTTCCTAGTAATCCCGAGTGTACTAGCGTACACGTGGCGTTCGCCATCATATAACGTGGCGTCATCTGGTACTGATATGGCCAGGGCAAGTCAAAATAAGCTGAATAATCTATACTAGGCATAGTAAATAATGTAATCCTACCTAAGGTTGCTTTAAACGTGCTACACTTATACTAATAAACAGGGATTTAGGCCTTGACATGGGTTTATAGTTGTTCAAAAACTCACATTACCAGCGTGCAGTCACTGTGATTAGCCCTCGTGCTATGGCCCTTGGAATAGACGGCTTCGACTCTCGGTTCCATCGCCTCCTCCGTCTTATCGTGTAGGCTAAGGCTTCGGCTTCTCTCTCATTATGGATTGTTTAGTGCATCTCGGAAAACAACTGGATACGCAGGATACTATTCCTCATCGTCTCCACGTGGTTGATCACTTCGGTCATGATGTTCTAGATCACCGGAGTTAAATTCGTAGTAGGTAAAGCAATATCGCTTCTGTGCGCTAGCAGACATATTGATGAATATTATAAAGGTCTGCCACGATGCTAATGGCGTCTGTGCACTGATTTTCAGTTTGTGCAGTTATCGAAGAAGATCGTAGCGATCGTAAAATTTGCAGTATTACTAGGAATGTCAATTCACTGATTCGAAGTTGTTGTAGATAATAATTATCGATTTAGGTACAATTTTCACTGTCAAATATACGTTCGATGATTGCCTCGTGGCCTCGCCACTCACATTTAGATCATGTGGTAAGTACACTTTCACTGAATTACTATAAAAATGCGAAATATCGCTCAATAATTCTTTCACTTGTACAAAGTTGTGGCGTGTTTTAACACTCACGCAAATACATGTTAGCTTCACCGAATCACTACTGTAGATTCAGTAATTTGAATACCCGTTTTAACCAGCACCGAAAATTAAACGTGCATCAATCGCACAGATTACGAAGGGTGTGACGTCTCTGATGACGTGGTCTAGGGTTCAGGAAGAACACTCTAGTCATTTAGTCCATTACCTTGATAAAAGATACAGTGCGTTTCCAATTTCAGTGGGATAAAATTTCACAATGGGAAAATATATCCTCGTGGTCTGAAAAATGTAAAAATGACCACTACCATAGTCAAGAGTTGTGAAAGGAGCAAGATCAAAGTTCTCACGGCTCATCCTTGCCGATTTGGTGCAACACCAACTGAGTGATAATTAAAGATATCGCCAGCCATGAGCCATACGGGCTCAATACCTTTCCTTTCTGAAGCACCATTTATGTTAGCTCACAAGTTTGGAATATAATCCAACATTTGGTTTAGCGCACAATCACTATCGGCACTTATCACAGATTTAAAACATCGCAGCACACTTGAGCATAGTAACGTGTATAGCTGACTGTCGCGTAACCCCCTTCAGCACGAGACTCGATGGGGTACTGTTCATCTCGTTCATTTGACTAGTCTGTTCTAGGCTTCAGCTTATATAGTCGCAGAATGTCAATAATCTATATTACGTAATGGCATTATGTGACCTGATCCTGGGCAGATCATTGGTTCACATTCTTCGAAATTACACAGCTATTCTCCTGTATGGTCAATTTTCTTCAAACGTTCTGGAAAGTAGCTTGAACATATGGACTTTTTAAATATTTCGTAAATGCCTATACTTATTATCATATTCTTCAGATATTTTGTATTTATAAAGTACGCATACTGGCATTGGTTTTGACAGCGCACTCTCTTTGATTTCGGCTAGGCAAGCAGCGTGTCACTGTATACTCGTTTCCGCACACCGAGTTCAAACGTAGACTCGCGCCATCTATGAATACAAGTCTCATCAGTCAGTATGTATTGTCACCGATATCGCATGATTTTGAGATTTCTGGCAACGTTGCATGGCTGAATGATTAAAGCTAGCGGAAGTAACATGAGGTTGATGTTCTTAAGTCATGAATACAGTCGAAAGCATGACTAGGCTAATGTTCAAGAAGCATTAGAGGGCGCTGATGAGCACCAGGAAAAATCTAGATGGGAAGGTCACGTCGAAGAGGCACTTCACTTCCTTTTGTATCGCCGTGCGCCGAAGTTACAAGCAAGTGCGTAAAGGCAGTCGTACCGTGGCAACTTGGAATCAGTGCGGTATTCCGATAGTTTTTTTTGTGTGAAACGTAGCTGAAAGACTCAGTATTATTTTTTACATGAACAGCTCTGTATTAACGAACATTAAAGCCAAATGTGGCAAGGTGATATTATAACGCAGATCATAATGCATTTCGTTGTGAAATACTAAATCATTAGTACAGCGAAGTGTGAGCAAACACACGTGGTGTCTTAAGCTTTTACGAAGTACCGTACTGCATGAGCCGATCGCGATATAATTTACGCATAGAACATATGAATGAAGCGATGTACTGCCCCCGAAAAATGAATTATTTGGGACTTAAATGAGAATATTTTCCATGCCCATGATACAGTTTAAGATGGCAATATAAATGCTGGAACTTGACGCAAACCAGTCGTGTTAGCGAGGAGAGCAGGCAGGGAGATTCCTATCACGTGATATGTTGCGCAATAGAGGCTTCTAGAAGGTTGAAATCGACATAGCAACAGTGAATTTGCTTAGGAATATAATAATTATTGTTATAATTTATGTCATTGGACATAAGCACCCAGCCAATGAGGAGAGCTGTTATTGAAGACGGGAATACCTTCAACTATATTATATGGAGAATTAATGCATTTAGGCCCCAAGAAGGATATTTTATTCATTGGTAATGAGAAGAATATTAAAAGAAAATATTACAGAGACTTTAAAAGGAGCCGAAAAGTGCAACTACGCAGTAATAAGCATAGTTAATTGCGCGCTAAATTTATGGAGGAAGTCAGAAATGGCCGCCAAAATTTCGACTTGGAGAGGGAGACCTAAGCATCGAGGTTCTTTATCCTACAGACTTCGAAGAGTGTAGATGTGTTTACCGGATTAACCGAGATCCCGAAGGTTATCCGAGTACGGTATTGAGACAGCGTTATCGCTGGGTCGATATAGGAGATCCCCGTGCTCTGAAACTAGTCGAAGTTTGCAAGTTAGTAATATTGCATTAACTCACATATAATTGAGAATAGACTTCGGCCATCTATATTATTATATAGTACAAACTGTATACTAGTATTTTCGGAAATTTAAGCGTCACAGATTGTACAGTTTCGAAGTTATAGACTTATTAAAAGTGAATTAGTAAAGTGACGACAATCGAAGCTGAAAAGCATTTTAGTTAAAGCGAGACAGCAGTAAACGCCAACCAAGTGAGTAACAGTGTCTTTAGTTTCACATTGGAGCAGTATGTAAACATTTTCATTATGACTGCTAATATTCATCAGGACTTGTTGTTCGATATTTATCACGATGTTGCGATGATGAGATAAGAACGTCTGTTATTTAATGTGGAGAGTTAGCAGTCCACAGCCTTCTGAGCAAGACAACCGCACGGCTGATCGAAAGTGTGTCATTCTCTGAATGAGTGCGCGTGGCCAGGTGTAATACGAGAAGCATGCCGGATTTTTAATAGCTCTTCAAGAATGTTTGGCATGCAGGTATTTGTCTTAAACGTTTTAAATACTTCTAGTAGGCTCAGGCCAGTCAAAATTTGTTTCTATTTAACTGACAGCATAGTAAATTCAGTAGTGTATTTGTTGTAGTAGAGGAGTGCGTATGTGTGCATTAATTTATTAATTAATTATTGTTATTTATTGTTTAACTATTGAACCCATGGGCCATAGGGTCCATGACGGTCGAATCCATGTCCTTAAGGAAGAAATGAAAGAAACGTATAGTTTCTTAAAGGAACGGAGAGAGATTTTAAGCCAGGAATATAGCTTAACATTGTGCAAGCGACTAGGGACAGATGTTCCTTAGATGAGATCACCCCACTCGACATTTCAGAGAGGGCTGGTCACGAGTATTAATAACTGAGTGGAAATTTCCACCGTGATAGAAAGAGAAGCCTGAATCGGAATTCAAGCTGACGTTGCTGGATTTTGACAACGCCGCATATGCACCAGAAGAGGAATAATTAAAATTAACACGTTTACGAGCATAATAATGAGTAAACAAGCACAGCACAGTGAATCATTTTGAATGAGAGATTTTTCAGTATAGAGAAACCATGTAATAATTGTGCAGAAATAAACTGCCGACGTAAGACGACGTCATAGGGGAATTACCTAAGCCTCTGTGGAGGGGAGAGAGCAAAAAGAATGCAACACCCACACAATTGAGGACGAGAAATTAATTAATATCTCCGAATTGCACGATCGATTCTTAGGTGCAATAAGATCATTTGACATTGAGAAGACGAGCTTTCGGAAGGTATAATTTTTATATTTGTGGCACCATTATTTTAGAAGTTGACCACAGGAAAGGCTAGAGTCTTATTTTTTTGTAGTAAAACAATATAAAGCTTCGGGCGTTTCCAAGCCAATCATGCAGTATTTAGACAGCCAGAGGGCACGTCACTGTGTCGCACCACACAAGCAGTTACAACGAGCACTCCGTGACCGGAGGTGCTGCATCAAAGTCTTCAAACGTATGAACCTCAGGGGAGGTCATACTGCGCACCAAGTATAAGCACCGAAGGCAGTATTCAGACAGCCAGAGGGCACGTCATTGTGTCACATCGCATGCAGTCCTACGAGCATTCCGTGAGGGGAAGTGCTGCTCCACGACGTAGAAGAAGTCATTCCGACAGTCCGTGAAGGGACGTAACTCTGCGTTACATCGATAACAGCTACCAGTACTCCTTGAGGGGAGAAACGCTGTTTTACACCGCCGAAGCAAGATCCGATAGCCACAGGCGTCACAGTAGTAACGACTTGCTTGCCTCCATAAGGAGCATTCAAGGCGAAATTTTAAAGTATCGCCGCAGTGAAGTATTAGGAAAATCCTAATTATAGGATTTAGGCCGACTGTATATAAGTTAAAGTGAAAATTCGCACGATATAGTCATAGCAGGCTGCGAACGTCGGACTTAAAGGCGATAGGTCGTTAAATGTACGAACGAATAGATCATAACGTACGGAAGTATCGTACCAGACAGACAAACTGTTATTTAAATTGAAGAAACCTAAAAAGGAAGAACAGAATAAGGTTCGAACGTAGGAGTGTTAAAACAGTTCAAACAAAGAGGATAGGAGACTATAAACATTAGCTCCTGAAAGCAGGCGAACAATTCTAATAGTACTAGAATCGAGAAGTGCTAGCTGCTATAAACTGAATCTATAGGTCTTAGAGGAGACCTCGATCCATATAGACTTTCGTTAGGATCGATAGACAGATCTGCAGACAAGCCGTTCAAGCTAGATAAATAGCCGGTTATCCAGGATAGGAATAGCGGAATTGAACTCCCGGGAACAGTAGATGTTTCGGGACTTTCGCATTCTTCAGAATAGGAAGCCGACATCGGATAAATTCCACCCTTGGAAACGGGAATTTAAGAAGATCACGTGTGAGAGGCTCAGAAACACGGCCTAGTGATCGTTGGGAAGTGTAAAATAATCCAGATTGTGTGTTAAATAATATTTTTAGTGTTTATTATGTGTTCAAAAGGGACACATCAGTATATAAAAATGTCGTCAATATTAAGTGTGTTAGATATATGTTTATTTGTGTTTTTACGTAAGATGAATACCTTTAATATGGTGTAAAAAGTTCAAAGTGGGCCCAAAAATGAAACACCGCACCAGATTTAAAATCAGGGGATGATCTGGAAAATATGTAAGTACTAAATTCATTTTTATTTTGGTGTCAGAAATTGATTGTGTACAAAACCCACCGGAGTTTTGGAGTGAAAGGGATGTGTTTTAATAAATAAATGCTGAATAATCAAGAATACGGTCTGAACAATAATAAAATAAATAGAGAAGTTATGAATAATTATGTAAAGAATAAATCCCGTAGAGGAAATAGGTGAATAAAGGGTTAATGTATTTAACAAATGTAATAAGAGCAAGCGAAATATCATTTAATTATCATGAAAGACATTGAAATAAAGTAAAGTTGAGATATGAAAGAAATAGCTTTTGAGCTTGTATAAAGAATAAAGATAATAATAATAATTAAATATGGAAATGTTAAATAAAAATCAAATAAATTGATATGAATATAAGAACGTTAAGCCTTAACGTATGTGTAAAAGATGAGGTTCATTGGAATATTTTAAAACAGGGAGCGATTTATCGACCACGGAAAGATTAATATGTGAATTAAAATAATATGAATGGTTACTAAAGAGATTTTATCAGTTCTTGGGAAGACATTTTCGGCTTAAAATAATGCATAGCGCATATTGAGCGCAAATATAATATTAAAGTGTCACGCTAGGAAAGCGTAGTGGTTAAATACTTGGTACATTACTTATGGAGGGTAGTTGATTGCAGTGAATTGATAATTGTGTAAGTCCTCTATTTGTGACATTAGTATCACGAGGCATTGTGTATGTATTTAAAAAGGGAGCTAATATATGGTATTATTGAGCGTATGTCATATGGGCCACGGCCGACTCTAAATCGCATTTTGTATAAGCCCTCTGTATGGGATTGGTTCCCGAGGCACCTGAAGAGATTCGAATGCAGGATCTTCTTATGATAAAAGCCCCTGAAATTCTCCGTCGTCGTATGTGTATTTAATCTTCCCAATCAATGAGGACCCTCTCATAATTAATAAATGCCAAGGATACGGAAATGGTCTTTGAACCAAAGAATAGTTGTTTGAATGTTACGGTACAGTAAAGCCCGGTCTCCCCAGAACTGGATAGAATGGGAAGGTTTGTTTTGAAAGCCTTGAAAATAAGCTACTAATGTTGGGTCAGACAGGATGTCTCCGCCACCCTACGTGTCATAAATCGCACCCCATGTAGTAGAGACTAGCTCTTTTAAAAGCGAGGGGGAACAGAGACCGTCTCGTAAGCTGTTGTAAAGAGAAATAAATACACCAGGAGTGTTTAAAGTTGTTAACGACCCGGGCGTTGAACCGAGGTCCTTAAAGATGGATATTTCGTTTGCCGGTTCAGATCGTAGTTTCTTATATGAGAATGGTCTATTAAGACATAAGAGATAAATAACAATCCCTATTGTAATAGTGTATGGACGTGGGATTCCACGAGTTGATTGAAGGCAACTGAGTTCGGGAGTAACTATAGTTTTTTGACTGTGTCAAGTACCTTCACGCTCTGGAGTGCACAATTGATTTTCTGATTACCTTAATATATTTGTGAAATAAAGAGAGATGATAACAACTGAATGTGTGGACATGCCCAAAAAGATTGAGTTAGATAATTAACCTAGATTTTTAAATATAATTATATATTTGTTTTTGAGAAATAAGAAAATAATAAAAGCTAGTGTTTGAGGTGTACAAGAATGACACCATAATAATGTAAATGCATGGAGCCAAAGAGCTCGGAGTTATGTAAACTTAATGTTAGTGCTTTATGGAAGTGAGATTAAGTAAGAATTGTTGGTTTATGTGGAAACCACAGGGTTTGAATACAATATTTGTTTATTTTATTTTGTGATCCCTTGTTCATTTGGAACAAGCAGTTGATACTTGGGTCAGTAATTAATTTGTTTAAATGTTTGTAGCGCCATTAATTTTATTAATTAAATGTGTTTAAAATAGGAGTTGATTTTGTTGTTATTTTTGCAAGTGTATCCTCTAATTAATCCAAAATATGTGAGTCACAGAGTGGGGGAACTTACCGCTGCCCCGAAATCCCGAATTGAGCTACGCTGGTATACTGTGATTGGCATATTTCTTGCTAAATGGGCACAGGGGGATATATAAATACTGTGCTGGATTAATAACTAGAGGAACACTTAAGTCGGTCATATCATGTAAAATTAAGGTAATGATAGGAAAAGCTACAACGTAAAATATTAACTGACCGCATGGGTCCCTGGAAACTCATACCGAGCAGCCCTGAATTATTATATATTATAAACCCCCTAGCAAAACTACCTCTTTTTGGCGCCCAGTACGCAGGGATGAGTTTTCCTAGGGAAAACCCGAGTTTTCTCGAAAAATCAAAATTTTCATTTGTTTTGAAAAAAAAAACGGTTTTTCGAAATTTTGAATTTTAAACACTTCCATAAAGGTTTTATGAAATTGAATAAAAGTATCAAAAGGGTACGTTGTAAGTGAATACCCGTACCAAAGTAAAATATTTTAAAGAAATTGGGACACACTAATTCAGAGTATCATCTCTCAAACATGTACTAGTGTGGTGGCATTTGTGGCCCACTGTATTTTAATATGATGTTGCTAAGTGAAGAGAGGCGGAGGCTCTCTGAGAATGTAAGGGCCGAGAGCCCAGGGAAAGGTAAAACTACAGGTGAGAAAGAGTACCCAACTAAAGAAATGATAAATGTTTCTGTAGAAAGCATGCGTGCACCTGGAGACATAGTTACACGAAGAGATGGTAACATGTCTGCAGACAAAGGGGTAAATGTTGAGCCTTTAGAGCTCGGAAAGGAAAAGGAAATTTGTAAACCAATTCCAAGGGAAAATGTAATGGATATTGATAAGAATAAGTCTCACGTAGTAATGTCGGTTCAGGTAGGCTCAGAAAATGAAGGGGAAAAGAACGATAGTACTGACGTTCAGGATCAGGAAAAGGTAGAAATGGCGACTGAGGATGAAATAAAGGAATTCTTGGATATAACGATAGGAATGTCTAGAGAGCACGCTAAAATTGAGAAGGAACTTAGGAAATTAGGAAAGGTAGACTTAAGTGAAAGGAAGGAAATTAGGGAACAAAGAGAAAGTATTCTCGAGGAAATAACGAAGATATATGAATTTTGGAATAGGGCATGTATTAATGGGTGTAATATATCCAAACAGGAGTTAGAAGAGTTGTATAAAGAAATTCCTAAGTTTAAAAGGTCATTAAAAGAAACAAAGAAGAGGTTTGCGAAACGCATGGAGAAAGAAGGGAAAATAGAATTAGCTTCGTGGGAACAGCTAAAAATGTTTATTAAGAAAGTAAGTGAGATAATGGAGCAGGTATGGGATATAAGAAGAGAATGGGATAAGATTTGGTGGAAGACCAATTATAAAGAGCACGAAAGGCGGAAATATGTTTAGGAACAAATGGATTATATAAAAGAAGAATGGGATAAGATGCATTATTTCAGAATGAGCATGCATAAAGAATCTGGAATAATAAGCATTCAGGAGTTAGCTGAATTGAGGAAAGTCAAGATTCCAGAATATACAAAGATAGTAGAGGCTGCTCAGAAGGTATATGAGGAATACATGTTGGCGCAGAACTGTCAGGAAAATGAAACAGCTGTCCAGACGGAAGCTGAAAAACAAGCTGGAATTGAAGAAGAAAAAGAAGTCACGGTGCCAGAAAAGCCCGAAATTGATATTAAAGAAGAGGAGCAAGAAAGAGAAATCATCATGACTCCCGTGGAAATTGAAGAAAACTTGGAGATCCTTCCAGAGAAACCAATGGAAATTCAGGAAGAAATCGTAACTCCAGAACAGGAGGATAGCCAAAATGAAAATGAGCTCCAAATTGAAGAGACTCATTTGTATGAAAAAGTTGAGCTGGAAGAACAAGAAGTAATCTCGGAACAGGAGATACTAAAGGAATTGATAGTTGAAGAAACGGAAATGATAATTCCAGAAGAAATAGAGAAATTAGATGAAACAAATATGGAAAATATCAACGAAGCACCGACGGAAATAGAGGTTCAAGAGCTCACAGGAATTGAAAAGGAAAACTCCGAAGAAAATGAGGAGGTAGAAAAAGAAAACCTAGAAGACATGCAGGAGGATCAAGAGGATAAAATGGCATTAGAAGGACCAAAATTGAAAGCTCAGTTCCTTGAATTGTTGATTAAATACCAGAACTGGCAACAAAAGAACAGAGAAAGGGAAAGTGCTAATAAGAGCCAGGAAACCCTAAAAGAAAAAGATGAGATTGTTGGGAGCAATGAAAAATGAGAGGAGACGTCTCTGAAGAAGAGCCAAAGGGAAGAAAACCGCCATTGATAATTGGTGTACCAGGAAATGGATACCCCATGGAAACAAGGAAAGGAGTTGAAATAACCAACAATGCCATGGAGAAACAGGATGCCCAGGCATATTTCAGCTGGAAGCATCGTAAGAAGAAAGGGAAGGATAAAAAGAAGAGAAAGAAAGGAGATTTGGAAAATCTAAAGAATTGGAAGAGTAGGAAAAAGAAATACTCTTGGAAAATGCCATCTCAATATGGGGTGAAGGAAGAGAATTATCCCTTTTGAACAAACGGGTAAAGATATCTGCAACCATCAAAGAATATGAGAAATAAATATAATATGTGCTGAAATACCATCTCAAAGAGAGATGAGGAATAGGGAAGAGAACCAGAAAGAGTCAGGTGAAGTCAGACTGAGCTCTTAAAAATTTTAAATGAAGTGTAACAGACTTGAAGTCTGATAACTGTAATGGAGTAAGTTACGGGTAAAGCTAATTGCACCCGCAAGATAAGTAACATAAAGTCATTAAGTTGAAGAAATATAATGAATAAAGAACAGACCGACTTGCAGTCTGACCAGAGACAAGAAGAAAGGAAACCAACTGTGGACTCGAGTTGGAAGCATGCGCCAGACGAGGGTAGAGAGTTGTAAACATTGAACGTGACAAGAGATTTATGGCCTGAGTGGAGACGTCCACTAGGGAATAAATGAATGAATGGGAACTCTTGGAGACCCAACCTAAACACAGACCAGAAAGGAAAGGAACTTTAAAGAAGTAATTGATTTTATTGAAAAGGAAAATTTTAATGTAATAAAGAAGAAAAGGGTAAAGATTGAGCATACCCAACCTACATAATTAGTGGAAGGAACCTTAAGAAAATAAAACAACAGTAAATACGGATGACGTTATGATAGATTCGACGAATAGAGTAATACAAATAAAATTGAAATAAATTTCCTCAAGAATTATCGAAAATTTATTTACCTAAGGAGGGGAGAGATGAACCCATGGGCCATAGGGTCCATGACGGTCAAATCCATGTCCTTAAGGAAGAAATGAAAGAAACGTATAGTTTCTTAAAGGAACGGAGAGAGATTTTAAGCCAGGAATATAGCTTAACATTGTGCAAGCGACTAGGGACAGATGTTCCTTAGATGAGATCACCCCACTCGACATTTCAGAGAGGGCTGGTCACGAGTATTAATAACTGAGTGGAAATTTCCACCGTGATAGAAAGAGAAGCCTGAATCGGAATTCAAGCTGACGTTGCTGGATTTTGACAACGCCGCATATGCACCAGAAGAGGAATAATTAAAATTAACACGTTTACGAGCATAATAATGAGTAAACAAGCACAGCACAGTGAATCATTTTGAATGAGAGATTTTTCAGTATAGAGAAACCATGTAATAATTGTGCAGAAATAAACTGCCGACGTAAGACGACGTCATAGGGGAATTACCTAAGCCTCTGTGGAGGGGAGAGAGCAAAAAGAATGCAACACCCACACAATTGAGGACGAGAAATTAATTAATATCTCCGAATTGCACGATCGATTCTTAGGTGCAATAAGATCATTTGACATTGAGAAGACGAGCTTTCGGAAGGTATAATTTTTATATTTGTGGCACCATTATTTTAGAAGTTGACCACAGGAAAGGCTAGAGTCTTATTTTTTTGTAGTAAAACAATATAGAGCTTCGGGCGTTTCCAAGCCAATCATGCAGTATTTAGACAGCCAGAGGGCACGTCACTGTGTCGCACCACACAAGCAGTTACAACGAGCACTCCGTGACCGGAGGTGCTGCATCAAAGTCTTCAAACGTATGAACCTCAGGGGAGGTCATACTGCGCACCAAGTATAAGCACCGAAGGCAGTATTCAGACAGCCAGAGGGCACGTCATTGTGTCACATCGCATGCAGTCCTACGAGCATTCCGTGAGGGGAAGTGCTGCTCCACGACGTAGAAGAAGTCATTCCGACAGTCCGTGAAGGGACGTAACTCTGCGTTACATCGATAACAGCTACCAGTACTCCTTGAGGGGAGAAACGCTGTTTTACACCGCCGAAGCAAGATCCGATAGCCACAGGCGTCACAGTAGTAACGACTTGCTTGCCTCCATAAGGAGCATTCAAGGCGAAATTTTAAAGTATCGCCGCAGTGAAGTATTAGGAAAATCCTAATTATAGGATTTAGGCCGACTGTATATAAGTTAAAGTGAAAATTCGCACGATATAGTCATAGCAGGCTGCGAACGTCGGACTTAAAGGCGATAGGTCGTTAAATGTACGAACGAATAGATCATAACGTACGGAAGTATCGTACCAGACAGACAAACTGTTATTTAAATTGAAGAAACCTAAAAAGGAAGAACAGAATAAGGTTCGAACGTAGGAGTGTTAAAACAGTTCAAACAAAGAGGATAGGAGACTATAAACATTAGCTCCTGAAAGCAGGCGAACAATTCTAATAGTACTAGAATCGAGAAGTGCTAGCTGCTATAAACTGAATCTATAGGTCTTAGAGGAGACCTCGATCCATATAGACTTTCGTTAGGATCGATAGACAGATCTGCAGACAAGCCGTTCAAGCTAGATAAATAGCCGGTTATCCAGGATAGGAATAGCGGAATTGAACTCCCGGGAACAGTAGATGTTTCGGGACTTTCGCATTCTTCAGAATAGGAAGCCGACATCGGATAAATTCCACCCTTGGAAACGGGAATTTAAGAAGATCACGTGTGAGAGGCTCAGAAACACGGCCTAGTGATCGTTGGGAAGTGTAAAATAATCCAGATTGTGTGTTAAATAATATTTTTAGTGTTTATTATGTGTTCAAAAGGGACACATCAGTATATAAAAATGTCGTCAATATTAAGTGTGTTAGATATATGTTTATTTGTGTTTTTACGTAAGATGAATACCTTTAATATGGTGTAAAAAGTTCAAAGTGGGCCCAAAAATGAAACACCGCACCAGATTTAAGATCAGGGGATGATCTGGAAAATATGTAAGTACTAAATTCATTTTTATTTTGGTGTCAGAAATTGATTGTGTACAAAACCCACCGGAGTTTTGGAGTGAAAGGGATGTGTTTTAATAAATAAATGCTGAATAATCAAGAATACGGTCTGAACAATAATAAAATAAATAGAGAAGTTATGAATAATTATGTAAAGAATAAATCCCGTAGAGGAAATAGGTGAATAAAGGGTTAATGTATTTAACAAATGTAATAAGAGCAAGCGAAATATCATTTAATTATCATGAAAGACATTGAAATAAAGTAAAGTTGAGATATGAAAGAAATAGCTTTTGAGCTTGTATAAAGAATAAAGATAATAATAATAATTAAATATGGAAATGTTAAATAAAAATCAAATAAATTGATATGAATATAAGAACGTTAAGCCTTAACGTATGTGTAAAAGATGAGGTTCATTGGAATATTTTAAAACAGGGAGCGATTTATCGACCACGGAAAGATTAATATGTGAATTAAAATAATATGAATGGTTACTAAAGAGATTTTATCAGTTCTTGGGAAGACATTTTCGGCTTAAAATAATGCATAGCGCATATTGAGCGCAAATATAATATTAAAGTGTCACGCTAGGAAAGCGTAGTGGTTAAATACTTGGTACATTACTTATGGAGGGTAGTTGATTGCAGTGAATTGATAATTGTGTAAGTCCTCTATTTGTGACATTAGTATCACGAGGCATTGTGTATGTATTTAAAAAGGGAGCTAATATATGGTATTATTGAGCGTATGTCATATGGGCCACGGCCGACTCTAAATCGCATTTTGTATAAGCCCTCTGTATGGGATTGGTTCCCGAGGCACCTGAAGAGATTCGAATGCAGGATCTTCTTATGATAAAAGCCCCTGAAATTCTCCGTCGTCGTATGTGTATTTAATCTTCCCAATCAATGAGGACCCTCTCATAATTAATAAATGCCAAGGATACGGAAATGGTCTTTGAACCAAAGAATAGTTGTTTGAATGTTACGGTACAGTAAAGCCCGGTCTCCCCAGAACTGGATAGAATGGGAAGGTTTGTTTTGAAAGCCTTGAAAATAAGCTACTAATGTTGGGTCAGACAGGATGTCTCCGCCACCCTACGTGTCATAAATCGCACCCCATGTAGTAGAGACTAGCTCTTTTAAAAGCGAGGGGGAACAGAGACCGTCTCGTAAGCTGTTGTAAAGAGAAATAAATACACCAGGAGTGTTTAAAGTTGTTAACGACCCGGGCGTTGAACCGAGGTCCTTAAAGATGGATATTTCGTTTGCCGGTTCAGATCGTAGTTTCTTATATGAGAATGGTCTATTAAGACATAAGAGATAAATAACAATCCCTATTGTAATAGTGTATGGACGTGGGATTCCACGAGTTGATTGAAGGCAACTGAGTTCGGGAGTAACTATAGTTTTTTGACTGTGTCAAGTACCTTCACGCTCTGGAGTGCACAATTGATTTTCTGATTACCTTAATATATTTGTGAAATAAAGAGAGATGATAACAACTGAATGTGTGGACATGCCCAAAAAGATTGAGTTAGATAATTAACCTAGATTTTTAAATATAATTATATATTTGTTTTTGAGAAATAAGAAAATAATAAAAGCTAGTGTTTGAGGTGTACAAGAATGACACCATAATAATGTAAATGCATGGAGCCAAAGAGCTCGGAGTTATGTAAACTTAATGTTAGTGCTTTATGGAAGTGAGATTAAGTAAGAATTGTTGGTTTATGTGGAAACCACAGGGTTTGAATACAATATTTGTTTATTTTATTTTGTGATCCCTTGTTCATTTGGAACAAGCAGTTGATACTTGGGTCAGTAATTAATTTGTTTAAATGTTTGTAGCGCCATTAATTTTATTAATTAAATGTGTTTAAAATAGGAGTTGATTTTGTTGTTATTTTTGCAAGTGTATCCTCTAATTAATCCAAAATATGTGAGTCACAGAGTGGGGGAACTTACCGCTGCCCCGAAATCCCGAATTGAGCTACGCTGGTATACTGTGATTGGCATATTTCTTGCTAAATGGGCACAGGGGGATATATAAATACTGTGCTGGATTAATAACTAGAGGAACACTTAAGTCGGTCATATCATGTAAAATTAAGGTAATGATAGGAAAAGCTACAACGTAAAATATTAACTGACCGCATGGGTCCCTGGAAACTCATACCGAGCAGCCCTGAATTATTATATATTATAAACCCCCTAGCAAAACTACCTCTTTTTGGCGCCCAGTACGCAGGGATGAGTTTTCCTAGGGAAAACCCGAGTTTTCTCGAAAAATCAAAATTTTCATTTGTTTTGAAAAAAAAACGGTTTTTCGAAATTTTGAATTTTAAACACTTCCATAAAGGTTTTATGAAATTGAATAAAAGTATCAAAAGGGTACGTTGTAAGTGAATACCCGTACCAAAGTAAAATATTTTAAAGAAATTGGGACACACTAATTCAGAGTATCATCTCTCAAACATGTACTAGTGTGGTGGCATTTGTGGCCCACTGTATTTTAATATGATGTTGCTAAGTGAAGAGAGGCGGAGGCTCTCTGAGAATGTAAGGGCCGAGAGCCCAGGGAAAGGTAAAACTACAGGTGAGAAAGAGTACCCAACTAAAGAAATGATAAATGTTTCTGTAGAAAGCATGCGTGCACCTGGAGACATAGTTACACGAAGAGATGGTAACATGTCTGCAGACAAAGGGGTAAATGTTGAGCCTTTAGAGCTCGGAAAGGAAAAGGAAATTTGTAAACCAATTCCAAGGGAAAATGTAATGGATATTGATAAGAATAAGTCTCACGTAGTAATGTCGGTTCAGGTAGGCTCAGAAAATGAAGGGGAAAAGAACGATAGTACTGACGTTCAGGATCAGGAAAAGGTAGAAATGGCGACTGAGGATGAAATAAAGGAATTCTTGGATATAACGATAGGAATGTCTAGAGAGCACGCTAAAATTGAGAAGGAACTTAGGAAATTAGGAAAGGTAGACTTAAGTGAAAGGAAGGAAATTAGGGAACAAAGAGAAAGTATTCTCGAGGAAATAACGAAGATATATGAATTTTGGAATAGGGCATGTATTAATGGGTGTAATATATCCAAACAGGAGTTAGAAGAGTTGTATAAAGAAATTCCTAAGTTTAAAAGGTCATTAAAAGAAACAAAGAAGAGGTTTGCGAAACGCATGGAGAAAGAAGGGAAAATAGAATTAGCTTCGTGGGAACAGCTAAAAATGTTTATTAAGAAAGTAAGTGAGATAATGGAGCAGGTATGGGATATAAGAAGAGAATGGGATAAGATTTGGTGGAAGACCAATTATAAAGAGCACGAAAGGCGGAAATATGTTTAGGAACAAATGGATTATATAAAAGAAGAATGGGATAAGATGCATTATTTCAGAATGAGCATGCATAAAGAATCTGGAATAATAAGCATTCAGGAGTTAGCTGAATTGAGGAAAGTCAAGATTCCAGAATATACAAAGATAGTAGAGGCTGCTCAGAAGGTATATGAGGAATACATGTTGGCGCAGAACTGTCAGGAAAATGAAACAGCTGTCCAGACGGAAGCTGAAAAACAAGCTGGAATTGAAGAAGAAAAAGAAGTCACGGTGCCAGAAAAGCCCGAAATTGATATTAAAGAAGAGGAGCAAGAAAGAGAAATCATCATGACTCCCGTGGAAATTGAAGAAAACTTGGAGATCCTTCCAGAGAAACCAATGGAAATTCAGGAAGAAATCGTAACTCCAGAACAGGAGGATAGCCAAAATGAAAATGAGCTCCAAATTGAAGAGACTCATTTGTATGAAAAAGTTGAGCTGGAAGAACAAGAAGTAATCTCGGAACAGGAGATACTAAAGGAATTGATAGTTGAAGAAACGGAAATGATAATTCCAGAAGAAATAGAGAAATTAGATGAAACAAATATGGAAAATATCAACGAAGCACCGACGGAAATAGAGGTTCAAGAGCTCACAGGAATTGAAAAGGAAAACTCCGAAGAAAATGAGGAGGTAGAAAAAGAAAACCTAGAAGACATGCAGGAGGATCAAGAGGATAAAATGGCATTAGAAGGACCAAAATTGAAAGCTCAGTTCCTTGAATTGTTGATTAAATACCAGAACTGGCAACAAAAGAACAGAGAAAGGGAAAGTGCTAATAAGAGCCAGGAAACCCTAAAAGAAAAAGATGAGATTGTTGGGAGCAATGAAAAATGAGAGGAGACGTCTCTGAAGAAGAGCCAAAGGGAAGAAAACCGCCATTGATAATTGGTGTACCAGGAAATGGATACCCCATGGAAACAAGGAAAGGAGTTGAAATAACCAACAATGCCATGGAGAAACAGGATGCCCAGGCATATTTCAGCTGGAAGCATCGTAAGAAGAAAGGGAAGGATAAAAAGAAGAGAAAGAAAGGAGATTTGGAAAATCTAAAGAATTGGAAGAGTAGGAAAAAGAAATACTCTTGGAAAATGCCATCTCAATATGGGGTGAAGGAAGAGAATTATCCCTTTTGAACAAACGGGTAAAGATATCTGCAACCATCAAAGAATATGAGAAATAAATATAATATGTGCTGAAATACCATCTCAAAGAGAGATGAGGAATAGGGAAGAGAACCAGAAAGAGTCAGGTGAAGTCAGACTGAGCTCTTAAAAATTTTAAATGAAGTGTAACAGACTTGAAGTCTGATAACTGTAATGGAGTAAGTTACGGGTAAAGCTAATTGCACCCGCAAGATAAGTAACATAAAGTCATTAAGTTGAAGAAATATAATGAATAAAGAACAGACCGACTTGCAGTCTGACCAGAGACAAGAAGAAAGGAAACCAACTGTGGACTCGAGTTGGAAGCATGCGCCAGACGAGGGTAGAGAGTTGTAAACATTGAACGTGACAAGAGATTTATGGCCTGAGTGGAGACGTCCACTAGGGAATAAATGAATGAATGGGAACTCTTGGAGACCCAACCTAAACACAGACCAGAAAGGAAAGGAACTTTAAAGAAGTAATTGATTTTATTGAAAAGGAAAATTTTAATGTAATAAAGAAGAAAAGGGTAAAGATTGAGCATACCCAACCTACATAATTAGTGGAAGGAACCTTAAGAAAATAAAACAACAGTAAATACGGATGACGTTATGATAGATTCGACGAATAGAGTAATACAAATAAAATTGAAATAAATTTCCTCAAGAATTATCGAAAATTTATTTACCTAAGGAGGGGAGAGATGAACCCATGGGCCATAGGGTCCATGACGGTCAAATCCATGTCCTTAAGGAAGAAATGAAAGAAACGTATAGTTTCTTAAAGGAACGGAGAGAGATTTTAAGCCAGGAATATAGCTTAACATTGTGCAAGCGACTAGGGACAGATGTTCCTTAGATGAGATCACCCCACTCGACATTTCAGAGAGGGCTGGTCACGAGTATTAATAACTGAGTGGAAATTTCCACCGTGATAGAAAGAGAAGCCTGAATCGGAATTCAAGCTGACGTTGCTGGATTTTGACAACGCCGCATATGCACCAGAAGAGGAATAATTAAAATTAACACGTTTACGAGCATAATAATGAGTAAACAAGCACAGCACAGTGAATCATTTTGAATGAGAGATTTTTCAGTATAGAGAAACCATGTAATAATTGTGCAGAAATAAACTGCCGACGTAAGACGACGTCATAGGGGAATTACCTAAGCCTCTGTGGAGGGGAGAGAGCAAAAAGAATGCAACACCCACACAATTGAGGACGAGAAATTAATTAATATCTCCGAATTGCACGATCGATTCTTAGGTGCAATAAGATCATTTGACATTGAGAAGACGAGCTTTCGGAAGGTATAATTTTTATATTTGTGGCACCATTATTTTAGAAGTTGACCACAGGAAAGGCTAGAGTCTTATTTTTTTGTAGTAAAACAATATAGAGCTTCGGGCGTTTCCAAGCCAATCATGCAGTATTTAGACAGCCAGAGGGCACGTCACTGTGTCGCACCACACAAGCAGTTACAACGAGCACTCCGTGACCGGAGGTGCTGCATCAAAGTCTTCAAACGTATGAACCTCAGGGGAGGTCATACTGCGCACCAAGTATAAGCACCGAAGGCAGTATTCAGACAGCCAGAGGGCACGTCATTGTGTCACATCGCATGCAGTCCTACGAGCATTCCGTGAGGGGAAGTGCTGCTCCACGACGTAGAAGAAGTCATTCCGACAGTCCGTGAAGGGACGTAACTCTGCGTTACATCGATAACAGCTACCAGTACTCCTTGAGGGGAGAAACGCTGTTTTACACCGCCGAAGCAAGATCCGATAGCCACAGGCGTCACAGTAGTAACGACTTGCTTGCCTCCATAAGGAGCATTCAAGGCGAAATTTTAAAGTATCGCCGCAGTGAAGTATTAGGAAAATCCTAATTATAGGATTTAGGCCGACTGTATATAAGTTAAAGTGAAAATTCGCACGATATAGTCATAGCAGGCTGCGAACGTCGGACTTAAAGGCGATAGGTCGTTAAATGTACGAACGAATAGATCATAACGTACGGAAGTATCGTACCAGACAGACAAACTGTTATTTAAATTGAAGAAACCTAAAAAGGAAGAACAGAATAAGGTTCGAACGTAGGAGTGTTAAAACAGTTCAAACAAAGAGGATAGGAGACTATAAACATTAGCTCCTGAAAGCAGGCGAACAATTCTAATAGTACTAGAATCGAGAAGTGCTAGCTGCTATAAACTGAATCTATAGGTCTTAGAGGAGACCTCGATCCATATAGACTTTCGTTAGGATCGATAGACAGATCTGCAGACAAGCCGTTCAAGCTAGATAAATAGCCGGTTATCCAGGATAGGAATAGCGGAATTGAACTCCCGGGAACAGTAGATGTTTCGGGACTTTCGCATTCTTCAGAATAGGAAGCCGACATCGGATAAATTCCACCCTTGGAAACGGGAATTTAAGAAGATCACGTGTGAGAGGCTCAGAAACACGGCCTAGTGATCGTTGTGAAGTGTAAAATAATCCAGATTGTGTGTTAAATAATATTTTTAGTGTTTATTATGTGTTCAAAAGGGACACATCAGTATATAAAAATGTCGTCAATATTAAGTGTGTTAGATATATGTTTATTTGTGTTTTTACGTAAGATGAATACCTTTAATATGGTGTAAAAAGTTCAAAGTGGGCCCAAAAATGAAACACCGCACCAGATTTAAGATCAGGGGATGATCTGGAAAATATGTAAGTACTAAATTCATTTTTATTTTGGTGTCAGAAATTGATTGTGTACAAAACCCACCGGAGTTTTGGAGCGAAAGGGATGTGTTTTAATAAATAAATGCTGAATAATCAAGAATACGGTCTGAACAATAATAAAATAAATAGAGAAGTTATGAATAATTATGTAAAGAATAAATCCCGTAGAGGAAATAGGTGAATAAAGGGTTAATGTATTTAACAAATGTAATAAGAGCAAGCGAAATATCATTTAATTATCATGAAAGACATTGAAATAAAGTAAAGTTGAGATATGAAAGAAATAGCTTTTGAGCTTGTATAAAGAATAAAGATAATAATAATAATTAAATATGGAAATGTTAAATAAAAATCAAATAAATTGATATGAATATAAGAACGTTAAGCCTTAACGTATGTGTAAAAGATGAGGTTCATTGGAATATTTTAAAACAGGGAGCGATTTATCGACCACGGAAAGATTAATATGTGAATTAAAATAATATGAATGGTTACTAAAGAGATTTTATCAGTTCTTGGGAAGACATTTTCGGCTTAAAATAATGCATAGCGCATATTGAGCGCAAATATAATATTAAAGTGTCACGCTAGGAAAGCGTAGTGGTTAAATACTTGGTACATTACTTATGGAGGGTAGTTGATTGCAGTGAATTGATAATTGTGTAAGTCCTCTATTTGTGACATTAGTATCACGAGGCATTGTGTATGTATTTAAAAAGGGAGCTAATATATGGTATTATTGAGCGTATGTCATATGGGCCACGGCCGACTCTAAATCGCATTTTGTATAAGCCCTCTGTATGGGATTGGTTCCCGAGGCACCTGAAGAGATTCGAATGCAGGATCTTCTTATGATAAAAGCCCCTGAAATTCTCCGTCGTCGTATGTGTATTTAATCTTCCCAATCAATGAGGACCCTCTCATAATTAATAAATGCCAAGGATACGGAAATGGTCTTTGAACCAAAGAATAGTTGTTTGAATGTTACGGTACAGTAAAGCCCGGTCTCCCCAGAACTGGATAGAATGGGAAGGTTTGTTTTGAAAGCCTTGAAAATAAGCTACTAATGTTGGGTCAGACAGGATGTCTCCGCCACCCTACGTGTCATAAAAAGCACCCCATGTAGTAGAGACTAGCTCTTTTAAAAGCGAGGGGGAACAGAGACCGTCTCGTAAGCTGTTGTAAAGAGAAATAAATACACCAGGAGTGTTTAAAGTTGTTAACGACCCGGGCGTTGAACCGAGGTCCTTAAAGATGGATATTTCGTTTGCCGGTTCAGATCGTAGTTTCTTATATGAGAATGGTCTATTAAGACATAAGAGATAAATAACAATCCCTATTGTAATAGTGTATGGACGTGGGATTCCACGAGTTGATTGAAGGCAACTGAGTTCGGGAGTAACTATAGTTTTTTGACTGTGTCAAGTACCTTCACGCTCTGGAGTGCACAATTGATTTTCTGATTACCTTAATATATTTGTGAAATAAAGAGAGATGATAACAACTGAATGTGTGGACATGCCCAAAAAGATTGAGTTAGATAATTAACCTAGATTTTTAAATATAATTATATATTTGTTTTTGAGAAATAAGAAAATAATAAAAGCTAGTGTTTGAGGTGTACAAGAATTGCACCATAATAATGTAAATGCATGGAGCCAAAGAGCTCGGAGTTATGTAAACTTAATGTTAGTGCTTTATGGAAGTGAGATTAAGTAAGAATTGTTGGTTTATGTGGAAACCACAGGGTTTGAATACAATATTTGTTTATTTTATTTTGTGATCCCTTGTTCATTTGGAACAAGCAGTTGATACTTGGGTCAGTAATTAATTTGTTTAAATGTTTGTAGCGCCATTAATTTTATTAATTAAATGTGTTTAAAATAGGAGTTGATTTTGTTGTTATTTTTGCAAGTGTATCCTCTAATTAATCCAAAATATGTGAGTCACAGAGTGGGGGAACTTACCGCTGCCCCGAAATCCCGAATTGAGCTACGCTGGTATACTGTGATTGGCATATTTCTTGCTAAATGGGCACACTATTAGTTTTAGTTTACTATTGTTAAATAAATTTACTTAGTTCGTTTCTCTTTGTCGTCTTCGAGTGATTTATTTTAAATATAATAGAAACAGTGGTATCGTGGATCCGTTTTTAGGTTGGGACTAAGTTCCTGCAGATACCCCGAGAAATAAAGGTAGGTGTGCTTCTGAGCCAGTGTATTTTGTTGCATATTCTCAATACCATTGATCAATACTGTGTAGATTCCCGAAGATCTTGTTGGAGCAATTTCTGATGGATATTTTGCCGGAGCCCATTTAGAAATAAACAATCCAGCTTTTGCTATGGATTCCCAAAAGGCATCTTCCCGAATTTACGGGTACAGTACATTTGTTTGACAAGCAGACAAGTGACAGTAACCAGGGTCAGTGAATTATGAGAGATAAACTGGATGTAGTCCAAATATAGAGCGACATTCAAGGCCAAGGACGAACGTAATTTCTTATGAGTACATGCTGGTGTAAATGCATACGATATAACCTGTGTTGTTATAGAGTTGTTAACACGGCCATAAGTTGATATTACTTGGCATATTCGACATGAAGATTGCAGCGATGTATTGGATGGACATAAAGGCTATCAGTACAGACCAGTGCGAGTTTTGGGACAAGAACTTTACGAGCGAAGAGATGACCGGCTAGATCTAGAAATGTGGAAGCTGTTATGATGACGTGTAAACCAAGGCGAGCCAGGACCATGGATACCCAGGGGGTCGCGAGCTGGATCCAGGGCGAGAGGGGAGGATGTTCAATCAGAAGAACGTGGAACCAAACCCCCCAGGGAACGTGTCAACGGAACCAGGACCGAGGCGGCCGGAAGGTACTGAAAACCATGTTAATTCATAAGTAGTAGTTACTGGGTAGTGGTTACTGAGATTTGAGCAGATGGGCGTATAATCGAAAAAAAAAATCAAAATAAAATGCGATAACATGATAAGATATTTAGGAAGGTAAATTTAAGTTTTCTTTTGAGTGATTATTACAGTCATATTTAGGATTTAAAATGAGATATATGGATGCTTTAAAACATAATCTAAGTACAGGGATTTTTCAGCATGTTACGCCGCAGTGTTCCTTGATATGGTGCAACCTGGATGTCAATTTAGAGTTTGAACAGGCTTAAATTACAGGGGAAACATTTACACTTAAGGGGTCACTTTTTGTGTGCACATCATGGTTTATACTAAACACTCACACGTCACTGAGGTTTTCCTTTACATGCTAACATGAATAGATGCATTTGGTATGTAACTGATACAAGTTTTTATGCATAATGAAACAGCATTGGTGAAATAGTAGGGTTGTCTAATACGAAGTTATGATGAAACTGAATGTTCTCACTATGGTGAGATGAATTAAATAAATGATTATGATTAATGTTACGTGATAGGTAAAAGAGTATACATTTTTGAGGCAATTGTCAGTTGAGAAATACAGATGTTTATGGTGTATTTATAAATGTGTGAAGAGCACGCTGTGATTAAGTAGGAAAATATGAAATTGAAAATCATTGATGTGAACGTAAGATCATAAAAGTGAGGAATAAGAGTGATATATCATCGTAGTGTATCATTATGACTTTAAAAATGTAATGTAATAAATGTAAGAGCCACCAACCAGTCATTTTCTAAATGAGGCACAGTTGAACGGAAACCAGTAAAATAATAATAGGCCTAATAATAATAATAATAATAATGGAAGCAAGTCCCAGGAATTAACCTGGGAGGAGTCCTTGTGGCTCTGGGCAAATGGGAGTTAAATGCGTCGTTGCCTGTCATCTGCAACCATAACATATTGGATTCAGCAAGAGAATCCAACTAGCCTCTTTCACTCCAACTCCAGCACATAACCTACAAGAGGTGCCCCTGTTAAGCCGAGCAACTCAGTGGAAGGTTGGGTAACCAATCCCAGCGGGAAACTGGGTCGGCGAGCCGATCAGTGCTGGGGGCTCCAAGGCTCACAACCTTAGTAGTACCCTGGTCGGTGTGAAACGTCACTGACCCCAAACTACAGTTTTTCAACTGTTCAAAGCATGGAGGAAAGTTCAGCAAAAGCTACTACCCCAGGTGGTAACCAATCCACCTTTGTCTTGAGCGAAGCATGCAGGCCTTCGGAATCTGGGGAACCTGCGCCGACATGCATGGAGGTATCGGAGACTCCAGGAAAGATCCAACACAAACGCCGGAATTTCTTTGCTACCTTTAACCCGAATTCCCTTCGGAAGATTGGTAAATTGAAACAACTAACTGATTCCTTATCCCAACATCAAATCCTGATTGCAGCAATTGAAGAAACGAGATTCACAGATGAACAAGCCTTTGAGTCAGAAGGCTACAGAATGTTTAAAGGTAAAACTGGTAAACGTGTAATAAAAACAGTTCCCAACCTTGGCACAGGATTCATCGTCAGTAGGAAGATTTTGGATTCAATCATTGGCTTCAACTCATCTAGCAGTCGAGTTTCAACTCTCTCCTTCCGGAACACAAACAAAGTTTATACTGTTGTGAATGTCCATGCGCCAATCAATCAAGCGAATAAGAGAGACCCGGAAGGAACGGATAGATTCTGGGAAGACCTTGAAGATGTTCTCTGTAAGATTCCAGACAAACACACGATTATGCTTCTTGGAGATTTCAATGCACAGCTGGGTAAGGAAAGAAAGTTCCAAAACATTATCGGAAACTATCCAGCTCACCAGAGAACAAATCGGAATGGTGAGAGGCTTGTAGAACTATGTAAGGCTTTCAATCTTATTATAAAATCCACAGCGTTCAAACACCTTCCCAGAAAACAGAAGACTTGGACATCTCCGAATCCAAATCTCGGCGAATTTCAAATTGATCACGTCGCAATTGCACATAAAGCCCAGAGAGAAATACAGACTGTGAAGGTTCTAAGAAATGCCAATCTAGATTCGGATCCAAAATCAAAGTTAAACTGATTCCGAGAAACACCAGAAAGGCCGTCTTAAAAAGATCAATCGATTTGATACTGAAAAACTACGATTGTGCCCTGAATTTACTCAAAACCTAGAATCTTGGAAGGTTGGGTAACCAATCCCAGCGGGAAACTGGGTCGGCGAGCCGATCAGTGCTGGGGGCTCCAAGGCTCACAACCTTGGTAGTACCCTGGTCGGTACTACCATAACATATTGGATTCAGCAAGAGAATCCAACTAGCCTCTTTCACTCCACGACCAGAGGCTCTGTACGCAGCGGAATGCCTCACCATGAACAAGAAAGGCCTGGTAGAAAAATTGGAGATCAAGGAAAGAAAGATCTTGAGGAAAATTCTTGGAGGAGGGTTCAGGAAAGAGCGCTCATGTGCCGAACAAATTATGAATCTGAAATCCATCCTTTTCTATCTGAAGCTAAGGAACAAGACATTTGTGGTAACCTTCGTCGAACAAATTAACAACTTGCCTGGCAGAAATGGAACTCGGGAAAGAACCAAGATAATTGGGAAAACTTCGTGAACGATAGACAACGCGCTGCAAAAATCATCCGCAATGTAAAACGTGCCTACAACAAGAGCCAACTAACTCAAATTGAGCTAGACTTTCAAAGGAACAACACAAGGGACTCCTACAGAACCTTCAAACTCAATCTAAGCAAATACAATCCTCCGAGTCTACGGTTCAAAGACTCAAATGGGAGACTAGCTTACAGTGAGAGAGAAAATTGCCAGATTCTAGCGAAATACTTTGAATCCCTCCTTAATTGTGAGACTCCAAACTCCACTTTCTCATTTGAAGACAACATACAAGTCCACCCAAATTCATCCCCTCCAACGAAAGAAGAAATCAAACAGATTATCCAGTCACTTAAGAACAACAAGGCACCAGGTGAGGACTCGATAATCGCCGAATTGTGGAAGTATGCTGGTGAAAAGATGATTGATAAATTGACTGACATTATCAAGGAGATTTGGGAAACTGAGAAATTTCCACGTGATTGGACTTCTGCCTTGATTCATCCCCTGCATAAGAAAGGTGAAAAAACGGACGTTAACAACTACCGCGGCTTTTCCCTCCTACTGATTACTTACAAAATTATTTCAAAAGCTCTGCAGATTAGGGCAGAACAACAACTTGATCCACAATTAGGAGAGTACCAAGGAGGGTTCAGGAAAGAGCGCTCATGTGCCGAACAAATTATGAATCTGAAATCCATCCTTTTCTACCTGAATCTAAGGAACAAGACATTTGTGGTAACCTTCGTCGATTTCAAGAAGGCCTATGATTCGATTGACAGAATAGCTCTTATTCAAATTCTGAAGGAATTTGGATTGGATAATAAAACAAGGGCAATCATTCAACAGACCTTAGCTAACACAACCTCCAGAGTCAAGTTCAGAGGAGAAATTTCAGACTCTTTCGAAATTAAGACAGGAGTTAGGCAGGGAGATGGGCTTTCACCCCTGCTCTTCAACTGTGCACTTGAAAAAGTCTTCAGCGAGTGGCGCAAAGAAATGAACGATGGGGTCCAAAATAGAGTACGACTGGATTACAAGAACATGAACCTTTCTATTGATTGCCTAGCTTTTGCAGATGATCTTGCAATTTTCTCCGACTCTTTAGACATGGCCACAAAACAAATTAACCAGCTGCAGGTACAGGCAACAAAAGTTGGTCTTCAGATCTCTTTCGAGAAAACACACTTCATAACTAACATCAAGCCAGCACCAAGGGAGCTGAAAGTAAACCAGGGGAAAATTAAACGGACAGATAAGTTTAAATATCTTGGCGAGTGGGTAGAACCCAACGTATGTGAGAAAGGAACCTTCACTTCGCGCATGAACAAAATGGAAATGGCGTACCAACTCACCAAGGACGTTTACAACAAAAAGTCAATATCCCTGAATGCAAAACTTAGGCATTATTGCACTGTCATACGACCAGAGGCTCTGTACGCAGCAGAATGCCTCACCATGAACAAGAAAGGCCTGGTAGAAAAATTGGAGATCAAGGAAAGAAAGATCTTGAGGAAAATTCTTGGCCCGATTAAAGACAACGGTGAATATAGACGACGGCATAACTATGAGCTGTATATTCATGTCCAGAAGATCTCTGATGTAATGAGGAAAAGGAGGATTGCATTTTATGGCCACTTGCTTAGATTGAAACCCACACGATTGACGAACCGGATCTTTAACTATTTTAAAAATAAGAAGACCAAGCCAGCTTGGTTCGAAGAGGTGGAAAGTGACCTGCAAGAGATGGAAATTACCTGTGGGGATATTCAAGAACGCAATCCCCTCAGGAAGAAACTACACGACCACCAGGGTTTTCAAGAAAAACCGAAGTTGAAGACGGGAAATATGTGGACGGAAGAAAGAAAAGAGCAACACCGGCAACGTATGAAGGAACACTGGGCAAAGATCAAAGCCCAGAGAAGCCAGTTGAAATAACATGGACCTTAGTTGGCCGATACGATTAAAGAAGAATAATGGGAGCATTTAATCCATGAATTAAAATTTTGAAAATGAATTATTTAACGCTAGTGACATCCATATATACTTATAATTTTTCTCTTGGTGATTACATTTAGTTAGAAGGAGATCGAATGAGGCAATAATTTTTCCTTTGAATATTTTCCCATATTTATGCACCTGCTCAATTATGGACTATTCAATGGAGAGGTGACATAATATTTTGAAGTAATGGTTGCAATATTAGGGTGATATAGCTCTGATCTCTGTAAGTTATTTTGTATCCAAAGTTTCGGACACCCGGAGATTTTTGTCCTCATTAATTTGAATTTTGCTTCTGCGTCATTAATTTATTTGCACATCAAGAGTAATTTCGAGAAGTCTCCAAGCGAAGGTAGGCATCTGTGTTTGATTTTATGTATTTCGTGGTGTGGTTCTGTAATAAATGGTGGATGAGTTTTATTTTAACAGAGGAGTTTTTTGTCATTCTTGTTCGTTGCCATACTTGTGTGTCCACCGGATCAACTTTGAGATTTTACCCCAGTTGTACCCTATCTTTATAAAGACCCCGGGATTGCCTGAATCTCGTTCCCGACATTTTTTATGCCAAAATTGATTCGGACATTCAAGGTTTTTCTTTTCATTTCGAGTTGTACCGAATTCTGGGTAAGGATTGACGTGTGTGTCGGGCCACCAAAATCCAAAGCCAGATTATCGGGCACAACAAGTATGTATGTATCGACTGACTGCGTGGCGCAGCGGTAACATTGTCGTCCTTTGTGCCTAAGGTTGCGGGAATCAATCCCGGCGCAGTGAGTTACCATTTGAGGCGAGGGAGCCATATCAGTAGGTTTGCAAACATTTTTAATATCCTCTTCAGGCAAACCTTTGGCACACCGGCGTCTCTCAAAGTCGCACTACAGTAGTTGAACAAGAGTAGGCCTATGTATGTATGTGATGTATGTCATATAGTCATGCATGTATATAATATATGCGTGTGTGAATATAAATGTTGTTTCAAGAGGTTTAACATCGGGGTTATCGGGCCTGTATGTACTGAACATATATAGATATGTGAAGTCAACGTGATATTGTTATGTCCCGGTGTCGGTTCAAGGCGAAACCGTACTGGACATTCAACCTCAGTTCAACCGGTCAACAACAACCGTGCTGCATTATTATAAAAAGCTGCGGACTCAGGTGTGAGGGTTCAGCCAGGCACTGCAGAGACGGAAGTCTGACGGCGAGAGGTCGTTTGCCTGCCGATTGGGAGATCGGGCAAGTTGGGTCGAACGCTCGTTGACCAAGGGACACGGACCTGAGCCGGCAATTGAGAGCACCATCTGAGTGAAGCAGGTGAGAACCAACGTTTATACACACATCAAAAAAAGTTTTGCATCACCTCGGTTCCCAGATCTCCGGCATATAGACGTTGACTGTGTATATTGTATCCAAGATACAGTCCCTTTGACTGTTCATAGATGTCACTAAAACTGCTCAAAGATGTAAACAACCATGCATGAGCAGGGCCTATTAGACGGAGGGGGTACGACAGCCGATCAGTTCCAGTCATTCCACCAGGACGAAGGTACGCTGCTCATGTTGTCTGTAGTTCTACCATGCCTAGAAGGTCAATACCGCAGTTCGATCGCGTCCGCATTGTTACTTTGTGTCAAGAAGGGCTCTCAACAAGGGAAGTTTCCAGGCGTCTCAGAGTGAACCAAAGCGATGTTGTTCGGACATGGAGGAGGTACAGAGATAAAGGAACTGTCGATGACAGGCCTCGCTCAGGCCGCCCAAGGGCTACTACTGTAGTGGATGACCGCTACTTACGGATTGCCGCTCGGAGGAACCCTGACAGCAATGCCACCATGTTGAATAATGCGTTTCGTTCAGCCACAGGACGTCGTGTTTCAACTCAAACTGTGCGCAATAGGCTGCATGATGCGCAACTTCACTCCCGACGTCCATGGCGAGGTCCAGCTTTGCAACCCCGACACCATGCAGCGCGGTACAGATGGGCCCAACAACATGCTGAATGGACCCCATGGAATTGGCATCACGTTCTCTTCACCGATGAGTGTCGCATATGCCTTCAACCAGACAATCGTCGGAGACGTGTTTGGAGGCACCCTGGTCAGGCTGAACGTCTTAGACACACTGTCCAGCGAGTGCAGCAAGGTGGTGGTTCCCTGATGTTTTGGGGTGGCATTATGTGGGGCCGACGTACGCCACTGGTGGTCATGGAAGGTTCCGAAACGGCTTTACGATACCTGAATGACATCCTCCGACCCATAGTGCAACCATATCGGCAGAATATTGGAGAGGCATTTGTCTTCATGGACGACAATTCTCGACCTCATCGTGCACATCTTGTGAATGCGTTCCTTCAAGATAACGACATCGCTCGACTACAGTGGCCAGCATGTTCGCCAGACATGAACCCTATCGAACATGCCTGGGATATGTTGAAAAGGGCTGTTTATGGACGTCTTGACCCACCAACCACTCTGAGAGATTTACGCCGAATTGTCGTTGAGGAGTGGGACAATTTGGACCAACAGTGTCTTGATGAACTTGTGGATAGTATGCCACGGCGAATACAGGCATGCATCAATGCAAGAGGACGTGCTACTGGGTATTAGAGGTAGTGGTGTGTACTGCAATCTGGACCACAAATGCTGAAAGTCTAGCTGTATGATGGTACAACATGCAATGTGTGGGTCTCATGAGCAATAAAACGAGCTGAAATGTTGTTTGTGTTGATCTCTATTCCCTTTGTATTTAACGGTTCCGGAACTCTTGGAACCGAGGTGATGCAAAACTTTTTTTGATGTGTGTATTTCATTCATTTTCATCAATTCAATCCTTGTATCTTTGTTGTGGATTACTTTACTCCTTTAAGCTTTCAATCTCTTTTATTGGGGAGCATTCCCTGATTCCTGAATCTCCTCCCACTCCCATTCCCTTGTGCAATACGGGTGTGCTGTAATCGCTATCAGAAGCTAACGAAAGGACACGATAACAATCCTGGTACTTGACCTTGGAGAACCCCTGATCGGCCTATGGCTTTAGTCCGTGCCATCAGGTGGGGACACAAGAATTGGTGGAGGCGCAACAACTGGTGGGGTGCAACAATATGTTGCTAAGCTTGAATTAAATATTCTAAAACGCATCTGCAGATGATCTCTCTCGTACCCATTTCACTTTAATAGTTTAACAAAAGTGTGCTATGCAAAGGGAATTTGAATACAATATACAGATAAATTGTAGAGCCATTTGGAAACGATATTTAGAAATGTAAATAGTCTATCGCCATTTAACAGAATGATATAACATATAAATTACCGTTTATTTTATAGTGCATGCTGTGACTGCGTTTTGTCCAGATGGCGTTCCTCTGGCAGCAAATAGCGGCATATATCACATCCCAATAGAGTAATGGTGATGAAAGTGCATTTGCCTCTCTCATACACACAAACCCAGCGCGTGGTCAAATATCGAAAATCTGCTTAACTCCAGCAATGCAATATATAATTTTCTACCATTTATACTACCACAGTTCATTCAATACCTAACTGAAAAGTCGGTTGTAATCACAACAAGCCACACACTTCATATCGAATTTTAACCCATCATAAGATAAAACTATTTTTTCAAATACTTTATTTGTATTAATACAATTTTATTTTTGATTTTAATTATTTTAATTTTTATAACTTTTATTTTTAAATTCAATTTGCGTTTTTGTATTTTTACAATTTTTTTCGTATTTTAAAAATTAAATTTCAAAATCTAATTTTTCATTTTCATAACATATTTACCTTTTTCATTTATTTACAAATTTATCCAGCACCGTTGGCCAAGGAGGCACAATAATACAATACTTCTTAAAGGAACATTAACTCTTCCACAAGATAATTTGTTATGATAGAGCTGAAGGATTCAACCATCACCACTTTTGGTATAGGCCTACAGGCCGCTATTCTACAAACGTTAATGCAAATCTGACAAGAACGGAAGTATTTTCAAACATTGAACTAATAGTACAAGCCACTATCTCCAGTTTCCTTCCTTTGCATCACACACCAAATACTTTTTTATGGTAATGAGCTATCTGTTCCTAACTTACTCTTTATATTAGGGCTGGGTCAGAACTTTGCTCGCGTGGGCTCAATTATCTTTTCGTGTCATTAAACCTACTGAAATATTCTTTAAATCCTAAAATTACATAAGTGATAAACTTATCACAATAAAGATATAAGCAGACAATTAACACAAATTTCATCTGTTTATTTACTACCCTATATTACTTAATTGATGGTGCAAGTGGTCAAGCTGGTTGCCTCTCAACAAGGCGATTCCCGGAAAATGCATGTGAGATTTTCGAAGTGAAATATACATTCCTGTGGTTCGGATTCCACGTAAAAATGGATTCCCGTGGCTCATGATCGCGAGATTAACGGTCATGTAAAACTACAAGCTACTAAATTGATAAACAAGTCCCTCAGTGAAGGTAACGTTCCATAGAACTTAAAAAATTACCAGAAGTAATGCATATTCTTATGAAATTTTATAAATTTGATGTTACAATTTAATTTCAGTTCGACTTATCTTAACTAAGTTATTGGAAATGTGGTAGAAGATTGATTTCTTAAATTTTGCTCCACAATAACTACAGCTGCTTTTACCGGTAGCAATATGCTTCATAACACATTCTATGAACTACTATGCAGTAGAAGATAGCATTGTTATACTGCGAGATCCTCTAGCATCAGGAATGTCAGCATCAGGTTGATTTATAAACATTAGAAGAAGCTTTTGATGCTGTAAACCTCAGACTTTTGATTCAGTAGTTGGTGCTAAAAGTACCACATGTAATTGGTGCAATGACTATCATACAGATAGGCAGACATTTGTTACTTGTATACGGGCAAAAAGTACTTCCAGGACAGTATGTATCAGTATAACACAGGTCCCATACTATTCATAATATTTATTAATGATATTGGTTGCATGAATTTGAATGGCAGAGTATATCTATTTGCCGACGATATCAATATTTTAAGGTTGGAAAATACTATTCAATCTTGAACAGAAAATGCAAAATGTTATAATTTTAATTCAGACTTGGCTTAATGAAAATAGATTAACAATTAACCTAACTAAAACTTATTTCATATGCTTGGTTGCAGGATCGAATCCTGGCGCTGTCAGTTGGCATTTCAGGGTCTTTAAATGTGAGGGAGTCATGTCAGTAGATTTACTGGGACTATCCTTCAACTGTCGGCAAGTTACTTTGCATCTTAAATTTCTTAAGACAACTATAGCTGGAGTTATCTTAGGTATTACATCCTGCTTCAGCTGGACAATACAATACTCTTATCCATTAGCAGTATTCTACGTGACTGGTCATCATGAATGGACAATGCCTTATCCTAAGAAATGTTACATGTGGGTTTGTTGAAGACTACGTAATAAGTAGACCTCAGATTTTTATGTAACAAAAGGTACTGTTTCAGGCACCTAAAATAGGCCTTAAAACCGGTAAATTAAGCTCCAAAAGCAAAGCAATGCCAACTCCGCACAGGCCATGGAGGCCCTGGGAGTAGTGGAAGGTAGAGGCTTCCACTCTTTGTGACATCGGCACTAGATGGGATGGAGTTGTCAGCTCCACGCCCAGCCGTCTTTGCTCCCAGGAATTACCCTGGTACTCATTTCTGGTGTAGGCTGAGTGAACCCCAGGGCTAAATGCATTTCCTAAAGTGGTAGTGTTGTTTCTAAAATCCACTACCTGGGTGGGAATCGAACCCACTCCTTTTGAGTTAGAAGCTCAGCGCCTCTACCGACTGCGCCTCGCAGACCCCTAAATTATGCTCCATCCTATTAATATTAGGCACTAAAAATTTTAAATCAGGCTGCAACCTATTAATATTTGGCAGTGGTGGTTCTAGTAGATTTTTGATAACACCAGTTATCGCAATTTTTTTTAGCCTACTTTTCACATTTTGCAAAAATGAGGAAAAAGTAGACTTATGAGATCGGGCAAATGTGTGTCTGTCTGTCTGTCTGGCCGTGTGTGTCCCCCCCCCCCCTATCAACTCCTAAACGGCAGCAGCAATCGAAACAAAATTTGGTAGGAGTAAAGATCTATACCTGAATATCTCACGCCCATATTTGAAAATGATGTCAGTGCTACCAACTGCTGAAAAATCGCAATTGAAATGTGAGCTCCATGTTGGATATCATGGAAGGTATGAATGGGAGCTATTTCAAAATTGGCACACGTATAGATAATAATATTGCAGTTTAATTTCCAGGAGGCCATACATCGCAGTGTTGCCAAAATGAATATACGCCTGCTGATATGTCCAAATTTAAATGCATATAACTTCTACACTATTAATTGGATTTCAACCAAATTTCGTATGTGCTATGTGTACATAAACAGACATGACTGAACGTATTCTTAAGATCCACCAGGGCTGCCAACTGTTAATAAATGCTCTCAATTTATTTTATCCAAATACCAATATATCAGAAAGTATACAAGCTGACAGCTTTAAACTATGCACACGTATAGTACCTGACATTCTATATTAATTTTGAATAACGTATATACGTCAGTGCTACCAACATGATTCTAAGCCTGCCGAGAGGTCCAACTTTAAATACATGTAACTTCTATACTATCATTTGGATTTCAACCAAATTTCGTGTGTGCTATGTGTACCATAACAGATATGTATATGTCGATTCTTAAGAGTAACCAGGGCTGCTAACTGTTAATAAATACTGTCTCTATTTTTGTTACTCTAATATCAATATATCAGAAAGTATGCAAGCCAATAGCTCTAAACTTTGCACACGTATAGTACCTGGCATTCTAGATTATTTTGGAGTAACTAATATACGTCAGTGCTGCCAACATGATTCTAAGCCTGCTGATAGATCCAATTTTAAAATGCATGTAACTTCTATACTAACTAATGGATATCATTCAAAATTGACACGACAATAGATCATATTATTTCAGATTATTTCTGACCAATACATGCATGTCATTGTTGCCAACATGATTTTACGCGCGCTGTTAGATCCAATGTTTAACTGCATGTAACGTCCATGCTATCCATTGGACTTCAACCAAATTTTGTATTCTGTACCTTAAGAGATGGAACAAAGAATATATTCAGTCACCAGGGCTGCCAACTGTAGTTCTCTATTAGGCTACATTATGCTAGGTATACAGTATTTCGAACTAATTAGAAATTTCGATATTACCAACTTAATTTCGGCATTATTCTAGATAGATCCATATAGATTAATCATTGGCATATATCTTAAATTTTAAGAAAAGTAGGCTATTTAGTTCGTCACGGAACTTCTTGTTAAGTCATGGTACTGCATCTCGTTCTAGCCACATGTAAACATATTTGTCCACATTTTGGAAAACTTAAGCACCCATGACATGTTCATCCGCAGACGGTAAGGCACGACAACTTGGTTAGTTCTAGGTCTTCAGAATCCCCACGTCACACGATTCTCCCTGAGCTGCACGCACGTCCAACGTAACAACCCTCATTCAGCCACAAGGGGGGAACTAACTTTTGGGCCATAACATTTCCACAAGT
The DNA here is from genome assembly GCA_946902985.2 of Meconema thalassinum. Lineage (NCBI taxonomy): Eukaryota > Metazoa > Arthropoda > Insecta > Orthoptera > Tettigoniidae > Meconema > Meconema thalassinum. The sequence goes on from OX336389.2 coordinate 741,991,009, forward strand.
AAGCCTCGTTAATCACCACCGTCAAAGAGAGGAAGTGTGCGACTCTCAGGACACACACAGACATGTATCAGTCGATTAGCAGAGAGAAATATCGATGGCTGGCCTGTATGCTACAGTCATTTCAGAACCTTTGACTTTTGAAGGTTTCAAAAGAGGTAGGAACAATAATGGATTAAATAAATAGTCACTGATTCTTTATTTTTGATCACTTGGTTCCTATCAGTACCGACCAGGGTACCTACGCGTTTCATCGTGCTTGGTCGGGGAGCCAATCTATCTCCGAACTCGGAAGAAGAATGGGTTCGTACCCCAACGTCAGCCATCCTTGAAATAATTTTCCGTGGGTTCCCATTTTCAACTAGAAGTAGTAGTAGTTAGTAGTTATTGTAGTTTTAAGGGGTGGAACTACGAGGTCATCTGCCCATTTCAACTAGAAGCAAACACTAGAAGAGTTCCTACTAGTAATCCATGGCTGCTTCCTTCCGGCTTCTTGACATACCGTATAGCCTATCATTCATAATACTGTAATTCAATTCATTTCTCATTAACTTTTCTCATGAGAAAAAGCATCAAGTCGTAAAAACTATTAAAATATGGATAACATTCACACCTTATTCTTGACCCATAGGAATGGAAATAACAAGGGGTGCACACACTGAACATACTTGGTTCATTATAGCAACTGTTCGGAATACCTCATCTGTGAAAGATGCATGAAATTGTGGAGCACAATATAATATTAAAAATATATAAATTGAAAATTAAAAAACAAAACAAACAAAATCAAAAAATATTAAAATTAATAGTTTATTATTATTATTAGCCTATTATTTTAATTATTAATCGATTGTAAATAAACCTTCACTAAAACTAAAAATTATAGGAACTGACATTGAACTTTCCTGGACATGGTAAAGGAAAGAAACACTTTCGAACTACGGAAGAGTTACTAGGCTTGTTATCTTTTTTTACATATGAATAGGCAAAATAAATATAATCCATCTTTAAGTCGATAATATATTGAAACTAATGATAATATAATACTAGTTTTGGTTAGCTTGTAACCTTCCTCAGTTATAATTAAAATAAAAAATATTGAACTAAGAGCATCACTAATCAAAACATTAACATTCTATTAACAACAAGTAGTTAAGTAGTTACATGAAGAACTAAATAGCCTATTTTCATATATCCATCTGGTCTTACTTAGGACACGAGAAATGGAAAACAAGATTTTTATAAATTGCACAGCCACCATTTTTAAGTTCTCATTAAATTCTATTAATTTAGATGTCAGTATTGTAACCTTCCCAAAGTTACAAGGGATCGAATCCTCAATTCGGAGACATATGATCTTATTTAATTATGTATATATTTTTATTTGATGCTTTGATAGAGAAAATAATCTATTAGAGTGTATTTTATAATTTGAATGAGGTTTATGTAATTTGTTTAAGTTCAAGACGATATTTTATAGCGGGACCTGAGTCAGGTAGAATTTAAAATTGTGAGGATATTTATTTGGGTGGCTGGAGTAGTGCACATTGTGAGGAATTACGTCTTGCGAGCGACGGGGTTTCTCCAAGTTCCGTGGCTGAGGGTGAGTCATGATCCAAGTCTAGTGCGTCGATGTGGCCCCTATGTACTAGAGGTGTGTCTTGTAAATATTAAAAAGTAATTATGCATTGTCCTCATTGGCTGGGAGCCGTGATTTATGTTGTGTAGACCAGTGGTTTGAGGAGGGGATGTTGCTGAGAATTATACTTGACGAGAGCGTGAAGATTTTTCTTTAGGTAGACTCCGTGGGGAGTAGGCTAGTTGCTCTGTTTTGGAACTCCGTGGGGAGTAGTCTTTTCGTCGGACTCCGTGTGTAGTAGGTTTGGTCAGGGACCGAAGTCAATCAGGTGGTAGGTGTTTCGACTTAGAAATCTGAAGAGGTCAAGTTTGGTTATGCTTGGCTGTTCTTGGGGCTGACGGTATTTCTGGACAATCACAATATTGTGTTAAGGGTTCCATATTGAGTTGCAAGTTGGGTTATTCTCATTTGGGAATAATTCGCCTAGTTACAGATAAGTCGCCAAGACTTCCTGTCTCTAAAAGCATGAAGTATGGGGAACCCATGTTTGTTTACTGATATTCGGGGGCCATAACGATATTTAGCATATCTACGAATACTGGTGAAATATGCCATGTATTGTTCAAGTCAGGTGTGAAATAGCTGGTATAATTCACCAAAGGAATTCAGAGCGCTATTATAAAGTTATATCCACGAGTCAGTTTAAATCGAGCGAATCTGAAAGTCAGCAATCTACAGCAATCAATAATTACAGATTATAATCATACGTGTGAAATAATTAGCAACTTCGATACATGTAACTAGGACTGATTCTCTGGGAGCAAAAACCTCAGAATCAGTAGAGTTCGTCTTCACGTCGGCGATCATCATCTGTAAATACCAGTCAACATCATATTCCAAGGGTCCATCAGTATATGTCATAAGTAAAATGTCATAGGTAAAATAGTGTAATTTACATGTAAATCCGGACAAATTGCATGGGGTATGATGCATTTCATATCAATACTTACTACGGTAGTTCAAGCATCTCGTCATATAAATTAATTTTTGCCTATTTATTGTACGACCATGTAATTCAATTGTTATGAAAAATTCAAGATTGCGGCTGCGCACAAATAATAGATGACGTGCATGCCAATTCTTCATCATGGAATGAGCCAATCACTGCAAACCTTGGGATAGTGGACCACCAATACAATATAGTCTAATCATAGAGGTGCATAAACCAATATATTATATTTAGCCTGTTTTCATCATATAAAAAAAATCTGCTTATGAAGTCACATTTTATCCGTGTGTGTGTGATCTGTGAGTTTTTATCCCCCCCCCCCTAATAAAATTTAAACGGATGGAGCGATTTCAATGAATCTCAGTGAGAACTTAATGCAATACCGTCCGACCCCGACCGTGCCCTTTATATTTAAATATGTTTTACAAATATAACATGGCGGCCGCGCGAAATATGCAATCGGGATTCTACATCTCCGAAACTATAGCTGATATCGCCGTGAAATATTGTTTGGCGATAGAAAATAATAAGTTCACCTATGAGACCTTTAAAAACATGTTCAGTAAAAAAACAACATGGCGTCCAAGCGAAGTTTAAATAATTAAATGGCCTTTTCACGAGTTTTGTCAATCGAGCGCAGTGAAGCCTAAAACCCTACATTTCAACGCAATATTTAATCTAATTCAATTCTTCTCATAAAAGCATGAGGTTAGCTGAACGAAATTTTAAAATTAAGTTTTAATGTTTGTGTCCTAATCATGCGATTGAAGTGAACGTTTGAATAATGAACCTACGCAATAATCTTCTTACAATGGTACATAGCTCTATGGCCTACATATACATCCAACAATCCAACATGGCAATGATCCGATATATTTAGATGGTTCTCAATATCTTCGAATTTATTACAGCAATTAAATTGAATTTCTGTGTGTTGATAGAGGTTGTAAACATATATTCATCTATGGGACGTTCAATAACCTAATGAATACAATCCAACATGGCGGCGACGTGAAATTTAAAAATTTATATGGATTCTTCTCGCTACTTAATTATCTGAGCGCAGCGAAATTTAGGAAACTAAATTTGCATACAAGGCTTAACATATTGGCGTCTAATTTAATTACATTTCTATGACAACTTAAACATGGCGGTTGTGCATAAGTTTTAAAATTACGTTTATATTTCTCCGTCCTGAACAAGTGATATAAATGTAGATTGGTATAATGAGCCACGATTACGATTCTCATCTCCTGGCATATGATTATGTAGCATATATATATAAAACAATCCAATATGGCGTCTACACGGTACATTTAACCGGTTCTTAATATTTCCGAAACTAATCTAAGTAACTAAATTTAAATTTTGTATGGTGTTAGAGGATTGTTACGTAAGAACAAATACACACATCAAAAAAGTTTTGCATCACCTCGGTTCCAAGAGTTCCGGAACCGTTAAATACAAAGGGAATAGAGATCAACACAAACAACATTTCAGCTCGTTTTATTGCTCATGAGACCCACACATTGCATGTTGTACCATCATACAGCTAGACTTTCAGCATTTGTGGTCCAGATTGCAGTACACACCACTACCTCTAATACCCAGTAGCACGTCCTCTTGCATTGATGCATGCCTGTATTCGCCGTGGCATACTATCCACAAGTTCATCAAGACACTGTTGGTCCAAATTGTCCCACTCCTCAACGACAATTCGGCGTAAATCTCTCAGAGTGGTTGGTGGGTCAAGACGTCCTTAAACAGCCCTTTTCAACATATCCCAGGCATATTCGATAGGGTTCATGTCTGGCGAACATGCTGGCCACTGTAGTCGAGCGATGTCGTTATCTTGAAGGAACGCATTCACAAGATGTGCACGATGAGGTCGAGAATTGTCGTCCATGAAGACAAATGCCTCTCCAATATTCTGCCGATATGGTTGCACTATGGGTCGGAGGATGTCATTCAGGTATCGTAAAGCCGTTTCGGAGCCTTCCATGACCACCAGTGGCGTACGTCGGCCCCACATAATGCCACCCCAAAACATCAGGGAACCACCACCTTGCTGCACTCGCTGGACAGTGTGTCTAAGACGTTCAGCCTGACCAGGGTGCCTCCAAACACGTCTCCGACGATTGTCTGGTTGAAGGCATATGCGACACTCATCGGTGAAGAGAACGTGATGCCAATTCCGTGGGGTCCATTCAGCATGTTGTTGGGCCCATCTGTACCGCGCTGCATGGTGTCGGGGTTGCAAAGCTGGACCTCGCCATGGACGTCGGGAGTGAAGTTGCGCATCATGCAGCCTATTGCGCACAGTTTGAGTTGAAACACGACGTCCTGTGGCTGAACGAAACGCATTATTCAACATGGTGGCATTGCTGTCAGGGTTCCTCCGAGCGGCAATCCGTAAGTAGCGGTCATCCACTACAGTAGTAGCCCTTGGGCGGCCTGAGCGAGGCCTGTCATCGACAGTTCCTGTATCTCTGTACCTCCTCCATGTCCGAACAACATCGCTTTGGTTCACTCTGAGACGCCTGGAAACTTCCCTTGTTGAGAGCCCTTCTTGACACAAAGTAACAATGCGGACGCGATCGAACTGCGGTATTGACCTTCTAGGCATGGTAGAACTACAGACAACATGAGCAGCGTACCTTCGTCCTGGTGGAATGACTGGAACTGATCGGCTGTCGTACCCCCTCCGTCTAATAGGCCCTGCTCATGCATGGTTGTTTACATCTTTGAGCAGTTTTAGTGACATCTATGAACAGTCAAAGGGACTGTATCTTGGATACAATATACACAGTCAACGTCTATATGCCGGAGATCTGGGAACCGAGGTGATGCAAAACTTTTTTTGATGTGTGTATGTGATTTTCCAAATCCTGAGACATACAATGACATCATGACGGCCATGTGATTTTCAAATATTTGAAATATTTCAAATAGCTTATCTGGCAATCTAATCACCCGAGTGCAATGAAACTTAGCATATCGATTCTTTATTCGGAGCTTATTATAGAGGCATGTAGGCTAATGATGTAGGCTATAAAAATTACAGATGCATCATTTCGAAATTTTAAAACCTTATTTTTCTATCATTTTCAGGCGATTGAAAAGATGATTCACATGATGCGCTATGATAACAATCATTATATAATGGCACTAAATTCTGTAACATACTTTCCGTAAATCATAGAAGCCATGCATTTGACATTTCTAAAATGTAATTCGCGTTTTATTTACGGAAGATGCCATCTCCCGTCGGGAGTCTTAATCACTGATATTGAAAGATATATATTATAGCACATGACTTCTCATTGTAATGGTGATGTTGAATACATAGGTCGTGAACCAAAAGCTATTTAGTATATGACATGGAAAATTCATTTAATAGGTAGGAGAGTTTTACTGGCAAATACCAGTGAGATATATGAAAATAGGTTATTTAGTTCTTCACGAAACTACTTGTTGGTCTCGGCTTAGTTAACCATTTTCTCTTTCTTCACATTAGGTTCAAGACTCAATTCTTCATTTGCTCTTCCGTAACTTGGGTTCTAGGCTCAATTCATAATTTGAACTTCCGTCTCCTTGGGTCCTAGACTCAACAATTCGTTCTCTCTTCATCACGTGCCTGGACTATACATATTATCAGTCATTTTCTTTATCTAGTAGGCTACCTCGAATAATTCGTTCTCGTTCTACCTTAGGTAAGTCAATCATTTACTCATACTGCATCACGTGCCTTGACCACATCAATAACAGCTTCCTTGCCCAAACATGTGTCTTGCTTCTTTAAATAATTTGCTCTTGGGTCCACCTTGCGTACTGGATTAAGGCTGTCATCTATTGCTGACCACCTCGTGGTGTAGCAGGTAGCGTTCTTGGCTGTCACCCTTGAGGTCCGGGTTTGATTCCCGGCTCTGCCAAGAAATTTAATTCTGTTGTGAAGGCTGTAACGGGGGTTTGATTCTGACCTCAACCATCCTGGAAGAGGTTTCCCACTTGTGCTCCAGGAGAATGCCGGGATGGTTCCTAACATTAGGCTACGACCGCTTCCTTCCACACTGACACAAATGCACGGGGCTAAATGACCACGATGTACAAGCCCCTCAACTGAAACAACAACAACATCATCTATTTCTCGCCCCATCGTACTTTCTCATTGCTCAACCAATCATCAGTTTCTTGCTTAACCACACATGCCTGTGCTCAGTCAATCAATCGTTCTTGCTACACTATCTTTACTGAACCAGTTATTTGTACTTAGTTCTATCATGCATCCTGGAATTGAATCATTTATTTGTTACGATTTTTGTTTATTGACAACGCTCTCACATAAATTTAGTAACTTGTGTTTGTATACAGTATCCATTGTATTAATTTAAAGTGCCACCTGAAAGCACCATACCATGCACAACATTCCAATATTTGCATTCGTTATTTGCAATTGTGGGCAATTACCTGTAGTGGATTATTAAATAACGATTACATACTAAAACAAACAGTGCATTAGTTATTTGCGTAACACTGATGGGATCCACAATGATGCACACGTTTCGTATAGGTACTCGGACATCAGTCATACATACTGTATCACATACTTGGATGACTGCCAGATAACTTGTAGTATTTTGGTGTCTATATTATGGTATGTGCTTGTAATTAGGGCTAAGATAGTGACGGGAGTGACCTCAAGTCATGTACTATCCAAGTATTTTCCGGGAGTAGATGTGGATAAACAATGGAAAACCAAATCCAACCCACCATCTCAGAACTATCCTTACGTGGGCCAGTGTACCCAGCTCCAGCCATCAACCTTCTTGAAAAAGTCGGGAATCGAACCCAGTATTTAAGACAACAGTCACAATACGTAATCCTAGACCAGAGGAAGTTGTGCCGATGCAGGGTGACTGACAAATAAGATTTACTCAATCAGCCATAAATCATTATTGTATAAGCAGGCGCACATTCTTTTGCTTATTTATCTCTGAAATTCACTACTTTCCTAGTTAGAACATTATTGGTTAACATTATAATAATCATGAACCAATATTCTAAACGGCTTAACTAAGCGCAGCATTGCTGTGGGCGAATTACGACGTAAGTGATTTCCTCTCGGCGCCAATAATTTTGCAAGCTTACTTCGCTACTTATTGGGACCGACATCAATTGAAATAATTAATGTAAGAACTTGTTTCCACCATTAAATAGGGTCAGGAATGAGATGAGTATCGACAGCATGTTCCAGTAATGACTGGAAACCTGATGTACCTACTTGTACTACTGCAGATGGTATGAATGATAATGGAGCAACTCTAGACTGAACTTGACTATGGACACCAGATATTCCAATTAAATCGTCTCTGCCGTCGCTTTGTGTATCATCTAACCGCCAGAAACACGAAATGATCTAATCATAATCAATAGGGTTAGATGTAGTCGAAATGTCACCTGATGTTCTTCTCGCTTTTAAATGATGACTGGTAGCATAGAATTTTATTGTAACCTCGGGGCTTAGAAGATTGACGAATTCTTATAGCACATAATTTTGCATTCTCATCCAATTTGGACTGATTATTTAATTCTGTCAATTTAAGGTCGTTATTACAGATACGAATATTGAATTGAATTCCTAAACATTTTAATGCACTGTGTTTCCGTACATACAGTTGAAGACAAACTATCCTGCATTATAAAAACGAAGCCGACAAGCAAGTTCTACTAATTATATTAGTGAATAAAAAGGGTTTAATGTTAGCTGGTTTTATAAATTGTTCGACAAATGTTGTTATTGTTGTTAATTCATTTTAGGGACTTGGAACGCCCCTCTATTTGGTGTGTGTTGGATTTATTTGATAACCTGTGTTTCTGTGGTGACTGTTGTAGTGTATGCAACTGTACGATTAGGGTGTAGGATTCGGTAGGTGCCCAGAAATTTAAAACAAGCTACCAACCCCGAAATTTCCTAGAAAGAGTACAGGAAAACCCGGGGAAAACCACTCTCACAATGGCTGCTGTCAGTGTAGGTATTCGAACCTTCGATCTTCGGGCTTGCAGCTCCTGCGCAGTCATGGTGCGCGATGTAACATATTTAACACATGTACCCCAAGATTAGAGCAGATCATACTTCATATTCAGAGTCCTAATGCTCCTTTACAGAACTCAACCCGAAATTATTTACAATCAGTACATACACTCATGAAAATGTAAATTGCAACAGCATGAAGGAATCGGTCGTTAGTGTTGATTTTCAAGACATGGAACGATGCCATGTAGATATGTAATCGGTAACAGTTTTATGGTCATTGTATTGCTATACAGGTCTCCCCACGTGATTGGTCAAGGAGGAACCACCTCGTTTACGGACCATATTATAGTATAGTTGACTAGCAGTCTGTGCAGTGAACTGTTCCATGTCAAGCATGCTTAAACGACAGAACGCTTCAAGGAGAAATAATTTCAGCTCTGAGATTTACTGATTACATCGTCATCTTAGCCAACACACCAGAGGATTTAAATGAGTTTTTAAATGGTATGGATTCTGTCTCGAGGAAAGAATTCATGAGGAAAATTAATAAATGTAAAAAAAAAAATTTGGAATTCCGTCGAAAGAAATCAGAAACCCCTACGTATGTCGAATTGGCAGTAGGTGACTTCTGTTACTTAGGAAGCAAAATAACCAGTGATGAACGAAGCAAAGAGGATACAAAAAGTAGGTTAGCACAGGCTAGGAAAGCATTTATAGGCTACAGAAATGTAATCTGTTGACATCTAATATAGATTTAGGTATTAGGAAGTCATTTGTGAAGGCCTTTGTCTGGAGCGTAGCAGTCCTTTGAATTTTAACTTGGACTGTTGGAGCAGCAGAAGAGAGGAGAATGAAAGCATTTGAAATGTGGTGTTACCGGAGAATGAAGATCAGATGGGTAGATAGGGTTACGAAGATGTATTAAGACGAGTGGGAGAGGAGAGATGTTTATGGTGACTGCTATTGAAGAGAAGAGATAGGTTGATAGGGCACTTACTAAGACACCCAGGAATAGCAAACTTAGTTATAGAAGGAAGGGTTGAGGATAAGAACTGTAGGGATATACCAAGGTTAGAATATGTTAGACAGATTGCCTCAGATGTAGGGTGTGGTAGCAATGTAGAGATGAAACGAAGAGCTCAGAACAGGGAAGCATGGAGAGCTGCATCAAGCCAGTCGAAACACTGAAGACTCAAACGACAAACAACAAGTACCTAAGTAATCGGTAAATTTACGCATCTAATGCATCAGTACACAACACTAAAATTCATACTCATTCTGTTATTGTAGAGACAATGTGTTCATCAGTCCAGTGTTCTTAGGGAGTTTACTCCTACTTTGATGTTTTCTCCAATTTCCTTCATTGCTTGTTCAATGTATAGATTGAAAAGTATGGGTGATAAGTTGCAGTCTTGCCTTACACCTTTCTGAATACCAGCTTCTCTCTCATATGCTCCGCTCAAGCAACTGCTGCCCGGCCTCTGCACAGATTGAAGAGCACTCTCCTATCCCTGTATTTTTTTTCTTGTAGAAAAACATTATTGACCTGAGTTGCTAGGTGAGAACAATTATCGCAGCATCCGATAAGTTAAACTATTGATAGTCCGTGTAAATGACTTCCTAATCAGATACCAACTACTAAATTTAAAAAAACACAAATAATTATATCTAGTTAACACGTAATTAATGTATGGTGATAGTTAAAAATTCACTTCCTGACACAAAATAAGTTCAAGCAGAAGTGACGGCAATGAATTGGAAAGAAACCGCCCGAGTTGAAATTTCAATTGAATTTGTTGCAATGAATACACTATCAGCAACAATGGAAAAGAGGCACACTGTTGGTCCCATGCCAGTGCGGAGTAGCACATCCTCGAGCCTAGTGTGGCCATTGTATCCTTTCCTGTGGAAAATCGGCATAAAGCTGTCGTTGAGATCGGGTAGATTGACGTTTGAGCTGGTGCAACCCATGCTTGATTGTAGGAAGATTGGGGACCGGGCTGGCCACAGCAAGACCTGTAAATGAAGTACGTAGTCCGTACACAAACGTGCCGTGGTCATTGTTGAAATATTATACCATGGGTAACGTGTGGACACAAGATGTCACTGACCGTCTGGATCCCAGATTGAAATGATTAAAAGTCACCTATGACTCCAACACCAAGAAAGCCAAGTTAAGCCGATTTATTTTTCCTCACCATTGACATTATTGGTAATATGCCCCGGTGTCATCATTATATGAATACGATGGTCATCCGTAGTCAGGCAGGGTCGATGTCCATTGCCGAACACGATACGTCACTTGTCATCAGTCTATGCCTCCCGGTTACATAACCACTCGAAATGCATCTGTCTGTTCTGACATTATTGGGTCTACACATGTGACGGTTAGTCCGGCTGATACCAGTCTCCAAACACAGTGCGTAAGGATACGGGGTGTAGGATGGTGTCTATGGACCATGTTTGGATATTGTTGTTTAATGCTTGGCTCACAATTTGATAATCCTTTAACGTAATTTGCCTCAGGCGATCGGAACCTTCACTACATGTATGGGTGCTCCCATATACCGATTGGTTTCAACATGGGACCGCTATGACATTTGTATATCCCACACGCCAGGCAATTGCACGAATAACCACTCGATATCATAGATATCCCACAATGTGACCCCCATCAAACTCCGTCAGGCACTGGTATTATTGACGAACTTGTCCGCAAGGCATTGTCTGTGTATGGTGACCTTCACGCATGGTGTTGGCTCACTGTCTGACGTTCCAGCAGCTGTCTGATAATATTCACGCTCAATACAACGTATGACTTATGATGACCGATCTCAACGTTCTAGCTCCTTACTAACTAAATCACTAACATGCATTTCGCTGGTATGAGAAACATTTCCTAAGCAATTAGAAATCTTTGAAAGCGAAGAAAACCAGTTTAAATGATGAAGTATAAAGTTAGAATTTCTTTTGAAAGCAACCTCAAATTTCTTATGCTGCCATCCAAGTAACTTTTCAGTTTTTCCTCTACCGAGTTCTTAGTATTGATCCAGTAACGAGTTAGTAATATCTAGGGAAGGATCCCTTGCTAGTAGAATATTTTGAATCCATAGGATCAATAATAAGATAATAATATACCCGAAATCTATTTTTTTAAGTATTCATAGAGCATCATCTAACGTTATTCAGATGTGTAATTTAATTTCAGGTATTGGAATGATGTTAAACCTAACGAAGGCTGCTTTGATTACGTATCAGTACTTAATTCTGAAGCAAAGATCGTACAAGTGTCATTTTCTATACGCGATCGCTGTCGTAAGACGGTGTCGGGAGATATATTTCACATATTCTTGTTTGAAGGCTGGAATAGGGTACACTGAGCTTCATGGGGATAACTTAGGAGAAGATTCCATTCTCCCCTCAGCCATCCTAGGAGTAGTATTCAGCGGGCTGCAACATTTACTCCAGGAAAATGCCAGGATATAAATTAACATAAATCCACGGCTGCCTCTTTCCCGGTTCTATCTAAATTGTAAGTACACATACATGCTTAGGCACAAGTGTAGAACAGACTATCAGGCATATTGCACACCCACAATCACATGAAGTTCATGACCACAGTGTCCTAAGCTCTGAAATGAAATAAAGTTCCGGTGGGGTATATCCCCGAGTGAACCACAATTTGATAACAGTGGATTGTGGCGACTCCTGTATTTTCAACCAATTCAATTATCTCTTTCGTTGTTTCTGCAAAATTTAAAAGTACTCTGTAATAAAATGTAAAATGTCATATTCCCTCAACTTTCCTCTATGAACTTGAATCTAATTAGTACAAAGTAGCCTAATTTAATAAAATGTGTTAAAGCTACGCTGAATGCCTCAATCAACTGCCGTACTTAATTCAATACGGAGATGAAAAACTAGCCAATGAGAATTGTGAATGGAGTCAAGCTCTCCAAAGATAGTCTGACAGCACATTCGTTTAAATTCATCCAATTATTTCTACTACCAATGTTAACCGTGCTTTGGTCTAGGGTTATGCATTGACACTTCTGTCGAAATGACCCAGGTTCGATTCCCAGCTCGGCCAAGAAATTGAATCATGCTCTGAGTCCTATAGCAGGGTACATTCAACCTAGTGCTGACAATTGGATCCCTTTCTAACTGCCTTATCACACTGTCACTTCGCACACCGCCACCCCTCCAAGGGATAGTGTGATTTTAAGGAGGTTGACTGTAAGGTCACCATCCTCAACCCACCCTAGAGAGCAGATCCATTACTGGCCAGGCCTTGAAAACGTATATAGATCTCTTTCATGATCACAACTTCTAATAATAAGGAGAATGTCCAGGTCGGTCACCCATAGGGCCGTAGTCACTGAGGGACTAAGTGGGAACTGATCGTCCTCCAATGGGTTAAAAAACTCTCGCCTAAATACAAACGGTACAGAATATACCAACGGATTTCCAGCCAATTCAGTCACCACTTTCGTTATATTGCATAACTGAGAAGTATTATGTAATAAAATTTCGACTCTGCGTTGCTTGGTTTAGGAATCCATATCCGGGAGAGACGTATGTGTTCTCAAAGACTTGAAAGAGCAGATTGTAACAGTTTTCAAGAACTTGCAGCTTTGTTTCCTGTGTTTGGCTTTTATGCATGGCCATTCTCTATCTCTGTGAATAGTGCACCAACTAACTTACAATTGGAATTAATTGATTTACAATGCAATGCGAGGTTACGGGACAAGTTCTTTGCTGCAAGAAACTTGACCGAATTCTACGAAAACGTTCCCCATACTGAATTTCCTCACCTTCAACACGAGGCCACCAAACTTATGAGTATGTTCGGTTGTACCTATGTATGTGAAAGATTTACAGCCGATTTTAATTTTATGAAAAAAAAAGCCTTATGAGATCACCTTTTGCCCGTGGGTGCGTATGTGTGTGTGTGGTGTGTGTGTGTGTGTGTCAGTAATAACTTCTAAACGGCTGGAGCGATTTCAATGAAACTTGGTAAGGTCATAGCACCAATTTGGCCGACCCCGACCGTGCCCTTTAAATTTTATTATATCTCACCAATCCAACATGGCGGCCGTGCGAAATATTTCACCAGCATTCAATATCTCCTAAACTATTATCGATATCACCCTGAAATTTTGTACGGAGATAGGCCTAAAGGACACTACTAGACGTTCACCAATGAGACTTTCAAAAACCTGGTAACTACAAAACCAACATGGCGGCGAAGCGAAGTTGAGACTTTTAAATAGACTTTTCTCGCTATTTAACCATCCAAACGTAACGAAACTTGGTACAGCAAATGTGTATACACATTGTAATGCACTGGCATCTAATTTAGTTCAACTGTTTACATAACCTCAAGAAGGCGGCTGTGCGAAATATTTCACTGGCATTCTATATCTCCGAAACTATTATCGATATCACCCTAAACCTTTGTACGGTGATAAAGGGTCCTACTAAAATTTTATCTATGTAACTTTCAAAAACCTGTGAAATACAAAACGAACGTGGCGGCCAAGCGAAGTTAAAACATTTTAAAAGACTTTTCTCGCGATTTGACCATCTGAGCACAGTGAAATGTTGTACAGTAAATGATTATGCACATTGTGATGCACTGACATCGAATTTAGTTCGATTGTTTACATAACCTCAAGATGGCGGCAGTGCGAATTTATAATTAAGTTGTTGTTTCTTGTGTCGTAAACATGCGATCGATGTAAAAGTTTAAATAATGAAGCTACGCAATAATTTTCCTTTAATGGTACACAACTCTATGGCCTATACATATAACGATACAAAATGGCGACAATCCGAAATATTTACTGCTCGTATCTAAGCTGCGTGAACCTGAGAGGAATGCGCATCGCGGACTATGAGAAGTGGTGTTGACGATTGATGAGGTTTCACGGTCCGTGCATAGTACAGAACCAAATACATTGGTCGGTGACTCACTCACTCATTCGTAACACCATAGTGGTTTGAGCAATGGCCCTATGTTAGCAGTATTTGAATAGAAAGGAATACCAGATATCACGGCGGGCTGTTGACGCACCCTTCTCTTCTCGCCTGACCCTTCCCTGCTCTTTTCCCTCACCCCGCAAGTTCACAGTGCTTGGACCCGAGCAGTAGACGGTTCTTAGTATCTACGAATCTTTTACTGCAATCAGACTGAATTTCTTTATGTTCATAGAGGCTATGAACATAAGTTCAGGGGCGTGGTGGCTCAGCGGTCTAGCTGAATGCCTCTCACCAAGGCGGTCCGGGTTCGATTCCCGGTCAATGCATGTGAGATTTTCGAAGTGAAATGCCATGTCCTGTGGTTCGGATTCCACGTTAAAAGGAGGTCCCGTGGCTTATAATCACAAGATTCACGGTCACGTAAAACTACAATCTTGCTTTTAACATAAGTTCACCTATAGGACTTTCAGTAACCTGGTGAGCACAGATCCAACAAGGCGGCGACGCGAAGTATATGTATTTAAATGGACGTTTCTCGCGATTTAACCATCCGAGTGCAGTGAAACTTTGTACGGTAAATGCTTATACAAATTTAATCCACTGGCATCTAATTTATTTCATTTGTTTTCATAACCACAAGATGGCAGCTGTCCGAAATTTTAAAATCTCGTTTTTACTTTTTGTGTCCTCATTATGCGATTGAAGTTTGAATACCACACGTACACAAAAATCTTCATGCAATAGTACATAAATAAAAATCCAACATGGCCACCATCTGAAATATTTAGACGGTTCTCAATATCTACGATTCTAATACAACGAACAAACTGAAATTTTGTATGTTGATAGAGACAATTAACATGAGTAGGATATATGAAAATAGGCTGAATAGTTCTTCACGGAACTACTTGTTTCGATATTAAATGTAATCAAACCGAGGTTCCGAGCAGGCATTTCAGATGAGAATTTGAGAAGTTGTTTACGCGGTCTGTAACACGTTCATTTGCGCCTAATTGTAACACGATTGTTAACGCACACAAACAATGCGCACTGTAAATGGGAACAGCAATGCACATTATGTGAATCAGCCAACATGTACGGTACTAGTTATTAATTAGTGTGTGACATTAGTTGTACGTTTGCCATTGTAGAAATATTATGTATTTGGTCTTTCAGTAAAGCTGTTATTGTGTGATATTTGGCACAGCGGAAATACACACATCAAAAAAAGTTTTGCATCACCTCGGTTCCCAGATCTCCGGCATATAGACGTTGACTGTGTATATTGTATCCAAGATACAGTCCCTTTGACTGTTCATAGATGTCACTAAAACTGCTCAAAGATGTAAACAACCATGCATGAGCAGGGCCTATTAGACGGAGGGGGTACGACAGCCGATCAGTTCCAGTCATTCCACCAGGACGAAGGTACGCTGCTCATGTTGTCTGTAGTTCTACCATGCCTAGAAGGTCAATACCGCAGTTCGATCGCGTCCGCATTGTTACTTTGTGTCAAGAAGGGCTCTCAACAAGGGAAGTTTCCAGGCGTCTCAGAGTGAACCAAAGCGATGTTGTTCGGACATGGAGGAGGTACAGAGATACAGGAACTGTCGATGACAGGCCTCGCTCAGGCCGCCCAAGGGCTACTACTGTAGTGGATGACCGCTACTTACGGATTGCCGCTCGGAGGAACCCTGACAGCAATGCCACCATGTTGAATAATGCGTTTCGTTCAGCCACAGGACGTCGTGTTTCAACTCAAACTGTGCGCAATAGGCTGCATGATGCGCAACTTCACTCCCGACGTCCATGGCGAGGTCCAGCTTTGCAACCCCGACACCATGCAGCGCGGTACAGATGGGCCCAACAACATGCTGAATGGACCCCACGGAATTGGCATCACGTTCTCTTCACCGATGAGTGTCGCATATGCCTTCAACCAGACAATCGTCGGAGACGTGTTTGGAGGCACCCTGGTCAGGCTGAACGTCTTAGACACACTGTCCAGCGAGTGCAGCAAGGTGGTGGTTCCCTGATGTTTTGGGGTGGCATTATGTGGGGCCGACGTACGCCACTGGTGGTCATGGAAGGCTCCGAAACGGCTTTACGATACCTGAATGACATCCTCCGACCCATAGTGCAACCATATCGGCAGAATATTGGAGAGGCATTTGTCTTCATGGACGACAATTCTCGACCTCATCGTGCACATCTTGTGAATGCGTTCCTTCAAGATAACGACATCGCTCGACTACAGTGGCCAGCATGTTCGCCAGACATGAACCCTATCGAACATGCCTGGGATATGTTGAAAAGGGCTGTTTATGGACGTCTTGACCCACCAACCACTCTGAGAGATTTACGCCGAATTGTCGTTGAGGAGTGGGACAATTTGGACCAACAGTGTCTTGATGAACTTGTGGATAGTATGCCACGGCGAATACAGGCATGCATCAATGCAAGAGGACGTGCTACTGGGTATTAGAGGTAGTGGTGTGTACTGCAATCTGGACCACAAATGCTGAAAGTCTAGCTGTATGATGGTATAACATGCAATGTGTGGGTCTCATGAGCAATAAAACGAGCTGAAATGTTGTTTGTGTTGATCTCTATTCCCTTTGTATTTAACGGTTCCGGAACTCTTGGAACCGAGGTGATGCAAAACTTTTTTTGATGTGTGTAGGTTGTCTTCTTCCCTTCTGCATAGGAAGGGAGACATGTAAGATACATGAATGACTATACCTTTTGTGCGTGAAACAGTCCTGAGTTAACGTGAACATAATATTGAAAGGAAACGTTTTGCCGCTCTTTCCTAGCCCCTCCCTTTATATGACAAGCAATTTGAATAATGCAAAATAATATTTCATGAATAATACGTTCGGTGTTCTTGCTACGTTGCCTGCAAAATACATTCGTCGCCTGCTAATTGACCTCTACACGTTTCTTGAACGATGACACTCCCCCACCGCGCGGAGTGGTGAGGAAGTAAGGACGTACGATAAGGGAGGGGATGCACACCTGTTATTCTGAGATACACACTGTCTGCACCATGCGGCTTGACCATGGTTGGTGCTGCCCTAAAGTATACACACACACACACACATAATACCAGGTGAATCAGCTGCCCCTAATAATATCGTTTTATGCAGCTCAGTTAACGCGTGTTGTCATGAAGTTCGATATTTATCTGCTAGCATCCCGTATGGTACTAAAATGTCCTGATAGCAACACTCGTTGGGCTACATAAAACAATATTATAAGGGGCAGCTGATTCACCTGGTACGAGGGGCATTAAAATGTTAGTAACACATGTGTATGGCCTACCGTTTATTAAATGACACACTATAATGCAAAGGGCCACAGATACATCACACTATTTTTCGACATGGTAACCAAGTCTCTGTAAACAACGGTCGGCTCGGTCTACTAATCGTTCAATACCTTGACGATAGAAATCCGCTCCTTGGTCATGGAGCCATCGGAGAGCCGCTGATTGGACCTGTTCATCGTTGTCAAATCGTTGTCCACTCAGATGGTCTTTCAGCTCGACGAACAGATGGAAACCGCATGGTGCCAGATCGAGACTGTATGGCGCATGCTCCCATACCTCCTATCGAAAACGTTGCAGCAAAGCCTGTGTTGCGTGTGCTGTGTTCGGTGTTGCATTATCGTGCAGGAGAACAATGCTTCTGCTCAACTTTCCAGGTTTCATGCATTTTACAGCGTTGCGCAACGACGTCAATGTTTGACAATAAGCATCAGATGAATTGGTCGTGCCCTTCCGCATAAACTTGGTGTACACCAACGCCTTCACAATAGAAGAACACAAAGGCCATGACCTACCCGGCTGATGGCGTAACCTTGAATGTCTTCCACACCGGCGAGGATGTATGTCACTATTCCATAGACACCCTTTTGGTTCCCGGTGTGAAATGATGCACCCATATCTCACCATCTGTAATGATGCGGCTTAGAAACTCGTTGCCTTCAACAGCGTAACGCTGAAAAAAGGCCAACGACGCCATGAACCGTGCGTCTTTGTGTGCGAATGTCAGAGATCGCGGCATCCAACGTGAGCTCAATTTTCGATACTGCAGATGGTCTCGCACGATGGCATGAGCCCTGCCTATGGAGATATCGAACTGCTGTGCAATTTCTGGGATACACACTCTGCGATTGATGCGAATCATTTCATCGACCCGCCGAATATTGTCTTCTGTGGCCGATGTTGATGGCCTTCCTTCCCGCACGGCATCACGCACATCTCAAATTGTTGGCACCATTTCATAATTGCTGGCCGCGACATTGCATTTGGTCCAAAAACCGCCACAATTTCACGGCGAATCTTAGTGCAATTCAGCCGTCTTGCCCACAAGAATCGTACGGTACCACATAGGCCTACTTCCACTTCGGAGTACGTTTCCAGTTGTCTCGCCATTTCACTCGCTCACTACGTTGCACCTCTTACCAGTAGCCTACCGTAGCAGAACTGTCGCTGCGGAAAGCACTGCACATGCCCTCTCTTCGGACAATGCACCGCTCATGCTGCGCAATGCGCCTGGCGCCTGACGACTTGTGTAACTTACTTATTGAACGCTCTAGGCATATGTAATGAATCATTGCTAATCACTATCATTGGAACAGCATTTTAGACACCAATCCCGGACAGGCAGTAAAACTGTCAGATTCTTTATGTAACGATTTGTTGTTGATGAATATCATTCTTTCTGGGGCTTTTATATGACATCGTGATCATGTAGCCCCATTAAATAGCGAGTGTGTGGGGGAAATCCGTCTGATAACCAGTGCCATTGTGGTGGATGTGTTAGTGCAGGCTGTTCCAGCCGAGCAACTCGCCCGTGAGCAGCGGAGTACTCGCCGCCTTGGGTGAGGAAACCTGCAACATGCAATAAAGCTCTGCTGTGGGGGGCTGCTATCACTTCGCGGTGGATACATTAAAACTGTCAGGAAGCGCATAGACTCGTACTATGACCTTCGCCCAGTGACGTATTGGCTATCACCCCCAGTCCCTCTCCAACCGTGCTCGGAGCATCACTGTTGAGTACTCGCGTGTACGCATACTCAAACTCATGGATTTGGACCAGCCTGTGTTAGTGTGTGTTTTTGTAATCGAGGCTAGGATTAGGAAGGAGGTGGCCGTGGTCTTGAGTTAGGCACCATCCCTGCATTTGCCTGGAGTACTAGTGAGAAACCACGTGCAGCGAGTGTGCAGGACTGTTGAGCCGAAACTTTCCTGTTGAGTACATGTCTACTACTTCGGACTGTTAGTATGGCTGTTGGGAAAAGCCTCCGTGGCTTAGGCGGCAGCACGCCGGCCTCTCACCGCTGAGTCCGTGGTCCAAATCCCGGCCACTCCATGTGAGATCTGTGCTGGACAAAACGGAGGCTGACAGGTTTTTCTCCGGGTACTCCGGTTTTCCCTGTCACCGTTTCATTCCAGCAACACTCTCCACTACCATTTTATTTCATCTGTCATTCATTTAATCATTGCCCCAGAGGAGTGCGTCAGGCCTCGGCAGCCGGCACAGTCCATATCCTCGCCGCTAGTTGGGGCTTCATTCATTCCATTCCTGACCCGGTCGGAGACTGGAAGCAGGCTGTGGATTTTCATTTCAGTATGGCTGTTGGGCCGGAACACGCATTACTGTGCTTTGAGTGAGTGCGACTTTGAGGAAAGACTGTGTCGGTACTGGGGTACTGATGAGTCTACGATCATCATTTGAAACCTGCGACCGAGTTCCGCTATATCGCATTAGCGATAATGAATTGGTGACTGTCTGCCAACAGCAGGAGTGTGGCGGGAAGGACATCATCGTTGAGTGATGTGGAACTCTGTACACATAAGAGAAGTGGTTAGTCAATACCAGGTTAAATTTACGGCATCAAATTTTGTGTCATTTGTGTCAAGTTTCAGAAAATAGAATTAATTTAAATTTGATTGATTAGTTCTTTTTAGTTAGATATCTGTGGTTAGCCATCCTACCTTTTATACATTTTAGGAGTTGAAGGTAAGACCTATGCACGATACAGATCCTTTGAAGATCTCAGCACTCACCCGGAGATTAAGAAGCGTCTTAGTCAAGTTATGGATATTATGATTTATTTTATTAATTATTCAAGAAATGTATTTAAAATTGCAAGTGTGCAAACTAACAATATTTTTTTTGTAAAATGAAATTGTAAGCTACTGTGTATTTGTAATTCAGGTGACGATTGGGAGGGAGGCGGCCATGGCCTTACGTAACGAACCATCCCGGCATATGTCTGGATTAGAAGTGGGGATACCACGCAAAATTACTTCTTGGACAGCTGAACCATTCTCTTCTCAGTTTTGCCCCACGAGGCCGAGTGTACCCCGTTCCAACCCCCAGAATAAGATGAAGAATGTATTGTTAGAGCTGGGAATGGAACCCGGAGCACAGGTAAGACAGGTAACAACAACAAGGAAAGAGATACATTTAGTGTTTGCACATGAAGTAAAAGACACACTGAGGTTATAGAAATCATAAAGGCTGATCCTAATCCATAACAAAAGCTCTCGTCTACACAAACACATTATGAAAAGAAATGTTTAATCGAAAGAGGAGGTCATGCATTGGTGGGATATAGCCATTCTAAAAAAAAAAACTAACCCCGTGGCACTACAGCCCTTGAAGGGCCTAGGCCTACCAAGCGACCGCTGCCCAGCCAATTGGCCTGCAGATATTGGGGTGACGCGTGGTCAGCGCGTCGAGTCCCCTCGGCCGTTAATCTTGGTTTTCATGACCGGGGCACTGCCTCACCGTCAGACAGCTACTCAATTGTCCTCACGAGTCTGAGTGCACCCCGTTCCAGCCCTCACGTCAGTTTTAAATTCCCTGACGGAGCCGGGGATCGAACCCGGGGCCTCCGGGTGAGAGGCAGGCGTGCTACCCCAACACCACGGGGCCGGCGATAGCCATTCTACTCACTCATATTATTATGAAATCTGGCAAAATAAACGACTATGATCTCTGCTTAGAAAGTCCTTTGAAACGATAAGTATTGCAGTGTGTTTTTTTTATCATGATAAATATTTCGAACCCACCCGATAGTATGAAATAGAAGTTGTTTGTGCCCTGTTCACTTATAGTGATAACATTTCACGTGAAGTAGGCTAGATGGTTGGGAATAGCCCCTCCCCTCTATAACTACGACAAACATTGTAAATGTTACTTTCTTTGTCAACCTGACCTATAACTTTCAAACTGCACATCTGTTATTATTTTTTGTTCAAACTAATTAATGCCTATCTCCTGTGCCTCCAACACCCTATCCAATATTTTTGGAACTGAAATATAGCCTATCCACTGACCAGAAAAAGAACATATCCATCTCCAAATTTATGTTATGATAAAAACAGAGGTTTCCTTGCCAACACGGACCGAAATACTGACATAGAGACAAACGTACAGGGAAAAAGATTTCATTGCTGTTGGTAATTGGCATTAGGGGATTGGTATACCATCGGTCACCAGCTCCATGTAAGTAGGTGTGTGTTGACGTCTGATAACCTGTGTTTCTCTTGTCACTGTGGTAAGGTTGGAGGAGGGGTAGGTGACCCGTGACTTGCCATAAGGCATTTGCCTGGAGGTAGTCTGGAAAGTACGGGTGAAAATCACTCTCACGATAGCCGTTGTCAGGGTCGGGATTTGAACATCTGATCTCTGAATATGCTGCCGCTTCCCATAGGAGTCCTGAAGAGAAATTCAACGCGCACAGCTACGCCGCGAGGTGAATAAACTCCACACAGATTGACTTATATAGCCTAAAACTCATTATGTTTATTATTCATTTAAACAAGAAGTCTTCACATTTGTTTCATTTTTATAATATACTAGAAACCCGGCCCGGCTTCGCCCGGGAACAGTTGTGAATGCATTACGTGATAAGCGCTTCTTTACGATGTCAATGAATTACGATCTCGGCATGATGGGTTAAAATCACTGACTGGACTATCAACTATATTATCATGGAGATACATGAGCAACAAATTCTAGTCTGACGTAATTTAAGAATGGCGAGGTGCATGAAACACAAATCCCCCTTCCGTCCAATCTAAAAACACTTATAGTGGACGATATAGGCCTACTGAATATAGAGATGTGCTCTCGGATACGTTTTTGTAGAACTTTTCATGCTGAACAATTTTTTACACTGATTGTATATTGATATTTTTAACGGTTTGCCCAGCGTAAGCTTAAAAAGCGCCAGGATTTTTTTCGACCTTTTCTCTGAAATCGTTACTGCTTGGCTTCCTTTGATCATAAATAAATTATTTTCTACAGAAACCTTCCTCGAGGTATCCTTTACAGAATGGTGGAAACCATATCAAAATTCATGCAGTGGTTCTCGAGATTACCCGTGATATCCAAGAATCGGGGACTTTGTTTTATACTAAGTAGAGATTATACACCATTCAGTATAATTTAATATAATATAATCCCCCTTCCGTCCGATCTTAAATTGACTGTGAATTTAGCGGAACGAAAATTTACAGGCGAAATCAGAATTGCACTTCCAGGGAATGATGAGGTGAATGAAACTCAAATCCCCCTTCCGTCCAATCTTAACTTGACTGTGTTTCACAGGCGAAATGAAGAAACCCCGAGTTGCACCTCCAGGGAAACTCCAAACACAAACACCCTTCTCAGAAGTCTTAACTCAACACGACTCAACGGTTTGCTGCTGGCTGTATCTATGGCAATAGGTTCGCCCGCTAGCTAGGCTGTAACAGGGATGATAGACTCGCCCTTAGCTAGCTCGTAAACTGTCGCCTCAGTAGTTGAATGGACATGGTTGGAAGAAAATAGAACGTATAAACACTTATAGTGGGCGATGTAATGAAGGTAGACAAATGCTCTCGCGGACTTTTTTGTAGAACTTTTCATGCTGAACAATTCTTACACTCATAGTATTTAGATATGTTTAACGATTTGACCAGCGTAAGCTTACAAAGCGCTCTGACGCCAGTTTTTTTTTTCGACTTTTCCACTAAAATCGTTACTGCTCGGCTTCCTTTGATCATAAATAAATTGTTCTGTACAGAAAATCATCCTCGAGATATCGCTTACAGAATAGTGAAAACCGCATCAAAATACATCCAGTGGTTCTCGAGTCTACCCGTAACATCCAAGAATCG
The DNA here is from genome assembly GCA_946902985.2 of Meconema thalassinum. Taxonomy (NCBI): domain Eukaryota; kingdom Metazoa; phylum Arthropoda; class Insecta; order Orthoptera; family Tettigoniidae; genus Meconema; species Meconema thalassinum. The sequence goes on from OX336389.2 coordinate 742,014,791, forward strand.
GGGACTTGGTTTTATACTAAGTAGAGATTATACGATAGGTCAAGCGTCATGAAAATATAACTACCTTTAATTGCTGTTAACATTCATTGGCATATCACGCCACCTTAACCGTTACCATTGAAATTGAGCAGTACCTCATCGTGGTGCAGTGGCTAGCATTATTGGCTGTCACCCAAGAGGTTCGGGTTTGGTTCGTGACTCTGCTAAGATATTTAATGCATGTCTGAGGACTGGAACGGGGTACACTTAGCTTCGTGAGGCAAAATTAAAAGAGGGGTGTTCGGTCCTCACCTCAGCCATCCTAGAAGTGGTTTTTCGTGGTTTTCCACTTCCTCTCTAGCAATAATGTCGGGATAGTTCCTAACTGACGGCCATGGCCGCATTCTGCCCAATCCTATTCCCAATTGCAAATACTAGTGCAGACATCACAATAACACAGATTATCAGACTGATTCCACACATATAACTACACGAGCCTACATAACCTCAAAGTCGCAAAGCTCCCAAATTAAACAAAAACAAAAACTATCAAGCTACAGTAACAGCCGTTCATTGAAAGAAGTATCGGGCAACAAACTCCATTTTAAGGAAGGAAGGTGTATACCAAAGAGAATTTAGTGCCCATATTCGTCCAAACAGGAACATAATACTGGTGTTGGTACACATGTTGGAAAAATTAAATTGTTAAGCGTGAAGCTGGCAAGCATCGTTTGCCTTCACGGCTGTTGATGAATTTGTGCAGTCAAATAAGGCTACAAGACTGCAATGTTGCATTAGTTCCAGGCGATCACTGTTTCAAATGTCCATTACATTCTCCACATACAAAGATTGATTTCACATGTGTGGCTGTGTCCTTGGGTGCCCGCAGGATTTTTTCCTGAGGGGGGGGGGGGGCAAGTTATAATTTACATTTCATTACCCCCCCATTCTCGTTTCATTTCTTACTTGCTTCGTGAAATTCATCATTTGACTGGTTTGAAACCGTTGGCTGCTTTATGGTAAGATTGGGAGGAATGTTTTGTTTTTAGTTCACAGTTTTTGTCCCTGGAAGTTCGCGTTTCTTCTTTTGTGATTCATTGTCATAATGTTCAGTTCATATAAACAAGTAAAAGAATAGTGGTATCAACATGTATCGACAATAATATAAAAATCAAGCAGTTCATTAAAATGCTAATGTAAATCCAGTTCTCCTATTTTATAAATACGGTAACTGGAGGACATATTTTCAGATATTTTCAAAATACTGAGTTAAATTAAACTGTGGAAATATCCCTACATGTGAATCTGCCTAATAATTCAAATAGCACTGTTTCCAAATATCTAGCTCGTACTGGCCGTTACAGTGGATCCATCACGTTTTTCCTCTTCTTAACAAGCTATCAGGAATACTTCGCATTGCATTTTGTGCAAAGTGATAAATTCGTACTTGTGACGCCCATGGCTTTAGCTAATTTTCGTTTTAGAAAGAAAATATTTCATTTGATTATTGCTGACCGTTCAGTAAAATATATAAAACTCACTAAATCATGTACTTCTTACTTAGTCGCTTTGATAACGACAAACATCGCAGGATCATTTTAACTATTATACATTCGTGAGTTAAGAGCCTGCCAATGTCTGTTCTGTAATTTTCTTCTTTCAGAAGCACACCATTATAATCCCCCTTTGAACCTTGGCTTTGTCACCTAATTGATCTATATTGAATTGAAACGTTCAATCGGCTAATACGACTATGAGCCCAATTAAATTAGGATTGAATTAGCTTCTCCGCTCATGTAAGTAGGCTACATGTTGCGCATCGGATATTGCCTTGCAAGAAGATTCCATTGGAATCATATAACCTACAACATTACGAACTCGATCAGTATTGAATTCACCATTTTGTCTGATCTGATCTACCGTCTACATTCGATTGAGAGTGCGAATCTTAGTCGCTTTGATAACGGCACAAAACACCGCAGAACTATTTAACTATTAGCCTGTAAATTGCTTCGATTGCAGAAGATTTAACACTACAGGTTAAGAATCTACAACAACGGTAGATTGCTGTTCATTTGTAGCAATAATTACCCTGTTCTCAAGAAATGGACCAAAGTACAATGGTACACCTTTAATAAAAATATACTACGGCACACCTTGAAAAAAAAAACCGGGTGAGTTAGCCGTGGTCGTTACGGCAAGACTGTTGGCAGTCGCTCACATCCGGGAGGCTCGAATCCCCCCGCCGGCAACCTTGAAGATGGTCTTCTGTGGTTTCCCATCTTCCTTCCAGGCAAATGCCGGGGTTGGTCCCTATCTATAGGCCACAGCCGCTACCTTCCAACTCCTCGTTCTTCCATTCCTACTTCCCTTCCCAACGGTACTCGTAGCTCACCCATTGGGTGTCCGTCTCGAAGCAGCTACAAAACTGGCGAGCCGAACATGTCCTCGGACACTCCTGGCACTAAAAGCCATACGCTAAAAAATACCTTGAAAAAATAAACGATATGTCGCAGCACGAATAATGATCGCAGTAAGGCAGAACGTCGCAAATTTGGACGAGTGCACAACTAAGTCAGGCCCGTATTTAGGGCTCCTGAAGCCCCTGGGGAAAAATAATTTTAAAAGCTTTGCCACCCCTGACTTAAAACGTGTAGATTTATTAAAGTGTCCTTAACATATGGGGCTGTTTCTTCAATGAGCGTGTATTTAACTATGAGTGGCAAACACTATAAATATGTGTTTACTAAAATTACAAATTGTAAAAAAAAAGTAATACAAAGAATTTACATTTAAAGTTTAAAATATATCATACGAACCCAATGGCAAAAATACGGGTGAGTTAGCCGTGGTCGTTACGGCGTGGCTGCAGGCAGTCGCTCACATCCGCGAGGAGAGGAGGTTGGAATCCATCAGCCGGCAACCTTGAAGATGGTCTTTTGTGGTTTCCCATCTTCCTTCCAGGCAAATGCCGGGGTTGATCCCAAACTATATGCCACTGCCACTACCTTCCAACTCCTCGTCCTTACATTCACACTTTGCTCCCCAGACAACACTCCACACGCGACCCTATGGGTGTCCGCATAAGAGCAGCTACTGCCTCTGGCGAGCCGAACATGTCCTCGGACACTCCCGGCACTAAAACACATCATTTAAAAAATGAAAAAACTATCATTTAAAAAATAAGGAGATTCCTTCCTGCCTTGTCATTTGCAAACAAGATTAGGATTTCATTAGTCCAATTTGACATTCAAGTCAGATTCAAAATCAAGAACACCAAGATGACTAACTTAATCCCGTTTTGTGTATCCTAAAATAATCAACATTGCAAATGTGCGACAATGAATAATTCTCTTGTGAGTGTGTGTGTGTATGTGTGTGTGTGTGTGTGTGTGTGTGTGTGTGGAGGGGGTTACACTTTAATAACTTGGCGTTTAATGCCCAAGCGCTGTTGTACAGTTTTCCAGATTTTCTTGCGCCCCTAAAACCTGCCGCCCTGGGCAGCTGCCCTGTTTGTTCCCCCGTAATTACGGGACTGAATACAGTAAATGACCCTATATTGTAAGCGCGACCTTAAGGGACCAGTGTTTTACTAGTCAGCAAAGGAAACCTCGTTTTAGGGGCTGAAATCCTCTATCGGTGTTGCAATGTATAAAAATATCTCCAGAACGTGCTTTCATATAGACTCTGCCAAAGTGCGGTGCCGAAAGTAGTAGCCTGCCTAACCACTTTTGATAGTGTTGTGTAAACATATGGTATTTACAATAGACATAACCATATTGAAAAATTGAGATATGTTTCCATTGGTGGTCTAGTGCATGACATCATTAGTACCATGTATTTTTGAATATAAATACATATTATGTTTTCTATTGTGACATTTGTCAGATGATTATCAGAAACTTCAATTTATGAAATAACTGGTGACAATGACCAATCGAAAATCAACATTCTCGGAATTCCATGGGGGGGGCACGGCCCCACCTTGCCCCTCCCTACGGGCGCCCATGGCTGTGTCAGTTCACAGAACACAGGTATTTTGGCCCCAGAAAATCCATATGTCATTCAAGAGACGCCTATGCACCTACTGAAAGCCAGAGTCTGATGCCCAACATCTGTAGAGAGAATAGTAGTATCAATTCCTTTACGACGAAACAGTGTACGCTGCAGAGTATTGACGCATTTTCATGGATTTCACTGACGAACTGGACGATATTCAGCTGCGTCAAGGGAACATTTCAGAGCATAGTGTTACTAGCCATACGTCACATGATTCCATGCCACTGATACAAAGTTTCTTTGGCGAACACAGTTATCATCTCGAGGAAGTTGTAGCATCCGAGATCACCATATTTGTCCTCATGAGAATTTCTTCTGTGGGGTTATCTCAAATGAAGATTGTTCGCCACACGCCTCAGAACTTCGGAGCATTGCACTTGACATGAACAGCATTTGCAACAAAATACTGCAGAGAATGGCCAAGAACGTGGAATGACGTGCTCAATCAACAGTACCTTGCAGTGAGGATTTTAAGCATTTAACGTAGATAGTAAGTAAATTGACAGACAAACTACATATTTAAGAATCAATACAACGTAGCTTGTATAATACTATGGTTATATGCTGCAATCGACATATTGTAGAAAGGAGCACAAAAGTGGGGGCGTGGCAGTGTTTACATTGAGTGCTTTGAAATGTAAAGTAATAGATATCTCATTTTTATGTGTGGAATTAGATTTTGAAGTTGTTGCAGTGCTCATTTATGATCTCAATTTGATTGTTGTTTCAACATATCATTCTCACAATGGGGATGTAGATGTTTTTCTTGCACAGATGGAAAAGTTGTTGTTAAAGTTGGTTACATATAAAGGGTTTAAGGTATGTATCTGTGGAGATATCAATCTCGATGTTACACAAGATGAGAGAAAAATTCATTATTTTCTAAATTTGTTGCGTTCTTTCAATTTGTATTGTGCTAACTTCAGTCCTACTAGGGGGAGAGCAGTCCTTGATAATATCTGGACAAATATTGATTTAAATTTTTTAACACTGGTACACTTGACATGGCCATGATTGCCCTAGGCTCAGATCATCAAGCTCTTTGGCTGAAGCTAAGAAACACTATACCCAGAACAATCGTCATAGAATCCGTTTTCGAGCGAATTTTTTCGGTAGATAAAACGCTAGAATTTATAACAGGGTTAAATTATGTAGTTTGGGAGAGCTTGAATGTCGGAATTCAAAACATCAAAGGAAGTTAATTTGATCGCTTCTTCAACACATTTTAGCATTATTTGACGTGTGCTTCCCTATTGTTAAACGAACGTATAGTAGGCCTACCTGTAGTCAAAATTCTGGCCTTATAACTCGATATAAGTGGTATTCAGAAGAGCTGGAGAATATGAGGAAACGAGTCATGTTATGCCACATATTATCAAAGAATGGTAGTAAGAAGTATATAGATTTATATAAGAATGTAAGGAAACAATATACCAAGCAGTACTTAAAGCAAAGTTGGAAGCCAATGAGATTGTTATAGCTGGAGCAGTCAATCGACACAAAGCAGCATGGCAGGTCATTAATAAGGAGAGTAAGAGAAATAGGGAAAAACAAAAAACCGAAATATCCCCTGATGAATTTCATCACTATTTTATTCAGTCAGTAGATGATGTTTATGAAACCATCGGTGACTCCTCAATTGATTTTATGGACTTGATTGCCCAAACCCATGCAGTTCAAAAAATTGATTTTAGCTGGAAGGCTGCTTCTATGTATGAAGTTGAAAGGGTGGTGAACAAACTTAAAGCTTCATGCAGCCAAGACATCTACAGCATATCAAATAATTGTATGAAATCAGTAATTGATCATGTTCTTATACCTCTTACTATGTGTGTTAATGACAGTTTGGAAACAGGAGTGTTCCCAGAAACTCAAAAGAATTCAAGAGTAATTCCGGTATTTAAAAAAGGCGAACACAATGCACTGAGCAATTACCGGCAGGTTTCAATTGTCCCAGTATTTGGTAAAATTCCTTTTTGATACTAATAATCTCTTATGTGAGGAACAATTTGGATTTCGATTAGGTATATCAACTATTGGAGCAATTCACTCACTGCTCGAACACGTATTCTTTGCTTTTGAAAACAAGAAGCCTACTAAGATTACGTTATGCGATTTAGCAAGGCTTTTGAATGTGTGTCCCATCCAAATCTGATTAAAAAATTACATTACTATGGAGTTAGAGATAAGCAGCTTGACATCCTGAGGTCATACCTAGGTGGTCGTAAACAAGCACTTGAAGTGGAAGGTGTAAGGTCATCTAATCTGTATATTAAACATGGTGTCCCACGGAGCACAGTTCTGGGACCATTTTTGTTTTTGGTGCTAATAAATGATCTATTTTATAATGTGAACTCGACAGCCAGTTCAGTCTTATATGCGGATGATACAACTTTCATAACAAACGCTAATACTGTAGACAAAGTCAGACGGCAAACAAAGGATACCTTACATTCAGCATTGGAATGGTTTACAGCAAACAAGCTATTACTTAATTCCAACAAAACTCAAACATTGATATTTAGTTTAAGTACTCATCAAATTAATGAAGGAAATGACCCTGTCAAGTTGTTAGGAATTTATTTGGATGCTAGACGTCTTGCGATACACATATTGATTTTATTACAAGGAAATTATCAAAGGTACTGTATTTATTAAGAACCATCTTTCAGAAAGTTCCAAGAAAGTTCCTGCTAAATGCATACTTTGCATTTTTTCAAAGCATCGTGCAATATGAATTTTCCTATGGGGAAATTGCAGTAGCATCTCAGACGTTCTTGTAATCCAAAAGAAATCTCTACGTCTTATATCTAAGTCTCCACCAGGTGCACAATGTAAAACCCATGTTTATTGATAATTCTCTATTACAGTAATTAATTTGTACATTTTTAATGCATTATGTAAAATTAAAATCACAGATGTTAAATACCGAAATGACTTCCATAATCACAACCCTAGGAGTAGAAATCAGGTGGATGTACCCTATTGTAGGTTGCAGAAAACAAAGGCAGGTCATTCAATTTGTCCGTTGAAGCTCTTCAACATATTACTACCTAGTGTACAGGTTCTTCCTAATAATATATTTTGGACAAAAGTGAAGCAATGGCTCTTACAACATCCTTTTTATTCAACTAAGGAGTTCTTTGCAATGGAAGTAATCGATATTTAATTAAGATTTCTGGAAATATTATGTACTAAAACTGTAATATATCTATACTGTATATTGAGCCCGATATCACCTCTTCGATTGAGACATCGATGGCTGATGTTATTGCATGATTCCATGAACAAACCGAGGACTTCCGAGAAGCTGTATTTTCTCTTTGTAAGTAGCTCTCATTTGATTTGTAATAAGTTGCCGCTCTGAGAACCGATATTTTTATGTTTTCCTGACGGCTGGAATTATTAATGGATATTTTGAATGATATCAACGGCTGGAAATTTCTACGAATTATTTATGTATTGCTGAGAAAAGGTATAGCATCACAGATGTGTGAAAGCTAAATTATTGGTCGCTCCCTTGACTAGGGCCGCGCTGTCAGAACTTCTGTCGTCTACATGATTATACTTTTGTATCAGGCATGGTCCTGATCTGACGTGTTTTTCGTTTGTCTGGTTATCTAAGCGTGGAGGCCACGCGATAATTCATCACGAAGTGAGAAGTTATTTGAAAAGTGCAGTATAATTGCCTGTGTGGCACTGATATAATATTCAACGTCATTTTGTCATATTTCTGACATTTCAGGTAAGTAGAATTGGACAGGGATACGTTACGTGTCATAATCTTAGCTTTGCTATTTTGTTTCCGAGTCTTTTCTATAGGTCTTCGAGAGGCTTAACTTAGGTTATTTTGATTGGAGATGAGTAAATTTATGTTAGGGCAGATTAGTATGGACTAGCCGTTATTCACCTCTCTGAGGTAGGCTAGGGGTCTGCTCTCTTTGTGAATAAACTCAGTGTGATTTAAATGTAAGCCTGGCCTTTTTATTTTACATTTGTGTGTTTGTATTCCTCTGGACTGGTAGTTTATGATCTCCCACATACCCGACACCCCCAATTTCAATTTCCTTGTGGTTTCCCAGTCCAAGAATGCATTCCTCCCCATCCTATATGTCTTCTCGTTGGGGAGGGTCTCGGAAAGATCATTTAAGGTCTGTGGCTCTCCGAAAAACTTGTCAAACGGGCACAGTATATGCAATTATTTGCTTACAACATGTAGGTTGCAATGTCTATTGCATACTCTATGCTTAATGAAAGAATAAAGATTGATTAATCGATTGACTCACGTATTACTTCAGGATGGTATCGTTTTCTATGCTTCCCGAACACCTTCTTATTTCTCTATTCATACGCAGTCCGTAGATCGGAGCCTTACTCCCTTAAATCTTCTTATGACCGAGAACCGTTTCGACGACGAATAATAATAATAATAATAATAATAATAATAATAATAATAATAATAATAATAATGTTATTGCTTTACGTCCCTTTTGACTACTGTGGCTTTTAGAGACGCCGGGATGTCGGAATTTTGCTCCGAAGGGGATCTTTAACGTACCAGTAAATCTAATGGCACGACTCCCTCGCATTTGCGCACCCTCAAATGCCAGCTGACTGCATGAGAATACGAACCTGCAACCTAGGGCCCAGCAAGCGAGAACGCTACCGCTGAGCCACGCAGTCAGTTGTTTCGACAAAGAAAGCGACTTTGTCCCAGCTGTACTGGTTCCTTAGCATAATTTCGACGATGTTGTCTGGAGTTTTTGAACCAACGTTGGTTTCAAGTTGTTGTCTTTCCGCCGTTCATCGAATGCAGACGAAGAACATATGATATACATCTGGATTATTTTCACAGTAAATGCATACAGAACTCCTTATTTTGGCCATACAACAGAGGTAACTCTGAAAGTAGCCATGGCCAGTCAACATCTGAGTCAGGTAGTAATTGATCTCACCATGCCTTCTGGTTGTCCACTCAACCAAACTGCGTATCAGCCGAGACGTCAATCTTCCTCTGAGATCAGCATTCCACCCCTGGTGCCAAAGCTCCATCTTGTGGGGCAAAGCTTTCTTCCGCGCTTGTACCTTGCTCAGTTCTTCTTGTCTGAAATATACGTCCTGACGTTCTTGCGCAACACCTGAGACAACCAGTACTGCAGGTTTCGAAACAGTGCGATGAGCGCACGCCACCCTCAGAGCTCCTCTCCTCTGAATGCAGGGGGTGTCAACCAGATAGGGATTATTTGGTACCATCGGTGTAGTAGCGCGGCCAGACGTAAGGAGCGGATTAAGCGCTGTATATCGTCTTGCCAACATATGCATGATACACGTTTTAATTGAATTGCAAATATATCCCTATATTTAGTCAATAAATATACACATAATTCCTAATTGACATTTCCTTGCAATTATCTTGCTCACCGACGATAATTACGTCACTTATCATTAAATAAACATTATTTCTACTGGGTTGGCGGCATTGACCAACATGGACGCTCTGTTTATGTCGTGTTTGATGTAAACAATATTGGCCGTATATTAATATTTTATAATAAGCTAATGTTGTGTTCTTTCTCATCTTTCTTTCATCAAATCGTCTTCTTGGTAATGAGAAGTGAACAGTTCTTCTTCTGCTACGCCAAGTAAGTACGCTTATTTTAAGAGTTTAAGTGAAAACTTGTTTCGGTAGTGCCTGTGAAAAATATATCGTACCGGTAGCCTAGTTTTGAATTGATATTAGACGCAGTGTACAGGTGATATTCTACTTGATATATTAATTAACTTTCACTATTATTTATTCCACAGGTAGGCCTACCAAATTCTGTGAATAAACAAATCGTAAATTGCTGTTCTCGAAATAGCAGATGAATGTGGCAATTTGGCCTACTCTCCTGAGAAATGACCCAGGTAAGAGTCTATGTTACCGTAATGTTTTCAACTTGATACATCTTGCAGAGATACATACAGTATCATGAGCCTATTGCATATGTGTACTCAAGTTCTTGAGGAGATCAGTTCTTGCACAGCCATTCCAAAGTAATGGAGGTTACAAGCGTACAACTATATTGTTTAAAAAATTAATGTTAAAAATTATATATTCTGAAACCAAATATGTTGCAAGTATAAGTTTTGTTTTTATTAAGGTTCAAGCATAAATCAATTTCCATTCATCAAGTAACATCCAAAATATCACCTTTAAAAGAGGGTAACGGAGGTTACTCACACATATGGCTAAGTCGTGACTTCTTAACTATTTCTTAAATTTTCTGTGAATAATAATGGTAAAAAAAATATTTTAAATTAATCAAATTCTTAAAAAGTTGGGCTATTTATTTGCAGTACTCCCATGAAAAATAATGTATGAACTATTTTACAAAAAGTAACGGAGGTTACAGCCTGAGTAACGGAAGTTACATGTGCATTTCAAGATGTGGTTTCTGGCTGTTTATGGCTCAGATTAGAGTCATTTTTAATAAAGTGTAATAGGAAATGAAATTGCTAGGATCATAAAGAAATGCAATTTAGTTTTGATGGAAGAAACATATATTTAATAGTTTTAAACAATTAGCCTAATTACTACTAGGCTACCTTACAGTATCTTGTCTTTAATGTTGAAAATAATACTGAAAATTATATTATTTGAGAGAAAACTATTACAATATCTTAATAAAGAAATTTCAAATAGTTTTAAGAAATAAAACATGTTGAAAGTAAACAGTTAGCCTATCTATCAATAGTCCTAATGGTACGATGCAATGTCTGACCCAGAAATCGTTAAGCCTCCCACACATCTCCGATAGACTCATGAAAAACATACTGGACACGATTCTGACCACTTATCTTTACTTCTGGAGTTTTCAATATTGTTTTGATTTGTTCAAACTGAATAAATTTAATGTAATTTTCATCCGTTCGTAATACTTTCTTGGAACTGTCGCACGTTCTCATGAACATTACTTGAACCTCCCCTTCTTCTTCACAGACACAACTTTGGCAAACAGCCACATAATTATAGACATTATTTTTTACTTGACCTTTTATTTCCACAAGAACATAGATACCACACGTGATGTTTTTTGCCGTAAGTTCATATCTGTTTGGTTGAACTGATGATGATGTACCTGGTTCAGCTTTGGTCTCCTCCTCACTGTCTGATGGAAATACATCAGCATATTTAATCCTTTGATGTTGACTCTCCTGTAAGTATTCTCCTTCTTGTTCTGTGTCGGTATCTGAGTCTAAAACCTTAATTTTCTTTAGTTTAGACTTTGCTGTGATACCAGCAAGAACATGGCTGTCATCATGCTTCTCAAAATAATGCAGTGAATTGAGACCAATTACTTTTTCCTTCTTGCTCTTCTGTTTTAGCTTGTACTGTACTTTTCTTGCTTTTTTCCATCGAGTGTTAAGCAGGTCTTCATTTTGTTTGATGTCTTCTTTTGGAACAAAGAAAACGTGGGTTTTCTTGCAGGTCATTGTGGCAAGTTCATAATACTCTTTCGCAGAATTAATATTGAGGTTTTCCGCTTTAATCTTGTGCCAAAGTAGATTCTTAACTACGGCTCCGACGCCATATACAGCACCTTTGCCATGAGATGCAGCAAAAGTTGTCCATTCGACGAACTGACAGTTGAGATCGTCCTCTAGTTTGCAAAGGTTTGAGACTGTATACTTGCTCCGAAATTGACTTGCAGCATTGTCTGAGAATATAATTAGATGGTCAACTTGTGGAAATTCTTCTTTAATGAAATTGCCTATGAGTTTCAAAAATGTCCACACTGCATATTTACTATGGTCTAGGTTGTCACTAATTATTACAAGCGATTCAGTTTTACTTGTGGACCTTATAACACAAGTAAAAACAGTGACATGGCGTTCTCTCCAATGCGCACTTTGTTTTTGATTCTGTGCGGTCAAAGAAGCGTTTTCCGCAAAATCAACTTGGAGGCCATGGTCAAATACAAGGTATTCTCTGCATCCCATGCGCTCTGTTCAGTATATAAAACTGGTGAAATCTCGACAGATATTTATGAATATTTATGTTCGAACATAAAATAGTTATAATTATCGTCGAACATAAACAGTCGTATGCAACTCGTCTATAATTGTAATTAAGACACTCGTATGGAAATTATAAAAATTGTGTCTTAATTATTGTCATTATAGGCTCGTTGCATAATGTACTATTAAGTTACAAGGTGCACATATAATAAGCCACTACAACAGAGATCTGAGTGAAATCACATGAAATTTTATTAACAAATAGGTGCAGGCTAGAACTATTACCACTGTGTTGTATTGTTTCTTCCAGTATCACAGTAAACAATTTGTTTTAAAGGACTCTTCACCTTGTATTATGTTATATCGTGGGATAGATAGATACAAGATAAATATAATTCATTTATTATATGCCAATTTAATGGTTGACATACCTATATTTTATTCCTACACGTTACTTACAATATTTTTCAACACGTAGGATGCTAATGTCTAAGCCAGTCACAGCTCGTGCTCAGTAGCGGCTGGTGTAGAAAATTAGTTGTGTGTAGAGATGGGCAGCAGTCGACTGAAAACAGTCGAATTAGTCGATAGTTAAAACAACTGCTTTTAAAAAACAGTCGAATGAATTCAACGACTACTCACCGTATCATAAACAAGTCGTTTGCAAACGACTGATCTCAAAACAATCGTTGGAAATCATTGGAATGAAACAAGTCGTTGGCAAACGACTAATTCCAAGCGAATGGAATCATTCGAATTGAAGTAGTCGTTGTAAACGACTGATCCCAAAGCAATCGTTGGAAATCATTGGAATGAAACAAGTCGTTGGCAAACGACTAATTCCAAGCGAATGGAATCATTCGAATTTAAGTAGTCGTTCTAATCAAACGACTTCTTCAGGATAACTTCATGCTACAATTCATTGTGCTGTATGTTTATTGTAGAGCTTTAATTAATAAGTTAAGTATACCTGTAGGTGCCTATAGTTTTATACAGTTCGTTGATTCTTTCAATGAAATAGCCTAAATCCAGTTGTCCAAGTTATTGGAAATGTTAAGCATTCAATATTTAGGTTATGCTTGAACTCCCGGTTTTCTGGCCCATCATCCCAGGCAAGCCTCCCAGTCAGATGGATCATTTGGCTGTAATTTTGAATTAGAGTAAGGTTGTAGTATGCGTGGTCAGATTTAGACAATAGCCTACTCCATGAAGGGGTCATGGCTACGCCTTCTATGTTTGTTTATTGAATAGAGTAATGGAAATGAGGGATGTATACTGATTTTAAGATTTGTGGAATGAGTTTATGAATTTTTAATAGAATTTAATGAAGTCTTCAGTAAAGTTGAAGGAGACATGATCGTGTTTAGACAATAGCCTACTCCATGAAGGGGTCATGACTATGCTTTCTATGTCTGTTTAAGGTGTAGTGTGGCTGAAATGAGGGAGATTTACTGATTTTGGTGTTTGTGGAGTAGTCTTTTCGTTTATAATTTAGGTTTTGTGAAGCTCGTTGCGGAGTTGTTTTATGGATTTTATTGCTCTGCAAATGAAGTGTATTAGGGGGTTCTGGGTTTGGTTTAGCTGTAGTTTACAGGGTTATGGCTGAGAGTTGTTGTAGCAGGCCTAACAACTGTGTCAGCAGTGGCGTGCTGTGTGGGAGGGGGGGGGGGGGGGGGGGGTTAGTGGCAAAGACATGAGGGCAGGGATGGAAGAGTTTATGTGTTTCCTCACAGTTGGCGCACTTAGGCTTATCTCGAGGTACCGTACAGATAGAGTGGTGATGGTGATGGAAATCTCCAGCGGGTACTGTGAGGACAGCTTGACGGCTGTAGGTGCCTATAGTTTTATACAGTTTCTTGTTCGTAGATTCTTTCAATGAAATAGCCTACGTCCAGTTGTCCAAATATATATGTATGTCATTTCATTGGAACTCCTTAACACAGTCTATACACTTTTAATGAGAATTGGGTGCATTCTTGAATTATTACACAACTTGAACATGGGCTTACCAATTATGGCTTAGAGTTCTATTTATTTTATGATTGAATTTCATTCATTTATTCTACCGCGTGATAAATGAATTACAAGAAAATTATTATGAAATTCTCCCCATAGCGTGATGGCAATGATCGATGCAAACATAGAATAGATTTTCCAGGAAAATTAAATCAGAAAATATTTTATATTGGGATCCAATATTAATAGCATTTTAGCAAGTCGGAGGGTGTGTATGCTCAAATTGATTCTGGTTGTCAATTGGTTTGTAGAGATGGGCATCAGCAGTCGACTGACAAAAGTTAAAACCATCGACTTGTTTGACTGCTTTTAGAAAACAGTCGAATGAATTCAACGACTACTCACCGTAACATAAACAAGTCGTTTGCAAACGACTGAACTGATCCCAATTGTTTTAACATGCTCTGAGCGTTGGCATAGTTTTACGTTCTGGTCATAAATTGTTTGTATTCACATGGTTGCCAACATCTCCACTGAAAGTTCGCTCTCGTTACTGTTCTAAAGTGCTCTATTGTCGTGTTTCGTGTGTATTTATTCTAGGCTGTCGTGAAACAAGTAGGGTAGTTGTATTCATTCATTCCTATTCATGAGCTTAAATGGCACTCTTTCAAACGCATACATGTGTCAGAATCCAACACAACACAAAATAACATAATGACTTGATTTTGTCTGCTGTTAATTCATTTTATGGGCTTGGGACATCTTGGTCATCAGCCCCATGCAGTTGGGTGTGGGTAGAATTGCTCCGATAATGTGATGACTGTAGTAGTGTGTGTAGCTTTATAAGGGACAGGCTTGGGGAGGTGCCCCAGGAGTTGAAATAAGGTTCTACCGGATTTCCATCAGGAAAGGAATAAAATAAAATAATGTTGAGGCCCACAGGAGAGATCTGCAGAATATCTTGGCTGAGTGGACAGGGAATTTGTAACTGTTCCTGTTGGTATTTCAATTTCATTTTAGTACATATTATTATTAAAAATTCTTAAAAATAAATGTCCCTAACTATGGCTGCCACCTTTCCAGTCCTCATCTGAATTACAGAAAGTATAGCCTACACACTACTACAGATACCACAATAACAGAGATTATCATATAAATCCTATACACTTCCAAACATATGGGGCTAAATGAATATGTTATCAAAAGCCCTAAAATTAATATCAAAAACACAATGATTCTACAATAAGAGATTCTTTTAAAATATAGTTATAGTAGGTGCAAACATACACATAACAGCAAATTCAAGTTCTCCATTTCAAGCATTACACATTTATTAAGTTAACTGTTTCAACATACAAACTTGCATGTGTTGTAGGAATTTGCGGTTCATCGGTGTCAGCCATGGCGTCAAGGAGGTAATAGGTCCATTATCATGTGCTGTAGCCTACCGTTATACCTTGGCAAGAAAGAAGAACATGCCTCAACACATACTTTTAAAAGGACCAGATTTGATTACTGTATTTTTGCTAAGTTTGATTTTGTCTCTCTCTGTTATTTTTTCTTCGTGACAAACTTTTTAAATAAAATGATGATTTCTAGCAGTATTGAGTGTGTTTCTTGTTTTTCATTGAAAGTCCTATTTCTCCTTTCCCCTTCACAGCATGTCATAGAATTTACTGTATTAGTGTGCCATGAAATTTGTTTATGTACATGTACTTACTGTATTTCACCCTTCAAAATTGGTGGACTGGATATATTTTAAAGGGAATATCAAATGAACTACTGTATATACATTTTGTGATATCCAATTATTTTTCTGAAACTAATGAATTTGGCATTAATTACACCAACAATTTTAGTGTGATGAGGATCAGGTTACACCACCTATTTCCTTAGTATTCTCTCTTAAAATTTTCCTGTTATTGCGAACAGCATCAAGCATTTTAAGATATGAATATTCTCCCTTCCCAGTACTTTTACTTTCTAGTTTTATCTCGGAACTAATCGGTTATAATTGGGCCTACAGTGGTTAATTGGAAGGGACCATTTTTTTTAAATTGAGTAATAATATGCTGCAGACCTTATAGTAGCCTAATTCCTGTCAATGCAATATGCTCTAATTGCAACTGAAAGAAATGTAAACATGTAAATTATTGATGAGGTCATGTCCTAAATGCTGTGATTGCTCATTTCAGAGTTCCGGAATTCACAATTTCCCACTTTGGTATTATAAAAAAAAACTGTTATTGCTATTTTGAATGTGATTTATCTCGTGTAGATCATATTATTATCTCCACACTTAAAAACGTGTGCTATAAGTATTGGGAAGATTGTGATTTTCGGAACATTGAAGTGGGCAGAGCAGTTAGGACGAGAATATTTAGCGGAACGAGGGGAAGGGGTGGGGTAGGCTACCCGCACGGCCGTGCTCAACTAGTACCGCGGTCATACACCAGACAGCGCTGAAGTCTTAGGTGCCAAGAATTAGCATGGCTGTCGGCTATCTGTAGTAGTAGGTAATCTGTGTCTGAATGGACGACTTTACTTGTGGCGTGGCTTTGAGTTTCCTGAAGTGTCTCAAAGAGTTCGCTGGTGGTCTTGTGGGCAAGAGACGAATGGAGGCACGTTGTCTTGTGATATCTGCCAGAATGTTATTTACCGAAATGAAGTGTCAACGATTTGCGATTGGTAATACGTATATAGTATCGTAATTCGTATTAAATATACCTCCAATATAAGCGTAATGATAAGCGTTGTAAAATGTAGTGCATGAAATTACCGGAACCGGTTTATGTTCTTATAGCTTCGGCACACTGTTCGTAGATATGACAGTTTCATTGTGCGAAATGAAACTTTAATTCTAACGCAGCTGACATGGACCAAGTCGTTAGAGAACCTCAAAACGTTTAGTTTGAACTGTGCTACAAAATACGTAGGTGATGATGGTTCTCAAAGACTAATGAAAGAGGGCTATAATCTGTGCATGCATTAATTATTGAAAATGTTTTGTGGGCCTATCAAGTTTATATAATGAATTTTAAGGCTGTCTGTTTTGCTAGACGGAGTGAAATTTCCTCCAACAATACTTTATTCGTGGTGTGACGTATAGCTTTGTTAGCTGTCACCCCGGAGGTCTGGATTCGATTCCCGTCTCTGTCAAGACATTTAATTCTGGTCTGAGGGCTGGAATGGAGTAGGCTACACTAAGCCTCGTGAGGGAAAGCTGAGAAGCGGTGGGTTCGATTTCCACCTAAGTCATCCTGGAAGTGGTTTTCCGTGGTTTCCCACTTATACTCCGTTCAAATACCGGGATGGTTCCTAACGAAAAGGCAACGACCGTTTCCTTCGCATATCTCACCTGAATTATAAATGCACACACTACTACAAATACCACAATAACAAAGGTTATCAAACAATCATTCCACACTCGTTCAAGTACATGGGGCCAAATGATCACGATGTCCGAGGCCCTCAAATGAAACAACAACAAAAGCCACTTTATTTTCAAGGGTATGAAGAGAAGGAGGAGTTCAACGTTCTTAGGTCGTACTGTTCGTGCAAAGCTGGGTGATTTTTTCGTGAATAATTCCAATTTAATAGGAATTGGCTGTCTGGGAAGATATTAACCCACATTTTTTTAAGCTAAGGAAATGCATTCATCTAATGGGCCTTTTTTTTATCTCATCTTTTCTCTACTGGAGCCACTGAATTTCCTTCTAAAATGTCCTGCACATCCGTTGAGCAGCAATGGTATAGGCTAAACCTAGCGGAAAGTGCATGGATCCAGAACGGGTGATGAAACTTAACAGGAAGAGGAGAATTCTTAATTCTGGCAATTTACCAAATTCCACAGACATAAAAATAGGCTTCTTAATATACAGCTGTAAATTTTAATTTATGTCTGAATTACACATTACACACGTCAGGTGAGACGCTCCTGACGCAATCACCATATTCTCTGTTAAAAAAAATACATAAAACATACTACTGAAAAAGAGACAAATCTTAGAAATATCTATAAACCGACTTTATTTCTGTGCATGTTGTATCAACAAAGTATCCCTTTAAATATGCCGTGTCTCACTACCTGTTGTGTACACTTCAGAAAAACCCGTATCTCAGTGCTGGACTACCAGTTAGTCCATCTCTTTAAATGTCATGTACTTCACCCAAATTCAGGTCAACAGCCGTAAGCTAATTATGACCTATATTCTGTACACCATTACCTCTGATGCTTACTTATCTGATTGAGTCAGACCCCCTCGACATGTCTAGATTCACCAGAGCTAATTATGTGCCCAAAGACACGTGCCGGGCCACCTGGCTCTGACGTCACCTTACCTGACTCAGCCCAACAGTCACTCACTCTGCAAACTGATTATTATCATTACTTCTTAAAAAACAAAACTTACCGGATTTTACACTTCTGTGCCATGTACACCATCTCTCATATCCTTATGATATATATCTCCTCAGACTATTGATATTGTATGTCCCATACAGTTTCTTACCATCTTCATCCTCAAGAACATATGCAGTGTTGCCAATCCTTTCACTCCATAAGAAAGAAAACCTACCTACTGACCAATCCGGAGAGTTACCTACATTCCTCTAAATAAACCCTAACAAAAAATAAAATCGAAGTCCACCTATGCACCATTGTTTACCTTAAAGCTCTGCAGCCATTCCTCTAGAGATAAAGATCTTACCTGGTCAAACTAAAGTGAGAAAATTTAAACGCTCATGCCTCTAAATAACCTGACCTTCCCATCTGCTTTAAGAACAGTTATAAGTGAATTTAAATACTGGCTATTAGAGTATTCAATTATGCCATCTTCTAGCATCTGATCTATTTGCTGTTGAACTGCCTTCTGATAACAAAAAGGAACTGGATATATGTGTCCGACAAGCACCGAATAATTATGCACGTTTAACGAATGTGTGTAGCAATTGGTCTTGCCAATTCTCTCCTCAAAAATCCTCTTGTTGTCTAGCAACCCATTATAAAGCTGAACACTACGTTGTTCCCCGAAATTATCACTAAATGCAGCCATCCGTAAGGAATCTTCCAATGACCTGTACGACTGCACATTCCCTACAAAAAATAATGGTACAAGTTCTGTACCCACAGCCACCTGACCGACCTCCTCAACACCACTGGCCGAAATCACAGTACTCAAACTACACACCTCTGACGTCACACCACACTGCTTACCTGGGTAGTTAAACGGTATAATTATTTCATTCTCGTTCCAATTCACCTTTACACACTCTTGCTCATAGCATAATTGAGCTGAATATCTACTTAACCAATCAGAACCTACTATTAATTCATATACTAGGTTCGGTATTATTAAACAGGCCAGTCTCTCCACGTGGCCGTCAATTTCTAACTCCACCAGTACTTGTTTAGAAATTAAATGGGACCTCTTTCCCACAGCAGTTATTCCATAAGTAGATTTAATAGGTATCCCCTCAAAAATAGTACCTCTTTCCTTCATTTTAGAATAAAACATGGCACTCAAACTACTTCGTGCGCATCCTGAATCAAACAATGCAAAAACGGGCGCCCGAGACACATAGACTTTGGCCACAGGGAAACAATTTTTACACTCACTCACTTCCTGAACATCTGTTAGCTCCCTAAGTAAATCACTTTTCACATCTAGGTCATAATTATTACTATATATACAAGAGTACTGGTTGGCGAAACACCCTACCGTACAGCAACCCTACCTAAATGTTCTACCTGTGATTATTATTTCCTTCATTTTCACTCCCCATTTTATCTCTTTCTCTTTTTATCGTCTCTCTCTCTTCTCTCCTTATAATTATTGTTTCCCCCTCCTCTGTACTACACTTATCAATGGTGACACTACAGTTCGCTTCCCCTCCTCGTGTCCCGTCCATCTCGGCTACTATTTCCTTCCACACCTCACTATTTTCTTTCTCTCTATCTTTCAGCCTGGCTTCCATCTCCTCTAAGAAATTACCGTTATTCTGCTCTTTCTTTCTACCCCTATGATTTATACAGGGTGGGGCAGCATAACTTCCTTTTTTCAAACCTTAATAAAACACATTATACGAATCAGAAAATTTTTATTTTTTAATATAATGTAGGTACAAATATAAAGTTTTGTTTTACTTGGTTTTGAAGATCAAATCAGGTAGGTGACGTCCCCCATTCTCTACACACTGGGTGAACCGATTTCTGGCGTTTGTCATAATTCTTACCAGCATAGCAGGCGTTATGTTGGCAAGTTCTTCCTGGATGTTGTTCTTCAAATCTTGTAGGGTCATTGGTCGGTTTACATAAACACGGGATTTAAAAAAAAAACATAGAAAAAAAACACAAGGGGTCAAATCGGGGGATCGGGCCGGCCATTCCAAGTCGCCCCTAATTGAGATTAGGCGCCCTGGGAAGTGTTCCCTCAAAACGGCCATCGATGCTCTTGAAGTGTGTGCCGTTTTACCGTCTTGTTGAAACCAAACGCCCCCTAAGTCCAACTCATCCAGTTGTGGGAAAAAAATTCCTGTAACATGTTTACATACCGGTCCGAATTCACTGTCACTGTGACTTCATTTTCCTCAAAGAACCAGGGACCAATTATTCCACCTGAGGAAATTGCACACCACACTGTGAGTTTTGGTGAATGCAAAGGCCTTGGATGCAATTCTCGAGGATTGGTAGCAGCCCAGTAGCGCATGTTTTGTTTGTTGACGGATCCACACAAATGAAAATGGGCTTCATCACTAAAATACACAATAGCTTCCTCAGGCACGACTTCCAGAAACACCTCACACGCGTTCCTCCGAGAATTGAAGTCGCGTTCAGAAAGTTCCTGCACAATCGCCATCTTGAATGGATGAAAATGAAGATCATCATGAAGAATTCTCCTCACAGAACGATTAGAAAGTCCAAGGGCAGACGAATGTTTGCGCGCAGAACGCCGTGGTGATCGCAAAATTGAAGCTCTCACTGCCTCAATGTTATCAGGTGATCTAATGGGCCGTGGGACTCCAGTTCTACGTCTTGTTGCACTTGCAGTTTGTCTGAACGTAGTGACCCACGTAACAATTGATTTCCGGTCTGGGACAGGCGCCAATGGGGCTAAATTAAAGCGATTCCGAAAGGCATGCTTGGTTGCGATCACAGAACAACCGCTCGAAAAGTAGGCCTCAAGGGCAAACGCACGCTCCACACTGTTCCAACGCATGATGGCGACTGAACTGTGTCGGTACAAAACTTTACAGACCCGCCTATTGGACGAGACCACTAGCGCTCCGGTACTACATCACACTACTAAATGGGGCGCACTTGAAAAAAGGAAGTTATGCTGCCCCACCCTGTATATCCCTGCCTTCCCTCAACTCCTATGATATCACCTTGCACCATTTCTTCTAATAAATTACTTTTATTCTGTTTTTTTTTCTTTTACTCTTCAAATTCCTGATTTCAGCTTTCTGCCCTTCATGTACTTTAACTACCTCTTTCTGGCTGTGGCCTAACATCCGCTTCTCCACTTCCGCTAATCTCATACTAACTTCCTCCATACTTGCTTTAAAGCTGTCCCTAATTTGCATATTCTCTTCATCTATTACTTTTTGCATCTTAACTTCCATATTGCTTAAGGCTTTCTTTATTTTACTTCTTTCCATTCCTATCTTTTCCCTAGTCTTTTATCTTCTTTCTCATTACGTTCCAGAATCTCTGCTCTTACTTCCTGCACTCTCTCTACCACCTGTTGACTAATCACGTCTACTTTATTGTCTATAATTTCAATCTTCTTCTCAACCTCTACCCTGACTTCCTCTACGGTTTCTTTTAACTGACCTCGCATCTCTTCCAATATCGTTTCTTTGAACTCCGAAAAACTTTCCTTCATTTTCTCACACTCCCTACGCACCTCCTCGTTCCTTTCCACTACACTGTTTACTCTTTTATTTAATTGCTCAATTTTATTATTAGTTTCTGCCCTATTCTTATCTAATTTTCTGTATATCTCTTTATTATCGTTTTCCATTTGAACATTAGTAGCCTCTAATTTACTGTTAGTAGCATCTAATTTCGTGTTGATCTCTGTATTATTAACCTTCATTGTATTATTAATTTCTTTCTTAGTAGCATCTATATCATTCTTAATTTGTATGAGTAACGCCATAATCCCATCATTAGTACTCTGAACACATTCGTTATCAGCTTCACTCTCTGGGAATAGCTCCGCTCTCCCCATTGATCCTGTCCCTTCCGGACTGCCCTCATTAGTAGCTTCCACATTCTTCATCCCCTCGTCACCACCTGGCCACTTCTAAGTTTCATATCTTCTTCTGTTCCCGTCATACTGACACAGCACACAATATATATATATATATATATATATATATATATATATATATATATATATATATACATATCCCCCCAAAGCACAGAAATAAAAACCATTCCTCTCTCTATAAATACCACTGGTTTTCGGCCTCGCGTTGGGCGTTGAAATGTAATAGTTAGAATGGTATTTGCCGTTCTTGGTCGACCAAATGTAATAGTTAGAGTCCCACTTGGGCGTACAAATGTAATATTTATGATGAGCCTGTTTATAAATCATACCAACAACAACAATGCCTCATGTTGAGCGGACAAATGTAATGAGTATTCACCTAGAGTATCGTGGTGAAACCACTATAAACTTTCAATTTGTTGGGCGCCACCGGGTTCAATCCCATTGAACCGCGGAATAAAATATCTGAAGCACTCACCATAATACCTCGGCATGAAGACTCTTCTTTCTCAGCTCGTATGGAAACTTTAAGCTTCCAAACAGAATGATATTTACCAAGAGAGAATAGGGTTAATTCTAAATACTAGGAGGAAGTGACTTTCATGACATTAATAATAATAAGACAAATTATATTGAACATGATATGAGAAGATTTATTTAATTTACTTTTGACGAAGTGGCGTGAAGCAAGCGGAGACGGAGTCATGAAGTTAAAATTATTACAAAAGATATGAATTTACATTCACTGTGCCCAAATCAAGATCTAAAATTGTGAAACAGAGAAATACGTAATATTGTCGATAACGCTCACCGATGCTGATATCTTCAGATTTGCTTTGCATATTACAAAGCACCGATGCCGTCTGTTGCTGGATAATGCTGCCATCTTGATGTCGTTGACGAAGTATTTTAGGATTAATTTGAGTTGATGTAGTGATGAAGATCTAGCTTCAAGAATCACTTTAATAATGATAGCCCCAATGCACGACTATAATTTTTTGTACGACTGGACAGAATATGTTCTGACATACTGTGCCCGTTCCGCTGTGGTATGCGACGACCCAGCTGACATAGCATCGCACGCCAAACGTTACGGCACACACATGCACTGAAAATATCTAATGAAATAAGGCTGGTGTCGGAATCCAGGAAGAAATAACTTTAAAAAAATCAGCTATGGGTAGCACGAGACGAAGTGTGTCTGGGACGTTTACGGGCGAAAGCAACATGAATTATGAATACAAAGGGCGCCATCCGCCTGGATTCCCATCATTCACAACCTTTCAGGATAAGCCTTAAATTACCAGGAAAAAGGACATCTTAAAAAATTTATTAATCTTGGTTTGGTCAATGCAAAAAATCAAAGGAAAATCCCACATAAGAATATGGTGGATAAGAACTGTTAGGATGAAATGTTCATAGCAAGTCCAAACATTTCTCCTCAAAATCTATGTTCACATGAAAAAAAACTAAAAGATTTTCTTGGGCGCTCAGGATCACCGAAACACTAACACTTGAAAAACACGACACTCGTGACCTCGGAACCCTATCAGTGTTTAATCGTTAACATGGATTTCATGTGAACTGGAAAATAATTATTTAAATACACATATATTCTCTATATGAATTATGTTGAGCGTTGGTTTATTCAAAAGTCTGTTCGCTCTTATCACTATATTTACAAGTAAATTTTATAATATATTTTTAATCAAAATCAATAGTGTTCAGATGGCAATGATGAATCTAGTCACTTAAATTATATAAATTACTTAAATCCACTATCGATCATTGTGACTATCTCACAATTCTCATGTGAGGAAATACATGAAACTCCATCATATTGTTTTTAATCATTCTATTAACCATCTCGAAATCGTTATCATTTAATCGTCATCATCGTTCTTTAATCATCTAAATCATTATCATTATTTTCACTTATTATTTTATTACAATTTATTCAGACGTTATTACTAATTAATTTATCTCATCTCAGCAAGCAAATATCAGATCGAATTATTCAAGATAAATTTTATATACAGAGCGTATCAATAAATATATTATAAAATCAACATAAGTTTTTACAGGATCTCCAGAACCCTCAATAAATCAGCTTTAGGAGGTGTCATAAGATTTTAACGTTTACCAGAGTGCCCGAATATATGTAATCAGATTACTTCAAGGATTGAACTTATCTTGCACTCAAGAACAAAATTAACTGCCATTATTATAAGTGCCAAAAATCCACAATATCAGGATGCTATCATCCATTAGAAGATCTTAAGAACCACAGCTCATCCACAAACATTAACTCACTAAAATCATTAAACCACTCAATTAAATTCAATACAACATTATTACCATAATTCCACAACATATCATTCAGCACTCGGCTGGACCTACAAATTAGACTGGGTTTGCTCGAACCTATCAGTCACATCTCATAACTAGTGGCAATAATCTCATAACAAAAGGGGAAAACTCCACATGAATACGAGCACTCAAATAAGCATCTCAATCTATGAACTGATCCTAATTATAAAGGCTACTGACCCCTCAAGCCTGTGGTCAAACAACTGTGTTAACATCTCAGAAAAACAACAAGTAAATCGCTGAAATAAATCTGAATGTGCATCAAGCATGAATTAAATTCATAAATCTTACTGCTCTGGATAAAATCCTCCAAGAAAAAAATCGCCTGTCGGTAAAATACGTTCAAAGAACAGCACAAAATGTAATATTCCACATGGCTTATTCACTGCCTGAGATTTACGTCTGAATCGAATACTTTCCATTAGAAGAAATAATAATAATCTGAAAAATCCCAGATTGCTTCAAACAAATGAAGTTCAAAAGAACTGCTGAAATGATTAAATTACCATACTCAAAATAAATCAAACAGGATCATGACAAAACTATTGGATCAATTCAAGAATTACTAGAGTGTAATCTTGCTTACATTTACACTCGACCGAAAACTGACACCAAAGTGTGCCATGAATTAACATCGCCAATAAAGAAAAAAATATATCAATCAAATTCCTACTAACTCATTGTAAAAAACTACAAACGGTTATAATCTGACACTCCACGACGGCAGCTGCATGCCTTCATATCCACGAAGAAAAATCTATTTCACTCACATCTGAACAAAATCACGGTAACACTTGCCCTATTATAAGTATGTGCTCATGTCTACATATATCAAGGAAAAATACTCATGTGTGCGCTTACAATACTTGGTTGTTGAAACAGCTTCTTTAATAATCAATTTCCAAAGATCGTCGAGTACCCTAAAATTTGCAAAGACTTCTCGGAAGATCGACGAATTCCCTACCTTTTCTAGAGATCGTCGACATCGAATGCCTCACCTCGAATTGGTACGCTCCTCACTCGGGGTTGATTCCGGGACCGCCACTCCGCTCTGCCATAATGCCTCTTCTGTGTTTAGTGTCCCATATTAAAGTTGGAAGTGTCCATGTTGTAAAGAAACTCCACAATATTCCGTAAAAGCATTTGATTGTTCATCATGAATGGATGCCCCATTAGATTGTCCACAATGTTCGCCACTGTTCCAGAAGTGTATGCTGAAGTCAGTGTATAAATGCACTGAAGGTTTTATGTTAAAGTGTAAAAAGAAAAGTTTATGTGAAATGTGCAAATTATTTTCAAACACCCTATGGTTGTGTAAGTGTTCACTTTGTAGGCACATGAAACAATGTTCAAGTCTGAAGTTATTGTCTATATCCACTTGACTAATATATGATTCATTGTAAAGTTCCGACAACTCGTGGTCGCTTGTGTTCATTTGACTAATTGAATAACTGTAAAGTCCCGACAATTCGTGGTCGCCTATGTTCATTCGGCTAATGGATGAATTGTAAAGTTCCAACACCTCGTGGTTGCCTAGGTTCATTTGGCTAATGGATGAAGAACTGTGCCTCGAAATGTAACGTCTAAATCTCACCAAGTTATAAGCTTGTAAATGCATGTTATATTGAACGTAGTGTTACAGTAGGAATGCATTCTGTAAAGTCGCCTGTGCATGTCCGTGAACTGAACTAGATTTAATGAAACCAGTCACATCGGCTGCCTCAACATGCTGTGATAAACGTTGCTATATAATACACAAAGTCCAGCTTGTATGCTACCCCGAACTCGGTTGAAATCATGCTGTTACTTCGCTTACACAAAGTTTTCTGTGTCACACGGATACCGAAAAATTAAGATCTGTTGACTAGCTTGTTCGAACCGATGGTATTCAGCACTAGATAAAATGAGTTCACTCACTCACACAACGAAAGAAAACAAGTTTCTCTCTCGCACAAAGAAAGATAAGTCACTCTCTGCGGCCAGCCGGTCAAGGACTCCTTCTCACCCCTCCTTCTCCTCTTTCTCCTTCAGCACGTGATCAACCATCCCTGCCGCGGTTGGGGTTGCGTCACGCCCTCTCTGACGTCGCATACCCAGCGACTGGAGTGCCAATTACGTTTCCAAATATAATAAGCAATATTAAATGAAATTCTCCTTTTATCTTCTGCTATTCCTGGAGGAATGGAAATAAGAAAATAAAATAAATAAATGACTTCCTTGCGTGTCATGATCTGATGAGTCGCTCCCTCTTGCCAAACTTCCAAAGAACCCAAAATTTCCATCGCTATCGCATTCTCTCCAGACACATACTCTCAACATGCCAGCGTAGTCGATAGTCCCAAGCTCATATCGGGTACAATACTTCCAACTTGTAAATACGAGGTACGGCTGATAATATTCAAATGTAATTAAATAATTCAGAATTACTCGAAGGAATCTATCGAAGGAATGCTAGCTTGAGTCCAGGGTAAGGTCTTATAAAACATTTCTTCTCCCTCACCCCAGTACCTTACTTCCACGAGCTCCAACCAATCAAACTTCTTCGTTCAGATTGAAGTCTTCCCTCTCCCAACGATCTGTAATGATGCTTAGCTGCGATTCGACCTTTAATAGCGTTGTCTGGATTCTGAGAATCGGTGGTCTCGTAGCTAAATAAGGATGTTTTTGTCGTTGTGTAGCAAGATTTCCTTGTCCTCGATGAAGTTGGCCTCTCTTGAACCAATTTCTGAGAAATGCTACTGACATAGCGTCAGTTCCTTGTCCTCACAATATTCTTGGAAACTCTCCTGCTGTGAGCGCGCAGTCCAGTTTAGCCTCTGTTGCGACATATTTCCCCACATCCTATCTGACTGAAAATACTACGTTTTAACTTACTTCGCCATCCCGTTCAAATTAATATGTGTATGAGATTTAAATCTTCCCTTTTAAATCAATTATTTAAATATAAACATCGTAAACCCTTCTTCTTTTTCATAAACAACAAATATAAAGATAATAATAATTATATATGATGATGATAATTGTTGTTTTAAGGGACCTAACATCCAGGTTATCGGCCCCTAATAATTATATATATACACACATCAAAAAAAGTTTTGCATCACCTCGGTTCCAAGAGTTCCGGAACCTTTAAATACAAAGGGAATAGAGATCAACACAAACAACATTTCAGCTCGTTTTATTGCTCATGAGACCCACACATTGCATGTTGTACCTTCATACAGCTAGACTTTCAGCATTTGTGGTCCAGATTGCAGTACACACCACTACCTCTAATACCCAGTAGCACGTCCTCTTGCATTGATGCATGCCTGTATTCGTCGTGGCATACTATCCACAAGTTCATCAAGACACTGTTGGTCCAAATTGTCCCACTCCTCAACGACAATTCGGCGTAAATCTCTCAGAGTGGTTGGTGGGTCAAGACGTCCATAAACAGCCCTTTTCAACATATCCCAGGCATGTTCGATAGGGTTCATGTCTGGCGAACATGCTGGCCACTGTAGTCGAGCGATGTCGTTATCTTGAAGGAACGCATTCACAAGATGTGCACGATGAGGTCGAGAATTGTCGTCCATGAAGACAAATGCCTCTCCAATATTCTGCCGATATGGTTGCACTATGGGTCGGAGGATGCCATTCAGGTATCGTAAAGCCGTTTCGGAGCCTTCCATGACCACCAGTGGCGTACGTCGGCCCCACATAATGCCACCCCAAAACATCAGGGAACCACCACCTTGCTGCACTCGCTGGACAGTGTGTCTAAGACGTTCAGCCTGACCAGGGTGCCTCCAAACACGTCTCCGACGATTGTCTGGTTGAAGGCATATGCGACACTCATCGGTGAAGAGAACGTGATGCCAATTCCGTGGGGTCCATTCAGCATGTTGTTGGGCCCATCTGTACCGCGCTGCATGGTGTCGGGGTTGCAAAGCTGGACCTCGCCATGGACGTCGGGAGTGAAGTTGCGCATCATGCAGCCTATTGCGCACAGTTTGAGTTGAAACACGACGTCCTGTGGCTGAACGAAACGCATTATTCAACATGGTGGCATTGCTGTCAGGGTTCCTCCGAGCGGCAATCCGTAAGTAGCGGTCATCCACTACAGTAGTAGCCCTTGGGCGGCCTGAGCGAGGCCTGTCATCGACAGTTCCTGTATCTCTGTACCTCCTCCATGTCCGAACAACATCGCTTTGGTTCACTCTGAGACGCCTGGAAACTTCCCTTGTTGAGAGCCCTTCTTGACACAAAGTAACAATGCGGACGCGATCGAACTGCGGTATTGACCTTCTAGGCATGGTAGAACTACAGACAACATGAGCAGCGTACCTTCGTCCTGGTGGAATGACTGGAACTGATCGGCTGTCGTACCCCCTCCGTCTAATAGGCCCTGCTCATGCATGGTTGTTTACATCTTTGAGCAGTTTTAGTGACATCTATGAACAGTCAAAGGGACTGTATCTTGGATACAATATACACAGTCAACGTCTATATGCCGGAGATCTGGGAACCGAGGTGATGCAAAACTTTTTTTGATGTGTGTACAAAAGAAATAGTGTTGGTGGCTATGATATTTCCCATGAAATTAATAATAATAATAATAATTCTACCTTAATTCTGAAGGTATTACAAGGTTACCTTAAGACAATTAATTTCAAAAATGTCAACTAAAGATAACGCCC
Organism: Meconema thalassinum; assembly: GCA_946902985.2. Lineage (NCBI taxonomy): Eukaryota > Metazoa > Arthropoda > Insecta > Orthoptera > Tettigoniidae > Meconema > Meconema thalassinum. Next base: position 742,044,114 of record OX336389.2, read on the forward strand.
AACTGCCGTAGGCCCACCGGTATGTAAAAGTAACTAAGCTCATAATCCTCATCTAAAATTTCGGTATTTTTCCTTAAAGTTTTCAATATGTTAGAAAACTAGAAAACTACAGCTGGGAATTGCACTTATTTTGCTCTGAATTATGGCTTCCTGTAGGCAATGCACTGACACCGTGTTATCAATAGGAATATAATTAGTTAAAAATCAGAAATTAATCTCGTTAGTTTATTTCTATACTAGCCTATTATTTTAACATATCATGCCAAGCGTTTAACAAAGACAGTGAGAATAATACCGGCTTAAATCTAGGCGTAGGCCTAATTTATATGCCAGCTTAGGACGTGGCGGGAAATACATTTGGAACAGCATCATCACTTAAAAATTTCCTTCCAGGCAATACTGGCTTGTAATCTAAAGGTAAGAAATGGGCTAATCATACTCTCATGTGGGCTGATATGTGTGATTTCCTTTCAGCACGAAGAATTTTGAAAAGCCACTATTTTCTCAAAATAAGACCATTGGCAAGGAAGTAAACGTTACTTTGTAGTTGCCACATCTGTTTTTGCACTGGGGAACTGCACAATATTGAACCATTATTCTATAATGTATAAAACAACGAATATGTATGCGTAATTCGTAACTACAACTCACACAACCTAGTCATGGCTGCCCACAACATCGGTTTGTAAACAAAGTCACGTGATAGCGTGGCGTCAGAGGGCGGTACTAGTCTAGTCGTCCATTGCGGCCATGCGTTTTCGACATTTCTCATTCCTCAGCGAAGCAGACCAAATCTCCACACCATACATGAGAATTGACTGTGTGGTGGACATCAGTAGTCGCCGCTTGCTTTGCGGCGGAACATGTGATAATATTATTATTATTAATAATAATAGTAATAATAATACGAATACTTGCATTATTTACCAAACATTTATTCACAACTAAATAACACGTACGAGTACATTCCAATATGAATGTTAAAAATACACCACGTGCGTAGAGTTTAAATTTTTGAACAACCGAAAAGTAGGCTAAGGTTTTATTTTTCGATGATCCATGTAGGTTGTTATATTAGAACTTTGTATAACAGGTCCTATTGGTAATTAAGTCGAAGAATCAGTGCTAAAATTTACCGGGAGTATAAATCTGAAGAATTTAATTATTTTCTATGACTACAACGTGTCATCCAAAATTGCCGTGTTCCACGCTGAGAGTTCTGGCCCACAGGCCGTGCGTTGTTCAAGCTAGATATACAAGAAATTACTGTATTTGTGGGTCTAGGAGGAGCATGATGCTATGTTTCCCTTTAAGACAGCGATACAGCCATTGTTCCTACGAGTACCGCTCTGGGCTTGAAGGGACGCTAAATCAATTACAGCGGCGGCCAACACGCCGTGGCAAGCAGCACGCGAATAGCGATAGAGCCGGCGGTGAGGCTTGCGGAAGGGCATTATATACAATATTATGTTCATGAATGTCCTAAACGGCCAACCGTGGCACAATTGTCACGTATAGAAAGCGAAATTTTAATGAAATTTCATATTTAAAACCAACAATCAGGGAATTATGGGGACAGGAATGTTCCATGGTGTAGGGAAGAGGACTGAGTAGCATGTGAAGGAAATGGGTACGTGGGGTGAGGATAGGGAGAAAACACCAATGAGGAATGTTTACTGAACGTCTGTGCAAGCATGGGTTTATCTGCTGCGACTCATTCTCAGAGCATAGCCTAAGTAGTTTCACAGGTACACATAATCACGATGAAGGAATCAGGTCAATAATAGACTATATTATTTTCAATTTTGGAAATTTATAAGAAATTTCAGGGTATTTAGAGGCCTTTTTGATGAAACAGACCACAAACTGATTTGCTGTGAATAAAGAATAGTTAGACCTAAGTGAAGAGTGTGAGGTATGTTTGCAAACGAATTAAGGTGGAATATTTCCAGGATAAGGAACTTAGGCAGAAATACATGGAAATAATTGAGAAAATCCAAAGGGTAAACAATTGCAGGACATTTAAACAGACTGGTCAGGATACATGGATGCACGGTAGCAAAGGCATGTCTTGGGACAACTGAGTGTAAAAACAACAAAAAACGAACATCCTGGAACTAAAGATTTAATTTGGCCAGAAATGGTAAAAAAAAAAGCGGAGAAGTAGTGATGAAATGTTTGCATAGGATATTATGATGATGATAATTGCTGTTTTAAAGGGCATAGCATCTAGGTTATCGGTCCCTAATGGTTTGGGGAGTAGTGAAAGATGAGAATGTAATGTTAACTACAACTATAACCACACTTACAACTAAACCTTACACACTAGAAGAAGAAATGGAAACCAAATTGAGAATAAGGCAAATGAAGGACAGAAGGAGAAGAAATACACTCAACCCTCAACAAAAAGGGTTGAGGGACTTGGAACGAAGAAGAGACATGAAAGGCAGATAGAAAAGGGAAAGAGGAGAGAGTTCGCCCCAGAGGCAATGGAAAAGGGGGGAAGAACCGGACCCAGCTCAGGAATACTTCGGCGTCACCAACTCCCGAACCCACCAGCCGTGAGCCCTTGAGGTTGCACTAGAAGTGGTGGCGCTACACACACCCTGCTTCCCTAAGGGCCTTGAGCTGAAGGCAGGAGATATGATGAGAACAGAAGAGGTCTGACCCCTCGAAGAATGAGGGATCAGGAAAGATTAGACAAGGGCCCATTAAGAGGGGAAAGTGAAAGACTCCCTAGGCCTCGGATACCCCAATACCGTCGGGGGTCGTAAAAGAACAAGAGTTGACCAAGGGAGGTCGATAGTAAAGATGACAGAGAGGAGCCCGGCACAAGTAAGTGGAAGTAATGCCGAACTCAGCTGGGGCCCCGTGGTCGCCAACCCATGTCCCAAGATGTGAGCCGCTGGGGGAGCATAGGATATTAAATCGGCATGTGATATAGGAATTGGTACCTCAGCCTGGCCAAAACCAGCAAGGTAACAGGAAAAATTACAACAATTATAGATGCTTTTCTTTGATAAGTGTCCAGGGCAAAGTGTGCTCAGGCATACCAGAAAGGAAAGTTTCATCATTGACCGAGCGTAAGATGGATGAAAACCAGTGTGGCTTTAAACCACAATGAGGATGTAAGGATCAAGTTACTGAGAAATGCTACGAGAAGAATGATATTTCGGTTCGTGTTTTGTAGATCTCGAGAAGGCGTATGATAGAGTACCAAGGAAAAGGATGCTGAAACTCCTTAGGGGTTATTGTATCCGGGGAAGGCTGCTATAAGAAAGCAAAGTATTTGAGTTCGTAGTTTATGGTTGCTACAGGAGTGAGTCAAGGCAGTAATCATACACCACTACTGTTTATTTTATTGTTGTTGTTAATTCGTATTAGGGGCTTGGGACATTTTAAAATGTTCTTCGTTAGCCTATTGACATCCATTCTGTATATGTGACCACAACATTTCAGTCTCCTTTTTCTGATAGAAACCGTGTTTTTTCAGTACTTTGATAGATTTCATGTGGCTTCATTTCCATCCAAACCCGTTTTCATATTTTGGTCGTAAGATTTTTCTGAGAATGTTTCTCTCTTGTTTCTCAATATTTTAAACTTGTAATTGGTCCCCAATTATCAAAGTTTCAGATACCTTAAGTGTTTCTGGTTTGACTACAGTAATATAGTGTCGTAATTATGCAGTTTGTGAATTGGAGTTTTTATTATATCCGTTCCAGGCTTTTTGTAATTTGGCAACTCTTTCCTTGATGGCTTCCTGATTTAACCCTGCTGGCTGAATAATTTCTCCTAAATACTTGAACTTTTCCACTTGAGAGATATTTCCAAATTTGGTGAATAAAAGTTGGTTGTTGAATCCTTATTTAGCTACCAGCTATTATTATCATTATCATTTTTATTATTCTAATTAATGGTGGTATTGGTAATTGGTAGCAAATTAATACAGATATAGTGAATAGCTGAAAAGGTTCGACTAATATGTGCTTTATCTTTACGGCCCCACTGCACACGGCTGCTAAGCAGTGGAAACACTAATACATGTGACCATTGTATGACACAAGGAATTCTCTACCTGTACTGTGAGAGAACTGGGAATACGGAGCAAGAATTTAATTATTCTACCCTGGGACACGGTGTCACTGCATTTTACAGTCACTGTAGGAAGTAACTCGGATTTTGTGGTTTCTTTCTCGATCCAAAATATGGTGTGCTGTTATTAGATAGATGAGTTTCCCCTTTATACTCGTATAAGTGTTAGAGTATCTTCATGATCTTAGGACCACGCGGTCGATTTTCGGGTAAGGAAGTTAGACTTTTTTATTCACTGGAATATATATGCCACTCCGGTGGATATGATGCTGTCTCGTAAAAGAGTTCTCGTATCACATTTGAGGATAATAAGACAACATTAATTAAATCTCAGACAAAGGGCGCTTAATCGAGTATCAGATTCACTACCAGATGGCAGTGCGAGTGGAACTTTGAAATGTATCTCCTAGATGCTTCAAAATATTAATTAATAATAATTAATAATATCACCTGTATTTAAATTTAAGAATTGCGGATGTTCAACATTCCAGTCTAAAGCTTATATTATACTAAACTCACACCACGGGTGTATGTAAATCGTGTACAGTGGCGGGCTCTGGGTGGAAAATACAGACATGGTCTCATTAACTTCACAGCATTGGGAAGAGTTGGTTTAATGAGATAATAAATAGAAATAAATTACATACCATGTAGAACCATATATTTGCAATTACAATGAAATTAATATTACCCATACCAGATAGCATTACATCTATGTTATGAAATAATACTTCAGCTATTTAGAATGGAGCTGCTACATGATGTGTTCAGTCTCAGGTATCTCTAACGAATTCTGACACTCAGCTGCTTCAAACGTCATATCCTTCCACATAATTATACAGAATGTGAACTAACTTGGACTCAAATTTCACCCTTAGTTATAGTCCCGGGCAGCTACCTCCATTCCTGATCATAACAATTACAGCTAAACTCACTACAACAGTCACCATAGGAACACAGGTTATCAGACAAATTTAACACACACATCCAAGTACACTAGGCTGATGACCAAGATGTCCCAAGTCATTAAAATGAATTAACAACAAACAACAACATTACCCTCGATGGTGGTAAAAGCTAGAGCACTCTAATTGAAGCAGGATTTAGTTAGTTCAATTATTTGGGGAGCTTGCGACATCTTGCTCATCAGCCCAATATAGTTGGGTGTGTGTTGAGGTTGTCTGATCTGTATTGCTGCGATGACTGTAGAGGTGTATGTAACTGTATTAGGAACGGGGATGGAGTAGTCGCCCTGGGATTTGAATTAAGGTACAATCCCGGCACTTACCTGGAGGGAGTTTGAAAAAACCCACACTCAGAATAGCTGCTGTAAGTGCCGGGAGTCGATCCTACGATCTCTTGACATGCTGCAGCTGCCCTCGCGGACGAGGTGCGCGATTTAACGAGTAACTCCAATTGAACACGACACCATGTACCCAGGAGGTCTCTGGACATAACAGCAGAAACAACCTCACTTTAAGCAATATTGCTCTAACTCTGCTTCATCTCATGTAACGATCGGCGAATACCGATTATTTCTTCGCTTTATTGCAAAAAATAATGCAGATATTGCCTAAAATTACGATATAATACCAATTCATAAAACACTAATTGGCTTCAAGGAAATTATTGCTAGAAAAGTTCAGTCCAAAGCTAAATTCTTTTACCAAATATTGATATCAAACCATTCCATACTGCGAACAGAGGAACTCAATAACAAATATAACTCAATTCACAGTGGATGAAAATGTAGTATTAAGTTTGATGTTAATATTTGTAATACATATATTCCTTGACCCCTAGAGCACCTCATGTCTGCATGATGAACATGACGTTATGGATCAGTGGTTTGTCACTGTGCACACATAAGACTGTCTTCGAAACTTGATCTTTCACTACAAGTGACAGCAAATTCTCCGTATTACGGTATTTGCCCATCGGCTTCGCTTCATGACCTACGGACTTAGCTGGAACAGACACGATTTGAGCGTTGGAATGGTAAGATTTAAAAATATTAGAAATATATAATCTAACTCACGAATAATTAATTAATTGCACCTTCAAGCCGACGACAAGTCAACAATTACAGTATTTTGGGGAAGATCTCTCTTCCTGGCTACGACCCTGCTATCCAGTACAGGCCTGTTAAGAATGAAGTAGTTTCGTACACGTGGCACCTCCAGTGGCACAAGAAGGCAATAATAGGTGTGAGGCTTTGTGTTGTGTTCTGTCTTGCCACAGTGGGTCACCAAGTCTAGCTTTATCATATTAAGAAGGTTGTGCTGAATTCATAGTTATATATTTATAGGGCCCAAATTAACAGTAATGCTATCAGTGTTCAGAAATTGGATATGCCTTCCACGAATGTTCTATGAGTGCAGTTTGAGAGGTGAAATAAGATTAATACACTGGCTGAAAAATTATCCCAACACCATGAAAAGAGGAATGGAGAGTACAGAAATGTCGACAATATATTTGGCGAGGTAACATATTTAATTTATTAATGGTACAAGACAACAGGTTAATGTCCGCGCGAGAAATGCCATCGCAAATGTGCCATGCTGGTCCATTAATAACCGGTATAATCGCCAGACTATTGGATGCAGGCATGCAAACGTGCATGCATTGTGTCGCACAGGTGCCGGATGTTAGCTTGTGGAATGGAGTTCCATGCCTGTTGCACTTGGTCGGTCAATACAGGGATGGTCAATGCCGGTTGTGGATGGCGCTGGAGTTGTCGTCCAATGATGACCCATACGTGATCGATTGGGGACAGATTGGGGGATCGAGCAGGCCAAGCAAGCATGTCGACACTCTGTAAAGCACGTTGGGTTACAACAGCGGCATGGGGGCGTGCGTTATCCTATTGGAAGACATCCCTGGGAATGCTGTTCATGAACGGCAGCACAAGAGGTCGAATCACCAGACGGACGTACACATCTGCAGTCAGGGTGCGTGGGATAACCACGAGAGTGCTCCTGCTGTCAAAGGAAATCGCTCCCTAGATCAGAACGCCCGGTGTAGGTCCAGTGTGTCGACGCTGCAGGTGCTCACCTTGCCTCCTCCTAACCAACACACGGCCATCACTGGCACCAAGGCAGAATCAGCATCCATCGGAAAGCACAACGGACCTCCACTCCATCCTCACATGAGCTCTAGCTTGACACCACTAAAGTCGCAGACAGCGGTTGATTGGGGTAAGTGGAATGCACGCCGCTGGGCGTCTGGCTCGGAGCTGTCCTTCAAGTAATCGATTTCGAACAGTTCGTTGCGTCACTATGGTGCCAACTGCTGCTCGAATTGCTGCTGTAGACTCAGTCAGAGGCGCCAAAGCCATACGCCGAATATGGCAGTCCTCCCTCTCGGTGGTGTCACGGGGACGTCCAGAGCCCGGTTATCTTGCGACCGTACCTTCTCGTGGCAACTGCTGCCAGCGCGCATGCACAGTGGAGACATTCCTGCCAAGTCGTTCTGCAATAGCGCGGAAGGAAAATCCACCTTCACGTAGCCCTATAACACGGCCTCGTTGAAACGCAGCGAGCTGTTCATACTGGCCTCTTCGTTGTCGTAAAGGCATTCTTGACCCACTCACAGTCACTCCGTCCAATCTTACAGGTAACTAACGCTCTCGCACAGTGCTGCCCGTATTTAAAGAAAATCTGATATGCAACGTAATGGGGCCATTACTTGCACCACGCTAATGTGATTTGCGGGAAATTTTATTCAACGTCATCTTTCAGATGTATGAACACGCCTACCAACATTCGTTAATCTAGCACAACCCCTTCTTGGTGTTGGGATATTTTTCTTCCGCCAGTGTATTATTTTAAGGATTCTATATTAAGAGAGACAGACAGTTAAACAGTAGTCACAGCCGGCAAGCGTAGTTGTGAAACTGTACGATCATCTGTTGCCAGGTTGAGTTCAACCTCGGATATGGCGTTCATATTGTCTATTGTATGTGAATTGACTGTAGTCCTGGGATTCCATATTAAGAAAGTAAGACAGATAAACAGTAGTAACAGCCGGTAAGTGTAATGCTGGGTCAGAGTGTTTAGCTCTGGAACTGAACAATCGTTTGCTGTCATCTCGAATCCGGCCTTTGACCTGGAGTTCATATTGTCTATAATTGAGTGTGAACTGACTGTAATCCTGGGATTCTATGTTAAGAAAGGAAGACACTTAAAGAGTAGTCACGGTCGGCAAGCATAATTCTGGGTCAACAACAATTCCAAAATGTCTGCGTTTAGCAGGCACAGTACATGAAATCAAAACAGAACTTTTTTTAGGATAAATTCTTTAGTTGTAACTGACCAAATAGGCCAAGCTGGATTTAGTAACAAAATAGTTAACATAATGAAACAATCAAGATTTTCGTAGGTAGAACCAGTCATAGGTATGCTCCTACAGCTAACAATGAGTCTATTTTGTGGCTTTCATTTGGAACTGTGATTATTATCATTAATACAATCAAATAAAAGTTTATGTAATAACGTATTTGGGAAGTGCGCCTGCCACTGCTGAGGACATTAACACTCGACATATGATTACAAAGTTGAATAATGGCACTAGTGTAAGTTATTGTTTGTAATAAGTAGAGGGGTCGTTGAAAGGTGAAAAATCCCGTCCTGAGGTTCGGATTCCACGTAGAAAGGGGGCTCCATGACTTACGATCGCGAGGCAGAGAACCATATAAAACTACACACTTTGTAATAAATATAATTAACATGCTCCCGGATCACCTCACTCGAGTCCATGAAACCAAGCTTATTGAGATATCTATGTTACAGTAATTACGTTGGTACCTTACCATTTATTTGACTGACTCATTCGAACATGTCAATTACAGCTAGCATTCTCACGACAGACTGTACTCAAAATAGGTCAGAGTCACTGAAATCTAGTATGCTATTTAAGGTTTTGTTTTCATTAAGCACCCGAAACTTACTTGTTGGTGTTGTTGTTGATTCATTTAGGGATTTTGTGACATCGTGGACATATATCCCGTGTACATGGGTATGCGTGGAATCTGTTTGATACCCTGTGCCATTGGGATGGCTGTACTAGTGTGTGGGGATAGGATTAGGGTAAGAAAGTGCCGCTGCCTGAATCTAGGTACAATTCCATAATTAGCCTGGAGTAGAAGGGGGAAACAACAGAAAACCACTTCCAGGATGGCTGAGGTAGGAATTGAACCCATCTCTTCTCCGGTATGCTTCACGAGGCTTAGTGTGTCCCGTTACAGCCCTCAAACCAGAATTAAATTTCTTGGCAGAGCAAAGAATCAAACCCGATTCGTTTGCGGTGACACCCATGAATGGTAGCTGCTATGCCACGAGCTGGACTTAACGAGGATTACAATGAAACATGCAACATAGAATAGGATGATCTGTGAAATCCTGTTGTTCAGCCATCTCCTTGCAAGGCGCATTTGACTAAAAGAGATGAATGTCTGCCTCTGTAGTGCGTTGAGGCTGATGACAGGCTACATAGTGTAATCAGGAACATAATAGCAGCCTCTGAGATCACCGCCTCATCACTTTTTATTAATAAATTATTGGCGGTTCCTAGAGAAGAGGTTTTAAATTATAGGACTAAATTATATTTCAAGAGTTGATGTGAGCATCCACGACACATTTCGCTCTTCCTAAACCAGTGGGAGGATTGGTACTGCTGCACGCACTGTAATCACCAGCTAATGGAAACGAGTTTCCGGTCTAGCCACAGAGATCACATCAGTTATGTGAGGTGTCAGAGGTACGTATGCTTGACTTCAAGTACAAAGCGATCAGAACAGTTTTAATAGCTAGTCATTTATTAGCATTCTTAATTTAGGAAAATACCAATTATCCAGTCAACATCCATTCCACTTATTAAATGCAATTTTAATTGCCATTACTAAAATCGTTCGTTGAGTATTCAATCTCTTACTGTGAGAAATAAATAATAATAAAAGTAGATAATAAATCTAAAGTGACTGCGCCTCCAAGCGAACTCCCTATCGAAACCAATCTACAGGGATTTATTGCTTTGAAACACATGTAATAAAATATCCCTCAGTGAGGGATTTCCAACGGTCAAATCCTACTTAAAAAGTCCTGCATATATTAAGTTACACACTGCAGTCCAGGTAGTATAATAGCCCTATAAGGAATATGTATGATTTGTTTCTAGTCCTATTGCAAGGCATAATTTTAAAACTATATGTATGTAAGATTCTGTAATCTACACACTGATTTGAAATCATTGAAAATGATTTTTGAATAAGTTGTGGGCCCCATTAACAAGTAGATCCGTAGTGAACTATGGCTGTTTCACAACGTTGCACAGTGTTTCATGTAGTGCATGTTAGGTGGACAAAAACCATATCCAGATTCCCAGACAAAGGATTGTGTCTGGATTCTAGGGTTCTAATGGGTGTCTAATGGGATAAGTGCAATCGTAAGTTACAGATCAGTTGAGGGTACGTGACACTTCCAAATGCATCTAACTGTGGCAATGCGTAAGGTTGTGATTTCTGTGGTGTATGTCCTCCCCCCCCCCTCTCAATATAAACCAGGGCTGACTTGCTAAATTAAATGCATGGGTGTGGGGGCGAAAATAATTTAATTTCCCCGTTAGCACGATATTCGGGAGCAAAATGATATTGATTGTCGGTGCTTAATTGAATCAAAGTGAAATTTAATTCGAAGCGAAATAAATTTCGTTACAGACATGCAAAGTTGACCTCTATATGATACTGGGACTCATTTTACCTCAGTCAAGAATTGATTGCCTCTGTACATTCAAGATGTGTGCTATCAACATTTTACAAATCTATAAATGAGGATGATTTTGAGCATTTGCTATGGAACTCAGCAAAATAAGTCTCATTTAATGACCTAACTACTTTGTAAGCCACAATATTATGATAGTAAACATCACATGCCAACGGCCTGGCCATGTTGAAACACCGGATCCCAAGAGAACTTTGCACATAAGCAGCATTGGGCGTAGTCGGAACTTGGATGGAATGCCGGTTCTGGGGGACCACGCGCTGTTGGCGGGGAGAGGGTAAGGAGGAGCGGAAAGGACCTGGACACCCTACTGCACGTAAACTGCTGCTCAGGATAGCCTCTTCAGAGGCACGGACCTGCCTACGGGCAGAATACACCATCTTGAACAGACTTTTAATTTCGCTCCCGACGCGAAATTAATTTCGTTACAGACTTTTAATTTCGCTCCCGGCGCGAAATTAATTTCGTGACAGACCTTTCATTTTGCTCCCAGGGCGAAATCAATATCGTTACAGACGTTTAATTTCTCTACCGAGGCGAAATAAAATTCCCAAACGGTATTTAGTTTCACCCCCCGGCGTGAATTTAAAATGCATGAAGCATTTAATTTCGTTGTTGAAATTAAAATATATTCGTTTCGAGAGTTAGATTATGTTCGTACGATGTTCAAAGTCCCGACGTTGGCAACAGTATTGGCGTAGACCACCTGCACAATATGCTGGGACGCAACGGCAACGGGTGTCATTCAATGGTCATCAATCCAGCGTAGGTGAAAGTCAGTGCTGTGGCATCATCATCACCATCATCGTCGACTGCACCTCGGAGTCGTGGTCGGCCCTCCCTGACGTTCATAACGCAGTACTTAGTGTACAATAGGGCAACGTTTACCTCTACTTGTTCCATAGCGAAGAAGGAGGCGAATGTGCTGTGTGGACAGATATTCAAGATAAATAAAGGACCCCCATTACAATACAAACTGTCAGTTGTAACTGTTGTGTCAGTCAACACTAATTTGCCCAATAACTGGGTGGGGTACAATAAATGTATGTAAATAACACTCATGGAAAACATTACATGTATTAGTTTATGATCACTATTATAATGGGGAAATGATCATAAACTAATACATGTAGTTTTGTCCAGGAGTGTTACTCGCATATTATATACATTGTAACCTGCCCAGTTATTGGGCAAATTAGTGTTGACCACCTCAAGAGTTACAAATAACAGTAAATCGTCTGTGATAGTACCAGTGGCGTATATAGTGTTATGTTTCGGAGAGGGTTTTCGAACATCGGGGGTGGGGGTTCATTTCTCTCATTTCTACATTCTTTTACCTTTCATTTCGGGGGGGGGGGGGGGGCGGGGGGAGGTTGAACCCCAACACCCCTCCCCTATGTACGCCACTGGATCAAACAATTGCCGGTAAAATGCACGACTCTCGAAAATGTACCCTGCTCCCTCGAAGAATCGGAGAAGCTTGGCATTCCATACTACTTCCTTCTTACCCTCAGCGCATTTATACTGACCGTGGCACGAAATCAATCCCCTGTGCCACGTATTTCTTTTCTCACTGCATTTAGTTTCGCGTCGATTTTCACTAGGGTATTGTGCTTTGAATAAACTTTTGCTTCGATTGTAATTTTAACAGTTGACCCATGCGTGAACTCTCGCGTGTATAAACCATCCGCCCAGCTTAAGGTTATGTGGTCTTGACGCGACACAGTTCTGTCTGTTTATTTGCTTAAACGTACTTTATAATCATAATAGAGTTTGGCACAAACCGCACCTTCTAACTCCCTCTGGTGTAAAAGCTTGCGGTTTGTGAAACATGCACCTTAGCATTATATATATATAAAACTGGAGCTGTTTTGTTTCTACCAAGATGCCTTATGACAGAGCACAACCCTCAACCCTTGTTAGGATATTTCATTTGCATACATTTTGTGGAATACATTTCAAACTAAGCTGTATTTTCATATCGGAAATGTCAGTGTTGGCATTCTTGTAGATATGGTGCTGCAATATCGCCACGGAGTCAGCAATGATGTTTCCAGAATGAGTGGTCAGGTGATTCTTCTCTAAGCCGAACTTCTGGAACAGTTCCACAACTTCACGATAGATAGTTCCCCTGGCACCAAATAACATTCTTTGGTCAATGTAAGTGACATGTCTTCGACACTTATATCACACAGCTTTGCTATGCAAGCATGCAACGCGCCGTTCTTGATGGATGTGTTACGCTAATGTATGAGAGGAATACTGTAATTCCTGTAAACTCTTGCATAACTCACTTACAAAATCTAAAACGTTACTACGAGTAAGATTCCGTGAAAACAATATTTGAGTGGTAGAAAAACATTAGCCGCCGAGTGGTGCGATCAATCCTGTGGACTCATGTGGTCCAGAATTATTTATCTTACCCACTGCGCTATTTTTTAAAACTTGTTTCTGTTTATATGTTTCCAGTGTTTGGTTCCTTTGTACATTGAAGATGTCCCAAACACCCAGTCCCCAAGTCAGAGGAATTAACCTCAGGAGATTAAATTTCCCATGGACCGGCCGGGAATCGAACCCGGGACCCTTCGGGCCAAATCCTAGCACGCTACCTTCTTAGCCCCGGAGCCGGACTGCTAATGGTGCACGTCTCTGTATTCGTTGGTGAACCTACTTACTATCTCGATAACCCACTGTCTGGAGAAAATAGTCCTTTATTTCATTAAAAAAAACATCAATGTTGCACATTGGTATCCGTATATACTGTTACTATACTTTATTGTCAGGCCTTTCCTGATATCCGTCTTCAAATACACGGAAGCTTTAGCAATAGGCGCGTACAGTTATTTAATGAGTAGTAGCCCGGCCATGTTTGAATGGAAAGAGTCAAAGATTTATGAGCGAAGATAAATATTTAATCTTGAAAATAAATAATTTCCTGTGACTTTTCAAGAAATGCAAGATTTTTCCCGAACTATTGAGACGATTTGGAAGATTTTGGTACAAACCGCACCTTCTAACTCCCTCCGGTTTAGGAGCTTGAGTTTTGTGAAACATACACCTTAGCGTTTTATATATATATAGATAGATTTTCACGCCGACAATCAATATCATTTCGCACCCGAATATCACGCTCACGGAAAAATTAAAATGTTAACGCACCCACAGCAATGCATTTCGTTTCGCATGCCAGCCGAGATTTAATTTCAGACACGAATTGCGTTTTAGAAAAACGCTGAGGACGAAACTAAATGCCGTTAGGGAATTTTGTGTCATACCAGGAGCGAAATTAACAGTCGTTAACAAGTTTCATTTCGCGCTGGGAGCGAAATTAAAAGACTGTAACGATTTTTATTTGGCGCCAGGAGCGAAATTAAAAGTCTTATAATGAATTTCATTCCACGCCAGGAGCAAAATTAAAAGTCTGTTAAGAATATTATTTTGCACCGGGAGCAAAATTACAAGTCTGTTATGAATTGTATTTTGCGCCGGGAGCGAAATAAAAATTCTGTAAAGAATTCGGTTCCGGTAAAGAATTTTATATCGCACCAGGAGCTAAATTAGAAGTCTAAAATTTAATGAATTTTATTTTGCGTCGGGAGGGGATTTTAATGTCTGTAAAGAATATAATTTCGCGCCGGGAGCCAAATGAGAAGTCTGTAACGAATTTTATTTCGCGCCGGGAGCGAATTTAAAAGTCTGTATCGAATTTCATTTCGCACCAGGAGCTAAATTAAAATTCTTTAACGAAATTTTTTTTTCGCGCCAGGAGTGAAATTTTATGCCATCGAACAATTTAATTTCACGACGCAAAATTAAATTCATAATACATTTCATTTCGCATGCTAGCCTTGATTCAAATTCGACGAAACTACATTGAACCAAATTTTTAACACAAGAAGCACCGTGCGCCAAAGGCAACCTCAATGTCATGTTTTATATCCCCGTCATCTTAACCAAAACAAAATGGCGGCCACCCAAATGTTCAGAGCTTAAATCAAATTACATGTGTAATCATCCGTTCTCTGTCAAATTTTGGATAAATATACCATCAAGCGGGAAGCGTCTCACGCTTATATAGTGAGTTCCTCTCATGACTCGTCCGGCCAGCGCACCGAGCTTATCTCCCGTTGACTCAGCACACCCCGCTCGGCATGCATAGCAATAAGAACAGGACAGCACTTGGCTCATTTTGTCCGTGCATGACATGAGATAACAATTAAAATTAAGAAAGGAAGAATTAATAAAGTAAGGCCGTATCTTATGACAGGAGATGTTGGAAATGTTCTCCTCCTACATCCACACATTTCCGGCATCGTCTTTGGAAACTCCGATTCACACGCATAAGTTCGTATTCGGTAAATGAGGCTATTTCTCTCCGGATATGTTCTTTCAGTTTGTCCAACGTGTGAGGGTTTCTTGCATACACTTTATTCTTTAAGTTCCCCCATAAGTAAAAGTCACAAACAGTTAAATCTGGGGACCGTGACGGCCATAAGTCCGTACTAATAACACGGTCTTCAAAAATTTCCTCAATTAGGTTTAATGTGTCATGAGCTGTATGCGCGATGGCAGAGTCTTGCTGAAAATATCCACTTCGACAGTCAGTGTCAGTCAGTTCGTCAAAAAATTGTTTTAGTATATTATCCCTGTATCTTTGTGCATTAATTGTGCCCTGAAAAAATATAGGCCCTATAATTCTGCATCCATTCACTGCGCACCATACTCCGATCCGTTCGTCATGAAGAGGAATTTCGTATAGACTATGCGATGGGGGTTTTCTGTACTCCAATATCTGTTATTCTGCGTCGAAACAAAACCGTGTAAATGGAACCAAGCTTCGTCCGAGAAAAATATTAAGCGTGGATCAATTGTTTCATCATGAACGTTTCGTAACATTCAATTACAAAATTGTACCCGCTTATCATGATCACATGGACGCAGTTCGTGTACTACAGTAATCTTGTATGGCTTCAGTTTCAACATTTTCGTAGCCCGCCATGCTGAGGACTTCGAAACCCCGGCTTCATGTCCAAGTCATCTGACGGATTTTGTAGGCGTATGTTCTAATCTTTCTGAGATTTCATTTACGTTTTCCTCATTAAGTACACGTTTTTTAACACTTCGCTTCTTATCGAGTAAAGAACCAGTTCCTCTCAATTTGTTTACGAGTTTCCGCAAGGTCTCTCTATGTGGAGGGCGCACACCTGGAAAATGTGTTATGAAACGTCTAACGACTTCCCTGCAAGACTCTGTTTTCACATAATTATCGTACATAAATACCATTTCCTCTACCGTGTACACACGTGGAGGCATTATGAGAATAATACCCCAAGTAACACTTCACAACTCGAGAACATTTGGAGCAACAGATCAACACTAACTTAACACACGTTATAAGCACGGACCAGAACTGGGAAGTGCGCGCTATGTAACAGGAAGTGATCAGTCAACGCGAGGCAGATAAGCTCGATGCGCTGGCTGGACGAGTTATGAGAGGAACTCACTAGAAGGTCATCAGCCAAACCATTTCAATATGGTGGCTATGCGAATCATGCAAGCATTGTAATCCATAACTTATGATCCAATGACACAGTGTTCACGGTATTCAGCATTTATAACCAAGCACCCTCTGGTGTCAGCGTTATAACAACATGAAACTGTATGTTACGTGCAGCCGCCATTTTGAAAATAAAAATATAAAAAGAAATAACTCTTCACACTTTATAGCTAGTAAAACGAAAATTGGTAATTAGGTAGAACCGTATATGTGGCCTAGTATGGCCAGGGCAAAATAACAGACTCTCCATACATTCAAGCTGGTGGCTGTGCGAACTATTAGAACAATAAAATCGACAGTTCAGAATGAAATTGGTTAATTAAGATGCATCGCTCAGAACTCAGCACGCTGAGCTATGCCTGTCGGCTTTCCTCACTTTATTAATTTTGTCCTAGTACATGCTGAGCATTGAATACTGTTGCGTCATGCTGTGTTTCGCTATGTAAGAACGAGGATGGTAATCGGAAGAACATTAAATATCAGGTTACATGCAGTTTACTGCACTGCGGGAATCGAAGTAGCCTATTTTTTCATTGACACTCCGATTAGCCAAAATACCGCTCGTGAAAAAAAACCAACTATAATGACAACCTTTGGACAAGAGTAGGGAAACCTTACCGATCGCGGCAAAGAATAAATTCAACAACTAGAAGATGCTATATCCAAACAGATAAGTTGTTCTGCTCAGAATGAACACACTTCTTTATTCGGAAACTCCATCGTTTACGCCCCTTAAAACAACAGTCACCATCACCAACACCAAAGTCCTTATTTTATATAAATTATTATTATTATTATTATTGTTATTATTATCATTATTATTACTATTGTTATTATTAGACTACTATTATTATTATTATAAGTGCAATCAACACAAAAATACGACTGTGGACTGGGCCAAGATTCATAATAGTACCTTGACTTTTCAAAATAAGATAGGCTAGTGCTTTCGGAATACCAACATGTGAGAAACAGTGCTGATCAAAGACGAACCAGGCATCCCTAAATGGAGTTTACGTGCATTAAAGTGGACAGTTCCTTTTTCCCAACATCAAAATATTCCTACTTTATAAATTTTTAACACACGTCATAAACCCTTAATATCGCGATATGCTCAGTGTTATGGGTCGCGAAGTCTCCATGCGATGGATTATTATTTTTGTTATTGCTGGCAGAAGTGTGCCTCGTGGTGTTATTGAAAGCATTGTCGTTGGCTACCATTCCGGAGGCCCAGGTTCGATTTGCAGCTCTACCAACAAGTCTTATAATTCTAGTTTGAGATACTTGAAATGCAAGTCAACAATGTCAATTTCCAAGACTTGCAGAAGCCCATTGGGATACACAACATTACTTTTATAAATTTAATGTCAGAAAATGTTGAATTCATAGTGGACATATTTCGTGGACATTGTTTCCTTCATTTGCAATGAAGTGTAGTTTGAATATATGACGTATCATTGATTTGTTGACGATCAGACCTAATGGTACATGCCACCACGCCATTCATTATTCAATATCTTTTCTCACGTTCTGGCCATAATGATATGCCGTACATAATACCTGATGCCATGAATCATTGCGCCTATTTAAATATGTGATTGCATAGCGTAGGTTGACTCGTTTCGAGTGTGTCATAAAGAGTAATTTGCTGTCCCCATGGTCAATAATTTCTGTCATCTACACAGCCAGCTGAAACCTAGGTGGTCTGCTTCCTTTGATGGTATCACGAGAAACTCATTCCTGTCGGAGTGGATTATACCGTATTGTCCTCTGCAGCGATGCGTTCTCCTCTGCGCTTGGGTCGTGGTCTCGGCCACACCAGCCTTTTGAAGTTGTCTTGGTAATTAGCTTGGATGAATGTGCCATTCCATACGAACCCGTTCACCACAATATATTACCGTTACCATCTTACTTTTTATCTCCTGGTGTCTGATTTGGCATGCTCAGCACTGTCTTCCTCTAATCATCGAAGTATAAGATATGAGTCTTGGACGTGGCGCAGCCCGCAGTGGTGAAAGAACCTATGCGCCCTTACCCGGACAGCAGGAGATCCGGTTTCGATAGTTGACTGCAGTGACATTTTCAAGCTTTACTTTACATACAGTAGGCTATGTGTATCGAACCAAGAGCGGCAGCCACGCTCGCTAACGCGCAGTGCTAGGCCATGGGGCCAAGCTATCTGAGGGCTCGGTAGACGTGGGTTCGTGCCCCACCGTCGGCCGTCCTTGAAATGGTTTTCCGTGGTTTCCCCCCCATTTTCAACTCCAAGCAAATGCTGGGATGGTACTTTCTGACAAGCCACGGTCGCGTCCTTCCACATCCTTAACCAGTTGCATTAATCTTCATTCATTTCATCTCTCGTTAACTCCTCTCATGAGGTTGGCGTCAGGAAGGGCATCCAGCTGGAAATCCCATCCACTAAATGAACTTTCATCGCATCTCATTCCCGATCCCGTAGAAAAAACGGGAATATTAAGGCGGTGGACATACAATATAAGTGTACTGTATTGATATGTTATCCCCTGGCCACCTCTAGACAGGACAAAATCGTGAGTCTTTAAATAGGCACGCGAGACATGGAGCAACCCAGATAGATACGCTCGGCAAATTATCATCATCCCCCTCCACCACTACAACCACTTCCACGCAGCAGCCTACTTGTGGTGAGATAGTCTACGGTACATGCTGAGAAAAGTGGTTGATGCTGTGCGATTCATGAGAACTCAGCACGCGCATTCTTCTGGGATGCTTGAAGTCTCACATGAGTATTGAGCCTTGTTTAAATTTGCTCTCTCTAGAGATAACAGGTATATTTGGGGACTAGATGCTATAACAGAAATTTCTTGTGCGATCTAACCATTTTATCGTCGGCTTACAATTTAAATCACATTCATACAAGTTGATGAGCCTAAAGTATCGATATCCACAGTTCATTTCCGGGTGGATCTGTTCTCTAACTTCGTGTGTTTCGCTTTTAATCTGAGAATATGTGCCAACTGTTGGTGTTCGTGGGGTAGCTGAGAAGTGGTGAGCATCCAGCATAGACTCTAGGTCATGGCGTAGCCTGCAGTGGAGTAAGAATCTAGGCGCCCCTACCCAGACAGCAGAAAACATTAAGTTAATCGAGCTATCACCACGAAAAGTGCTGAAAGGGGAATCTTCTATGAGATACTGCAGTTGTGCGAATTACAAGGTATC
The DNA here is from genome assembly GCA_946902985.2 of Meconema thalassinum. Taxonomy (NCBI): domain Eukaryota; kingdom Metazoa; phylum Arthropoda; class Insecta; order Orthoptera; family Tettigoniidae; genus Meconema; species Meconema thalassinum. The sequence continues at coordinate 742,063,737 of OX336389.2, forward strand.
ACACTAAATATTACGCGCATCTAGAGAAATTGAGCATCCACCATCTATTAATCTTAGAATTTTGGGATTTTGCAAATACAGTATATAAACTTATATAGGAAATTTACAGCACTGATGATACTGTACGTATACTAATATTTTGTAGATTCAAGATAATGGCCATATTATTACAACATTTATATCGATAAGTAAGGATTAATTGAATAATCACCGCAAAAAGTGGGTGAAATGGGGACTTTTTAATAGAGATTTCCGATGCACAAGTCACAAGGCTACTGTAACGCCTATATCGTTACACGGTCAACGAGTCACCTGTTCGAGCCCTGGACTTGGTCATAAACGCTCCAGGTCATGAACCCTGGACATCCTCTGCATCATCGCCTCATCCCAGGCCTTAGTCTGGTTAAGCCTGAATCACGCTGATTGTGCACCCCTTTTACGCGCCAAATATCCTACTACGCAGTTGAGAACTTTCGAGAACATTTGATTGGCAACAGTGTGTAATTCTACTGCGCAGTTCAATATTGCAAATGGCGCCCTTGTATTGAGGGAATATTTAGCACCAATAGCGACAAATTATAACTGTTCCTTGTTGTATCCCATCTATGTGGTCGTCCTTGCCTATGTTAGGTTGGCTACCGTGTGAGATACTTGCCTCGTGGTTGGTGAGGTGAGACTTGAAACTTCATCATTCAGTATCATTGAGTGACTTGAACTGGTCGTGCTAGTGCTTCGCCTCCCGGGAAGCCGAGTGACGTTCAGGAGAGGGAAGAGAAATATAAAGGTATTTACCAAACCATTCTCATTTGGGAACCCTTGCCTTTTCTTGCAGTCAGCCTGTAACACGTCCTTTGAGTAAGGTTAGCCCTCAACTCAACAGGCTAGACCTGCAGTCTCCCTAATAACACCTTGTGCGCCTCGCTGGATTTTGACCGCTGGCGCCCCTAGCGGATGCTTGTGCAACACGTAGGATGACTGACTGACGCAATTGCCTTTGAGTCTATGCAAGCAATCAATTATATTTACCGCTCCAATGTCGTGCTCTGTTGAGGGTTGTGTTGGTTTTGAAAGGATACAGTGGACCCAGACTTATTTCAGACCTTCCACCCTGAAGAAAGGTGCAAAGCTCAATGAGAGTTGCCATGCACTCAAAGTGAGAGAAACGTCGGGAGGGGAAAATGTCGGCGTATGTTTGAGAGAAACAAACATAAATCAATCACCGTATGCCGTCAATTTTCAAGTACGAATTAAAATATTATATATCTCTTATGATACTTATGCAAACTTTTTATCAATAGGTCCAATCAGCATTCGTTAAATCTTAAATTATCATGGGTAAGCCACTACGCTATCATGCCCGTCGAATGACTTTATAATTCGTGTTTCTTTTCAGATCGATCGGGAAAGAAATCTTCAATCCGCTGAATGCCAGTGCAAAGCAGGGGCGTATATAAGGGGGGGGGGGTGCTAAGGGGGCTCCAGCCCCCCTCCCCCGGCAAAAGCCAATGAAAATTAAAAAAGTGATGCTTTGGTAAGAGCTTAAAGTAATTGTAAATTTGGTTGTACCCTAATCTTGACCTATCGGCTAAGTTATAAACAATTTTAAGATTGAAATTAGACTAACTCGTTTGTAGTGGCTGGCATTCTTGGCTGACGCCCCGGAGGTCCAAATTTGGTTCCCGGCTCTGCCAAGAAATTTTAATTCTGGTCTGAGCGCTGGAAAGGGGTACACTCAGCCTAGTGAGGCAAAACTGTGAATTCCACAAAACGGTACTTTTGAAAAATAAATTACCAACTTGTAAAAAAGAAAACAGTTTACCCTTCTGCTAAGTACGGTAAATTGACAAATATTTAGAGATCTGCCATTCATACTCCATAGGCCATAATAGAAAATTCATTCAGTATAAAATTTTATTTGTGTGTTGTGTTGTATTTTACAACTTTTCGTATTAAATATAATTGTAGGCTTTGTAAACTTTGAATCTTATCTAAAATAATTACACAAAGTTATATGCTCTAAGATATTGGTTGATATTTCTGGGTATTTTGCGGTGACAATCCCCTGAGAATACTCACAATTTTCCAGGATAGTCAGCCCCCCCTCCCCTCTCCCCCGGAAAAAAAATTGTATATACGCCCCTGGTGCAAAGCCGACCCCTCCAAATGTTGCAGGCATATTGCTGCGTTGTGTTATTGTGTTAACACAGAAATAGACAATTCTAGTACTTCCTGTCTGCAGCGGTGGGAGAAACCTAGGTATGTTCCCGTAGGATATATAAGGCAAATGTTAGAGAAGAAAACAACTAAGCGACCAGTTTACTGCATGCCAGAAAGGGGAAATGACGAATATTTCAGTAAAGTTGAACTACTGTATATACCCGTCTTAAGAACATCGATCGCGCATTAACGGGAGTTCTAGAGGTGGAATGCGAAGGAGAGTCGTCATCCATAAGTACTTCAATTATGGACCACGTCGAGGATAATGCTGTAGGACTGGCTGAGAAAGCGTCTGTGACTCAGTGCCTCCATGGATTTGACAACCAATCTCAAGTACCATATCAGTGCTATGAAATCACTCACAAGGGCGGTGGTAAGATAGTGTATTGTGACTAAGTAAAAATCAATATTTTGCAAAAATATGAAATTGCATTTGAGACAATGGCACAGTCTCGATGTCACTTGTGTTTTCAGCAGAGATTGATTCGAATTTCCGCCAGTCAGAATGTGCACGGGATCATAACATTACAAAGTGGGGATTACCAAAACATAGCGTCTGTAATTCATAACTCCAAAGACATAAATACTCCTGCAGTTAGGTATGGAAGGGATAATGAAACGAATGCGATAATGGAATTATGTGCACTGTTCCAATGATCAGTAAGGCAGATAGGCTTGCTTGTAAAACATGAACAACCATGGCTTTGCTGCAGTCCAGACGGGATTGCTCTACGGGAACATCATGAAGGGTTTCCTTCTCTTCTCGAGATCAAGTGTCCGTATTCATGCCGGGAAAACCCTGTTATTGAAAGGAAACTGTGCCACAACCCAAAATTGTACATTAATAACAATGGGGAAGTAAAATTAATGGAGAACCTTGTATATTGCACCCAGGTACAGGTTCCGTTAGCAAAATGTTAACGAATGTGTTGACCGACTGAAAAGCACCAAACTTTTGATTACTAAGGCAACACTGAGAATTGGCTTCAAACCCCACAAAATGACGACTACAAATACGTGCATTTTTACTGGGAGCCCATGGTTTCCTGTCAACAGTCTATCGCCTCACTGCTGTAATCAAAGCTTTCCTTCTGATTATATGCTGTATATCATTAGGAAAACTAAAAAATCTAGTACCGGGAGGACTGTTTCTGTACGTGTAATTGCAACCAACCACACAACAGTTTCTTCGACTCCTTGTGACACTCGCTTCCATCGCGACAAACTGAACATTCGTTTCCATCAAGCGATACCTTACAGTAGAGAGCTGCGTCATCCCCACCAGCTATAGATTTGTCACCAGAGCGCAGCACAGTAGGCGCGCACGAGGTCTTAGAAGTAATTATGGTAGCAGTGTTTTCTACGTCTCGGAGACGGAGCACTGGTCGACATTGGTCTACGGTGAACTCTGCGAGGCCGGGTTGGGACAGCTACCAAAGGGAATATAATTTTACATGAAAAGTCGCCTTAAATATCTCTTCAATGATATAAATTCTGCTAGGACAGACATGCAATGACTTTATACATTCAGGATGACTCATTTCACTACAAAACCATCAAAATTGCGTGATGGCGCAGCGGTCAAGCTTCTAGCTTTCCGCCAAGGTGAACTGGCTTCGGTTCCTGGTAAACTGGCGCCTCTTGTGTTTTGAATTCAATGCGAAAAGGGAGGTCCAGTGACTTATGATCACGATTTTAAAGCTCACGTAAAACTACAAGCTTTTACAATGCGTAGTAACTACTACAAAGCACAAGCAGCTAATATTTTTTCAATTGCAGCGGTAGCTATTAGGTCGTCAATCACAACTACAAAGTTGGTTTATGAGCACAGGCGTGCTGTGTAATTAATCAAGTCACCCAGTCCTACACCTATCCAAACAACACGTGCCGCAAGCGACCCACCAATTTGCCATCGTGCCACTAGCGACCCAAGCACTGATGTATCGGTGGAATCTGGGAATTTCTAACACATCTGTCTCTGCTAAAATTCCGCTTAGTTTAGGTTAGGTTAGGTTAGGTTAGGCGCCGTAAAAGTTGTAGAGCTTGTTTTTAAAATGACGTAAATCCAAAATTGACGGTTTTTCAGTTTCTTCTCTCATAAGCAATTTTATAGGTTCTCTCAACGTATACGAAAGGTTTTAAGTCGCAATACGTCGTACATCCCATATTAACAGAGACCTAAGAACTAAGTTTATTTGCAAAGTGATGTAACTCCAACGGGTATTTATTTCCAATGTGTCTTATATCCATGTTGACCAATCCGATAGCTCTCTGGACATCACGTGATAAATCAAGGACACGGCTAACTTTGAAGAATATGTAGAGCATCAGATTGTGTTTGTTGTGTTTAACCATTTAAATGTTCATAAATGCCACTCAAAGCGTATATCAATATATGATTTATTTACAAAACGTCTTAACTCCAACTTATAGGAGACGATTACCACAATTTCCAATGGTAGGAGATTGTTAAAAGACAGTGTCAGAATGTGCATAAAAGTAATGAATGAAATTACATTATATTCATAATCTTATCTGAATGTAATTATACGAAAACACAAAAACGCGATTTCTGAAGTTTTGCATTTCATGGATTTACGTCACTTTGGAAGTAAGATCTTCAATTCTTCTCTCGAACAATGGGTCGCATGCTGTAAGCTACTAGCAGGGTCGCTACAGCCACGATTTTTACTGGGTCGCATCCGGCACGGTCGCACTCGGCACGTAATCGTTCTACATCCTTGCGGAGAAATGTATTCCTTTACGCGGCATACAGGCGGGGTGGTTTGAGTACGACAGTCACCACCTTGCCACTGGTTAGCTAACGGGCACCTTAACATTTTATGTTTCGCGAAAGGTGGCATGTTTATACCACAGCTGTGAGATAAAGACGGTCACACAAACCAACGTCTAATCGTGATCACGAACTCACCATGAAACAAATGTTCAGCCTTCTGTGCTGGCCTATATGGCGTCCAATAACAACACTGTTGGGTATAGGACATTACACAGATTAATTTAAATACAGGCAGCAATATTCTCTGAGCCATAATAACTGATATATCGGAAAGATCTTGTCGGGTGAAATGGGGTGCATTGCCACATTCAGTGAAGCCAACGAAAGATGTGTGATAATGACTTTATTCCTGGACAACTGGGCTTTACATCATCAGCTGCTCAAAATGTCAACCACCTTTCTCAAGGTATCTCTCGTTCGACCCACAACATCCTGTGTTGCCCCACACACGTGCTCTTCTTGAATGGTAGCAACGGCCTCGTGTTGGTGAGCCTCGAGTTTGGTCAATATTCACTGTTAAAATCATAACTGTAATGTAAGACATCGTGGGTCTCATTTTGAAGTAGCCTATTGCTAGTGATAATCAGGTCGAAGACCGTGCCTGAAAGTACATGACATTCTTTGCCACATTAGAATTGCCCTGATCCCTTCCATCAAGATCTGTGATTAATGGACGTCAGATTTTGAACATTCTATATACAGGGTGTAACAAAAAGGTACTGCACAAATTGCAGGACACGTTCCTCACACATAGGCGAAGACATTATGTTATATGAACATGGGTCCGGGAACGCTTTGTTTCCATGTTACACCTTATTGTTTCCACCTCATTTATCATCGAAAATATACAAGAACAGCACGTACCACATGCAACTCTTTCTCACAGGAAATGATCAATATGCCCTACATGCGCATTGAAACATTCATCAACCCACCGCCGCACCGTAGTGAATCTCGGTGATGTATCCCTGGAGTACTGCATGTACTGCATATGGTGTCGTAGCCTTCCATAATTCGGGCACGGAGACTCTGAACATCTTGTACTGGGGTTCGATACACAAGAACTTTCAAATGCCCTCACAAATAAAGTTCAGTGATTTTAGGTCCAGAGAGCGTGGAGGCCAGGCGATTGCTCCACCTCTACCTATCCAATAATAATAATAATGTTATTGGTTTTACGTCCCTTTTAACTACCCTGGCTTTTAGAGACGCCGGGGTGCCGGAATTTTGCCCCGAAGGGGATCTTTAACGTGCCAGTAAATGTACTGACACGGCTCCCTCGCATTTGCGCACCCTCAAATGCCAGCTGACTGCGCCAGGTTTCGAACCTGCAACCTTGGGCTCAGCACTACCTATCCATTTGTCACCAAATCTGTTATTTAGAATCCGACGGACATTAGCACTAAAATTAGAAGGTGCTCCATCGTGCATGAAGTACATGTTTTGTCGCACAGCTAAAGGCACATCTGCTAAGTTGCATGGCAACGGGGCCATGTAAACCAAACCACTGGCGGTGGACCTACGATAATGACAACGTAACCAGACGTAACCAAGAGTGCATGTTCCCCACGATTCTAACGTTCTGTTCTTGTGTGATTCCCATGCGTAATGAGTTGGAGACAATGAGGTGCAACATGGAAACAAAGCGTTTCCGGACCCATGTTCATGTAACATAATTTCTTCATCTACGTGTGAGGAATGTGTCCTGCAATTTGTGCCGTACCTTTTTGTTACACCCTGTATAGAGGGCGGTTCATTTACCTTGAGAAATTCAAATATCTCGATAAATAAGCATCGTACGAAAAATTGTTTCGTATAGCAGGTTTATAATTTTAATGGTGACATCAATTACAGACAGTGCAGACAGTGACCACGTTAACTGCTCTCAACAGGACCGCGCAAGACTCAACCAGATAAGTAGCCTGTACAATACAATCTGAATTGACCATGTACATCAACCACATATTCACTCAAAACAAGCAAATTCCGGAGGTCAATCACCACTTCCAGTATCTCAAGAAAACATCACATAGACCAAAACTAACAAATATTGACGAGTTGCATTATCTCAACTAATACTGCAACTAAATAAGTGTATATATTTTAAATATTTTCACTCATTATTTCAGACATAGATTTTATTGCCTAGACTAAGTGCAATGGATCTGATGATGATCGCTTGACGATCGGAACTGGTTATCCAAGTGTATTTATTAATCTCATGTTTTTTTTCAGGATTAGGGAATAACCCATCTCATTTGGGGTACAATCGCGTTGACCGACTGAAAAGGAAATTAGAAGTTGCGGTTTGTGCCAAAATCATCCAAATCGTCTCAATAGTACAGGAAAGATCTTGCATTTCTTCAAAAGTCAACGGAAATATATTTGTTTATTATGTGCGTTAAACAAATAAACAAGACGATACCCTTGCCAGAACTTTGTCGCGTCGAACCTGCATGACAGTAAAACCGGGCGGATGGTCTATACACATGGGGCGTCACAAGTAATCGATCGCAACAAATGACCATTAAAAACAAAGAGAACTACCCGCAACAGTGACGAATCCCACTCTAATTTTATAAATATCGACAATTAATTTAATAACTGCGTTTAAACAAATAAACACGTGGATACCAGAACTGTATCGTGTCGAGGACTGTTATTCATATAGATGCGAGATTTTTCGAACAAGCCCACTAGTTTCAAACAATTATCTTGTCCGTGGGCAGTGGTAGAGCTAGCTGGGTTACTCATATCGAGTCTCGGAAGGGTACAGTATGTACTGTAGGTTCTATGCATGCATGTATGTAGGCTGTATGTGTGTAAGATATGTACTGTATATGTGTACGTACGCGCAGATACACTCAGCAATCAAGACTTAAATATTGTATGCACGGCTATGTATTAGTTACACTCGCATGGCACCGCCTTGGAAAAGAATATCGCATTTCAATTAAAGTAGACAATCTGAATAGATAACTACTATTGAATATATATTTATGGGAAGTAACTGAACAAAACGCTTAAATACGTGGGGCTGTGCCTGGTTCCATTTCCCTGAAGTTGCTTTTTTTTTCTTTTCGTGTGTCTTGCTGAGAGGCCAAGTGCAGGTCTTTATAGGTAGTTGACGCCTGTGGGCGAGCTGCACGTCGTAATGACGATGAAGTGATGATGAAGAAGTCACACACACCCAGTCCACGGGCCACGGGAATTAACCCCAGGAGAATACGATCCCTAATGGGTCGGCCGGGAATCGAACCCGGGAGCCTTCGGGGCAAAGGCTAGCACGCTAACCAATTATCCATGGAGCCTGGCAGTTGCTATGGTGAGCTGTCCCTTTATTTAATTGTGATATGACATTCTCGCAGCCAATGTGGCTCGCGACGGGAAATTCGATAGCGGTATAAAATGTGTCAGTTTTGCACTGCGGCGTGCCGTAGTGGTCGGAGATATGGAAACAAGCACTCAGTCACTGCAAGAGTTGGCCTATATGATACGGTATGACGAATACAGAGCAGTCCAGTGTATATCTTGGCTCATGAGTATCGAATTGCTTTGCCTCCGTATCAGTAAACTACGATGAATGTGGTGTCGCCTCTAGAAAGACAGAGTAGCGTAAGCGACTCTTTAAGTGACGAAATTTAAGTTACTGCTGTATTGCATGGAAATGGACCATCTATTTTACCCGTCTTGAATTATGGAGAACATATGGTCATATTCCAGTTTAGCTCTACGATCGGGGGTGTTGCGTTCAATCCCACCATATGACACATACATTCGGATTATGAGCAATCAGGTTAACCAAGCTACGCAAATAACAACAAGTTACTATAATAATGCTTTAATGACTGTTAAAGCACCCACAAATGCAATAATAATAACAACAATAACAAAGGTAAACAAATACAACAATGAACAATACTATGATCAGAATTATCAAACTGTAACATCACTCATCACATCTGATATTACATATAACATCTTGCTTAATTTCTCGGTCTTCTAATAGGTACGTCTTATTTCTTTAATTAATTATTCAACCTTTAAATTCAGCACATTTATCATCATTAACATCAAACTATAAACTTTTAACTTACTGAGTTCATTCAAATTCAAAAACTTTCGTTTACTGAATTTTTCAACAATACTTTCCCTTCTGGGTATCCAACTCAAGTTACTTTACATACAAGATCAATCTCAACTTAATTCCCACCTTGTCCGGTGTCGAACCCAAGTTATTGACATTATTCTTACGTCAACCTTCAAAGATTACTCCTATATCATGTTAGGCTTTGAATTCCTTCTCTCTGCGTTATCAGCATTTATGATAATATATTTTTCACCGTCATCATGTCAGGCTAAAAACAACAAAACATCTCTCCGCATTCACAATGTATGATTCTGTGATTCCAGCATGTACCATTTATGGACCTTTCTGGGACCCACATCCCCATGCAATAAATCCAGTATAATTCATACCCATTTGGATACTTAAGGTAAGGACCGATCTTTACTGTCAGCGCAAATATGCAAAAATAATGAAAATCCAAAGCCTGCTTCCAGTCTCCGACCGGGTCAGGAATGGAATGAATGAAGCCCCCAACTAGCGGCGAGGATATGAACTGTGCCGGCTGCCGAGGCCTGACGCACTCCTCTGGGGCAATGATTAAATGAATGACAGATGAAATGAAATGATAGTGGAGAGTGTTGCTGGAATGAAATTTTGACAGGGAAAATCGGAGTACCCGGAGAAAAACCTGTCTGCCTCCGTTTTGTCCAGCACAGATCTCACATGGAGTGACCGGGATTTGAACCACGGACCCAGCGGTGAGAGGCCGGCGTGCTGCCGCCTAAGCCACGGAGGCTTCAAATATGCAAAAATAATAATAATTATTATTATTATTATTTGTAAAAGCCTCCGTGGCTCAGACGGCAGCACGCCGGCCTCTCACCGCTGGGGGGTACTCCGGTTTTCCCCGTCAACATTTCATTCCAGCAACACTCTCCACTATCATTTCATTTCATCTGTCATTCATTTAATCATTGCCCCAGAGGAGTGCGTCAGGCCTCGGCAGCCGGCACAGTCCATATCCTCGCCGCTAGATGGGGGCTTCATTCATTCCATTCCTGACCCGGTCGGAGACTGGAAACAGGCTGTGGATTTTCATTCATTATTATTTGTGTGCGTAAAAATTAATTTTTTGATAATAATTTTATTCCAACATTACGTTAATCTCATTTTCATTACATTCATATTACCTGTTAATTACTTTTAAATTCAGTGATTTAATTCCTAGTGGCGTCTAGCCCCCTTGAGACTTAGCGCTTTCCAAGTCAATGAAGCCATTCTTTCTCTCTTCACCCAAGAGGTGAGTGTAGGTAAGGACAATAGCCCCTTCTACAGCAGGTCGCCTCTGGTTTCTTTAAAAAGCCATTACCGCAAGTGGTATGTTATATTTAGCTTTGCTCACTTTAACATATCGTATTGTGTTTCTTTCAACCTTCACGCATTGGACATCCAAGTTTGATTTCTATTTCCCTAACTCATATGCATTATATCTGCTAATTACTTCACTTTACTTCACAACAAGATGTATTCGTTTTTTCGAGCTTTTTCGGTCAGGGAAGGTGTTTTACTGTCGAAATAAATATAATACCGGGAGAATAACCATTAACTCGCTGTGGTGGGCATTTCAATATACAGCTCGGATAAGGCCCTATTACCAAATATCCGCCTGCCAACATACTAAGTCAGACGATTCAGGATTATTTCACCGTGGAATCGGCAGCTTGTACGACAACAATATTAATCCACCAAGCGCAACATACGGCGCAACAATTTACCTCTCATACCAGACAGTGACAACTCAATCACAAGCATACCTAGCTTTGTGAGACAGTACAACACAATAATTCGACGATTCATCGGCACACTCCGTCCTCCCTAACTTAACACGTAAACGAAAGCACTTATCAAAGACTCCTATACTGGAGTTTATATTTATTTCTTCCCTATATTCGGCGACAATATCAGCTTGGATAACCAATACCATTTATTATTTATGAAACCATTATTCTTGCCAGAATATGTTTATAATTAATTGGCACCTTACAACTTCGCGTATATTATTAACTTACTTGGTTTCCTTGACTTACATTTCCCATTTTAACATTTATAATTTTACTTAACATTTTAAATCACTGATTATTTTAATCATCGTACTATCCTTCATAAAACATTCCTTAATTCATCGGTACCCCCTTCTAAATACTTTAGTTACATTTATTCATTTTCGGGTTTCCCATTAATTAAATTAATCCGGCACATAATTCACTTGTGCTAAGTCAACAAACCATGGTCACTATGGTTACATTTTTACAATATATAATTTTGTAATGGTACATGGTGCTACAACAACATAATAAAATAATTCGTACTCACCTAGGTCCGGTGGTCTGCTCTTTTCGCGGAGTGTTTCGCCCTCCAGTGTCATGTCTAGCAAAACATATTAACACCGTGGTGCGCAATTCTAACACTTTTCATTCCACATACTTTTCTTACACTTCTGATAGATATCATTACACTTTTCACAATATAACTTTCATATAAAACTCCTTTTAAACTGGGAATATTTAAAACTAAAATACTTCTTAACACTTATAAAAAATTGATTAAATGCACTACGTTTCCACACGCAAATATTTCACGCTACTGAATATCATGTCCTACAAAATATAATTTACAATAGTGGTTACACATATAACCGTGTAACAGTCTTTTCATGTCGTATCTCAGGTCGCAGGTGAGATACCTTCTCCCCGACGCATTCCCTGGACGACTGTTTACTTCTTTACTGATCTATCTGGTTTTCTGTCCTATCGCGACTTCATCCGCTCCGGGTCTCGAATGTCTGCGTGGCTTCCTATAAAGTCAAAGAACTGTTTCTCGACTTTGCTAACATCCCACTGACGGCAAAAATTTATATAAATGGACCACACGGGTATCAAATGTATTTCCATTTACGTCGCAACTATCGCGAACTACCGTACTTGATTATCGAACTATGGTGCTACTAGCTCGTTTTACTTTCACTAACTTAATCCTTACCAGGATTAAAACTAAACTGGTCCTGCTAACTAGTGTAGCGTGTAACTTGGCATCTCTCTAGATTCAGTATGACTTCTCTGATTACTAACGCCAGTGTTCCCCTTTACAGGGTCCCAGAACAGCTGACTGTAGTATAACGTGCAGTATGACATGCCCGCCTGGGGCTCAGGAACGACTGACTTGTGACGTACTGGCGAGACGTGCCCGCGCTCAGGGTTCGAGATCAACTGACGTTGACTCTGCTTCACCAGCCTTATACCTGATTTGAATAAAAATATAGGTCTTTGAGCACTTCCGTGGTTCAACTTCCGTTTCCCTGCTCATATCATATTTAAACAAATATCTCCTTGTAGGGGAAGTTATGCAGGTCCCCAAAATCTTTCCTGGAGCGAAATTCACTCGTTCACTTATTTTTAATTAATTCATTAATTAATTACTGCTGGGCGTGGGCGTTGATTTCTCCTTTTCATCCGCGTATATTCTGGTGCTGAGGTACAACCACGCCATGCATTGTCAGCACTTCTCTGAATTTCTAATGTTAAAGGATAGTAATGCTTCAAAAATTCGCATTTCCAATTCTATTCACCGTGAGGTTTATCTTTTATTTTAATGTAATGCTTATTTCTCAAGTAATGAGTATTTAACTTGTATTTAAGCTCCTCCTCCTCACTGCCCACAGTAGTTCTTAGGTGATGCAGCACCCGGACGGGAATTTCCCTCACTGTGTGTGCGCTATCCATTATTAAAAAAATTCGTTTCTTATCGATGATTTTAATTACCTTGTGCAATCGCCTTGGACTGCTGTGCTTTTCGATGATCTCAAGCGCTTACTCACAGTTGATATCACTCCTCGTAAACCATATTTAATTAAATCTGAGTCCAGCTCTCTGGCTTCATGTTATCTTAATGTTAGTTTAAACATCCTGTGCTGGCTACAGCTCTCTTTCATAGCTGGCTTTCTTTAAAATACTTCTTGGGTTATAGTTTAAATTCCCAACTTTATCAGAGGATTACGGGATCGCACCTCTTGTGCCATATTCAATAACGGCACACTATATTTGCATGTATCATATAGTGAAAAACTTTATTTTTTACTACAGAACTGAATGTAGGGAAACCACCGTCACTTAGCCCATTTTCATCGTACGAAATATAGACTTAAGCGAACACATTTTGTCCGTGTGCGTGCTTCCTCTAATATATTATAAATGACTACAGCGATTTCAATTAAACATCGTAAAGAATTACTACTACGTCGTATGACCCCGATCGTGCCTTTCAAGTTTTAATAGATTATACCAATCCAACATAGCGGGATGCAACATATTTTACTGCCTACTCAATATGTCGGAAGTTATCACCGCAATCATCCCGGAAAATGTGTATTTATAGAAGCTACTAAAGTAAATTAACTTATGTAACTTTCAAAATCCAACATGGCGGCAACGTGAATTTCCCATATTTAATTGGGCTTTTCCTGCAAGTTAATCACCTGAAAGGAGTGAAACACGGCATTATAAATGTTCATAGAAAGATTAATTCACAGGTCTATAATTTAATTTAATTGTTATCAGAAATTCAAGATGGCAGCAGTGCAAAATTTTAAAAATCTTGCTTTTATTTCCTATATGCTAATCAAAGACTTGAAGTGAAATATGGGATAATGAACAACCATAATAATATTCATCTACTAGTGTATAACTAACTCTATGGCCTAAATTCGAAGCTATTTTGTTAAACAAATTAGAATTTTGTATGGTGATAGAGGACTATTAGGTAATTACATATATGTGACATTCAAATAGCTGATACGCATAAAATCAACATACTGCCTACGCGAATTTAAACTTTTTAAGTGATTTCTCTCAGCAATGAATAATCCTGGGGCAATAAAACGAAACGAATCTTCATTTAGAATATATATATATATATGGCATCCAATGTTTTCTATAGATTTTAGAACTTCAAGATGGTGAAGTTCGAAATTAATGCACCACCGAATCATTTTCATTTACTGGCACTGAATTCTCTAGCTTAATTTTTGTAAATTGCGGAAGTCGTGCATTTGACTTTTCATAAAATAATCTCCTTTGACTCAATACTCCGGGAGGCTTCATAATTAACCAATACTGAAAGCACGTAATTTTTCTAGTGATGCTGAAGATGATTGTATTCAGGAATGGAACAACGAGGTAATCTGCCCCAATTTATATTTAGTGTACATAACGTAAATCTTAGTTATACGTATGTTAATTTCTGAAAATACTTTTTGAACCGGTCTTTCGGACAGTTGATCAACCGGTATCATGAACTACAAAAGACATTTTGGTACCCATTTCATTAGTGTTTTATTCCTGTATTATAAATGGCAACACAACGTGTGATATTGGCCACAAATTTTCCAGCACTGAAGGTGTGTTGATGTGAGTTATCTTTGGCAGCGCTGAAAGTTTTGGTGTAAGACATTGCGATCACTACAGGGTGATTATCTATGTAGTTTACAACTTCAATAATGTGTAATTATTTATTGGAACCACTTACAGACTTGGTTTATATGTCATTACATAGCAAAACACTTCAAGTTTTGACTCACGTAGTTTGTAGTTGTACAGTTGTCCGCCACTTGTTGGAAATGGCGTCTTTCACTGGAGCGTAAAGAGCGAAGTGCGTGTTCTGGTTTGAAGAAACCAAGTCAGCAACGAGTGTACAGCGGAGGTTTCACACAGAATTTGGCAAAGACCCATCCAGCAGACCAACAGTGTACAAATGGCATCAGACATTTACGGAAACAGGTTGTTCTGTGCTCACACAAAGGCGCCAGGCCGAGCATCTGTGATGGCAATGTGGTGGAAACAGGTAGGGAGAGGTTCGTCCGCAGTCCAGAAAAATCGAAACTGGTATCCCTCAGACCACTGTTTGGCGGGTCTTGCGTCGACATTTGACCATCAAAGCATACCGATTGCCCTTGGTTCAAGCACTAAGTGAAGCGGATAAACATACCCGACATGAATTCTGTGTTGAAATAATGGATCGCATCAGCCATAATGAGTCATTCTTGAACAATGTGGTCTTCAGCGATAAATCAACGTTGCACCTTTCTGGCCGAGTCAACACAATTGTCCTATTTGGGGAATGGAAAACCACATGTGCACTACGTGACAGCCCCGAAGTGAACGTTTTCTGCACTGTTTCGAGAGAAACAATTACCTGGCCGCCACGGTCCCCAGATTACACACCACTGGACTTCTTTCTGTGGGGCTTTGTGAAAGTTGGGTGTACATACCTCCCCTACCTGCAAATATTGATGAACGGAGACATCGCATCACAACAGCCATCGCCTCTGTTACCCCGGAAATGCTGGTTCATACGTGGCGGGAAATCAACTTCCGTTGGGATGTGTCCATGATGACAAATTGTGTAATGGATTTGTCCAAAAAAAACTTGGAAGTGTTTTGCTATGTAATGACATATAAACCAAGTCGGTAAGTGGTTCCAATAAACAATTACACATTATTGAAGTTGTAAACTACATAGAGAATCACCCTGTAGTTACACAGTAATACAATTTTGTTAATCTTACAATATTATGTTCATTGTCTAAAATGAGTACAATGTTTAGATATTGAGTTTTGATATGAATATTGTTGTCCTACATTTTATCACAATGTAGATCATGTAGGCCCAAGGGCTGTTTATTCCGTCACAAGGAAAATCTACTTCTTAGGCGACAGAAGAATTTTAAAATAATAACGACCAGTAGAACATCTGAAAATATTTATCATCTAGGAATGCAGGATGGAGCCGCGTCACGTATCGGTGATTGTTTCCCGACGTTTCGGCTGTCATTGCAGCAGCCTTAATCATGGGTAGGTACGAGTTGATGTCCGTCTTACAGGATGGAGCCGCGTCGTGTATCGGTGATTGTTTTCCGACGTTTCGGCTGTACCAACCCATGAATAAGGCTGCTACAATGACAGCTGTACCAACCCATGAATAAGGCTGCTACAATGACAGCTGTACCAACCCATGAATAAGGCTGCTACAATGACAGCCTAAACGTCGGGAAACAATCATCGATTCACAACGTGGCTCCATCCTGTAAGCCTAGATGATAAATTAGACACCAGCCGCGAAGGCCTACGATCAAAACATATGAAAATGTGTTGTTTAGTTCTTGATGGAGCTACAGTAGAGTCTCGATTATTCGGCCTAAACTGGACCTGGAGTAAGTCGGATCACTTAAAATGTCGGATAATACAGAATAACTTTGAAAATGAAGACAAAGAGGTAGGCTGTACTATATTCCTAAAACAATGACATGTGTTACGGTACTCTATTTACTGAACTATCAATTCAACTGTATTGTACATGGAGCATTGAACAAAAATATTCCAAATGCCTTAAGAAAAAAACTTTTCAATAATGACTGCTTGTCTGCTGATTCACGTTTTCTTGCTGCGAGATCTCGTCATCGACGAAAAATCATCACCTCCGTTGCACTTGCCTCCGGCTGTTCCTCCACGTAGCCATATCCAATGTACTCAATCCTTCACTGTGAGACATCGTTTTATTCTTTTGTTCTGCAATACCTCTTTCTTTTGTTGTTGTTGTTGTTGTTGTTGTTGTTGTTGTTGTTGTTCTTCTTCTTCTTTTTCTTCTCCTTCTTCTCCGTCTTCTCCTTCTTCTTCTTCTTCTTCACGATCCTCATTTTCGATAGCTTTCACGAAATCAATTATATCAGGGTCAGTTAGTTCAAACAGCTGATCTTGTGCACACCAATTACTCACATCTTGAGTCGTAGCATCCTCACAGACAGGAACACAATTCAGTAAGGAAACAATGTCAGATAACACGGAATGTCGGGTAAGCGAAGGTCGGTTGAGCGGGACTCGACTTATGTGGAATTCAAATCACCGGACGTGGCAATTTTTCTCTAAAATCGCATGTATTAATCGAGAGTTGCAGACGATGATCATCCTAAAATCGAAAGCGTTTTAATTACAGCCATGCTTCCAAATTACCCCAATGCCACACAAAGCCGGGTCACTTGCAATCAATTTTTACTTTGTGCTACAAAGCGACTCCGTTCGGCTGACCTGCATACGCAATATAACACCACTTTCTGTGGTCTGGGGTATTCATTGAGATTCCGGTTCCAAAGATCAATTCTGGTAGAGGGCTACGGGGTACACTAAGCCTCGTGAGGCAGAAGTGAGAAGAGGTGGGTTCGAATCACAAATCAGCCATCCTAAAAGTGATTGTCCGTCCTTTCTCATTTTAACTCCAGGCAAATGCAGGGATGGTTTCTAACTGAAGACTATGACAATCCTGCTCTCGATTACTAATACACACGCTACCACAGAATATCAAACAAGTTTTACACACACCCAAATGCGCGGGCCTAAAATGACCGCGATTTAGAAACCCCTAAATGGAAGAAAGAAGAATTGTTTAAGTTACTGCAAATGTTTTTCAAATACTTCTTATGAACGATTAGGAAGACGAAGATTATTAATTCATATGCGCTTAATACATTTTATTATCTCTATTTGGACTTCAGGCATTGTGCATTAAAATCGTTTTAAGCGGTGAAATCGACTCCTCCATTGGCCACAGGAGCAAATTTGAATTTTGTTTAGTTATCATGCGAACTGTTTTGAATTATGCGATCAATCGGGGTCTATTTATCTATCTATCCATCTATTATATATTTTTACTCACCTCATCTTACCTTACTTCCCTCCGCTCACATTTATTTGTTTATTCATTTATTCATTTATTCATTCATTCATTCATTCATTCATTCATTCATTCTTTCATTCATTCATATACTTTTGTCGTTTTCTCTTTACAACCTACAGTATCGACGACCTTTCTTTTCTTAAATCTCACAACACATCTTATGTTGTTCGTACTAAGTTTTAATATTATTGGCTTTAGTTCTTCGAAAAGGTAAAGAAAGATAAGGCTTTAATGCAGGAGCTATTGAAAGGACACACTATTTTGTTCGCGTATTTATTTGCGAGAATTATTAATTGGTACGGCATTTTATGCACGGTAAACCCTTAAAAGGTACCAAGTAGGAATTTGCCTTCAAATCGAAAGTCGTTACAATATACAGGGTGAATCAGACTTCCATCGACAAACTCACGGACACCATCCAAGCGTGTTGGTGTGGTGGCTCGTTACAGAGTAATAGGCTAGTGTAATTATGATTTATTCGTTCTTTTAATCCCAATGAGTCTTGTTTCTGTGAAAATACCTTATAATAGTGAAGAATCCTGTAATATGCAATAACCAAAGTGTACAACACAAAACACAAAGTAATGCAACAACCTTCTGACGGAACACGCACACTTTATCACAGTGTGTTCAATCCGTTCTGTCAGTTTACTGTACAGAACAGTACGTAACAAATGTAGAACTCTTCCTTTAACATGATCGCGGTAGAGTGTACATTGATTGGTTCCGACATGATGGGGCGCCGGCACACCGGCACACATGGGATCCTAATGTTAACGAGTCACAGGAGTTAATTTCAAGAAAAGTCAAATGCACGGCTTCTATTATTTATGAAAAGTAAGCTATAGAACTCAGTGACAGTAGATACTGATCATTTTGGAAGTTCATTAAATAAAGCTTCTCTTCGATCGCTTGAATAGAATACGAGCAACAAAAATATAATTTGAAAATTTTGGACTGACGCCATTTTAAATTTTTTGCAACTGAACAACATTAGATGAAAATATACTAAGCCCCAAATAAGGAGTCGCTGTGCCAAATTCCGCTCCTCTTTGGCGATTTAACTGTCAGAATAGTCATTTAATTTTTTTGAAATTTGGTTGGCCGTCAAGTTGTTTGGTGTTTATAAGGTTTTTGAGAGCCATGTATATGTAGGCTAATAATTATTAGTCCTCTATCAACATGAAAAATGTCAGTGTGATTGATGGAATATTTTTGGAGATTTTGAGAACCGGCGAAATATTTCGCATGGTAGCAATGTTGGACCGTTTCATGTGTCGGCCATAGAATTATATCCAGCATCGGAAAATCATTATGGTTGTTAATTGTACGAGCATTCACAGCCTGCTTCCAGTCTCCGACCGGGTCAGGAATGGAATGAATGAAGCCCCCATCTAGCGGCGAGGATATGAACTGTGCCGGCTGCCGAGGCCGGACGCACTCCTCTGGGGCATTGATTAAATGAATGACAGATGAAATGAAATGATAGTGGAGAGTGTTGCTGGAATGAAATTTTTGACAGGGAAAACTGGAGTACCCGGAGAAAAACCTGTCTGCCTCCGCTTTGTCCAGCACAGATCTCACATGGAGTGACCGGGATTTGAACCACGGAACCAGCGGTGAGAGGCCGGCGTGCTGCCGCCTAAGCCACGGAGGCTCATAATCTATTACACAATACAAATTTTAATTTAAATTGGACTCTCCCGTCCATCAACAAAGACAAAATTGACTAACGAAATAAATTATATCTTAAATCTCGAACTAGAAATAAGATTAAAACACAATCCATTTTTCCATAATGCCATCTGCATTTCTTTAAAATTTCCGGAGTTTGTAAATAAAATAAAACCCTAAATTACATTAATACCATAAATTCGGTTTATCTAAGCTAAATATAAATATTTATTTTACTCTATGCAACAGGAAAACTCCGCCCTATCTCTATGAAAATAATTTACACTAGTCTAGATTGAACAATAGTCAGCTGTTACTATTTCCAATCTATCTGAACTATTTATAGGTTATTTATACCACTCTTACGACATCTACATCATGGCATTGTGTGTGTGCGAGTTTTCCCTTCCGAAACTCGTCTTTAAGAATTTATTAAAAAGGAACCACCAACTTTAATTTCCTGACTTATATTTGTCTCAATCGTGATAGTCATGGCCGTTCATTAAAGCCTAGCTCATGCTTAAATTATCAACATCAGGTTAAATAGAATAATAAGAATAATGATAAAACATTGTTTCAATGCAATTTCTTCATTCGTTCATTTTCCGACGATACATGACCTTCTATAGTCACTTTCTAACATCAATTAACGCATCTTCCATCTAATACAGCTTTCTCATACATCAAATATGTGGAATAAAATTTAACAAGCCTACAACTTCTACCAGATTCAGTTCCAAAATAACTTCTCACTTGCACCTGGACGAATATAATCCAAAACAACATCTTACAGTTATTTACTGCAGTTACAAATTTCCCAACGTCGACATGACCGATTGGAATACGATTTTCCCTTCAAAATACCATCACTCGTGCTTCAATATTACAACAATACGTTCTTCCAACAATTTAAAATAAGCAGACTATCTCTCTCCTACTCAAGACATGTTTCACATACTTGCAGTACTTCAAAGAATTTGAAATCCACAACAATCATTATCACAAGTTAATAATAATACAATTCCTGTCCTCCCTGCTTATCTTTCATAATTGTTGCACTCAACAATACTTAGATTCTCTTTTCACAATATAATGCAATCTCATGTTGCACTTAAAATACTTTAAGTGTTCCATTAGAACCAATACAATCTTAACAATTCGTTTTATTTATAGAGGTAACAAAACCTTTATTGAGTCTCTATCACCATCCAAAATTAATCCTGCGTGATATTGAATGATGAGCTGTTATCGTCTGATACTCAAGAAAATCTTATCTATTTCCGTTTCAATTTACAATCATTGATTGTCCTATATAAATTTCAATGTCTATATCACATTCTAATCCAATGTTCAAATAAGAACAAACCACAAATCAATATTCTGCACTCTTCTTTAAAATCTAACGATCTATTTCCTATAATCCTACAACATACAGTCAAGTTATGCATATCTCCAATCTAAAATATTAACGAAACATTTAATCGCACACAAAACCTAAATTTAAGATAAATGCCTCTACTTCAAAATCACACTCGTCGAAGAATAAAATCCAAAACTAAATTCAAAAATAAAACATTTACGAAGTCAAAAGTTTCCAAAATGGAAGAATAGAAATATTGAAAAAAAGGTTGCTCATGGAAATTCTAAACACTCTACAAAATTCTACATAAAGGATTCTGCTCTACCTTTCGATGTCTTCAACAGCTGATGAAATATATATTCGATGATATACAGGTGCTCGTTCCGATGTCTTCTCTCGGTATCACCTCGTTCCCTCCAGCCATTTGAACTGCGTCTCCACTGACTCGTTCCGGACTCGAACTAGCCTCGCCGTCGCGTTGCCCTAGTTCTGGAAACGAACTGGGATCATGAACTGGGACTACTCTTGTTCAAACCATCTTCTTCTTTCTTTCTGCCGCTTATAGATGTTCTTGAAGCCATCGTTAGGTGTAATTTCATTGAAAGCATTTAAATCATTTCCATTGTTGAATTTTGAATAATCTTGAGTAATGTTAAGTTACTCCGGAATTTCCTATGCTTGTAGATGATGTTATCTGGTTACTTTTAGATCTCTCCATATTCCCATTGTAGTGTTCCCTCTCGCAATTTACTCAACCATCTCCACTTCCATTTCAAACTCGAATGCTGTTCCTCTCGATGTGGGAATGAAATTCATCTTCAATGGAATCTCGAAAATGTTGATTGATTTTTCCTTGTAGTCTCCATTAAAATGTGTCTGATACTCCACAATTGCTTTGCAAAATGCATGCAATAACCAAGCAATGATTCTAGTTCAAATACAATAGAACTATCGATGCTGGAATATTTGTCGCGATTCGTTACTAAAAATTCCCTCGTCGAAGAAATTGATAAATTCTCGAAGAATATCTGTTCTGAACACTCTCGAAGAAAAGTTCAAATAGGTTTGAGTATAAACTCACTTATTATTGTTCAGCGATATCGCGCACTCTTTATCGCAAATTTACATTTGTGAAAAATGTTATAGTCCATGTCAGGACTAAATGTTAATTTCTCAAGAGCTGAAATCATACAAGTCCGCACTGTGCTAAATCGTAGCCCGCCTTTCAATGGTGGCTTGGCCGTCGATGTCACCGCATTCACCGTCAAATGTATTTCCTCAGGACCGTGCCTGGCCTCGAACTGGACAATATGTCTTATCACCTCGAAGGATAAGAATAAAAAGCCTCTCTTAAAATGGCGCAATTCCTCACGAAAGAATTTTGGCCCTCGAACTTCGTGAAGATCTTGATATTAACTTTAATACTTTCATTATTAAAATTCCAAACACATAACAATTATTGTCTTAAATTTCCTTCTATTCTGACGTGAGTGTAATCACATTTCTTCAGGTAATTTGGTAAAAAATAATTTTCTGTAATTACCCTCTTCGAATAACATCGGAACTCCTTAATATTTGAATCGGGTCATGTGATCACAAAGCTATGAAATTTGCCTCTCGTCACGGCACACTTCAGTTTAATTTTCTTTGTTCCCTGCACGTGCCGCTCGTGATCTTATTTTCCTCGCCTTTTTTAGCCAGAGCCACTCTTTTCTCAACCTAAACCCTGTTTGACAGGCTTGCCCTTGAGCTCGGAAGTCACGTGACTCCTTTTCTTTTAAGCAAAGTGTAACTTCCAACGTCAATAAATCTCATTTATACAATGCTAAAGTTGGAAACATTTTAAATCAGATTTCCAGACTAGAAATTTGGGCACAACGTGATTTTAAAATATCGCACAGCGCCATTTTAAATTTCTCAATAAATTGAATTGAATTAGATGCCAGTATATTAAGCCTTTTATACTGATTTACAGTGCTACGTTTCACTATGCTCAGATGTTTTAGTCCCCAAAAAATACCAATTTAGTCAATTAAAGTTTGCGTGGCCACCATGTTGTTTTTGCGTTCATTAGGTTATTGAAAGTCACATAGGAAAACTTGCTTTAATTGCTTCAATCTTCATTTATAACTTCAGTGCATTGCTTTAATAAATTCTTAGATATTGAGAACCAGTGAACTATTTCACATGGCCACCGTGATAGATTGGTTTCTTTTAAGAGCCAATACATGAAGATATAACGATGGTTCATTATACAGACTTTCCTTCGATAGCGTGATTAGGACACGAGAAATAAAATTATAATTTTGAAATTTCGCAGAACTGCCATGTTGAATTTCTCAAAATAATTGATTTAAATTAGACACATGTATGTTAAGCCATGCATGAATAAACACCGTGCCAAGGTTTACTGTGGTCGGTTGATTAAGTCGTGAGGAAGGTCCACTTAAATATTTGAAATATTCTGAACCCTTATTGATTTGCCGATCAATAAGTCTTCATGATTTTTATTATTATTATTACTTATATCCAGGCAGTGCCTGTTGAAGTGGACAACGGAAGGCAGGCAGTGTGTCGCAACGCTTGCAACAGAGGTGGCGTGATAGTTATTTTTGGGAACGACCGGCTAAGCCAAGTTCAAGGACAAATTCTGAGTGAACGCGCATTGTATTTGGCGTCATTATGGGCGTGCCAGAGGTGAATTTCCAACCGATACCCGATTGAATCAGCGAATCAGAAGAGAGGACGCCTGGACCACGCGGCGAGGTGCGTGCCTTAAAAAGGACGCTGAAAACACGTGTATGAAGAACCGCCGATACGATAGGATTCCGCATGAGTGCATTGAGACGTTTAAGTAAAAAGAAGAAGTTTGATACTAGTCCCAAGTCTGTGAGTTGAAAACTACAGATTATTTTCTCAGATTGCCCCCACTCCATTCCATTCTGCCAGTTTCTAATAAATTGATCGGTGATGAGTAGTTTGAGACACAACTTTATCGAGCTCTGAGGAGCATAGTTCACGTCAGTCTGAACGAACATTTTATTGTGCTCTTGGGAGCAGAGTTCATGCCAAGCGGAGGGGAGATCTCTAGTTGAGATAAGCGCTACTCGGCATACGTAATTTGTGAGACTGTCAAATGCCAGCTGCGTGGCAGACTAAGACTGTAATATTTTCTGTAATATTTTTGTGTTATATTTTTTATGATGTATATGTGCGTGTGAATTAAGCAAATGCTTAGATAGGGCCAGTTCGACGTGGAAAAATCGCCCAGGACTCTTGAGTGAAAGTGAGTAGCTCATAGCGATTTTAGCAGGGTAGAATTATAATTTTGAACATTTCTTTTTAAGATTCCACGCCAAGATGTCTACAGCAAGGTCGATTGGTGGAATGATGTGCTACGCCTCTACCAGAATGTCGACGATGACGGAGTAGATTTCCCGTGGGGGAATGCACTGGGATGGAGGTTGATTTTCTGCAAGCTGGACGGTGATGTACAAACCATTGATTTATTCAATATGTAGCTAGATTAGACGCGGGAACGTGTAAATAATTTTATTCATGGTTTTTCTTGTGTATTTTTGATTTCGTGCTCCGACACTCTTTTCGTTTAAATGTACGTTGGCACGTGGCCAAAATTTTTGTGTGATTGTATATTTTTTAATATTATGAGTCATTATTAGTATGCACGGCGCGTGCATTTGGATTTTATACATGCGAATGCTGAGCTCGTCATGGTCGATAAATGGTGCTGTATTCAAATTCATTTTAAGTAGGAGAAGGGGGTAAAATTTGTTAGATGTTTTACGAACAGGTTTTTATTCATACTAGGGTTGCCGAGCGCAACACGTAAGATGTCACTGTAGAACACCTTAGTTCTATATTTTTGAGTTTTTTTATATCCCTTTTCAGGATCTTCAGTCACGGACTAGACTGGGAACGCAAGTCGGTGGAAATATTTATGTCTTTTATTTCAGGTTTCTGTCAAACCCATACGTGTGATTCTGGTGTGTGTATTGTGTCAAGGTGTGTGTATTTGATTCTTCGTGATGAGGGGTACAATGTGTCTACTGCCCTCAAATTTTGATGGTATTTTATGGAAAGGCAGAGCGCTCTTGGAGGCTACTGTACCTTGTCCTGTGCTGATTCTTGGATTTCCTTGGGAAATGCTAAGATATTTTTATTTGACACACACACGTATATTATGTGCTATTGGGAGCACGCTTCTTCGAGACTCGAGCCATTGCTACGGCAGGTCGAGGTAAGTTTACACGTGGGTTGACAGATGTGCAGATTCCACCTTGCGCCCGTCTATGTCTGGTGATTCATCGTTTAGGCAGTCCAGCTGACCGACTGACCCCTGTAAGCTATCTGTAGCAAACCTGTTCTTTTAATGATCGTTGGATCATGATATTAATTGGGAGTTCGCCATGTCCGTTACGAATTTCCGCATATCGTGTGAAATGAAATATTTGTTTGATGATGTAAATGTTGGCTTTGAGCCTAGTGATTTCTGTGACTCATTTCATTTGCTTATATGTTAGATTGTTGTTTGTTGTGACACCGTTGGGTGTATTTCGTATTTTCATGTAAAAATGGCAAGCGGCCATGTGTGTATTTTTCTTGATTGGTCACGTGTTGATTTACTTGTGTTGATTTAAAAAGTCCTAATTTTAGGCGTTAGTGTGGATTGCTACGGCAATTCTTTGATTCCAATTTCATGCGGAAATTATTTTGTCTTATTCAGTGTAGGAAGTGTCGGATTTAGTTTAATTAGTGTTTAGTTGGTTCCTCGTGTCTGTCTAGCTCTAAGACAATGCAGATTCATCCCCTGAAGGTTTACTGGATGGTAAAGAATCTCGCATTAATTGTACACATCGTACCGCATGCAGAGAAGCCGCACACGCACATGTCATTGCAGTAATTTGGGGCATTTGGTCCAGTTGTTTACGACCTCTCCTGAGATCAGGCCTAGTTTGGCATTTTTTTTTATTAATTCAAGAGGGTGTCATTTGGGAGTCCTTGTGTTTTTGCTGTAAATAGTGTAAATTTGTTGATCTGTTTATTAAATTCATATGTTTTAATCCTGGTATTCAGTTTTTCCTGCATGTTATTTTGTTATATGTTACCCTGCATGTTATAAGAAGCGCTTAACAACAACTTTACGAAATGGACTGTTACACCCCCCGAAATTTAGTCTCATATGCTTCTTTGCAAGGGTTCAATTCATTGCCGCCATGTTGGTTTCGTGCCTGTCAGGTTGTTTGAAATCACATACTTACTGTAGTAGCTTCTATCACCATGCAAAATTCGAAGTGGATGGCTGTAATAGTTTAGGAGATATTGAATGCTGGTGAAATATTTCGCGCAGCCACCATTTTTGATTGATGACACGTATTAAAATGTGTGTGTTGCATTTGAGGTTGGACGAGTTAGTAGTAAGTCCTTACCAAGTTTCTTTGAAATCGCTCCAGCAATTTAGATTTTATTAAGGACACACCCAACCATTTTCATAATATGGCCTCTAAAGTATGTATAGTTCTAATACCATAGAATCTGTCTATGGAGGACTGAGCAAAACAATCCTCATGTTTACAGGGACGGTTGGTTCCGCCCAGTAAATATCTTGTGGAGCGAGCTACTTATCATACGATGCCCCTTTCATTACAGTATACCTAAGGTATTGGCACGTTAAATATCCCATTCGATGCAATATTCCGGCACCCCGGCGTCCCTAAAAGCAGCAGAAATTAATAGGGACTTTATATCAATAACATTATACTTAACAATAATAACAATAATAATGATAATAATAATCAGAACTGCATCACAGGGAACATGCTCATTTGTCACTTAAAAAAAGGGAGTGGCTAGTCAAGCCTACCAGACTTTTTTTTAGCGTTTGGCTTTTAGTGCTGGGAGTGTCCGAGAACATATTCGGCTCGCCAGAGTTTGTAGCTGCTTCTATGCGGATACCCATGGGGTGAGCTACAAGTACCGTCGCGTGTGAAGTATTGTCTGGGGAGGAAAGTGTGAATGTAGGGACGAGGAATTGGAAGGTAGTGGCTGTGGCCTATAGTTAGGGACCAACCCCGGCATTTGCCTGGAAGGAAGATGGGAAACCACAGAAGACCATCTTGAAGGTTGCGGCGGGGGGATTCAAACCTCCTCGCCTCCCGGATGTGAGCAACTGCCTGCAGCCACGCCGTAATGAACACGGCTAAGTCACATTACTTCCTTGGGTAGGAATTCTCCTCACCTAAAGGGGAACAAACCTACATGATATTGGTGGTTTATTCCAGTGGATATCTATATGGTGGACAGTTCTACGGTCTACGGTCCTGATGCCAACTTCCTACGGAGAGTCAATGAGAGATTAATGATGATGAATGAAACTGGCCAGGGAGTTCGTAGGAAGCGCTATTTGCCTTGAGTTGAAAATGGGAAACCATGGAAAACCATTTCAAGGACTGCCGACGGTGGTCTTAAACCCAACTTTTCTGCCATGTTCAGAAATAACTAGGCCCCACGGCCTCGCGCAAATGTCTCGGTCGGTACTTGATTGAGTGATATTTTTCTACATAACTGCTTCTCTCGTCTCTCAAGGTAGCTTAATATCGATCTATCGTTATTAGCGTAACGTGCATTTAACTGATCCTATTTCAAAGTAATCGTCCGATATTTTCCAAATATTATAGAAACTAAGGACCTGAAGCTTGTTTGACGCACTGTTCAATAGCACGGTACAATATTTGATTTCATGATGTTGAAGTGGAATATACTAGCTCCCTCTCCACCAAATTATGTATCAGCTGTGCAAAATGGATATCTCGGCATTACTGGCCGGCAATCCAAATTCCAGTGGCACGCGTGACGATTTAGAGTGACCGCAAGGGATATTTGGTTGTGTTTAACGATTGTGGGGGAATATATCAGCTCTAAATCTGTGCTAGATCCAGTGACAAAATTATTCCCATCCGAATAATTATTAAAAATTGCAAACCAATTCGCAAATGTGCAGTTATATCAGACGCAATTCGCCAGTCGTGTCTCTGCTGAGAGTTCACATTCACATGGCCATTAAATGTGTTGACAACATATCCAATCTATTTTATTTGCGCTACTCAATAAACGACAAATGGAAAAGTGTTCGCTTGTTGAATTTTCCTCGGCATTGAGCTTACATTGGAGTCCATTGACAACATTCTGATTGACTTGATGTAAATGAAGAATTTAGCCACTGGTTCCTCGTTCTACTGTGTGGTGATAAGGTTTGTTATTCTGAATCGTGCCAATATGCACAGCAACTAATTAATTGACCGCCCCGCTTCTAACCACATGGAGAGTTTGAACAAATCAAGCCCACCGAGTAGCCAAGTAGTCCAAAGCACTCTCTGCGACGCTGTTTGGAGATTCAAGTTTCGAGTCCTAGTGCTGACAGCAACCACCCGAGTATGGTTATTCCCAGTTTCTTCCTCTCTCACTCACTGACTTTAGGGTATCTTATTTCTTATTCAATTCCTGGGGTAGCTAACCAAACTAATCCTAATAAGAACGTAAAAACATACACACACAGTCAATTATACACAATTTCAAAGTGAGTAGATAATTTCAAGATTGCATATTTTCAAAATGTTCGCAATTGTTTTCAGGTTAGTGTTCAGGTATGTTCACTACCGTGTAATTTAATTAGGCACATTAATATGTTGACCGATTGAAGAGCAATCCATTTATATAGATTACTAAGGCATCACTGAAAAATAGCTTTTAAATTTTCGATTTCAGTAAGTCACATACGTCGAGCTCCCTAGCAATCTTCAACCAATTGATGTAGTTTGCTGCCCTCCCTAACTTCTTTATAAACCTGAATTTCACAATGTGCATTTCACGTAAAACATAATTATATCAGTAGGAACAAATTTCGGTGACAGTGCGAACATTCACAGTTTGTGCGTTGTGAGATGTCTTGAATGTGCGAACATTCACAGCTTGTGCGTTGTGAGATGTCTGGAATGTTCGCAGTAATTATTAATTTACAGGTTAAACAAATGAGCAGGAATTGAAAGAAAATTCATAAAATGTGTAGGCTTCAGTATTTCTTAATATTGCAAACTGTGTATAATATTGTAATGAAATGCCTATAATAACATATAATAATAATAATAATAATAATAATAATAATAATAATAATAATAATAATTAATAGTCAATTAAATAATACGTTACATTACGATAGCCCATCACCAAGGCCAATGTAATAATTTTCATGTTTTGTAGCCAACAATGTTATTTTGACGAATAGACGTAAACAGCAGTTCCATTTCCTAAAAGTTGCACAATATATAATTTTGAACAGTCACCGTATGCCCACACACAGTAAAAGACAGTCAGGGTCGAAAACGAGGTGCGAGTTCAGCAAGTGCATTTTATTGGTCAGAGTCAAGCTTATTCAGTGCCATGCAATTATGTCCTCTGAAATGACGCAAGAGAATTGAAGAACGAAATACCACCACATAAGTAAGACTTTGTTTCTTTAATTCATTTGAGGGGATTGGTACACCTTGATCATCGGCCCCCTGTACTTGGGTACTTGTTGAATTTTTCCGGCTGTAAATGGCCTAGTATTGGGGTAAGGTACATTATCATTCTAGTATTTTCTTGGAGGAAATGTGAAAAAACCTGGTAAAATCATACTCAAGATGGTCGCTGTCAGTGCCAGAATTCGAACCTTCGATCTCTGTACTTTTAGCCCTACATTGCCGTGCAGTCCTACATTTTTCCGGGGGTCTATTTAGCCGTGAAACCAATATTCCGTCTTTTGGTACCTCTATAGGCACGAGATAATGCAGTAGCAAACGAGAACTACGATGTGCCTCAAACAAGGTTTGCAATCCCAGCGGGGTCCAGACGGAGTGTACCTAGTGTCTGCTGATGAACCCAATTTGGTTCACCTGGGGAAAACTCTGCAACATGCACAGCCGTATTTCACCAACATTGATTCAGATCATCATTGTAATCGATAACGAAATGTACGTAAGAATTGCTTCGCTATAACTGGAGAGTCGATGGTTGAAGTTTGCTTGCCAACTGTGGTGTCATAGTTTCTGCTGAAGTAGGACAATTTAGTATTATATTCCTATATTCAGGAGGTCAATTGTACAATATTCTCTCATGGAAGGTTTACATACCAGTCGAACATCAGAATGATTTTCATTACGTACCGTAGTGCGCAAATTCTCAATATTGCAATCTTTTATCCATGAATTTGTGTGATACTCTTATATTGTATCGTAAGTTTTTAAATATACTCAATATTTCTGATGTGGTTAATAAGCTCTATGTAATAAAATAAGTGATTTATCCCCTTCCTTCCTACCCCTACCCCTCCCCTCCCCCCCCCCCCCCCCCCCTCTTCCCTTCCTTCCTTCCTTCCTGTGACTGATGCTATGTAATACCACCAAGTTAATTTTCAATGAGATTTAATTTTATATATGATATAACTTTGTGACTTTATACAACCCACCAAAGTAGCCTTGCGTGTTAAGTCACGCATCATGACTGCAAGAGGGAACTGGATGTCCAGTAATCACAGTTTCAACAATTCAAGGTACCGCCAACAGAAATCCTGAATGCGGTCCTCCAAATTCCCTCCAGGGATCATTGGATCATTTCCAGGGGCACCTCGACCCTCACAATTACAATATACACTGCTACTGTCACCACAAAACCAAATCATTTTCCACCCAGATGTCAATTGAGCTTGTCAAACACATGGTGCAACATTTGGTACATACCCATGGTCCGCAATGTCCTGATCTTTGTTTTGTGAAGATCCAGAGGGCTACAAGTAAGGTTGCACATGATAACAGCTCACCTTTAAAAAATGCTGCCTATCGGATTCTTGCATGAACCCAAAGAATTAATATCTCATAACGTGCCTTCAAACGCAGCAGAACGCTTGATGCATCTTTCAACTTAGGGCACGATACGTAGAGCGTGACCTTCTGATGGCTGTGCACAAAATGAGTTTAGTATGCTGTTGAGTTGTTGTTGTTTTTTAGGGTATTTGTAACATCGCGGTAAAGTAGCCACGTGTACTTGTCAGATAACCTGTGTCACTGTGATGTCTGTACTTGTGTGTGTAATTGTAAATGAGGTATGCCATGGTTGAAGCAGGAATCGAACCCACCTCTTTTCAGCTTTGCATCACGAGGGTTCCAGCCCGCAGACCAGAATTACATTTATTGACAGAAGTAGTGGAGTAAGGCCGATTCTAACTCACAAGGTGCTCAAAAAGTTAGTACACACTATTTGCTTATTCATATCTGGCGAACCCAGGGTCGGATTTTGACAAATGAGGTGTCGTTGGACTCGAGCTGACGCCCTCTTTCCAATGGACCACTCATTTCAACCCCTAAATAAAACCTACCCCTACTAGGGGGTGAAATTGTAATTTTTTAGTGAAAGTCTCTTTTCAAATGCGACATATATAAGGTGCGCTGCTAAAATGAACTTGAAGGTTGTTGCTCATATAGCGCATGCGTTTTGTTGGCTGCCGCTATGGATCAACATTTTTGTTTTTGTTTTTTACGCATGCGCACTTGGGATTTTTGTAAGAGGGCGAGCTCTTTGAAAAAAAAATGATTGATAAGAAGGGGTTTTGGTGGTGAGGAGAGAATCAGATAGTCGCCTACTTTCCTACGAAGTTTGCCGATATCTCTCGAACGCAAGGTCGGATTTGGACGTGTGACGTGTCAAATCGCTTGTCTCAAAGCCCTATATATGTTATTAACAGGTTAAAGTTTTGAGAATGAGGGAAACAGGCTTTTTGGGGGTAAAACCATGATTTTAGACTTTTTCCGATATCTCACGAATGCATGGTCGGATTTGGGCCTATGACATGTCAAATGGCTTATCTCGAAACCCTCTTTATTTTGGTAATAGGTTAAAGTTTTTGAGAATGAGGGAAACAGAATTCTTTGGTGTAAAACTGTGATTTTAGACTTTCTGTTATATCTCACAAACCAATAACGCCAGAGACGTATACGAGTGGTCGTAGGACTCGGGGTGACCACCCCCCCCCCCTTTCGAATATAGTATTTATGTTTTAAAAAAATTGCGAAAGGGTCTAACGACACTTTTGTTGAAAACATTTTAGTTTTTAAAACTTTTTTAAAATCTGTCTAAAATGTTCATGAAGAGTGGTTGTAGATAGAAAGAGACGATACCACTGGGCACGTGTTTCAACGAGGCAATTACTGGCCACGGTGGTGATATACCAATACAGTATTCGCTATTTCGATGAGACGGCGGGTCGAGGGTTCGTTTTCCGATTTTTCGTATGATGGAATTCCTAATTCCCAAACCCCCTGAAGGGGGTCTTTAACATGTAAACGATTATGAGTGACATGACAAATGATAATTCCTTGATCAGATGAAATTGGCTATAGATAGAACAAACAGAACTTGGTTATATGTTGCTTGAAGTGAGTATAGAAAACAAACTTGCTGGGGCAGACTGACAGGATGTGGATGTTATTTGAGTTTATTGGAATGCATTGACTTGACTTGACAACAGGGCAATGAAAAAAGCACAGAGATGCTGAGGACACTTGAAGGTCAAACGATATGGCAACCATGGTGGGAGGGGGAAGCAAGGATGATGTCGCCGATCATGTTCAATGTTCAATGGATGAATTTATATTTTGCGAAGCATTGTTCGGAGAGGGTCATGTGACGACTTGTTTTAATGGTATTTATTTTTCTGATCTTTCCTATGGTGGACTCATTGATTGAAATAATCCAAAACTGCTAGGGCATGGCCTTGAGATTTTATAAACCGATAATGGGATTTTAACATACAAGGTCCCCCCAGAACTTGACATGATGTCATTCTTTTTATGGCTTATGAATTTGCCCAAAAAAGACCCAAAACAACAAGATCATTGACTTTTGTTTTTCTTAATATATTGCAAACCTATAATGTAAGATGTTTACTGTGAGTGACGAAACCTAGCTAGGTAAAGAAAGAATTATTGTGGGCTACATGTATGGTGACTGACACGTCTTTGACCATTGGAACTTGTTTTCAGATCTGACTGTAGTACATAGGGAGTATAGGTTGTAGGCATGGCTTGACAAACGGTGTACACAAAATTCAATTTATCGATTCAAGAATTAAGAGTAGACTATCATTAATTAATTGGTTAAAGAGTGTAGCTAAAAATAAAAAATGGTGACTTCATTAAACTAAACTGAACCAAGTCGAATCAAACCCAACTGAACCAAACCAAGCCTAAAGCAAACCAAACCTAATCAAGAACAACCCAAGGGCTTAAGTGTAAAATTTG
Organism: Meconema thalassinum; assembly: GCA_946902985.2. Classification (NCBI taxonomy): domain Eukaryota; kingdom Metazoa; phylum Arthropoda; class Insecta; order Orthoptera; family Tettigoniidae; genus Meconema; species Meconema thalassinum. Next base: position 742,096,982 of record OX336389.2, read on the forward strand.
TGGGGGAATGCAGTCATTGGCAATGTCCAAAGGAAGGGATAACGCTCTATCTTTAGAGGGTAAGGTAAAGCTAGCGCATGGTGCTAATGCATATTCCCAAGTACATGAACCACACACACACACAACTATCCTATGCTGTTTTTATGAGTTGACTGATAAAACTTACTCAGTGGTTACTGAGCAAGATGGTCGCTACACACAACAAGCTACACAACAACTTGTCTCTTTTCAAATTATTACTTAGATTACAAATACAAAGGTGGACTGGGTTTGATATACAGTTAATGATGCCTATCGCATACTAGCCTTTAAGAAAGCCAAACAAACAAAAGGCGTAGGTAGAGCAGTAGTAAAATCGCTATGTGTAGAGAACTACCTAACGGTTTTATGAACTGGCAAAGGTATGTCGCATAAACAGTGCAGGATACAAGAGACAAGTGTAATCAGTTTTAAACATTATCTCTGCTTTTTTGTTTGTTTGTTTATGACATGTATATTAACCTAAAATCAAACCCTAGTCTACCTTAGTGAAAGGCTAACAGTTTAACCACTGCGTTACCATACTCTTCTTTCTTAGTTTGATTCGTTCTAGGCCTTAGAGCTAGAAATCGAGTTACGATCTCCAGTGCGAGAGGCACATGTGCTCACCACTATAGCACGTAATGGTTAGCTGGTAACATTAGACAACCGAAAATGATTGTATTTCTGTTAGCCAAGCAATTCTGTCATTTGCTTACTGTCTGAGCACTGCCAGCAAGACAGTTTAGTTTAGAACAAACGAGTGTGTGTGTGTATAGATTAATAGCCTCAAGTATTTAAAGCTTGTTGTGTGTAGCGACCATCTTGCTCAGTAACCACTGAGTAAGTTTTAACATTCAACTCATAAAAACAGCATAGGATAGTTGTGTGTGTTTGGTTCATGTACTTGGGAATATGCATTAGCACCATGCGCTAGCTTTACCTTACCCTCTAAAGGTAGAGCGTTATCCCTTCCTTTGGACATTGCCAATGACTGCATTCCCCCACAAATTTTACACTTAAGCCCTTGGGTTGTTCTTGATTAGGTTTGGTTTGCTTTAGGCTTGGTTTGGTTCAGTTGGGTTTGATTCGACTTGGTCCAGTTTAGTTTAATGAAGTCACCATTTTTTATTTTTAGCTACACTCTTTAACCAATTAATTAATGATAGTCTACTCTTAATTCTTGAATCGATAAATTGAATTTTGTGTACACCGTTTGTCAAGCCATGCCTACAACCTATACTCCCTATGTACTACAGTCAGATCTGAAAACAAGTTCCAATGGCCAAAGACGTGTCAGTCACCATACATGTAGCCCACAATAATTCTTTCTTTACCTAGCTAAGTTTCGTCACTCACAGTAAACATCTTACATTATAGGTTTGCAATATATTAAGAAAAACAAAAGTCCATGATCTTGTTGTTTTGGGTCTTTTTTGGGCAAATTCATAAGCCATATAAAGAATGACATCATGTCAAGTTCTGGGGGGACCTTGTATGTTAAAATCCCATTATCGGTTTATAAAATCTCAAGGCCATGCCCTAGCAGTTTTGGATTATTTCAATCAATGAGTCCACCATAGGAAAGATCAGAAAAATAAATACCATTAAAACAAGTCGTCACATGACCCTCTCCGAACAATGCTTCGCAAAATATAAATTCATCCATTGAACATTGAACATGATCGGCGACATCCTCGCTTCCCCCTCCCACCATGGTTGCCATATCGTTTGACCTTCAAGTGTCCTCAGCATCTCTGTGCTTTTTTCATTGCCCTGTTGTCAAGTCAAGTCAATGCATTCCAATAAGCTCAAATAACATCCACATCCTGTCAGTCTGCCCCAGCATGTTTGTTTTCTATACTCACTTCAAGCAACATATAACCAAGTTCTGTTTGTTCTAACTAAAGCCAACTTCATCTGATCAAGGAATTATCATTTGTCATGTCACTCATAATCGTTTACATCGGAAAACGAACCCTCGACCCGCCGTCTCATCGAAATAGCGAATACTGTATTGGTATATCACCACCGTGGCCAGTAATAGCCTCGTTGAAACACGTGCCCAGTGGTATCGTCTCTTTCTATCTACAACCACTCTTCATGAACATTTTAGACAGATTTAAAAAAAAAGTTTTAAAAACTAAAATGTTTTCAACAAAAGTGTCGTTAGACCCTTTCGCAATTTTTTTAAAACATAAATACTATATCCGAAAGGGTGGGGGGGGGGGGTCACTCCGAGTCCTACGACCCCTCGTATACGTCTCTGGCGTTATTGGTTTGTGAGATATAACAGAAAGTCTAAAATCACAGTTTTACACCAAAGAATTCTGTTTCCCTCATTCTCAAAAACTTTAACCTATTACCAAAATAAAGAGGGTTTCGAGATAAGCCATTTGACACGTCATAGGCCCAAATCCGACCATGCATTCGTGAGATATCGGAAAAAGTCTAAAATCATGGTTTTACCCCCAAAAAGCCTGTTTCCCTCATTCTCAAAACTTTAACCTATTAATAACATATATAGGGCTTTGAGACAAGCGATTTGACACGTTACACGTCCAAATCCGACCTTGCGTTCCAGAGATATCGGCAAACTTCGTAGGAAAGTAGGCGACTATCTGATTTCTCCTCACCACCAAAACCCCTTCTTATCAATAATTTTTTTCAAAGAGCTCGCCCTCTTACAAAAATCCCAAGTGCGCATGCGTGAAAAACAAAAACAAAAATGTTGATGCATAGCGGCAGCCAACAAAACGTATGCGCTATATGAGCAACAACCTTTAAGTTCATTTTAGCAGCGCACCTTATACATGTCGCATTTGAAAGGAGACTTTCACTAAAAAATTACAATTTCACCCCTAGTAGAGGTAGGTTTTATTTAGGGGTTGAAATCAGTTGTCCATTGGAAAGAGGGCGTCAGCTCGAGTCCAACGACACCTCATTTGTCAAAATCCGACCCTGGGTTCGCCAGATATGAATAAGCAAATAGTGTGTACTAACTTTTTGAGCACCTTGTGAGTTAGAATCGGCCTTACTCCACTACTGACAGAGCTAAGAATCGAACCCGGGCCTCCGCAGTGACAGCGAAGAATGCTCGTCACTACGCAAAATGACGGACAAATATACGGGAGAGTCCATGAGCCGCAGCGTGACCGAGAGGGGATGAACGTTCCCTTCGTTAGTTGCTACGGAAATGTTCACAACTGCAACTGCAACTAATCTCCCAGGAACACAACAGTAATTACCCCCTCCACTGCCTTCCTTTTTCTCCTTTCCCATCCAATCTCGTGGCTTCACGCAGGTTTGAGCCATCACGTAGTAATCCAGCTCTACTTTCGTCTCATTGGGCCTTCTAGGAACGCTTGAAATGGAAGAAGATATCTTTGCCGATTGAAGTTTGCAGCATTGAGATAAATGCATCTCTGTTAACAACTGATTGTGAGCTAGAAACAACATTGGACATGGTAATATCGAGGTGCCGTAATTTTGCCCTGGAAGGTTCACTTAGCGTGTCGGTAAATATATGGGCATGATGTTCTCCTATTTGAACACGCCTAAAAGCTATCAGGCCAGACCAGGATCAGTTTTGAAGACCAACGCTAAACCAAATTACTCGGCCCAGCAAACTATGATAGGCATAATCACAATAATCAATATTAGAATAGCATTTTAAGGCTGTAGGATATGAGATATGAAAGAACGAATGGAAGTTGCAAGAGTCGTTTGGTTCATGAACTGAGACTTGCTGAGCAAAAGCAAAAACGCACAGCAGACTTTCAGTGATCCAATCAATCAATCAATCAATCAATCAATCAATCAATCAATCAATGAAACGATCCATCAATCAATTGACCGAGCTCTAGATATGGAGTGAGACCATAAGGGTGTAGTTACTGCCAACCGAGGCGTACAGAAGGGCTATCCATTGACAACACAAGTTTGAATAATTCCAGCGTTACAGGGAAAAGTGAACAAGTCAAGGAAACACACTTTTACAGTAGTGACTCTTATCGGTTATATTCGGTACTTTCTTCAAAATACAACTGAATTTCAGCACACAATACGCATACAAAATTCAAGAACATCAACAATCTAAAGTGTCAATGTGGCATTATTAAGGAAACAAACTTTAGGTTGCTTTTCCTTACTTATTTGCTCCTTCTCAGTCACCCTATAATTATCACCACCCGGGAATACTCGTATACGTCTTCCATGCACTTGATTTTGGATAGTAGGTCTATTTCAATCCCGTAGGAAAGAAAAGTAAGGATGGAAACCGAAGGATCCAATCCCTATTCATTACGTACTAGTTAATGTCCTAATGACTGGACGAGTTCAGCTGAAGTGAGAGCTAGGCCTATAAACGTACAGGTTATTGCGTTCCCACTATATTTATTATACTAGCAACCCGGCCTGGCTTCGCCAGGGAACAGTTGTGAATGCATTACATGATAAACGCTTCTTTACGATGTCAATGAACTACGATCGATATCCGATTTACGTCTCGGCATGATGGGTTAAAATCACTGACTGGACTATTAACTATATTATCATGGAGATGCATGTGCAACAAATTCTTGTCAGACGTAATTTCAGAATGGCGAGGTGCATGAAACACAAATCCCCCTTCCGTCCAATCTAAAAAAAAACACTTATAGTGGACGATATATTGAATATAGAGATGTGCTCTCGCGTATGTTTTTGTAGAACGTTTCATGCTGAACAATTCTTACACTCATTGTATATTGATATTTTTAACGGTTTCCCCAGCGTAAGCTTAAAAAGCGCATAGACGCCAGGATTTTTCCCCGGCTTTTTCTCTGAAATCGTTACTGCTTGGCTTCCTTTGATCTTAAATGAATTATTTTCAATAGAAACCTTCCTTTAGGTATACTTTACAGAATGGTGAAAACCGCATCAAAATCCACGCAATGGTTCTCGAGATTACCCGTGACATCCAAGAATCGGGGACTTTGTTTTATACTAAGTAGAGAGTATACGCCAATCAGTATAATTTAATATAATATAATCCCCCTTCCGTCCAACCTTAAATTGACTGTGAATTTTGCGGAACGAAAAGTTCACAGGCGAAATGAGAGTTGCACTTCCAGGGAATGGTGAGGTGAATGAAACTCAAATCCTCCTTCCGTCCAACCTTAACTTGGCTGTGTTTCACAGGCGAAATGAAGAAAACCCGAGTTGCACTTCCAGGGAAACTCCAAACACAACCACCCTTCTCAGAAATCTTAACTCAACACGACTCGACGGTTTGCTGCTGGCTGTATCTGGGGCAATAGGTTCGCCCGCTAGCTAGGCTGTAACAGGGATCATAGACTCGGCATTAGCTAGCTCATAAACTGTCGCCTCAGTAGTTGAATGGACATGGTGGGAAGAAATTAAAACTTAAAAATACTTATAGTGGGCGATGTATTGAAGATAGACATATGCTCTCGCGGACGTTTTTGTAGAACTTTTCATGCTGAACAATTCTTACACTCACAGTATTTCGATATTTTTAACGGTTTGTCCAGCGTAAGCTTACAAAGCGCTCGGACGCCAGGTATTTTTTCGACTGTTCCACTGAAATCGTTACCGCTCGGCTCCCTTTGATCATAAATAAATTATTTTCTACAGCAATCATCCTTGAGATATCCTTTACAGAATGGTGAAACCCGCATCAAAATCCATCCAGTGGTTCTCAAGTTTACCCGTAACATCCAAGAATCGGGTACTTTGTTTTATACTAAGTAGAGATGCTGCAAACAAATGTTTGTACATTTCTGTATGAGCAAGATGGCATGACGCTGCCGGTTAAAAATGCTGGAAGCCGAGCAAATTTGACAGTTTCATGTTCTCTATGATAGGCTGTCTTGTTCAGGAATAGCATATGAATCAGTAGCTCGCAGCGGTGGAACGTTCGTTGGAGAGGGCCGTGAAATGGAAATGGAATTGCGTCACAAGATATAAAACGTAAATTTTAGAATTGTAGATGCGTAGTAGGAGCGTGAGATAAGGTACTTGCCATTGACTGTCTACTGAGTGTAGGTAAGAGATGGATAATAGAACGTGACTTTAACTTATAGACATATTCTCACAAGATATTTGGGAAAATGTGGAGGTAACATTGAAAACTTTAGAGATTATAAAGACAAGTGACTAGAGGAGAGTGCTGTTTAACGATTGGAAACACAGAGTAGAGTCAGTTTACTATCAACAACATACGAGCTGAGAACAAAGAAAAGAGGCGCTAGCGCTTATCTACACTGCAGCAGGGTAGCCAATATTGAAATCAATTCATCAAAATTTAAATTAATATTTTATCACCACAGGGAGAAGAGAAATTTAGATTTCAGTGCAAAGGGGGCAAGACAATGACTCGGCTTACAGAGATGCGCAGTCCTTTTAATTTCTTTAAGAACTAAATATACGCGTAATGTAATAAAACTGCATAACATTTTGTTTAGAAGACCTAGGAGAATTTAATGCAATCAAGAACCAAAAAGGCATGTTTTTATCTATTCACACTTCCCAGTTTCAAAATAATGTTTTGACTTTCGGGCTTATTAACCTCGCCGCCAGCCACAGTCCATAATCTGTTGTGGTTCCCCATTTTAAATATTATGCTGAAAGTCAAAATCATTACATGACGATTTGAAGATAGAATCACAAAACATGAATATTCATGCCCGAGGTTGGTCTCGAACTAGAAGCAGATATATCGCTCACAAGCTTTCCCTTAGCTATGCCCGCCTCAAGAGTGCACCCAAATATAATTTTGTGGTGATATAAGTATAGACTGCTAAAATATTGACTGGCTCCAGGGAGGCCCATTGAGGAAAAGGGACTAACGGGGTTTTTCTAGGGGGGATACATCCCCCAAATCCCCTCCATCTGGCCTGCCAGAACGCTGGGCTGGGAGGTTGCTGCATCCCAAAGCTGATGAAGTGGACGTGCTGGAGAATCTACGGTATCCATAGAGCGAACAAGTCTTCTAATAATAATGTTATGAGTTTTATATCCCTTTTAACTAGTGCACCATTCAGAGACGCCGAAGTGCTGAAATTTCACCCTGGTGGGGCCATGTAACATGTCAGTGAATCTCCCTTGCATTTAAGCACCTTCAAATGCCCACAGACTGCTATGGGTTTCGATCCCGCAATCTTTAACACAATACGCGAGAACGTTAATTCTGCATCACGCAGCCAACCGAACAAGACTAGCGAGGTAGTCTAACATATGGTATATTGGTTTCAATTCCGTGGAATTAGGAGTGGCGTAATTTCCAGCCGTGTTAAATATCACCTAATCTTTCTTGAAGATTCTATCCACCTCAGTGAAATGATCTGCTTGCATGAATGCACGTGAACTGCAAGGTTAGGCTCATAACATCCTTCTACATGGATAAGTAACCATGAGAATGCCAAGCACATATTGTCCTAGCTGTGACATTTCCACTCCTGCCCTGTGTTCTTCCAGCCATGGGGCAGGGTATCGTCTCACGCGTGAACACCCACCCCATTTCACGGAGCAGAAAACAAAACTGATCGGAGACGGCGAACTTATGCCAATCAGTGGAGGTCCAAATCCAAAACGTTGATTCTCGTCTCACACACGAACACCCACCCATTTGACGAAGCAGAAAACATTAATAATCAGAGAAGCCGACTTTGTGTCAATCAGTCGAGGTCCAATTACAAAACTGCCGTTTCAATTCCAATTCCAGCGGTGCCTTTCCGTTTGCTCAGGTGCAGCGACCATATGCAGCAGGGTTTGAATCCCGGTGCTGACAGCTGTAAGCTTGATTGTGTCCCTCCTCCTCCAAAAATATTTCGGGATAGTACCTTATTTCAATTCCCAGGGCACCAACACCTGTTCTCATAATTACGAAATACACTCGATTGTAATCACCGTATCAATGCACAGCCAAGTACAAGTTGTACAGTTGCTCTAACAATTTTTCACTCCACATTGTTTCTTTCTTTTCTTTCTGCCATTTTAAATGTATGGAATCCTTTATCTTGCATCTTCTGTAGAGAAACTTTTTATGTAAGACCACACAATTGCTGCGGTTCGTCATTGTTAAATATAATAGATAGTGGATTGTCAATTTTTATATCTTCTATTTTCAAGATGGTGGCTTCGTTCTATATGGAGTGTTACAGTCTTATCAATCACTAATGTAAGGGAGGTATCTCATCTGTTTCTCCCCTGTTACGATGTTCCGTGTTCATCGCGCAATTGGATCCTGAGTTATAGAATTTGATGTTTTAAGAGTACGCTCAAACACCATCTTAAATACAAGGTGACGATTTTCATTTGCTTTTGGCATACGAAGTTAACTTTATATACTGTTTCTCTAAAATATTAAGTTATTTGTTTGTATATTTTATGATTTCAAGATGGCCACTGTGCGCTATATTCAATGTGATATTCCTTTGAATATGGGCAGCCAAGAATTTTGTATGGTACGTTTGTAGTCTATCTTTACAAATACGATAATGTCACGAGCCGATGCCGTACGACATCGTACGTGGAAACTTCCAGCCCCTCAAAAGTCCCACTTCCTCGGCCAGAAATGGGACTCGCCATCCATGGAACAGGATAGAGATACTCTATCCCTGATACACACGGAACGCTGGTAAATACAGCGTCAGAACCCTTCAGTCACAGTACTTAACGGCCAGTCACGATATGTTCCAATCCAGTTAATCCAGCCGACCTCACACCCATCTCTCACTCTATGAGTGTCCATGCGTTTCAAAGATTTGTAAGCTATTTGTTGTTAATGTTCATTCATTTAAGGGAGTTGAAACTTATTAACCATTATCCCCACGCACTTAGGTGAGTGATGGATGTGTGCGATAACCTGTGTTTTTGTGATGATTGTAGTCGTGTGTGTAACGGCAATTTTTATGGTTTAGGTTTGGGGTAGGTGCACTGGCACTTGAAGCCAGGTACCATTTCACTGGAGGTGGTCTCGAAAACACGGAGGGAGGGGAAACTACATCTACATGGCCCCCGTTAGCGCTGGTATTCGAACCTTGGATCTCTAGACTTCCAGCTGCTCCCGCGCAGTCATGGAGCGCAACCTTCCTCCCTGACGGAGGTTCCTGTCTAATGAAGTTTACGACACATACATTTTATATGCTGTGGGGTTGTAAGTTGGTGTGCTGGTTACGAAGATAATTTTCATCATATCAGAGACCTGCTTCACGGTTCACGTATGATTCCCGACGATAATTTGTAAAGTAAATTCACGAGACCTGTAGAACATCACTCGTGCCTTTAAGCTAATTTCAACATTTTATATTTCTTCCTCACGGCTCAGATAAATTAAACTGATGTAACCTTCCTCCCTGACGGAGGTTCCTGTCTAATGAAGTTTACGACACATACATTTTATGATGATTACTCGTGCTTATCTACGAACCAGCTACCCAAGGGAGCAATAAAGAAACTACAAACCTTCAAGGATCCCCACCGTCCCGCACAGAGCATTCTTCCTGGTTCACAACTTAGCACAGTAGAAGACCTACTTGGTTCGAAATTACGGATAGTAAGCAAGCATGTGCAAAATCAGCTGTGCCCTAATTTGCAGCATAAGTCTGAGGAAGTACACAATGAATAATTGTAACGATACATGTCCAAGGATGGGGCCTGTTGGAAAGTCCTCCCACCCCCAGATCCTCTCGCCCACGCCCGATACCATGTGTAATCTGTTCTATTTGGACCTACAGTATGAGGGCTCGCGATATATTCCTTTCTGTTCAAGCCGTCAATTAGATATAAATTGATATAAAACCTTTAACACATATCGGTAACTTTACCATTCAGCACTGCACAGAGACGAGTAATGACTACTGGCAGTCTACGCCAGGCTTTCTCAACTTTTTGAGACTGTGAGCGCCATCCTCACGCCATACCAAGTACCCGAGCACCATTAAATCGAATATAATAAGATGAAGATGACGATTAATGAGAATAAAAGAAAGAAAGAGAAAAAAAGAAAATTAATAATAGAGCAAGCATGCGCCTCTTTCCTATTCCTCTCCCTCTCTCTCCCCCCTTGGGGTATAGTAGGCCTACCACTACTGCAGTTTTAAAGGTCAGCGATGATATACGCTCAGCTATGGACAAGCGTCAGCTTTTGACTGTGTGAATCACAATATACTTCTTGCAAAGCTGAAATCGTTTGGCTTCTCTCGGATTGCTCTTTCCTGGTTCAAATCCTACCTTTCCATGCGTACACAGAGAGTGGTCCTCGCGGATGGCTCCTCCTCAGACTGGAAATCGGTAGAAAGTGGAGTACCTCAGGGATCTGTCTTAGGTTCACTATGCTTCTCGATATGTATAAACGATGTTTCTAATGAATTCCGAAATAGTTCTATTCATACATACGCTGATGACCTCCAAGCCTATTTTCACTTCACGCCTAACACTGCATGCACTCGTATACACCTGTTTAATAAAGGCATTGACAGGCTTTGTGAATGGGCCCTAAATCATAATCTTAACTTGAACATATCTAAAACACAACTTATATCCATTGGATATGCTAAAATTCTAAATTCAGTATATTTTAATTCCCTACCACCCATCAAGATACTGCATAACAATATTAAATATAGCAACACTGTCTATAACCTCGGAGTAATATTTGATAGAACACAGTCGTGGGAAGAGCATACGTCTAATGTGGTAAGGAAGGTTGCATCAACGATGCATCTCCTGAAAATAACTGTTTCTTACACCCCTCCTAACATACGTAAGCTATTCGTCCAAACTCTCATTTTTCCAATAATTGATTATGGCTCTGCTGTATACAATGATTTACCGGAAACACAGAACATCAAATTACAAAGAGTCCAGAATGCATGTGTTCTGTACATTCTGGATGTAAGGCGAGATGAACATATCACACCTTACTACGTGCAGCTGAAATTCTGACACATAAAATATTCATACGAGGGCAGATCAAAATATAAGTTGCACTTCCCAGTTATGGCCATTTATTACACCACCTATACAACATCAACACGCCTATAAAGACATATAATGTAACGTCACTTTTCCACATAGTTTCCAAGAGACTCCAAACATTTCTGCGAACGCACAAACAAACTTGTCGATGCCGGATGCATAGAAAGTTCCTCCGGCGTTCTGCAACCACACGGAGACAGCGGCCTTCACCTCCTCATCGGTCTGGGAATGTCGACCACCGTTCTGTCTAATGGTTGCATTCACACTGTTGACATTTGCACGGGTCCTGGACGTTGCGGGCCTGCCCTCGCGATATTCGTCCGTGATATCCGTGCGTCCGGCTTCAAATTACTGACACCACTTTACGATCCCTTGCCGGGAAATGGCCCGCTACCCATACACAGCACTAATTTCAAGATGAATGACCGTGCAATTCTTCCTTTTGGCCCATAGGAATCGGATTGTCGCACGCACCTCATATTTGGAGTGAACGTCCAGTCGACGCGCCATCGCTTTTGGCCACTATTCACACCATACAAGACGAGACACCACAGCGACCTGCCTAACAGATGTGTGGGCAGTGTCTGTCCCTTTCTCCGCTGTGCCCACGTTTACGACACACAGTGCGCTGCTGCAGCGCGTTAGTGCAACTAACTTTTTGATCCACCTTCGTACAAAGACCCCGTTATATCTCTGCAATGCCTTTACACCAATGCATTCTGTTCATAATCGAGAAAATAGATACACAAAACTAACACTCCAGATTCCTATACACCGAACCATGAAGTTCAATAAATCTTTTGTTTGCAGCGCCTCACGCCTCTTCAACACATTCGATTTATGTAAGTTCGTCAACATTGCAAGCACTGCAGCTCTCAACAAACGTCTTTCATCCTGCTTCTTGGAGCAGTATACCTCTCACATCAGATTACCGCATTATGTTAAAATACTATTATTAGTTCAATTATAACATCAGGACGATAGCTGAAAACCTACCTACTTTAATAGCTTTTCTTATATATGGTGTTTGTTTTTCGGTCTGATACTGTGTCTGTATATCTCTGTAATGCCTTCACACCAATGCATTCTGTTCATAATCGAGAAAATAGATACACAAAACTCCACTCTTTTGTATATTGTTATTATTATTATTATTATTATTGTATTATTACAGTTTTTTTTGTTATTATCATTGTTGGACTATTATTATTTACTGTATATTGTGAATTTAAGTGAAATGTTTATCTTATTGTGTGTAGGATGCTACTCTAAAGGAGCCCTCAAGCTTTAAGAGTAGCCGTGGAAATGAAATCAAACAATCAATCAATCCTTATGAAATCCTGTAATAGCTATGTTTCACCCCTCACCGGGCATGATACACAGCTTGCATGACTCTTGCAGATAAGATACATTTACGTGTGGACAGTGGATTCGAATCAGCATCCTTCGTGTTACTCATAAAACAGGGATGCCCAATTACTTTAACTGTAGAATAAAAGCATGATTTCACAAATTGATAGAATTTCTGACTATCAAACTTTGTAATGAAAACAACAAATTTTGAATTGAAGATTGGATCTCAGGGGAGCTCGTGCTCGCAAGCACTTTTTGGCTCGTATAATGAGAGCACCGTGGTATTCGCGAGCACCAGGATGAGAACGCCTAGTCTACACCATACAGTAGGGAGTACGGCACACTTATGGCATTCATGAATACTGTAACTATCTGATAATGACTCCAACTTTTGCAGTGAACTACCTCGTGGCGCAGTGGCTTGCATTTTTGGTTGTCGCTCCTGAGGTCCGGGTTCAATTCCCGGCTCTGCCAAGAAATGTAATTCTAATCTGAGGGCTGGAACGGGGTACTGCCCCCGTAAATTGAATTATTTTGGGACAAAATGAGAGTATTTTCCGTCCCCATGATAAAATTTAACCAGCAAATATAATTTCTGGAAGTGTGACACAGGAGGGTAGTGTTACAAGCTCGAGGCTGTGGAAGAGCCCGATCACGTGATATATTGCACAATAGACGCTTCTAGAAGGCTATAATTGGCGTAGCAACAGCGAGTTTGGAAATTAATATTATAAATATTGTTATAAATTATGCTATTGGATCCCAGCCCAGAGCAAATGAGAAGAGGTCTTATTGAAGACGGGATCAACTTCAATTACACAATATGATGAAATTATGCATTTAGGCCCTTAGAAGAAGATTTTCTTATTTGGTAATGAAGAGAAAATTAAAAGAAATTATGTCTGATACTTTAAAAACCGCAGATCGGTTAATCTACGCAGTAATAAACATTAGTAATCTACGCGCTAAAATTATGGTGGGAGATTGATATGGCCGACAAAATTTCGACTTGGAGGGGGAGATCCAAGGATCGAGGTTCTTATTCCAGCAGTCTTTGAAGAGTGAGGAAGTGTTTTTACTGGGTTAACGGAGATCCCAAGGTTTTGTCCGAGTGCGACGACTGTCGACTTGTGGAGACGCGAGGATAGCTAGGTGGAACGTAGGAGATTATCGCACTTCCATTTTATGTGAAGTTGTGAGGAACATTGAATTTATTATATCTCTTATATAATTGAGATCTGAATTTAACTAAGCGTATATATATAAAGAACAGGTTGAATACAACATTCTGTGAAAAGTCGAGCGTTCTAAAATTCACCGTTTCGACAATATAAGCCTGTTAAGATAGATTTTCGAATGTGTTGGAAATAAAGCTAAATATCATTTTAGATTGCAACGTGAAGTTGGCGAATGCAGTTCAAGTGAACAGTAGCGGAGAACTTGTAACATTGGCGCAGTGTATAAACAGTCTCAGAATGACTATCATTATTCTTCAAGTGTCTTCGTTCAACATAATTAACATTCTTGATATGATGAACTAAATAGTCATGCGCCAGAGACATATTCGATAGCAGGAGTTAAGATACAACGATGGAGCTTCGTTAGACAACGTATTCTTGAATACAGACGTAGTGTACGGACCATCTTGTACATTTTCGTCAGTCTACGAACACTAATGTAACATCAATTAGCAATGGAAATATTTCATTCACCATTTATATGAATATTTCTATAAATTATATTCCAATGATGAGGCTGATACATATTTACGACGGAGAATGAAGACTCTACAGAAGAGATTTGTCAAGATGCTAGAGGTAGCCCAGCAACACAGAAGAATTTGCCAGAAGGATGTCGTTCGAGCCCAGGCGAATGTTGGTGAATTCCAGAGAGGGACGTTTCCTATCTTTGAGGTCGCAGATCCGAGGTTCAAATGCAATCCATCTCAGTATCTTGTACTGAGGAAACATCTAAAGTATTGTGGGAATACTTACATAGATCTTCAAGCAGTGTATCTCATTTATAGTATAGAGCTTGATTAGTGACATTCTGAGCCAGCGATCTTACTCCATATTTTCATATTTCCATATTTCCATATTTTCACATTTAATGTATTTCAGTGTTTTTTAATGTATTTTACACTTCAGATGTGTGTTAAGATTTTTATACTTCAAGATTATTTAGGAGATGATTGTCTTTCATCTATTTTTCAATTTTATTCTACGGATCAGTTGTGGAACTGACATTTTTTTTTGAGGAATCATATTGCCTCATAGAAGACTAGTCGTTTCGACTCTCGAATTTTAATACTTTTATTTAAACCAAGTATTCTGACATTGTGTCATAGCTTCAAATTAAATTCTTATTAAATTTAATGTAACAACATCTAACTTCAAGAACAGAAGAAACATCGAATGATATTGTTATATCATTATTGTACATAAACTGTCGACGATCTAAGAAATACTAGTCGTTTGATAAGACCGAAGTCTTAATCCATATAAACATTCTTTGTGTAGAGTGGAAAACATTACGACATTGAAAAACCTTTTTATTATTTGTAAAGCTGAGAGCTTTGTTCATTTAATATGTTAGAGGAATTACCTTTTGCTAGAAGATTATTCAAATCTTTGGCTAGGAATTCAAAGCTAGTTTATCCCGGTCAAGATTGAATTCTATCTGACACTATAAATAACATGTGTGTTATTTTACACTATTTGTGTAACGTCACGTCATTTGTGGACCTGATATTACAACGATAAACATTTTAAAGATTGACAAGTGAGGTGAGACAGGAGTATTATTTTTATTACATGTATTTGCGACAGACGAGTTAACAGTTAATTATCTTCTTGTGGAGTAAACTTTAGGAGGTTAATCACGACTGTCTAATATCGTTCATTACAATTGGAAGTTTCGTTTGAAGAACTTAAGCATGTATACTTTTAGTTCAGTAGTCATGTGGAATGATACTGAGGGTCATGCCATTATTTGAGAGAAGTTCCTACAGAAGATATGTTAATAACAATTAATCCGTTTTGGTTATTGTTTAACATAGTGGATGATAATTGTTTATGCCATATATACCGTTATATGAGGATTTGTAGAGCTATGAAGAATGCTCGTGCGAGGGGAGTTCCGCATTGTAAAGGAAGTCAAAGTATTGTTGTTCTTTGATAAGAAGGCATGGATCATGATAAGAGCCGTTGTATACAAGTAGTCCAGTTGATGTGAAGTAACGATTTAGCTGTGTTGACAGGAGAATTTTAGCGGAAATACAACTTGAGAACGATTGTCTACTCATGTCTATAATACAATTATTATATTTTATTAAACCCGAAGTTATGTAATTACGTACAGTTAGCCTTAATTAGTCGACTGTATTATACCGACAATGTAATGAAACCTATATAAGACGATGTGTAAGGAGTATATCAAAACTACGGAACGTTAGAATGGTATGTGGAAACCAGTGTATATAATTAGTTGAGAATTGTATTGTAACCGAGAAGCCAGAATCTCGAAAGTAACGTGTTAGCAACACTAAATAATGTATATTATTATGAACATATTACATGTAAATATTTTTTTGGAAATGATTTAATTAGTTAAATAATTTAGTG
Source organism: Meconema thalassinum (assembly GCA_946902985.2). NCBI lineage: Eukaryota > Metazoa > Arthropoda > Insecta > Orthoptera > Tettigoniidae > Meconema > Meconema thalassinum. The sequence goes on from OX336389.2 coordinate 742,112,959, forward strand.
TCGCCTCCGTAGCGTAGAGGTCAGCATGGTTAGCTGCCGCCCCGGAGGTCCTGGGTTCGATTCCCGGCTCTGCCACGAACTTTGCAAAGTGGTATGAGGACTGGAACGGGGTCTACTCAGCCTCGGGTGGTCCAAATGAGTCGAGGGGGTTCGATTCCCACCTCAGCCATCCTCGAAGTGGTTTTCCGTGGTTTCCCACTTCGTCTTCGAGCAAATGCCGGGATGGTACCTACTGTCAGGCCACGGCCGCCTCCTTCCCTCTTCCTAGCCTATCCATCCCAGGATTAATTAATCAATTGTTTTGGAATAGCGTGTGTTTTATGAGCGGATGTTTTTGGTATGAATGATTTTTCACTGTTAAGAGTAATTGTCGAACCGATTGGTCATGAACAATTGCGGGGTGTGAATGAAAGAGTGTATACAAATTTTCAGTTTGATTGTTTAAGAAACATAGAAGTTATGTGCATTTTTGTAAGATCTAAATGTTAATTTTACGTGTTTTATAAACGAACTCAAAAGCAGTCTCGATGTGGGCTGGCTAGAATGATTCACCTTTAGAGTTGGGGAACGGTGTGACATAATATAAGCAGGTGTAGACTCACCGCCTTGTATAAATTGTAAAACAGTCGCGAGTGCAGCTTGGTGCTGGTGTTTCATTGATGAAACAAGCTAGTGCACGTGCGTTCTACAAACGCGGGCTTGTGAATGAAACCATGTGTCAGGAATGCCACGAATGTAAGAGCCTTCATTAAACGGTTTTATTTTTACGCAGTGTAGGCCTAAAACAAGCCATGAATCTTATGCTCATTATTTTTTTTAACACAGCATTGTAGTAAGATGTGGAGTAGAGAGGAAGTGTGAATGATTGCGTGTTTTTATTTTAATTTGATTGTTAAATTAGTTAATTGTTATTTTGTTTATACTAGGATAGTTTACACCATTGTTAATAAATTTTACTCAGTTCGTTATTTGTTGTTGTTGGCGTGTGATTCATTTTAAATATAAGAACTAGGGTATTGTGGATGTATTGTAGGCGAAGCTGAATTCCCAGTCCCCGAGAAGGTAAGTAAAGGTAGGTGCGCCCCGTGTAGTTGGTTGTTGATCCACAATATTCTTGTAACTGCTGTATGTAAATCCCTAGGGGCCATGTTGGGAGCGATTTCTAATGTAGTATTTTGCCGGTGCTGTTAGAAATAGGCAATCCAGCTGGGGCAATGGATATTCCAGCAGGCTCCTTTCCGGATTTTCGGATACAGTACACTCATCTTCGTGAGGCCAAACTGAGAGGAGGTGGGTTCGATTTCCACCTCAACAATTCTAGGATTGGTTTTCCCTAGTTTCCCACTCGCATCCTGGTAAATGCTGGGGTAGTATTTAACACAAGGGCATGGCCACCTCCTACTCAATCCTAGCTCAAATTACAAATCCACACTGTCATTTATTCACCACAATAACACAGGTTAATGGAGGAATTTGATACCGAACCAAGTGCATTGGCCCAGAATTAAATCAACATTTTACAGTAATAATAATAATAATAATAATAATAATAATAATAATAATAATAATAATAATAATAATATTATCGTATGGCCCATGCCGGGTGCAAGCTTTGTTATTTGACACCCAAAGGGTAGCTTGCATGTCGAATTTCGTTGTTCCTTAAGTTATATATCTAAGCTCCTTGAACACTATAGCGCTTTCTAGTAGAGAAATGAGGAACTTGTGTTGGCGGAAATTCCCGAGATTAATTTTGCCATTATGAACACGGCCTACTGAATTCAAATGGGTTATTTGACATGCCAACATCGTATGACATGGTGTCGTAATTTTTGCGCGTTTAAAAATCACTTACCACGGCCAGGAACGAACCTGCCAGCTTGGGGTTAGAAGACCGACACGTTGACCACTCACCCACCGTTCAAACACTCGGAGCGTCTACTTTACAGTGCAAACGCTGAGTCGAACGTCGCTCATTTTTGAAGGAAATACGAAGCAATATGCTGCTTGCACTCGTTGTAGACGTGCATCAAAATGTTCCAAAGTCAAAGTCAAAAGGCTGCCATCACCTGTATAGAAGCTGCGGCCGGGTCGGATGTGCCTGTCCACATGGCATGGAGTGTGACACAAGTAAGTTAAGACAAGCGGCAACCATGGCCATGTTTCGCCATCTTTCTGTTTATAATTACCTGCTTTTCAGTCGGCCAACACGAGTGTACCAAAATTAGATTGTGTGGGGAATTACAATTATTAGCCTTGTCCCTGATTTAAATTACATGAATTATTTATACACTTAATAAAACACTCCTCATAAAATGGGGGGGGGGCTACATTTGATGACTAGTTTCGCCACGCAAAACATCATCAGAGCTGCTCATTTAGGCTTTATTTAGGTTCAGTGGGTATGTATAGGGGATGTCTCATAAGTAATGTCAATTTAAAAAGAAATATTTGGAAAGTTTTCTGACAAGAAATTGAACTATATTTCACAGTAGAGACCATCAGATTCTATGGTCTTGAGCCATCTTTCAGCGAGGTTTCTTATCCCGCGACGGTAGACTACCAGTCTCTGAATTTTGATGCGAACAATTCGGCGAGACCCTCTTCCACCGCTTCGATGTTTTCAAAATTTCTTCCACGCAAGAAATAAGCCATGGATCGAAAACTATGGTAATCTGAAGGCGCATGATCAGGGCTGTGTGCTGGTTATGGTAGCAGTTCGAATCATCCCAATTCCTGAACATTCCCTTGGTTGTTCATGTAGTATAAGGCCTTGCATTGTCCTGCTGCAAGAGAACTCTAATTTCGGTTAACTAATGCTGGGTATCTCCGTCTCAAATTTTCATGAACTCGTTCTAGTTGTGAATAAAGATCCGCATTGATTTCACGCCCGTTTGGAACAAACTCCCAGTGAATCACTCCTTCAGAATTTCACCATACACCATCACTTTGAGTCGAACCGATTCATTTTAACGATGACATTAACAGGTTGACAGGGACTGAGCCACTATTCCGAGGCGTCAGCGTTCCGGTAATAGACCCATTTTTCATCACATGTGACATTTTCCCCGTATAAATCTATCATCCATGGGGTTACCGATAAGCTGATGACAGATATCCACTCTACGTTGGGCCTGTTGAGGGATCAATTGAGAAACAGATCTACAGATTCTGTTTCATTTTCCATGTTTCTTAATCTGACGATGTAAGGTATCGTTTGATGATACATTCTCGCAATATACGCAATTCTAATCATGGTCTCCTTTAAATAGCATTGGCGAACCAAAGGAAACCAATTATAAATTATAAAACACCAAACACATTACTAATGAGGCATCCTAATAGCCTATGTAACACTTAAATCAGTATTACAATTAGATTACTGAGCTACAGAAGATTGTATTAAACTTTCATACGAGTTGAAACATTAAACCAACTACTGTATATTCAATTCCGTTAGTCCATTACACTTCCATGAGTATTGAGATTTTTTGTTTGTTCATTTTATGGGTTTAAGTGTCAAAATTTCTTGAATCGTTAACTTCTGCCATTGAGAGCTACTAAGATGGCCTTAGGGTGGCAGAGCATATTCATTCATACCAAATTTGGTGTTGATATTTGCATCCATTCAGGAGATGATAAGAAGCACCACACACACACACACACACACACACACACACACACTCACCAAGGCCTAATAGGACAGAGGGTTGGACAGACAAACGCCCATTTCACGGGATTGATCTCATAAGTCTAATTTTTAGGCTATTTTCATTTTATGAATAAATAGGCTTATGAGATCACCTTTTCTCCGTGTGTGTGCATGTGTGTGTGTTCCCCTCTAATAAATTCTAAACGGCTGTAGCGATTTCAATGAAACTCGGTAAGGTCATAGCACCATGCCGGCCGACCGCGGCCGGGCCCTTCAAATTCTATTACGTCTCACAGATTCAGCATGGCGGCCGTGCGAAATATTTTACCACCATTCAATATCTCCGAAACTATTACAAATATCACCCTGAAATTGTGTACGGTGATGAAGGGCACTACTAGAAGTTCACCTATGGGACTTTCAAAAAACCTGGTGACTACAAAACCAACAAAGAGAATTTGAGACTTTTAAATAGACGTTTCTAGCAATTTAATCATCCAGACGCAATGAAACTTGGTATAGCAAATGTTTATACAAATTATAATGCACTGGCGTCTAATTTAGTTCTATTGTTTACATAACCTCAAGATGGCGGCTGTGCGAAATATTTCACCGGCATTCTATATCTCCGAAACTATTACCGATATCACCCTGAACTTGTGTACGGTGATAAAGGGCACTACTACAAGTTTATATATGTAAATTAAAAATAAACCGTAAAGTACGAAACGAACATGGCGGCCAAGCGAATTTGAAACATTTCAATAGACTTTTCTCACGATTTCACCATCTGAGAGCAGTGAAATATGGTACAGTAAATGTTTATACATATTGTAATTCACTGACATCTAAATCAGTTTAATTGTTTATATAATCTCAAGATGGTGGCTGTGCGAAATGTTTTAATTAAGTTTTTATTTCTTGTGTCGTAATCATACGATCGAAGTGAAAGTTTGAACAATGAACCTACGCAATAATTTGCCTTTAATGGTTTATAACTCTATGGCCTATAGGCTAGACTACATATAACAATCCAACATGGCGACTATCCAAAATATTTAGACGGTTCACAATATCTACGAATCTTTTACAGCAATCAAACTGAAATTTTCAATGTTCATAGAGGCTATGATCGTAAGTTCACCTAACTTATAGGACTTTCAATAACCTGGTGAGCACAAATCTAACATGGCGGCGACGCGAAGTATAAATATGTAAATTTACGTTTCTCGCAATTTAACCATCCGAGTGCAGTGAAACTTGGTACGGTAAATGCTTATACAAATTTTAATCCACTGACAACTAATGTATTACAATTGTTTTCATAACCACAAGATGGCAGCTGTGCGAAATTTTAAAATCTTCTATTTACATCTGTGTCCTAATCATGCAATTGAAGTTTGAATACTACACGTACACAATAATCTTCATGTAATAGTACATAACTCTAAGACATACATATATAATAATCCAACAAAGCGACCATCCGAAATATTTGACGGTTCTCAATATCTACGAATCTATTACAGCAATCAAACTGAATTTTTGTATGTTGATAGAGGCAATTAACATAAGTAGGATATATGAAAATAGGCTTTAGTTCATCACGGAACTTCTTGTTCATAATGTTTTGCAATACATGACAATTAGGCCACAAATATTATCACTTCATATGGGGCCTTGGGATATCTTGGTTATCCGCCCACTCTACTTGGATGTGTGTTGAATTTGTGGTTGTTGGTAAGTCATTTTAGTAGCTTGAGACCACTTGTTCATAAGCCCCGTGTACTTGATTGTGCCTTGTCTGATAACCAGTGTTTTTGTGTTGACAGTATTAGTGTGGGTAGCAGTATTAGAGGCAGGGATAAGGTAGGTTCTTCAGGACTTCATACCAGCATTTGTGTGGAGAGAGGGGGAAACCATACCCCGGATGACCACTATCCACACCATGACTCAGACCTCGGATGTGGGGAATTGTACCAGCTCTTCATTGCAGTCATGTATAAGTCATGTATATACATAATTTTTGATGGTACTTTCACAGATATTGCTTGAGGAAATGATCGAACCCTACGCACTTACAGTGTACCTTGCCTAACAGTCACCACAATAACAAAGGTTATGAAATACATTCTATACACACATCAAAGTACTCGGGGCTGATATGACTACGATGTCAAACGAAACAACGAATCTGAATTACTGTGTCTGTATTATTGAGGGAACGGAATTTAGAAAGATGCCGTAGGGTGTGAAAAAAGGTAGGTACCCACCTCCCCCACCTCTGCAGTTTTTGCAATGTGCGGAGAGGAAATCGAAATCGAAACAGCTACTGTCAGCACTGGGAAGAAATCTCAGCTCTATGGAATATGTGTTCCATCAGTCGGAAGCTGTTGCCAAGTGGCATCTTCCGAAGTTATATTTTTTGTCCGAACGAGTTATTTATTTAATTAATTTCCATGCAATTCTAAAGCAGCTCCCCCTGAATATCCATGCACCATAGTGTCCTACGTGCACATCATCTCTAAGCATTATTACTGATTTATTTACGGGATTTGCGATATCTTGGTCATGTAGTCCCGTGAATTTGGGTATGTGTATGTAATTTGATGATAACCTGTGTTATTGTGATGGCCATATTAGTGTGTGTATTTGTAGTAATAAAGGATTGGGAAGGAGGTGGCCGTGACCTTAAGTTAGGAACCGTCCCGGTATTTGCCTGGAGTAGAAATGGGAAACCACAGAAACCTACTTCCAAGATGACTGAGGTGGGAATCAAACCCTCCTCTTCTCAGGTTTCCCGTGGCTTATGATCTCGCGATTGACGGTCACGTAAAATTACAATCTTCCTTCTTCTTCTTCTTCTTCTTCTTCTCAGGTTTGCCTCACGAGGTTGAGTGTACCCCGTTCCAAACCTCAAACCAAAATTAAATTTCTTGGCAAAACCAAGAATCGAACCCGGACCTCCGGAGTTACAGCTAAGAATGCCAGCCGCTACACCAGAAAGTAACTCTTCTCTAACCAACATGCTCTCATACTGTATCCTCCAATTTAAAATTATATTCAATTTTCAATTTAATTCATAATGATCTTGAGAATTTATGGGGGATCGCTGGCCCCCTGATATAGGGGTAGCACGTTTGCTTTAACCTAGAGGACACTGGGTTTGATTCCCAGCTACGCTAGAGATTTAAGATCCGTTTTACGGGCTGTGGGTGCACTCAGCCTTGTGAGAACATTCGGGTAAACTTTTTTCGTGAGAAATAGCCCCCCATTTCCAAAAACCAAGGCAAAACCGTGGAGGGGGCTGTCACGCTGGCACGCGTTCCACATAATCCATAGTCTATGAGTTGGGTGGCAACCGTCTTTGAGAAAGCGTGGTTCCCTGAGGCCCAATTGTGCAGTTTATATATTTTTTGTTGTTATTTTAGAAGGATATCAATTTCTCTCGTTTTCTTTAACCTCCGAGAGTGACATCCTTTGGCTATCCCTTAGCAGAGGGGGACGCTGACTCTCCTCTCCAGGGATGTGCCAGTATCTGACTTCATCAAGACAGCTACAGACAGTCTACATGCGCGCAACTCCACCTTGTTCACCATGAAATGGAGATGTAGAAGAAGAAGCACGGAGAAAAAAAAATCCGTGTAATGGTTCCTTGCCTGAGGCTGGATGACCTGCCGGAGTACTGGCGCCTAACCCGTGCGCGAGGATTGCATTATTGCCGCGCTGCCTCTTCCTACACAATACTCGCCACCTGTTCGAGGATTATATCCTCAAAAAGTCAGATACAGTGTTTATTTATAGCTAGACCTCACGTATGTACCACTCCTCTGAATGCTTTCCGCAGTTTTATATCATACCTTCGAGGAATCAGGTATTCATTTAGCTCTATTATTGTTGTTATACTTACGACATCTACATTATTCCGTGAGTGTATGTTTGTCGCCCAAGTAACAAACGATTGACTGGACCTATGTTCATAAAATTTCGCAGCTTGTTTGTTCTTTCTTGGGAGTTTACAATTGCGCCCTTATCATAACCACAATCTTCATCAATTCAACATGGAGGGTGCAAGAAATATTGAAATATTAGATACCATATTTCAGTGTTGACTAAGTATCCTATTTATAGAATCGCTTTTCAGTCGGTGAACAGGAGTGTACCTAATTAGACTGAGTAACAATTACTTTCATCACCTAATGCCTGAAATAAATACATGGATCATTAGTGCGCTTAATAAAACAATTTTAACTCTAATGGGGGGTTTAAATTGATGACTAGTTTCATTCGTCAAATAAACATTGTCACATTCTGCTCACTTAGACTTAATCTAGGTTCGGCGGATATGTGATAACACGTATGTACAATTAATAAGCTACAGAAATTTTTATCAAACTTTTTAACGAGTCAGATTTTTAAAACAATCATTTTTTTATTCCACTAGTGTATTACACTTCTGTAAGTGCAGAGTGTTTTCATTAGTACTTTCTGCTTAAGTATGAAAACTCTTTGAATAGTTAACTTCTACCGTAGCGAGCTATTTTGTGGGTAAACGTTTAATGTTCAAATTTCCTATTTACGCAATGAGATTTTGTAATTGGTTAGTTAGTTGAACAAACACTAACATGTAATTGAGTTGATAATGTGGTTGTGTAGATTTAGCTGATTCCTGGAAGTTCCCGTACTAACGTCCACTTCACCTTACTCCACACCGTGGACTGGTGCGGGTAGACTTGGCATGCTACTCGTTAGTTGCTGGCGCTATCTAACATTGTTCCTTGAACTATACTGATGTTGGTACGTATTCCTATATTATAGATGGCACGCGCGTGAATTCTTCAGAGACGAATTCCTCTGACTCGTCACGAAATGATCTGATCTCTGTGAAACCCCGTATTATGAAAAATTCTTGATTATGATTCTGTAATGTACTTCTCTATATTATGGTGCACGTGATCATTTCCAAAAAGGTACTACTTTGATTGAATTTAACTCTCGCATTGTAATGCCAATGTGCTACAATTGTATGTGAAATTAGCAAATGTGCCTCAATAAACTTCCTCTGCAAGCCCAATCTTAGAATTGGAGATTCAAACAACTGACATCCTGAAAATGCAGCATCCCATACCGGCCTCACACGCGTTGTTCCTATGCTGCGTCGAAAATATTGCCACGTAATTTTGTTCTAACAATCAATACCGTTCAGTTAAATCACAGATACGCCACGGAAGGATTTTATGTTTAATACATGACCGTTGTATGTTATTATTTTCTCTCTACTCTGGAAATGTAGCATTAGTTATAATACTCTGATATTACTCGAGTATTTATGGTCAGCACTAAGTCCACAGTAATGTTCACTGAGCAGTCGTAATTACCGCTTCATTGAGTTATGACTTGAGCGCGCTATAAAAACCATTAATGCTGGTCGGAGAGTCTTTAGACTTGAGCAATTAAAGACACCATTTCAGATTTGTGTGCTTATTGGCTTCCTGGCGCTGAGAGACTGTGTCTCATTGCAGGAGAGTTAGGTTCAACAAGTCCAACATGACAACACAACACCTGGGCCTCGCAGACACTTCAATTAGCCCACTGTGGCATCACAAAACTCAGGATGCCACAGACATTTCAGTTCATGCAGACCACTGTGCCCAGGATTACCGGGTGTCGCGAGAATGAAGGAACTGTACCGTATACAATATTACAGTGGTAGTTCACTATGCCAACTTTCGCTGCTATAACTTTAATTGGTCACAAGAAATAAACAAGATGTTCAGTAAAGAACATATATGTCAATCAATCAATAGCAGTCGTTTCATTCCACCACAGGGCGATTGCTCCTGCGGTGGCGGGCCACCTTAGACGGTTTCGCCATCTCTTCGGGTCAGGGCGATAAGGTTTTTGGGAGCGGTGTAAATTTTGGTGACGGGGGAGTTTGGGTTTTGAATTTGGATGAAGGTGTGTTGGGATTTTTAATTTGGGGCATAGCGGTGAAATTTGGAGATGGGCTGTGGGGGAAAGTATCGCTTCTGGGAAGGGAGATTTAGATGTAGGAATGGGGAAGATGGGGAGAAGGGGTGACTGCTATATTAGTTGTAGGTATAACTTTAAATGACTTATATTTTTCGAAGAACAAAGAAAACACGGAAACAATCGTTGCAATTGCCAAAAGTAGATTGAGTAACTTATATTGCTCGGGAGTTTGTAATTTATTTGGTTGTTTGGAAGTAAGTAAGTAAGTGCGGTGATCAAGGGGGGTGTATTTACGTCGAGATCATATGATAGATGGTCGTGGTGAAGATGATGTGTGAATGAAGTATAGTTCGGTGTAATGGGGATGATGTCGAATGGTAGGAAGCATTGCTGTGACGATGTAGGTGGAGACGGAGCTTGGTGAAAGATATATGTAGTTTTTTTAAATGTTTTGAGAGGGGTGGTTGTGATGAGTTCTTGCATTGATGACGATGATGTTGTAATAATGGAAGATGATTTAGGGGGATGAACGTGGTGAAGATGGTGAGGGAATGAAGCTTAGTACGGTGTATGGAGGTGCAACGTAGTATGCTAGATTAAAAGTGAATGTAGGATGAATGTGGTGAATGCTTGTGGTGATGGAAATGATTTTCATTCATTCATTCATTCATTCATTCATTCGATTATTTGCAATTGGGAGTGTGTCCCCCGGTGGCAAATTAGATATACGTAACAAATACATAATTGTACATAACAATTCACTAACAATTAAACTGGAGTATTTACACAAATAGTCAGTCTTTTCTTAAACACACCTATATGTTTGGGAAAAGGCTCTAAGACTGCGGCAGGTAGAGAGTTCCAATTATCAATGGCACGGTTTTAGAAAGAATATTTACCATAATTTGTTCGCAGTGGTCGGCCCTTAACTTTGAAAGGGTGATCGCTCCTACCCATGTAAGTAGGCTTTTCCATACGTTTGCTGAGCTCACCCCATGCTGGTTGATTAGTATACGTGTTGTACATAGCGCAGAGTCTAGATTTCATCATCCTAGCCTCAAGTGATTCCCACCCAAGTTTCTTTAACAAACGGCTCACACTGCTCCTGGGATTAAAGTCACTGAGCACAAATCTATCAGCCTTTCTTTGTACCATTTCCAACTCATTTATGAGCCCTACTTGATATGGATCCCAAACCGCCGAGGCGTATTCCAGAATAGGTCTTACAAGTGACAAATATCCTAATTCTTTAGCAGAGGTACTACATCCTTTTAATACCCTCATTACAAAGTGCAGGGATTTGTAAGCTTTAGAAACTACACATCCTATATGACTACTCCATTTAATATCATTTTTTACGTGAACGCCCAAATATTTGCAAGAATCTTCTTCTACAAGATTTTCCGAACCAATGTTATATTGAAAATCTTGCCTTCGCACTTTCCCTATTTTTATTAGACTACATTTTATTGTGTTTATTTTCATTTTATTTACAATCGCCCACTTATAGACCAGGTTCAGGTCATCTTGAAGTACTGCATTGTCTTGTGAGTCATGTATCTTTCGATATACGAGGCACGTCCAGAAAGTAAGCTCCGTTTGGTAATAAAATTAAATTGTGTACAGATACAGAAAAAATATTTATTGCACAACATTCTACACCTCTTAAACTACTTTTCCACGTAACTGCCGAACTTTTGCAGGCATTTGTCATAGAGTGGCACAAGTTTTTGGATACCTTCTTCATAGAAGTTTGCCGCCGACCCATAAACGAGAGTGAAGACACCCCTTAAGATATCCTACTGTTTGGCCATCACTGTTAGGCAAATTGCGTATGTGGTCAGGAGAACTCCTAAACATACGCAGTTCTCCTGGTAAGCACGCAATTTGCCTAACAGTAGTGGCCAATCAGTAGGATATCTTAAGGGGTGTCTTCACTCTCGTTTACGGGTCGGCGGCAAACTTCTATGAAGAAGGTATCCAAAAACTTGTGCCACGCTATGACAAATGCCTGCAAAAGTTCGGCAGTTACGTGGAAAAGTAGTTTAAGAGGTGTAGAATGTTGTGCAATAAATATTTTTTCTGTATCTGTACACAATTTAATTTTATTACCAAACGGAGCTTACTTTCTGGACGTGCCTCGTATTACACAATCATCCGCAAACAATCGACAGTCACTGCGAATCCCATTTGGTAAGTCATTTATAAACGCCAAAAATAATAAAGTTCCGATTACGCTGCCCTGAGGGATACCCGACGTTACGGTAATTTCATCCGAGAATCGGCCTCCAACTTTCACTTTCTGGGAACGACCCGTCAAAAATTCTTGGATCCATAAAATTACTCTTCTATCAATCTTCGTCGAAGCTAATTTATGGAGTAGCATGTCATGCGGCACGACATCAAATGCCTTCGCAAAATCTATAACTACGGCGTCGACTGAAACTCCATCGTCTAACGATTCGCTAATATCTTGAAAAAGTGATAGCATCTGACTCTCGCATGAGTAACCTTTCCGAAATCCATGTTGCCTATCATTAAACCATGATAATGTTTCCCAATCTTCCCTCAAGTAGTCGCAAATGAGATGCACCATCTGTTTACAAACGATGGACGTAAGACTAACCGGCCTGTAGTTGCCCAATTCAAGCCTGCTCCCTCCCTTAAATATTGGGACTACCGTAGCTCTTTTCCAGTCATCCGGGATTGGCGCATTGTTTATGGACACATTAAACATCACCTCTAAGTATCGTGCCACTGCCCTACCTCCTAGTTTAAGTACTTCACTAACAATATTATCAGGACCCTTCGATATATTGTAACGTAATTTTTGTATTAGCTTTACAATTGCTGACTGGTTTATTTGGAGAAGTGGAGCCCCTGATTCACCGTTAAGGTCCAACAAACAGCTATTGGATTTATTGAAAACACTACCATAAAATACATTTAATTCATTAGCAATGGCCTGCTTCTCAGTAATTAATTTACCGTCACCAGACATTATCATCGACAAATTATTTGAATTTCCCTTTCTTCTCCTAACATAACTGTATTTTTTTTTCCACCCATCGCCTCCCGAACCAAGTAAACCTTGCATATAATTATCATGAGCAGCCCTCTTTTTTAAGACGAGCTCTCTTGATAAGGACTTAAATTTCAACATATACTTGTCACTATCATGTCTTTTATTGTATAATTTCATAATTTTCCGTTTATGACTCCTGATTTCCCGTGTGAAATACTCAGGATCAGGGTTTTGTTTCAGTAATTTAAATGGAACAAATTTATCAATAGCGCTATTTAAAATTTTCAAAAGGTTAGTCCACAGGATATTAATGTGATTTCCTTCCGATGCCCATCCTACAAATAGCTCATTCAAATACCCCTGAAATTTGCCCTGATCCGCCCTGCGATACTGGAATATGATCTTATTTGCTACATTAGAGTCTAATTTTGTAATGTCACCGTATCTAATATTTAATTCAACCCCAGAATGGTCACTAATTCCTGGTACTTTCAGACAGTTAATATACAGCTCTACATGCCTTACGAGATAAACATCTAATGTATTATTGCCTCTAGTTGGGAAGTCAACTACTTGGGAAAATCCCCCCTCCCTTAAGAATTTGTTTGCCGCGCTCTGAGCTTGACCACAGCTAGCCGACTCACCAGACCAGTCTACTTTGGGGAGGTTTAAATCTCCGGCAATTATTATGCTCTTTTTCATAGCATTACCCGTACAAGATTTATCATACAGTGTGTTGAGAAGCGAAAAGTTATCTTTGTAATACATATATGTGGTATATTCTCCTGAATATACAGCTCACGTTAGTTTTTCAATAGTTGTCACTACTTTTGGGATTTCCTTCCTGTTCACGTTTTTTCTTACTTCCCTTCTTTGTAAACACCATCAGAGAATTCCTATGTATCTCTGTTTTTTCTCTGTGCATTTTCCTGCCTTTAGTCTGATTCCAGGAAATTATTTACGTCATCTCTGCTGCTCATGTGCGCCGAACATCTCCATGCCACGCTATCTATCGATGCACCTTCACACCTGTACAAGTACCAGCGCTCAAAATGTTGGACTAACTCGTCCAGCCATGCTATAGCTGAAGTTCTCCGTTACCACCACAGATGTCTTTGCCGACAACTTCTCGTCACCAAGTTCAACATTCTAGAAGAAGAAATTTTCTTATGTATAATTAATTCATTTTTGTCATGAGAATTGGATTCTGATCCACCGCTACAGCTCATTACGAATTTTCGCATTATTCTACGCTTCGCCGCTAAAACCGAGAAGAAGCTGTCACGCTACGAGAGTCTTCAAAGCGCTTTCATCATGGTGGTCAAAGAACTTCGTTTCTTTGCTGGTGAGCCTAATGGCGACTCCTTCCTCCCTACCCCACTTCTCGAACACACACTTGGAGTTCACACTCTCATTTTCCGTTGGTGCTTCGACCTGACATAAGGTATCTCCTTAAGGGAGTAGTATATACATCTTAACGATGTTTTAAAAACTTTCAAATATGTCCCCATGACATAAAATCTTTGTAACGGCTGGCCGTGAGAATCTACATCAACCAACGGTGACAAGTTAAGTACCTTACTCAGTGTTTTATCTATCCTTTCATGTAGCCTGTGTGTATTTCTTAAACTGGACATTTTAAATAACCATATCTGCAAAATTTGAACATTATATGCTGGTTATAATCACTAACAGCTTTCAACGAGAGAACTCTTGCATTGCTTTGCTAAAATTGAAGTAAGCTAGCAATTTGAATTATTAAGAAACTTGCCATTGCTAAATATGTCAATTGGGGAAACTTTTATCTCCCATCGTGGGAATTATGCTACTAAGAAGTAATTATAAAGCCTACCTTTGACTCTTCTAGAGACTTTCCACTGGTGTTTTTGAAACTAAAACTAGCTATATTCACTCCGCCGAGGGATTCCATTTACCGGCCCCATTCAACTCAACCTACAACTTGTGATTTCAATCAAGAAATAAACTCTGAATTGTGCAAAATAATAACAAATTCATCAAAATCCTATCAACATTGAACTACCGCTAATTGTTAAATCCAAACAACCAACATAAAACTCAATAGTGACTTTTCCGTGTGCTTCGATATATTGGTTTCTCAGTGTGAACCAGATGTGTTGGGTGGGTACCCAAAATGCGCTTATGAACAGACTCAAAACATACCCCATTTGTCCTTTCCATTCTCCATTCACTCACATTTGGTTTAAGTAATAAATATTTGTATTTTTTTTTTCTTCTCGTAAATTTGAGGTTTCACTGCGGTGACCTCTTTCCTTTTTTGAATTTACCATTAATAAACGTCTGCATCAATATTCCAGTGGTATATTTAGCCACTTTTAAGCTAAACTTAAAATTGTTTGGGCCTTCTTTTTCCCATTTTTTGTACATGGGATTTCTTGTTAAGAGCTGCTTTGTCCAATTTTTAAGAGCAATCACATTCTAGTGTTTTATGCTCTCTCTCCAATCATTGCTTAGCTTTTTAAAGCATTCTTTGTACATTTCTTCTTTCATTCTTAATCTGGGCTATCTATGCCTTCTCTTTTGCCTAACTTAATAGACAGCTTAATCACAGCAAATGAGTTGGGAAGTTGCAGTTACTGCTAACAATTTGTAGCAATTAATTGCCTTATTTTGTATAGTTGGCGTGGCAACTTGAAGTGGCCATGGGAGCCCCCTGCCCTTGTCTAGTACTTCATTCAATCTATTTCTTGCTTCGAGGTCCACACTCGGTGGGTAGCCAAGCTATTCTTGATCTATTTCATTCCTCGCAGCATATTAGAATGCTTTTTGAAAAATCTCCTCGTAAACTTTGTTGTGCCTTAAAAATTAAAGACATTTGTTTGAACGTTTTGTTCATTAGTCAATAATTCCCTTGCGTTATTTCATACAGTTTATTGGAGTTGCAACTTGCATTGCTAGTTTTTTATGCAAATTGTTTATCCACACTCTTGGTTGCTTTTTGTGCAAGCAAGACTGTGATCCCCTTGTTCGTTCTACTAGTCATGCTTTCAGCATTATTCCTTATTAGAGTCATAACCTATCTTTAACACAACAATTCTAGTTATAATTCAAAGCTTAGATTCTTTTATTACCCAGGCTAGTTTGTTCTCCCATCTTGGGTTCTTTAGCCTTGCTCAATTCTCTTCTCTACCCGGTTATAAACAGTGTCATTAATTATTTTCAATTCAGTTTGTAAGTTTTTATAATAAAACTGTTTCTTGGATTCGTTCCTTTGTTGCCTAATCTTTGCTTTCATCCCCAAGCCTGTTCCCTCTTCTCTCGTCATCTTCCCTCCGGCAGTGGTCAAGCCTTGTCTTGCCACTCCAATATGAGTATAGTTGTATCTATTCTCCTTATACGCTGCCGAAGTGACGCGCCTAGCAACCGCATGGGCGCAGCCACATTGGACCCAAACAAGTGGTTGCTAGGTTTTTTATACATAGGAAGCTGCATTAACGTTGAGCAGCGTCTTGAATTTTGTGGATAAAACTGTGTAATACGCGTGAAATTAGTCAAACGCCTCCCGTGAAGATCATCTACAGTGTTGGAGTTATAAAACAGAAGTGAAATTTTATGGATAAATTACGAGAATTTTGCGAGATAGTATGAATAAAGTTGACCTGACTCCTGAGGCAAGAATTGCATGGTGGGTACTACACATTATAAATATTTATCATTTAGTGGATAGAGTATATCTAATATAGAGAGATATTTAGGACATATATGTCACATAAAGGGGTTTTTGGTTCATGTGGGGAGTGTAGTTGTATTTAAATATGGATTGTACTGTAAGTATTATAAACGACAACCTACATAACCTTACAGCTGATTCACTAACAGCAATAAATTTTCTCCTACAACTTTTCTGAGTGGTGATTTTTCACTTAATTTATTTAAGCAGTGAATTGTGTTTCCAAATAACAATTAGGCCTATCCCAGACTGAAAATTTCCGCCTAAATATGTTATTGTTTGCACTTTCAGAAAACAATTATCATGTAGGCCTATACCCTGCCACAAAAATACAGTACCGTATAGTGACATTATTCAAGCCAATGAATACTGCTTATTTCTGAAGTGATGGAATGGCAAGTCTTGTTGTGATTGTCAGGGACGTTTCGGTGAAAAAGTCAGTGGCGTCAAGAAATGAGGTGATGCGGATAGTGGCGAACCAGGCTACCATGGCATTATGTCAAGATTGTTAGAAAATGTTTTAATCGTTCCAGCAAGAAGTATTTGTGTAAAAGTCAGTGGTGCTATAAAGTTATCAATACAAGTGAAAATATAATAACCTAGGTGTGTACTTAGTTTCTTGTGCGTTACTTACCTGGACAATTTTTCAAACATTGGACAGTAAAATGAGGCTAGTTCAACGTCAATGAAGATAGGGAATGCTACAGTATTGTACATTTAAGTTATTATGAGTTATAATAAAACTATAATGCTATTCAAAATATCGAGCCTTAATACTTAACTGCAATGTTTATACCCAACATCTTTAATGAATATCAGGAAGTGCAGGTATATTATTGGGAAGTAGGCTACTCCCCTGCTATTCAACTTACATGCTCCTGCAGAAGTGTGGATGTGTTTTTCTCCCCTCACAATAGGCCTTTTAGTTATTGAGCAACTGAGTTAAATTGTAGTTGTAACAGGTCATTTTATCACAGGTTGTGGTGAATTATATAATACGGTACCAAATGGCAGGTAGGTGGTGTTGGTGGTTATTGAGGCCATTAGCCCCTAACAGGAATGTAGGCTGATTTTATTTAGTTCTGTTGGTCAAGTAATGAATTTCAATCATGAAGGGGTGGGTAGCATAAATATTTTCTAGATAATGTTTTTGTTAGTATAGGCCTACCTCATTAAATTCATTTCTTAACTCAAACCTAAGGTATGTATGGCTACCTCTGCATTAGTAAGTCTGTCATCACACTGTAGTGGTTCTTTTACAGTGAGTTAGCTACCTAGTTAAATTGGGGGCTTGTGGTAAGTAATGAACATATTTTACTCCAAGAATGGTGTAAATTTCTATATCATTGTCCAATATTTTTAATTTCCTTACTGCATGGGCTAATAACCTAATTATCTTTTACCCACTATTCAGTACCATGAGAACCAACACCCTCATTCCCATTGTTTGGATTGGAATATAGTTATGCAGACCAATTTCCAGCCTTGGAGATTAATCTTTGTGGGAGAGTGGAAAAATATTCCCCCTCCTCCCCTCCAAATGGCCAATCACTGATCAAGCTGTACTAACTTGAGTGTACCATAAATGTATGCATCAATTACTTTATGTGATGCATTTTACTAATGTATAATAAGGTGTTGGAGAGGGTAAAATCTAACGCCAGAATAAAGCCGCTTACTGTTGAAAGAGGCAGTTTTATGCTGCAAACTGAGCATAATATGTGGTCTGTGTAAAGATTTGAAGTTGCTATTAAAAAGTCCTATTCAATTTGGTAACTGGAAACTGTGTGAGCCATCAAGTACCATAGCACATGGATCATCGTTATGGTACCGGGACTAGCATTTCCCTACATCAACTCTTTGGCCCACTTCATACCAAGTAGGCTACTTGTACCACTTTGACTGTCCATGACATATTGTGTGAATGTTTGCTAGGATTGCTCGTGAAGATGCAGGGTACCTTTTTTTTTCTAAATCTCTATATAGGCCTACCAGAATTCTTTTTAGCTCTTTTGTGGCACACCAGCTAATGTGTAACAATAATCAGTGTGATAATGTGGTCATCAGCTTGGTGTACTTATTGGGTGAGAGCCTCGGATATTTTCATGTCAGTTTTAGTGGCCTTAGGCCCTATATTTAGAGCTAGGATAGGAAAAATGCCCCATTATTTTGAATGAGGTAGGACGATAGGCCTTAATTGTAGACTTCTCTAACCTGTTAGTGAGCACACAGGTTAGGCTTTGCTAATTTGATTCGTTTCCAAACAAACGCGGCGTTGTGGTAAACACACAAATTGTATTGAAATGCAGTCTTTGTTTCTTCTATAGCTGTTGATGAGATTTGGCCTAAACTCTCATCCAAATATTTTAAACTGTTCCCTTATGCATTGATAGACCTTAAGTTCATTTTATTCGTCACTTACTGGTAGGGCCTACGGTACTTTATTTTCCGTAGTATTGGTCATTCATACGATACGTGATTCACAAAATCCAGAAATGTTATATTTTCATGTTTTCACTTAATTTAAGGTAAATATCGTAAGCCACATCTCTAAGACTTATGTTGTAAGACTTAATGTGCATCTCATACGCAATATTTTACAACTTTACTGGACAACTATGTTAAATTACTGTGGAAAATATACTTTTCTATGCTTTCTTGCCTCTGGACATCCATGATGTAGAGTTTTATACGATACAAATAGGAAATAATGACGGCTCAAAGACTGAAGCAAGCTAAAAGGGAGCCATGTTGTATTGCTCCAGTTGCTTAGCAACGGAGCGGAAGTGACGTTGACTTCGGCAGCGTATTAGGCCCAGGCAGTATAACTTTATAGCTTGCAGGGTGAATTGTTTGCTGGAGCGGGACCAGCGGTCAGGCACCAGGCGCGCGCAAGCCTTCCGCCAGCCAGCCGAACTGTACCGCAGATTGCGCGCAGGTAGAAACCGTAACAGATAACAACAAACCATTCCCAGCTGTTCGCAGTTGTTGCAACAAGCACACCTACTACTCGGTATCTGTCGTCGCTTGCCACTCCAGGCGGCCGGACTAATTGAGTGTGCTCAAACGAAATACATAAAATAAAAGTAAGGCCTAGATTCTCAGCTGACAAATGACAATAGCCAACATTCCTCACCACTTGAATTTTAAATCTTTGGAAGTAACATCGTTACATTATATACGGTAGCTATTCCTGTACCACCCTGCGTGTTTACTGTAATTAATCGAAGAATGGACCTAAGCCCGTTTGATGTTTAATTGTAGGGTAATTTAAAATACAAAGTGCACAGATTAATTACCCGTACTCTAGTGGAGCTGGAGAGCAATATACGGCAGCAGATATCCTTCTCAACAGAAGGGAATTACAACGTGTAAACGCTAATTTATTTACACGGTACAACGCCTGTCTGTCAGCTGAAGGCGATCATTTTCAGCATCTTCTGTGAAAATGTAAGTTCTTGAATCATGTTTTGCTGGTTAATTTACCATTAATTAATGTACTCCGTTACGGTTTCTATCACCGCGCAATCTGCGCCCCGAGTTCGGTTGGCTGGCGGAAGGCATGCGTGCGCCTGGTAGCTGACCATTGGCCCCGCTACAGCGAAATATTCACCCTGTAGATTAAGGGAGGTCAAATATTAACGCCATGTTCGGACAGCGAACGGAATCAAGAATAACGCTCCTTCTAGATCCATATTGGTATAATATTACAGATTGTAAATCTACTGGGTGTGTTTTGGGGCAAATGACCTCGCTGTTCTGCCCCTTAAAACTACAATCATCGTCATCAATCTGTTGTATCACATTGCACACACTTGCATAGTGATTCCTTGAATATATGTATTCACTGACTTTGTGTCTTCTTCAGTGAAAGCGCCTTATCCGAGTCGACCACCGTGGTTAAGTGTCGTCATTGTAACTAATTTATATTTACGTTACAGATTTTAACATTATGGAACTATATTTTCAATGCGGCGCTTTCACAGTAAAAATTGACTTTAATGACTAGCGCCAGTTCCGCTGTATGTATTACACCCCGTCGGTTTAGTTTAGTTGTAATTCCTCTATTCTACCTTCAGTCATTGACTAAAACGTTTGAATAAAACTCCCACCCTCCATCTTGAATATATGGAGTCATTGGCCTAGTGCCTTTTCCTGACAAATCCTCTGAGGTAACCTACTTGATATAGCCGACTGAGCTAGGATTATATCTAGGATATTATAGAAAGGTCTGTGAAATTGTGATTATTATTATTATTTGTGAAGCCTCCGTGGCTTAGGCGGCAGCACGCCGGCCTCTCACCACTGGGTCCGTGGTTCAAATCCCGGTCACTCCATGTGAGATCTGTGCTGGACATAACGGAGGCAGACAGGTTTTTCTCCGGGTACTCCGGTTTTCCCGGTCAAAAATGTCATTCCAGCAACACTCTCCACTATCATTTCATTCCATCTGTCATTCATTTAATCATTGCCCCAGAGGAGTGCGTCAGGCCTCGGCAGCCGGCACAGTTCATATCCTCGCCGCTAGATGGGGGCTTCATTCATTCCATTCCTGACCCGGTCGGAGACTGGAAGCAGGCTGTGGATTTTCATTCATTATTATTTGTATTGTTATAATTATTACTATCATTATTCATATGCCTTTTTTTACTAATATTAGTATTAGCATAATTAATGTACTCCTTATTTATCATCATAATAATTTTTTGTATTTTCGTAATTGTCATAAGCTATGTACTGGTACCATATTTCGTGGTTAAGTGTAAGAGAGGGCCATGAGCCCTAACTTCGCCACTACCGAAGACATAAAATAAATAAATAAATAACTTACATCTTCAATATGGTGGTTGCCTGCTTCTTTGTGATCAGTGAGGTCACTCATACGGTACTCCCCTTTTACCAAGATCCGTGTTAATTGAGCAATAAACTCGGAGTTGTTGATTCCAGTGTTCTAATAGTGCGCCCAACCATCAACTTGAAAGTATGGAGTAATTAATTATTTTCCTTGAGCATACGTAACCATCTATATGAGGCTAGTGTATTGCCAAATTTGGTCATTGAACTGTAGGCCTTATACTATACATGGTGGAACATCAATTTGAACATTTATATGGGGGCCGCGTGCTATATTCATCGGGATTGTCTTTTGACTAGTGTTAATGAGGTATATTATTCTTGTAATGTTGCTAGATTAGTAAGTTTGATGCTAATTTTGCAACCACATTGTGAGTAATTGATCCTAATGTTTAATAAGCTCGTCCACCCACCATCATAAATTCATTAAAACGCTGACCTTGTGCCTTGTATTATTTGACTCCCTCATTGGAGTCTACGTTCATGCGATGTTTCGTCACTATAGCTTCAATAAGTTGTGTGTTCTCGATTTTAATTAGGCATACTTAGGCTATATAATCAAGATCGCGGCTGCGCGCTATATTGAGGATTGTCTTGTGGCTATCGTTAGCAAGGCCTGTTTTAAAATACTCCTTCCCTTAGCAAGTTGTGTATTAATTCCGCAATTACATCCCGATTTATAGACTTTAATGTTTTAATAGTAGGCCAAGTCTCCATCTTAAAAGTTAGGATTTGCTCAACTCATGTCTTACTACGCACTTATGGGGGCCTATCGCACTGCTAGGTTTCGTCATTGTAGCTATAATAGACTACTTGCTAACGATATTCAGCCTACTTTAGAATTTAAAAGAAAAAATGGAAATAGACGCATGAGACCTACACGGGTGAAAATGCCCGTATGTATGTATGTGTGAATGTCTGACCCCCCCCCCCCACATAACAATACAAACAAGGCGAAACCGAAGTGAACCAAATTTCGTACGGAGGTAGCACTAGCAAAGGACACCTCAGTGTCATGATTTATATTGTTGCCATCTTAAAGATAACGAAATGGTGGCCACCCAAATGTTCAAAGCATAAATCAAATTACCACTAATCTAATCATCAAATCTCTACCAAATTTTGGAAAAATATACCTTCCTATGAAAAGCATCTTTTGCCGAAACCACAAGGTCGTCGACTGAATAATTTCAAGATGGTGGCCGTGTGAATCGTGCGAGAATTATGATCCTGTGAATCAATGTCCGCAGTACCTAGTATTCAGATAGTTTTATATGGAGACTATCTGTTACCAACGTGATGAGAGTATGAGATTGCTTATTGCGTGCCGTCGCTATCTTAAAATTATATAATATAAAATCAAATACCTGTATATATTGTACCCGTTCGTCCTGGGGATGCGATGACCCATCTGCTATAACATCGCATTCCTGGAGTTCCGGGACAGAGCGGAGTTAAATGAACCTCTAGTCAAATAAGGAATGTGTCGGAAATTCAGCTGAGTTCTCGAAAAAGCAGTGGGTATCACGAGACAAAGTATCTCTAGGGTCGTTAC
Source organism: Meconema thalassinum (assembly GCA_946902985.2). Lineage (NCBI taxonomy): Eukaryota > Metazoa > Arthropoda > Insecta > Orthoptera > Tettigoniidae > Meconema > Meconema thalassinum. The sequence goes on from OX336389.2 coordinate 742,135,727, forward strand.
GGGCTTAAGTTTAATAGAAATAATGCAAATATAAATGGGCGCCATCAACTGAATTCCTAGCAAACCACTTCCTTTCCGGATAAGCCTTACTCAAGACAAGGAAAGAAAAAGGAAAATCACACCATCATCAGATCACAACTAAGATAAAAACAAATGTATTTTACTTTGATAGTCAGACAGACATTTTAAATATAACTCCTACCTAAGAGTGTGGTCGAATGCCAACGTTAAATTGTCATTGTCCAAAAATCGAACCATCTCTTTTCTAATCCAAAATTATTTCATCCACATAACAAGAAAAATCTATAAAGTTCTCTTGGGTTCTCAGGATCACTGTAGCACTATGTCTTTCGTCACTGACATTTGTGAAACCTGAGACCTAATTTCTCTTTAATTTAACATCATCAATGTGGATTTAAAAAAAATATTAATCTGTCTAAACATACACATATTATAATCACACATATTAAATATCAAGTAATTTATGGTTTGCATGGCATAATTTAAATGTTGAACATGTTAGTCAAATGCTCCTAAACATCGAATAATTAATTTACACTATTTACATTGTCATTCATAATCACTTATCTGTGAATTACAGAAAATTCATGGCTCATTGGTCATCGTTATCGTCATCATCAAAATTAAATATTTCTCACATTAATTCTCACTTCAAAATTCTACATATTCCTGTCAGAATCCTTAATTCATTACCATTACATCATTTAAATTCTCAACTCAAGTTGCAATTCCTTCAAATTATCTCTCAATTAAATTTATTTAATTCCATGTAAATTCATTAATCATCAGCTTCTTTAGTTAATTATCACCTTCTAATTCAGTTATTCATATCATCACAATCGTCTATTCATTTATTTCAATCAGTTTAATTTATCCAATCTTTAATTCATCCACTTATTTAATTCATTGATTTATTCCAAAATTTAATTTATCAAATTATTTAACTTTCAATCTTCTGGTTATTTAGATTTTCATTATTTCATCTAGTCATTCTGATTTTTATTTCATTAGGTCAGATCGTTAATATGCTTAATTTTCAGATTATTATTTCATTAATTATTATTTTCAGAAAATCTTGTATTATCAACTTCATTTATTTGTTTAATTTCCTAACAAATTGTTTAATATGGTTTATAGAACGTTGTCTTACAGTTTTATCACTTCCAAGTTATATCTCGTATTTAATTTATCATGCCAAAAAATATTATTGCCTCCACGACATCACGTTGGATCTAACTATCCACTACGACGTTACATTTCCTCAATACTTCAAATATCACATTTGAATACAACAATTATTCCACAAAACTCCATAAATATTCAGCACATACAGCATGAATCTCAACAAATACGCTAGACTGGGTACGACGACCTCATGTCTGCTTCAAAATACATTAGCAACATTGCTACTATCACTTGGCAACTTCCACAAAATGCCTATCACAAACTCCACTTAACCATGTTGCATGATCTACAAAAAATATATAACTGGCTTCAAATTATCAACGCACACAATCTCCAATAACTATAATTAATCTGATCACATCTAGACAACTTCTTAAACAATTGGAAAAAATATATTACCTCCGTAATTTAAGATCTGCTTTCAAATAGCATAAATTCTCTTACAATTTTCATAACTCACATCACAGAAAAAACACCAATGTGCTATAATCTCTCATATCAAAATCTGCAATACTGATCTGCCTTAAAATAAATTTGACCATTAATGATTAATCTTACAAGATTCAATTACTTTAAATCCTTCTCAAAGGTATCAAACACAATTATAAAACTCATCAAAAGCATCAGCTGTAACAGCTGTTAAACTGAAATTACTCTCAAAAGAGTATAGCAACAAAATATTGGATTGGCAAACAAGAATTACTAAATGCAATCCTGCTGACATTTATCGTTACTTTATTTAACAAAATTTCGACTGATATGTGACTAGTAGTTCCTTGTTTGATTCACTTACAATCTCGTGTACACTCGGATGATAAAAATGAGTCCCTCAATGGCGAGTAAGATGTGTAACCACCGTACAGTCGTATAAATACGAAAGACCTCGCCCCGTCGACTTGGATGATATTGCCCTGAACGATGGGTAAGATGAGTAGCCACCATACAATCGTATAAATACGAAAGACCCCATCTCGTAGATTATATGAGTGAATGTACCAGATAGGAATCAACAAGTTTCTAGTTGTCATATAAAAGCGATGTTCATTCACTAAAGTGAATAACTTCTTAATATCTCCAAACAATCCAATGGAAAAAATCCCTACTGATGAATAATACACACTCGCTAGTATGCACTGAACTGACGAAGTAATTTTAGATAATCAATTGCAGATCACGAGTTCGAAATACTCGTTACACAAAAAAAACTATTCATGAAAAATATCCTAGCTGGAAAAAATGTCTAAAAGACCAAACATCTGCTTAATAAAGCCAACCAATGGTGAGAATTTCGTATAATGATGCCTGCCATATCATATGGTCACTCCATATTCTAGCAAATTCGAAGTATATAAAGTCAAATCATGTCTTAATAATCGTATCACTCCTATTAGAAAAATATACATGTGTGCCCAGTATTCATGAAAATAATCGTATCAGGTAGTTATGACTCTTACAGTACCTTTCATAATCAGCTGTAATTAAATTTCCAAGATCGTCGATTTTCCCTACATAATGAATTTCTCGAAAGATCGTCGATGAATATCATTCCATCCATGAAATGACGATTGCCTTCGAAATCCCAAGTGAATCAGCTGGTGGACCTCCTCTCGTCAGGAATCGAATCCATCGCTCTGCGGTGCCATCTTGTCTCTATCTGCGTCTACTCTGACATGTTGAACTTCGGATTACCCATAGCGGATATTGTCCAACTCCTCTCGAAAATGTTCATGGAAACAGCGGACCCCCTATTCCTCTTCTAAGTTACGCCACTGTTCCATTAAATGTTCAGTTTGAGTATTGAAAGATCAATCTCTAATAACTGCTAAGTTTCACTTTCGTAAAATAAAATTTTACATGAGTGTTCAAGTTTACGAAACACCCTGTAGTTGTCTGTATTTGGTAATTCATGAAACTGCATAAGAAATAAATTTCATTAATGCACGATCTAATGTTCATCAGTGCCTATGCTAACAACATTCCGTTTGCTTGAAATTGTTAAAGTAACTTTGAATGCGTTCTGGAAAAGCATAGTCATAAAGTTATTCATAAAAGCTGTGTTCAAACTGCGTTGAAATGTAGCTTGTAATAAAGTCTCCAACTACTTGCAGTGCTGTTCTAACATATCCCGGCCGTCTGCGATTGCTTCCTCGGCAAGTCCGCCTGGATCAATGACCTGCTTGGCGTTCGCTGCTCGGCGATGCTGAAACTGTCGCCTACACTCTGCCGTGACAGTTTCGGTATGCTACGCGACCTTCACCGTGCGTCTCGCTTACGCTACAGAGCTCGACCCTACTTGCTCGACTGACAGAGCTCCACTGAATGTGCTGGCACTGTCTTCACTCTTATCTGCCTGGCGCAGACACGTGGTGTTGTCCCCCACCACTATGCTCTCGCGTCACGATTATAGTCTCGAACCCACATCATCTCGGCTATTCCGTTATAAAATAACTTAAGGGTTATCTAACTTCCTTAGAATTATTTCCACATATAATGCATGTTATATCTTCTCTTCTAAGATGTTTAAATACTATATTCCATACATATTTCAATAAAGCTTCACATCTCTATCCATAATTCCATCTTCTTACAGATGTCAGTGCCTCCTTGATCCTAGACCTCCTACGTCATCTTGACATTCTTCTTGACTCGATCGGTGCGCTATCTTTTCCTAACTCTTCTCAAAACCTCAACTACGGCTTAATGTCTGCTGGCGTAGCCGATAGCCTAAACTAGGTATCGGGTACATCTCTCCCGTACATCTCCTTTTTTTATCAGGATTGAGAAAAAAAATACACTCTCAGGCATTCTATATATAATACATGTACACGATAGCTCTACAATTCCCTTACTCAGCATGATGGTACTTTCTGACTCTCAATAATGATGATTGACTTCCAATGATTAGCATCTTGATTCCGTGTTATTCTGATGTTTGTTTCTCCCTTCGCCACTCGTGCTTGCTCGATTGACATCTCTCACTGTCTCTTCGGGTGGTGCACTAGGCTGTCTATCTTCTTGCCTCGACCTCTCATGTCCACGATTATCTCGTCTGTCGTTAGGATCGTTTCTTCGGCCATCCTGCCTGTCGTTCCCATTATACTGTTGACCTTGGCTCCAGTTATTTCTGCCCCGATATCTATTGTTATATCGATTCCTGTCTTGATATCTGGAATTCTGGTTATAATTTCTATATCGGCTATCTCTTGCTTCTTGATCGTATGGCCTCTCATATGGTCCTCTATATCGATCATTTCCTCGAGCGTTACGGATGTTTCCTCGATTCCCTTCGTTCCGTCGGTTTTCCCAGGAATCTCTTCTGTCCGTTTGAGCTGCATTGTCTACGACTACCGCATTCACTTCTTGCGTGTTTCTATTGTCGTTTCTGGTATTTCTAGGCGTAACTTGAGCGCTTGTATAGTCCAATCGCCGTAAAATGTCGTCATAGTGCTCAAGTGTGTTGGCTCCCGACGCTATTAGTGATCGCTGTACCTCAATCGGTAACTGTCTCGCTATAGCTTGCAAAAGCTCTTCTTCTGGCAATGGAGGAATCAGAAACTGTAATTTAGCCAGCTGTGACGTGAAATAATTGGCATAATGCGTCGGATGTGACGTAGAATAGCGCTTTGAGTACATTTCCGCTCTTACGTTAAGTTGATCCTCGGCACTCCAAAATCTCCTCAAGAAAGCTATGGCAAATTGCTCCATGTTCGCAAAATTGCTTCTGAACGCTCTAAACCAAGTAAGCGCAGACCCATCTAAGGCGCGTTCGACTATCCTTAGCTCTCTTTCTTTGGCTACCCTATGTTCCGCCATGTAGTCTCGAATATCTCGCAGAAATTCGACTGGTGTGACTCCTGTATTTCCCGAAAACTTCCTCGGCTTGTCATCCAGATTCCTAATAATGGTGACTGGACCTGAGTATCGTTCGCTTGGACCCAACGTACTCCTATTCGAACTTGGATTATCCTGAGGGGTTGAACTGGCCCTTTCGAATGTCACATTCGGTTGCTTTTGACGGTCTTCTCCCATGCTCGCTTCTTGATTACTCATACTGCGGTCTATCGCTGTCTGATTTATCAATGTTTCCCCTGATGTTATATTCTGACTGGTGAAACTGTTAAACATGGATTCTAGTTTAGTTATCCTGTCTTCTGCTAATTTCTTGACCTGAGTCTTCAACTCATCTAGTGACGTAACATCCTGCGTTTTGTTACTCTCGTCTAAGTCGTTTTTTAACTTGTCAATTTTGCCTTCGCACGTATTCTTTACTAACGCGACTTGTTCCTTTAACAGATCAACATCTGTTCTAAATATAGTAGAATCTATCTTCATCGCTTCCTTGTTCTCCGTAAACCTTGCTTCTAAGTTTGCCATACCTGCGATTAATTTTTCATCTAACCCTTCACGTTTCTCTTTTGCTTCGGCATCGACCTCACTATACCGTTCTTCCACAATTGCACCGACTCTATTTTTGAACAAAGCTAAGTTTTCATTAACCTTTTGCTCTATATCGTCGTCTATCTTCCTAATATCTTTCTGCAATTGATTTTCTAATGATTTTAAATTAGAATTAACCTCTCCTAAGACTTCCTCTTTAATGGTCCCAATTACTGTCTTTAAATCTTTAATCTCATTACCTAGATTCATTTCTAGACCTTTAATTTTAGTCTCGAAAGATACTTCGGTAGACCACTCTTGAATTTTGCCTACATCTGCCACTAAACCATCGATGTCGAATCTTAACTTCGATACATCTGATTTAATGTCTTTCTGTATGGACATAACGTCTGTTCTTAAAGTAAAAATATTTTCTTCTCCTCTACTTTCTAATTCAATAATATTTTTTCTTAACATTTGAACATTTTCCTCTCCTTTCATATTTACTGAAATTATGTCTAATTGTAAAGTCTTCAGCATTTCATTATTCTTTAAAGTTAAACTATTCTCTAATCTAGTTAACTTGTTTTCTAACTCAGTGTTAGTTTCTTCACTACGAGCTTGTAATTTCTCTTCCAATGATTTAAAATTATCCTCACTATTTGACTGTAATAATTTTAAATTTTCTTCACTAGTTGACTGTAACCTTTCTTCTAATGATTTCAAATTGTCCTTCAAGTTGACTTCGCTATTTGACTGTAGCCTAGTCTCTAATAACTTTAAATTATCTTCACTATTTGACTGTAACCTAGTCTCTAATGACTTTAAATTATCTTCATTACTAGTCTGCAATGATTTTAAATTTTCTTCAGTACTAGTTTGTAATGCTTGCACATTTTCTTTACATCTAGCTTCTAATCTAGCTTCTGAATTATTAATTTGTTCTTTAACTTCCGTTTCCATCTTAGAAATAGTTTCTGCAATACCAGACATACCCGTCTGTAACTCTCCTAACACCTTCGCTAAATCTTCCGGCAACATAATTATATTTTCAATATACGTTTTATATAGAGACGTTAGACAACAACACATCACAATGTCTCAATTCCTGCATTCACTTGGGTATAGGAAAAATGTCTTATAACTAACATGATATTACTAATACGATTAACATGAACACTGGAATGGGCACACAAGTACATTGTCTGACTAAGTTTAATAAATTTTGTAACACACTTAAATGAACTTGAGATCAATCTCTCAGTAATCTAAATCTGATGTGATTCCATAGAATAAACAAAATCGAAGCCCCACAAGTTGGATAAAGCCAATTCTCCCTCTCTCTCTCTGTACCCGTTCGTCCTGGGGATGCGATGACCCATCTGCTATAACATCGCATTCCTGGAGTTCCGGGACAGAGCGGAGATAAATGAACCTCTAGTCAAATAAGGAATGTGTCGGAAATTCAGCTGAGTTCTCGAAAAAGCAGTGGGTATCACGAGACAAAGTATCTCTAGGGTCGTTACGGGCTTACGTTTAATAGAAATAATGCAAATATAAATGGGCGCCATCAACTGAATTCTTAGCAAACCACTTCCTTTCCGGATAAGCCTTACTCAAGACAAGGAAAGAAAAAGGAAAATCACACCATCATCAGATCACAACTGAGATAAAAACAAATGTATTTTACTTTGATAGTCAGACAGACATTTTAAATATAACTCCTACCTAAGAGTGTGGTCGAATGCCAACGTTAAATTGTCATTGTCCAAAAATCGAACCATCTCTTTTCTAATCCAAAATTATTTCATCCACATAACAAGAAAAATCTCTAAAGCTCTCTTGGGTTCTCAGGATCACTGTAGCACTATGTCCTTCGTCACTGACATATGTGAAACCTGAGACCTAATTTCTCTTTAATTTAACATCATCAATGTGGATTTAAAAAATTATTAATCTGTCTAAACATACACATATTATAATCACACATATTAAATATCAAGTAATTTATGGTTTGCATGGCATAATTTAAATGTTGAACATGTTAGTCAAATGCTCCTAAACATCGAATAATTAATTTACACTATTTACATTGTCATTCATAATCACTTATCTGTGAATTACAGAAAATTCATGGCTCATTGGTCATCGTTATCGTCATCATCAAAATTAAATATTTCTCACATTAATTCTCACTTCAAAATTCTACATATTCCTGTCAGAATCCTTAATTCATTACCATTACATCATTTAAATTCTCAACTCAAGTTGCAATTCCTTCAAATTATCTCTCAATTAAATTTATTTAATTCCATGTAAATCCATTAATCATCAGCTTCTTTAGTTAATTATCACCTTCTAATTCAGTTATTCATCATCATCACAATCGTATATTAATTTATTTCAATCAGTTTAATTTATCCAATCTTTAATTCATCCACTTATTTAATTCATTGATTTATTCCAAAATTTAATTTATCAAATTATTTAACTTTCAATCTTCTGGTTATTTAGATTTTCATTATTTCATCTAGTCATTCTGATTTTTATTTCATTAGGTCAGATCGTTAATATGCTTAATTTTCAGATTATTATTTCATTAATTATTATTTTCAGAAAATCTTGTATTATCAACTTAATTTATTTGTTTAATTTCCTAACAAATTGTTTAATATGGTTTATAGAACGTTGTCTTACAGTTTTATCACTTCCAAGTTATATCTCGTATTTAATTTATCATGCCAAAAAATATTATTGCCACCACGACAACACGTTGGATCTAACTATCCACAACGACATTACATTTCCTCAATACTTCAAATATCACATTTGAATACAACAATTATTCCACAAAACTCCATAAATATTCAGCACATACAGCATGAATCTCAACAAATACGCTAGACTGGGTACGACGACCTCATGTCTGCTTCAAAATACATTAGCAACATTGCTACTATCACTTGGCAACTTCCACAAAATGCCTATCACAAACTCCACTTAACCATGTTGCATGATCTACAAAAAATATATAACTGGCTTCAAATTATCAACGCACACAATCTCCAATAACTGTAATTAATCTGATCACATCTAGACAACTTCTTAAACAATTGGAAAAAATATATTACCTCAGTAATTTAAGATCTGCTTTCAAATAGCATAAATTCTCTTACAATTTTCATAACTCACATCACAGAAAAAACACCAATGTGCTATAATCTCTCATATCAAAATCTGCAATACTGATCTGCCTTAAAATAAATTTGACCATTAATGATTAATCTTACAAGATTCAATTACTTTAAATCCTTCTCAAAGGTATCAAACACAATTATAAAACTCATCAAAAGCATCAGCTGTAACAGCTGTTACACTGAAATTACTCTCAAAAGAGTATAGCAACAAAATATTGGATTGGCAAACAAGAATTACTAAATGCAATCCTGCTGACATTTATCGTTACTTTATTTAACAAAATTTCGACTGATATGTGACTAGTAGTTCCTTGTTTGATTCACTTACAATCTCGTGTACACTCGGATGATAAAAATGAGTCCCTCAATGGCGAGTAAGATGTGTAACCACCGTACAGTCGTATAAATACGAAAGACCTCGCCCCGTCGACTTGGATGATATTGCCCTGAACGATGGGTAAGATGAGTAGCCACCATACAATCGTATAAATACGAAAGACCCCATCTCGTAGATTATATGAGTGAATGTACCAGATAGGAATCAACAAGTTTCTAGTTGTCATATAAAAGCGATGTTCATTCACTAAAGTGAATAACTTCTTAATATCTCCAAACAATCCAATGGAAAAAATCCCTACTGATGAATAATACACACTCGCTAGTATGCACTGAACTGACGAAGTAATTTTAGATAATCAATTGCAGATCACGAGTTCGAAATACTCGTTACACAAAAAAAACTATTCATGAAAAATATCCTAGCTGGAAAAAATGTCTAAAAGACCAAACATCTGCTTAATAAAGCCAACCAATGGTGAGAATTTCGTATAATGATGCCTGCCATATCATATGGTCACTCCATATTCTAGCAAATTCGAAGTATATAAAGTCAAATCATGTCTTAATAATCGTATCACTCCTATTAGAAAAATATACATGTGTGCCCAGTATTCATGAAAATAATCGTATCAGGTAGTTATGACTCTTACAGTACCTTTCATAATCAGCTGTAATTAAATTTCCAAGATCGTCGATTTTCCCTACATAATGAATTTCTCGAAAGATCGTCGATGAATATCATTCCATCCATGAAATGACGATTGCCTTCGAAATCCCAAGTGAATCAGCTGGTGGACCTCCTCTCGTCAGGAATCGAATCCATCGCTCTGCGGTGCCATCTTGTCTCTATCTGCGTCTACTCTGACATGTTGAACTTCGGATTACCCATAGCGGATATTGTCCAACTCCTCTCGAAAATGTTCATGGAAACAGCGGACCCCCTATTCCTCTTCTAAGTTACGCCACTGTTCCATTAAATGTTCAGTTTGAGTATTGAAAGATCAATCTCTAATAACTGCTAAGTTTCACTTTCGTAAAATAAAATTTTACATGAGTGTTCAAGTTTACGAAACACCCTGTAGTTGTCTGTATTTGGTAATTCATGAAACTGCATAAGAAATAAATTTCATTAATGCACGATCTAATGTTCATCAGTGCCTATGCTAACAACATTCCGTTTGCTTGAAATTGTTAAAGTAACTTTGAATGCGTTCTGGAAAAGCATAGTCATAAAGTTATTCATAAAAGCTGTGTTCAAACTGCGTTGAAATGTAGCTTGTAATAAAGTCTCCAACTACTTGCAGTGCTGTTCTAACATATCCCGGCCGTCTGCGATTGCTTCCTCGGCAAGTCCGCCTGGATCAATGACCTGATTGGCGTTCGCTGCTCGGCGATGCTGAAACTGTCGCCTACACTCTGCCGTGACAGTTTCGGTATGCTACGCGACCTTCACCGTGCGTCTCGCTTGCGCTACAGAGCTCGACCCTACTTGCTCGACTGACAGAGCTCCACTGAATGTGCTGGCACTGTCTTCACTCTTATCTGCCTGGCGCAGACACGTGGTGTTGTCCCCCACCACTATGCTCTCGCGTCACGATTATAGTCTCGAACCCACATCATCTCGGCTATTCCGTTATAAAATAACTTAAGGGTTATCTAACTTCCTTAGAATTATTTCCACATATAATGCATGTTATATCTTCTCTTCTAAGATGTTTAAATACTATATTCCATACATATTTCAATAAAGCTTCACATCTCTATCCATAATTCCATCTTCTTACAGATGTCAGTGCCTCCTTGATCCTAGACCTCCTACGTCATCTTGACATTCTTCTTGACTCGATCGGTGCGCTATCTTTTCCTAACTCTTCTCAAAACCTCAACTACGGCTTAATGTCTGCTGGCGTAGCCGATAGCCTAAACTAGGTATCGGGTACATCTCTCCCGTACATCTCCTTTTTTTTATCAGGATTGAGAAAAAAAAATACACTCTCAGGCATTCTATATATAATACATGTACACGATAGCTCTACAATTCCCTTACTCAGCATGATGGTACTTTCTGACTCTCAATAATGATGATTGACTTCCAATGATTAGCATCTTGATTCCGTGTTATTCTGATGTTTGTTTCTCCCTTCGCCACTCGTGCTTGCTCGATTGACATCTCTCACTGTCTCTTCGGGTGGTGCACTAGGCTGTCTATCTTCTTGCCTCGACCTCTCATGTCCACGATTATCTCGTCTGTCGTTAGGATCGTTTCTTCGGCCATCCTGCCTGTCGTTCCCATTATACTGTTGACCTTGGCTCCAGTTATTTCTGCCCCGATATCTATTGTTATATCGATTCCTGTCTTGATATCTGGAATTCTGGTTATAATTTCTATATCGGCTATCTCTTGCTTCTTGATCGTATGGCCTCTCATATGGACCTCTATATCGATCATTTCCTCGAGCGTTACGGATGTTTCCTCGATTCCCTTCGTTCCGTCGGTTTTCCCAGGAATCTCTTCTGTCCGTTTGAGCTGCATTGTCTACGACTACCGCATTCACTTCTTGCGTGTTTCTATTGTCGTTTCTGGTATTTCTAGGCGTAACTTGAGCGCTTGTATAGTCCAATCGCCGTAAAATGTCGTCATAGTGCTCAAGCGTGTTGGCTCCCGACGCTATTAGTGATCGCTGTACCTCAATCGGTAACTGTCTCGCTATAGCTTGCAAAAGCTCTTCTTTTGGCAATGGAGGAATCAGAAACTGTAATTTAGCCAGCTGTGACGTGAAATAATTGGCATAATGCGTCGGATGTGACGTAGAATAGCGCTTTGAGTACATTTCCGCTCTTACGTTAAGTTGATCCTCGGCACTCCAAAATCTCCTCAAGAAAGCTATGGCAAATTGCTCCAAGTTCGCAAAATTGCTTCTGAACGCTCTAAACCAAGTAAGCGCAGACCCATCTAAGGCGCGTTCGACTATCCTTAGCTCTCTTTCTTTGGCTACCCTATGTTCCGCCATGTAGTCTCGAATATCTCGCAGAAATTCGACTGGTGTGACTCCTGTATTTCCCGAAAACTTCCTCGGCTTGTCATCCAGATTCCTAATAATGGTGACTGGACCTGAGTATCGTTCGCTTGGACCCAACGTACTCCTATTCGAACTTGGATTATCCTGAGGGGTTGAACTGGCCCTTTCGAATGTCACATTCGGTTGCATTTGACGGTCTTCTCCCATGCTCGCTTCTTGATTACTCATACTGCGGTCTATCGCTGTCTGATTTATCAATGTTTCCCCTGATGTTATATTCTGACTGGTGAAACTGTTAAACATGGATTCTAGTTTAGTTATCCTGTCTTCTGCTAATTTCTTGACCTGAGTCTTCAACTCATCTAGCGACGTAACATCCTGCGTTTTGTTACTCTCGTCTAAGTCGTTTTTTAACTTGTCAATTTTGCCTTCGCACGTATTCTTTACTAACGCGACTTGTTCCTTTAACAGATCAACATCTGTTCTAAATAGAGTAGAATCTATCTTCATCGCTTCCTTGTTCTCCGTAAACCTTGCTTCTAAGTTTGCCATACCTGCGATTAATTTTTCATCTAACCCTTCACGTTTCTCTTTTGCTTCGGCATCGACCTCACTATACCGTTCTTCCACAATTGCACCGACTCTATTTTTGAACAAAGCTAAGTTTTCATTAACCTTTTGCTCTATATCGTCGTCTATCTTCCTAATATCTTTCTGCAATTGATTTTCTAATGATTTTAAATTAGAATTAACCTCTCCTAAGACTTCCTCTTTAATGGTCCCAATTACTGTCTTTAAATCTTTAATCTCATTACCTAGATTCATTTCTAGACCTTTAATTTTAGTCTCGAAAGATACTTCGGTAGACCACTCTTGAATTTTGCCTACATCTGCCACTAAACCATCGATGTCGAATCTTAACTTCGATACATCTGATTTAAAGTCTTTCTGTATGGACATAACGTCTGTTCTTAAAGTAAAAATATTTTCTTCTCCTCTACTTTCTAATTCAATAATATTTTTTCTTAACATTTGAACATTTTCCTCTCCTTTCATATTTACTGCAATTATGTCTAATTGTAAAGTCTTCAGCATTTTATTATTCTTTAAAATTAAACTATTCTCTAATCTAGTTAACTTGTTTTCTAACTCAGTGTTAGTTTCTTCACTACGAGCTTGTAATTTCTCTTCCAATGATTTAAAATTATCCTCACTATTTGACTGTAATAATTTTAAATTTTCTTCACTAGTTGACTGTAACCTTTCTTCTAATGATTTAAAATTGTCCTTCAAGTTGACTTCGCTATTTGACTGTAGCCTAGTCTCTAATAACTTTAAATTATCTTCACTATTTGACTGTAACCTAGTCTCTAATGACTTTAAATTATCTTCATTACTAGTCTGCAATGATTTTAAATTTTCTTCAGTACTAGTTTGTAATGCTTGCACATTTTCTTTACATCTAGCTTCTAATCTAGCTTCTGAATTATTAATTTGTTCTTTAACTTCCGTTTCCATCTTAGAAGTAGTCTCTGCAATACCAGACATACCCATCTGTAACTCTCCTAACACCTTCGCTAAATCTTCCGGCAACATAATTATATTTTCAATATACGTTTTATATAGAGACGTTAGACAACAACACATCACAATGTCTCAATTCCTGCATTCACTTGGGTATAGGAAAAATGTCTTATAACTAACATGATATTACTAATACGATTAACATGAACACTGGAATGGGCACACAAGTACATTGTCTGACTAAGTTTAATAAATTTTGTAACACACTTAAATGAACTTGAGATCAATCTCTCAGTAATCTAAATCTGATGTGATTCCATAGAATAAACAAAATCGAAGCCCCACAAGTTGGATAAAGCCAATTCTCCCTCTCTCTCTCTGTACCCGTTCGTCCTGGGGATGCGATGACCCATCTGCTATAACATCGCATTCCTGGAGTTCCGGGACAGAGCGGAGTTAAATGAACCTCTAGTCAAATAAGGAATGTGTCGGAAATTCAGCTGAGTTCTCGAAAAAGCAGTGGGTATCACGAGACAAAGTATCTCTAGGGTCGTTACGGGCTTAAGTTTAATAGAAATAATGCAAATATAAATGGGCGCCATCAACTGAATTCCTAGCAAACCACTTCCTTTCCGGATAAGCCTTACTCAAGATAAGGAATGAAAAAGGAAAATCACACCATCATCAGATCACAACTAAGATAAAAACAAATTTATTTTACTTTGATAGTCAGACAGACATTTTAAATATAACTCCTACCTAAGAGTGTGGTCGAATGCCAACGTTAAATTGTCATTGTCCAAAAATCGAACCATCTCTTTTCTAATCCAAAATTATTTCATCCACATAACAAGAAAAATCTCTAAAGCTCTCTTGGGTTCTCAGGATCACTGTAGCACTATGTCTTTCGTCACTGACATTTGTGAAACCTGAGACCTAATTTCTCTTTAATTTAACATCATCAATGTGGATTTAAAAAATTATTAATCTGTCTAAACATACACATATTATAATCACACATATTAAATATCAAGTAATTTATGGTTTGCATGGCATAATTTAAATGTTGAACATGTTAGTCAAATGCTCCTAAACATCGAATAATTAATTTACACTATTTACATTGTCATTCATAATCACTTATCTGTGAATTACAGAAAATTCATGGCTCATTGGTCATCATTATCGTCATCATCAAAATTAAATATTTCTCACATTAATTCTCACTTCAAAATTCTACATATTCCTGTCAGAATCCTTAATTCATTACCATTACATCATTTAAATTCTCAACTCAAGTTGCAATTCCTTCAAATTATCTCTCAATTAAATTTATTTAATTCCATGTAAATTCATTAATCATCAGCTTCTTTAGTTAATTATCACCTTCTAATTCAGTTATTCATCATCATCACAATCGTCTATTAATTTATTTCAATCAGTTTAATTTATCCAATCTTTAATTCATCCACTTATTTAATTCATTGATTTATTCCAAAATTTAATTTATCAAATTATTTAACTTTCAATCTTCTGGTTATTTAGATTTTCATTATTTCATCTAGTCATTCTGATTTTTATTTCATTAGGTCAGATCGTTAATATGCTTAATTTTCAGATTATTATTTCATTAATTATTATTTTCAGAAAATCTTGTATTATCAACTTCATTTATTTGTTTAATTTCCTAACAAATTGTTTAATATGGTTTATAGAACGTTGTCTTACAGTTTTATCACTTCCAAGTTATATCTCGTATTTAATTTATCATGCCAAAAATATTATTGCCTCCACGACATCACGTTGGATCTAACTATCCACAACGACATTACATTTCCTCAATACTTCAAATATCACATTTGAATACAACAATTATTCCACAAAACTCCATAAATATTCAGCACATACAGCATGAATCTCAACAAATACGCTAGACTGGGTACGACGACCTCATGTCTGCTTCAAAATACATTAGCAACATTGCTACTATCACTTGGCAACTTCCACAAAATGCCTATCACAAACTCCACTTAACCATGTTGCATGATCTACAAAAAATATATAACTGGCTTCAAATTATCAACGCACACAATCTCCAATAACTGTAATTAATCTGATCACATCTAGACAACTTCTTAAACAATTGGAAAAAATATATTACCTCAGTAATTTAAGATCTGCTTTCAAATAGCATAAATTCTCTTACAATTTTCATAACTCACATCACAGAAAAAACACCAATGTGCTATAATCTCTCATATCAAAATCTGCAATACTGATCTGCCTTAAAATAAATTTGACCATTAATGATTAATCTTACAAGATTCAATTACTTTAAATCCTTCTCAAAGGTATCAAACACAATTATAAAACTCATCAAAAGCATCAGCTGTAACAGCTGTTACACTGAAATTACTCTCAAAAGAGTATAGCAACAAAATATTGGATTGGCAAACAAGAATTACTAAATGCAATCCTGCTGACATTTATCGTTACTTTATTTAACAAAATTTCGACTGATATGTGACTAGTAGTTCCTTGTTTGATTCACTTACAATCTCGTGTACACTCGGATGATAAAAATGAGTCCCTCAATGGCGAGTAAGATGTGTAACCACCGTACAGTCGTATAAATACGAAAGACCTCGCCCCGTCGACTTGGATGATATTGCCCTGAACGATGGGTAAGATGAGTAGCCACCATACAATCGTATAAATACGAAAGACCCCATCTCGTAGATTATATGAGTGAATGTACCAGATAGGAATCAACAAGTTTCTAGTTGTCATATAAAAGCGATGTTCATTCACTAAAGTGAATAACTTCTTAATATCTCCAAACAATCCAATGGAAAAAATCCCTACTGATGAATAATACACACTCGCTAGTATGCACTGAACTGACGAAGTAATTTTAGATAATCAATTGCAGATCACGAGTTCGAAATACTCGTTACACAAAAAAAACTATTCATGAAAAATATCCTAGCTGGAAAAAATGTCTAAAAGACCAAACATCTGCTTAATAAAGCCAACCAATGGTGAGAATTTCGTATAATGATGCCTGCCATATCATATGGTCACTCCATATTCTAGCAAATTCGAAGTATATAAAGTCAAATCATGTCTTAATAATCGTATCACTCCTATTAGAAAAATATACATGTGTGCCCAGTATTCATGAAAATAATCGTATCAGGTAGTTATGACTCTTACAGTACCTTTCATAATCAGCTGTAATTAAATTTCCAAGATCGTCGATTTTCCCTACATAATGAATTTCTCGAAAGATCGTCGATGAATATCATTCCATCCATGAAATGACGATTGCCTTCGAAATCCCAAGTGAATCAGCTGGTGGACCTCCTCTCGTCAGGAATCGAATCCATCGCTCTGCGGTGCCATCTTGTCTCTATCTGCGTCTACTCTGACATGTTGAACTTCGGATTACCCATAGCGGATATTGTCCAACTCCTCTCGAAAATGTTCATGGAAACAGCGGACCCCCTATTCCTCTTCTAAGTTACGCCACTGTTCCATTAAATGTTCAGTTTGAGTATTGAAAGATCAATCTCTAATAACTGCTAAGTTTCACTTTCGTAAAATAAAATTTTACATGAGTGTTCAAGTTTACGAAACACCCTGTAGTTGTCTGTATTTGGTAATTCATGAAACTGCATAAGAAATAAATTTCATTAATGCACGATCTAATGTTCATCAGTGCCTATGCTAACAACATTCCGTTTGCTTGAAATTGTTAAAGTAACTTTGAATGCGTTCTGGAAAAGCATAGTCATAAAGTTATTCATAAAAGCTGTGTTCAAACTGCGTTGAAATGTAGCTTGTAATAAAGTCTCCAACTACTTGCAGTGCTGTTCTAACATATCCCGGCCGTCTGCGATTGCTTCCTCGGCAAGTCCGCCTGGATCAATGACCTGATTGGCGTTCGCTGCTCGGCGATGCTGAAACTGTCGCCTACACTCTGCCGTGACAGTTTCGGTATGCTACGCGACCTTCACCGTGCGTCTCGCTTGCGCTACAGAGCTCGACCCTACTTGCTCGACTGACAGAGCTCCACTGAATGTGCTGGCACTGTCTTCACTCTTATCTGCCTGGCGCAGACACGTGGTGTTGTCCCCCACCACTATGCTCTCGCGTCACGATTATAGTCTCGAACCCACATCATCTCGGCTATTCCGTTATAAAATAACTTAAGGGTTATCTAACTTCCTTAGAATTATTTCCACATATAATGCATGTTATATCTTCTCTTCTAAGATGTTTAAATACTATATTCCATACATATTTCAATAAAGCTTCACATCTCTATCCATAATTCCATCTTCTTACAGATGTCAGTGCCTCCTTGATCCTAGACCTCCTACGTCATCTTGACATTCTTCTTGACTCGATCGGTGCGCTATCTTTTCCTAACTCTTCTCAAAACCTCAACTACGGCTTAATGTCTGCTGGCGTAGCCGATAGCCTAAACTAGGTATCGGGTACAATATATTAGAAATACACTATCTGACATTAGCATAAATGTAAAAACGTATATGGGCTTTGAATGCCATAGACAGAAGAACATCTCCACCATATATTCCAGACGGTGGCTAAACATACTATTGAAACTCAAAATCAATAACTCAGGATCCAATTGCGCAATTAACACAAAACTCTGTAAGAGGGGAAAATCAAATAAGACTATCACTTCTTCATATAGTGCGCAGCCGCCATCCTTAATTATATGAGATATTCATTTCGATAATGCATTTTTTATTATAGTTACAATCACGAAACGCAGCAAATTTGTAGTCTCACAGAGAAAACTTTCTCTGCAGAAGACGCAAGAAAAACGATTTCATACATTCAATATGGCGGATGGGCGTATTTTTCTATTGTTCCAATCAATTCCCCTGGATGCAAGAGCTTATTAAACGGGGAGTCCTATACAAGGTACAACACTTAAAGGCCATCACAAGAACATCGAATTATACTCCGTGATGACGACGAAGAGTTATAACTAAATCCATACATTTAAGAGAAAGTAGGCTTTGTGTTGTTTAATGAACGTCTTGTTTTATTTACATGTAGTATTATTCAACGAAACTTGCCCAAATATTGCGTTAATTAATCCATCACGAAATTAGCATGCGAAGAGCACTTTGAATCTAATTTCCTATAGAAAAGGCCATATATATTTCCCTTCATGGTTCATTTTTGTTATCGATTCCATTGGGGACTTAATGACATCGCAGTCATGTAGTTCCGTGCACTTGGGTGTATTTGGATTCTCTCTTGACCAACTGTGTCACTGTGGTGGCTGTACTAGTGTGTGTATTTGTAATCGGGCGGGATTTGGGTAGGAGGCACCCACGACCTTAATATTTAGGTACTATCCCAACATTTGCCCTGAGTAGAAGTGGACATCCACGGGAATCCACTTCTACAATGACTCTTCTCAGTTCTGTCTCACGAGGCTGAGTGTACCTCGTACCAGACGTCAGACCAGAATGACATTTCTTGGCAGAGCCGGGAATCGAATCCAGACCTCTAATGGACACACAGAAAATGTATCTTTAAATTTTAAATACATATGAAATTGATTGATAAGACAATTGTCCCATTAGAAGATGCGTTTGAGTGGGGCAGATCGGGCTAGTCCTAATTCATCACATATTGAACTATCTCTTGCGTTTACATAACTTTTCAAGAGTAAGGGCCCTAACCCACTGGAGCGACTAGTCGCTAGCGGCTTGTCGCGCGTGATTCATATATACGCGATTACTACAAACGACAAGGCGCGACAAGGGTATTAATTAATATATCAAAATGGAGGTTGATGACGATGATAATTGTTGTTTTAAGGGGCCTAACGTCTGGGCACAATTGTTTGTAACTACTTACGAAGCGTCTTCTTTCCTCGAAATTCAATATTCCTCTCCTCCAAATTTCTGTACTATTTCTTCCCAATTAGCCTTTCTCACATTTCTATCCCTGTACTCCTTTAACGTGCTGTTCCAAAGTGCAGGTCGTTCTTCTATTTCCAAAATGAATAACTCTGTATCAAACTGCTCGGACATATCGAAATCTGCTAATAACTACCAATAATTAAACTTCCGTTTCCGTGCGCGCTACTGGCCGCATCAGTGAGTTTTATTTGCATGGATTACGTTACTTTTCTCCCCGCGCGCGGCAGGTCAGTCGCCTGTGAAACGCTCTTCATGAATTTGCCGCGCGCGACGCGGCAGTCGTGCCACGTTATAGTAGGTTTTGCTTCTATATAAAATGAAAATCCACAGCCTGCTTCCAGTCTCCGACCGGGTCAGGAATGGAATGAATGAAGCCCCCATCTAGCGGCGAGGATATGAACTGTGCCGGCTGCCGAGGCCTGACGCACTCCTCTGGGGCAATGATTAAATGACAGATGAAATGAAATGATAGTGGAGAGTGTTGCTGGATTGGAATTTTGACAGGGAAAACCGGAGTACCCGGAGAAAAACCTGTCTGCCTCCGTTTTGTCCAGCACAGATCTCACATGGAGTGACCGGGAGCTTCTATATAAAATAATGATAATAAATGAGCATGCGCGACTAAGAGCGACTAGCCGCGGCCGAGCAAGTGGGTTATGGCACTAATATACGAGGGCGGAATGAATAGTCTTTGCCCATATTTTCTGTTAGCAATAAGAAAAAAAAAAGAAAATACGTACAGGTAATTGCAAATATACGTACTGTTCTACGTACCTTACACTATTCTTCCACATAGTCGCCACATTTGTTCAGACATTTGTCCCATCGTGGCACTACATTTGAGATGTCCCTGATATAGAATTCAGCCAGCTGACTGAGGAACCATCGCCGGACTGCTGTCTTGGCGTCATTGTTGCACGTAAACCGCTCTCCTGCCAGGATCTTCTTCAGTGGATCATGAAAATGTGAGACCACATGTGGCAACCCAAACCGCCAACAAGCCCCGGTCATTTCACTGAGAGAGTCTGGACCACCCAACAATAGTCCAGACCTCGCCATTAGTGATTTCCACGTCTTTGGTCCGCTGAAGAAGTTCCTGGCAGGACAGCGTTTCACGTGCAAATGTTGAAGCCCGTTCTTCAGTGTTGCCTGTACAAACTGTCAATTTATACTTTCCAGTCAGTCAGCACGCATTTTGTCCAATATGAATGGGCGAGTACAGAAGTCCTTCGGAATAGCATGCTTTATTTCCTTCATGAACAGGTGAACCTTACTATTCAGATCCTCTGCATCGGTCTGATGGCTTCACACAACGTCATATGGAATGCAGTATAGGGCCTAGAACACCTCTCTCCCCCTTAGGAAATTTACCCGCACCCCTAAACACAAGTGAAATCCTTACCATGCCCACAGCTAAGAGGGCCAAAAAACTGCCAAGCAAGCTCAGTTTGACGGCATACAGGTTTATAACTACACAAGCTTGTGTCCAATGTGGCAATGCAATTAATAATCTATTTAACATACAAACTGGGCAGCCAACGAAACGATAAAGCAACTAACCAGGAAGCTTAAATTTCATATTACGTAAGACTTAATGGGTAACAATAGCCCCATTTCAAGTACCGCTAATAGACAGAAAACTGTTGACAGGCCAAACAGGCCTTGGGTATATAGAACGAGGGATTTTCCCCTCAGACATTGGGTGAATGAACTGCGAGAGCAGGACTGCTGGCAGTACATCTATGCTGGCAAGTCAGATAAGAAATTGAAAATTCACCACCCGGAGTAGGGCGTACAGAAGAGACACGAAGAAAAATATAGCAGCAGCTTACCACCCTAGCAATCAAACAAAAACTGGCAGAACTGGACTAGGATTTTACCTTCGTGGGAAATACAGTATTCACAGGAAACCGTTTAACATGGAACGCAAAGCAGAACTACATGTTGTTGAATCTTTAGGGGCTTTTCGATATCGTGGCCTTGTAGCCTCATGTACTTGTGTGTGTGTGTAGACATTTTCTAATAACCTGTGCCACTGTGATGTCTGTACTAGTGTGTGTATTTGTAATTAAGTTAGGATTTGGATAGGAAGCAGTGGTGGCCTTAAGTTAGGTACCATCCCGGCATTTTCCAGAAGTAGATGTGGAAAACCACTTCCAGGGTCACTGATGTATGAATCGAAACCACCTCTTCTCAGTTTTGCCTCACGAGGTTGAGTGTACCCCGTTCCAGCCCTCAGACCGGATTTCAATTCTCGGCAGAGCCGGGAATCAAACCCGGACCTCCGTGACCACAGCCAAGAATGCTACCCACAACACCAGGAAGTGGACTATGACAGTCGAAGGAACTGGTTTTGTTTTGAGACTTGGAGCCTGCCTCAATCGGGCACTATAGATGTTTGGATGACATTGATATATGGTTGTAGTTAGATGAAGAGTCAGGGAAAACCCCTACAGGCAGAAAGGAATGGTTGCCCATAGGTATAACCTGCGCAGCCAAGACGTCCTTCGAACTAGTGAACGTTGGCGAACGGCCAGAGCGTCTTGCTCATAAACCCCATCCAAATGTCATGCGTAAGCAGGGCTGATTGTGAGCGAAGGAAAAACGTCACTGATTCACTTAGACAGAAAACATATCTGATTAACACATATCCAAATTTGGGTGCTGTAGCACAACTGAGTTAAGAGTTGTACATCTCTAAAATCGACACTTCGCTCGAACCCCGCAAGAAACCGGTACTTTCTACGTTACACCTGCCATAAATCAGTTTCTAAAAACTACCTTTATCATGAATTAACGCAGAAATAAACAAGGAAAAGGGTGATTTTACTTGTTTTTCTGTAGGCCTTTCGGTTGTTTTGCTATCTCCAAACTCGGGTGGACATAATTTCAGCGCCGACAGTAGGCGGAAGGGCACAAACATCACGAGATGGAAGGGGAAGGAGAGTAAATCCATTGCAAGAATTTCATGGTAAGAAATTAGGTACTTCACGGCATCGAGCATTTCCTGCTTCCCTTAGGCTACTTCATTGTCTGACAGCCTCACTCGTACCGACAGGAAGAGTTGACCGTGCTGTCGTGTGTGCATCTCCACAAGCCCCAGGGAAGATGTAATCATTATATACACACGGTATGAGATGTGCGATGTGCGACCCACTGATTTATGATAATGATGATGTATGCTGGTCCCGTCCTGCTCCATTACTCCATTGAGGTCCAGTGAGCACACGCCAGGCCTCAGCTATTAATCAGCCAAACCACCGTAAAAATGTATTCACAGCTTATCCAACTCATGAAATATTCTGGATCTCGACAGACAGACCGAATGTTGTAGTGATAGATGTACCTATCTATTTCGAATTAATTTCGCAAAGAAGCTGTAAGAAAGAAGACCTTTGGTAAGCAGGGACCACAGACATTTCATAACCTTTGTACAATACATGACTTAAAAGACGGGGTCTTGAAAATCCCACTCATTTAATAAAGAGCCCAGAGTGGGCAGCTATGATTGTGCTAGCATAGGCTGCTTCACATGTTCATCCTTGCTAACCAGAAGAAGCATGTCTTCCTATTAGCTCAGTTGTAGAGCAACGGCGTAAGAAGTCGGTGGTTGAGGTTCAAATCCTGTATGAGTTGGACATTTTAATTCTATACCTCCCATATAAATGGCCTGTAATATTTGTACAATACACGATCTAATAGATGAAAACCTCCATTCTTATTAACGTGGCCGTAAAAATTCTATTCATAGAATACAATCTATATTAATATATCAAAGTTTAGCGTTGTCTGTCTGCCTGTTACTCTTTCGCCCAAAAGAAGCTCAACCGATTTAGTTTAAATGTTACATAGGACTATTGCCCTTTCGAAATGTTTCACCGTTTCAATAAGGTGGTCAAGTATGGTGGCGAAAGTTACGTTTCATTTAGGTTGCAGGCGCTACCGCGTCCCACCCGGCGAACAGGTATCCTTGGCAGGTTGCATATATTGACACTTGCCCACGCTTCTCTCTGCTAAATTTTTACTTCGATTCAGAGTTCATTGACATCTTAGAACAATAATAGTATTCGGAGTATAAGATACAGACAATACTGCATTTTAACCGTACGCTAGTAGTAAGTCAGGAGTGTAAACAGATGTTCTCTTTATACTGCAGAGTGTATACATTGAATAATTTACTGTATATACTTCTGAACACTGAGATTGCTACGCCCTCCATCTGGTCTTAACATTTATTAGAAAGGGGATTGAAAAGTATAGTGAATTTCGAAGTTAACTTAATGTATAACTCTGTTGTAGATGAATATTGTCTTCCTTGCTAACAGGCGTGGGTGGGTTGATGATCAAACCCTTAATGGAAACACCATCTCACACTTACTGCTACCGTGCCTCACAACTTACTGACATTGTTATGTATCGTGCAATTACAGATTAATCTTCGTTTTATTATCACTTATCCACTGTGAAACAATTCATTCTATGCTGAATCAAAACATCACCGCATTAATATGTTCGAAGAACTGAGGTCTAATAGGAAAGTATTACAGCCTTGTTATTTTGTTTGTTCTTTCACACTATCGTTGAATGTCTCCATATAACGCAAATATTATCGATACGTTTCCAACGGGATTTCAAACTTCGAAAGAATTTGTAAAAAATGGAAAATGAGAAATTACGTCATGAAATAAGACGCATAATGCCGCTCCACTAACGGATTCTTCACGACCGTGTTTATTATCAGGATATTTTGTGAGTATGTATTTTTAATTGAGTACATAATGAAAAGACATGAACCAAGAAAGGCAGACAGGAAAAGGAAAGAATTGAAACATGGAAGAAGATGTGAACGTATGGTGATGCCAGTTGTTGAGTTATGGAGCTCTAGCCATCTCACATGGGAAAATATGCCTCGCCAAGTTACCGTACTTTTAGTAACTTACTGTACGACCCAGATTCTCGCGGAAAACTCCCAAGATTGAGCGGGAAAATAAGTAGATTTGGTGTTATGGAATAGCTTATCATACGAATAGGTACATTTAGAATATGCACACCCTAGGAGGAGCGATATCACGCTGTTCATTTCCTGGACAAATTAGCAAATAATGTTTCTATTGAGTTGCCTATTACTACTTCCATTAGCCTGCAGCATAATATTCAACAATATTTAAAACAGGAAACATGCATACAAACCACCATAAAATAAATGTAATAATTCTTATGAAACAAAACTACACCAGTTTAATATGTTAACTCACAAACTCTTGTTGTTGTAGTTTTGTATTATGGTCATCAGCATCATGTTCATATCCCGACGATTAGCTCTGCACTTGACCTTGAGAACTCAGCGATAGGAGAGGGGCGTGGAGCGGTGCGGGGACCGTGATGATTACTTCCCTGTCGGAGAACATTGCCGCGTCACAGTTGCATGTTCCCTCGATCATTACTAGTCTAAGCCAGTGCCGCTTAGCGTGGCAAATGTTAAACGCTGCAGTAGTATGCATGGGGAGTGGGATGGGCAAGTGCAGAGCTAACTGCCGGTAAGTGTGCTTGGATGCGTATATCCCAGAATTCTCCTGACGGAGAGTAATATTGAGAAACCACTTGTACGAGGCCTGATGTATTCTCAGTTTTGCCTAGTGTGTCATGTTCCTACCTTCAGTTGCATTTTTTGGCAGAGCCTACGGGTATTGGTGTTTAGTCTCAACACACACAATGAGGCTACAAAGGGCAGCAAATCATAAACTAGTACATAACACTATTCATGTTAATATATAAATTTATAATAATTTTGGGAAAACTTCAACGAAAATACATTTCATTTTATTAAATATGATTCAAAGGGAAGAACGGCGAATTTCCATACATTTCCGGGAAATCTTGATATACAGAAATAGTTCTTAAATCCGTCGTTGGCAACAGTGCATGAAGGTCTCAGCCGATATCACGCAAACTTCCCGACTGGGCCCCCGCCCATGTGGTCTCTCTGCTCTAACATAAGAGACTGTTTTGAAAGGGATTTGAACCACCAAAGGTAGTCTCCAATGAAGAACGTGTTTTGCCTGGAACATTGAGCTAAGCTGCATAATAACCATTGTAATAGAAATCATTCACGCGTGCCGATTTATTCAATCACTTATCTGCAGCCTCATCTTAACCTGTGACCCGGAGCTTGTTTCATCAGGACTACAAGATCGTGACAAGTAGGAGTCGTTCATTAAGGTCATGGATAACTATTAAGAGGGCTTCAAGAACTTTGATTGAGTGACTGTGCGTGAGTAACATGTTTGTATTAACATGTAAAATACGCCACATGAATATGAAAGTCGATTTCCTTGTTTGATCTGGGAGCGAACATTATATAAGCCTCACGTTCTATCATTCAGTAATAAACTTGTATACTCATTGAACAGAAATGAACATTGAAGAGGGGTGGTCTCTGTTTCTGCTTCCATCACCAGGACACGGAACGTTGATTCCCTGTCATTTGGACATCTTACTTGAGTGTTGTTGGGGGCAATTCGAACTAACAACTATTTGAACACCTTGTACTTGGCAGGACCATCCATATGAGCACGCAAAAGAAACAATACTCATATATCTGGAGAATGGAACAAGCAGGTGAAAATGATTTCCAAGATTGCGGATCACAATTCGTAATATTAAGTTATATTTAGGTAAATGTGAGAGACTCATATGCCAGTCAGATAGGTATTCACACGTTATACAATGAGTTCTTGCCCCAGGAATGGTGTAACAGAAAATGATGATCCAAAATACTGAGACATTCTAACAAAGTAATTTGCCCGCCAGTCAAGTTCACTGAGATACACGGCAAGGTATTTGATATACCAGCTAAAACTGTGACTATGCCATTGATTTGTTTATATTGCTCCTAGGCCCTTCCCTATCTGTCCAGTATTAACATAATAGATACCACATTAATTGTAACACTGACTTACACCGATTTGCGAGCTATACGAATCAGGAGATCGCTCAAAGGAAAGTGATTGCTGTACATACAATGTATATAGTTTGCTATGTTGTTTTCGCGAATGATGAGTTCGCAAAAAGTTGTTATGCTCTTGAAATTTCGCCTCTTTGCACACGCAAAGTAACATGGAATTTCGGTGTATTTTAAATTAAAATCTATAACATCCAGGGAAACTTAACAAGTTACTGGCACTTTTACGAGTAATATATTAAATTGGCTAATGAGCTAATGCTGAATTTATTATTCAACGTTGGCAGCATTGGAATTTCTAATTAATTTTGGTTATAAATGTGCGCTTGCAACATTGTCGTTACTTTAAAAAACACAATTTAAATCACAAATTAAATAAACTTCTAATAATCATGTCGCGTTAATGTTTAAGTGTAAGAATGAAACATTTAATTACTTAATATCTCGATTTATAAATTAATTATGCTAGCCACGTCAAAGTAACACTTTATTCATTGTTCTTGTACCAAGAATTTAATATCTAGAATGTATTCTTAATGATTTGATGTGAAGCTTTTGTGATGTTCATATAGGCTGTTGGAATGTTCAAACATGTTCCAAACATGAAAATAATTCTCATCATTTTTGGTAGCACGTTTTATGGTTCTATTAGGTCGCGGAGAATTTGTTTTTATTGTTCTATGTGATTGGTTCGCTGCGAGAGATGTCCCAACCATTGTGCTTGTGGGAGAAGGGCATACTGGTCTGACGTAGACCTGCTTTCCAGAAATTTTATCTTTTGGGAGTGGCTCACTGCCTCCTCCTAATTTCATTCATGTGTCGAACTACCTTACCTGACTATACTAAGAAGCAACTGAAAGTGAACAAGAAAAATGAAGATGTTGAACAAAAGGCAACTCGTGGTCAGATTTCGTTTCATGTTCACGGTGATCTGAATGAGTGATCCCCAGTCATGGTATGGAAACCATCCCCAAATCTTTAAAGAACCACTTCCGGACTGAAACGTCACCCCCACATACACTGTGGGTTAAACGCCTCATTGGGCTGTCGGTGCATTGGACGCCTTCCATCGATTGAAAACTGGCAAAATCATGGACCGTGAGTGATTGGTTTAAGATCAGTGGTTCTCAATTTCATAAAACGTAACCCTATAAAAGATATGAAACCTAATACACGCCTTCAGTCAGCTACTATCCGTCTTTGTTGTTTCGCCCATTGAAGACGTGCAGCTTGAAGCCTGGTACATACACACACACAGACACACATGCAGACAAACAGTACTTCACTTCCATGGTCATATCAGCGGTTAAATGTCACATGCCCAACAAGTACCAGTCTAATAATATCTATAATAATAATATAATTATAACCCCTGGCACTACAGCCCATGAAGGGCCTAGGCCTACCAAGTGGCCGCTGCCCAGTCATTTGCCCTGCAGATATTTGGGTGAAGCGTGGTCAGCGCATCGGGTTCCCTCGGCCGTTGATCTTGGTTTTCGTGAGCTGGGCGCTGGCACACTCTCAGACAGCTACTCAATTGTCCTCACGAGGCTGAGTGCACCCCGTTCCAACCCTCACAGCAGTTTCTAAAATCCCTGACGGAGCCAGGAATCTAACCCGGGGCCTCCGGGTGAAAGGCAGGCGTGCTACCCCAACGCCACGGGGCCGGCTCTAATAGTATCTACAGGTTTCAAATCGACTGATGTGCTCTATGGCTCTACATGGCTCTGAAACATGGAATATGTCAGGCAATGACTGTAACAAACTTAAAGATAATTTGAGTGGAAAATATTACGATGAATGTATGACCCTGTATTTGATGAAGGGGAGTGGAGGACAAGAACCAATAAAGGAATAGATGACATTTTACAAATGGAATATACTGTTCGGTTCATTAAATCACACCGGCTACGCACGCTGGACCACATTAAAAGAATGGAATACTCAAGAGCACTTAAAGCTATACAATGCCAGAATGGAGGGAAGACGTCACCTTGGTAGACCGAGGAATCGATGGACAGACGAAGTTGAGGCTGACTTGCGAATCATGAATATACGACCTCAGAGACCAGGAACTCAAATTCGAGATCAATGGAAGTCTATTGTTGGGAAGACCAAAGGTCACACTGGGGTGTAGTGCCGGACAAAGAGAAGAAGAAGAAGAAGAAAGAGATAGATAATTCTGTTCACAGTGTGCCCTAACAAATGATGTGGGTGGGCAGTTTAAGATCAATGATTCTCAAACTATTTCAGTACACGAGACCCTACGAAAGGCACGAAACCTCACGTTGAACCCTTAATAAATTGTCACTTCACCTTTCCTTCTGGAAGCAAAAGAATAATACCTTAACTTAAAACCAAGTTAAACTATTATAGTGTAGGCATATTTTCAACATTTTCCCTTTACATACATTGATAAGGGAAAGAAACGCCCCACCTCAATTTCTTGGAAATATTGTATTTTTTCATATCGTTACATACTTACGTTCACGACTTCACACATTCTTTAAAACATATTTATATTTGATCACTGTATAAGCACCCAGGCTTATTTTGGAGTCCTCATTTTCCTTTAGCGGCTCAATGAGAAAAAATATGTAAATTGCTCTCACTTCGTCAATTTCACACAACAAGTAGTTTCAAATCCTGATTTTTGTTCCTATGGATATTTGGTCATTAGCCAACACAAGAGCACCCTTTTTGAAACACTCTCTGCCACACTCAGAAGTGGGCA
Source organism: Meconema thalassinum (assembly GCA_946902985.2). Taxonomy (NCBI): domain Eukaryota; kingdom Metazoa; phylum Arthropoda; class Insecta; order Orthoptera; family Tettigoniidae; genus Meconema; species Meconema thalassinum. Next base: position 742,165,057 of record OX336389.2, read on the forward strand.
TTGTCACTTCTGGCTCGTATCAGAGACAAAACATTTTTGCGGTTTGCTCCTCATTCGAGATCGTTGCACTTACTTGAGGAGTACGCTGCCATTCTAATTACTCCAAGTCCCAAAGTGAATCAAAATTCACTGCAACACCTCGAGGTGCATTCTACGGCATTGTGTCCCAATCGTGTGCAGTTGGAATTTGGACAGCTTGCTGATATAATTAACGACTAAATTCCCCCTTCACGCTGTATTGCACCAGAAGCCTACGTAGGTCTAAAGGACAGAACAATGGCGAAGCGAGTCTTGATCATTGATAAGGATATTTTCTACATTGAAACACCAGCAACTTCATCCTTTTGTTAACTGACAACTTTGGATAGTGCGCCTTCACTTCAGCGGCTAGCGTTAGGACTGAACTGAGGAAGGATGGCAGGTTGGTCTGTTCACAGAAGAGTCAAGGTTCTGCCTCAGTCACCCAAATGATGCGAAGGATGACTAATTAAATGTTTCTGTTCTTACTTCGTGTAATGGACTGTATTTGAGCATGGTTGTGTTATGGTATGAGCTCACATCAGGTATATAGCCTACAGAAAATGGATCTCTGCATGCATACAGCAATTTGTTGAAAACTATCAAGACCACATTACCCAAAATTCTCTCCATGATAGAGATAATTGTAATGTCCAGAATGTCCACACATGGTCCGGATTGTGATGCAGAATACCGTCAAGTGGAAACTTCGGCTCTAGTTTGTTCAGCACTCTATCCAGATCTGAATCATACTGCGCATTTCTGAGGAATAATGCCGAAGAATGTACCTCAAAGTGTGTCCTAGAACCTCAACATGCACGTTAGGACACAATGCGTGTTCACTGGGTGCACTTACCACCAGGAATCATAACGGTTAGATCAGGAACATGCCTTAACTGCACTTAACGTTAGGACTGAACTGAGGAGCGATGGCAGGATGGGTTCATCACAGATGAGTCAAGGATCTGCCTATGATCACAGAAACTGTGTGAAGGAAGACCAGGTAAAGGTATTCCTGTTCTGTAGACTGAATTTCAGCATGACTTCTTAGTATAGTAAAGAGAGTTCAAAAGAGTACCCTTATGATGTAAAATAAATTAAAACCCATGGGAACGGAAATCATTGTTTTGTACACACTTACAGTATGTGTCAATTTTATAAATTGATGACATGTGATTTTGCATATTGTTCTTCTGAAGGAAACTTGAGGCTTAAAATAACACCTGGCTGCGAAAAAATTGTTGAAATAAGAATACAGTTTTGAAAGAATAAGTGAAGTCATGAACATTAATATCCTATGTAATGATAAGTAAAATGTCATTTCCCAGAAAACTAGTTGTTGCTTTGCTTTACTTGTCAGTGTTTATTCTACACTGATAGACAGTTGTTTGGAGAAAGTCGTACCTCCACCTTCGTCTATTTTGCATGGCTGTGTGTCTGCATGTATCTAGGAGTAGAGCGCACTAGTGTGTGCTCTTCAACAGTGGAGTCAACAGCGGTACTGTCCGTGCCTGATGGTCAGGAATAATCTGCATCAGTCTGCCTGCCGTAACGAAGGTAGACGGTTGAGCCTGGTATCGATAATTCTCAGCAAAATAATGTACATTAAAGTGAAAATTATTTTCGAAAATATAACACAGAGTAGCCAGTCAGTTTGAGGCGGGAAGAAGTGTCCCTCAAGTTGCGTGTGCGATGGGAGTAATTTCCCAGTTGATGGGATCCCTTGTTTCCAAAAGAACGGCCGTTCGTGCGGCTGCTAGTGGACGATGAAGCAGTACAGCAGCCTTATTTGCAAAATGGAACATATCTGATATCCGACAGAGATTCCCCAAGACCTTGCAAGTGCTTAAGGCAACCATGTGTCTACCAGAACGACATTACGATGACTGAATATTATTGGGTTATATGCTCAGAAGCTTGCAAAATGTGTTCTATCCTCTCCACTTTTACAGATTAGAATGAGGTGTGTAGTATCGTGAGAGATACGAAGGAGATTTGTAGATGGTAATGTTCTCAGATGAATCCCGTATCAGCTTGTCAAACTATACTGGACATCGACTGGTGTTGAGAAAACGGGGAACACGTTAAAACCCACATAAGGTTTGTGAATGACAGACATGGTAGTCCTTGAGTCATGTTGAGGGTAGGCAGCATGAAGAATGCCAGCACATCACTGTATATTTAGTCCGTAAAGCTCATGACTGGTGACACTTTAGTTCATGTCAAGTTGGCATTATGTCCAACGTCGGCCGAAATGCACCGTATCAGCTTTGAGCTGACTTCTAACACTCATTTTGACTTGACCGGTGCACATTTCTACTTCTAGAGCACAAGGAGACATTTCTGATGATGAATTACAATGACTGGATATTTGCAGTGCTTGCAGAAGGATTAGGGACAGGTCTAAATTTCGTTTGGTGCACATTCGTCCCTAAAGTAACAGCATTTCGGTCATTGTTTTACATGATGTTATTAGACATCTACCTAGGTATATGAGGAATTTTCATTTAGAATTTCGCAGCTCAAGCTCTAACACTATTGATGATGGAATGTTATCACAGAACGAAATTGACCAATATTGCCGCCAAAATTACCGGGGAAGAAAGTTTGTTCAAGAGGCGACCAAATGAGTAGTAATTTTTTCCCAGGTTGCATTTTTATTTTTATGATTGATATGTTGTGGCAAAACTGCAGTAAAAATTGCATAGCTTTAGGACCAGCAGTTTTTTGAGATAGAAACATTTTAGTAGAAAAAGCAGGTTTTTTTAGCCCTGTTTAAAAAGGTGACACATTTCATCTCCAAACGCATTAGAGCTTGAGCAGTGACATTTTAAATGAAAATCCCTCATATAGATGTCTAGTAGCATCATGTAAAACAATGACTGAAATGCTTTACTTTACGGACAAATCTGCATCAAACGAAATTTAGAACTGTCCCTAAATTTCCGCAAGCACTGTATGAAACACAGTGAATATTGTGACACTTATTTTAGCCTATTTTCGGATTTTTGGCAGTAAAATGTTGATGTGTAACCTCACGGATATGCGAAGGATGATTTTCAGTCGCTACACGACTACGGTTCTTAGGTTGGACAGGAACTTCAGGATAGAAGACGACACTTCTCCATTTAATGAACGTTCGATTGTATGCACGCAGTTTGCTGCAGTGATAATTGCTTGAATATTGCGAGAAAAAGAGTTATGGAGACGAGTAAAAATACTGCGTGAACATTTAAGCACGCTGTGAATTATTTGTAAGTGCAAGAGTGCACAATTTCTAGCAAAGCCACGAAGCAGATCCAAAATTACGACAGTGAGAACTTGATAACTGTCTTTAAAATATTCATCGAACAAAGCCATGAGGCAGTTCCAACATAACAATGACAGTGAGAACGTGATAACTGTGTTTAAAATATTGAAATTCACAAGTTAAAAATCCGCTAAATTACAATTTTTACAATAGATGATTGCGACGATTGTGCGCGATACTTTGTAGTATAAACTTCTGTGTGTAACACTACACCAGAGTGTCTTAGAGCCTGTGGCGGACGTTATAACCTTTCTAGTATGGTCCGCACATGTGTAAAATCAGTTTTGGCCTTTTTCCAGTCCAAACTACAGTAGAATTAGTGTTTGAAATCACCGTAAACATAATTGCTAAAAAGACTGGCCTCGAGGAAGATTACATCCATCTTGAGATGATGGCTGTCATGGCTTAAGGCACTAATTATGAGGGAGATGCTAAGATTAAAGCCCACACAATGAAGAAGAAGAAGAGGCGACGATTATTGTGGATCGAGGCTCGAGCACAGGCCTTGTTAACGGCACTTAATGGCCAAAGTCTTCCAGAACGCCAATATATGAGCCTTTGAAACGTTTTCACCTTATTAAAGGTATGACTTTTGTGGACTAGGATAAGTGACCACACGGATAGTAACAACCACTATGTAGGCAATTTTCTACATTGACAAGTTTTGGTCGAGTCATCATCATCATCATCATCATCATCATTTCCCCTTGTCCAGCTCCTGCCGGGTCGGGGTATTTATGGCACTTCTCCACTTTCCTCTTTCCTTCCACCATTCTTCTTCCACGATCTTGTCCCAGTCCAGATTTCTTTTTCTTACGCTGTTCTTCACTGAATCAATCCACCTTGTTCTAGGTCTTCCTCTTGCTCTCTTACCCTTGCACTTTGCATCCAGCATCTGTCTTGGTATTCTATTTTCCTCCATCCTCTTTACATGTCCAAACCACCTTAGTTTATTCTTCTCAATTCTCTCATTTAGTTTTTCCATCCCAACTTCCTTCCTAACATCTTCATTCCTCACTCTGTCTTTCCTTGTCTTTCCTATCATACTTCTTAGGAATTTCATTTCACTGGCTTGGATTCTACTCCCTTGCCTGCTTGTCAGGGTCCAAGTCTCAGCTGCATAAGTTAATATGGGAACATAGTACACTTTATACATTACCTCTTTGCTTTTCCTTGGTACTTCCTTATCCCAAACAAGTTTTCTTACACTTTGATAGAATGCATTGCTCTGCTGTACTCTCCTGCCAATCTCCATGTCCAACCTACCAGTTTGCATCAATTCACTTCCTAGGTATTTGAACATGCCCACAATTTCCAAACTCTGACTTCCAATTTTCACAGTGCCCTTTCCTTGTCTTTCCCCTCTTGTCATCACCATGGTCTTGCTTTTCTCTATACTGATTTTCAGGCCGTACTTCTGAATATTTTCGTTCAGTGCATCTAGTTGTTTTTGCACTTCTTCGGTGTTCCTTCCCCAGACCACAATATCATCTGCAAATAACAGTAACTTCATTTCTGTATGTCCATATGCTTCCTTTGTTTCCTTTACAATTTCATCCATCACCATTATGAACAAGAGAAGTGACAGCACACTCACCTGTCTTAGTCCAGTCTTGTTCCTAAACCAATCTGTCTTTCCAACTGGGGTCAGTACCCTGCCAACACAGTTGTTGTACATTGCTTGCACCATTTCCAACATTTCTTTTCCCAGTCTCTTCTTAACCATGGTTTCCCATACCTTCCCTCTGGGGACACTATCATATGCCTTTTCTAGATCTATGAAAGTCATGATCAAATCCTCTCCATATTCCCAGTTCTTTTCCATCACCTGCCTCAAGCTAAAGATTGGGTCCACTGTGGATCTACCACTCCTGAAGCCATACTGTTCCTCTTGCAACTCTCCTACGAACTTTCTTCTCATTCTTCTTTCTAATATCCTTTCCAGTATTTTTTACTATCTGTGATATGAGGGTGATCCCTCGATAGTTATCACACACCTTCTTGTCCCCCTTCTTAAACACTGGTATTATTAGCCCTTTCTCCCAGTCTTCTGGTAAACATTTCCGTTTCCACACACACTTTAGCAGTCGATACAACCATTGCATACTGTACCCGTTCGTCCTGGGGATGCGATGACCCATCTGCTATAACATCACATCCCTGGAGTTCCGGGACAGAGCGGAGTTAAATGAACCTCTAGTCAAATAAGGAATGTGTCGGAAATTCAGCTGAGTTCTCGAAAAAGCAGTGGGTTTCACGAGACAAAGTATCTCTAGGGCCGTTACGGGCTTAAGTTAATAAAAATAATTCAAATATAAATGGGCGCCATCAACTGAATTCCTAGCAAAACCACTTCCTTTCCGGATAAGCCTTACTCAAGACAAGGAAAGAAAAAGGAACATCACACCATCATCAGATCACAACTAAGATAAAAACAAATTTATTTTACTTTGAAAGTCAGACAGACATTTTAAATATAAATCCTACCTAAGAGTATGGTCGAATGCCAAGTTAAATTGTCATTGTCCAGAAATCGAACCATCTCCTTTCTAATGCAAAATTATCTTAATCCACATAACAAGAAAAATGTATAAAGTTCTCTTGGATTCTCAGGATCACTGTAGCACTATGTCTTTCGTCACTGACATTTGTGAAACCTGAGACCTAATTCTCTTTAATTTAACATCAATGTGGATTTAATTAAGTAATTAATCTGCCTAAACATACACATATAATCATCACTCATATTAAATATCACATAAATTATGGTTTGCATGGTATAATTTGAACATAGAGCATGTTAATCAAATGTTCCTAAACATTGAATAATTAATTTACACTATTTACATCGTCATTAATCTCTTATCTGTGAATTACAGAAAATTCAAATTCTCATTTGGTCATCATCATCGTTATTATCAAAATTAAATATTTCTCACATTAATTCTCACTTCAAAATTCTACATATTCCTGTCAGAATCATTAATTCATCACCATCACATCATTTAAATTCACGATTCAAGTTGCAATTCCTTCACATAAACTCTCAATTAAATTTATTTAATTGCATATAAATTCATTGATCATAAGCTTCTTTAATTAATTATCACCTTCTGATTCAGTTATTCATCATCATTACAACCGTCTATTAATTTATTTCAATCAGTTTATTTTATCAATCTTTAATTCATCCACTTTATTTAATTCATCGATTTATTTCAAAATTTAATTTATCAACTTATTTAAATTTCAATCATTTGGTTATTTAATTTCATTATATCATCTAGTCATTCTGATTTTTATTTCATTAGGTCAGATCGTTAATATGCTTAAATCTCAGATTATTATTTCATTAATTATTAATTTCAGAAAATCTTGTATTATCAACTTCATTTATTTGTTTAATTTCCTAACAAATTGTTTAATATGGTTTACAGAACGTTGTCTTACAGTTTTATTACTTCCAAGTTATATCTCGTATTTAATTTATCATGCCAAAAAATATTATTGTCTCCACGACATCACGTTGGATCTAACTATCCACAACGACATTACATTTCTTCAATATTCCAAATATCACATTTGAATATAAGAATTACTCCAAAAACTCCATAAATATTCAGCACATACAGCATGAATCTCAACAATAACGCTAGACTGGGTACGACGACCTCATGTCTGCTTCAAAATACATTAGCAACATTGCTACTATCACTTGGCAAATTCCACAAAATGCCTATCACAAACTTCACTTAACCATGTTGTATGATCTACAAAAAATATATAAATGGCTTCAAATTGTCAACGCACACAATCTCCAATAACTGTAATTACTCTGATCACATCTAGACAACTTCTTAAACAATTGGAAAAATATTACTTCAGTAATTTAAGATTTGCTTTCAAATAGCATAAATTCTTTCAAAAGTTTCAATAATTCACATCGCAGAAAAACACCAATGTGTTATAATATCTCACATCAAAATCTGCAATACTGATCTGCCTTCAAATAATTATGACCATTAATGATTAATCTTACAAGATTCAATTACTTTAAATCCTTCTCAAAGGTATCAAACACAATTATAAAAATCATCAAAGCATCAGCTGTAATAGCTGTTAAACTGAAATCACTCTCAAAAGAGTATAGCAACAAAATATTGGATTGGCAAACAAGAATTACTAAATGCAATCCTGTTGACATTTATCGTTACTTTATTTAACAAAATTTCGACTGATATGTGACTAGTAGTTCCTTGTTAGATTCACTTACATCTCGTGTACACTCGGATGATAAAAATGAGTCCCTCAATGGCAAGTAAGATGTGTAACCACCGTACAATCGTATAAATACGAAGGACCTCGCCCCGTCGACTTGGATGATAGTTCCCTAAACGATGGGTAAGGTGAGTAACCACCATACAATCGTATAAATACGAAAGACCCCATCTCGTGGACTGTATGAATGAATGTACCAGAAAGGAATCAACAAGTTTCTAGTTGTCATATAAAAGCGACGTTCATTCACTAAAGTGAATAACTTCTTAATATCTCCAAACAATCCAATGGAAAAAAATCCCTACTGATGAATAATACACACTCGCTAGTATGCAATGAACTGACGAAGTAGTTTCTGATAATCAATTGCAGATCACGAGTTCGAAATACTCGTTACTCAAAAAAAACTATTCATGAAAAATATCCTAGCTGGAAAAATGTCTAAAAGACCAAACATCTTCTTAATAAAGCCAAACAACGGTGAGAATATCGAATAATGATGCCTGCCATATCATATGGTCACTCCATATTCTAGCAAATTCGAAGTATATAAATTCAAACCATGTCTTAATAATCAAATCACTCCTATTAGAAAAATATACATGTGTGCCCAGTATTCATGAAAATAATCGTATCAGGTAGTTAGAACTCTTACAATACCTTTCATTATCAGTTGTAATATAATTTCCAAGATCGTCGATTTTCCCTACATAAGAATTTCTCGTAAGATTGGCGTGAATATCATTTCATCCATGAAATGATGATTTCCTTCGAAATCCCAAGCGAATCAGCTGTTGGACTCCTCTCGTCAGGAACCGAATCCATCGCTCTGTGGTGCCATCTTGTCTCTATTCACGTTTACTCGGTCATGTTGAACCTCGAATTACCCATAGCGGATATTGTCCAACTCCTTCTCGAAAAGTTCATGAAAACAGTGGACCCCCTTACTCCTCTTCTAATATACGCCACTGTTCCTTTAAATGTTGAGTTTGAGAATTGTAAGTCCAATCTCAACTTACTGCAAAGTCCCACTTGAGTAAAATAAAATTTTACTTGATAGTGTTCAAGATTACGATACACCCTGTATCTGTTCGTAATAGGTAACTCATGAAAATGGCATAAGATATAAATCTTATAAATGCACGATACAAAGTTCATCAGAGCCTATGCTAAACATTCAGTTTACTTGGAATAGTAAAAGTCGCTTTGAATGTGTTATATAACAGCATGGTTATAAGGTTATTCGTAAAAGCCTGTGTTTGAACAGCGTCGAAATGAAGCTTGAAATAAAGTCTTCAAATACGAGCAGTGTGGTTTTGAAATACCCCGGCTGCCTACAATTGTCTCCTCGGCCAGCTCGCCTGGATCAACGACCCCCTCGGCCTTCGCTGCTCGGCGATACGAGAAATGTTACCTAGACTTCTGCCGTGACGGTTTACGTATGCTGCGTGACCTTCAATGCGCCCCGCTTGTGCTATAGAGCTGCTCTGAACTGCCCGTCTTCCTGGGCTCAACTGACTTGCTAGTGCTGTGTTCTGGCTTATCAGCTCCGCGCGGCACGTGGCTTGTTCTCCCCACCACAGTGTTCTTACGTCATCAACATAGTCTCGAACCCGAATCCTCTCGGCTGTTCTGTTATAAAATAACTTATTTCCATAAAATTATTTCCACATATAATGCATGTTATATATCCTCTTCTAAGTTGTTTTAATTACTATAATTCCATATATGTTTCAATAAAGCTTCACTTCTCCATTCATAATTCTATCTTCTTACAGATTTCAATGCCTCCTTGATTCTTGACCTCCTACGTCATCTTGGCTTTCTTCTTGACGCGATCGGTGCGCTATCTTTTCTGATTGCTTCCCAAAACCTCAACTACAGCTTAATGTCAGCTGGCGTAGCCGATAGCCTAAAATAGGTATCGGGTACATGTCTCCCGTACATCTCCTTTTTTTTATCAGGATTGAAAAAAAAAATACACTCTCAGGCATTCACTATATATTACATGTACACGATAGCTCTACAATTTCCTTACTCAGCATGATGGTATTTCCTGATGCTAGCTGCATTAAAAGTTCCTACAACTTCATCAGTATCCATTTTAACAATCTTATAGCTATTATTCTGGTATGTCTGTTCAATACGGAACGGTCCAGCGTACAATGGAGCGAATTTATGGTAGATCTTCAGTTGAAGGTTCGAAGTGACTGGCTTCCTAATCAGCACCTCATCATTTTCTTGAAATGGCTCGTGGAATCTCCTTCCTGCCTGTCTCCTGGCTCTCTTCTCCGCCTGTCTTCTGAGCCTCTCTCCTGCCATCTCGACTCTTCTTTCTTGTGTGGGTTGAGGATCTACTGGTGCCCTCACGACTCTATCCCATGGTCTATCCGGTTTCAATCCATGATGAAGCATGGACGGAATCTGTCCTGTGCTTTCATGTACTGTGGAATTCAAGCATTGGCTAATGATGGGTATCACTTCCATCCATCTATGGTGTTGCCTTGACACATATAAGCGACACAGCTTACTTATCTCCGGCATAATTCTTTCGGCGGGATTTCCCTCTGGATACCGTACAGAATTAAACACATGCCTGATTCCTAACCGTTCCATAGCAGTAGAAAATTCCATGCTAGTAAACTGCGATCCATGGTCACTCAACAAAACTTCAGGTTTCCCCATGCTCGGAATAACTGTTTTCTCAAGTCTGTTTATTACGTATTTGGATGTAGCTTTCTGTATAGGGCATAGAGATACGTATTTCGAAAATACATCAACTGTTACCAAAACGAATTGATTGCCTTTCGTCGAACGAGGAATCGGACCGAAAATGTCCGTCGCGAAAAGTTCTCTTGGCTTGCTGGGTAATATGGATCTAGGAACTTCTTTCATTAATTTAGATGAGTATTTACTTCGCTGACAACTGTCACAGGTCTTTATGACGTCGCGAATCGTTTGTCCCATTTGTCTCCAAACAAAAGTTTCTTGAGCGAGAGCCAAAGTCTTGTCTACACCTACATGAGCTGCAGTTCGGTGTATCATCCAAATAACTGGTTTGACAAGCTTGGGTGGGATCACTACTCTAAGTTTAGTATGATCCTGGTCGATATATTGGCATATAATACCTCCCATAATATGGTATTTTCTAGCCTCTATCTCAGTTCTTTGAAAATCTGGATCAGTGTTATCCATCCTGCGTGTCAGAAAACGGTAGATTCTTCGCAAAGGTGCATATCTCTTCTGAGTTTGCGCTAACAACTTCAACTTTTCTAGAGTACCATTATCCTCTTGAATCAAATTTATATGGTTGACAATTACTTCTTCACAAGGGTTTCTGCTCAGCACATCTGCTAACAGATTTAACTTCCCCGGTCTATGTATAACAGTTGGGTTAAATTGCTGTAAGAACAGAGCCCATCTGGTGATGCGGTCACTCGCTAAGTCTGTCTTCATAATAAATTGGAGGGCTTTATGATCTGTGATCACTGTTATGTCATGTCCAAACAACACCTTCTTCCATGTTTTGAGAGCATGAACCACTGCTAATGCCTCTAACTCAGTTGCATAGTAATTCTTCTCACAAGTCCTAAGCTTGCGACTGGTGAAAGCTAAATATCTATGTTTCTTGTCATCATCCAACTGATATAGGATTCCACTAATGCCTATTTTGGATGCGTCTGTCTCTACAAAAAATCTTCTTGTAAAATCAGGATACTCAAGTTTGATATTTTGGATCAGCATTTTCTTGGCCGCTAAAAACGCTTGATTGCATCTATCGTCCCATTTCCATCGATTTCCCTTCCTTAATAAATCCTGCAGAGGTGCCATCGTCTCAGTATATTCAGGACAATGTGTTGAAAAGAACTGACACATGCCTAAAAACTGCCGTACCTCTTTAATCTTTCGTGGTGTTGGAAACTCTGAAATTGCCATGATTTTCTTTGGATTGGGCCTATAACCATCTCCATCGATTCTATGTCCAAGAAATTCAATTTCTTCATGAAAGAACTGACATTTATTGAAGTTCACCTTGAAGTTCGTTCTTCTAAGATCTTCGAAAAGCATTTGAAGGTGTCTGAGATGTTCTTCCGCTGTCTCAGACGCTATAATCAGGTCATCAATATAGCTTACCACATGCTCCTTAACTGCATCTGACAAATTTTCATCTAGTGCTCGGATCATCACCGGACCACTATTTTTCACACCAAAAGGTAACCTATTGAATACATATGTTTTATAGTCAAACAAGAACCCTGTGTATTGTTTGCAGTCTTCTGCTAGCTCAACATGATAATATGAACTAGTCAGATCGATTGTCGAGAAGAAACTCTTTCCTCTGAATCGGCGTAACAATTCACGAATAACAGGTGGTCTATCGTGTTCAGGAAGAACTCTTTCGTTAAGGGCTCTGGCATCTAGACATATCCTCAGCTTACCGTTAGGTTTCTTGACAACAGCTAAAGGATTCAAATAAGCAGTTGGCATTTTCTTAATTATTCCATCTGTCTCCATGTCGCTTATCATTATGCTAACTTCCTCCTTCCATTTATCCGGAATGGGATATAAATTTTTATGGTATGGTTTGTCATCCATCAACTTGATGCTGTAGGTAAAATTTTCTATGAGACCTGGTTTGTCATTGAATATATCCTCATATTCTGAAATTACTTGATCAAACTGCCCCTTAATTTCTGGATTTATTTTACTTGTCATGCCAATTTTATCTTCTATAGACCTTTCAACGCTGCATACAATTTCATCCAATATATCCTCTCTACAGAATGTCATCTCCGATTCTTGATTTTCCATGACCCCTTCTTGAAAGTACATGCGCCTACTCTGCATATCTATGATCAGGCCACTCTCACTTAGGAAATCCACTCCTAGGATCATGTCAAAATGTAGTTGACCCACTACTAGGAACATCTGTTCAAAACTTCTGGTTCCAATCCCAACATCTAAAAGTACCTGACTTTTACATTTCATACTCCTGTCTGGGATCACCCCTTGAATTTTGCTAACAACAGTTGGCAACATTGTAATTCTTCCTACTGATTTCAATTCATCCAGGCAACCTATGGATATCAAGCTCACCATAGCCCCTGTGTCTACAAGTGTCTTTATCTCTTTTCCCATGACTTCCACACTAATAACTGGCAATTCATGTCTATTTTCCCGTTGTACTATGTTTTCTTCCTCGATTAAATCCTCGTCCTTGACCTGATATGTTTCCACGATGACGATTGATTCCCAATGATTTTCATTTTCCTCTGGAGTTAATTTGACGTGTTTTTTTTTTCTTCGCCACTCGTGCTGGCTCGATTGACATCTCTCACTGTCTCCTCGAGTGGTTCACTAGGCTGTCTATCCTCTTGTCTCGACCTCTCATGTCCACGATTGTCCCTTCTGTCGTTAGGATCGTTTCTTCGGCCATCCTGTCGGTCGTTTCCATTATACTGTTGACCTTGGTTCCAGTTATTCCTTCCCCGATATCTGTTATTATACCGATTCCTGTCCTGATACCTGGAATTTTGGTTATAATTCCTATACCGGCTATCTCTCGCTTCTTGATCGTATGGCCTTTCATATGGTCCTCTATATCGATCATTTCCTCTTGCGTTACGGATATTTCCTCGATTCCCATCGTTCCGTCGGTTTTCCCAGGAATCCCTTCTGTCCGTTTGAGCTGCATTGTCCACGACTACCGCATTTACTTCTTGCGTGTTTCTGTTGTCGTTCCTATTACTTCTAGGTGTGACCTGTGCGCTTGTATAATCCAATCGCCGCAAAATATCGTCATAATGTTCCAGCGTATTGGCTCCCGATGCTATCAGTGATCGCTGTACCTCTATCGGTAACTGTCGCGCTATAGCTTGCAAAAGCTCTTCTTCTGGCAATGGAGGAATAAGGAACTGTAATTTAGCCAGCTGTGACGTGAAATAGTTGGCGTAATGCGTCGGATGTGACGTAGAATAGCGTTTAGAGTACATCTCCGCTCTTACGTTGAGTTGATCCTCGGCACTCCAGAATCTCCTCAAGAAAGCCATGGCAAATTGCTCCATGTTCGCAAAATTGCTTCTGAACGCTCTAAACCACGTAAGTGCAGATCCATCTAAAGCGCGTTCTACTATCCTTAGCTCTCTTTCTTTGGCTACCCTGTGTTCCGCCATGTAGTCTCGAATATCTCGCAGAAATTCTACTGGTGTAACTCCTGTATTTCCCGAAAACTTTCTCGGTTTGTCATCTAGGTTCCTTATAATAGTGACTGGACCTGAGTATCGTTCGCTTGGACCCAACGTACTCCTATTCGAACTCGGATTGTCCTGAGGGGTTGAACTGACCCTTTCGAATGTCACATTCGTTTGCATTTGACGGTCTTCTACCATGCTCGGTTCTTGATTCGTCATACTGCGGTCTATCGCTGTTTGATTTATCAATGTTTCCCCTGATGTTACATTCTGACTGGTGAAACTGTTAACTATGGATTCTAGTTTAGTCATCCTGTCTTCTGCTAATCTCTTCATCTGCGTCTTCAACTCATCTAATGATGTAACATCCTGCGTCTTGTTACTTTCGTCTAGATCGTTTCTTAACATGTCGATTTTTCCTTCGCACGTGTTCTTTACTAACGCGACTTGTTCTTTCAACAGATCAACATCTGTTCTAAATAGAGTTGAATCTATCTTCATCGCTTCCTTGCTTTCCGTAAACCTAGCTTCTAAGTTTGCCATACCTGCGATTAATTTTTCATCTAACCCTTCGCGTTTCTCTGTTGCATCGGCATCGACCTCATTATACCTTTCTTCCACAATTGCTCCGACTCTATTTTTAAATAAAGCTAAGTTTTCGTTAACCTTTTGCTCTATATCGTCGTCTATCTTTCTAATATCCTTCTGCAATTGATTTTCTAACGACTTTAAATTAGAATTGACCTCTCCCAAGACTTCCTCTTTAATGGTCCCAATTACTGTCTTTAAATCTTTTATTTCGTTACCTAGATTCGTTTCTAGACCCTTAATCTTAGTCTCGAAAGATACTTCGGTAGACCAATCTTGAATTTTTCCTACATCTGCCACTACACCATCGATGTCGAATCTCAACTTCGATACATCTGACTTAATGTCTTTCTGTACGGTCATAACGTCTGTTCTTAAAGTCAAAATATTTTCTTCTCCTCTACTTTCTAACTCAATAATATTTTTCCTTAATATTTGAACATTTTCCTCTCCTTTCATGTTTACTGCAATTATGTCTAATTGTAAAGTTTTCAGCATCTCATTATTCTTTAAAGTTAAACTATTCTCTAATCTGGTTAACTTATTTTCTAATTCAGTGTTAGTTTCTTCACTACGAGACTGTAATTTCTCTTCTAATGATTTGAAGTTAGCTTCACTAGCTTTTAAATGACTTTCAGTACTAGTCTGTAACCTAGTCTCTAATGACTTTAAATTATCTTCATTAGTTGACTGCAATAATTTTAAATTTTCTTCAGTAGTTGACTGTAGCCTAGTCTCTAATAACATCAACTCATCTTTGCTATTTGACTGTAATAGTTTTAAATTTTCTTCAGTACTAGATTGTAATGATTTTAAATTTTCTTCATTACTGGTTTGTAATGCTTGTACATTCTCTTTACATTTAGCTTCTAATCTAGCTTCTGAATTATTAATTTGTTCTTTAACTTCCGTTTCCATCTTAGAAATGGTTTCTGCAATTCCAGACATACCCGTCTGTAACTCTCCTAACACCTTCGCTAAATCCTCTGGCAACATAATTATATTTTCAATATAGAATTATATAGAGACGTTAGACAACAACACATCACAATGTCTCAATTCCTGCATTCACTTGGGTATAGGGAAAAATATCTTATAACTAACATGATATTACTAATACGATTAACATGAACACTGGATTGGGCACACAAGTATTGTCTGACTAAGTTCAATAAATTTTGTAACACACTTAAATGAACTTGAGATCAATCTCTCAGTAATCTAAATCTGATGTGATTCCATAGAATTAACAAAATCGAAAAGCCCCACTAGTTGGATAAAGCCAATTCTCCCTCTCTCTCTGTACCCGTTCGTCCTGGGGATGCGATGACCCATCTGCTATAACATCACATCCCTGGAGTTCCGGGACAGAGCGGAGTTAAATGAACCTCTAGTCAAATAAGGAATGTGTCGGAAATTCAGCTGAGTTCTCGAAAAAGCAGTGGGTTTCACGAGACAAAGTATCTCTAGGGCCGTTACGGGCTTAAGTTAATAAAAATAATTCAAATATAAATGGGCGCCATCAACTGAATTCCTAGCAAAACCACTTCCTTTCCGGATAAGCCTTACTCAAGACAAGGAAAGAAAAAGGAACATCACACCATCATCAGATCACAACTAAGATAAAAACAAATTTATTTTACTTTGAAAGTCAGACAGACATTTTAAATATAAATCCTACCTAAGAGTATGGTCGAATGCCAAGTTAAATTGTCATTGTCCAGAAATCGAACCATCTCCTTTCTAATGCAAAATTATCTTAATCCACATAACAAGAAAAATGTATAAAGTTCTCTTGGATTCTCAGGATCACTGTAGCACTATGTCTTTCGTCACTGACATTTGTGAAACCTGAGACCTAATTCTCTTTAATTTAACATCAATGTGGATTTAATTAAGTAATTAATCTGCCTAAACATACACATATAATCATCACTCATATTAAATATCACATAAATTATGGTTTGCATGGTATAATTTGAACATAGAGCATGTTAATCAAATGTTCCTAAACATTGAATAATTAATTTACACTATTTACATCGTCATTAATCTCTTATCTGTGAATTACAGAAAATTCAAATTCTCATTTGGTCATCATCATCGTTATTATCAAAATTAAATATTTCTCACATTAATTCTCACTTCAAAATTCTACATATTCCTGTCAGAATCATTAATTCATCACCATCACATCATTTAAATTCACGATTCAAGTTGCAATTCCTTCACATAAACTCTCAATTAAATTTATTTAATTGCATATAAATTCATTGATCATAAGCTTCTTTAATTAATTATCACCTTCTGATTCAGTTATTCATCATCATTACAATCGTCTATTAATTTATTTCAATCAGTTTATTTTATCAATCTTTAATTCATCCACTTTATTTAATTCATCGATTTATTTCAAAATTTAATTTATCAACTTATTTAAATTTCAATCATTTGGTTATTTAATTTCATTATATCATCTAGTCATTCTGATTTTTATTTCATTAGGTCAGATCGTTAATATGCTTAAATCTCAGATTATTATTTCATTAATTATTAATTTCAGAAAATCTTGTATTATCAACTTCATTTATTTGTTTAATTTCCTAACAAATTGTTTAATATGGTTTACAGAACGTTGTCTTACAGTTTTATTACTTCCAAGTTATATCTCGTATTTAATTTATCATGCCAAAAAATATTATTGTCTCCACGACATCACGTTGGATCTAACTATCCACAACGACATTACATTTCTTCAATATTCCAAATATCACATTTGAATATAAGAATTACTCCAAAAACTCCATAAATATTCAGCACATACAGCATGAATCTCAACAATAACGCTAGACTGGGTACGACGACCTCATGTCTGCTTCAAAATACATTAGCAACATTGCTACTATCACTTGGCAAATTCCACAAAATGCCTATCACAAACTTCACTTAACCATGTTGCATGATCTACAAAAAATATATAAATGGCTTCAAATTGTCAACGAACACAATCTCCAATAACTGTAATTACTCTGATCACATCTAGACAACCTCTTAAACAATTGGAAAAATATTACTTCAGTAATTTAAGATTTGCTTTCAAATAGCATAAATTCTTTCACAAGTTTCAATAATTCACATCGCAGAAAAACACCAATGTGTTATAATATATCACATCAAAATCTGCAATACTGATCTGCCTTCAAATAATTATGACCATTAATGATTAATCTTACAAGATTCAATTACTTTAAATCCTTCTCAAAGGTATCAAACACAATTATAAAAATCATCAAAGCATCAGCTGTAATAGCTGTTAAACTGAAATCACTCTCAAAAGAGTATAGCAACAAAATATTGGATTGGCAAACAAGAATTACTAAATGCAATCCTGTTGACATTTATCGTTACTTTATTTAACAAAATTTCGACTGATATGTGACTAGTAGTTCCTTGTTAGATTCACTTACATCTCGTGTACACTCGGATGATAAAAATGAGTCCCTCAATGGCAAGTAAGATGTGTAACCACCGTACAATCGTATAAATACGAAGGACCTCGCCCCGTCGACTTGGATGATAGTTCCCTAAACGATGGGTAAGGTGAGTAACCACCATACAATCGTATAAATACGAAAGACCCCATCTCGTGGACTGTATGAATGAATGTACCAGAAAGGAATCAACAAGTTTCTAGTTGTCATATAAAAGCGACGTTCATTCACTAAAGTGAATAACTTCTTAATATCTCCAAACAATCCAATGGAAAAAAATCCCTACTGATGAATAATACACACTCGCTAGTATGCAATGAACTGACGAAGTAGTTTCTGATAATCAATTGCAGATCACGAGTTCGAAATACTCGTTACTCAAAAAAAACTATTCATGAAAAATATCCTAGCTGGAAAAATGTCTAAAAGACCAAACATCTTCTTAATAAAGCCAAACAACGGTGAGAATATCGAATAATGATGCCTGCCATATCATATGGTCACTCCATATTCTAGCAAATTCGAAGTATATAAATTCTAACCATGTCTTAATAATCAAATCACTCCTATTAGAAAAATATACATGTGTGCCCAGTATTCATGAAAATAATCGTATCAGGTAGTTAGAACTCTTACAATACCTTTCATTATCAGTTGTAATATAATTTCCAAGATCGTCGATTTTCCCTACATAAGAATTTCTCGTAAGATCGGCGTGAATATCATTTCATCCATGAAATGATGATTTCCTTCGAAATCCCAAGCGAATCAGCTGTTGGACTCCTCTCGTCAGGAACCGAATCCATCGCTCTGTGGTGCCATCTTGTCTCTATTCACGTTTACTCGGTCATGTTGAACCTCGAATTACCCATAGCGGATATTGTCCAACTCCTTCTCGAAAAGTTCATGAAAACAGTGGACCCCCTTACTCCTCTTCTAATATACGCCACTGTTCCTTTAAATGTTGAGTTTGAGAATTGTAAGTCCAATCTCAACTTACTGCAAAGTCCCACTTGAGTAAAATAAAATTTTACTTGATAGTGTTCAAGATTACGATACACCCTGTATCTGTTCGTAATAGGTAACTCATGAAAATGGCATAAGATATAAATCTTATAAATGCACGATACAATGTTCATCAGAGCCTATGCTAAACATTCAGTTTACTTGGAATAGTAAAAGGCGCTTTGAATGTGTTATATAACAGCATGGTTATAAGGTTATTCGTAAAAGCCTGTGTTTGAACAGCGTCGAAATGAAGCTTGAAATAAAGTCTTCAAATACGAGCAGTGTGGTTTTGAAATACCCCGGCTGCCTACAATTGTCTCCTCGGCCAGCTCGCCTGGATCAACGACCCCCTCGGCCTTCGCTGCTCGGCGATACGAGAAATGTTACCTAGACTTCTGCCGTGACGGTTTACGTATGCTGCGTGACCTTCAATGCGCCCCGCTTGTGCTATAGAGCTGCTCTGAACTGCCCGTCTTCCTGGGCTCAACTGACTTGCTAGTGCTGTGTTCTGGCTTATCAGCTCCGCGCGGCACGTGGCTTGTTCTCCCCACCACAGTGTTCTTACGTCATCAACATAGTCTCGAACCCGAATCCTCTCGGCTGTTCTGTTATAAAATAACTTATTTCCATAAAATTATTTCCACATATAATGCATGTTATATATCCTCTTCTAAGTTGTTTTAATTACTATAATTCCATATATGTTTCAATAAAGCTTCACTTCTCCATTCATAATTCTATCTTCTTACAGATTTCAATGCCTCCTTGATTCTTGACCTCCTACGTCATCTTGGCTTTCTTCTTGACGCGATCAGTGCGCTATCTTTTCTGATTGCTTCCCAAAACCTCAACTACAGCTTAATGTCAGCTGGCGTAGCCGATAGCCTAAAATAGGTATCGGGTACAATACCAACAGGTCCAGCAGCCTTTATCATTTCTACACTGATTTCATCCACCCCTGTTGCTTTTCCCATCTTCATTTTCTGTACTGCTAATTCCACCTCCAGCATTGTTATATCATCTTCTTTTATACAGTCGTCAGGTTGTGTCACTTTCATCTCACCAGTAAAATTGCTCACATTCAATAGCTTATCGAAATACTCCTTCCATCGTCCCTTTATCTCTTCTGGGTGTGTTAACAACTCTACATCTTCCTTTTTACTAGCTTTGTAGTAACTCTTTCTTTCCTCTTACTTCTTAGAAGTCCATACAGCATCCTTTTACTGCCACTTACATCTGTTTCCATTCTTCGTGTAAATTCTTCCCAACTTTTCTTCTTTTCTTCTCCTACCACTTTCTTACACCTCCGTTTGCTGTCGTGATACTTCCTTTTGCTTCCTTCTGTTTGATCTCGGTTCCATTCTTTCCATGCAGACTTCTTTTCTTTCACTGCTTTCTTCACTTTCTCATTCCACCACGGTGTCTCCTTCTCTTTCACTCTTGTTGACGTCCTACCACAAGCACTCTCTGCTGCACCAACAAATGCCTTTTTAAAGTGGGACCATTCCTCTTCTATGTTTTCCACTTCAGTAACTGGGATTTGTTGCTTCAATCTCTCCTGAAAATCTTCCTGTACAGTTTTGTCTTTCAATTTCCATACTTTTATTTTACTTTCTCTGATCTCCTTTAGATTTTCCAACTTTTCCCATCTAAATTTTGCCACCACAGCTCTATGGTCCCCATCAAATGCTTCTCCTGGTAAAGCTGTCACATCTATCAGCTTTCTGCGATTAGTCCTTTCCACCAGAAAGTAGTCAATTACTGATTTTGTTCTTCTATCGCCCCAACCATATCTCGTAATTTTCCTGCTGTTTTTCTTCCGAAACCATGAATTACCCACTATCAGTCCATTCCTTTCACAAAAGTTTACAAGTTCCTCTCCTTCCCGGTTCTTTTTCCCATATCCATATGGTCCAATGACTTCTTCCTTTCCTTGTCTCTCGTTTCCGACTTGTGCATTCATATCTCTCATGATCACCACTTCTACATCTGAAATTACTCTTTCTACATCCTCCAGGAATACTTCAATATCTTCTTCTCTGTTTCCAGTCTGTGGTGCATACACTTGTATGAAGTCCATCATGTCATTTTTCATCTTCATTCTAATTTTCATTATTCTGTCACTCACACACTCGACCACTTCAACATACTCCTCCAGTTGTTTCGAGGTTATCAGTCCCACGCCATTTTTTGCCTCTTGGCCACCACTCCAGTATAATGTATATCCTTTCCTCAATTTATTCCTTCCTTTGCCTTTCCATTTCACTTCACTCAGCCCCATCAATCCAACATTCTCCCTCTCCATGAAGTCTACCACCTCCTCCACCTTGCCTGTCAGGGTCATGACATTCATGATTCCCACTTTCATTTCGGTTACTGGTCGCCCATTTCTCACAGTTCCCCCAGTACCAAAAGAACTGCGCGTCGCCTGCAGGGTACGCCCTAACCTTCTCCGAATCATTTGAAGTGCCATTTCCATTTTAGGCTATTATTACGATGGGGTCGCCACTCCCAAAGGCATTTTATGAAGCTACTGCCAGCTATTATACAGGCCGCCCCTATCATGGGAAACAGACGCCCTTGCAGCCGCCCCTAACCTGGGAAACAGACGCTGCCGATTGATGCTGTACTCATACTATTCCCTGAGTACTGGGTTGCCTCTTCCGCAATCTCCACCGTTCCGAAGTCCATCTTCTCCGCTGCAGATTCCGTTGAGGTCTTTGCACGTAACCCTGTGCACGGGGCCTATGTTATACCCCATAGGACTGGGTCCTCACCAGAACTTAGCCGGTACTGTAGTTCCATGGTATATTACAGTACCGTTGCCCACCCCCGCGACGTGGACGCGCCTGGCAAGAATTATCCATGTAGCCAATTATAATTGCCTCATGGACCGGGTTAAGGAGCTGTCTAATGGTCGAGTATTGAGTAATTAAATGCTCCGTGGCATTATGGAAAGCGCCGTGTGAAAAACGATTATTATGAATCATTGGAGGGGTCGAAATGGACTCCTACATGCACTTCTGTAGATATTTCTGTTAGTTGAAAATGACGGTGCAAACATCTTTCTTTCAAGCACTTTGAAAAGCGAGATTTTGTTGATAGGACGTGCAGAGACACCTACATGACACAAAGATGTTAGATTTATCTGGTCGTATCACTTAACAGCTGTTAGGTTTACGCTGTTGTGTTTTGTCTTTCATTCTGTGTGCCAAGGATCCACAGTTTTTATTTCCAAGAGTTTTGGAATGCTTAGGAAGAGAATAGAGACTTCAAAATCAACAAATGGAATATTAATGTTTAGCGTATCATTTGGCAACACGTAAGGGTTTGGTGTTGTTGGCTACAATTATTATTTGACGTGTCAAGAGGGCACAGCTGATTTTTCTGAAGTGCTTTGGAAGCACGTATGAGACAGTATGAGGCTCAGAAGCCTAGAAATGTAATATACGTAGTACAAGTGTCATTGTATCAGTTTGTTAAGCTCAAAGAACTTTGAGCGAATAATATATCTTTTTTTATTGTTTGAATCAGACTTTGAATTTAATACGAGCTTTGGCGGAGACCAGCTCTAGTGTAAGTAAGAGTGTTAGATTTAGTTTTATTTAGGTTATAGTGCGAGCTTACAGATAGGACTGTATTGTTTGTAAAGCAGCTCGATTTAATGTTTGAACTATGAGGCCATGGAGCCTGGCAGAATGCAATGCCGAAACTGTTAGCAAGGAAGCCTGAGCTGCATCACCTGTGCCGGCCTGTGCTTGTCCCAGAATGCAACGCAACTGTGTGAGATGACTTTTGACGACACAAACTAGAATGTTTCTTTCACTCAAGCCACAAGGCTAATTTATGATACGAATTGATGGTCACAGTCAAGGCTGTTTAATATGTTTTTTTTATATAAAACTTTCACGTCTCATTAGGAACTTCCTTTTGCTTGCGATGATTGATGATGGAGTATGTTCATGTATTTCACACGAGAAGGAGGTATCCCTTACCACAAGTACTTCACCAATTAATATATAAATTTAGGGCAGTGTTATTGTCATGTCTGTAGACGACAAGTGAATGTTGGTGTAGACTTTGATCACCCGCATTGATATTATAAGAGTTTTTCGGCGATGGAGACAGTTTTTTTTTCTCTCATCAGCCTGGTATGAGCGGACGAGCAAATGTGCCGCGTATTTCCGTAATTTTTGGCGAGTGTTATTGTGCCAACTGCCATGAGGCTTTCCTCATATATTCGGAGTAGACATTATGGGAGCAGTGCTTTTTGCTGTTCATCGTCGAGTATCATATGGTCACTAGGCAAATAAAGTACATCGGAAGAGATTAAACGTGAATTTAACCTGAAAATAAGTCATGAAACATAATTCTTCTACTTATAGATTGGGCAACTAAATAAGAAGTGAATTGTTTTAAACTTGAATTATTTTTATTGGATGACCGACACATTAGGAACAGCTCTTTACTGGGTTTAGAAACAAACTCTAGGAAGAGCCGACATTAATTTGAGACGACGGAGTTGTTTTACCATGGTATTCTGTGAACATGAGCAAGTAGTGACCCCGTGGCATAAGTCGCTGTTTTCACTGTGCAGTCGCCAGCCTAATTACATGCACTTACGTGACAATTATTCGCAAACCGCGTCTAATTTTCGCAGGCAGGATTGTACAAATTGTACAGACAGTAGGAGTGTTTAATTTAAGTGTGTTATTTTTTCATTGTACCATTGTGTGTAATAGTGTGTAATTGGTTTGTTAGGATCTGGTTGTTTTTTAGCTTTGAATTTTCTTTTGCTGCAGACGCTTCTCGTCTGTAATGTTAACGCCAATAAGGGTTAGCTAACAATTTAACGCAGAAGAAACTGTTGGAAGTGACACCATCGTATCTTTAAATATTTATTATTGGTGCTTGTAAATGTAAATTATAATCTAGTTGCTGCGTACGATTAATATTCTTTCTTTGCCGTTAATTCTTCGTGTGACTATTCGTATTATTCAAAAAAGATTGTATTTACTCAGGGCAATAATGCACGTGTTATATTCTTAGCTTGTTTGCCATTAATTATTTTTGTGAACAGGACTTCGGGAGGGCTTAACTTGAATTCAGTTTAGGAGATCATTACTTTTTTTTTTTAGCTTTGCAGATTAGGCGAGATTTTTACCTTCCAAAGCAGGCTAGGAATTTGTGATATTTAAATAAATCTCTAGTGAATTTTACTTCAGCCTGGACTATTTATTGTTAGATTTGCTCTTTTTGGGGTGTATTCCTTGGGCTGGTTTTAAAACCATTCACCTCTCACCACTCCCGACACTATCTGAGCAACAGTCTCGTGCCAGAGCTGGTCTGAGAACACATCCTATCCTCTCAGTGTGTGGGTTCGAAGGATACGGGTGTCGGGAAGGTTATCGATGATGATGATGATGATGATTATTGTTGTTTTAAGGGACCTAACATCAAGGTTATCGGCCCCTAATGGTCCGGGTGATAGCGAAAATGACAATGAAATGGTAACCATAACGAAAACCAAGGTAGACTGAAAACACGTACTAAATGTAACTTAGACTGAATTTACTCACAAAAGGCAAGTTAAAGGAAATAGTCTGACAAAGTGGAATTTAGATGGAAAAGACGCACAAAATGGAGTTTAGTTTCAAAATACTTACAAAATGCAAGTTAGATTCGAAATACCCCAAAAATGCAATGTAGATTCAAAAGACATACAAAATGCAATGCAGATTGGCCATACTTACAAATTGCAATTGAGGTTGAAAATACTTACAAAATGCAATTGAAATACAAAATGCAATTGAAATCAAAATACTCACAAAAAGCAATTTAGATTCAAAATGCCACCTAAGATTGAAAATACTTGCAAAAAGCGATAGAGGTTGAAAATACTTACAAAATCTAATTGAAATTCAAAACACTCACAAAATGTCGGCGCACGCGATGCAAAGTACTCACAAAATGCAATTTATATTCAAAATACTTACAAAATGAAATGTATATTGAGAACACTTACAAAATGCAATTTAGGTTGAAAATACTTACAAAATTCATATAAAATTCACAATACCCACGAAATGCAATTTAGA
This sequence comes from Meconema thalassinum, assembly GCA_946902985.2. Classification (NCBI taxonomy): domain Eukaryota; kingdom Metazoa; phylum Arthropoda; class Insecta; order Orthoptera; family Tettigoniidae; genus Meconema; species Meconema thalassinum. The sequence continues at coordinate 742,190,039 of OX336389.2, forward strand.
TTCAAAATACTTGCAAAAATGCAATTTAAAATGAAAATTCCGACAAAATGCAATTGGGGTTGAAAATACGTACAATATGCAATTGAAATTCAAAATACTCACAAAATGCAAGTAAAAATCAAAATGCTTACAAAATGCAATTTAGATTTAAGTGACGTCAAAAAGTCCACAAAAAACCCTGGCACTATACAGCCCATGAAGGGCCTAGGCGAACTGACGTAAAAATGTAAATGGAAGTGAAAAGACATACAAAATGTAAAAGAAAAAGAAGGCGGAATCCTCGAAGAATAAGTGATTCGGAAAGATGAGAGAAGAGTCAATTAAGGCGGGGTCGGAAGAGAACAAGAATTGACCAAGAGAAGCCGACAAAAAGATAACAGAGAGGAGCCTGGCACAAGTAAGTGGAAGCAATGCCGTACGCAGCTGAGGTCCCGTGGTCGCCAACCCACGTCCTACTAGATGTGAGCCCCTGGGGGGAGGGACGATTATCAGTGGTCAATAGTCCACCGACGGCTTTGTCTGACGGGCACAATATCTTCGCAGCCAGATCGGTCATTGGAGAATGGTATGATACTGTGCCGGGGCTTTACACGGTTATGCCCGTCATTTCCATGCTGCAGCGGGTTCTGGCATTGTTTTTATAGACTAAACCGCCCATCGACACAGAATAGCTCGAACTAACCGAGTGAAGGAGTTGCTGGACAGTGAGGATATGGTGCAAATGGAACGATATGCTTATTCACAGTATTTCAGTCACATAGAACATGCCTGGGGCGTTCTCGTAAGATACGATTCACTGAGGAACCCGCGATATCCAACCATTCAAGAGCTGATAACTTCCTTATAGCAAGAATGGGAAGAGATACCGACGGAACTATTGAACAGTATGCCGAACAGATTGATTCATACATCGCGTATTATTGTCGGGATACTTATATCATGTGTTGCTGTCGGGGCATGGGGGATTATACTCCTTTTTGATTTGATAATCTCTGTTAAAATTCATTTTGATATAAAATTCAAATGGCATCTCTCATTTGTGCTCTGAATGAAGTTCCCTGTTATTCGCTATCGAGTATCTATCTGTGGCGAGGAATTCTAATGAAAGTTTGTCAATAAATTGACATAAAACCTATGTTTATACACTACGCTGAGCCCGTCTGCTTAGAGACACCAAAGGGCTGGAGACTGAGGTCAACCACCGTGAGATCCATTGCAAACAAATCACATATAATTTTCTACATGCATTTCAGATAGTCCCAGCACAAGAATGTTATAACGGGTAGTATCGGGTAGGAGTATGGCCGAGTTGTGGAAATAGCCCAAAATACACATCCAAACGGAAAGGAAAATGGCAAATGTATTAGAAAATAATATTCCGAGATTAAGATAAAATCGGTCGTCGAACATTTATTTTGCCAATTATCTCTAGACCACTCTTTTATTGGAGAATAATGTGTTAATCTGCACTATGTAAACCCTCCTGAAAACACATCCAACATTGTCGTCCAAAAATCCCCTCAAGAAGTCCTGTTATTTAAAAACCGTTAGAAAATAACGCTAGGTTTAGGGTACAAATTAATCGCCAACGTAAAAATACAAAGGTAAATGAAAATAATCCTTAAATACACTGATCGTAGAATCGATAACTTACGGCTTATCCGTTGACGTTCACAACGTTCAGCCAGATCCGAAAAATGTGCATAAATAGTAATAAATAATGAATCATTACTTTTCCGAAGTTGCTATTTCCTAGTATAATCCCTATGAATACATAAACATTAGAATTATAATATTGTTACGTGCCACCCCCCCTAGTGGCACTTTTGTTAACTGGATTACGGTGGGTGGAAAGCACAACACCAATTACTGCTTTAAAGAAATAATTAACTTTATTGAGGCCAGAAAGGTACACTACTCATCAGTAAATACAAGCAATTATTACCTTACTCCAGTTTCCTCACGGCGGGAACTCTTCCCCTTTCACTTGTCGGTAAGCCGCAGAAGTTAATCCCTCGTAATGAGGTGGCCCCGTACGCTGGCTGGAAATAGCTGCACTAAGTCTGTCTCTCACTGTTTTGCAACTCACCGCAATGACCTCTGTCGCACTCGCTCAAAACACAGGCAGTCCCCTGTAAGATTCTCACTCCCTCGCTGTCAAGAGAATCGGCTTCACTAGAGGTTTCGCAAGTCACCACACTTCTGTCGCTCCGGATAAACGCTCGCACTAGCTGGTAAAACACAACAACAACCACTGCTTGACAGGTCGCTCTTATATAGCAGGCCGGTGACTCAATAAATGCTTCTAGACCCATTCAGGGTTTACGGCTTCTCGAGGCTTCCTCCACTGGCTGAGTCACGAATATTCTGGACCATCCCTTTGTCCTAGTAGTCCTGTTGCATACGGCGCACGCAATACACGAGGCAGGGCACAGCCCAGCCCTGGGGCAGTTGTGACTCATGCGGCGAGCGATGACACAAACTCACAGCCGTAACACCACCCCCTTCCTAAAAGGCTGATCGTCCCGATCAATCATTGGTCCTTCTGTGTCCCTCCGTAGGCTGCCAGGCGATCTCGATGCACGATCTTCATCTTCGCCCTCGGGCTAAGCTGGATCCTGTAGACGACATCGTTGATCCGTTTCACGACTCGGTACGGGCCCTCCCAGGACTTCTGCAGTTTGGGTGACAGGCCTCTCTTCCGTAATGGGTTGAAGAGCCAGACCAGGTCGTCCTCGTGGAATCCGCCGGCATCCGTCTGCTGGTCGTATCGGGTCTTCATTCGGTTGGCCTCGATCCGCAGTTTCCTCCTCGCGAACGCGTGCACGTCCTCCAGTTGTTCGACCAGTTCTTGACAATACTGGCTTACCGGGACCTGACCATTCCCAGGTCGGCCGAAGGCAAGATCGACTGGTAGACGGAGTTCCCTCCCAAACATGGCCCGGGCTGGTGTGCACCCGGTGGCTTCATGCCAGGAGAAATAGAGGAAGATGTCTGTCCCAATCCCTCTGGTGCTCGCTGACGACGATTCGGAGATGGTTCTCGATGGTGCGATTGAATCGCTCTACCATCCCGTCGGACTGAGGGTGAGGCAGCGTCGTCCTTGTCTTCCGGATTCCCAGCAGCTGGCATAGGTTCTGGAACACCTGCGACTCGAAGTTCCTCCCTTGGTCGGAGTGCAGCTCCAGGGGTACTCCGTACCGGCTGACGAATTCCGTCACCAGGGTCTCTGCGATCGTCGCGGCTTCTTGGTTAGGGAGCGCATAGGCCTCCGGCCATTTGGTGAAGTAGTCGCTGACGACCAATATGTAGCGGTTCCCTGCCTCGCTAAGCGGGAATGGCCCAGCAACATCGATGGCCACTCTCTCCATGGGGCCGCCCACGTTGTAGGTCTTCAGTGGGCCCCGTCGTCTTCGTCCTGGGCCCTTGCTGGCTGCGCAATCGTGGCACCTCGCGCAGTGGTTCTCCACGTCAGTTCGGCATCCGATCCAGTAGAACCGCTCTCTCAGCTTCTCCAGGGTCTTCGTTATCCCTAGGTGTCCACCAGATGTTCCTCCATGGACTTCCTTCAGGACTTCCTCCGTCATAGGCTTTGGAAAGACGACTTGTTCCCGAGATGTCTTCCCGTCGGTGCTCTCCCAGGTACGGCATATGAGGCCATCCCTCACAACCAGCGAGTCCCACTGCGCCCAGTAGGACTTAAACTTTGGGCTGCAGTCACTCACAATGTTCCACCCGGGTCTGGGGACACAGGCCCTCTTCCATTCGGCTATCAGTCCCAGGTCATCATCTTCTGCTTGTGCCCGGGTGAAAGATTCGCGGCTCCAGCTCCCTTGAAGTTCCACGGTAGTCCTTCGGCACTGTATCCCGGTGTTCTCCTCCCTCCTAGTACAGAAGGTGCAGTCTTCGGGGCACGGTCTTCGTGACAGGGCGTCGGCGTTAGAATGCAGTTGGCCTTTCCTGTGCTGAATCTCAAAGTTGTACTGTTGAACCCTCTCTAACCACCGCGCGAGTTGTCCCTCGGGCTGCTTGAAGTTCAGGAGCCACCGCAGGGATGCATGGTCGGTCCTGATGAGAAATTCTTGCCCGTACAGGTACTTGTAGTTCCTTTCTGGCTTTGACAAGGCCTTGCTGAAGTAGGCCACTACTCTCTCCTCGCCGTCCACTACTTGCGACAGGATCCCCCCTATGCCAAAGTCGCTAGCATCGGTATCGACGATGAACCTTGTTCCAGGTCTGGGGTAGGCCAGAATAGGCGCGGTGCATAGGGCCTGCTTGAGTTGTTCGAAGGCACTATGGCATTCTGCTGTCCACGTGAAGAGTTGGTCCTTCTCAGTCAGTCGATGTAAAGGTTTGGCGATGTCGGCGAATACTCTCACGAAGCGACGGTAATAAGTGCAGAGTCCCAGGAAGCTTTGTAGTTGGGACTTGTTCTTCGGGATTGGCCACTCCCTCACAGCTGCGGTCTTTTCTGTGTCGGTGCGCACCCCTTCCTCGGAGACAATATGCCCAAGGTACTGGACCTGCTTCTGGAAGAGCTGACACTTCTTGGGGCTCAACTTCAGCTGGGCAGCCCGTAGCTTCGTCAAGATCTCCTTCAGGTTGCTGTAGTGCTCCTCGAAGCTTTTTCCCAGAACGATGACGTCGTCTAGGTTGACCAGGCAGGTCTTCCAGTGTAGTCCCCTCAGAATGGACTCCATTAGCCTTTCGAAGGTCGCAGGGGCGTTGCACAGACCGAATGGCATGCCGGTGAACTGCCAGAGCCCGCTGCCCTCAGAGAACGCAGTTTTCTCGCGGTCCTTAGGGTGAACCTCCACCTGCCAGTAGCCACTCTTTAAATCCAAGGTGGAGAACCATCTTGATCCTGATATGGTGTCCAGCGTGTCGTCGATCCGGGGTAGAGGGTAGCTGTCCTTCTTAGTGACGTCGTTCACCCGCCTGTAGTCCACGCAGAACCTGGTGGAACCGTCCTTCTTCTTCACAAGCACGACCGGAGAACTCCAAGGACTATGTGATGGCTCGATCACCCCTTGCTCCTTCATCTCTTCTACCATCCGGTCGACTTCGGCTTGCTTGGCGAGCGGGACACGTCGGAATGGGGCCCTAATCGGTGCGCTGCCCCCAACGTCGATTCTGTGCTGAACCAAGCTTGTCCTGCCGAAGTCTTTGCTCCCCACGGAGAAGACATCCTGGAATTCGCGTAGCAGGTCCTGAAGTTGGCGTGATTGCTCCTCGTCTAAATGGTCCTGGGATCCTCGGTACAGCTTCTGTAGTTCTTCTGGCAGGGTGCGTCTTCTTCGGTTGTCCGTCTTCAGGTGTCCGTCCGTCGTGTCTGTGATGCGGGCAATCCAGGTAACGGGCTCGCAGACTCCTAGGTTGGTGTCCCGGTGAACCGTAATGTCGTAGTCGTTCAGGTTGGACAGGCGGACGTACGGCCGAGACGTCGTGTTGATGAGGGTCTTGGCAATTAGCAATCCTTTTGTCTGGATGTCCTCATATGTTGGCTCGATGACAGCCGCCACTCCCTCAGCAGTTCCGTCGACAATTACGGCAGCGCTGACCTCCGTCCTGGCGGGAACGATGACGTCCTCTCTCAGCCTTACTCGTCGTGCGGTGATGGCCTCGTGTGCTGGTTGCAAAGCAAGTTCCTCACCTCCGAAGTGCAGAGTGTTGGTACTCAGGTCCAAGATGATGTCGTTCTGGTCCAGAAAGTCCAGTCCGATGATCACTTCGTTTGATACGTCAGCCACAAGCACTGGATGCTTCACCGCCCGTCGAAAAATGACGAAATCCAGTGATGCTTCGCCATGTACCGGTGCAGTCTCACCAGTCGGGGTTATTAGTTGGAAGTTCCTTTGTGTGGGTTGCACTCTCCACTTCGGGATCACGGTGGGATTGACGATGATCCTCGACGCTCCCGTGTCGATCAGCATGGGCCAGCTCACTCCGTTGACGACTCCGTCGACCATCAGGCTGCTCTTGTCCCTCCGTAACTTCGTCACATGCACTTGGACTGCCGGGGCTTGACGACTGTCACAAGCCAACCTTTGCCCCCCAAGACTGACTAATACTCGTTTCCCTGGGCGGTGCGGTTTTCAGACGACTGATTTCCCGTCGGATACCCTCGGTGGCGGCGATCACCGCAGTCCTTGCTCAGGTGGCCTTTCTTACCGCAGGCCCAGCAGGTCGGTAGTCCTCTTCCGGGCCGCCTCTCCGGTTGTCTTCCGGCTGTGTCGTTGCGGGTAGTGCCGCGACTATCGAAGAAACGGCTTAGCGTCTCCATTAATTCGTCGTCCAGGGGCATGGTCTCGTTGGTTTTTACTGGTTCGTCGACGTCCACTTGACGCACCCGCGCGTGCATTCTGGATGCCTGTTTTGCCGTCTCGAACTCAAGTGCGTGGCTCAGCGCATCTGCCAGGGTTTTATTGCGCGCGAGTCGCAGCGCCTGTTGAGTGTCAGAGTCCCGTAGCCCGTCGGTGAAGGTCTGCGTCGCAATCTGTTCCAGAAAGTCGGCCAGCGCTGTTGGATAGGCGAGCCTTACGAGGCGTGCGATGTCCATCTCGAACTCCTGCAGGGTTTCCGCGTTCTTCTGTACCCGGGTCCGGAGCTGCATCTGGTAGGCCTGCTGAAGATGGCTATCTCCATATCGGGACTCCATATGGGCGATCAGTGAAGCGTAGTCCTGGGATCCAGTCGGGATGGCCTGAAGGACGTTAAGGGCGTCACCTCTCAGCGCTACAATGAGAGCTGTAGCCTTCTCTGTGTTGTTCCAGTTATTTATGGAACAGGCTGCCTCGAACTGACGTAAGTAGGTGCTCCACGGGACCTTTCCGTCGAAGGTTGGGGGCGTCACTCTGCTATGTCCCGATCCTGATATTCCCGGTGTAACGGTGGGCGGGCGTTGGCGCAGCTCGGCTACTTCCTCTCGTAGAGCGCTGAATTTCTCTTCCACCCCCGTCAGTGGGCGTTGGCGCAGCTCGGCAACTTCCTTTTGTAAGGCGTTGAATTTCTCCTCCACCCCTATCAGCGGACGTTGGCACAGCTCGGCAACTTCCACTTGTAAGGCATTGAATTTCTCCTCCACCCCCATCAGCGGGCGTCGGCGCAGCTCGGCAACTTCCACTTGTAAGGCGTCGAACTTCTTTTCCACTGCTGCGACTTCCTCACGTAGGCCCTGTTCTAATTTTCTTTGGCTCTCCTCTAATTTCTTCCAGATTTCCAGATTTTTCTGGCCATCCAGAAATTTGGCGGTTAGGTCCTCTGCTAACTTATTCTGGCCGTCCTTCAGGTCCTCTTCTAACTTCTTCTGGCCATCCTCCATCTTCTTCTGGCCGTCCTCCATCTTCTTCTGGCCGTCTTCCATCTTCTTCAGGTCATCCTTCAGGTCCTTGACTAATTTCTTCTGGCCGTCTTCCATTTTGGTTTCCATGCCACTTAACGTTTCTAGCAATGCTGCCAATTGCGCCTCCATTTTAGTTGTTTGTCTTGTAAAGGGCATGCACTCACAGGAAAATTAGAGAAAATGACCTGCTTGGGTTTTGAAACCAGGACCGTCAGGTGTTGTGCCTGAGTTCGTAATCCCACTTCAGACACCAGTTGTTACGTGCCACCCCCCTAGTGGCACTTTTGTTAACTGGATTACGGTGGGTAGAAAGCACAACACCAATTACTGCTTTAAAGAAATAATTAACTTTATTGAGGCCAGAAAGGTACACTACTCATCAGTAAATACAAGCAATTATTACCTTACTCCAGTTTCCTCACGGCGAGAACACTTCCCCTTTCACTTGTCGGTAAGCCGCCGAAGTTAATCCCTCGTAATGAGGTGGCCCCGTACGCTGGCTGGAAATAGCTGCACTATGTCTGTCTCTCACTGTTTTGCAACTCACCACAATGACCTCTGTCGCACTCGCTCAAAACACAGGCAGTCCCCTGTAAGCTTCTCACTCCCTCGCTGTCAAGAGAATCGGCTTCACTAGGGGTTTCGCAAGTCACCACACTTCTCTCGCTCCGGATAAACGCTCGCACTAGCTGGTAAAACACAACAACAACCACTGCTTGACAGGTCGCTCTTATATAGCAGGCCGGTGACTCAATGAATGCTTCTAGACCCATCCAGGGTTCACGGCTTCTCGAGGCTTCCTCCACTGGCTGAGTCACGAATATTCTGGACCATCCCTTTGTCCTAGTAGTCCTGTTGCATAAGGCGCACGCAATACACGAGGCAGGGCACAGCCCAGCCCTGGGGCAGTTGTGACTCATGCGGCGAGCGATGACACAAACTCACAGCCGTAACAATATACTGTATGCTGCAGAGGTTTCACACATATTATTTACAAATATACAAATTCACACTACGTGACATCATCGCTTGTCTATGTCGTATCTCACTCTGATATAGTGATTATAATTTATAATAATAATTTCAGTCATCTTATTTAAGGAATTTTCATTATTATTGCTGGATCATTTAGGTTAGTTACATTTATTTTAGAAGTTCTTATTTCTTCGAACAATCCTGACAACCTGTCGGCAGCACAAATTATTCAAATTTCCTTGCCTTTTCTAGAAATCTATTTCAGCTATCAGCCTGATGTTTACGCAGTGTTAGAGGCCTAGTATTCCAGTTCACAAATATAATTTTTAAAATCGTGACTAGTAAGAAATCGCAAAGGTAGGTGCACCAATGTTTGGAATTGAATTGATTTTGCTTGGAACCCATTACAATTATCAACCTGAAATTTAGTACGATGATTTGAAACTATAACATACACTGACATGATTGTCGATATGGTACCCAGCAAGAAACGAACATGGTGACTACGCATATACTTCAAATGCAATTCCCTTTGCTTGAAACCAATTGCAGCTACTGTAGAATGCTGAAATTTTGTGTTAAAGAATAAAACAAGGAAACGTTCACTGATAGGCTTTGTAAATCCTGACAAGCATGAAACTATCATGGTGGCTGCACACTTATTAAAAATAAACTTCCTTATCTAGGAAACTATTATGAACTCAGCCTGAAATTATGTACGTTGATGAGAAATATATCAAAGAAGTGTTATCCAATCTGTACACTTTCGTCGCTGACAAAGACTTCTGAGAAGGATTATTTTTCATCACAGGCCCTGACTCGTGCCCCCCCCCCCCCCCCCCCCACTCCTCACCTACCCACACTTCTAAAAAAAAAACGATCCACCATAAACATTTCACTTGGCACCTTCGTCTCAATATGAATTTTAATTATCATCACATGTTCGATACAATACTAATGTTTTCAGCATAAGCAATTAAAAAATTGGTATATTGGTTTTCACGGCCAGTGAATTAAAACTCAGCAATTCTTCTAGGTTTGTGCCATGTCTTGTGTGGGGTTTCGCCTAGGACACCAAGCTAGCTCATCGGCGTGCTCTTGGTGTCCCCGCCCGGACCCCCACAGGAGTAACGAACTGCACGTTACCTCCCTTTATATGCAGTGCAACTGCACCACTTAACTGCGGGAACTAAACGCTCAAGCAGCCTTAACCACCCTATGAAGCGTTCCAAAAAGATGGTATATTGGCTTTCACGGCCAATGAATTAAAACTCAGCAATTCTTCTAGAGCCCGTCGATGAGCCAGCTTGGTGTCCTAGGCGAAACCTCACACAAGACACGGCACAAACCTAGAAGAATTGCTGAGTTTTAATTAAAAATTATTTATGTTCTCCGCCTTCCTTGCACATAATTATCACGTGGAAACCCCGACAACGCTTCATTGAACCAAGTTAAGGAACAACTGGTTTAGATGTATCACAGGTAACATAAAAGTTCGCCCCCGATAAGTACTTCTGAAGATGAACTTTGTTCATCACACAGGACCCCATTTTGGCCAGCGTAGAAATGTTTATACACCACATGGCAAAAAAAAAAGTACGCATCTGAGGTGGTCCTTAGACCTCACGAAAGCCATGGTGATGTATATGTATAGTTGAATATTCAAAATATCATGAGGTTTACAAAATATGCGTCCACCTCTTGATATAGTGGCTAGCATTATTGGCTTTCACCCCAGAGGTCCAGGTTAGATATCCAGCTCTGACAGGAAATTTAATTCTGGTCTGAGGGCTGGAACGGGGCCCAGTCAGCTTCGTGGGGCAAAACTGAGAAGAAGTGCGTTTGATTCCAAGCTCAGCCATTTTGGGAGTGGTTTTTCTTGGTTTGCCATTTCTACTCCAGGAAAATAACGGGATGGATCCTAACATAAGGCCAAGGCCGCCTTCTTCCCTATCCTCACCTGAATTAAAAATACACATAGGCTACTAAGTTACAACAGGCACCACAAAACCACAGGTTATTAGACAAATACTACAGATACTACAGGACAGGAACAACAAGAACAAAGAAAATATAATACCGTAATCGAATCTTAAACGGACATTTTAACTCTGCTTCCTTGGACAGTCGGAGCGAAAATTGGCGTGTCCTGTCTTATAACTAGGTTCCCATTCCACCATTCATTCTCCGCACGTTTCGCTTTTATCATCAAATGAAACCCAGATAGAGGAGTCCTCGAGAACAAAAAAGAAAATAAACTTGAGTGCAGTCTCATTCTATCATTGTTGCTGAAGGATTGTATCAGAATCTCAATGATCCCATGGAATTCTAGCCCCAACGCTTGTGAGCATAATGGTAGGTTTCTGAAGAGAGTTAATCTCACCGAAGAGCTGCTATCCACCAACAATGCGTAGCGTGCTCTGTCAATTAAATAGCGGCGTTTTCCAGAGGCATTGCACGCGTAGCAGAGATACTTCCGGCAAGCTTAGCTCGCAAGTTAAAGCCAAATGAGTCAAACCTCAAGCGGAGGTATTGCAAGGGGAAGCAAAAATATGGCGTGAAGTGGGAAGTATGTACAAGTGAAACTTTTAGAAGGGTGGCGTTTATTCAGCACACGGTGCCCCAGTATGAAGAAACAGCAACGATTTCAAAGTTTCACGACTTTGTAAAGCTCTTTGTGAGTTTAATTAATTATGGATGTATACCTCAACCCATATGGCATATTTTTGTAACATCCAGGCCTAACTGGTGGTTCAGAGGTAGTACATTTGCTTCTTACCTAGGAAGCCCGGGGTTGAATTCCATCTCCATTAGGGAATTAAGAATTGAAATGGAGTACATTTAGCCTCGTGAGGACAATTACGTAGTTGTTGGATCCGATAGGCAGTGACCCTGTTCAAGACAATCAAGATTAACGGCTGAGGATGTACGTCGCGCTGAATATGCGTCACCTCGAAATCTGCAGGCTCCAGTGGTTGCTTGGTAGGCCAAGGACCGCAACGTGCTGTAGTGCCACAGGGTTGCTATTGGGGTGTTACACCTGGTATCATGATGTCTGTCACACATCAGACATTTATCAATGTGAAGGAAGGCTTAGCTGCAGTAAATCATATACAGTACATTCAATAACTTCACAGTGATAAGTCGTAGAAAGAGTTACTAATGAATTATAAAATAACAAAATAAGAAAGCAATGTGTCAGAATCTTCTTTATCTTGGAACGAAAACACAGATATGTCATTTCTGTCATGCTGTACTAGTATGGAACCAAGAGCGGGTTTAATTTCAGGTCTAGTCAGAAAGGAGCGCCGTACATTAGGGATTCAAATACTTACGGCATAAAGTGCGCAACGTTCCGTTTCACACGAAGGCACGTTTGTTCATTCATTTTGATCCACAAGATTTTTGTGACTGGTATACTGTATTATACTCTTAAAACAATCTTCCTGGCAATCCTGGGAATAGAATTCGCTATATCTTTCCCCTTACTTACTTCCTTCAGAAAAGCATTAGATTTGCTCATTCGTGGGTCAATATCTCGTCTAAAGACAAAACATAATTACTATCTACACATTAACTTATTTGTCATTTATTCGTATGATAAATATTGTTTCAAGAGAGGGTGGGGAAAATTCCCTGCTGGCTGCCAGAGATCCAGAGTCCCTGAAGATGCCGGACAAAGTATCCGGCGAATCGTGGGAAATTCAACTCCATTAGACCACGGCTAACACGCCCGGAGAACTTGTTAATCCGTTCTGACGCTGGCTCTGAAGGCCTAAACTAATACACCAGTAGATCACTTATATTTATACCCATGAAGGAGCTCTGACCCAGTCACCCAATACCACCCCTCCCCGGTCGAAGCTAGTACAAACGTCAAATACCAGCTGGCCATCTCTGGTTGAGTGTAGGAGAAATATATCGGTCAGTACTCTACTTTCACTGAGAAATCGAGCTGGTTTCCTAAACGCTTAAATGATCTTATTTCAATGAAGTATTAACCGAAGACTGTAAAAGGTTTTAAAATGTACTTATGACTTCAGAAATCAGGACGGATGTTGTTCGAAACTACCATAAAAAGATATTTCAGTAAAGAATATCTTACTTAGTTTCTCATTAACTCAAGGATATAGTTGTATCTTTCTTCCATATCATGCAGCATAGTGTCGTAATCTACAGAGCATACTGTAGATTCACCCGTATGAACCATATAAAAAAAAGTAAGAATCGGATATCTGCCATGTTGCATAACACATACCTGCATGGTGAAACTTTGAATATGTGAATTCACTGATTTTAGAACCGATACCGTATGCAGTGAAAATGTGCTACACGAATCGACCACCATGGCAAGTGTCCTCATCGTAACTGCTTCATATTGTGCATGGCCGATTTTAACATTTCATAATTTCAACCTCACGCTTGAACGTGTCCTCATCGTAACTGCTTCATATTGTACATGGCCGGTTTTAACATTTCATTATTTCAACATCACGTTTGCACCAAATATCAGTTTGATATTCTTGTGACTAACAATGAATTTGCATTTTATATGAATCCACGGTTACAAAGTTTCGTCGCCAATCCCAATATTGCATTTTGAGTAATTTATTTTAACGTTTGAATCACACGCACACCCACCATACTGTGGGTATAAAAACGTTGATCGTGTACCTTTCGTAGAGAAGGGCTCTTTTCAAAGCCTAACTACCGTATTGGGTATATTTAATCATTGTATCTCCAATATATAGCCTAGTGAGTTATCAATTTCAATAACCTACATTTTCAAGATGGTGGTTGCGCACTATATTCAGTGTGATAGTCTTATAAAAATGCTAGTAAGATCTCGCATTTGATACTTATCTCATACAAAATTTTATATAAATTGTGCAATGTACATCCTGAATTATTGATTTTAATGTTTGAATTGTAAGTTCACTGATCAACTTGAATTTATGGGATCACTGTTAATTTACCTTGGGTATAGGTAGCCACTTATATGGGTCTAGTTTATAGCAAAGTTTCATCCTTGTAGCTTCTATAGACGGTGGGTAATCGATTTTAATAAACTATATTTTCAAAATGGCGGTTGGGTGTTACATTCAATGTGAGAGTCTCATGACTTGTGTTAGAGAGATATGTTATATAATGCTCCTAGTCTATCAATTTGCGTGCTAATTGCGCAACACCATTATAAGTGATTAATTTTAACCGTTGTGCTACCGTGGGTTCAACGCTGAGCCCACTAGAGTTTTCAAAGTATTGTATTTTACCTGCTTTAAAAAAATCCGTGATTTTTAGCCTACTTTTCACATTTTGCAAAAATGAGGAAAAAGTAGACTTATGAGATCGGGCAAATGTGTGTCTGTCTGTCTGTCCTTCTGTCTGTCTGTCTGTCTGTCTCGCTGTGTGTGTGTGTCCTCCCCCCTATCAACTCCTAAACGGCTGCAGCAATCGAAACAAAATTTGGTAGGAGTAAAGATCTATACCTGAATATCTCACGGCCATATTTGAAAGTGATGTCGGTGCTACCAACTGCTGAAAAATCGCAATTGAAATGTGAGCTCCATGTTGGATATCTTGGAAGGTATGAATGGGAGCTATTTCAAAATTGGCACACATATAGATAATAATATTGCAGTTTAATTTCCAGGAGGCCAAACATGGCAGTGTTGCCAAAATGAGTATAAGCTTGCTGATAGGTCCAAATTTTAAATGCATATAACATCTACACTATCGATTGGATTTCAACCAAATTTCGTATGTGGTATGTGTACATAAACAGATATGACTGAGCGTATTCTTAAGAGCAACCAGGGCTGCCAACTGTTAATAAATGCTCTCAATTTTTATTAATCCAAATACCCATATATCAGAAAGTATACAAGCCGACAGATTTAAACTATGAACACGTATAGTACCTGACATTCTATATTAATTTGGAGTAACTTATATACGTCAGTGCTACCAACATGATTCTAAGATGCTGATGGGTCCAATTTTAAAATGCATGTAACTTCTATACTAACTAATGGATTTCATTCAAAATTGACACAACAATAGATCATATTATTTCAGATTATTTCTGACCAATACATGTATGTCATTGTTGCCAACATGATTCTATGCGCGCTGTTAGATCCAATGTTTAACTGCATGTAATGTCCATGCTATCCATTGGACTTCACCCAAATTTTGAATTCTGTACCTTAAGAGATGGAACTAAGAATATATTCAGTCACCAGTGCTGCCAACTGTAGTTCTCTATTAGGCTACATTATGCCAGGTATATAGTATTTCGGGGGCGTGGTGGCTCAGCGATCTAGCTGTATGCCTCTCACCAAGGCGGTCCGGGTACGATTCCCGGTCAATGCATGTGAGATTTTCGAAGTGAAATGCCATGTCCCGTGGTTCGGATCCCACGTAAAAAGGTGGTCCCGTGGCTCATGATCTCGAGATTAACGGTCACGTTAAACTACAAGCTTCCTTGCTTCCTTCCTTTATATAGTATTTCGAACTTATTAGAAATTTCGATATTACCAACTTAATTTCGTCATTATTCTAGATAGATCCATATAGATTAATCATTGGCATGCATCTTAAATTTCAAGAAAAGTAGGCTCTTTAGTTCGTCACGGAACTTCTTGTTTATATTTATTATCGTTTGTCCACATCCGAAAAGAATTTTGAATTTGAGTTTATGGTTTTCCCTCTATATACAAAGTTTCATCGGTTACCGTGTGGTTAGTTTTTACTCCGAGTGGCTTTGAAAACTAAATGGAGAGCCAAAGTGAAGCAGATCATTTGACATTTCATTTCAACATGGATGTCCCAGAAATGTGTATTCGAAATTTCACATACAAACAATATCATGAAGTTTTTAGATTTACATTTCATTAATTTTCTTGTATTTTTGGTGAGACATAAAGTAGAGAACGTAATATTCACAACAGCTAAATTATTACATTTCTAGGCGCTTTATTATCAAAGATAACAAAGGTGTTGATTTACTGATGGCCGTTTCCATAATTAATTAAAAACTGCATCACTGGAGGTAACTAAATGGAAATATGTATGTTAAAACAATCTGCACCAGTGATATATTTCTTCTTCGCTTTGGATATAGGCCTACCTGGTATTTTGATTTGGTGGCTGTATTGCCTGATGTTACAGAAGAAAATACAATTTCAATAATCATTAAAACCCATAATTGTACTCTCATTCTCTCTGTAGGATTTCTTATGATAAAATATACCATCGAACCCAGTGAAACATGCTATTATAGAAAATATAACAGGCTAACATGATGGCAATGTGTACCAATTTAATCACAAGAGGTTCAATAACTGGCGTAGCTACGCACGATAACGTACAAGTCAATGAAGCCCCACTATCTCCTAATTCGGAAGACGACTGGGATCGAACCCCACTGCCAGCCCCGTTTAAAACGGATTCCCGAGGTTTCCTATTTTTAACTCCAGGCAAACACAGGACGGAATCTTCAAAAATGCACGGTCACTGCCTTATAACTCCGTGCCCTTCGTCTTCATTCCTTACATGATTTATCAATTCCTCTGATGAGGATTGTGTCACGATAGGCGTCTGATCGTAAAAACCACTGCCATATAGAAACTTGTCTCATTTATCCCTGATCTCGTAGGAACGGAAAATATAATGGGTGGAAATACATCCACAAGGTTGCCGAAAATATGCGCACTGATGTTCCAAAAAATAAATTTGAATTAATTTCTAGTTGCTGTAGATAGCCTTAAATAGGAGAAGATTTCCCTTCATTCTTCTGTGGCTTCTGGTGTCGTATTGATACTCCGGTCCCAAAGGGCCTGATTTCAATTTCCGGCTCTGCATTGAAACTCAATTCTGGTCTCAGGGCTGGAATAGGGTAACCTCAGCCTCATGAGGCAAAAGTGAATGGTTTTCCATGCTTTCCACTTCTAGTTCAGATAAATGCTGGGATGGTTCCAAAACAAAGCCACGGCTGCCTCCTTCACAATCCTAGCTTCCATTAAAGTAGGTTTCTCACAATACTAAGGTAATCTCGTGTATCTCGCTGGCATGGTGCGAGCCTTCCAAATTGAAATTGGTTCTTTCCAAAGCTGATGCGTTTTTATAATCTGTAGGTTTAGACTATTGCAAGGGTTCATTATAGTCTACCAAGTTTTACAAAGATGTGGCCATTCCGTGGTGAACTCGAGGAATTAATATCTTTGAAACTGAAATGAGCGCCATCTGAATTTGTGGAAATTAAGCAATGGATACATGGACGTAGTTAATTAGGTTATAGTAGAGGTTCACTATGCCTTTTTTTTCTTCACTATGACCGGATCATTCAGTGACGAATTAGGTAAATTAATATTTGAGGAATGGAAATGTGAGTCATCTAGAATTTATAAATAGTAAGATATAGATTTATATACCTATAGGATTAGATTATACTTCTAGGCCACTATACCAGAATTTCACAGAGATCATACCGGTCCTTAACAAGTTAAAGGAATTCATCACTGAATAATTGACATGCGTTCTATCTATAAATTGTTGATCGTAAGCAGATACATATGTGCACGTAGATAAGCATTATAGTAGTGGTTTTTATAAGAGGTTTCACTTCAATAGCTTGATTAGGATACAACAAATAAAATATGTTATTAAGATTTCGCACTGCCACCATATTGAATGTTTAAAAACAATCGGACAATAGTACCTGGACGTCAATACAAGGAATATTGTTAACATCCCACACTAATAGATTTAGTTGGTTTTTCGACTACATAAAAGACTATATTATGTTTCTGGTTGAATTATATTTTTTAAATATTTGTAACAAAAAGAAAACATTACAAATGATGAAGAGAACTTAAGAATTTACAATTAAAAATAAAATTATACTAGCAGCAAAAGTTCACGTTTTGAGCACTAAGAGACAATTCGCACCGACACGGGCTTGAACCATAATATTCCTCTTTTATCAGCAGTATAACAAAGCTTCACGAATCCTCCATGCGGGAGCCTATTCAAGAAAGAGCGAGACTAATTGTATTTCTGAAGCTTCCTGATGTGTTACAATGTCCCAGTTGCCATATTTGAAAAGAGCGGGATTCGCATACACTACCGGTAGACCTTAACAGCGTTCGTGTATTCATTTAGCAGCACTGCTTCTTTATTTGAGAGTTGCTTCTATTCCACCTGAAATGAGGATCACACAAAACAATGAGTAAGCAGTAAAAAAAAAAACTGTTTCCCTAATACACACACTAATATAGTAATCACATAAATACAGGTTATCAGACAAGTTCAACACACATCCAACTACACGGGGCTGATGACTCAGATATCCCAAGCCCCTAAAATGAATAAACAACATCATTGCTTGTGAAGATCGGTGCATAACAGTACAAGTCGCATTTTAACTGATGGTCATCTGCATATGACTCGGGTTTATGCCACCCCTATCGACCCCAGAGCAGAAGTTACATGTTACAGGCTCTGCGTTTGTTTGTTGATGGCGGTGTTCGTTATTATTTGTTACCATATTCCCCATCACTGACCACTTGTGAGATTATTAACATCCCCAAATTGAAAAAGAAGCAACATGGTCACCGTTTTGACATTTCAATAGCAGTGTTAGGAGATCTCAGGCGATTTGGCAATACGTTATTCCAGGTAGCCATTTAATTGGTACCATATTTAAAGTTGGCAACACTGGAAACACATAAAGAAAGTTAAGCTTGATATACTCGTAGTGTGTTTTTCACCTCGTGATGGAGTGGCTAGTATGCTTGGCGGTCACCCGTGCGGTCATGGTTTAATTCCCGTCCTTGCCAGGAAATTTAATTCTCGTTTTAAGACTGGAACGGGGTACACTCGGCCTTGCAAAGCAGAACTGAGAAGAAGTCGGTTCGATTTCTACCTCAGTCATTCCGTAATTTCCCACTTCTATTGCAGTCAAATACCGGGATGGTTCCTAAGACCACGGCCACCTCCTCCACAATCACATGCTGCCCGGTCCCTCGTACTACACATAGCTCTAAAGGCCTTCGGGCTGATAGGCTATAATCCAGCCAGCCACAATCCTAGTCTCACACTACCACATACACCATAATCACACGATCAAGCACACGGGAATCCAAAACCGCGATGTCACAAGTCTCTAAATGAATCAACTAGAAAACTGCAACGATGAATTTATTTCTAGAGAGTTCAGCAAAGAAATCAATCCGTTCTTCTGGAAAAATACAAGCCGTAAAGTTGGTGCCAACTTCAACTTACTATTAGTATATTGGAACCACCTAAAACTTCATAAATAATGTGTTGCTGGTTTGCACTTTGTTGCAGCGAGGTTACTTAAAATAAACAGTACAAACTATACAAATGATTCATGGGCAATCATAAATGATTACAATTATTACCTACGATAGGCACAATGTAGCTACCTAAAGCATCATCGATCATGTATCGATAGTGTAAGTTTTATTCCTGTAGGGGCGTGGTGGCGCTGTGGTCAAACTGTTTGTCTTTCACCAAGAAGGCAGGGTTTGATTCTCGATCAATGAATGTGAGATTTTTCAAGTGAAATGCCATGTCCTGTGGTTCGGATTCCACGTAAAATGGAGGTATCGTGGCTCATGATTGCCAGATTAACGGCCACGTAAAACTTTAAGCTTCCTTACTTTTGTTTTGTTCCTTTAAAGTTTCGTGAAAATTGGACAAATCTTTTATTGCACCTTGTATTGCTTACTGCTTGTAGCGCTGGAAGTGGTTAAATCACTGGTGAATTCTTTGTTCCCATAACGTTTGGTAAACATTAAGGCGTCCTTTACGAGTTTTAATAGAGTAAAAGTGAAGTTGATATTATCTCTTACTAATCGATGTAAGCATTGGAACAGCCTAAAAGTACATAGCCTACATCGTGTGTTTGTGATACGTACTGACCCCAATATTTGTTTTTGTAAAGTCATTCTCGTTATTCATGGACTTTGTAAAGGCTAAATCCAAACTTTGGAGTAAATCATACTATATTAGGTAAATTTATAACGTCAAGCATCGAACTTGAAAGAATATGAAATCTTGTGGTACTATTTTATGTTCGAAAAAGCTTCGTCTAAATGGATTTATTAGTGTCACAAGTTAGCAAGCGAGAGTGGCTTTTCGACCTGGAGTCCAAGCTTTGATATTGTCGGCAAGGGGAGGAGAGTTGCTTGACAACAACACAACACGTTTTTATGCAGCACTAGCGAACCGCGAACGGCACGTGCAGAGCTAAGAGGGGGAGAAAGCCAGCGCGTGGCGGACACGATGCAAGCGACACGACTCATCCGAACCTGCACGAAGAAAGGGAAGTCACGTGAGCCGGAGTGATAATGAGATTTACGAAGGATAATACTAATATAATTACTATGGAATGGTAATTCACATCAAGAAGTACCAGGTTCGATCAGGAATATAATTTTGTATTTTTCCATGTTCTTAAAATTCAAAGAGAGGATCTTTATTTTGGTAACGATATCATTTGGCAGATTTGAGCGGGGTTTTCGAGCACCAAATCTTGCTACGGAAGCCATTGCAAACAGAGGGGAGATGATTTGATTTTGAAATGTCGTAAGTGAAAGACATGCTTGTCAGACTCGCAAATATTGAGTGTGCGATGTTTTGAAATTGACCGTGACAACGAGGTGTATTCCGGCCAAGTATTTGAGAGCCGAGGAATAGGACTTGAATATTTCTTCGAAATAGTCTACGACATCAAGTGAATTTAAACAATTATTCTGCGATTTGAAGCAACAATACGACGTATTTATACAAGTCATAACCTAAGTATAATATTCTCCAACAATGAAGATATTAATTTTACGAATTCATTGTTGAAAATCCAATGCAACGATACTGCTATGCTTCGCCAAGCCACGCAAAAATCTACAATTGTCTACAACAAGACATTCTACAAAAATTTCTCATATTTGCCTTTATTCTACGAGAGTCTATAATATACCATTTTGTAGACATTCTCAAAATCTACAACCTGAATTCAAAATTTATTTTGAGAAATTAAAAATGGATTTTAAGAACTACGAGTAGAGGGGGAGAATTGCACAACTATTCAAGAACGTGGAGATGCATTGTTAAACGCCATGAATTGGGAAGCTGAATAGTTGAACATCACAAGGATGGAAGGAGTGACTTAGCTTTTTAAATATTCATTCAACTACAAGAGATCTTCGAGTATCACCGATGGAGAACCCTGAGGAAGGTTGCTGTTTTGAGAGATGCAGGCGACAATCCAGGACCGAACGGACACCAGGTCGAGGCAAGGCAGTCCTAGAACGAGAGAGGGCGATGGAGACATTCATCCGATTGCTGTTCTGAGAACCAAGTTCAGGCGAATGCCGAGATGGGCACATCAACGCGGGAGCTGTTAGTACGAGAGTCATAATTAGCCGGGTATAAGGCGCTTATATCGACTATGCATCAATGGTAGAAAGAAGATTTTTAAATTACTCTTGTAGATATTTGGAACATGTATAGATTTTAAGATTGACCATATTTATTAGTTTTTTCGTAATTTCATTGAGTCATTTTAGTATTATTTCATTATTTGGCTGTTTGGTTAGTGTTTTTGCGATTTTGCGTTGTATTCTTCGAGTTCATCAATATTTGGAGATTTTTATAGATTTTCATCGATTTGTTTGGATTTAAATTAATATTTTGAAATTTTTCGTATTTCTGAAATTGATCGAAAATAATTTTTTCTCCGATGCTATATTGAAGAATAGCAAATTTACGACAGACATTAGTCATTCCATTGCTATATTTGCGATTACTGTTGTTTGAAGATGAAGAAAGTTGGATTTAACAGATCTATGAGAGATCTAGTTATGTCAGTATTTGTCAGTACAGTCATTGAACCAGGGCGTCCAGATTTGAAGTTTGTTGGAAGGAGAGAGTGACAGTTATGATCGGAATTTAATTAGGAAGATGATCCTTCTATTGCATTTTATTTGCAGATCAATTTGTGTGACTTTGAAGTAATATTAAACGATTTGTGACTACGATATAGTCAAATTTGATAGCTAGAGGATAGATTTGTCATTTAATATGGCCATGCTACGTTCTATCCCCGACGATGTTGTTTCTGGTAAACACTTGTCGTGTGCAGACAATGTTATTATTGTGTATAACAGTTTATGAATTATCAAAAGAGGGGAAGACGTACTTTGTAATTTTTAGAACAGTATTCTTTTTGGAAGCTGGTTATTTTTACGTTACATATAACTGAAGAAGTTATAAATCGTATTATAAGTGTAACCAGGAAGCTGTGGAACATTAAGGTTATTTGACGTCGTGTATTATGTGTAATGTTGATGGTACTGGTAAAGGAGACGTTGTAAGGAATGCAATGTGAAGATTTATGCCACATATTATTGAAAGTAAAGCCATTATTATGAGAAAAAAAGTCAACCCCTGGCACTATACAGCCCATGACGGGCTAAGGCCGACCAAGCGACCGCTGCCCAGCCATTTGGCCTGCAGAATTTGGGGTGACGCGTGATCAGCGCGTCGGGTCCCCTCGACCGTTAATCTTGGTATTCGTGATCGGGGCGCTGTCTCACTGTTAGACAGCTACTCAATTGTCCCCACGAGGCTGAGTGTACCCCGTTCCAACCCCCACGTCAGTTTTAAAATCCCTGACGGAGCCGGGGATCGAACCCGGGGCCTCCGGGTGAGAGGCAGGCGCGCTACCCCAACACCACGGGGCCGGCCTTATTATGAGTAAGGCTATGATAAAACTAAGAACGATGTAGAAACAGCGTATTGGATTTAAATTAATAACTAATGTATATGAGATGTGCTAGAAAATCGATATAATTCATAAGAGTATATTATTATTATTTTTATTATTATGATTACTATTATTATTATTATTATTAACGATTTTGACGATGAAACAAATACTTAGCTTAGCTGCTTTAGTTACTTAAGCCAGGATTTGACAATTAATACCAGATATGGATGGTAGCGATTTTAAAGTGTATTTTGAAGTGGTACCTCAGAAATAATTCTCTGCGGAGAAAATTGAACATTCGTTTGGAATGAGAGGAAGAAAGTGTAAATGTTAATAATTCAGCGATGTAAATAAATGTACAAAATTATAGTAATATTGATTTTATTGTTTAGTATTCTATGTTTTAGAAAATAGATTGATAGGGTTAGGAAAATATATAAAACTAGGGGTACTTGTATAGAGTAAAACCACTAATGTGAATTTAAACGTAGAGGAAGGACAGGGCGTTCTTCAAGTTATTTCATAATGTTTGTATTCGCAGCTCGAATAACTATTTGCATTTTATCTTTATTTTGAATAATCCTAGAAGTGGTAGGAAGCCACGTGAGTTGGCTGATAGTAGAACAGCGAGGTCATAGACCTAATTTATATTATTTCACTATTTTATTTCAGGATTTATTATTATTATTTATTTAATTTTTTCGTTAGATTAAGGAGTGTTATTTTATTCTATTATTGTAGTGTTTTTAGATTAATAAACTAGCGAATACGCTTTGCTCGTCCTTTTGTAAGAAAATCCATCTTATATTTACCGTAGTTAGTAAGATGATGAGCTATGGATAAAGGCGCCCATTTTCCACCCATAGTTACCAGATATTCAGGAATCTCATGTTCGAGCTACGATTAGGTTTCTGTTTGTCAGGTACACCATCAATTTCCATCTTGAATAAAATGTCCTAAATGAGCGTTCGATTGCGGTTGCTTAGCCGGGGACTTCAGTGCTTCTGCCATCCTTTCTCCATCTGTGGATTGACAAGTACCGGGCGTGTTCGGGCTCATTTTCAGGTACTGTACGTTGTTCCTACAAAGATTGGTCAAGATTAGGAGATTTCTTTGTGAGAGTTATAAGTGTAACTGTAACTATTATAAGCACTAATACCGCCTAAAACGTAATGAATTGAGTATTGGTGTTAGTTCCCATATTCGTATAAATTTTGGTCAAATTTGGGTTAGTCACTTGCGAGTTTCTCAATGTTGGCAATACCAATTACTAACGTCTGGATAAATTGGAACCGTGTAAGAATTAATCAATCATGTGTTGGTGGGGGATTATAATGTTCATACAAGGTTGGTCCAAATGTGGGGAGTCTAACACGAGCTAATCAAGGGTAACTGTGAGATTGGTACCTCTTACTACTGAGGAATGGCAAGCTTGCAACAGACCAAAATTGTTATAAATTGTGCATTGCTGGTTGATACTATGTTCGTATAAAATGCTGGTACAAATTAAGTTAATATTTAGCGAGTAATTTTAAGGTTAACTGTTAAGTTTGTAGCACCTGTTATTTACATTTGGCAACAGTGATGATGTGAAGTCAGTCAATCTATTTTTGACAGTACTCTGTTTAAGAGTCAAAGAAGAATGGTAACTGAAATACTAAAAATATCTAAGGCGTGTCCAATGATATTAAAGGTAAACCTCTCTTTCAATTCACGATGTAGTCTTCTCACACTAGCCTAATAGCTCACAAGTTTTCCTCATTAGCTTGAACATCTGGAAGTGGGCCATTCATTAGTTGGTGGGTAATTGGGAAATATCGCCAATTGTTTGGTAACTAAGCCAAGTAGTAGAAAGAAAAACTATCAAATAAGAAATATATTGTATCACATTCTTTTTTTTTTTCAAAAATAATAGTATTTACAATCCTGTCTTGCAACGCATTCAACGTAGACTACCTTACAGTCCATACTTTGCCCATCACAAGAGCACATGTGCATTGATGTTGTGATGACGCGTGCTTCTTGGCTATTCTCCATGAGAACGAAAACCCCAAGACATGAGTGTGTAAATGCTTCTTCGTCCCCTGTCTTAATTCCTACATACGGTATAGTTTCGGGATCAAAATGTTTAGATTGAATTTGAAATAGTTTACAGTTGATTTATTAAAATTAATATTAATATTAGATAATTAGAATAGATTTATAATAATGCTGACAAGTCCATGCCTCAGAGAACATCTCATAAACACCTGATGGAAGGTGTACCAGACAGGACCTAGAACACTAACGGATACTGATACAACTGTTTTATCTTCCAACATATGCGTTGGATATCCTTTCTGGTTGATAGGGCTCTTGTCAGTTCCCTTGGGGTCCGACGCTCGCTTTCCCCAAGTCGACATGGACCAACCTGGATTCGTAGTAACTTTTGGACTTCGACTCCGCGCTTTAAACAGAATTTATTGCCAAAACTTCTCTTCTTAGGTCACTAGTAGCCTAAGATCAATAATCTATATATGTAATTCGATAAGGTCTTGGCCATCGTGAACGATGTCACAATCGCGTGTGATAGGCATGTTGAAGTGAAATAATTCAAGTTGGTGGAGAAGAATAAAGTAATAACCCGATTACACAATGTAGGTGAAATATCATTGAAGTTAATTCCTTATAAATTGATTTAATTTCCAAACCAAAAGTACAAGAACACATAACAGAACCTTTAGATACAGCTATAGGGCACTACTGCACCCACGTGTCACTTGATTTATGTGCTGTATAGAATTATTTTAGATGACGGAACCGGACACAATTTCATAGTGTCCAAAAAGAATTTGATTACAAAACCCTTTATTCTTTTTATGAAAAAAAAAACAGCAACGAAACTGAAAGGCATTCAGTTATCCTAGATAACATCAACATTGTTAGCAAGCATTTTGGGAACGAAAACTAAGTTTTAGGAGACAAAAACCATGGTTATCAGCAAGCAGACAATAGACAGCGCTGTATTCGTCTTGGATCGAAGCATGGTAAAAAGAAACATGAAATGATAGTGTTAAATGGAAGAATGCAATCCAGCTGTAGAAATAAAACCCAGAATTGGTACAGCGAGGGGGGCGTTTCAGGAGCAAAACCATCTGAACCAACCACCAAAATGTATTTAAAAACACAGGGGGATTAAAACAATGAGGGTATTTAATTGGAAATGATCAATCTACAATAATTGTAACTGCTCACGCTCATGTCATAATGTTCTATTCAACCGTAATCAGCTATTGGGATTTGTGAATTGGAGGCGGGCTCTGATGAAATTGTAGAACACTGGCGGGACGAAGCAGGCCCTTCCTCTAAATAATATGTATATGTTTCCCAGAGGGGAAAGCGTGTACTTATGGATGTTCCTCAATTCTGTGCAACATTCTTATTTCGCGAAAGGTCATCCAACTTTAACACGGAACTGATACGTGATCATAAAGCGCCTATATTTGACCACGTATGCTGGATTATAGCACTTACCAGCCATCGTTCGCTGAGGGAAACGTGCTCTCCTTTGAGAATATGGCATTCGACAAATCACTCTTCCTTTCATTCTTTCTTTCTTTCTTTCTTTCTTCCTGGCTGTCTCTCTTTCATTCTTTCCGCCTTTCGTTCTTTTCTCTTTACTGTAAGTTACATCTCGAAACCAGAGTCAAAATTCAAAAGGAATGAGTAACATATACTGTACTATCTACTTATATAAAAGGTTACGTTAACGCTTAATTCTGGAATCGTACCTGTTAGATTTAGATCATCATTATGTCGTTCCAATGTTCTTGTTGAAGGGATCTCCTAAAAAGTCTTAAAGTGACAGTTATATCAAAAAACCCACCGGAAAAATTAAAGCTGTGTAAGGCATCAAGCATCAATCCTTCTTTCTAGAGTTCTACCAGATCTATACAAATTCTATGTTGTTCAATAGCTCTACCTGAGTGGATTTCAGATGGATTTTAATATTTTTATTTAGCGTATGGCTTTTAGTGCCGGGAGTGTCCGACGACATGTTCGGCTCGCCAGAGGCTGTAGCTGCTTCAAGCAGACACCTATAGGGTGAGCTACAAGTTCCTTTCATTTTCAAGTAGTTCCTACTTTCGCTACCAGATGTCACTAATACCTAGTGCTGAACGTTGGAACTTTGATAGAGCGTTCCATCGAAATCTAACCTAGAAATTTAGCTTCACACAAGTTTAGTCTGTGGAAGGATCTTTTACATGCCATAAATCTAAAACATGGGACCGCCAGCTTTACTTCTCCTCCGAAGGAAGGCATACTGAAAGATTTTAACGCTCATAAAAAATCCGACGACTTCGACCGGGTTTGAACCCGCTATCGTGGGCACAGCAGTTCAGCATGCTACCAACCACGCCAACTTGATGTAACAGTTTAATCGAAAAAAACGCTGTAAAGGTGGAAAACCTTCTAACGCCTCATCTATTAGACCAACTTTACCAATTTAATGTCGTACTGTACCGTTTTTTGTAAGGATTTTAGTCCAGGTAATGTGTTCAGTTACGCCAGGAGGCGTGACGTAATTGAAGTCACAAGACAAGTCATCCTATGCACCTGAGAAGTTGTAGGGAGTGTCATTCGGTTCCATATGGGAGGCTACGAGCATTTCCGAATGGATGGCACGAAGTCTCAAGCCAATCAATAGATCCATGAATTACGTAATGTTACGTATCGACCCCAACTAGAAGATTGTTTTTACTGTTGTGAAGGAAATAAAGAGTTATTAAATATATTATGAAGACTGTAGAATGTGTATTCACATAGCAGAAGGCTATTATACCTGTAATCTGGAATCTAGCAAGTGAATTGAAGTCATAACTTGTATTTAATCCAAGCTACAAGAGAGAGGAGTGGTAGCTTCCCTCGGCGATATGCACGAGCAAGAGGAGACTGACTTGTGATACGTTCGTCTTACAGCACTTGGATGGCAGCAATCCGCGAGCTCCAAGCCTTTTGAAACATCAAAGTGTGCAGTCGGCCAGCATTTTTATCCGGCTAGGCCCGACCGCGAAGCGAGTTCCACTTTCGTCGGTCAGAATATTGTGTATTCACGAGTGAGCATATAAGGTGTGACATTATTCAACGTGGTTACAATACAACAATGGAATTGAAACTTTCAGTTAAATCCATTTGCATTGTGTCGAATTGGGAGAGACGGAATATTGTATAGTTGGCACGCGGACTGATTTTCCCATGTCCAGCCGTGTTCACGATCCAAGCCGCCATTACATGATACTAGTGACCTCCGGGTGCGTTCAATGTTGAGGCAAAGTATTCACATATACTTTTCAAGGGAAATATCACCGAGGATGAGCTCACACGGGCTCAATAGGTAGTTCCGTAAGGTCATATACCGTCTAATAGACCGGGTGGCAAACACACGGGCAGATGCCAATGTTGTGGCAGACGGCTTAAAAGGTCTACGATAGTAATTAAAACAGTTCCAAGACTCCATAACATGCAACTTTCGTAAGTCATTCCAACCTCAGGCACTTTGGTTCAGATACAACGATAATTCATTCCTACCTCAGTTAAAACTTCCGATAACAAATGTCTCGCAGGACGTCATGCAAACCAAACTAGGCCCTCACCAGTAGTGGTGAGCCGAGCGACAATCAACACTGCTGTGAGGAGTACTTTACCAAGTTAAGTAAACATTATAATTAGATTGTTCTAGTGCATGCTAAATTTGTTATTTAATTATTATTATTACAGTGTATTATTCTAAATTGTATGCACGTGCATATAGGCCTACACATTTACTCACGTAATTCACAAAACCTTTGAAGACAAAAGAAACCTAACGTATAACGAGATTTAAATTGCGAATCGTATTATAATCACCTAAGACTAGCTACTCTAGAATAGTAGTACATTTACATTAGTGAACATTTAAAATTTAGTGAAAAAACAAAGCACTGTATATACATATATATACATTTCTGTTTGGCAACTGTGATTCTTTCAGCATATGCACTTGATGTTCCTCTTAGATAGGCACACATCGTATCCCGCCTTATTTTCCCTTCTAACTTTTTCTTCAGACTGAATTCTTTTTAAAGAATTAATCGTAAGTCTCATTGACGTTCCACCTGAATGTTGCCAGTTCCTTCGAGGGCTTCTTCACCAAGAACATATTGAGTCGGAGGCAGGTATCTCCCCTTTGATGTGCACATCATTTGGCAATGAAGCGTGCAGTTACTTCCAAGTATGTTGTACTGCTAGAGTTGTGAGCACTGAAGTGTGCACAAATTGAGGAGGTAATCACGTATAACGAGTAATTCACTTCACTTCCGTTTTTGAGTTAATTTATGACTTTGTTTTGTGAACGCGTATTATTATTTATTTATTATTATTATATTATTATCATTATTAATTGTATTTGTCTAGAGTTCTACTAACCTGAGAAATAATAATAATAATAATAATAATAATTAATATTATTATTATTATTTTATCGTCATACGTTCGACTAATTTGAATTGGAGTCAATGCCACAACACTAGTCTAGGATATTATAATTCGTAAATAAATGATCCAGGGACATGTTCTGTATAATATCTTCGATGTGGAAGGAGTACTTCCTGCCGGTCAACAGATGAACTATTTTTCCAAGAATTCGGAAAGTGAAGATAAGTTCAGGAGGAAGCTACTAGTTAAGAATACAAGGGATTGGGTGATCTGAAAAGCTACAAGCTTCCGTCCATTTGCTAGCTGGAGGGGCTGCAATGCTGTATCACACCAACCATCGCCGTCCATCTCAAGCTGTCCTGCTGGTAGAATTGGCAACACAGGATGCGGTCTCTATAGAGTATAACACGTAAGCTCACATGCTAAGTTTTGTTCATAAATATCGTTTGTTTTGATAAGACAGCTCTAAAAGAAGTTCGTAATAACTAATTCAACACCCGTGAAATTCGTTGTGGTAAATCAGACCTGCTGAAAGTTGTAGAAGTGAATATTTCCCTATTAAGTTGTATGTGTAACCAACGCCTGGTAATGAATGTTACCAACAAATTCTTGACCTATATTTCATTAAACTATTTCAGATGCCTAGGAAGTGTCGTGTGCCTGGCTGTAAGTCAAATTATGGCAGCACTATTAGAGTAACAGGTTATACATACTACGTTTTGGTCACTTACAGCAAGGTGGACTTTCAGAGCCTAGTAATTTAGTTTTGGCTGTATGTATTCCAGTATATTATGAACTGTACTCAGTTGGCAAGTGTCTTTAGATAGATTATGATCATGATGAGTGCATCTGTGGACAAAACGATGCGGATTTATTATCTAAGGGAGTCTCCATGTTCGTTAGAATAGTTTTAAATATTTTTCTGAGTGCTCCAATGACGGCAGTGAGCATAGCAGCAAGAAAAGGAAATTTCAGACACTGGGACATTGAGGCACAGTACTGTGCCCGGTAAGACCAAAGTACAACGACCTCATACGCATGCTACCGAAATCAGTTTAGCACGAGACTCAAAATATCTCAGGGCTATCTGGGCTAAAACAACAACAAAAATAAATACTGGACTAGCTTTCCTGATTTCGGTTTGATGTAACAATAAGGATAAGCAAGAAGAAATGAAAATATCACAATTCTTTAAGATATCTCATTTTAATTACTTTAAAAGGAAGTTAAATTGGAAATGAATAGAAAATTGGAAAATATGGTGAGAGTAATCCCACACGCAGTTAAAAAAACACTAAAGTTTCACTGATTTGAAAAACACTGATCGATAACCAGAAAATATTAGTCCATCTGGTACCGAATTAAACTATTTACAAGTAATAGCAGGTCGTTCAGATTCATTATCAGTCCGTCTGACGCCTGTGTTGCATATTATCACTGTCATTAAATCAAGTTCATTATTCACCAAACTACTATCAGTGTTCGTCGGCATTATATTGGGTATCTCACTAATCGTTGTCATATAATTGTGTTTTATTTTAAACTTGCCACATAAATCACATATTAGACTCCTATTAAAATCAAATTTTCATTAATTTATGGTCTATCACCATAATCATCTATCGTAAGAATTGTTATTCATCGTTTCACTTGGTATTGCAAATTAAATTGGATTTTCAACTTGTAGGTTTTCAATATCAATATTTGAATAACATGAATTGCAAATAATAATATTTCTAAACAACAATTGCATTCCTGTGCAATAACTCTATCACCAAATTCAAACTTAACTATTTTAAATATATATAATTCACTCCAAGATTATTTTAATTAAATTGTCAGACATTGTTATCATCACAAAGGACTTAATCATGTTTAAATAATTCATTCACTTAATATTTGTTTAATTTTCTTTCATTCAACCAATTATTATTATAATTTCTTAATAGTGTGATGTTAACTCGCCCACATAAATCATACATTTAATATATAACAATTTATTATTTAATTCTTAATTCTCCATGATTTTTTAATTATTAATTTATTTTATTTATCCAGTTTTCATAAAATATTAATTTATTATTTTTCCAACAATATCTAGATTTCATAATTATTTAATTTTGCAGATCGAAGTTAATAAGAACTCGAATATTTGCACACAATATTCAACTATTCCACTTATTACTTAACTGTGGATTCCTTCCAACAAATTAACGAATATAATCATTATTCTGCACGAATAAATTCTCCCTGTGCATAATAATAATGATAATAATAATAATAATAATAATAATAATAATAATAATAATAATAATAATAATAATAATAATAATAATAATAATAATAATAATAATAAGCTTTCAATAATAAGGTTTCAAGCAAATCTAGGGCATGTTCAACAACTTCGCACTAAGTGCGGCTTCGAAAAGTGGGTAGGTAAAATTGATCAAAACTATGAACTGAATTCCACTGATGATGTCCAGATACAATACAATATGGGGCAACCATTTGGTCTAACCCTTCTTTTTAAATGACCATCGCTATTTTCACAACATTATATATATTTTTAAACACATATCGGGCAATTGAGAAGCCTCCGTGGCTTAGGCGGCAGCACGCCGGCCTCTCACCGCTGGGTCCGTGGTTCAAATCCCGGTCACTCCATGTGAGATCTGTGCTGGACAAAACGGAGGCAGACAGGTTTTTCTCCGGGTACTCCGGTTTTCCCTGTCAAAATTTCATTCCAGCAACACTCTCCACTATCATTTCATTTCATCTTTCATTCATTTAATCATTGCCCCAGAGGAGTGCGTCAGGCCTCGGCAGCCGGCACAGTCCATATCCTCGCCGCTAGATCGGGGCCTCATTCATTCCATTCCTGACCCGGTCGGAGACTGGAAGCAGGCTGTGGATTTTCATCGGGCAATTAGTTATTCCCTGTGGCTGACGCCACACGTCCACAAAACTTCATTTATTATTATGATGTCAGTTCACTAACTGCATAACCAATTCAACTCTATCATCAATTCGTGGCCGTTAACCTAGATGTTAGGCCCCTTAAAACACGAATTATCATCATATTCATATCGCTTGCCACGGTGGGTGAGTGGTCAACGTGTCGGTCTACTAACCCCCAAGCTTGCAGGTTCGCTCCTGGCCGTGGAAGTGATTTTTGAATGGTGGCAAAAATTACGGCACCATATCATACGGAATGTCAAAGAACCCATTGGAATTCAGTAGGCCGTGTTCATAATGGCAAAATTAATCTCGGGATTTACCGCCAACACAAAGTTCCTCATTTCTCTACTAGAAAGCGCTATAGTGTTAATGGAGCTTAGATATCTAACCTCCTTGACTTTCATAGTGCTTCAAGGAACAACGAAATTCGACATGCAAGCTACCCTTTGTGTGTCAAATAACAAAGCTTGCACCCGGCAACCGAGGCCAAACGATATTATTATTATTATTATCATCCTATCATCAATTCAACACCGGCAGACCACATGCTTGCATCAATTCAAGGGCCTCACTGCTCCTTAGACAACTCCTTATATTATGACATCACATAGTTGTTTGTTATCAAAGAATGTCTTCATATAGTTCATAAGATATTCGATCATTTTACTGTTTACCCTTCTATTACTGCGTAAACAAATTTTAATCCCTACGTTATACATTGAAATTCATCCGAGAAAGAATAACTCCCATGTCCTGTCCCATTATTTACTGCATTACTCATCTGTGAATTGTACAGCATTTAACCATCCGATCTTATCTGCTCACAACAATATTAATTTAAATATTCACAGCTTCAAATACGTAATAATAAAACTGGAAAAATGCATCTAGCTTAAAACTGGATCGTAATTCAAATTGCCAAGTATTTCAAAAATGTTCATAAACAGTTCAATTTATTATTATTCATTATCCTTCGAAAATGTAGGCCTACAATGAATTATTTGAATTGTCCAAGTGTCGATTCAAAATAAAATAAATTCCTTGCTAGTGTTCATTAAAGATTAAACGAATCTAAGGCTGATGACCTATTACTCAATCGTACTAAAAGAAAAATCAAACTCCACTGACCTATTACTTCGGTTCATTATAGCTTGACGTATGACAAACCTAGAATGCGTAGAAAGAATTCGTAAATATACTTAATGTTTGGCTTCACTCAAATGTACTGAAAAGTGTTGATATTTCGCAGAAAAGAAATGTTCCAAACGCATAAAGCTAATAAAAATTACACGTTTGCTTACATTTTGATGGTGTTGATTTGAAGAATATTCAAGTGATGTGACCAACGTTTCGGTGGGCTTCCAGGCATCACCATTGCTCGTTCCCCGTCATCTCACGTCTTCTGTCGCGTATCAGCCTCCATTCTACTCGCAATACACTTAGCAACACATGCTCACGGATACGATAACTTGTTCATAAGCTGCACACCTAACTCAGCGTGTCACAGGCATTATAGCTTGGGTTACCGAAAACATAGTGGTTTCGCCCCACTCACTCCGTGATTTCAGTCCAGCAATAATTTTCAGTACAGCTTTGACATACACTTTTAAGTTGATACTCTTACTGTCTTGCAACGGTTCAAATTAAATGTTTCGTGACATAGGAGCTAAACCTATCTGGGTAAGGAATATGCTTCCACACAACACGCCAGGCAATGTTGGTCCAGTCGTTGGCTAATGCTGTTGTCGGGTAATGAAGAATGCTTCAACACAAATCTGTAAAACAGATTGGCCCCTCTATGTTATTCCTAACCTGGGCTAAGGATATTCTCCTGCCGGATCTGAGTCAATAGATGACCCCAGTTCGTTGACTTAT
This sequence comes from Meconema thalassinum, assembly GCA_946902985.2. Taxonomy (NCBI): domain Eukaryota; kingdom Metazoa; phylum Arthropoda; class Insecta; order Orthoptera; family Tettigoniidae; genus Meconema; species Meconema thalassinum. Next base: position 742,223,440 of record OX336389.2, read on the forward strand.
ATTTGACCATGCAGACTGGTATTGCGAATAAATTAAGCGTTTTAAGTCAGGGCTGACTGTTGCAAATTATCGAGACAAAGCTGACTGTTCGATGAGTATGTAACTGTCTGAAGAATGACCGATCTCGGCTTTTATATTCTTCAGAGCTCGAGGTTCTAGCCCGATGACTCGCTGCTCCTCTTAATAAGCTTCGCTGTTAGCTCCAGTGCGCTTACCCTTGATCTATACCGTGTCTGGGGAACTGTAGTATTCCCTGACGATAGTCTATGTATGTTCCATGATGGTCGTGGTGGCCGTGATGTGTAATGTCTTGTATCTAGGTGTTCCTTGCATTGCAATAAAGGGTAAGATGGCATACCGTGAAGCGATTGTGTAGTATCGTTAGTCTACAGACGTAATCTCTTCCAATTACCCACAAATATAATCGTTATAGCCCCACATTTGGTGCCGAAAGCACGGGAAGGAACATTCATATTACCTTGAATAAACGGAATAAGATTCAAGAGACGCTGTTCATTACAGATAAGTTAAAATAAGCTATACGGTTACTCACTATAATTTGCAGGAGAATAGCGTACGGAAGAATTTGTTACGCACGATATAAATACTGGACACTATTTATATGCTACACTTACAATACAACATTAATATAATAACGCACGCACGTGTAAGCTACGATACCGCCATCTGTTAACAAAATACCTAATAGGAATAGGCCTACTGAACACGTATTACACGGACACTGAAGTTAGGAACACTTCATCACGACGAGTTCAGAAGAAATAGCTCTGAAACATAACAATATTAAGAGGAAACGCACACGAGAGAGGGCAAACACCACACGATTCATAAATGCTATAAACTTTTTTTAATGAAAACACTGATATTATAGAGTACGGGCAATATCGCGGGAGCTTGGAGGAAAGTTTAACATTACTCATTGAATTGCATAACGTATTACACGAACTCCTCACTGACACGGAATACTGCGAGGATGTTAAATCTTGTGACGATTACACTGACAAAGCAAAGTTAGCCATCCTACATGCCACTAGGCACATTTGAAAAGAAAATTTCTTCAGGCATGGCATATCGCATCATAAATCAACCTCCATCTTCACATCAGGCTCTACACACTACATTCAGTTACTCTGTAAAATTACCTACAGTATGTATGTCTACCCCTTATTATTCCCGTTTTCCAACGGGGTCGGGGATGAGATGGGATGGAAGTCTTTGTGGCGATGGTTTTTACGGCCGGATGCCCTTCCTGACGCCAACCTCATGAGATGAGTTAATGAGAGATGAAATGAATGATGGCGAATGAAACTGGGTAAGGATGTGGAAGGAAGCGGCCGTGGCCTGTCAGAAGGTACCGTCCCAGCATTTGCCTGGTGTTGAAAATGGGAAACCACGGAAAACCATTTCAAGGACAGCCGACGGTGGGGCTCGAACCCACGCGTCTACCGAGTCAGCAGAGAGCTTGGCCCCATGACCTAATGTTGCGCTTTAGCCAGCGTAGCCACTACTGTCGGTTGTAAAATTACCTACAGTAAAGTTGGAAATGTTTTCAGAAGACGTTGAAAGTTGGCAGCGCTTCTGGGAGCAGTTCAAATCTTCTGTTGATGATAACCCATCGTTGTCCACGATCAACAAACACGTATTCTTACGCGGCTATCTAGACGGAGAACCAAATCTACTAGTCGATGGTATCGCCGTCAGAGCGGCCACTTACGAAGACACAACGAGAATGCTCCACCAACGTTATGGAGATCGAAATAGAATTATTCAAGCGCACTTGGATTACTTGGAAACAATACAACCAATTCAGTTTGCCACACCCGAAACACTGAACAGCACGTTTATTGAATGTAATAGGCGTATTCAAGCACTTCGGTCATGAGGGGAAGATATCAATGCTTACGGGAGAATTTTGGCCCCACATACAAATTACCATTTGGCCTTTCATGCAGCACATTTCTGTTATCTGCAACCCTTAGAGAATTAGCTACAACACACATACACTCATTTCCTTCCGCAGCCATGCTTGTGGATAAATGCACGTACATGAATGACTTCGTTACTTCACTCACGGAAGAATCAGAGCTCTTCACAATATACACAGAGCTTACAACACTCATCAAGCTTCCCATGTCGAAGTGGGTCACCAACTCGGCATCACTTCATGAAACTTGGAAAACACATGGTTTAACACCACAGATAAAGGCACAGGTCCTGGGAATTGATTGCAATACCAAGTGTGATTTACTTTCTACTTCGTCAAATGATATCTTGAAAAATCTTTCGGAGCTACATGCTACTAAGCGAAACCTACTTCAAATAACCTCCAGATTGTACGATCCACTAAGTCTCTACTCACCAATAACAATACTCGGGAAGCTACTTTTTAAGGAGCCCTGGTGCCGAGGACTCGGTTGGAACGAGACACTCCCCTCTGATATCGGTGAAAAGTGGTCATTATGGTGCTCAAATCTAACATACCTGTCAAACATACGCATTTCACGCTGGGTAGGAGCTTTAAGCCCCCAACTTGGAGGCTCCACACTCCATGTCTTCTGCAACGCTTCTGAAAGGGCGTATGATGCAGTCATATATTTACGCACACAGTCGGAAGTAAAAACAACAGTAGAACTGGTTTGCAGCAAAGCCAGACCAGCACCAATGAAAAGGATCACTCTTCCTCATCTAGAATTGCTTGCAACTGTAGTAGGAGCAAGACATTTGCATTACTTCTGCCAGGCCACGAGTAGCGACATTCCAAAGGCAACATTATGGACAGATTCCACCATCACCCTTGGCTGGATATGCAGTGAACCTCATCGCTGGATGACCTTCGTGTGTAACCGCGCTACCGAAATCGTCGCATCAACTTCACCCTCCCAGTGGAAGCATTGTCCAGGAACTGACAACCCAGCAGACAACCTGTTTCGAGGTCTTCAAGCCTCGGAACTGGCACCGACAGACACATGGTGGCACGGCCTCACTTGGCTCAAGGACTCATCAGAATTATGGCCTCATGACTTTGTACCCGAGCATTCTTCACTCCCAGAAGCGCGAAAAGCGATACATCAAGCGCTCGTAGTCACCACAGACGAACCCCTTATCACTTTTTCTATCTTCAGCTCTTACACTAAGCTACTCCGTAATGTACCGTTATTCTCATATCCATATGACAAGTATTTTAGCGCGATGTTTGTTTGGGAGTTCAGCATGACTTGCGCTCGATAGGCGAGGTGAGCGCAACACATGATTGGAGATTACGGCATTTTCCGATTCACAGCGGGGAGACCCGAGACAGGGATCGGGCTCTGACACAACAAGCACAGGGCGAGTATTGACCAGTTTATTGATCGACCGCCAGGACCCCATTTTATGATGTATAAGAATAAATGAGAATAATATACATGCTTTGCAGCGTTGTGGATGATGAATTAACATATATCATATATATTTTAATATCTTTTCATGTTGATAATCTTAGTGGAACATATAAGTTATGAACTACATTCACCATTGAAATGGACTTTCGATCCAGACTAGCAGTGTGGTGGGGGTATTGAAGTCGTCTTGAAACCCTACGCTCACAGCGGAAGGCAGATTATATCTAGTCTCTGATGAAGACGCATCTCCTGGAGAGATATTTAACGCGTTTCGAAAGTGTAAGTTCGACGCGACAGTGCACGACACTTGGAAATTTAACAGAGTCCAGTAAAGAAGAACTCTGACATTTTTTATACACTATGTGGACTTGTTAAGGCACACACACAAGAATGGAACTTGTATTCATTTTCACAAGCAAGTCATACGCTCATTTTCACTTATGAACTTCAACTTTGCAGCATTCATTATGAACACTATAAGGAACTTTAGCACAATATAACAAGCTGCAATTCACGGTAGTGAACCTTTTGTGTGAAGGAATGCTATGCATACTGATATATAATTTCTTCAATGCAGTATTAACTCATGAACTCTGAACATTACTCCTCGTTTATATACGACACATTATTTGACAAGATGTCGAGAGGAACAGTTCTAATTCATACTATTTTGATCACTATGGCAGGTTAAACGCGTTAACATGAATACTGCTTGGCCTGCAGAGCTTCAAACATTTCAGTCAAAGCCGGTAACACTTTACGCTTACTACGGGGCCACCAGAGCACAGCTGATTAATGCCGAGAATGCAAGTTCTTAGTGGTAGTAATGCGTGGGTGTTTAATAACATTTCGGTTCGATATGAATATCGCGACGCTACGGTGGGACAGACATTGGTCTGGATGGAGTTGGAGTCCTGATGGAAGGGTAGCTGACCGTTCGTCCACGATGGATGATATCCTGTTAACCAGAGGGAACCAGTGGATTGGAGACGGGTGTTCCGAGGTTCGATTCCCATCGATCAGGGGAGTCCAGGCTATAACTACATTTGAGGGAAGAAATGATATGAAGGGCATATCAGTGCCTTCTTTTGATCTTCAGAATTCAACAAGGTACAGCTAAACCAGTCCAGTCTATCGTAGTAGAGTGTAGACATTTCAATATTATTTTTGCTGCCATTATTTCTTGTGTAATATTTTGAGTAGCATGTCGAAGTATAATTTCTAGGCATGACGTTCTATTCATGACTGGTCTTATGCTCGACAAGGTTTTTGATTCCCATATGGAATGCAACCATTTTCATTTTGTATTTGTAGTTTGATTCAGTAATATTAATAGTAAATTCTAGTTAAATTTAATTGAAGCTTCTTTAGTGTAGTGAAGAGGAATCCGTAGGAAACGACAGTGATTATACGTTTTTAGTACTGTGGTGAACATTTACATATGTCTTTCTTTGACATTTTTTCGCTTATGTAGACTCTGGTTTGAGCTACATGTATCACTGAACTCCAGAAAAGTTCGATATTCGAGTGATTTATTACGCAGATTAATGCTGATTTTTATAGCAAGTTATAGGCTTTTTGAAGCTTTGTTATAGAGAAGTTTAATCCTTCGCTTCTGCTAGGGACCATTATCTGTGCTTTTGAAGGGTAGAGACTTGTATAGTTTTCTAACCGGTCAATTGCGCTAATTGCTATGATCTGTGGTGTAGGAAATTTATTCGTTTTCTAAAATTCATTTGAGCAGGGGTGTACTGAACTTCGTTGTTATAAAAATAGATATTTGATTCATGATAGCCACGTTTGTGAAGGCTTATTTGAGATCCCTGTTAGATGGAATTGATAATCTTTATTAATACTAGTCAGTTGACTCACGATGATTCTGAAACAACATTCATTTTTTTATCAGCGTATATCCCAGATTTGATTAACGTGGAAGCACGTTTGATGAAGGAATTATGACTGTAATTATGTTTTTTGAAAGCATAGGTGTTTAATCCAGAGGAATTATTGAATTATTGAGAGAAACCAATCTATATAATTGGAAATAAATATAATGGTTTTGTATAAATTCTAATAACGATAGCCAAATATAATGATGATAACAATAATAAGCCGAAAATGAATTATAGTCATGAAATTCGTCGTTCACCAGTGAGGGTGACAAATAAGTGCAATTATCTATTCTAAAGACATATAAATTGTTGAAATCAGTGCTCAGGGGAGTACAAGTGTTTAATGGTAGAGCCGTATGGAGGCATGAGCAACGAAATTTATATTCAAGCGAATATTATGTGGTTTTCCATGGAATGTAGTCCATGATGACTGGTACTTTGAAGTCAGGTGCGACTTGACTGGCTTACAGATTGAATTCTGTTGTGTAGAATCATTCAGTTCATGGCATGAAAGATCAAACTATTTGTTGATTCATAATCCTTATTCTGGAATTAAATGCATTGCTGACAGAGGGTTTTTATAGTTATCCTAAGTCAGTCCACTCTGAAAATTACAGTTGTTATTGAGGTAATGTTCACCTCCACATAGCTTCATTGCTTGGTCGGAGAGGCCCATTTTTTAACAATTAACACTTATGAAATGACTTAAGAATATAACACTAATAGGAGGTTGTTGAATCTGGATACTTGCGAAAGGAAATACAGACACACTGGGAGTGTGCCACATTCACTGTACATTATTGTAAATTAGTGTATAAAAGGGTATATTGAACATGTAGGCAGACAAGAGCCTACCTAAATGTGGAATATTTTATTATAATGATCCAGTAGGATTAATGTTCACCATATTATGGTCATGGATTATTACGACATTTATCTATTTGTCTAATATAGTGAAATGCAAGTTCATCAGTGATCCATGTGGAATGCATTCACGTGACGTTGATATCAAATTCCATTTGAAGTTGAATTTGTTTTGTTTCTTGTGTGATATAGCATTTCTCTGCTATATACTGCTTTCTGAATAAATTTTTGATAGTTTTATTTTAATTCTTTACGTGTGACGTTTCATACACGTGATATGTTGCCATGTTAAGGAAACCATTGCGGCTATTTCAGAGTTTTCCACGCTCCAGAGATTACGTTTTCACGTAGTTTTCGTGTTCTTTTGAGCTATTTTTCCTTGTTGCTATGGATTTTCTTAACGTCTCCTCAGTTAGGTAATCCTGTGCCCCATTATCCTCGTCACTTGTTGGTAGAATCTGGTGGTTTTCTGGCCGGGGTTTTCAGGTTCTACGATCCGGTTACCATCGAGGGATTCCAACAAGCTGATGGTAGGTATTTTCGGGTACAGTACGATGGGCTGGATTCTTCAGTTTTGCAATAATCTTCGCAGATCAAATCATCAACACGGCGAACTAACAGGTTCATAAATAAATAATTGTCGCACTATGTTAATCTCCGTTGCCCAAAGGGAGAGTGTTCCAGCGGAATACGAGGCTCTAATGAATAACTTACCACTTCCAAAGAAATCCAAAATTACGAACTTTCAGCCCTCCAAACAAAATAATATCATCGTTTAGGAGATCGGCTTCGGTTTATGGACGCAAATGAACAACATCCTCTCCTCCTCGATGGCAGTATCCACTTCACTCATCTACTGATTAGACACACTCATGTCAAGCTGCACCATTTAGGAGTAAGGATTGTTTTTTCGGAATTACGAGCACAGTTTTGGATTATTCGCGCACGACAAACAATAAGGAAAGTTCTCCGCATATGCTTACCTTGCAAACTTGAAAACAACCCCCACGGGCAAATACCTGAAGCTCCACTACCAGCGGACAGAATTCAAGGCTCACTCCCATTCTTAGTCACAGGATTAGATTTCGCTGGGCCACTATATGCGAAACACAACAATACCGTCTCCAAGGTTTACGTTCTGTTGTTAACCTGCGCCACAACTAGAGCAGTTCATCTTGAGCTCACCTCCGACATGACAGTAGACAAATTTCCCCCGGCATTTCAAAGATTCGTCAGTCGTAGAGGTATTCCTCACACAGTGTACTCCGACAACGCAACTTCCTTCCACGCAGCCAACAAAGAACTGAGATAACTATGCACCAATTTCAAGAAAGACAAAACTGTCCACTACTTCACCACAAACTGCATTCACTGGAAGTTCATCGCGCCACGGGCGGCTTTGTGGGGAGGATGGTGGGAGAGAATGGTCGGCACGGTAAAGCGCTGCATAAGGAGGACCCTAGGACGCAGAGAAGTGGACCATGAAACTTTGAACACCAGCCTTACCAGTGTAGAAGCCGCAATAAATTCACGCCACTTGTTACAGGTTCAGATACCTTGACACCTGCCCATTTCCTGCACCTAGAACGACGCGTGATTACCATCCCTACAGGTCCAGAACCACCCTCACCTACGAGCCTAAAAAGGGAATTTCGGCTCCAACAACAATCTACACGGGATTTGTTGGCGAGATGGACAAAGGAGTACCTGTTGCAACTATGGAATTAACACCACGTCCGGCAAGTTACTGGAAAAGGAGTTGAAATACGGGTAGGAGACTTGGTACTCCTACAAGATGATGAACATAAACGTGTCATGTGGGACAGGACAGTCATCGAACAACTACGACCAGGTCGAGATGGCAAAATCGGGACAGTGATACTTCGAAGACCCAACGGACACCAAAACACACACCCCGTACAGCCGGTCATCCCCCTGGAGGTTGACCAGGGTAGGGAGAATGTGGGGAACTGTAGTATTCTCTCACGACAGTCTATGTATGTTCCATGATGGTCGTGGTGGCCGCGATGTGTAATGTCTTGTACCTTGGTGTTCCTTGCATTGCAATAAAGGGTAAGATGTCGTACCGTAAAGCGATTGTGTAGTATTATTAGTTTACAGACGTAATCTCTTCCAATTACCCACAAATATAATCATTATAATCCCACACCGTGTTCTTCTGCGTTGAATAACTCGTATTCTTGAAATGCTTATATCTGCAATTCCTGTGGTCCGATCTTCGAAACATTTGTACCAGTGGCTTCAAAAAGCATGGCCTATAAATCCTGCTACATCGTAAGTCTCCTAATCATAAATAATTATTTACCATTAATGAATTTCGTAGATTCAGCCCTGCGCGCCAGGCATGCACACTATACTTGACCAGGTGAACTCCCGAGCTGCGCTCGCTTCAACATCTGCATCCAGACTTCATGTTCCTAAAATTCCTCATCTGCAATGCTGGATAAGGGCACAGTACAGTATCTTTTATTACATTATCGGGAATTGACAATACATAGGATGATAATATTTATCCTTTAATTGTGATATTTTGTGTGTATTTAACGGACGTTATGTTCTGTTGTATTTTCGGAAACATTTCGCGTCAAAATCTATGTTTTTACGCAGTGTTAGCAATTACCATGTGCTTGCGCTAGGCCCACCAGATGACAGACGGGTGGCGTTGCCAAGCGTAATTACACGGCTTGAAAATTATAGATGGCGATGCATCAAACTATCCAGGAATGAAGATTGTGGTGGCCAGCATGGAATGGAAGTAAGATACTCATTCCCAGTTCTGTCCAAAGGAGACTTCAACTGTTGACCTTGATCTTCATCTCTTGACAACCCTTTGCTGGATCTGAGTTTTAGATATAACATATCAGTGGGTACTGCCACCTACAATTACCCAATATGTCACCCTTCTTGCTTAAACATCAAATCATATATTAACCATTCTCATATTTTTGTTATGTAGGCCTAGTACAAGAAATACTGAATGGTGGTAGTTGTTGGGATGCGTGGTTGATATCCCCCTCTCCATCTTTTGTACCTCTTCAGTGTGTGTTATTAGACCTGAAAAATAGCCTAATCAAGAGGCTGAATGGATCCCTCGTTATCGGCGCGCACACTCATCTCCTGCTGCGAGAAGTGGTGTGGTATTCAATAAGCTCTACGCTCCGATGGGAAAGCTTGGAACATACCGAGTAAAATGTGCATAGGGAGATTAACTCTACAGCAGAATTCAAATTGACGATCAGTACCGCTACAATAACCAAAGTATGGTCAAGTCATGTAGCTCCGTTGGTGTACCTAACCGGCATAAACTCAATATTTACTTGCATTTGTCCAAGGTAGGAATGTGAACAAGGAGAGGAAACATGTTACAGAATACACGCTACACCGATCGCTCATATATTTGCGAGGGAGCCTCTCGACCTTTACCCACGCTCCCTCACTTCGGTGACTTATATCGATGGAAAACTTGATATTTTTGTTAAAACGATATTGTCATGTAAATTTTTTTTATCATGAAAAACCCTCTCCTTTCCAACTTCGGGGTTTCTGGGCTTGAAATAAGAGCTTTTGATATTCTGGCTAACATGCTGAGTTACCACAAAGGAGATATTGTAAAATTTATTAGCGGGTGAATTAGTGATTGTATAGATGTATGAGCCTTCATTGGTCCTAAAACAACGACACAAATGGAAGATATACTTTTCCGAACAAAACTCGTTGAGACCTTATCTCAATCGATGAATAAATTTCCTGTCATTCAATACTTTATTGCTGAGATTAATAACAATCTCGTGTATTCTGAATCCCGTCCCAAACTATTTTCGAATAAATAATATCTCCTGTGCAATGGAAAACAATATGGATACAGTCAATCCCCAGTCCGGCTATTCTAATCCCATTCCAGTCCCGGTCTGAATTTCTGAGCATAAAATAGTTTTTACTTCATGTCCTGGCTACGCAATGTTATTGAGATTTATGTACTGTATGTAGATTTCCATTCGAGTAAAGGCGCGTACCCAGTGAGACAACGAAAACCTACTAACGACAACCAACCGCTTAGTTGGTCGAGATCTGCTTAGCGTGTTCGGGAGGCAAATGAGATCCAATGAAGCGGTTGGCCTTGTTTGAGATTCTGACTTCTGGCAGTAACATAAAAGGGTTGGCGTAGGGTTGGCCTTGGGATACATCTCCTAGAGTAGACGCCAGGTCAAATGTTCGTTGGTTAATTCTCGATTTGCCTAGTCTGTTGAACAGGTGTGTGTAGTATTAATTTCTTCTTGTGTTAAAAATTCTGGAGTATGGAGTGGAATAATGAGACTGCATTAAAACTGATAGATTTTCATCGTGCACGGCAATGTTTATGGGGACCCGCGAAGTGTGAACATAAAGACAAATAGAAAATATTAGACTCTTAGAGGGAAATAAGTGAACTTTAAGAAGGTCAGACATTAATTAGGTCCCACAACACAAAGCCCTAGTTTTGAAAAAGTTGATTTTCTTCTTTTTCTGATCAGCTACTAGCAGTAAAATAAATGTTGCACATGCGACATCCCTCATAATATCGGCCAGTAAAATTGTTGTGTTGTTTGATGAGGATGCGAGGCCGAACGCCAATGCGTTGGTGAAAAACATTGGTTGTTGTTCGTTAGCCTTCGTTAGCCTAGTGTGTACGTGCTTCAGGCTAAGCCTAATATACGCCAGACCATGTGACTCTGGTGTTTAGGGGGCTTTATACAGCACAGTTATGGCAAGAGCTACCGTCTTTATGCAACATTTAAGGACCTCTTGGGCTGCCAGGTTCCCATGTTTTAAGCAATTGATACATTTTAATGAACTATACAGAATATATGAAACAATTAGGTGCATACCGTATCTCCAAAGAAAACTCTGGGTTAGGAGTTTGAGTTGTGTAAAATATAGGCTTCTCTTTAAGGTTTGACATATAGACATAGTTACATCAAATGTATCTCTCGAAACTCCTTTCTTCGTATCCTGAAGGCTGATGGAGCAGGGGGAGAATTGGTATGCTTAAACCATATTAGTACGTTATACCACGGAATTAATTAGCTCAACACCAGTACGTAGCCTCTATGAGAGCTGCTGAGATAAAATAAAATATAAGAGACACCAACTGATGTACTGCTAGTGAGTGTATGAGTGTTGCGTGGTACACCTTGGTTAATGTACTCAGGTGCCTTCAGTAAAGGAAGTGGGCCGTATGTGACAGCAGACTAACTTTCCCCTAACTCTTCCAATAGTGAAAAACTGTTACCATCAACGTGTCGGTCTACTAACCCCCAAGCTTGCAGGTTCGCTCCTGGCCGTGGAAGTGATTTTTGAATGGTGGCAAAAATTACGGCACCATATCATGCGGAATGTCAAAGAACCCATTGGAATTCAGTAGGCCGTGTTCATAATGGCAAAATTAATCTCGGGATTTACCGCCAACACAAAGTTCCTCATTTCTCTACTAGAAAGCGCTATAGTGTTAATGGAGCTTAGATATCTAACCTCCTTGACTTTCATAGTGCTTCAAGGAACAACGAAATTCGACATGCAAGCTACCCTTTGTGTGTCAAATAACAAAGCTTGCACCCGGCAACCGAGGCCAAACGATATTATTATTATTATTATCATCCTATCATCAATTCAACACCGGCAGACCACATGCTTGCATCAATTCAAGGGCCTCACTGCTCCTTAGACAACTCCTTATATTATGACATCACATAGTTGTTTGTTATCAAAGAATGTCTTCATATAGTTCATAAGATATTCGATCATTTTACTGTTTACCCTTCTATTACTGCGTAAACAAATTTTAATCCCTACGTTATACATTGAAATTCATCCGAGAAAGAATAACTCCCATGTCCTGTCCCATTATTTACTGCATTACTCATCTGTGAATTGTACAGCATTTAACCATCCGATCTTATCTGCTCACAACAATATTAATTTAAATATTCACAGCTTCAAATACGTAATAATAAAACTGGAAAAATGCATCTAGCTTAAAACTGGATCGTAATTCAAATTGCCAAGTATTTCAAAAATGTTCATAAACAGTTCAATTTATTATTATTCATTATCCTTCGAAAATGTAGGCCTACAATGAATTATTTGAATTGTCCAAGTGTCGATTCAAAATAAAATAAATTCCTTGCTAGTGTTCATTAAAGATTAAACGAATCTAAGGCTGATGACCTATTACTCAATCGTACTAAAAGAAAAATCAAACTCCACTGACCTATTACTTCGGTTCATTATAGCTTGACGTATGACAAACCTAGAATGCGTAGAAAGAATTCGTAAATATACTTAATGTTTGGCTTCACTCAAATGTACTGAAAAGTGTTGATATTTCGCAGAAAAGAAATGTTCCAAACGCATAAAGCTAATAAAAATTACACGTTTGCTTACATTTTGATGGTGTTGATTTGAAGAATATTCAAGTGATGTGACCAACGTTTCGGTGGGCTTCCAGGCATCACCATTGCTCGTTCCCCGTCATCTCACGTCTTCTGTCGCGTATCAGCCTCCATTCTACTCGCAATACACTTAGCAACACATGCTCACGGATACGGTAACTTGTTCATAAGCTGCACACCTAACTCAGCGTGTCACAGGCATTATAGCTTGGGTTACCGAAAACATAGTGGTTTCGCCCCACTCACTCCGTGATTTCAGTCCAGCAATAATTTTCAGTACAGCTTTGACATACACTTTTAAGTTGATACTCTTACTGTCTTGCAACGGTTCAAATTAAATGTTTCGTGACATAGGAGCTAAACCTATCTGGGTAAGGAATATGCTTCCACACAACACGCCAGGCAATGTTGGTCCAGTCGTTGGCTAATGCTGTTGTCGGGTAATGAAGAATGCTTCAACACAAATCTGTAAAACAGATTGGCCCCTCTATGTTATTCCTAACCTGGGCTAAGGATATTCTCCTGCCGGATCTGAGTCAATAGATGACCCCAGTTCGTTGACTTATATTTGACCATGCAGACTGGTATTGCGAATAAATTAAGCGTTTTAAGTCAGGGCTGACTGTTGCAAATTATCGAGACAAAGCTGACTGTTCGATGAGTATGTAACTGTCTGAAGAATGACCGATCTCGGCTTTTATATTCTTCAGAGCTCGAGGTTCTAGCCCGATGACTCGCTGCTCCTCTTAATAAGCTTCGCTGTTAGCTCCAGTGCGCTTACCCTTGATCTATACCGTGTGTGGGGAACTGTAGTATTCCCTGACGATAGTCTATGTATGTTCCATGATGGTCGTGGTGGCCGTGATGTGTAATGTCTTGTATCTAGGTGTTCCTTGCATTGCAATAAAGGGTAAGATGGCATACCGTGAAGCGATTGTGTAGTATCGTTAGTCTACAGACGTAATCTCTTCCAATTACCCACAAATATAATCGTTATAGCCCCACATTTGGTGCCGAAAGCACGGGAAGGAACATTCATATTACCTTGAATAAACGGAATAAGATTCAAGAGACGCTGTTCATTACAGATAAGTTAAAATAAGCTATACGGTTACTCACTATAATTTGCAGGAGAATAGCGTACGGAAGAATTTGTTACGCACGATATAAATACTGGACACTATTTATATGCTACACTTACAATACAACATTAATATAATAACGCACGCACGTGTAAGCTACGATACCGCCATCTGTTAACAAAATACCTAATAGGAATAGGCCTACTGAACACGTATTACACGGACACTGAAGTTAGGAACACTTCATCACGACGAGTTCAGAAGAAATAGCTCTGAAACATAACAATATTAAGAGGAAACGCACACGAGAGAGGGCAAACACCACACGATTCATAAATGCTATAAACTTTTTTTAATGAAAACACTGATATTATAGAGTACGGGCAATATCGCGGGAGCTTGGAGGAAAGTTTAACATTACTCATTGAATTGCATAACGTATTACACGAACTCCTCACTGACACGGAATACTGCGAGGATGTTAAATCTTGTGACGATTACACTGACAAAGCAAAGTTAGCCATCCTACATGCCACTAGGCACATTTGAAAAGAAAATTTCTTCAGGCATGGCATATCGCATCATAAATCAACCTCCATCTTCACATCAGGCTCTACACACTACATTCAGTTACTCTGTAAAATTACCTACAGTATGTATTAAACCCTTTGGAAAATAGCATGTAGACAAGATTCAAAATTTCGGGGTCGTAATGGATTCTTGTGAATGTGATTTAGAGGTTTTGCTATCAACATAACTTCCAGGGTTCATAAGGTTAACTTATTATTATTATAAAGCCAAGAAAAACAACAGGATCTACTAACAAATGAAATTTATTAACTGAATCAAACATAAAAAAAAAACTATAACCACCCTTTTATTGTTCACTAGCGTGAACAGATCTGACATTGACCAGCCTGACATACCATGACGACACGGTATGACAGCTGTCAACAAGCATTGTGACTGCAATGTCACTTAAATCAAGGTAACAAAAGGAAACGGATCACAAGATCCAAATATAACAAACAAATAAAATAGTACAAAAATTTAATATTTATGAGCGACACGGGTTTTAAGACTAGTACAAGTAATGAGCATTTTGACGGGCGCTCGTTTCCGACCAAAACAGTTGGTTCGGGAACGGACTCCGTACTGCGAAGGACGAATTACGGAAATGTGGGAACAACAATTACATATTTATATACACTACTGACATGCTCTAACCTTAGATTACCACAACCAAATACACGTGTGTATTATTTAAAATAAGGGCTGCGGAATTACCGTCTTATACCTTAAACACTAGGAAGGCATAACATGACATGAACAGGTTTGGCCGGTTGCCAAATTATATTTATATGAATACAATGGCCTTGAAAATAAGAGCCAACAACAACAAAATACAACTTTTAATTTTCACGCCGGAAAGTTTGGCGTTTTAAAACAATGAACAAATAAGTCGTAGTAATGATAAAAGAAACTTGGATCGACAACATGGCAACTTCCCAAATTAAACCAAATAAAATAACCTTAACTCATTAGGCTTTAAAGCAAACATAACGTGTCATAACGAGCTGGAGACAACCGGGCCTGTTATCGCATCACCGAGAGAGTGGCTGATTTCTTCCCCCAAGTAGTAATTAGTGCCATGCTAAATATAGATTCTGGCCCATAGCCAGCGTACAGCACCTTTGCTAATCGCCACCTGTTAAACGCGTACAAATAAATAACACATTATCTCAAAACATCCTCTCAGGGATTTTTAAGAATACATTCCCAGGTCAAACTTATCCCCACGGATAACTAGTTTGCCGGAATGATATCGCAGTCATGGACAGGCTTTACCTCTCCTCATCATCATCACTTACACCCAAAAACACGTGGCACATTTCTCGAAGATCTCGTCGTAGCATTAATCAGCGCACCTCTCAGATAATGACACACAACATGTCCAAATGACAATAAAGAATAAATAACAGGATCAGTCCTAGCCCGAGTTATCAAAGCAACAAAATGCAAATATTCCCCCCACGTAGTAATTAGTTTAACATATCATTAAATCAGTCCATTTATCATTGTCGTTCCTAGGTTCTCATTCATGGCTACACTTTTTATAGATACGTTAATCGATGCGGCCATTTCGCAAGAATTACGTATACATAAGGAAAACATTTATATTACAAAATTTACTGTACAACATAATTGTCACGCAATGCCAAAAATTACTATACGCATGTCAGTTAAGAAATCAAACCCTGAAATTTAAATTAAACCACACAAATAAAATCTATACAAAGTTCCACACATCTCTCGCGATTCCCCTCGTCCAAAATCAATAAATCAATTTTTTAATACTCATCACTTAAACTGCTTTCCAGAGGCCTCCCGCCTCGTCAATTCCCATCATTAGGCCGTTAGCCCATAACACTGATGGTAATGGAGGATGAAGCTTGCTGTCTTCTCTCCATGGTCGACATTTTGCTGCTGTTAAAACACAATTAAATCAAAGTTTTTAAACTGTTCTATCTGCGTTCTAAGTATTTTATTTCCTCAGATCGTCCTATGCAGAATCGTCGACTTTCCCTATTCTATGGCTAATTGCCATCTCACAATTTATGAAAATTTCCAACTTCGTTGCCGACACACAACTATAATTTTAAAACCATATCGTCTTAAGGACGTCTTAAATGACTGTCGAAGAATAATTAGGAGTGTCCCGGTTCATCTCAGACATTTGTATATATACAGAAAGCCTAAAGTTTCAATGGTGGGAGTAAAACAGCTCCTCAATATTTTAAGTAATGGGCCTATAATTATGTGTGACCTCTCAAAATTCTTGTATTTTCTCACAGGTCGCGAATCTGCCGTCGAACAAGCAAACCGATCGCTAGATCTTTTTATAACCGATTGCCGCGCAAAACACACTGACGCTATGTTCTGGCGTCATGCTTTCTTATTGGTCAGATAAGTTGGCGTTGGAGCTCTGACCTTACAAATCCCGCCCTTATTTTGACGTCACGACTATTCTCCTCTCTCTCACTCCTTGCCTTGTACGCAGCATTTTGGCCTTCTATGGTCACGTACGCCACAGCGTCATATCTGATTTTCTCAGAAATCCAAGAATAACATTGGTTGTGAAACTATTGGTCATTTCCAGCCAGCACGTAGCATGTCTTACCAAGTCCAGATTTCTTGCTACATCAATTTTACTCAAATATCCAGCATTTCATGTATTTAGTATTTCCATCGTTCTTATTAATATGAAACATTATTATTGGACACAATGATAAGGGTTCAGTATGTCTACCCCTTATTATTCCCGTTTTCCAACGGGGTCGGGGATGAGATGGGATGGAAGTCTTTGTGGCGATGGTTTTTACGGCCGGATGCCCTTCCTGACGCCAACCTCATGAGATGAGTTAATGAGAGATGAAATGAATGATGGCGAATGAAACTGGGTAAGGATGTGGAAGGAAGCGGCCGTGGCCTGTCAGAAGGTACCGTCCCAGCATTTGCCTGGTGTTGAAAATGGGAAACCACGGAAAACCATTTCAAGGACAGCCGACGGTGGGGCTCGAACCCACGCGTCTACCGAGTCAGCAGAGAGCTTGGCCCCATGACCTAATGTTGCGCTTTAGCCAGCGTAGCCACTACTGTCGGTTGTAAAATTACCTACAGTAAAGTTGGAAATGTTTTCAGAAGACGTTGAAAGTTGGCAGCGCTTCTGGGAGCAGTTCAAATCTTCTGTTGATGATAACCCATCGTTGTCCACGATCAACAAACACGTATTATTACGCGGCTATCTAGACGGAGAACCAAATCTACTAGTCGATGGTATCGCCGTCAGAGCGGCCACTTACGAAGACACAACGAGAATGCTCCACCAACGTTATGGAGATCGAAATAGAATTATTCAAGCGCACTTGGATTACTTGGAAACAATACAACCAATTCAGTTTGCCACACCCGAAACACTGAACAGCACGTTTATTGAATGTAATAGGCGTATTCAAGCACTTCGGTCATGAGGGGAAGATATCAATGCTTACGGGAGAATTTTGGCCCCACATACAAATTACCATTTGGCCTTTCATGCAGCACATTTCTGTTATCTGCAACCCTTAGAGAATTAGCTACAACACACATACACTCATTTCCTTCCGCAGCCATGCTTGTGGATAAATGCACGTACATGAATGACTTCGTTACTTCACTCACGGAAGAATCAGAGCTCTTCACAATATACACAGAGCTTACAACACTCATCAAGCTTCCCATGTCGAAGTGGGTCACCAACTCGGCATCACTTCATGAAACTTGGAAAACACATGGTTTAACACCACAGATAAAGGCACAGGTCCTGGGAATTGATTGCAATACCAAGTGTGATTTACTTTCTACTTCGTCAAATGATATCTTGAAAAATCTTTCGGAGCTACATGCTACTAAGCGAAACCTACTTCAAATAACCTCCAGATTGTACGATCCACTAAGTCTCTACTCACCAATAACAATACTCGGGAAGCTACTTTTTAAGGAGCCCTGGTGCCGAGGACTCGGTTGGAACGAGACACTCCCCTCTGATATCGGTGAAAAGTGGTCATTATGGTGCTCAAATCTAACATACCTGTCAAACATACGCATTTCACGCTGGGTAGGAGCTTTAAGCCCCCAACTTGGAGGCTCCACACTCCATGTCTTCTGCAACGCTTCTGAAAGGGCGTATGATGCAGTCATATATTTACGCACACAGTCGGAAGTAAAAACAACAGTAGAACTGGTTTGCAGCAAAGCCAGACCAGCACCAATGAAAAGGATCACTCTTCCTCATCTAGAATTGCTTGCAACTGTAGTAGGAGCAAGACATTTGCATTACTTCTGCCAGGCCACGAGTAGCGACATTCCAAAGGCAACATTATGGACAGATTCCACCATCACCCTTGGCTGGATATGCAGTGAACCTCATCGCTGGATGACCTTCGTGTGTAACCGCGCTACCGAAATCGTCGCATCAACTTCACCCTCCCAGTGGAAGCATTGTCCAGGAACTGACAACCCAGCAGACAACCTGTTTCGAGGTCTTCAAGCCTCGGAACTGGCACCGACAGACACATGGTGGCACGGCCTCACTTGGCTCAAGGACTCATCAGAATTATGGCCTCATGACTTTGTACCCGAGCATTCTTCACTCCCAGAAGCGCGAAAAGCGATACATCAAGCGCTCGTAGTCACCACAGACGAACCCCTTATCACTTTTTCTATCTTCAGCTCTTACACTAAGCTACTCCGTAATGTACCGTTATTCTCATATCCATATGACAAGTATTTTAGCGCGATGTTTGTTTGGGAGTTCAGCATGACTTGCGCTCGATAGGCGAGGTGAGCGCAACACATGATTGGAGATTACGGCATTTTCCGATTCACAGCGGGGAGACCCGAGACAGGGATCGGGCTCTGACACAACAAGCACAGGGCGAGTATTGACCAGTTTATTGATCGACCGCCAGGACCCCATTTTATGATGTATAAGAATAAATGAGAATAATATACATGCTTTGCAGCGTTGTGGATGATGAATTAACATATATCATATATATTTTAATATCTTTTCATGTTGATAATCTTAGTGGAACATATAAGTTATGAACTACATTCACCATTGAAATGGACTTTCGATCCAGACTAGCAGTGTGGTGGGGGTATTGAAGTCGTCTTGAAACCCTACGCTCACAGCGGAAGGCAGATTATATCTAGTCTCTGATGAAGACGCATCTCCTGGAGAGATATTTAACGCGTTTCGAAAGTGTAAGTTCGACGCGACAGTGCACGACACTTGGAAATTTAACAGAGTCCAGTAAAGAAGAACTCTGACATTTTTTATACACTATGTGGACTTGTTAAGGCACACACACAAGAATGGAACTTGTATTCATTTTCACAAGCAAGTCATACGCTCATTTTCACTTATGAACTTCAACTTTGCAGCATTCATTATGAACACTATAAGGAACTTTAGCACAATATAACAAGCTGCAATTCACGGTAGTGAACCTTTTGTGTGAAGGAATGCTATGCATACTGATATATAATTTCTTCAATGCAGTATTAACTCATGAACTCTGAACATTACTCCTCGTTTATATACGACACATTATTTGACAAGATGTCGAGAGGAACAGTTCTAATTCATACTATTTTGATCACTATGGCAGGTTAAACGCGTTAACATGAATACTGCTTGGCCTGCAGAGCTTCAAACATTTCAGTCAAAGCCGGTAACACTTTACGCTTACTACGGGGCCACCAGAGCACAGCTGATTAATGCCGAGAATGCAAGTTCTTAGTGGTAGTAATGCGTGGGTGTTTAATAACATTTCGGTTCGATATGAATATCGCGACGCTACGGTGGGACAGACATTGGTCTGGATGGAGTTGGAGTCCTGATGGAAGGGTAGCTGACCGTTCGTCCACGATGGATGATATCCTGTTAACCAGAGGGAACCAGTGGATTGGAGACGGGTGTTCCGAGGTTCGATTCCCATCGATCAGGGGAGTCCAGGCTATAACTACATTTGAGGGAAGAAATGATATGAAGGGCATATCAGTGCCTTCTTTTGATCTTCAGAATTCAACAAGGTACAGCTAAACCAGTCCAGTCTATCGTAGTAGAGTGTAGACATTTCAATATTATTTTTGCTGCCATTATTTCTTGTGTAATATTTTGAGTAGCATGTCGAAGTATAATTTCTAGGCATGACGTTCTATTCATGACTGGTCTTATGCTCGACAAGGTTTTTGATTCCCATATGGAATGCAACCATTTTCATTTTGTATTTGTAGTTTGATTCAGTAATATTAATAGTAAATTCTAGTTAAATTTAATTGAAGCTTCTTTAGTGTAGTGAAGAGGAATCCGTAGGAAACGACAGTGATTATACGTTTTTAGTACTGTGGTGAACATTTACATATGTCTTTCTTTGACATTTTTTCGCTTATGTAGACTCTGGTTTGAGCTACATGTATCACTGAACTCCAGAAAAGTTCGATATTCGAGTGATTTATTACGCAGATTAATGCTGATTTTTATAGCAAGTTATAGGCTTTTTGAAGCTTTGTTATAGAGAAGTTTAATCCTTCGCTTCTGCTAGGGACCATTATCTGTGCTTTTGAAGGGTAGAGACTTGTATAGTTTTCTAACCGGTCAATTGCGCTAATTGCTATGATCTGTGGTGTAGGAAATTTATTCGTTTTCTAAAATTCATTTGAGCAGGGGTGTACTGAACTTCGTTGTTATAAAAATAGATATTTGATTCATGATAGCCACGTTTGTGAAGGCTTATTTGAGATCCCTGTTAGATGGAATTGATAATCTTTATTAATACTAGTCAGTTGACTCACGATGATTCTGAAACAACATTCATTTTTTTATCAGCGTATATCCCAGATTTGATTAACGTGGAAGCACGTTTGATGAAGGAATTATGACTGTAATTATGTTTTTTGAAAGCATAGGTGTTTAATCCAGAGGAATTATTGAATTATTGAGAGAAACCAATCTATATAATTGGAAATAAATATAATGGTTTTGTATAAATTCTAATAACGATAGCCAAATATAATGATGATAACAATAATAAGCCGAAAATGAATTATAGTCATGAAATTCGTCGTTCACCAGTGAGGGTGACAAATAAGTGCAATTATCTATTCTAAAGACATATAAATTGTTGAAATCAGTGCTCAGGGGAGTACAAGTGTTTAATGGTAGAGCCGTATGGAGGCATGAGCAACGAAATTTATATTCAAGCGAATATTATGTGGTTTTCCATGGAATGTAGTCCATGATGACTGGTACTTTGAAGTCAGGTGCGACTTGACTGGCTTACAGATTGAATTCTGTTGTGTAGAATCATTCAGTTCATGGCATGAAAGATCAAACTATTTGTTGATTCATAATCCTTATTCTGGAATTAAATGCATTGCTGACAGAGGGTTTTTATAGTTATCCTAAGTCAGTCCACTCTGAAAATTACAGTTGTTATTGAGGTAATGTTCACCTCCACATAGCTTCATTGCTTGGTCGGAGAGGCCCATTTTTTAACAATTAACACTTATGAAATGACTTAAGAATATAACACTAATAGGAGGTTGTTGAATCTGGATACTTGCGAAAGGAAATACAGACACACTGGGAGTGTGCCACATTCACTGTACATTATTGTAAATTAGTGTATAAAAGGGTATATTGAACATGTAGGCAGACAAGAGCCTACCTAAATGTGGAATATTTTATTATAATGATCCAGTAGGATTAATGTTCACCATATTATGGTCATGGATTATTACGACATTTATCTATTTGTCTAATATAGTGAAATGCAAGTTCATCAGTGATCCATGTGGAATGCATTCACGTGACGTTGATATCAAATTCCATTTGAAGTTGAATTTGTTTTGTTTCTTGTGTGATATAGCATTTCTCTGCTATATACTGCTTTCTGAATAAATTTTTGATAGTTTTATTTTAATTCTTTACGTGTGACGTTTCATACACGTGATATGTTGCCATGTTAAGGAAACCATTGCGGCTATTTCAGAGTTTTCCACGCTCCAGAGATTACGTTTTCACGTAGTTTTCGTGTTCTTTTGAGCTATTTTTCCTTGTTGCTATGGATTTTCTTAACGTCTCCTCAGTTAGGTAATCCTGTGCCCCATTATCCTCGTCACTTGTTGGTAGAATCTGGTGGTTTTCTGGCCGGGGTTTTCAGGTTCTACGATCCGGTTACCATCGAGGGATTCCAACAAGCTGATGGTAGGTATTTTCGGGTACAGTACGATGGGCTGGATTCTTCAGTTTTGCAATAATCTTCGCAGATCAAATCATCAACACGGCGAACTAACAGGTTCATAAATAAATAATTGTCGCACTATGTTAATCTCCGTTGCCCAAAGGGAGAGTGTTCCAGCGGAATACGAGGCTCTAATGAATAACTTACCACTTCCAAAGAAATCCAAAATTACGAACTTTCAGCCCTCCAAACAAAATAATATCATCGTTTAGGAGATCGGCTTCGGTTTATGGACGCAAATGAACAACATCCTCTCCTCCTCGATGGCAGTATCCACTTCACTCATCTACTGATTAGACACACTCATGTCAAGCTGCACCATTTAGGAGTAAGGATTGTTTTTTCGGAATTACGAGCACAGTTTTGGATTATTCGCGCACGACAAACAATAAGGAAAGTTCTCCGCATATGCTTACCTTGCAAACTTGAAAACAACCCCCACGGGCAAATACCTGAAGCTCCACTACCAGCGGACAGAATTCAAGGCTCACTCCCATTCTTAGTCACAGGATTAGATTTCGCTGGGCCACTATATGCGAAACACAACAATACCGTCTCCAAGGTTTACGTTCTGTTGTTAACCTGCGCCACAACTAGAGCAGTTCATCTTGAGCTCACCTCCGACATGACAGTAGACAAATTTCCCCCGGCATTTCAAAGATTCGTCAGTCGTAGAGGTATTCCTCACACAGTGTACTCCGACAACGCAACTTCCTTCCACGCAGCCAACAAAGAACTGAGATAACTATGCACCAATTTCAAGAAAGACAAAACTGTCCACTACTTCACCACAAACTGCATTCACTGGAAGTTCATCGCGCCACGGGCGGCTTTGTGGGGAGGATGGTGGGAGAGAATGGTCGGCACGGTAAAGCGCTGCATAAGGAGGACCCTAGGACGCAGAGAAGTGGACCATGAAACTTTGAACACCAGCCTTACCAGTGTAGAAGCCGCAATAAATTCACGCCACTTGTTACAGGTTCAGATACCTTGACACCTGCCCATTTCCTGCACCTAGAACGACGCGTGATTACCATCCCTACAGGTCCAGAACCACCCTCACCTACGAGCCTAAAAAGGGAATTTCGGCTCCAACAACAATCTACACGGGATTTGTTGGCGAGATGGACAAAGGAGTACCTGTTGCAACTATGGAATTAACACCACGTCCGGCAAGTTACTGGAAAAGGAGTTGAAATACGGGTAGGAGACTTGGTACTCCTACAAGATGATGAACATAAACGTGTCATGTGGGACAGGACAGTCATCGAACAACTACGACCAGGTCGAGATGGCAAAATCGGGACAGTGATACTTCGAAGACCCAACGGACACCAAAACACACACCCCGTACAGCCGGTCATCCCCCTGGAGGTTGACCAGGGTAGGGAGAATGTGGGGAACTGTAGTATTCTCTCACGACAGTCTATGTATGTTCCATGATGGTCGTGGTGGCCGCGATGTGTAATGTCTTGTACCTTGGTGTTCCTTGCATTGCAATAAAGGGTAAGATGTCGTACCGTAAAGCGATTGTGTAGTATTATTAGTTTAAAGACGTAATCTCTTCCAATTACCCACAAATATAATCATTATAATCCCACACCGTGTTCTTCTGCGTTGAATAACTCGTATTCTTGAAATGCTTATATCTGCAATTCCTGTGGTCCGATCTTCGAAACATTTGTACCAGTGGCTTCAAAAAGCATGGCCTATAAATCCTGCTACATCGTAAGTCTCCTAATCATAAATAATTATTTACCATTAATGAATTTCGTAGATTCAGCCCTGCGCGCCAGGCATGCACACTATACTTGACCAGGTGAACTCCCGAGCTGCGCTCGCTTCAACATCTGCATCCAGACTTCATGTTCCTAAAATTCCTCATCTGCAATGCTGGATAAGGGCACAGTACAGTATCTTTTATTACATTATCGGGAATTGACAGTACATAGGATGATAATATTTATCCTTTAATTGTGATATTTTGTGTGTATTTAACGGACGTTATGTTCTGTTGTATTTTCGGAAACATTTCGCGTCAAAATCTATGTTTTTACGCAGTGTTAGCAATTACCATGTGCTTGCGCTAGGCCCACCAGATGACAGACGGGTGGCGTTGCCAAGCGTAATTACACGGCTTGAAAATTATAGATGGCGATGCATCAAACTATCCAGGAATGAAGATTGTGGTGGCCAGCATGGAATGGAAGTAAGATACTCATTCCCAGTTCTGTCCAAAGGAGACTTCAACTGTTGACCTTGATCTTCATCTCTTGACAACCCTTTGCTGGATCTGAGTTTTAGATATAACATATCAGTGGGTACTGCCACCTACAATTACCCAATATGTCACCCTTCTTGCTTAAACATCAAATCATATATTAACCATTCTCATATTTTTGTTATGTAGGCCTAGTACAAGAAATACTGAATGGTGGTAGTTGTTGGGATGCGTGGTTGATATCCCCCTCTCCATCTTTTGTACCTCTTCAGTGTGTGTTATTAGACCTGAAAAATAGCCTAATCAAGAGGCTGAATGGATCCCTCGTTATCGGCGCGCACACTCATCTCCTGCTGCGAGAAGTGGTGTGGTATTCAATAAGCTTTACGCTCCGATGGGAAAGCTTGGAACATACCGAGTAAAATGTGCATAGGGAGATTAACTCTACAGCAGAATTCAAATTGACGATCAGTACCGCTACAATAACCAAAGTATGGTCAAGTCATGTAGCTCCGTTGGTGTACCTAACCGGCATAAACTCAATATTTACTTGCATTTGTCCAAGGTAGGAATGTGAACAAGGAGAGGAAACATGTTACAGAATACACGCTACACCGATCGCTCATATATTTGCGAGGGAGCCTCTCGACCTTTACCCACGCTCCCTCACTTCGGTGACTTATATCGATGGAAAACTTGATATTTTTGTTAAAACGATATTGTCATGTAATTTTTTTTTATCATGAAAAACCCTCTCCTTTCCAACTTCGGGGTTTCTGGGCTTGAAATAAGAGCTTTTGATATTCTGGCTAACATGCTGAGTTACCACAAAGGAGATATTGTAAAATTTATTAGCGGGTGAATTAGTGATTGTATAGATGTATGAGCCTTCATTGGTCCTAAAACAACGACACAAATGGAAGATATACTTTTCCGAACAAAACTCGTTGAGACCTTATCTCAATCGATGAATAAATTTCCTGTCATTCAATACTTTATTGCTGAGATTAATAACAATCTCGTGTATTCTGAATCCCGTCCCAAACTATTTTCGAATAAATAATATCTCCTGTGCAATGGAAAACAATATGGATACAGTCAATCCCCAGTCCGGCTATTCTAATCCCATTCCAGTCCCGGTCTGAATTTCTGAGCATAAAATAGTTTTTACTTCATGTCCTGGCTACGCAATGTTATTGAGATTTATGTACTGTATGTAGATTTCCATTCGAGTAAAGGCGCGTACCCAGTGAGACAACGAAAACCTACTAACGACAACCAACCGCTTAGTTGGTCGAGATCTGCTTAGCGTGTTCGGGAGGCAAATGAGATCCAATGAAGCGGTTGGCCTTGTTTGAGATTCTGACTTCTGGCAGTAACATAAAAGGGTTGGCGTAGGGTTGGCCTTGGGATACATCTCCTAGAGTAGACGCCAGGTCAAATGTTCGTTGGTTAATTCTCGATTTGCCTAGTCTGTTGAACAGGTGTGTGTAGTATTAATTTCTTCTTGTGTTAAAAATTCTGGAGTATGGAGTGGAATAATGAGACTGCATTAAAACTGATAGATTTTCATCGTGCACGGCAATGTTTATGGGGACCCGCGAAGTGTGAACATAAAGACAAATAGAAAATATTAGACTCTTAGAGGGAAATAAGTGAACTTTAAGAAGGTCAGACATTAATTAGGTCCCACAACACAAAGCCCTAGTTTTGAAAAAGTTGATTTTCTTCTTTTTCTGATCAGCTACTAGCAGTAAAATAAATGTTGCACATGCGACATCCCTCATAATATCGGCCAGTAAAATTGTTGTGTTGTTTGATGAGGATGCGAGGCCGAACGCCAATGCGTTGGTGAAAAACATTGGTTGTTGTTCGTTAGCCTTCGTTAGCCTAGTGTGTACGTGCTTCAGGCTAAGCCTAATATACGCCAGACCATGTGACTCTGGTGTTTAGGGGGCTTTATACAGCACAGTTATGGCAAGAGCTACCGTCTTTATGCAACATTTAAGGACCTCTTGGGCTGCCAGGTTCCCATGTTTTAAGCAATTGATACATTTTAATGAACTATACAGAATATATGAAACAATTAGGTGCATACCGTATCTCCAAAGAAAACTCTGGGTTAGGAGTTTGAGTTGTGTAAAATATAGGCTTCTCTTTAAGGTTTGACATATAGACATAGTTACATCAAATGTATCTCTCGAAACTCCTTTCTTCGTATCCTGAAGGCTGATGGAGCAGGGGGAGAATTGGTATGCTTAAACCATATTAGTACGTTATACCACGGAATTAATTAGCTCAACACCAGTACGTAGCCTCTATGAGAGCTGCTGAGATAAAATAAAATATAAGAGACACCAACTGATGTACTGCTAGTGAGTGTATGAGTGTTGCGTGGTACACCTTGGTTAATGTACTCAGGTGCCTTCAGTAAAGGAAGTGGGCCGTATGTGACAGCAGACTAACTTTCCCCTAACTCTTCCAATAGTGAAAAACTGTTACCATCTTTTAATCTCTTGAGATGTATTCTACTCTAATAGGATCTTGCTCTGCGACTTTATTTCCGGAGAGGGAAGGGTACCATGGGGAGGTCAGGGGTAGGGGTATAGGGTTACCATGAATCCTCCTTTTGTAGTATAAAATAAAGTTATTGGTTTAACGTCCCTTTTAAGATCTGAGGCTTTTAGAGACTCCAGGGTGCCGGAATTGTGCCCCTTAGGGTATCATTAACGTGCCAGTAAATCTATTGACACGGCTCTTTCGCATTTGCCCGCCATTAAATGCCCACTGACTGCGCCAGGATTCGATCGTTACCATTGAGTCACGCAGATAGTCCTTTTGTAGTATAAGTCCTCCAGATTTCATCTCGCCTTTCCTCCGTTTTGGAATTTCAAAACAGGTCCTTTGCTCAGTATTTCAAGAGAACGAGTTAATAGATTAGTGGTGAGTAACGCAGTAAATAGAAAACATGCATCACTCAGTTCCATTAGTGAAGTTCCTTAAGTATACTGAAGAATTATATGAATCATCTGGACAATTTTTGAGTTTTGCTTAAAAATTCCTGGCATTAATTCCAACATTGGAAGAGATTTCATTCCGAACACCCAGTGGAGTGACTAACCCGTACAAGGTGTATTTGCAGCAAAATAATCAATAAACATCTGAGTTTACAAGGGGGGTTTATGGCCCATCTCCTCCCAACCAAATAGTTCATATCCTTGGAAGCTGGTGAAAAGAGCAATATCCAGGTCTTGCAATACCCGTTGGTTCAGAACTATTTGACTGAACTCAAGTCCAAAACCGATGTTCTTCGAAATGCCATACATACGGGTTGGATTGATTCCTTTAATTTTGATGCAATGCATTATAAGTCATGCAGCAGAATTGGAATACATTTTAAATGAAATTAAATTTAGATATTAATTTGAGTTATTTCAGTGCATTTTCGTAAAATTTAATAAAGCCTTATATGATCAACTTTTGTCCATGAGTGTGTGGCTGGACCACTGTAAATGAAATTTGGTAATTATCCAGAGATCAGAAATGTGCATTTCTTATTTACGTAACGATCAGCAATACGAAATGGAAGCCGGGTGAAATATCTAATCAGAGTTCAATATCTCTGACTATATTGCAGATATCAGCTTGAAATTGTATGACCTGATAGAAGAATACCATATAAGCTCAATTCTTAAAATCGTGACAAGCAAGAAACCAACGTGGTGGATAGGCCTACATAAAATCCAGAATTTGCCTTTCCTAGGAACGCATTACAGCTACCTATCTGAAATCTTGAACCATGTTCGAAGACTAGAAAGCAAGTTTTCTGATATCATTTTTCGGATACTGACAAACAAAAAAACAAAGTACAATGGTGTCTATGAAAATACTATAAATTTGCCTTTGCTCGGAGCCTATTACAGGTATTTTTTTATATACTATTATGAAACAAGTTAATTAGTGTGGCTTTAAAAACCTTATCAGTCAAAACAATAGTGGTTGCGCAAATATATAGCTTTATTTTCATAAAACATGGCGTGTATGTCACTTCTTCGGATATGAATTCCTTTATATCAGCACGAAATGATTTCATCTCTGTGATGATCCGATGCAATGTGTGAAACAATTATTACTTAAGATTTTGTTGTGTAGTAATTATCAATTACAGATAGCGTGTAAGATCATGTTTAAAAAGGAACATGTATTTCTAAAGTGTCATAGAAAACAATCACAGCACATTTTGGCAAGATGAACGTTGTTGTGCTAATCCTTTTACAATACCGATAATAGTTCATCACACGGAAACTTAATTTAACTGAATTCCTAGAGGGAATTGATCCCTATAATATATGAAAATAGGTGGATTAGTTCTTTATAGAACTACTTGTTTCAGTTGTAACTATCAGGTGTCCCAAACTAGGATATTGAAAATGTTTACCTTTTTTTCAGCAGTGATATTTTGAAGTTGCAGAATGCTATTCGTAGCCAAAATGCCTTTCTGCCATTGCACTTCCCGGTGGCAAGCGAGTGTAAAACTTCTGGTTTATATTAAGCACACCAGGTGTCACTGCTGTCTCCCATAGAATACAATGTGGGTCACTTTACCTGCAACAAAGAGGACATAATTAAACAAAATCGCTAATGCAAAGAGGGATTTCAACATTGGATGAAAGAAAATTATTTTATATTTGTAAAATATACTGGAATAAACATATGGGAGCTATAGCAAGAAGGTACTCATCAGGAAGAGACTAACGGCAATTTAGCAATGGGTACACTAGACTGTAAGGCCACGTGATGTGAAAGAAGGATGAAAGATCAGGCCCTACTTTAGGAATTAACGAATTCAGTTATTGACGGTAGGAGAAGCAGAGGTAGACATACGAGGCGATGGCTAACTGCAGTGCTTAATGACTTCAAACGGAGTGATGTAGACGTAGATGAGATCAGATTGTAAATAGGGGATCGCGGAGACAACTCGTTAGATCACAAACGCTTATAGGTGGAAAGCACAACAGACTATAATGAACATACAAGCAACCTCATCCAACGTGTTTATCCAGAACCTTCCCATTACGAGCACCCTTCCGCCAATACCTACATCTACATGCCCCTTTAAAAATTCGCTTGTCCTTCATAGTTGTCACCTCCAAATTGTGAATGAGATATCCTGAATCTACGCAATACAGATTGTTTTAAGTGGTGTAACATTTAGTTCATCAGCTTCATTCAAATATAGCAAAGTCGGTATGAATACTGAGTGAGTTATAAAATGTTTAGTCTGGAAACTAACTTCCCTCTAACAAATTACAATACTTCGCAACTGAGAACTCATTGTAATGATCTCTCTACACCTTGAATCTACCTCAATCCCTACCCGATCATCTCGGAATAATTTTACTTCAAATGATCCAACTTCTACTATTTAGGTCCTCCTAAGTGGCTTTCAAGCTTCTTGCTTTTCTTTCCTGTACACATCACTACCATAATCTCTAAAACTCTCTTCAAATTCTAACAAGTACGTCTATAAGCTTTTGACGGAGTCTGTTATTATAAGAAGGTCATCAGCTAAGTCCCAACTCCTCACTTGACTTTCGCCGATCTGAATCCCATCCTGTCAATGATAACCCTCAGTAAATGGCCCAGATATGTAAATGTACAGCAATGCTGAAAGATTGGAGCGTTGTCCCGCTGTAATAACTACTTTGAACAAAAAACTCATTTAACCAACAACACTCACTGCAGCCCCATTTTCAGTATCGAGAATTTTGAATGCTTGTTATGGCATTTTCTTCATACCACAATCCCTCAGGACACACATCGTCGTTTTCTTCGGAACTCTGTGATGTGCCATCTAGTGATCTCCAAAGTATACACATACATCTGTTGAAACCTTCAACGTTTGCTTCACTGATCCTGACATTCCGGTTGCGATCTACAACCATACTGGATGTCATGCAAACTATTCTCGCCCGCATACTATCATCTAGTATTCTAACGCGTGAAAATACATTGCCTGGAAAATTAGTTACAGAAATACTTCTACAGCTGTTCCAATCTTTCCTGTTACCTTGATAAAAAAAATTGTAGCATTACTGCTTGTGTCTATTTAGGGAATGGTACCTTATGAAAATTCCACGCCACTTATATAATCTCTCGCAGTCAGTTTCCATTGCTCCCTATGTTAGGCCCCTTAAAACAACAATTATCATCATCATCAACCATTGCTCCCATCTGATTTTACAGTAAACATTCGCGTCATCTTCATACAACACTCCACCATTTCTGGTAGAATATTATCTACCCCTGCTGTTTTGTGGCTCTACATTTTTCATCCTCAACCTACATTCCGATGTCATTCTAATACTCCCCAGCGAGAATTATAAAATCCGGAACGGTACCAAAATGGTTTCAAGCTTTCAAAGTATCCTTTCCATCTGTCGAGTGTTTTCGTAGGAGGAACACTATGAACTATCACAACCATTTCTAAGATGCATTGTAACACTCCAAAACGTCTTTCCAGACTTCCTGCAGCCGTATCAGTCTTTGGCGAGTAGATTTATAGGCTAGTTGTAATAGTTCCTTATCTTCCCCAAATGGTCGTTGAAGATGGAATGGTCAATCAGCCGTTCTCAGTTTTGACTCTCCAACGCAGCGAGCAGCCTTCAGTATTATAGAGTCGTAGAGCGCGTTGTGAAATGATCATGAAATGAATAAATGGCTCGATTTGCAGAAAGAAAATTAGCTGATGACAATTATAGGCTAATGTATTGTCCCCGTTAACCGGCAGTGAATTGGATGACCCGGGGAAAACATCGCAATACATGCCGATAACACAAGACATATATCACAAAACGAACAAAGATGATTGAGGTCTGGGTTTGAATATATATAAAAAAATATGCCGATGGATACGAGAACTCAAGTAGTCTCAGGGGTGGTTAACAGGATGCAGGTTTAACAGGTTAAATCAAACCACTCCCAAACCTAAATGAAAGTAATTGCACAACAAAAATCAGAAGATAAGCACAATTAACAAGATAAAATAGGTATCCATTTATTGGGCAACTCATCGACCAACACATAAAAATAGAAATCCCAAAAGCCTATCTTGCCTCGGAGATTCGGTCTAAATTAATGCTTGATGTGGATCGATATAAAAGAAAAATATTTATTGTCCAAATAAAAAAAAGTTTTAAATGGTCAACGAATCTCCTCAGTCCTATCCTTTGATATAAATAAAATTAGGAGATACTCGAAGAAAATTAAATGTAATAAAAACAGGTTAGATTCGGTCATATTTGACTATATAATCCTTTAAACACCCTGAATGTCCATCAGGTGGTGTTTTCAGTCTATCACAAACACACTCACTTGTGATTATAATGAAATAAAAATCTAGTGTAGATACTAGTGTAGATCTCCGTTCTAACTAATGCAACCAATGAGGAAAAGATCCAAGATTTAACTATATCTTTCACCAATTATTAACAGCAATTATTTCCGTAGCAATATTGGTCTAGCTTGACCACTAAATCAAGATTAAATTCACTATTTACAATTATTATACAAAGTGTTATCTACATTCCTCCAAATAGAAGAATAAATTTCATTAGTAGAATATCCATGCTTTCCAAATCTATCTGACACTCATCTCAGGTCTGTGTTTCAAATATTATGATTTCCAAATTATTTTACAAGTTATTTCAGAGTCTCATTACTCTTATTACTCATAATGATGCAACAAATGTGCACCCCTCATTATCTGTTTGTACAAAATTCAAATTTTATGTTTCAATATAATATGACAACTAAGTAATTTTATTTCTTCCCATTCGATGGTTAGTTTGTAATATAGTCCACTTGACTAAATGCCAAGTGATTAGTCTATCATTTATTTGCTAATATTAATGCTTAATTTACAATCATTTGCCTATACTTTACGTAGTCATGCTGTTATGAATGACCTCACACCAATAATCATTATTATATTCACCAAGTGTTTCATTATTCTACTCCTTTTTTTTAACACCATGATTAATCCTCAAATCATTTCCTTGAATTGTTCACAGCTTATGTAAATTATCACCTTAAATTATTCTCTTATTTTTTTAAATCTCTTTTCTTTTAAAACAACTACACCAAATTCACCGTTTTAGTGCAGAAAAATGTATAATTATTACCCTAATTTCATTATGGGTTCCCTTCGATCACATAATAGGAATGTATAAATTATTATATAATGTATGCCTGCCTTGTAGCAATGTCAAATGTATAAACGTTCAGGCAAAAATGGCAAAACGTGCTTGAAATAATTCATATTCCCAAAGCAAAGAGTATGAGAGAAGAAAAAATGAAAGTATTAAACTGATAATCATACTTAGCAAATCATAATAATATCCGCCAATATCTGAAGTTAAGATCCAAGAATTTAAACCTGAATTTCACTATAGCTCTCAATATCAAATTAGTTACAGGCATCTAGCATATTCCACCGAAAATACCGTCGAATAGACAATCAAGTATTCGACCAAAAATATAGGCATGCTCCTATTAAGTTCCAACGTCCAAAAGTAGCAAAATCCTATCATCAGAAGTTGAGATGGATTTATCGAATATCCGCAAAATATTATTAACTAAACTAAAACTAACCCCGTGGCACTACATCCCATGAAGGGCCTAGGCCTACCAAGCGACCGCTGCCCAGCTATTCGGCCTACAGATATTGGGGTGATACGTGGTCAGCGCATCGGATCCCCTCGGCCGTTATTCTTGGTTTTCGTGACCGGGGCGCTGCCTCACTGTCAGACAGCTACTCAATTGTCCTCACGAGGCTGAGTGCACCAGCTTTCACGTCAGTTTCTAAAATCCCTGACGGAGCCGGGAATCGAACCCGGGACCTCCGGGTGAGAGGCAGGCGCGCTATCCCAACACCACTGGATCGTAAAATAAGGCCATGTGGGTTATGTCTTTCCACATCCTATAGCCCTCCAATGGGAAATGCTACATCACACATTTCCGTCGTAGACGTAGAAGAAATCTGGCCATTAATAATAATAATCATCATCAATCAATTAATTCACCAGTAATTTGCTTAATCCAATTCCTTCACCATCATATCTAAATTCAATTCTACTTTTAATTCAACTTTAGTTCAATATTAGTTCGACATTAGCTCAATTCCATGATATAAAGTAATACTGAGTAGTCAGACCACTCAACTACAAAATGAAGAAATATTCTGGCTCACCAACTCGAAGAAATAGGAAAGAATGGTACAAGCTTAGTAGGCCTATGTTCATGGTGTGAAGAATCTCCAGATCCAATGAAGAAATCCCCATCTTCATCCAGTTCCATCTACTCACAAATCCAAAGCTGCAGGAATCCATCTTCTTCAGTCTTCTTCCAAATTTCTTGCAAGAACCGAAACTGGGTCCTTCCCGTCTCATGGTGGCTGTCTTCTTTAACTCCTTCGACGTGGTCATTATGGTGATCTCATGGCTTAATCCTGGCGTGGAAATCACTCCATCTCGTTCCCTCATGTATCGGCTTAGTGCTTCATATTTTCAGTAAATATTTCCATCTCCAAATTTTTCACGGACACTCCAATAGCCCAAGTTGGAAAATGCCCTAATTCCATTCTGGAAATTACAAGTCTCTGCGCCACGCTCAGTTCATATTGGAACACGACTCTTTCTATCAACTAATCTTCACAAGCTTTATATTAGCCGTAAATTAAAAGCATCCACAGCTGTTCCTGAAGTTAATTTGCATCCTCAAATCACGAATTGCATTAGCGAGTCCTCCTGCGAAGGCAAGTGCTCGATTGTTCTCGAACGTTCCGTTCATACAAGATGTCGTAATGTAGCCCGCATGTAAAGTTAGTTCTTTCGTTTTCACGTCAAAGGCATTTTCACAATTGTGCACACAAAACTAGGCCGTCTAATGTTTCAATCACGCACGGTAACTTCGGCGATACGTCTTTCATAGACTCCAACAAATCTCACTCCCGATACACGGCGATATTGCATTCACGGCCCTTCGCAATCACGACCGGATATAAAGCCACTCAAGATCCGCACGACGGAGCACTTTCACATGCTCGCACTCCACAGTCAGTGTGTGTCTCCTCGATATGACAGGTAGCCAAACACCTGGACTAAACACGTGGTCAGCGGCAGCGCGCTCTTGCGGCGAAACCATAAGAGTTACATATTTCATAAATCATCAATCCACATGGTGACGTCCTATCAACTCACAAATAAATGTGGTTACAGTTCAACTTATAATACTCCTCCTGCCATTTCTATCACCTCAAAGATCCATAGTAACAGAGAAAATCGTAGGAGCATTTTAATATTCAGGTACGCGTGACGTCACTCAATCTTGCCGTCTCGCACACAGCGTTGTCATGCGGTGCCTCGCGCTAGGATTCTCGCGGGGTTGCCAATCCGTGCTAATACTAGGGTAATATGTTGGGTACAGCATGTCTCCCACTCTAAGGTTAACTGTAAGCGCTGTAGCATCATTACACAAATAATCCAAGAAAAAGGAATTTAAAGTAAAGAGATATATATATATATATATTAATGTTACTTGCTTGTGAAAAGGTATACACCAATTACATTAACGTTCCCTACAATATTCTTTATACCAATATGTTTATTGAATATGAACGGAAATATTAAAAAAACTGAATGAGGGATAAAATAGAGTCATATCGGCATTTTGTGACAAAAAGAACATAAGATGTCATTATCGCTAATTATCAGAAAGTTTTAGACAAGATATATATCATATTCAATTAAATAGATCAAAAGTAATTTTGTCAAAAAATATCATCTGGAGGAGATGAAATCGTTACGGTCATGTACACAATATTAGACAGTAATTATTCATTAGTCAATTTTAGCCTATTTTCATTTATGAGATCACCTTTTGTCCATGTGTGTGTGTAAATGTGTGTGCACCCCTCCCCTAATAACATCTCAACGGCTGGAGAGATTTCAATGAAACTCGGTAAGCTCATAGCACAATTTTAGCCGACCCCAACCGTGCCCTTTAAGTTTTCTTACGACTCACCATTCCAACATGGTGGCTGTGTGAAATATTTCACCGACAATCCTTATCTCCGAAACGATTACTCATATCACCCTGAAAGTTTGTATGGTGATAAACGGCACTACTAGAAGTTCACCTGTGTGACTTTCAAAAACCTGTTAACTACAAACCGAACATGGTGGCCAAGCAAATTTGAAACATTTAAATATAAAATTCCCGTGATTTAATCATCCGAACGCAGTGACACTTGATACAGAAAATGACTATACAAATTGCAATGCACTGACATCTAATTCTGTTCAATTGTTTACATAACCTCAAGATGGTGGCTGTGCGAAATTTTAAAATTAAGATTCTATTTCTTGTGTCCTAGTCATGCGATCGAAGTCAACGATTGAATAATGAACCTACGAAATAAACGTCATCTAATAGTACATTACTGTATGGCCTACAAATATAAAAGTCCAACATGGCGACCATCCGAAACATTTAGACGGTTCTAAATATCTATTAATCTATGACAGCAATCAAACTGAAATATTGTATGTTGATAGAGGCTATACACATGAGTTCTCCTATGGAGCATTCAATAACCTGGTGAGCACAAATCCAACATGGCGGCGACGCGAAATTTAAATATTCAAATGAACGTTTCTCGCAACTTAACCATCCGAGCGCAGTGAGACTTGGTACGGGATATGCGTATATAAATTTTAATCAACTGGCATCTAATTTATTTCAATTATTTTCATAAGCACAAGATGATGTCTGTGCGAAATTTTAAAATTTCGCTTATATTTCTTGTGTCCTAATCACGTGATTGAAGTTTAAATAATACACCTACACAATAATCTTCATGTTATAGTAAATAACTCTATGGCCTATATATAAAAATCCAACATGGTGATGATCCGAAATATTTAGATGGTTCTCAATATCTAGGAATCTATTACAGCAATCAAACTGAAAATTTGTATGTTGATAGAGGCTATAAACATAAGTAGGATATATGAAAATAGGATGTATTTTTCTCCTCAGAACTACTTGTTTCAGGACATAGTTACTTAAAACTCATCAAAAACGTTGGAGTGATGTTTCACTGAATGTGAATTATAGCAACAAAAATACGGATTTATAAGAAACAGTTGAATTTCAAAATTTCACCATTTTCCCTTAAGCTGCTTGGTCTTTTCGAAACATCGGTCAAACACGTATTTTAGCCTATTTTCAGTTATGGAAAAATAGGCTTATGAGATCACCTTTTGTCCAGGTGTGTGTGTGTGCGTACGTGTGTATGTGTGTTTGTCTCTGATAAAATCTAGCAACTGAAGCGATTTCAATGAAACTCAGTAGGTGCATACTAATACATAGTCCAACATCGACCGTGCATTTAAACTTTTAATACGCTTCACCAATCCAACATGGCGGCCGCGCGAAATATTTCACTGGTGTTCTATATCTCCGCAACAGTAGCAGATAATACCCTGAAGTACGATGATAAAGGACACTACTAGAATTTCATCTGTGTGACTTTCATAAACCTGGTAATTACAAAACGAACATGGCGGCCAAGCGAAGTTGAAACATTTAAATAAACTTTTCCCGCGATTAAATCAACCCAGCGCAGTGAAACAAGGTAGGTCTACAGCTCATGTTTATACACAGTGTAATGCATTGACATCTAATTTCGTTCATTTTTTTTACATAACCTGAAGATGGTGGATGTGAAAAATTTTTAAATTAAATTTCATTTCTTGTGTCTAATCATGCGATCGAAGTAACGGTCTAAATAATGAACCTACGCAGTAGTCGTCATTTATTGGCACATAACTCTATGGCCTACATATATAACAATCTAACATGGCGATCATATGAAATATTTAGACGGCTCTCAATATCTATGAATCTACGATACAGCAATCAAACTGAAATGTTGTATGCTGATAGAGGCTATTAACTTACGGGCACCTATAGGTCTTTAAATAACCTGGTGATCACAATGAGCAACATGCCGGACAAGCAAATTTCAAATATTTAAATTGAATTTACTCGCGATTTAATCATCCAGGCGCAGTGAAACTTGGTACGGTAAATGTTCATATAAAATGTAGTCTACTGACATCCAATTCAAGTCAATTGTTTTGATAACCACAAGATGATGGCTGTGTGAAATTTTAAAATTAAGTTTATATTTCTTGCGTCCTAATCATGCGATCGAATTGAACGTTTAAATAATAAACCTACACAATAATTTTCATCTACTGGTACATAACTCCATGGCCTACACATATAACAATCCAACATGGCGACCATCCGAAATACTTAAACGGTTCTGAATATCTACCAATTTGTTACAGCAATCAAACTGAAATTTTGTGTGTTGATAGAGGCTATAAACTTTGGTTCACCTATGGATCGTTCAATAACCTGGTGAGCGCAAAACCATCATGGCGGCGACGCGAAATTTAAATATTTAAATGGATTTTTCTCGTGACATCATCTGAGCGCTGTGAGAGTTGGCACGGTATATCTTCATACAAGCCTTAATATACTGACGTCTAATGTAATGGAACTCTATGAAAACTTAAAAATGTCGGCTGTGCAATTATATTAAATCTCGTTTTAATTTCTCGTGTCCTATGTACTGTAAGATCATTAGTGTGTCCGTTAGCTGGAGACCAACGCCCACATATGCGTGAACCTCAAAAGTTGTTGAGCACGAGACTCGGAAAAAACTCGGTGAAAATAGGGTAGTAAAATGGTGCCAAACCGAATTCAAGTTCCACGCGTGAATAGGAAAGGATGAACACAAAATTCTCAAGAAAAACTTTCCACTTTTATTTAGTAAAAATATCACACAAATTATGACACTCCTGCCTAAATCCCAGGGTTGTAATTATAAAGTATTTCATCTGGAGATTCCTAACCGAAATAAATTGGTGAACCTTCACTTTAAATAAATGTGACTTATAATAAAATAAGTGTTCAATCGTGTCCACACACAATCTGACAATTCTCTGATTTATTACTCACATGGGTCATTTATTCAACACGCGCACTTGATTTCAACAATTCACAAATTATTAATCGTTGTACAAAAATTGCCATAATTAACCTGCTTGAAATTCCAAAATCAAATATTTATGCAAATTGACACTGGACAATCACCTTCTAATTTGCATTCTATATATTTGTTTAATAGGTTGCTCAATATCAATTCACACGTCCATCATAACATGACAGTACTGGAAAATATTCAAAATTCATTCAAAACTCATTCTCAACATTGAAAAGGCCACCTTCTGAATAGCTCGATTTCATTGTGTCGTGACACAACTAATTTCAAATAGGCTATTACCCGTCTAATAATAATCATTCTTACTCATAAATTCGTACAACGGATTTCACGCAGCTCCATGTAACCAAATAGCAACATCAATTCTCCGTAATATAATTTTCACGCCACTGTGCCTGAACCCTTCTATTCTCAACATAACGTTGCCATGTCCTCGACATGCCCTTTCAAATGAGGCTTTATCCGCCTCAAATGAATGCAAAATTCAACTTCATTACTCATGTCAAAACTCATCCAAAAATAACATCAAAATATACACAAATACAAGGTATATTAATTTTTTCTTTACCACAGAATGAGAATTTAAATATTCCAGTATATGAAAAATCTTCTATCGGTCAGCTTATTAGCCACAGATCTCACTAATGATTTATAAATAATAATTTCAAGCTATGATTATTAGTATTATTATTATTATTATTATTATTATTATTATTATTATTATTATTATTATTATTATATCTCATCATATTCCATATCTCTGATAAGTATTATACAAATTTGCTGTTATTTCCACTTAACCCCGTTCGAAAATTGAAAACAGAATTAGCATGAAAACTCCAGTTCGAATTCTACGGTACTACTCAAATTTAAATAAGGAATATATCCCAAAAATTTACTGACACAAAACTATATTGAATCACGAGGCGTATTTCAATGTAAAATAAAGCAAGCGATGTTTGTCGCAAAACCTCACTAAATAAATAAGACTGGGAACATATGAATAATATTTGACACTTGGTAAATAAATACTTGAATAATACTTTGAATAAACTCAGATAAAATAATAGAACTAAACTTGGGTATGCATGACTACGCTACACAACCTGCAAAGACATGGGACGGTCTTACTTTAGATTCTGCAGAATAGCATTCAGGTCGGGGGCGTATATAAGGGGTAGCTTAGGGGCTCCAGCCCCCACTCCGAAAAATTTAATAGAAATTAAAAAATGTTGTTTTGGTAAAAGCATAAAATAATTGTCAATTTAGTTGTACCCTAATCTTAACTTGTTGGATAAGTTACAAACAATATTGAAATTAGACTACCTGGTGGTATAGTGGCTAGCATTCTTGGCTACCACCTCGGAAGTCCAAATTCGATTCCCGGCTCTGCAAGAAATGTTGATTCTGGTCTGAGGGATGGAAAGGGGTACACTCAGCCTTATGAGCCAAAACTGGGAATTCCACAGTACGGTACTTTTGAGAAATACATTATCAATTTGTAAACAAAAAAAAACAAAAAACAAAACAAAAAAAAAACTTTTACCTTTCTGGTTAATAAATTGACAATTATTTAGATATTTGCCATTCGTATTCCATAGGCCTTAATAGATAACTAATTAAATATAACATTTTTTTTGTGTTGTGTTTTATTTTACAGCTTTTTTTGTATTGCCACTATTTGTAGGTTATATAAACTTAGAATTTAACAATTAACTCTTATCTAAAATAATTACACAAAGTTATAGGCTATGCTCTAAGATAGACTATTGGTTGATATTTATGGGTATTTTGCGGTGACAATCCCCTGAGAATACTCACAATTTTCCAGGATAGTCAGCCCCCTCCCGAAAAAATTGTATATACGCTCCTGATTCAGATCTTCAGCTCGGCTACGGTTGGTGTGGTCCGGTTCCTCCATTTTTTGGTTCGTGCACCCCATAGCACATATGACTGCTTCAATCCCTAGCTGGAATCGGCAACGGCTTCGGACAGCTCTCTATTCGATCCCCCATCATGGATGTTCATGGTCCCCTTAATCACGTGGAATGGACATGTGCTTCTTTCTTCTTTCTTCATTCTTCGTTCTCGGCTAATCCATCTCCCATATTTAGTGCATTTTCATGTTTATTTCAGCTTGTACCGAACGGATAAAAGAAAATCTGGTATAACCATTCGTCGGGGAGACACATAGGTTTGCACACATGTCGGAATTGGCACTGTACTAGCGTTCTCGAATGTTCTGGTGCTCGAATGTCCACTATTTCACTAGTTTGGCTAACTGTTGTGAAAATGGCCCGACGCATACGCTGCAATTGCAACTGTAACTTCGTCACTTAGAATATATTCTTTGATAACTGTCTGATTCGTTTCCTGCACTGTTAAGCTAATGGCTTCTATCATGCGCATACTCCAATGAATGTTCCAGTGCCTTCCACGTCCTGCAATATCACTACCTCAATCTCACATGCAATCACCCTTCACTGTTCATGAATTATTGCTTCGACACTCAACACAGTCCTGGTGCACTCAAAATGTTTCCACAATAGATCATAAATTCTGACGCAAAGCGCAAACTTTAAATTGAACAGATCAAGTAATATAGCAGTTTAACTCACTTCTGCATAATGGCACAAGCCTTTTCTTTTCTGCAATACTTCAAGCGTTCGTGATGGTAGCGTTGCTGCGTGGCCTAACTTCCCGGCGCACACGTAACACTTAGCACTCCCTGCAGTAACAAACTTCCATCGTAGAACGTTAGCGAAGAGATGGCTCACGCAGAAAAATCTCCCGCAAAGATAGCTGCTGGCTTAGATAGATAAACCCTCCGACGTGAAGCCAGCGTTAGCTGACTTCGCGCGCATTTGTTATAGCCTGTCAGCCTGAGGGGCCTTTGGAGCTATGTCTATAAAACGGCATGGACCTAACAGAACTGGTATAGGGGTGTTGGATGATTACCTGGTGTCGTAACTGGTCAGGATATGACCTGGTGCCTGGGGGAACCTTGAAGTTCTTAAGGTGAAGTGGAAAGTAAATGAGAGGAGCTCAGTTGAGCTTAATTGGAAGGATGAAAGTTTGTATCGGCACCCAATGGATTGGTAATCACCCAACCTGTTCACTAGAGGGTTGATGTTACGTGGTTTTTGTTTTATAGAGTTTGGCTGCCTGCTGTTTAATGCGGGTGCTGATTACCGGGAGTTGGTAATCAGCGTGAAGTTGGGCATTGCGCACGTACCAGGGAGCTCCTGCCATCGTGCGTAATGCTTTATTTCGAATAACCTGTAGTTTATTGAGGTGTGTGGGAGCTGCGTAGCCAATCACTGGACAAGCATACTCCATAACTGGACGCACAAGGGTGCGATATGCCAAAAGTTTGCTGAAGTCATCGAGTGAGCTTCTGGCCTGAATGAGGGGCCAGAGCTGCGCTAGTACAGCCTATGCACTGTTGGTGCGCTGTCTAACTTCCTGTGCAAAGGTGAGTCCGCGACCTAGCGTGGTTCCCAGATACTTAGTAGCTGACTGTCATCTTGACACTTCGCCGAAAAAGGCGGCTGCTGGCCTGTCTGAGTGAGAGTCTGAGTGAGCGACCTTTATACTGCTTGGAGGCGTGGCGTAAGGTCTGGATGACGTAATGCTTCAAAGCTTCTTTTATTCATATTTCATGAAAGCGTGACGATAGAAATACGATTCTTTTTGTATTTTCTTCAGAATATTGAGGCTTATTATGTAACGTAGTCATCTCCTCTGTTGGACAACGAATAAAGCTTTAATCAGATATTCTGGCAAATTCGATGGCTTGCCATTCGCTACACGCTCGCGCTCAGCAGTGGATTGGATCCCCACTCTCACGGCGCTTGTTTTATAAAGCAGCGTGGCGCTTCATTTAAACACTTCAAATGACATGACCACTCCCGGTCACGGGTATAGTAGGATATATAAAAATAGGCTATTTAGTTCTTCACGGAGCAACTTGTTAAAGAATATATTCGGCGTTTCTCACTGAAGCAGTTTCAGGGATGAGCGCAACTAGAAGAAAATTGAAAATTAAAAAGGACCAAAAACATTGACTACAAGTCTGTTCAAATACGTCAAAAAGCATTTATATCATGTTTCATGTTATTCTCTGAAGCGATCTTGGAAAAAGCCTATTTGTTCAAACCCCCATATTTCACCCCCCAGAAATGGAATTCCATAAAAAAAATATTGTCTTATCCCATTCCTCTGAACTTTATGGAACAATAGGAAGAAAGTAACTTGTCATGAAAAGAAACAATTTGCTTTTATCTAAGGTTTCGGAATTCCTCTCGTAACTTCCTATTGTACTGCATAATTATGTGTTTAGGTCTCTGTGGTATTAGTTTATTGGTCTATGGGATTGAGTGTAATGGAGTTACACACAAGTGACACATGGATGAAGCCAGATTCCCATCATATTAATAATGTTTAAAAGGTGTGAGTGCTTGCTAGACCAGAGCTAATGTGGAACACTAGAAATGGAGTACATGATAATTTATAAATGTGGTCAGTGGACCATTATTTTGATTCCGATGCACATTATTTTCGGCGTGTTTCCCTGAATGCTTTTGGTATCAGAGAGTTTATATGTGCTGTATGCAGACGAATAATACAGTAGATATATTGTTATAAAATTATGCACTGGGATTTAGTGTAATGGAGTTACACACAAGTGACACATGGATGAAGCCGAATTCCACCATATTAATAATGTTTAAAAGATGTGAGTGCTTGCTAGACCAGTGCTAATGTGGAACACTGGAAATAGATCACATGATAATTTATAAATGTGGTCATTAGACCATTATTTTGATTCCGATACATAATCGTTCCTGCGTGTTGCCCTGAATGCTTGGGCTTTCAAAGAGTTCATGTGTGCTGTTTGTAGACGAACAATACAGTAGATATATTGTTATGAAATTATTCACTGGTG
Organism: Meconema thalassinum; assembly: GCA_946902985.2. Lineage (NCBI taxonomy): Eukaryota > Metazoa > Arthropoda > Insecta > Orthoptera > Tettigoniidae > Meconema > Meconema thalassinum. The sequence goes on from OX336389.2 coordinate 742,267,286, forward strand.
ACACACATAGATGAAGCTGAACTCCCGTCATATTCATAATGTTTAAAAGGTGTGAGTGCTAGCTAGACCAGAGCTAATGTGGAACACTGACGATGGTGTGCATGTTAATTAATACATGTGGTCACCGTCAGACGACAGACGCATCAATGAAGCCATGAGGGTAGCAGTCAAACAACCAAATGTCAATCTATGCTTTAGGAGGTAGCTTTATTGAGTACGGGAAGTGGCGAAATGAGAGTAGTATGTACGCTCCGTGCTAAATAGTGTTGACTGTAAGCAGAATATAAATGTTCTTTATTGCAATGACGAGGTGTGTATTCAAGCACAATAAACAATGCTTGTGGTTTACAGAGACTCAAAATGAAACTTGCAAACCACGTTCATGTTTTCAGGTGCGTCATTATGGCCCATTGCTCACTGATCTGCGACTGGCCAGCGCAGATCATAGTGGGAAGTGTCTGTATTAATTACTATAAAAGTACAAGACGTTATTTGTGTCGCATTTTTCTCTTGCAGTTTTGCTATATAATTTATTTTCATGACTTATGGGCGTAATTATATAAGTTGGTTCAATTAGTGGCAAAATATAATTTTGTTATTGCTCTGATGGGGTCACGGTCGGGGCTAGCACGCATAAGACGAAAGGTTAAGCACGGTTCTAGAATACTCCTCTCACTGGGAATTAATCTATTATTTTCCGTTTGTTGGCCGAGCCACCTCAACTCTATTCATTTCTATTTGACGCGCGACACTGTTTCTGGCTCCTTTCGTCGTATAAACATGTAACAATAAAATAAACTCGTCTTCCCCGGCCTGAGATAGCAAGTTCCGACAAATAAGCTTCCTCCTCGCTGTCTCGTGTCGTGCAATAAACAAAGATAAGTCCTGGCTCGCTTCTAAAATATAATAATTTCATCTCGATTATCCGTTGTAATAAAGGAATCAGTACCAGAATATTAAGTTCCCCCTATTGCTACAATTTATCAACTTTCCCAGCCACATACGCAACAGATCATAAATCAAGATGTTTAGGTATTTTCAGAAATTAATATTCGTATTAACCATAATTTACGATCATGAACTAAAATAAACAAGTATTTCCGTGAAGAACTAAATAACCTATTTTCATCTCTTACACCGGTCTTTTCCATTCAAAAACTCTCCCACAATGTATTTTCTACATGATGTTATAAATAGTTTTTAGGTTCAAACCTACATTGTGATAAAGTATAGAGCAAAAATCTGAAACTCAAAACTCATTGTACAAACGTTGTAGTAATTTAAGGAGGGAAACATTAAAGTATTTAAAACTGCAAAATTGTCTTCTTTCGGTACTAGTACTTGCCTTGTCTTACAACCTTTCATCTTAACACAAGATAAGTCACATCAGCACACCATCATCACTGGAAAACATGTTTTCAAAGACGCACGATCAAGCTTATCTACATTACATGAATACAACACTAAAGAATTGTGTACCAGTTCATGGCACTGGTCCATCTACTTACCTAGACACCGACTCAATAGATCAGTTGAATGTGATCCATTTCAGGAATGAATATGCGTATAACCTATAGTTTACGATACCTACATTAGACAAATGGGTCTTAGGACCTCGGATTTTCACCCCTAACAACAATTACAACCACCACCACTACAATTAAATATTGCATGCTCTAAAGAGCACACAATTTCCAGTATGGGTTAATTGTGATCCCTTCCGCGTGATTGCAACTTTTTCTAAAGAGACACAGCTGTTAATTTTAAGAAAAGTCAAATTTACGGCTTATATAATTTATGAAAGGAAAGTTACATAATTCAATGCCATAACATAATAATAACAATAATAATAATAATAATAATAATAATAATAGTAATTATTATTATTATTGTAATGGTTTATACGAAGCTTCTTTACGATCACTTGAATACGATACGACAAAGAAAGAAATTAATTTTTAAATATTTGGAAATCGCCTGGCTGCTATGTTTTTGTGTATTTATAATGTGTTTGAAAGTTACATATATGTACCTATTTCAAAGGTCTCGATCAGCATGAAAAAAGTTCAGTTTGATTGCTGTAGTTGTATTGGAGATATTGATCATCATCATCATCTTGTACAGTTTCCAGCCCCAAGCTGGGTCTGTTTGGAACATAAGCCTCACCACTTAGTCCTTTCTTCCCACCACCTCTCCGCTGTCACTCTGGTCCAGTCCTCGCCTCTCTTCTTGACACATTCCTCCACTCCTTTCAGCCATCTATCTCTTGGTCTTCCCCTTGGTTGTTTCTTCTGCATCTGCATCTCATGTATCCTCTTGGGAATCTTCTTCTCATCCATTCTCTTTAAGTGTCCATACCACCTCAGTCTTGATGTCTCAGTCCTACCTTGCAAGGGCTCCTCTTTCACCATTTCCCTGACCTTTTCATTCCTCACTCTGTCTCTTCTTGTTACTCCGATCCTACTTCGCAGGAACTTCATTTCACCTGCCTGTATTCTGATTATGTCTCTTTTCTCCATTGTCCACGTTTCTGAAGCATAGGTCAGTATCGGGATATAGTAGCTTCTGTATAACACTTCCTTGCTTTTTTGTGGGACATCTTTATTCCACACTAAGCTCCTAATGCTTCTCAGAAATGCTTCTGCCTGTCTGCCACATTCCGTAATCTCTTTGTCATTTCTCCCATTTTCCTCCACTATACTTCCCAAGTACTTGAGACTTTCCACCTTCTTCAGCTGTCCACTTCCAAGTGTTATCCCACTCATTGGTCTGTCCTTTTTCCTGGTTGTTAACAGGATCTCACATTTACTGATGTTGAACTTCCATCCGTACTCTCCCACTGTTTCTTCCCAAGCCTTCAGTTGCTCCTGAATTTCCTCCTCCTTGTTTCCCCAGACCATGAGATCATCTGCAAACACCATTGCTTTCATCTTATCTTCTCCTATCTTTCCTGCTCTCCGTGTCATTACCTCGTCCATAACCACAATAAAGAGAAGGGGTGACAGATATTGATAACTTGTGAAATATTCCTCATCGCTGGAATGTAGGCCATATAATTAGACTACAGTATTATACACCAGCAGATGAAGATTATTATGTCAGTTCTCTTTATAAATTTCCAATTCGATCGCTTGAATAGGACTTAAACCATACCATCGTGACTTTTAGCCTATTTTCATCATATGAAATTTAGGCTTGTGGGATCACCTTCTGTCTGTGTTTGCGTATGTGTGTGTGTCCTTACTAAGATCTATACGGCTGGAGCGATTTCAATGTAACTCGATAAGCACATACTACTACTTCTTCCGACGTCGACCGTACTTTCAAATTTAATTGTGTTTTAGCGATCCAACATGGCGGCCGCGTGAAATATTTCACCAGCATTATATATATCGAAAACTTGCAGATACTCTCAAATTTTGCATGGTGATAAAAAAGGAAGTTAAGTTCACTTATGGAACTTCTAAAAACATGTTATGTACAGAACCAACATCGCGGTCAAGCGAAGTTAAAATATTTAAATGGAAATGTTTTGCGATTTGATCATCCGAGTTCGTAAGGTTTACAAGATTTAATCTACTGGCATTTAATTTAATTTAATTCATAAACTCAAGATAGCCACTTTGCGAAATTTTAAAATTACGCTATTATCTTTTGATTCCTAATAAGGCGATTGAAGTGAATGATTGCATACTGAGCCAACGCAATAAACTTCATATATTGGTATATATTTCTATGGCCTACATATAGAACAATCGGGCATGGAAATCATTCGAAATAATTCACCGGTTCTATTACAGAAATCAAACTGAAATTTTGTATGATCATAGAGACCATAAAAAAAGGTTACCTCTGGGACTTCCAATAACCTGATGAGCAGAAAACCAACGTGGTGGTGACGCGAAATATTAATGTTTAATGGATTTTACCCGCGACTTAATCATTCGAGCAGTGTGAAAATTGGCATGGTATTTCTTAACACAAGGCTGAATATATTGACGTCCAATTTAATCCATTTTAGTGAGAATTTGAAAATAGCGGCTGGGCAAAAAATTGTAAATCAAGTTCTTATTTATCATGTTCTAAACAAGAGATAGATTGTAGATTGGTATAATGATCTTATGGCATATTGTGACCATATGCGATATATGACAGGAGCCGAACCTGTGGACTTTGTCGCCGAGGGAATTACAATAGCGAGGAGTGAAGGTACTGCTGAGATGAACTGCATGATGTTACGGAAGCAGACCTTACCACTCGTTAACAATGGAGAGACGCAATTCACACCTGTGAATATTGCAGTTTTGAATCTTATATTTGAGTAACTTTTATCACAATCAAGAAGCTGGTTTATTATAACACGTATTTTTAAATAGTCATTCTCTACGGTCCAGAAAACTGAAGTTGTCAACGTGAGGATCGATAATTGTTCGTATCCCGACACGAGGAAAAGGTGTAACTTTTTACGTTCACTCTGTGACAGACTGGATTCAATACCAGATGTGTTGTAGCCAAGTAGCCATCATTATTATATTTTAAACTGGGAATAGCTTATATAATTGCATAATGGAGTGCGCGAATGGAATGATAGTTGACGGAAATATTTATTATCCGCATAGAAGTGAAATTATTGTCAGATTGGCGTGATTTACGATCGGTGAAAATCCACATATTTCTGACGTGCAATGGCCACTTATGAGCCTACAGCATGAAACGATACGAGGCGTATTAAGATCGTGAATTTATTCAGTGATCAGTCACTCTGTAATATAATCAAAATGATGGGTGCATGTGGGTATGGCACTCCGTGGAAGGTGTTATTATTAGTATTATTAATTTACTTGAGTAACTTTCGGCAATATTGTAGCCTTACTTATATTTAATTATTCAAATTATTATTATTATTATTATTATTTCTATTAATTCACACCATATTAATGCGTATGCATAAGGAAGTCTCATTTTCAATTTCAATTTAATTAATCAGGCATTATACAATGTAGAAAGTTTTATTTAATATTTCAACTTATAACAGGGGGACTTGAAGTAGTGGAAAGGAAGTCATTTCTCAATTCAGTAGGTGTAATTCTGAGCCAACACAAGAGTATCCTCGTCTCTCGCTCAGCGGGTGAGGTTCCTGGAACATGAACAAGAGAAGACGCTACGAGCTGAGCATTTCTAAGAATCGAGTTCACCCGGGGTCAATTCCTTTCAAACAATTAGAAGTAGCCTCGTACGAGGGGATGGAAATCGATACATGCAAGGAAGTCGTGAATCCTCAGAATTTGATAACACGTGAAGAGGTTACCGTATCACAGGCCATGGCGACTGCCTAACTGAAGAAGAAGGGTGTTGCCATGACAACGGAAGATTTGATTGGATGTTGAATTGGGGAAGAATTCTTCGATATGGAATCGAAGAGGGGGAACTGTAAAATTCATAAAACAGTTGACACGAAGGAACTCTAGTTCATATCTTCACCATTCTTGACTACTCTGGAGAGCGGTCTGTCTAGCAATTCTACTGGCTTAATATCATGGACTCGGTCCATAAGTTCAGTCTTCATAAAAAGTACTTGTTTGAGATTATGTTAGACTGTTTGTCAAAGTATACAATGATTTTGGTCGTGTTAGTTGGCCAGTCTCATTAATGTGATAATAATAATACCGTATGGGCTCGGGTGCCGGGTGCAAGCTTTGTAATTAATGTGATTATTGAAGGTATTGATTGCTTCATCACACTCAACTACTTTTATCAGCGACCCCTACGAGTAATACGGAAGGAAGGGTGTCTGGAATCATGGGGAAAACAACAAGTTTGCTCAGGCTTGAGTGTACAACTTCTCGAGATGGCAACAATGGTGATCGAATTGGCCAGAATACAAAAGTCTCTGTTTTAATATAAATCTTTCTTTTGGGCATTTAAAATAAATTCACTAGCTTTGGAAATAAATTAAATCTTATAACTTCATCTCCAATTTTTTTCAAGGCCACCACGTTAAGATTACTTCCGCATACTTCTACTTTTTTTATTATGTCTTGCTATATTTGTTCTAATTAAATTATTTTCATTTAAATTCATGCACGGTGTTTCTTCTCCTGTAGTTAAAGATTACTCTAAGTCGAACATCTCCTTTCATACGAATATTATTCTGGTGAGAAACCTAGTTTCCCCACGGGCTGAGATAAAGTGTCTGCGTGGCATAAGCATCTTGGTATGTGCAAAGGTATTTTATTTCGGTGTTTACATGGCAGGGAACCCGATGGCGCCCAGGAAACAATTATAAAAACTTCTGTATTTGATATCAATATGGAGAGTTTTTCCCGTCAGGAACGTTATTCTAGATATAATAAACATTACATTTGGTCGCCCAAATGTGGAGCGAAACTTATAAACATTACATTTGTCGCCCAACGGTAGGATTTGGTGTTGATGGTGATAGTCAATCCCTGTATAAAATTTGCATTTGGCGCCCAACGTGGGGTGAAACTTATAAACATTACATTTGTCGCCCAACGGTAGGATTTGGTGTTGATGGTGATAGTAAATCCCTTTATAAACATTGTATTTGGCGCCTCAACGTCGTGACGAAAACCAGATAATATTCGTGGAGAGAGAACGGTATTATTTTTTGTGCTTGTATGTATTTTGGGGGAAATTTCATTGTGCGGTGTCAGGTTGTCGAGTGAAGAAGATATGAAACTTATAAGTGGTCACCAATTAAGCGGTGATGTGGCAGAAAGGAAGGAGGAGGGAGAGAGGAGTGAGGTGGTAGGAGAGAATGTGAGTGGAGAGAGGAGGTCATTGCCGATGCCAGTAATGATAAGGAGATGTCGCAGGACACGAAGAAGGTATTCTGATGTTGCTTGTGCAGATTAAAGGTCAATCAGATGCCAATAAGCATGAAATGAAAGATAATAGTCAGGCGTTAAATAATAAATAAGTTACTACTAATAATAACATTGAAGCCACTAACGCTAAAATGGAATGCAATGTTAAGGAAATAAAAATTAAATTAGACAAACATAATGCTGATACTAAAAGTAACATTGAAGAATTAAAATAAGAAGGTAACCGGCGTAGTGGAAAGTAGCGAGGATTTGGGTAGGGAATATGAGTGGATGAAGGAAAGTAAGAGTTCAAAGAGACGATAAGGGAAGAGATGAAAGGTCAGTTAAAAGAAACCGTAGATGAAGTCAGGGTAGAAGTTGAGAAGAGGCTTGAAATCATAGAAAATAAAGTAGACGATATTAGTCAACAAGTATTGGAAAGAGTGCAGGATGTAAAGGTAGAGATTAAGGAATGGAGTGAGAAGGAGGGAAAGAAGATTAAGGAGAAGATAAGAGTGGAAGTAGGTAAAATGAAGAGAGTATTAAGCACTCAGGAAATAAAAATGCCGTAAATTATATATGAAGAGAATAGGCAGATTACGGACGAATTTAGAGCAGGTATAGAGGAAGTTAATATGAAATTAGCAGAAATGGAGAAGCGAGCGTTAGGTCACAGTAAGAAAAACAGATTTAATGAACAGGAAGAGCAGAAGGCTGACATTTCGAATCCGAAGAATAGAACAAATCAGAAGGAGAGAGCGATATTAGAAGAAATGGTGGAAGGTGGTAGCATAGAAGTTGAGGGGAGGCAGGATGATAGGAACTCTAGGTGTTGAAAGAAAGGGGAGAAGAAAACTAATTTGTTAGAGGAGATGGAAGCCAGGTTGAAAGAATGAGAGAAAGAAAATCATATAGAGTGGAATGAAATAGAAACGAAGGCAGGCGAAACAATAGAAGGCGAAGCGAAGTGTAGTGTCACCATTGATGAAAGTAGTATGGAGGAGGGGGAAACAATGATTATAAGGAGAGAAGAGAGAGTAACGATAAAGAAAGAAGGAAAGAGAGAACGTAGGGAGTGAAAAAGACGTTATAATGAAAATTAGAGCATTTATGTAGGGTTGCAGTACGGTATGTTGCTATTCCACCCAGTTCTCTTGTATATAAATAATTTAAACCTAGCTGTGGAGAATGATTTCTAGCGTAAGTTTACAGACGAGCATGGAGTGCTTGAGTCCAAAAATGTATACACAGTAGCCAAAGTATACGTGTCTAGGGCGCCTGTCTTTGTTCTATTCGATACAGGCAGTGCTCGCTCAAGTGTAAGTTCAGCATTTAATGCGAGAATGAAGGATAAGGGATAAGGATATTTGAGGAGTTACCTATTAAATCAACCTATGTAATTCCTGCAGTATGAAAGAAATCCCATTTAATTTCAAAACAGGCACTGCTCGAACTAGAAATTAATGATCACATAGAGAGGCAAGCATGTTTGGTCATTCCTAATCTTGTATATGAGCTAATTATCGGGTCTGATTGGCTAAATAAGTTTTCATCGAAATTATGTTAGGAGGAAGAGTGTGTAAAATTGAAATGGAATGGGGAGGAAGTGATTATAACGTTTAACGACCCAGGTAAGAAGTGTGGCGTTTTTCAAGGTGTGTGTATTTTTAGTGAGGTGATCCCGGCAAAAGTTGTCGAGGATGTTGGGCAGGTATCTAATGTGGTAGAACCTGTGCCGTTATTTTTGTGGGCAGTGTACAGACGTATGGCAATCTAGAGGACTCCTTACGGGTGGCTGCGTTTCAGGGTGATTTAGAGGAACATCGAGGTGTTCAGCTCTAAGAGTTGCAATTAAATAATAAGAGATTATTTGAGGAGATAATTGTGAAGCAAATTGTTACACTCGTTAAACGTGCATAATTCTTCAGTGTTAGTTGGACACAGATATCCCGTGCCATTTCGTTATCAGAATGCAGTCCAAGAGCAAATAGACCAAATGTTAGCCGATGGTATAATAGAATATTCAAACAGTCAGTATCTTAATTCACTTATTACAGTACTTAAAGCTGATGGGAAGGTACGTACGCTCAATTCTCACATCAGTTATGACCAGTTATGATCATTATCCATAGAGGAGTTAATGCAGAATTTGTACATACACTATGGTTTACGTATAGGGTAAACACGTCTTAATTTATTGGTAAATTGTTTTAAATTTTGCGGGGTGACCAGCCGACAGACTGAGACAGGTAAGTGACGTCAGAGGTGAATGTGTTTACGAGTCTGTTCGTGGCGATGGAGATATGTTACGTGAGTTGAAGGGGAACGGCTGATATGAGACCAGCGGCAGATAAGAAATCTGACATAATAGTAAACAGATATAAGAATAATAATAACCCATGGCACCACAGCCCATGAAGAGGCCTACCAAGCGACCGCAGCCCAGCCAATTGGCCTGCAGATATTGAGGTGACACGTGATCAGCGGATCGGGTCAATATGGGTCAATGTCTCGAAGAAGTAGGTTGTTGAAATGAACTAGTCTGTAAGTGATAAATAGATTTAAAGAGGCAGACTAATGTAAGTCCAGTGGTGATCTCTCAAAGGAAAAAGGATAGCTGATGAGCGCTCGCTGTGGGTATATTGACACATCTCTTTAAAGGGAATATTATGTTGATTCATGCTAAGCACCGAAATAAATTCGAATTATGGGTTTGTTTTTTCTTCAGTAGAGTCATTTTATAATTCTATTTCGGAGACTTTGTGATCATGTCAGTTAGCTTCAAATTACGTGTTACTTGTGATTACGATGTTGACTTATATATCGAGTGTGCGTGTGAGAGTATGGAATCCGGAGAAGTTATAACGATATAATATTGAAAAATGAATTGAATCTCCTGGAATTCTGTTCGATAAATTCACCTTATGAAGTGAAATGATTTCACATAATTAGTGAAACAAGCGGGTGATGGGGCTTAATGGTGTCACCTTAAGAAGATTTACGTGTATATAAAAAGGTCAGATATAGATTTTTTCAGCATAAAAATATGTATCATGTAACTAGCGGCAATTACCGCAAACTATACAAAGAGACACTTATACGCACAAAGTGGGAGAACATTGAAAAAACTCTGACATAAAGTGCGATGGAATGAAAATGTTGTACATACAAGGGTATTTTTTAAAAATGGTTGTTCTTGTTTGTATATATAGAGGTGACATTCATTTCACACGTGTCTGTAGTATATCAATACGATTTTACTTTGTAAAACCGTATGATATACTAGGGCGAATAAAATATAATCAAAATGACGGGTGTATGTGGATATGACACTCCGTGGAAGGTGTTATTATTATTATTATTATTATTATTAATTTACTTGTGTGATTTTGGGCAATATTGTAGCCTTATATTTAATTATTCGAATTATTATTATTATTATTATTAGTCTACTATTAATTCACACCATATTAATGCGTATGCATAAGGAAGTCTCATTTTCAATTTCAATTTAATTAATCAGGCATTATACAATGTAGAAAGTTTTATTTAATATTTCAACTTATAACAGGGGGACTTGAAGTAGTGGAAAGGAAATAATTTCTCAATTCAATAGGTGTCGTAATTCTGAGCCAACACAGAGCATTCTCGTCTCTCGCTCAGCGGGTGAGGTTCCTGGAACATGAACAAGGGAAGACGCCACGAACTGGGCATTTCTAAGAATCGAGTTCACCTGGGGTCAATTCCTTTCGAACAATAAGAAGTAGCCTCGTACGAGGGGCTGGAAATCGATACATGCAAGGAAGTCGCAAATTCTAAGAATTTCATAACACGTGAAGAGGTTACCGTATCACAGCCCACGACGACTGCCTAAATGAAAAAGAAGGGTGTTGCCATGACAACGGAAGATTTGATTGGACGTCGAATTGGGGAAGAATTCTTCGATATGAAATCGAAGCGGGGGACTGGAAAATGTATAAAACAGCTGACACGAAGGAACTCTAGTTCTTATCTTCACCATTCTTGACTACTCAGGAGAGCGGTCTATCTAGCAATTATATTGGCTTAATATCATGGACTTGGTCCATAAGTTCAGTCTTCATAAAAAGTACTAGCTTCAGATTATGTTAGACTGTTGGTCAAAGCATACAATGATTTTGGTCGTGTTAGTTGGCAAGTCTCATTAATGTGATTATTGAAGGTATTGATTGCATCATCACACTAAACTACTTTTAAATATCAGCGACTCCAACGAGTAATACGGAAGAAAGGATGTCTGGAATCAACGGGGAAACAACAAGTTTGCTCAGGCTTCAGTGTACGACTTCACGAGATAGCAACAATGATGAGTGAATTGGCCAGACCACAAAAGTCTCTGTTTTAATATATTTTTTTCTTTGGGCATTTAAAGTAAATTCACTAGTTTTGGAAATAAATGAAATCTTATAACTTCAACTCCACTTCTTTCAAGGCCTCCACGTTAAGATTACTTCCGCATACTTGTATTTTTATTATTATTATGTCTTGCTATATTTGTACTAATTCAATTATTTTCATTTAAATTCTTGCACGGTGTTTCTTCTCCTGTAGTTGGAGATAACTAAAAGTCGAACCTCTCCTTTCAAACGAATATTATCCTGGTGAGAATCCTAGTTTCCCCACGTGGCATATGCATCTTGATATGTGCAAGGGTATTTTATTTCGCTGTTCACTTGGCAGTGAACCCGATGGCGCCCAGCAAACAATTATAAAAACATATGTATTTGATATCAAAGTGGAGAGATATTGTGGTTCTTCCACATCCCTTCAGGAAAGTTATTCTAGATATAGTAAACATTACATTTGGTCGCCCAACTGTAGAGCGAAACTTACAAACATTACATTTGTCGCCCAACGGTAGGATTTGGTGTTGATGGTGATAGTCAATCCCTGTATAAACAATAAAACTCCAGTGCGTAAAACACAGCTAATTATTATTATTATTATTATTATTATTATTATTATTATTATTATTATTATTATTCACATTATTCTACGCACAAACATATTTGAATTTGAAGACCGAAATTAGTGTTCCTATTCACCCATGAAAATACATTACCATGTGGAAAATATCTACATATTAGGAATGAAATCCAACACCACTACTATGAATTGCTAATTTAATCTAGTTTGCGATGACGAGCCATTGGTCGGGTTTCTATACGTGCTAAATCATGAAGAGCACGTAGACCAACTTCATATATGGATCCAAAGTAGACGGGTAATCCTACTATAGTGCGTCTCTACCATACAAGACAATACGCGTTAAATGGAGCGCGCTGATGCCAGATCTACTGCATAACAAGGTTCTGCAGGGCCAGGCACATTATGTAACATAACTCGTATACAGGCGTGGATTTACGCAAAACTCTAGAAATTTCCGAAATATTTGTTTGTTGTATATAGCTGTACCTCATGCCTTGCAGCGAACAACGGTATAAAATTTAGATATGATACACCAAAGCTCAGAGCGCAATTTTAATGCACACTTAATTTATAATTTTCAATCATTCACGAATATGATAATATTATAATATGTTATAATATTACATTTTCTCAAATATACAGTAGGTTATAATAAATTATAATATGGCATTTTCCACGAATATAATAATACCAGAAAATTGAAAGTTAAAATACATCACATACCTTCAGGACTGCCCACTATCCTCTGGTAGTGGTGTTAACCCTTCCATAAATTTCTCCGTGCCCGTGGATGCTCCAGATTCATCCGAAACGGAACCAGTAGGCGATCTATCGAAAGTGGAAGAAGACGAAAATGATGATGAAGATGACAAGCGTATCAAAAATTTTACCTTGTCATCTTGAATCTCATCTGCTTTCCACAGTTCACTTTCGATTTTTTGGTGTGGTTCACGTAGTTTGCCCAATTTTGTGTGGTCACGTGGTGGTATGGAGCCAAAATGAAATTCTTCATCTCTTGTTTTTTGAATGAGACGTTGTTCAATTTTATATAGTTCTTCACTTGCGCCCATACCATTTCGATGGGATTAAGTTCACAGTGGTATGGGGGCAAGCGAAGAACATATTTTCCTGCTGACTTGGCCATCTCGTCAATGATGTATTTATCATATCATATCTCCCGCTTTAGCATATAATTTCGAAGAGGGAACCCCTTTTGAGTGAGCCAGTCTACAATCCGGTCATTTCTCCATGACGTTGTAGGTAAAAGTTCGCTTTTCCGACTGTGAAAGCCTGCATTGTCTATTACTATGATAGATCCTTCGGGAACATTGGGCAACAATTTCTCGGCAGACCACTTTTCATACAGTTCACCTGTCATTTCGTCGTGAGCGTCTGCCGTGTTCGTTTGGCACAGAAAAGTTATCTCGGCACCATTAACGAACCCTTGTTCATTCCCGGCATGAACCAAGGCCATCCTTGACCCACGTGCCTTAGGTGGTCTAACACTTGTGCTAACGCCCTCAATTGCTGTCTGACGAGCACTTTTAATTTTGTTATCTCTCCATCCTTTTGTCACGGAGTGGCCCATATTCACCTAAGTCTCGTCAGTAAAAGCAATAGATTTGCCTAAATCTTTTCAAGCCTTTAAGATACTTATGACGCCACATGATTATACGAAGTACGTCCAGATAGTAAGTTCCGTTTGGTAATAACATTAAATTGTGTACAGTTACAGAAAAATTATTTATTGCACAAAATTCTACAACCCTTAAACTACTTTTCCACATAACTGCCGAAATGTTGCAGGCATTTGTCGTAGTGTGGCACGAGGTTTTGTATACCTTCTTCATAGACGTGTGCCGCCTGTGTCTTCAACTAGTTGTACGTTCCGCTGCAGCGCAGTTCCGCATATGCTAGGTAGACGCTCTGTATCAAGGAGAAGAAACGTGCGCCATTTGGAGAGCGCTGTCAGCCACGTACGCGTTGTTGTGCATGTTTACTCGTACAATGTCGGTTTTGATTAAAAATCACGCCGCTTGTAAAATCAGATCTGTGATTCGTTTTCTGAATGCTAGGAAAGTGAAACCAATTGAAATTTATCGGCAAATTTGCGAAGTGTATGGGCAAAATGCGATGAGTGATTCAATGGTGAGAAGATGGGTCCGACAGTTCAATGAAGGACGTAGTGAAGTGCACGATGAAGAACGAAGTGGGCGTCCATCATTGGTTACAGAAGAACTGGTTCACGCGATTGATGAAAAGATCCGGGAAAACCGCAGGTTTACAATTAGTGCTCTCGCTATGGAATTTCCCCAAATCTCACGAACACTAATTCATGAAATTGTTACAGAAAAACTGAACTTTCGTAAACTTTGCCGACGTTGGGTACCAAAGATTCTTACGGAGCAACACAAAACAAAACGGATGGGTAGTGCACTTCAGTTTTTGACCCGTTACAATGAAGGCGTTGAAGAATTTCTGACACAGATAGTCACAGGAGATGAAACTTGGGTTTCTTACGACACCCCTGAAAGTAAGTGGCAATCAAAGGAATGGAGGCACACTTCATCCCCAGCAAAGGTTGAGCCGAAACAAATCTTGACACCTCGGAAAATGATGTGCACAGTGTTCTGGGACTGGAAAGGCATCTTACTCATTGATTTCTTACCGCGTGGTCAAACAATCAACGCAGATGCTTACTGCGAAACACTTAGGAAATTGCGCCGCGCAATACAGAATAAGCGCCGAGGGTTGCTGTCAAAAGGTGTTGTTTTTCTTCACGACAACGCACGACCACACACTGCAAATGTGACGAAAAACCTCCTACAGGGATTTGGCTGGGACGTGTTTGACCACCCTCCGTACAGCCCTGACCTCGCTCCTAGCGACTTTCATCTGTTGACACATCTCAAGTCTTTCCTTGGCGATCAACACTTCAACAATGACGACGAGCTGAAAGGAGATGTTTACAACTGGTTGAAGACACAGGCGGCAAACTTCTATGAAGAAGGTATCGAAAAACTTGTGCCACGCTATGACAAATGCCTGCAAAAGTTCGCAGTTATGTGGAAATGTATTTTAAGAGGTGCAGAATGTTGTGCAATAAATAATTTTTCTGTATCTGTACACAATTTAATTTTATTACCAAACAGAACTTACTTTCTGGACGTGCCTCGTATCATCCCTTTCAATCAGGGCACATTTGTTGGCCCTTCTGACATATGCAAACCCTATGTCATGAAGAAATCAATTCAAAGTGGACCTCGAAATATTTGGTAGAGTATCATCACTGTTTACCCTGTTCAAAACTATATTTAATATTGGTGGTATGTTTTCAATGAACACTGAATGAACGATGCGATGGACTCTGCTTTCTACTATTCCATCATACTTTATTAACTTAGCATGTTTTTTGTTTACTCGCTCTATTAGGTTTTGATTTTCTGGCTTTCTCAGAGGACCTTCTTTTTTCCCTTTCTTATTCTTTATACTAAACATTTTGAACACCCGGTAGCTTCTGCCGTATTTTCAACTGCCTCGGTAACGTTCATGTTCTTTAAGAAATAATTGAATATATTCAGTACCGGTACTATAATACGTTCTCTACTGTGCAATTTGCCAATACTAGAGAGGGCGTGGTGGCTCAGCGGTCTAGCTGTATGCCTCTCACCAAGGCGGTCCGGGTTCGATTCCCGGTCAATGCATGTGAGATTTTTGATGTGAAATGGCATGTCCTGTGGTTCGGATTCCACGTAAAAAGGAGGTCCCGTGGCTCATGATCTCAAGATTAACGGTCACGTTAAACTACAAGCTTCCTTCCTTTCCTTTTTTTGCCAATACTACGTCGCTTTCTAGTTGCTGTATTCATAGTGAATATTATAATACCGGTAATAAATTTAATAATAACTTAATAATAATTAACACAATGTATAAAAACACAAGGACCACTTCAGTTCACTGTTTAACTTCACACCACAACATTATATAATAACACTGAGCTCTGGGGTAGCACAGAATCCTTTCCTATGTACGCGAAGTGAGACAACTTATGAATTCTATCTGGTACCGAGTTCCGGTATGTTTTAAATACTGTCAGACATTAATGAACATTTCTTCTCGCTTAGTCACCGACGTAAAGTCAACAGCAAAAAAGTTTCTCGCTATCTAACTTTTCTTTGATACCATCCTATA
Organism: Meconema thalassinum; assembly: GCA_946902985.2. Taxonomy (NCBI): domain Eukaryota; kingdom Metazoa; phylum Arthropoda; class Insecta; order Orthoptera; family Tettigoniidae; genus Meconema; species Meconema thalassinum. The sequence goes on from OX336389.2 coordinate 742,283,275, forward strand.
ATGTTCAAGTAACGTTTAAGAAAAAATATATAATCTTCTTATTATGAAACAAACTATTGCCCTGAGAAATAGGATATCTTCTACCAACATCAGGAAATATAAAAATACAGTACATTCTTAATATGTTGTGATCATTAGTTCATTAGCTATGGCGTGATAAGTTTTAGATGTGCATGAAAATAGATTACCGCTAAAATATAGTAATTGTGAAAATTGAGCCATGTGTTAATTATTTATGGCTTATTTATTTATTCTCTATACGCCCACGCAAAAAGTTTCTTAGATTTATCACTTTGCATTATTGCGAAAAGGCAACATCGCCGGGGTAGAAGAGGACGAAGCTAATTGTAGGACATATGAGTGCGAATGAGAGGCAAATACTGCATTTAATCCCATACTGTTTTTTAAGGTAGAGACGCTCTATAGTAAGGTACTGATGACCTCATACCTCATTAGCTTTGTCAAGTGTAAGTAATTTTTAATGATAATATATCATGCAATAATCACAAGTTCTCAATTTTCTAAATATGTAACAAAACAATCATTTGTCTATGAAGCTGTAATTCAGTTCTACGGAGCAGCAGGCACACAGCTATCAAATAGTGCACATTATAAGTGCCAATTCATCATTTGATTTATTGAGTTGTTCAACATGACCTAGGAAGAAAAGCTAGATCAGTTAGCTGACTTACGTGTGATGACATTTGCATTATGTTGAATAGGAAGTGTTAGTCTTGTTAAATGAAGTACACTTTATGGTTAGGAGATCACATGTCCTAAGTGCATGCGATATGACTGTCTACGAACTGCGTTATTTTTTTTACAACTAATGTACTATACATCAACAATCAGCACGTACAGTCATGCACTCAATCATCATCGATCAGTTGCACTCCTCGTGGTGTAGTGGTTAGCGTGACTGACAACCCGGGAGCCAAGAAATTCCATTCTGGTTTGAAGTACTGGAAAGGTATGGATGAAAGGCAAGTCATCTGCATGTTATTAATTTCAGGAGTTTACTCTACCGGTATCCAAAGTCGTTCATTCATTAATTAGTCCATACAACTTACAGTATATTCAAGAAATTATACAACTATTGTTCGTAAAATATTTAAGAGCTACTTATAACAAATTATATGGACATGAAATAGTTTCTGGTTCTATTCTATTGTCGTTATCCCATATTCAGAAACTAGCAACATTAGGTAATCAGGTTCATGTGTTCGCTGTGTTTATAAAATGCGTATGAGAAATCCATCATCCCAGAATTTAATTTAAGTTCAAATGGAAAATGCAGAAAGTTTTTCATGAATGGCTCTCAGTGGAATTCGAACCCTTGTATCTACTATTTCGATGGATAGAAGGCACCATGTATAGTTCTACAATAGGCCTATATGCACTGCCTGAGTTTTCTTGGTTGATTAAACTAGACTTACGATTATGCTTAATTTAAGGCGAAAATACGAGTATGTCCTTTCCCATTAAGAACAATTGCATCGAATACATATCACGTTTTACAGCGTACAGGTCACATAGTTTAGATAGATTATACAGTATTTTGTGTGATTGTGACTGTATTGTGATGAAGGTGTCGCGTAACCTGGATTTGCAGCGAACTCTGTAAGAGAAAGCATGTATGTGGGTGTTGCTTCATCCGTGTTATATAAATCAAACCAATAAACTGGAATGTAAATCATGTTTTTAAAATATGACCTTCAACGTTGACCTTATCACGGATTAACTAGTAATCTAGAATTCATAAACTATCCATGCAAAATTGGTGTTGGCAGGCGCGTCATTAAGGTCCATTGCTCACTGGTCCGCGACCGGCCAGCGCAGAAACTCTGTGAGAGTTCATAAATGGCTTGATTATGGCCTTCGATTAGGAAGCAGATGCCCTTCACCATAGAATTACAATATTAAATAATGTCCAGTGAGTTGTTGAGGTTTCATTTAGAGGATTCTAGTCATCAGTCCCGTGTACAGCTGATAAGTTCCGTTAATTAGTTTTTCTGAGCAGCGATGGTTTAGAGGTAGCTGCTAGCTTGATCAGTGACGAAGTGAGGACTCCATACATCAGTTTACTGACTTTGGCCAAAAACACAACCATTGTCGTTTTTTGCATTTAAAGACAAAGTATGTCTTATATGCACAACCAAGTTCCAAACTGTAGACTGTCTGAATAAATTACTTCCTTCCAACTAAGATTCAAAGTAGTGAGTGAGAGCTCCAGTTGACCGTGCAAGCCCCCTAGTACCATTTGTCTCTCCTCCCACTCTTGCAGAATCAATCTTCCTCGACCAATCAAAATAACGTTGCTATGGTCTTCTGTGTCCGAGATACCTTCCAGTAGACCACGTGTCCTTCTTCTTAGAAACATGTGTTAATATCCTCTTCAGTTTAAACAGCCCCTTGTGAGGTCAGATGGCTTCATTGTTCTAAACCCTCTTCGACACTTGAAAACTGTTGTAGCAAGTCTTCCATTCTTCGCTTCTTCCCGGAGATACCCTGCTGCGCATGTCACTCAGAGTAATTTATAGTCGCCAAGCCATAAAATCTGTCTAACGAAATAAGGAAATGGTCTCCTGCCTTTGGTCACTTCGCAAGTTAACATTGAGTAAACTAAAATATGTCGAATCCCTTTGATTCGAATAGCGACAATAATTGGAGTTATCATACGTATTAAAACATCTCCAGAGGATCGAAGTGATAATAATAATAATAATAATAATAATAATAATAATGTATAACAGCCAGTCGTTTGAGACAATGCCATTGTAGAAACTCACAAGGGAGAGTCAATTAGGTTCTGACCGTGACGGACAGTTAAATTAGCGACCCCAACCTCTGTTCAGCCATGTAGGATCGCCGGTAGGGGGTGGAGAAGGGTCATCAATCTAGATCTACAGTAGTCTGGAGACATGATGTAAACAAAATCCCAGTGGTAAGGGAGAGAAAGCCCTTGGCTAATAATAATAATAGTAATAATAATAAATCTAAATATATAAATAACAAATAATAGTTTGACGTTATGAACATATTACAGTACGTCTTAGCTTTATATCAGTGCACTCAAATCCAATGGCATTTAATAAGTAGTATACCCCCGAGATATGTGAGAAAATCTTCAGGGGTTCGTAAACATTGAATAGACCTAATCAGGGACAGATAAACCACCTGTAGCTCTTTTGCCCATTGATGACCTAAGTCTACCAAGAGTCCGCTTCTCAGCCATATGGACCTGCCATATGACCCCATCCCTATCTCTAACGTAGTACACACACCGATACAGTCACCAAAGAAACATAGTTTATCAGACAAATTCAACGTTTCCGTCAAGATGGCGGCGATATAAAACATATCACTGAGGTGCCCTATGCTAGTGCTACACCTGTACCAAATTTCGTTCAACTCGGTTTCACCGTGTTTGAATTGATATGGGGGGGGGGGCAGACATGCAGAGTACACACACATACACATATACACACTCACAGACACACAGTTAGACACACAATTTTTGGCCCTGTGTTGATCTCATAAGTCTACTTTCATTTTTTGCAAAAATCGAAATTAGGCTAAAAACATGTTTTTCTATCCATCCTGATAACAGTTCAGAGTCCTGGATTTGGATCAATGGATTGGTCAAGCAGGACTCATAAGCCTGATAAGCCACCTACCCGAGCACCCTTTCCGGAAATAAAGGGCTGGAACAAAGATCACAGGGATATTTGGTGGTCACTCTGACCAATGGTTTTTCTGCAAATTTGCATTTACAGGGTTAGCACAAATTATTTAAGTCATTTCATGCACATGCATTATTGAAAGTATATATAGCGTACAGCATTGACACATATACCAATGAAAAGAGAAACTCATCAAGTTTTTTGAGTCTGCTTGCTACAAATTCTCGATCTGCCGTCTTCACACCACACGGCAAATATCGATACGATAGTCCAATTCCAACCACACACGCTGGAGCATATCTTGATCAATTTTAGCTACAGCCACATGGATTCAATTCCTCGGTTCAAAGGTGCAAAACTGATAGCGTCGATTATTGTCATCTTGTGACAGGTGCAGATCGGTGTCTTATGTGCTGGGCCCCACGGTCGCCTGGTCTGATCCCGCGTGATTTCTTTTTATGGGGGTTTATCAAAGGTGAAGTTAATGATTCACTCATCCCCGTTAATCTTGTTGAACTGAGGAAACGGATTCATGCAGTTATTGCTAAAATTGACCAAGATATGCTCCAGCGTGTGGGGTTGGAGTTGGATTACCGTATCGATATTTGCGTGTGGCACGAGGACGGCGCAACGAGAATATGTAACAAGCACTCTGAAGAAACTTCATGACTTTGTCTTAAATTTGGTGTATGTGTCAATGCCGTAAGCTATAAACTTACGATAATGCATGTGCATGAAATCACTTAAATCAGTGTGCTAACCCTGTATATATATACTCAAACTAAGTGCTGGGTTAATAATCCAATTCAAGTTCCAGATCACAATTTATATTCGTAGCCCCAATAATAAAGGTTACCGCCCAAAAGTAACACTCCCAGCAATTGAATGACAATGTTGATCGCGTTCTGCATACCCTCTAGCTGAAGAAAGAAGTCGTGTGCAGTGCAAATTTTGAAGCAATGGAGGTGTGTAGGTTCCCAGAGAAAGGGACAGGTGCAAAATGGATTTTCCGTGCATGGTTCACTACGAAGAGGAGCGTGATAAGTCCACCAGGAATGTAGACAATCCACAAGTATGAATCGATAATTAAGTCTGGAATGGAGTCCCGCCTCTCTGTCGGCATATACGCTTCAGGATCAAAGGGCCCTTTCTTTTTGTTCTACTCGACGTCTGATTGCGCAGTTCGTTTGCTTCCATTTCCCATTTCTGACAACTAGATTTCACAATGTCTTATATTCATATGAGATACGTTGTTGTTGTTGTTGATTCATGTAGGGGCTTTGCAACATCGAGCTCATGAAGCCCCGTGTATTTGGGTGTATGTGACATATGTTTGATAAACGGTGTCACTATGATAACTGTAGTCGTGTGTGTGAATCCATAACCGAGTCTAGGATTGGGAAAGAGGCGGCCGTGGACTTCAGTTAGGAACCATTCCGAAATTTGCCTTGAGTAGGAGTGGAAACCACTCCTGAGATAGCTTGGATGGGAATTGAACCCTCCTCTTCTCAATTCTTTCACACGAGGCATATGATATAGCACTATGAATATTTGATGGAATTAAACAGCGTGTGCAATTACGAAATAACGTACTCAGCGCTGAGACTACTCCCTGTACACATCTCAGCTCCACTATCTCTATACTTTAAAATGCAGTTCATTACAGTAAATGTTTATACTTATTGTAATGCACTGGCATCTAATTTAGTTCAAATGTTTACATAACCTCAAGATGGCCGCGGTCGAAAAATGTAAAGTGTAGTTTTCATGCGATCGAAGTTAAATATTGAATAATGAACCTAACCTATGCAATAATTTTCCTTTAATGGTACATAACTCTCTGGCCTATACATAGGCTATAACAATCCAACATGGCGACCATCGGAAATATTTAGACGGTTCTCAATATCTACGAACCTTTCACAGCAATCAAATTGATTTTTTTAATGTTCATAGAGGCTATGAACGTAAGTTCACCTATGGGACATTTAATAACCTGGTGAGCACAAATCCAACATGGCGGAGACGCGAAATATAAATATTTAAATGGACGTTTCTCGCGATGTAACCATCCGAGTGCAGTGAAACTTGGTACATTAAATGATTATACAAATGTCAATCCACTGACATCTAATTTATTTCAATTGTTTTCATAACCACAAGATGGCAGCTGTGCGAAATATTAAAATCTCGTTTTTACTTCTTGTGTCCTAATCATGCGATTGAAGTTTGAATACTACACATACACAATAATCTTCATGTAATAGTACATAACTCTAAGACCTACATAATTATAAAAAATCCAAAATATGGCGACAATCCGAAATATTAGACGGTTCTCAATATCGATGAATCTATTACAGCACTCAAACTGAATTTTTGTATGTAGATAGAGGCAATTAACATAAGTAGGATATATGAAAATAGGCTTATGTAGATAGAGGCAATTAACATAACTAGGATATATGAAAATATGATTTAGTTCTTCACGGAACTACTTGATTCATAAATTAAAATGGGCTAAAAACACGTCACCACGCCAGAATCATCTGAGACCCAAACTACAAGATCATCAGCTGAATACGTACAAGATGACGGCCGCGCAAATCATGCAAGCATTATAATCTATAATATATGGTTCAATGAATCAATGCTCACAGAACTTGCCAGGTATACAGTTGCGTATTCGGGATTTATAGCGGAAACCTAAAAGGGATGTTCTAAGTTTTTATTTAGTATAGGATTTATTTCGTCCATCAACATGACTGCAATCCTTAGTGGTCCGGACGGTTAGTCGTTGTCTTGCTGAGCCCAAGTTCACGCGTTCAAATTCGTCATAGGTCATTGGCCTTTAAAGGGTGTCTTTGAGATACACTGTGGGACCAAATTCCTACATCCCATCGTCTGTTTAGAACTAGCATTAAGACGGACGTAAAATACTTGATGTTGTTGTTTTATTTGAGAGGCTTGACCAATGTGGTCATTTAGCCCCATGTAGATCGGTGTGTGTAGAGTGTGTCTGATAACTTGAGTTTCGGTTGTGGCTATATGCTTGGAATGAGTGTGGAATACTCGAGGTAATACCACTTTGGATAGCCGTTGTCAGTGCCGGGATTTGGATCTCCAATCTCCGGACTTGCGGCGATCGTGGTGTACGATTAAATGCACACGGTCCCACCGTGGGGTAGGAAGGAAAGCAGCCGTGGCCTTTTAAAAGTATACCATGACAAATCATCTTCAGACTGAGGGTGGTGGGGCTCGGTCCTACACTCACAAGAATGAAAAGTATACAGCTACATTGTAGAGATGAATTTAATGCAATATGTACTTCCTGAATGGTTTTCCAGCACCAGTATGTTCTCAATAATCTACAAACATGTTTTTATTTTTCATAAATTAAATAATAGCAGGTAATAAATAGTAAGCTGTATTAATATTAGCACCACATTGACCTAATAATTATTATGATTATCTTTATTACGATTATATTATTATTTATTAATGATAGCCAGGCTGTGAAGCTCAGGCAGTAGAATGCTATCCTTCTCAAGGGTACAATCTAGGCACAGTCATATAATAAACGAAGGTGATAGTTGGGGAGTGAGGCCGATTCTAACGAGTTACACGAGCCATACGGCTACGCTGAACTCTCATGTATATTTCATGAAACCATGGGCATGCGACATGTCGTTGGACTCGGGCTGATGTGCTCTTTCCTATGGACCACGTATTATATTTTTCAAGAATTTTTTGAAAATTTTTGTTTTCGAAAGTGGGTGATAGTTTGAAAACCAAATATGATAGAATGTTGCGCCATGGCTCAAACGAACGGTCTCGGTGTCCTTTATTTTTTATAATAAAACTTTTTTATTTGTTATGTTTTTTTTGAAAACAGTCCAATTTTGAAATTCCTATATTTTGGAAACTAGGAACTTTACAGAAAATCTTGTTTGACATAAATGAATTTCCCTGATCCCCTCTACCAGCAAAATAAATTTCAAGCCTCTAGGATTAAAACTGTGCAGTAGTGGGGTGAGGCGGGTTCTACCCATAATCGCGCGCGTGCTTGAATACGTATGGCTATGTTGGAAAAATTTGGTGGTGGGGAAGGACTAGGGTCGAGTGAGGTGTCGTTCAGATGGTATTTTTTCCGCTCTATTTGATGGTGAGGTTATTTTTTAAAATGGGAGAAATTTGGAAACGCAATTTGAGGTAAACGTGCATTTTTAACATTTTGGTGATATTTAATGAGCTTGTGAGTTGTTTAGGAACGGGATGACGTTCTCTTGGCTATGAATGTGTGTTGATTTTAAAAAAACTTGGTTTTGGATTTTTGATTATTTTGCAAACGGTGAATGTTGTGAAAAAGTTTGTTTGACGTTAATGAAAGGTGGGTAGGCCCTCTAGGTGGACAGCAAGTTTCAAGGGTGTAGGAGGAAAAAAATGATAGCTTCTTTCTCGCGAACATTGGCGATAATTGGCGAATGGATGGTTGGATTTTAACGAATGGGGTATTGTTGGCGTTGGGATGACATGCTCTTGCCTAAGAATGCGCGTTGGTGTTTTTAAAAATTTTAAGAAAAATTTTGTTTTCGAAAGTAGGCAATAGTTTGAAAACCAAACATGATAGAACGTTGTGCCATAGTTCAAACGAATGGTCTCTATGACCTTTATTTTTTATAAAAATACTTTTTATTTTTTGAGATTTTTTTGAAAGCACTGAAATTTTGAATTTTTACTATTTTGGAAACTAGGAATTGTATAAAAGAGTTTGTTTGACATAAATGAAAGATCCCTACCCCTTCTACCATGAAAATAAATGACACGCCTCTAGGACAAAAAAAACTATGCATGTTAAAACTTTTTTTTAAATAAAAGAGTGTTTGTAGACAGAGAGCCGGTAGCGCTTCACACATGTTACAACGAGGCTATAACTGGCCATGGTGGATACGGGAAATTGCTATTTCGATGGGGAGATGTATGGCAAAACGAGGGGTCGCTTTTCGATATTTTTTTCCTATGACAGATGAATGAATGCGAATATTTCGAAAATCCCTCATGGTGATCTTTAAACATGTTGGTAAACGGGTCGTGGGTAACATGAAAAATGATAATAATTGTATGAGTTGAATGAAAGCGGGAAACGTTTGATAGTTGTTATTAAGAACTTGCTGGAAGCCTCAACGACAAACAGAAAAAAATTGTTGAGGCTGGCTGGCTGGCCGGCCGACTGAGAGAGACGGGCTACCAGAATGTATCCTCTTATCATGTTTCAGAAATGTGAGCCAGAGCTGACAACATGTCAATGGAAAATTACAGTGACGTAGAGGTCACTTGGAGGTCGAACAATATCGCAACGACGTCAGAGAAATAATGCAGTAAGCGAGTATAATTCCTCCCCTACCATTGCCATAGCCAATTGCAGGGCAAGAGCGATGTTAACAGCTGTGGTAAGAGGGACACAGGGCGAGGGGCTGGGCGAGGAGAGGAGGGCAGGGGGTATTAGAGTGTTGATCATGATATGACACACAGTCAGTCATTACTGTTTTAACGCTGCAATGTAAACATAGGCTGTGTCGTATGTGTATAAAAGTGATTGCATTCGTGTGCTCAACCCCAGTTGGTTACTATATTGGATACATTATATATCTGAGGTGTTGGAATAACACTGTTTATTTTATTTTAATGCTAATCAATGTTTAAATGATTATTGGTTTACCATTTCATTGATGAATTGTTTTTATTTTGTTTGTTTTAGATAATTGGCATACCTGTTGTTGGGAGACAGAAACCCCATTTCACTTGAACCTACAAAAAGCCAAACGCAGGGCTTTTTACAAAGCAAGGTATGATTTTTTTAAATGATATATATAAAACCTGTTTTGTTATATTTTATTTATTTTTGTGTATGAAAGGTGCTATTTGGAATTGATATACACATAGTGGTTTATTTTATTTCTTTTTAGTGTGTCTTGGAAAAGGCTTGTCCTTTACATCCACTGCTGAAAACCCGCAACGTGTGTGTTTGGGGCTATTGCTCACCAGGCAGTCTACGGCTAAAAACTTTGGTGAGATTGTTCTTTTTATAAAAATCATGTCTTTTCCACTGCTACTGATACATTAACTTGAGAGCCTCTCGAGTCCTGCTTCAAGTCACGTGTGTGCTCTGGCCGCATAGTAAATGTTAGAGAGAGTTTGATCCCAAAAGACTTTATGGAATCATGTTTTGAAATTTTTAAAGAACAAATTAGTACAGCGCAAAGGTTGCATACGGCTTTAAAGGTTAATACACAACTCTTGTGCGATTTCATATATAAAAACAAGGACGGTGAGCATAAAACATTTTATATTGGCAGTAAAATGTAAGAGCTTTTGATAGCCAATAATCTGAACGAGTGGTATCAAAGCCATGTGGTGAATGACTTGTTATCAAAATTTGATAAACTGCAACAAGGACCCAGTGGTTTAGCGTTAAACAAAATTCATCATTTGCAAATCAACATTTGTCAATTCAACCCGTTGAATGCTGGGTCTAGCTATATTAAAACACCACCAGCAATAGCATCGAAAAAGGCTGTGGTGAATATAAAGAAGTATGACAATGATTGCTTCCTGTGGTGTGTGGCTGGATATTTGCAGCCAGTACAACATGATGGTTGTTGGCCAGGAATGTACAGGGCCAAGTTTGATGAATTGAAACAAACTTTAAATTTAACTCAAGCATCGTTCCCTATGGACTTAAGCGAGATCCATAGGTTTGAACAAGATAACCAGGACTTTTCGTTCATGGTATATGGCCTTGACGGTAATGAGATTGTGGGTCCTCTTTATGCCACAAAAGAACCGAAACGACATCACATTCATCTTTTATATTTATCTGCAGGAGAGGTGAATCACTATTGCCTAATTAAAAGCCTGAGTAGATTGCTAAGCAGTGAAGCGTCCAAAGATCATCATAAGAAATATATTTGTGAGCGTTGCCTACAATATTTTAAAGCCCCTACGCTTTTGGAACGTCATAGGGTAGATTGTGTTTCTCAGGAAGCGGTGAGATTGATATTGCCACAAAGGGACAAGGCTGTGTTATAGTTTAAGGACATTCATAAGCGTGACACTGTTCCCTATGTGGTATACGCAGATTTTGAAGCTCTCACCACACCCATGGCGGGATGTGAACCAGATCCTACCATCAGCTCAACCACACTCATTCAAATACATGAACCCTTTGCCATAGGATTTAATGTGGTGTGTGCCTATGACCCCACACAATCCGTTTACAAATACCGTGAGGGGCTAGATTGTGCCAGATGGTTTTTGGATGAACTTGTAAAGTTGGCCGACCATGTACACGAATTACTGGACCACCCAGTACCCATGAACCTATCTCCAGATCAGCACCAGCAGTATGAGCATGCCACGACATGTCATATTTGCGAAAAGCCACTGATCAGTGTTGAAGACACCGTTCGTCATCACTCGCACTTTACGGGAGAGTTTCGTGGAGCTGCGCACAGCAAATGCAATTTAAACTTTCCAGCTCCTCGTTTCATGAGTGTCTTTTTCCACAATCTGGCAAATTATGACATTCAGTTTTTGATTCGTGAATTGGGTCATGTCAACAAGGGCTCGTTTACCATTGCCCCCCAAAACCATGAGCGTTTTACAGCCCTGACATGGCGGTTGAGCAACTTTAGCATGCGATTTTTGGATTCCTTTAAGTTTATGGCATCCTCGCCAGACAGTCTTGTGAATGGCTTGGATGAAGAGGAATTAAAAAATACCAGAATGCATTTTAATGATCCTAAGCAATTTCAATTGTGCATTTGGAAAGGTATATTCCCGTATGATTTCTGCAGCAGCTGGGACGTGTTAAAGCGAACAAAACTCCACCACAAAACAAATTTTACTCAAAACTAACACGCAGTACCGTTTCCGATGAAGACTATGCTCATGCATGTCAAGTTTGGCGAGTGTTTGACATTAAGACGGTAAGTGAATATGCTATGCATTACCTAAAACTGGATGTATTGCTGCTCACTGATGTGTTTGAAAAATTTCGTGAGTTGTGTCAGCACATTTATGATCTTGACCCGGCTCACTATTATACGAGTCCTGGGCTCTCGTTTGATGCCGCTTTAAAATACACTCAAGCGGAATTGGATTTACTCACTGATGTAGACATGGTTCTATTCTTTGAAAAGGGCATTCGCGGTGGCTTTGTGTCGCTTAACCAGCTCCATGCCGAAGCGAACAATGTCTATACCAAACGGCAGGTCAAGACCTAAGCGGTCCATTTGATGTTCTCGTCTGTGAAAAGGTTGACGCGCAAGGAAATAGTTCCCACTCTTTCTGCTTGCTTTTGCAGTACGCGATTTTTCAGCGTATGTTGCTATGTTTCGATGAACTGGCTAGATTACTTTTAAGAAACCTTGGTATAAATCTGTGGATAAGTTAATCATTTTCTCTTTATTTGGATGCTGCACCAACTTTGCTTTTCATATGATTAATTGTGTGTGTGAATATAGTTTTTAGTGGTATTTGAAACGATAGGCAGAGTAATTCAGTGCGAATTTGATATTTCGTTCTGTATAAACCTTGTTTGAGCGGCATAAGAGTACCCAAGTCATTCGATTGTGTGGCGAATCAGGTTCAAATTTTGGCAATACTGTTACGAGTTCAACATGGCATCTTCAAGTACACAACGTGTTCAAACTGCAGCTGTAAAGCATGAATCACCAATAAAATACTTCAAAGGTAACAAAAGTGGAGAGAGGTTGAGTAAAAGGTGCAAACAAATTATTTTAAATGTATATACGGTAGTAGGTTGAGGGATGACAAACCAGAGTGGACAGTAGAAGAGTTGGTGAAGAAGACTGCATACTTGACTGGCGTTTCAACATACAGTGTTTACACGGCACGTGCTGAATTCAAAGTTCATGGCGAATGCAAGTCTCCAGCGAGAAGTCGACCGACGTCACAAGGAAAGAGGGTTTGTGTGTCGCAGTATTTGGAATTTGTTTTATGTGGAATTCGTAGGAAAGTGCATTCTTTTTTTTCTCAAGAATGAAATTCCAACTGTGAAGAAAGTGACATGCGCAGTGAATAGTGATGAGGATTTCCCTAGTTTCAGTGAGAGTACTGTTCGTAGGTTAATGAAGGACTTAGGGTTTCTTTTCAAGCGACGGAAAAGAGCTTCAGCCTTGCTGGAACGCGATGATTTAATTCAGTGGTGTCACAAGTACCTAACGTCCATACGAGAGTACCGTGAACAAGGACGCACTATTTATTATCTAGTAGAATCCTGGTGCAACGCCGGACATACAGTATCAAAGGTATGGCAAGATACTACAGTTGAGAGTAAATGTCAAGCTTTCATTAGTGGTGTCAGTACTGAGCCCAAAAATCCTACTGTAAAAGGGGGTCGTGCTATTGTAGTTCATTGTGGAAATTAAAAAGGTTTCGTTGACAGTGCGGGACTTGTATTTCGAGCCAAGAAATCGAGTGGTGATTACCACCAGGAAATTGACGGTCCCAGGTTCGAAGTCTGGTTTCGGGAACTATTGCCAAAACTTGAACCAAATAGTGTGATTGTTATGGACAATGCCAGTTATCACTCTGTGAAACTTGAAAAAATTCCCACATCATCATCAAAGAAAAGTGACATGCAAAAATTTCTGAAAGGAAAGGGTGTTCAATTCGAGGTCAGTTGGATAAAGGTAGAGCTGATGGGTGTCATGCGAAGAATCAAACATAAGTATGAAGGATATCGTATTGACAGCATTGTTCAGCTGGCTGGACATACTGTGCTTCGCTTACCACCATATCACTGCGAATTGAATCCAATAGAATTAGCATGGAGCCAAGTAAAGGGCGACGTTGCTCGTAACAACAACACTTTTAAACTTGAAACTGTCGAAAAACTACTGCAGAAGGGAATCGCCCAAGTTACACCGGAGAAGTGGGAAAACTGTGTCCGCCACGTCAAGGGAGAAGAAAAGTAACTTTGGGATCTGGACTTTATTGTGGACAAAATGGAAGACAAATTTGTGATTAACGTTAATGGTGATAGTGACAGTAGTGTATCATCTGACGGCGGTCTCAGTGGAATAGAAGCAATGGAGGAAGATTAGCGACAATATCTGTAAGTTGTATCTACACATGTTGTATCCTAACATTTAATCTTATTTATAGGAGAGTGTTTAGTTCTCAGTAGCCTATGTCAACCGAAAATATATTGCCTACTCGCAATGTTTTGTAATGACATTTTGATGATGGCTAATACGCCTATACACCTGATAGTATTATTTTCCTATGCGCGGTATAATTATTATTTTGTTTTATAATTACCCTCCACTTCACGTACAGGTAAGTCTTTGTACTGACAGTAGATCATTCTGCCTTCTGATTCTCAAGAGTACGTTTCGTAACCCTTCAAGGAAGCAGCCTGTTTCTCCCCGTCTACTTTCGATCGTTCCCAAGATAAGATGCTTATGGATGACACATAAGCAATTAGTTGGTTCATAGGGTTGAAGACACACGCCATTTCATGTTCGTTTATATGTCATACCTCGCCTAACACAAATAATGTTATGATTTTAATAATCGCACGCTAACGTAAAACTACAAGCATCCTTTTTTTTAAATTATCACAAAGCCTCGGGTTTCGACTGGGTGATCCAACACGATAAAAAACATATTTGGTTCAGTGAATATACCTTAGATAAATTCGTAATTGAAGGGAATCAAAGGTCCGAACGCAATAAAGTCGTTTGTGGTTAAGGTAGTTTCAAATACTCGATCACATGCGCGCCATGCTGGAAACACAAGACGGGACAGAGAGAGAAGACGCGCGGAGGGACAGAGAGAGAGAAGCTACGCGGAGGAATATTTTCCTCAGGTCTTGACCTGACGTGGGGTATACATGCCTGATTATTCACCAGAAAAAACAGAATCGTACTTAATGTACTATGGCGTGATTAATTTGTACGGCTACGCCATGAGTCAGCCTTTGCCCTATGGAAAGTTTGCTTGGCTGACAGAGAAACAAGTGTCAGAATTTGATGTAAACATGGCTAGCCAAGAAACTGGCCGTGGATACGTGCTAGAAGTGGATATTGAATATCCTTCATCCTTGTATGATCAACATGCCGATTTCCCATTCTGCCTTGAGCAAATGGTTCCCCCCGACAGTAAAGTGAAAATTGAAAAACTCATGGGCACACTTTACAATAAAAATCGGTATGTGCTGCATATCCAAATATTGGTGCTATGTCTAGCTCAAGGCTTGGTGTTGAAGAAAATCCAGTGGGGTATTTCTTTTGCTCAAAAAGCATGGCTCAAGCCATACATGCAACTCAACACAGAGCACCGACAAATGGCAACACAGCAGTTTGAAATTAATATTTTCAAATTCATGAACAACTGCATCTATGGCAAGTCCATGGAGAATGTCCGCAAATACCGCGACATTAAATTGGTGAATGTCTGGGAGGGGCAGTGGGGTGCCCGGCGGTACATTGCCAAGCCAAAATTCAAATCGATCAACATTATCGATGAGGATTTGGCCACTACTGAAATGAGTAGGACCAGCGTGACCATGGATAAGCCCATTTACTTGGGCCAAGTCATTTTAGATTTTTTCTAAATCGGTCATGTATCGATTCCACTATGAGTTAGCCAAACGCCATTTTGAGGACGTATCTCTTTTGTATATGGATACGGACTCATTCATTTACCACATTCGCCACTGCAACCCCTATGACGTCATGAGGCAGCATAGTGACTGGTTCGACACCTCTTCGTATAGTGCTGACAATATGTTTCAGCTGCCCATAAGAAACAAGAAGGAAATGGGTGTTTTAAAAGATGAATGCGGTGATTCCATTATGACGGAATTCGTAGGTTTGGCCTCGAAAATGTATGCTTATCGCACACTAGACTGTAAGGAAGCCAAAAGAGCAAAAGGTGTAGGTAGGGCAGTGGTAAAATCGCTACATGTAGACGATTACTTAGCGGTTTTACGCACTGGCAAAGCTAAGTCCCATACACAGTGCAAGATACAATCTGGAAACCATCATTTGTATCTTGTGGAACAGAGAAAACGCACCCTCGCCTCCATGGATAACAAACGTGTGTGGGCTGTAGACTTGCTCACCAGCCTGCCCTGGGGTTATGATCACAAAGGGGAGGAGGTGTGATTTTTCTGTTTGTTCGTTTAGGGACATGGCTTTTTTGTAACTTGTAGATATAGTATTTTGTAAATATTGGCTTTTTGTCATTGTAAATAGTAGATTTTGTAAATAGTGGCAACCCACTTGGACCTTTTGCTCTTTAAAAAAAGTTATATGCAACCTTATTTTTATTTTTTATTTTAAATTTAACAGAGTTGGGAATTGGAAAATGGTATATAGTTTGATTCTTTTAAAGCTGTACAAAGTTGTAGTGTTTATAAATATGAAATAAGTAATAGTATTTTTAGTAACTTTAATTATTTATTTTTTGTGATGGTAAAATTTTAACTTAAAAAGTTCTTTTGGGATCAGTGTGCATGTCGAGAATGTGCTTTTGGGAATAAATAAAGTGGTTGTGTTTGTTCCCAGAAAGACAGGTATGGTTGTGTGAGTAGAGAGAAAGCTGGTGTGTATGTATGACCAGAGCAAACAGGGTGAGGTAGATTGGGTGGGTGAGGGGGAAATTGTTACTTATATATTAAATGGTCAATAGTCATTTTGTTTTCAATAGTTTTGTTTTCTTTAAATGTAGCGGTCAATTGACATTATTTTTGTAAAAACAGTCTTACCTGCAGTAGTCGTAGACCTCGACGTTTCTCAAAACACACATAAACACATTGCAGCATTATCATGGCCAAACACTCCAATGAACATTATTGACAACTCTCATCTTTCAACATACACCAAATGAAAAAAAACAGCAAAATGGAAATTCCATGTTTCGATATCACCAAAATTCAAAAATGCAAAACTTGAAACGGACAATTTTAAAAACTGGAAATGGCTATGTGTGAAATATGAGAATTGAAAAAACATGAAACGTACATTGTTTAAAAAGTGTAATCAACAAAATGGAAAATCCAAAACATGAAAAACACAAAACTTGAAACGAACACTTTTAAAAACTGTAAATTGCAAATTGGCAAATGGCAATGTGTGAAAATGTGAAACTGAAAAGTCAGCCCATCAAGATTTTTTTAAATTAAAAAGAAACATCGTGTTCTGGAAAACCTTTGTTTTTATTTCATAACTATAGGGATTGGCAAAAGAAAAAAATAGAATACAAACAAATCCCAATTCCTCACACCTCAATTCGTCAGTTTATGTCCATGCATCATCAACTTTCCTTTCATAGCACTCATCACAATCAGCGCTGCCATCCTTTCACCCACTGAGGCATCACAGGATGTGAAACGTTGTTTAGCTTTTTTCAATAACAATTTATCTGCCACATGTCTTAAACCAGGATGACTATGGCGATAAGATAGGTCATGTTCTTTGCATGTTTGATCGAAAAATTAATGGGGACAATACCACGCTGCAAATGTTTTTCAAGATGAGTTCCAGGGCCACAAAAACGATAACCTGGAAGATGGATTTCAAAAGGTAAGTATTGAACCACTTTGTCAATGACGCCATTGCCAGTAAAGGTTTGGCATATCCTTTTCCATCGATGGCGAAAAGGTTTGGTCTTCCTCCTCCTCCTCTGTGGACGATGTTTGTGTTTGTTGTTGTTGTTGTTGCTGCTTTTTCTTGCCATGACACCCGTGGAATGATTCAACAAAGTCTTTACACGGACTTTTATGACCGAGATACAGTTTCACTAGCTGACAAGTCGCGCACTGACGCATAGAGGGTATTTTTACCATGGCCGCTTGCTTATGGTGATCGTAATCCGTACAGGGTTGCAATTCACTCAACACAGGGTCTTGAGTCCATGATTTTGGTACATGTTGCCAGATTTCTTTCACCGCGTTGGCGGCCACATAATAAATGAACGACTTGGGCAACGCTAACAGTTCCTCTTTGTTAAAACTGTCTAGTTTCTTTTTGCACCCAAAGACCTTCCCGATGGCTTTGTCTGTAGCATTGCCTTTCTCCATGGTATCACGTGTTGTAGATGTTTACACGTCGCTTGTAGAAATCTCACTGGCGTCATTCACAGGTAAATATTGAGTTATAATTTTGTTCAACAACTCCCAGCAGGCATGGGTGGTTAACCAATGAAAGAGATGCCACGCATGCGCTAGGGCTCTATGGATAATGTTGCCAAAGGAACAAGTATCCATCAGCGTTTGCAGGGAGGGGCAGCCCAGGTCCATGAGGTCGATACATTGACAGTAAGACGCCAAAAATGGTTGCAGCCATTCACGGTTTTCATTACCTTTCACAAATACCACATAGGCCGAGGACAAGTGGGCTTTCATGACCACGTCCAAATATTTATAGGAAATGGTTCCTTGATTCCAGTCTATTTGCTTATGATTTTCAATCCACTGGGTTTGTTTGCGGTCTTTTTCACACAACAAATCAAAAGCATGAGGCGGTTTTAATAGCAAATGCGTAGCTTGCGATATCCAAAACGTGGTACAATCGATAATGGCCACTTGTTTAAATATAAATTTTTTGTCACCAATTTTAAACCCTTGGCAATCCACAGTGTGTGTGCGCAACATGTTGCCGCTTGCCTGGACCAAGTTCAACTGACGACTGACTGACAATCAATGACTAAGGTGTGGTCATGACATGGACTTACCTGCCATGCTAGTTTGAAAAAAAAATGAGGTTAGGGTAGGACAGGGGAACATGAAAAAAATAAGAATTTAAGAATTACATCATTTAATTATCATAACACGTCTTACAGGCTTTTGTCATTTTGGGATAAGGACGATACCAACGGATACAACAATATAGTCTCTTGTGTTTGTAACGTCCATAACACCGATGATGTCCCAATGTCTCTAAACTAGGTGTTTTTGTTGGTGAGCTGCTCACCGAAGCACCATGGACACCATACAGTCCACACGTATCGTAACTTTTTTTTCATCACTCAGAGGCACGAGTGAGGGATAGCTTGAATGACAGGGTATATTCCCCACCTCCATTCTGCACAGGTAGGGGCAGGCAGGTGACCAGCGCTGAGGTTCCTGCATGGGTTCATCGCTCTCTTGCCATTGGTCTATGATGATGGGACAAAAGGTACATTTCACTTCATCTCTTATTTTTTAATAGTAGAATCCAGCGGCCGTTAAGGCTTGAGGGTTTATGAAAGGCACTGGCCATGTTGCAAAAGTCTTCAAACGTTGTTCCTCAGAGTTTAAATTCATGGACGTGACTTCTCTTGATGCTTTAAAGCAAGACGTGACTGAGCGGCTTGACGTGGGTTGACCTGTTATTTATACACTCGTCACTTGGTTGGACAGTGGATAATAGTTGACTTGTTTGTTATGAATAATCAAACAGTAGGCCGTCGTATTGGCTGGTACATTGTCATGCGTTTCAAAATCTAGTCGAATGTCAATATTGGATGGCTTGACAGACTCTTCCAGGTAAGAACAGTCAAAGACAATCAGTGGTGCCCTTGCCTTAAACGCTTGGGGTAGCAGCATGGGGCCGTTCTCTTTTTGATAATACGACCATCGAAATTTAGAAATCAAGTCGTACAGGGGGCCAAACTTATTTTTGAAAAATCCAAATCCAGTCCTTCATAGGGAAACACAGCTCCGTTGAGGAAAAGACGTGCATTTCTCAATTGCAGGTGATCAAATTGCGTGGCATCTTTGGTTTGTTGATACTTGCGATTTGTTTGAAAACGCACGATCATGTAGAGAGGTCTCTCTGTATAGCGAGCTGTTTTTACAGACCAACTGTGTGTGTTGGTAGTGGGCAATAGCGGGTACTCATGGAGTGCCCAGCTTCTAAATTCCATGGGTAGAGGCATATCTCTCTTTACCATCTTGAGTATGTCCAGTTTTTTGCTAACGTCAAGGGTCACACGGGGCACTTTCCATAGCAAGCGTTTTAGTTGAATTTTTGATCTATGGGGGCATTGTCGGCTCCCTTGAGTGCATTATTATCACTCCTGTCTCTCACCAGATAAAGCACTTGCCTTGCGTTGACCACAATGCGCTGGTGGTCTTCGGCAAAGCCTAAAATCAGTTTAAGAGGTAAATATCCAGTAAATGTCCCATCAGTGTGTACCATCCAGTCATTGGTCGAGTCAGGGCACCAACCTGCCATGCAAAGTGATTTACCTTCTTCCTCACTATAAGAGGGATATAGTTTCATGACACTGGAAATACCCACATTTCGAGTGCTATCCACCACGATATCGCTAATGACATAACGTACTTCAGAAAACAGAAAGGCCAAACCATGGTTGGCCAACTTGGATGTGGTGGGTGTAGAGCCATCGGCTTTGGTGAGCCTACCTTCGATCTGAATGACACTTTCATGCGGTAGGGTGTAAATAACTTGGTTGTTGATAACAAATTGAATTTCATCATTGTTATTGAGTCCAGATGTTTGAGCTTGATAGGAATGGAGATCAATTCTTACCACCCCTGGTTGCTACTCGATGTGGTTCGCTATCTCTAGGATAGAATTCATCATGAGTGTTGACGTGGTAACCCAAATGCTGTAAAATCTGCTTGTCCTTAGATGTTAACGTGTATTCACGTGGCAAGCAACTAACACCATTCCTAGACGGTGTTGTTGCTTTATACACAAACTTCATAGTGGCTTTAGCACCAACTTGTAAGTCACTGGTGTGGTAGAATCTAGATCAATGAGTTGTTGATCTCTATTGATCAGTCTTAATGTTATATTACTAATACCATCGACAGCCACAGAATGAAAAAGCACCACTGGAGGGTTTTCAAGAATAATATAGCCATTGGGCGATGTTACAATAAAGTCATAAAGCGAATGCGATGGTTCTTGATTAGTGTACACTTGGCTAATAATATTACACGTTACAGACACATGATGGTCCTCAATGAATTTCACTTCATGGTCTGACTCATGTTTTTTGTTGGGCTCCAACACGCGTGGTTTAAATCCTAGTAATGGACCAATGGAATCAGGGTGTGTTTTAAAGTCAATGTTGAATGTGGAGAAAATACTGCGACGATGAGTGTTGGTATTTCCTACAAGTTTAAACTTGCGCGATCCATCGAGAAATGACTTTAAACCATATTCATTGATCAACACCACGTAAATGTGTTCATAAATATCATCGATCGTGTATCCACCAGAGTTCAGGGTGAGGACAGACTCATCATAGTAAAACTTGTTGTTCACATTTTCACGTATGTTGTATATTCGATTGTACGTTTCAAGAGAAACAAGTCCCAAACCATAGGGTTTTTCACTCAATTCGATGGGCGGGTAAAAGTCTAGGCTGACTTCAGGTCCACGCCCATGCAGTGTAAACGTTTTACTTTCTGCCGATATACTGTTGACGTTTTTGCTTATGCTGTGTCTTATATTAAAAAAATAAACACAAACGTCCACACTGTTGGCTGTTAAACGTTTGCTCACGTTTCACATTATAATATATCTTGATCCTGTTTCCAAAATAGGTCGCTAGTTCCATGGGCGGGGGCAAATTCCCAAAACTGTCAAAGTACCATACGGTGGATCCCTCTTTGACATAAGCTACATAATGCGTTCCTGGTCCTCGGTGATCATCCAAATTGACAACAGCACATTCCTGTTTCCAGGGTCGTGGGGGTAATTGGTTTCGCATAAACACACCTCGAAAATGAGAAAGCTTTAGTTGTTTAGCATAGCTTTCCACTTGTTGATGCGTCAGGGCATGTCTTGCTATGGCTGAGGTTATTTTTTTTATATTTCGAAATGGTGAAATCCCAAATCCTTGTTGATAAAATGCTGGCTTTAAATTGGCAATTCTAGACCCCATAGCAATGGCTTCCATCGTTTCATTATGTCGCTGACTTTCTTTTAGTTGTTGCTTGCCCTACTGCGCGGCTTTAATGGTTTTCGCCACCGCACTGGCACCGCCCAAAAGTGAACCCAGAGCAGCCAAACCGGCAAATAAAGCAGGTAAAAATTCCGCTCGTTTGGGGACCAGAATCACTCGCCCTTGTTTTGAACCCTGTCGCCGACCTTTTGGAATAACATGTCTCTGTGCTGCTCGAAGGGCTTTTCTTATGGTTAACACATTATTTTTTTCTTTTTTCTTTCGCAAGGAATTGTCCACGAATGTCTTAAGCCCAGGCTTTGCCAAGGACAAAGTCCTTTTTTTAGTCTTTCTCACCACATACCTTTGTTTCACCATGATGATAATCACCGACAACCTTTCACAAGAAAGTTTAAGTCACAACTAACGTCAGATTGTTATTTCATGTCTGTATATTCCAATTCCACATAAAGTGGGAAATCGTTTACGGTTTTTCCCGCTTGCTTTTCATCCCATGTCAACATGAGATGAAAGGATAATTCGTCACCTGCATTGACCAATTCATGGTTATGGAACAACATCCTTTGACAATTTATCTTTATTTGTAAATGCTTCTCATCAGGTATGGCATATTTGATGTGAATAGTTCCATCATAGTGTAATCGATAGTGGCTTAAACCCGAAGCAAGTACATAGGTCAAGTGCTGGTCATGGACTATCGGTAAATGGTTTCTGTCATTCACAGGTTTTTCATTTGTCAGATACACTAAAAGTACGGATGGGATAAATTTATAAAGCCTTTTCATTTCATAGGTCACATAACGCTTGGTACAGACATCGTCTTCGTCTTGTGGGTCTTCCACGTGAATAATCCGATGGTGATTAGCGCTATAGCCATTCACTGTAAGCCATTCACTTTGTCATAAAACTCATACACTTTGTTATCCACATACTTTTTCGTAGTAACGTCTGTGGATACTTGAGAATGTTTTACATGGGGTAACCGCTTTCCCTTAAAGTCATAATCTCCCCGTTTTGTGAGTGGCACTACTGACCTATCCACATAGTGTTTATTAGCAGGATCTGTTTCTTGTTTAGGATCATGTATGGGGACAGACCTAGCTTTGGCCATCAACGCACGTCCAAAGACATCCATCGCCAACCTGTAGTACGAGTCTACTGTTTCTATGACAAGGCTCGGTGTTCTGTATATAGACAGGCTTCTAGCCTGTCTAAGCCTTAGTTGATATGAAGATTATTAAGCAGCAAGAGTCATTCCCCGTGGGGGACATGGTTTCCCATCTCTGTCCCACATCACGTGAACAACGCCATGGTTCACTGTTTCCATCTTCCATTCGCTGCATCATTGTGGAACCTTCCGGCTGTGGAAAGACCAATCTTTTGCTAAGACTCATCACAGCGCCCAATGGTCTGCGTTTTCAAAATATTTATATTTTTGCAAAATCTCTCTATCAACCCCTCTACGTGTTTCTGGATAAAGTCATGTCTGGATTACAAAAAGAGAATATGGGTTATTTCACATTTTCCATGCAAGAAAATGTTATTTCACCGGATGAGGTAAAGCCTGATTCACTCATGATTTTCGATGATGTATCCATTGAACGTCAAGGCGTTATTCAAAGCTATTTCAGCATGGGTCGACAAAAACATATCGATTGCTTCTATCTTGGACAAACGTATTCTAAAATGTCCAAACAGAAAATTCGTGGCAATGCCAATGTCATTGTTTTATTTAGTCAGGACGAGAGGAACAGTCGTCACATTTATAATGAACATGTGAATCCGGATATGACCTTTCAAATGTTTACAGAATTGTGTGCCAAGTGCTGGAACACTCAAGGTCATGCCTGTTTATTGATTGACAAACAAAGTGAACTCAACCAAGGACGGTATCGCTTAGGGTTTGATCATTTTATTGCTATTTAAGGTACTGACTCATTCCCTGTCACGTCATTTGTCAAGACACCATGGCGTTAGCAGTCAATTGAAAAAGCATATTATTAGAGCAAAAAATACTATTCGCCAAAAGTTTCGTCAATTGAAACGATCACGTGCATGTCATGCTATGTTTATTCAACAACATTTAGCACCTCCGGAAAAAGCCATGTTGAAACCCTCTTTCAAGCCATCTGAAACGCTACCCACCGTTTCACAAGCCACGCAGACGCTGCACGAGGACCCTGAGGTAGAGGAAGAGGAACAGGAACAGGAAGATTTGACTAGTGTTAGCGAAGTTGAGGGTGACGAGGAACAAGTGTTTACGCCTCAAAAAAAGGCCGCACCCCTTGCAGAGTTTTTGAAAAAATAAAATCCTTGGCCATAGTCGAAACACCTTGCCCTTCCAGATCGTCTCCGTTTTCACAAGTCTTGGCCACCCCTCAAAATAAATATTATGGATCAACACTAGAACCCTATCTCATTGATCTATTTATTGGAAACACAGATATCACGTATGGTGTTCGCTATGAGGATGATAGTTTTAAAATTGGGGATTCATCCATTAAATTTGGTCGTACTAAAACTGTCATTAAGAACATCAACTATAAATTGACGCCAGGACTGTAAAAGCTGCTCTTTTCTCGAACACCCTCATTCCATGTTTATACGTCAGAGGACCTTGGCAAATATAAATCCATTTTATTGGATACCCATGCACACAAAAGACAGTATGATCCAGCTCAACAAGTGAATGCCAATACATCTCAAAAATATAAAACCATCATTGCGAAGATGTTTCCCACCAGTCAAAGTACTCGTCGTAAAGTGCCCGCTTCGGGAGTGACATTTAAAACATTAAAACGCCTTGTGGATGTTACCTACTGGCACAATCCCAATAAGCTCGTCCAGCGGCTACACTTGTTGCATGCTTCACGTCAAGCCGGCCATACCGGTCACGATTGGGAAATTCAAGAAATTGAACAAGAAATTCGAAATGCCAAAATTATTGTTTAAGCCCTCACCCATTAAAATGGGTATTGCTCACGAGTTGCATCACCCAGCTAGGCGTCACTATCCGCGACTCAAGGTGATTTCACGAGGTGTGGATGAACTTTGGCAGGCTGACTTGGTTGAAATGATACCCTATGCTGGCGTTAACGACGGTGTACGCTATATGTTGACCGTCATTGATGTGTATTCCAAAATGGCCTTTGTTGAACCTGTGCGTCGTAAGTCTGGTCCACTAGTTACCAAGGCCTTTCAACATATTATTCAACACTCCAAACGTCAACCTCAGTTGCTACAAAACGACCAGGGGAAAGAATTTTTCAACAAGGATTTCGCCAGTTTTCTCAAATCTAAGGATATTCACCATTACACCACTTACAGCAATCTCAAAGCCAGCGTGGTCGAGCGGTTAAACCGAACATTGAAAACCCATATGTGGAAAGCGTTTACCGCTCAGGGCAGTTATCGCTGGTTGGACATGTTACCTGAGCTAGTGTCACATTACAATGACACCAAACATAGAACCATTGGGACCAAGCCACGCCTCGTGACCAAAAATATTCAGCGACTGAATAAACTGTTTAACCCCATAAAAACAGCAGATCCTAAACGTCACCGACTGAAAATTGGGGATTTTGTTCGTGTGAGCAAATTTAAGTCCGCCTCAGTGGGGGACTGAACTATTTCGAATTCGTCAAGTCAACTTGGACAGTCCAGTCACCTATTTACTCCAAGACCTCAACCATCAACCCATAAAAGGTAGATTTTATCTCCATGAACTTCAAAAAACAGCATTTTCTATACATTATCTTGTGGAAAAAGTGTTGAAACAAAAAGGAAATAAAATATATGTCAAATTGTTAGGATTTAACTCAACGTTTAATTCTTGGATCAATAAATTACATGTTATATGAATCTGTGCACTTTTTATTTATTTATATATTTTATTGAATCGTGTTGTACGAGAGCTCTGTGAACGGCGCTCCACGCTTCATGCATGTCCATACATGTTTCTCTTTCTCTCTCCACACCCGCGTCTCACTCCTTTACTCCACGATGACATACAACTCGTTCAGCTATTGGCTGTCATGGGTTCTCCACTCCTCCCCTCACCTATCCTCCAGCTCTCTGCCCCCTCCCCCACGTCCCTCACCGCTTTGCAGTGGTCACGTGATTTCCTGTTGTGTAGAGGTTTCCCTCCTTTCCCCTCACCCACTCTGCGGGGCCCTGCCCACCGCTGTCTGCTAGCCTGGCTAGCCGTTTTCACCTGTTTACAGAGTTGCCACATTGTTCCAACATGTTATCATATGACACCAACGTTGTCAGCTCTCAACCACATTCCATTCTCTTAGCCGACTAGCCAGGCTCCAAGCTGGCCTCTCGAGCAGGTATTCTGTTTTCCCATTCTGGCTGCCAGTCAGACATAGAAAAAACAAGTTGTGTTGTTGTCGACTATTTTTATTCGTCTCAGAGCATTCATTATGAATTTGTCAGGTTACTGGTCAGTGTTTACCAACATGTTTAAAGATCACCATGAGGGATTTTCGAAATATTCGCCTTCATTCATCTGTCATAGGAAAATATATCGAAAAGCGACCCCTCGTTTTGCCATACATCGCCCCGTCGAAATAGCCATTTCCTGTATTCACCATGGTCAGTCATAGTCTTGTTGTAACATGTGTCAAGCGCTACCGGCTCTCCGTCTAAAAACACTCTTTTATTTTCAAAATAATAAAAAAATTAACATGCATAGTTTTTTTTTGTCCTAGAGACTTGACATTTATTTACATGGTAGAGGGGGTAGGGATCTTTCATTTATGTCAAACAAACTCTTTTATACAATTCCTAGTTTCCAAAATAGTAACAATTCAAAATTTCAGTGTTTTCAAAAAATAAAAATAAAAATAAAAAAAATATTATAAAAAATAAAGGTCATAGAGACCATTCGTTTGAACTATAGCACAACGTTCTATCATGTTTGGTCTTCAAACTATTGCCTACTTTCAGAAACAAATTTTTTTCTTAAAATTTTTAAAAATACCAACGCACATTCTTAGCCAAGAGCATGTCATCTCAACGCCAACAATACCTCATTCGTTAAAATCCAACCATCCATTCGCCAATTATCGCCAATGTTCGCGAGAAAGTAGGATATCATTTTTTTTACCTCCTACACCCTTGAAACTTGCTGCCCACCTAGAGGGCATACCCACCTTTCATTAACGTCAAACAAACTTTTTCACAACATTCACCGTTTGCAAAATAATCAAACATCCAAAACCAAGATTTTTTTTAAATCAACACACATTCATAGCCAAGAGAACGTCACCTCGTTCCTAAACAACACACAAGCTCATTAAATATCACCAAAATGTTAAAAACGCACGTTTACCTCAAATTGCGTTTCCAAATTTCACCCATTTTAAAAAATAACCTCACCATCAAATAGAACGACACCTCACTCGACCCTAGTCCTCCCCCA
Source organism: Meconema thalassinum (assembly GCA_946902985.2). Lineage (NCBI taxonomy): Eukaryota > Metazoa > Arthropoda > Insecta > Orthoptera > Tettigoniidae > Meconema > Meconema thalassinum. Next base: position 742,310,341 of record OX336389.2, read on the forward strand.
CCACCAACTTTTTCCAGCATAGCCATACGTATTCAAGCACGCGCGCGATTATGGGTAGAACCCGCCTCACCCCACTACTGCACAGTTTTAGTCCTAGAGGCTTGAAATTTATTTTGCTGGTAGAGGGGGTCAGGGCCATTCATTTATGTCAAACAATTTTTTTTTGTTAAGTACCTAGTTTCCAAAATATAGGAATTTTAAAATTGGACTGTTTTCAAAAAAAAAAGTTTTATTATACAAAATAAAGGACATAAAGACCGTTCGTTTGAGCATGGCACAACATTCTATCATGTTTGGTTTTCAAACTATCACCTACTTTCGAAAACAAAAATTTTCAAAATTTTTTTGAAAAATATAATACGTGGTCCATAGGAGAAAGAGCACATCAGCCCGAATCCAACGACATGTCGCATGCCCATGGTTTCATGAAATATACATGAGAGTTCAGCGTAGCCGAGTGGCTCGTGTCACTCGTTAGAATCGGCCTCACTCCCCTACTGGTGATTATTTACGACAACCTTATGCCAATGGATTTAATGGCACGTACAGGAAATTCTGTGAACACAAAATTCCAGCAACTCGACACCCCCGAAAAACATTAAAATAGTGTGTCTAAAAACCTAATAATGTTGATATTAATATAATAATTATTGTTATTATTATTATAACTGTACAGTTGCCCAGACGAGTGGGAGAGGAGGGATGTTTCTGGCGATGCTAATGAAGAGAAGAGATAGGTTGGTAGGACACATACTAAGACAACCAGGAATAGCAAACTTAGTTATAGAAGGAAGGGTCAAGGATAAGAACTGTAGATGTAGACCAAGGTTAGATTTTGTTGAACAGATTGCCTCGGATGTAGGGTGTGGTAGCTATGTAGAGATGAAACGATTAGCTCAGGACAGGGAAGCATGGAGCGCTGCATCAAACCAGTCGAAATACTGAAGACTAAAACAATAACAACAACAACAACAACAGTTGTTGCACTGACTTCGCACAACATTAGACCATAAAGGTTTCTTTCATTAATTTACCATACTGTATATTTAGGATGTTTAATTCCGTAAACCAATATGTTATTTATGTTGTATCATCAGCAGTAAGGCTGGCTGAATCCTAAACAGATCTACCACCCCCAGTCAAGCAGGCCACTCCCCGTGATGGAATGAATGCTGTTCATAAGCTCGGTTTGTGTATTTCCTTGCTACTGGCAGACACAGCAAGGATGTCACTCACCTTCAGACTCTGGTCTATATTCCACAGCCTTGAAAGGGAGGCCGACTTGGAGAAATCAACTGTGTTGCAGTGGGAAATCCAGCCTATTTACTTTTCCAAAACATTGGCCGATGATTTTTGTGATTTAATTTCACTTACACTAATTAAGATACGACTAAATTTCTTGAAGATGTTTGTTTAGATAACCATCCTCTATCACCAGTCAAAAAGAGTACATATATATCAATGACACCCTGTATAGTGTACAGTGGCCATCTTATAATTGAAAAATAAATTAATGACTCACAGAATCATAGATCTATAATAATTAAATTTAGTAATAAGGGAGAACATTTTAAGCCACTTTCAATGGCCAAAGCAACAAAACAGTCACTCCATATTTTCAAAATGGTAGCTAGGCGTAGTATTGAAACATACACGTCAGTAACTCAGGAAATAATTGCACAATTAAGACGAAACTTTGTAGGAGAGGAGTGTTGTATAAGAGGCCTCAGTAGCGTTAGAGATAAATAATTTTCTATATTTCAGGGCTACAATAATTAAAATGGTTGAAAGGCTAGAATCTTACATGTCATATGGTATGCTCAAAGCAAAATAACAGCGACTCCATATTATCAAGATGGTGGCTGGGCGTACTGCTAAAACGTAATCATAAATAATTCAGAATGTAATTGCGCAATTAAAGCTAAACTCACTAAGGAAGGCCTGCCATATAAGGGACCTTGTTGAAATAAGTCCTAAGAATACCTAATATGCACAACGTGCTGTGACCATCTTGAAAATGTTGGATATGATAATGAATAAGTCGAAGTATTTTGAAGTTACAGATAGGAATACAAGTAGTATTGTAGAATCGTGTAAGTGGCTTCCTGTGACCATTTAAAGAGAACAGCGACAACATACATTCACGATGGCGGCCGGATGTATTCCTAAAGCGTGAATAATATTAAGTTACGATATATTAGAACAATTCACGCAAAATTTGGTGAGGGAAGAGTCCCACATGGAGACCTGGCTAGCAATACTCAAACCCACATAACAAACGATTGTGATAATATGTCCCCAATACAGCGTTCAGTGGCGGAGGAGATCTGAATAGTTGTGGCATATGGCGGTTTTAAATCTAAGGATTTCGAAGCGACTCGTGGAGAATAGCTGGGATTTCCCAGTCTTACATTTAATTGGCTTTTGCAGTTGTTACCTAACCTTCAAGTTCGCCCGGAGCCGCATCAGGCATTGGAATGTGTACGCTAAATTACCACAGAGTAAGAAACCATAAATAAGGAAGTACAGGTCGATCATAAAACCATCTACTACGCCCCTTTATAGATAGCTGTAATCTGCACTTTCTACCTTGACTGTGTATAACCGTGTTTAAGGCGCGAAGATATGTTTGGATATCGAGAAGGAAATAATGGCTTCATGCATGCAGCCCCTAGAGTTTGCATTAGAGATCTCTCACTTCACCAGATTTATTTAATTAGAACTCGCTAGCGTAATAGAGAGGTGCTCTAGTTAAATCACATTTATCCACAATCCGTATATATATATATATATATATATATATACAGTATACCGTACATGGAACTCCACTCATCATCGCCCAGCCCACACCACTGCACTGGAATCATGAAATTTGTTATCTTTATTCGTTCCATGACGTAACCACCCATTAACAAGATGTTGTTATCCAGCATTATAATTGAATAGTCTAGTGATAAACGTTAAGATTTGTACCCTGTATAAGACTTCTCTTTTAGTAAATTCCGTTGTAATTCCGCTGTTACATCCAGAGGAATTGATTATAACATTGAAATCGTAAACCCATTTTGAATGCACCAATGCATTGATAATGTGCCTTCTGCAGCGAAAAGCTCTTATTTGAGACTACATACTTGCTGCGTTTAGCAATATTGTAACAGCAATCAATAATGAATTATCGATATTAATATCTTATATATTTAAGATGGCGGCTACGTGCTATATGTAGTTTGATAGTGTTATGACTAAAGCTAGCGAGGTCCCTTATGTGATACTCCTCAAAGTTCCGTGCTAATTGCGCAATTGGATCCTGAGTTATTGATTTTGAAGTTTTAATAGGAGGCTCAGCAACCATCTTGAATAAACAAGTATAAAGAGTTTGTTCTTTTGTTTTGTGCACATAAAGTCCATATGCAATTCTACTTTAATACAAATTTTAGATATTGAATCTCTAAAATATATAGGTCTAGTCGTTTATTTTTATATTCCATAATTTCAAGACACCCGCTGCGCGCTGTGTGCAGTGTGATATTCTTATGAGATGAGTAATGCTAGCGGGGTCTTTTATATGGTACTCGTCTCTCACCAAATTTGGAGTTAATTGTGCAATTAAATCGTGAGTTACTGACTTTCAAATTTTATGAATACCCCCAGCCGCCATCGTGATTGAATGGAGTCGCTTTTCTTTTGACTAGATCATAGGAAGCCACTAACAAGGTTCTACATTACTATTAACTTTCGTTAGGCTATTTTAGCTTCAAAATAATTCGAGTTATTAATTATCATATTCTATATTTTCAAGATTTGCTGTGTTATTCTTAAGGCTTATTTCAGCAAAGTCCTTGATGTGGTACATCTTTCTTAGAAAGCTTCGATTTAATTGCGCAATTATATTCTGAACGATTCATTATCACGTTTTAATAGTACATCCCGCCACCAATTTGAAGGTTTGGAGTCGCTGTTACTTTGTTTTGGGCTTATCATACCACTTGTAAGTTTCTACCTTATCACGAACTTTCGTTATTGTATCTCTAAAACGTAGAGCGTTACTTTCCATTAAATTATGAAGATATTCAGTGTGATGCATTTTTGAATAACGCAAGCGATAACCCTCATATGCTACGAATCTGTTGCCAACAATCGTGCTAATAGGCCTACGCAGTTAAATTCTTAAGTTATCAATTTTAATTTTCTATTATCTCGCACAGCCACCACCTTGTATATATGGGTAGTGTGTTATTTTGTACAGGCCATGCAATGACACATATACGGTGTTACCTTGACACTAATTTCCATTACTGTAGCTCTTATGTATTGAGAGTTATTTATTGTTATATTTTATAGTTTGAAGATGGTGGCTGCGCGTAACGCTCACTCTCATATAGTCATCACGTCGGTAACAGAGGGGCCTTATAAGAAACTATTTGAATGCCAAGTACTGTGACCAATGATTCATCGGATCATGGCAGGGATTTTGCATTATAGATCTCTCATTTCAACAGGCTTATTTAATTAGAACTTGCTATTTGTTCACTAGAAAAAAAGGCAAAAATTAAATCCAAGAAATTAAGGGAGTCGGGGAACAAGGGGGACAAATTTAAAATACATTCATGTGTGAAGCTTCATTGTATAGCTATGGACAGTGCCTGGAACAGACAACTAGATTAATTTGGAATTTTAGGTACCAGCGGGCGAGTAATCTACCAATTCGGAAATAATAACTCTATCTTCACCAGTTGTCCCATTTCCAATAGCTAAAAGTCTAGGACTTGGTATGCATCATGACAACCTAGGGAAGAAATAAGTAAATATGAACTTGTATTCCTTTTGGAAGGGGGGAGTAGGATCATGCACGGGAGTCCAAAACACTTTCCGTGCTACTTAAAGCAGTGATGTAATAACATTGTAAAGTTGTAGGTAAGTTTTATACCGTTTATTTTCCCATGAACTACCTAGGAGCACGGGTTCGCAGTCTACCTTATCTCTACAAATAAAGCTAGCATTCTTACTGAATAGTTTGAACTTTCGGCTAAAACGTTGTATTTCTCCCGGATAAGGTGTATAATGACTAAATAGCCTATACCCTCAATTAATTTGTTTGCTGTCGGTCGTGTGTTATAGATTGGTATCAAATTTACTGTGTGAATGGCATGAAAATGCATACGTAATTAGAATGATTCTTAAAATAAACTAAACCACGATGAGAAGGGTAAATGTTTTAGTAGTTATTGATTCTTCCGGGGCTTTGTTACATCGTGGTCATGTAGCCCCGTGTACGGGTGTGTAGAATTTGTCTGTTTACCTGTGTCACTGTAATGCCTCTACTAGCGTGTGCATTTGTATTTGAGATTGGATTTAGCATAGGAAGTGGTATTAAATTAGGTAGCATCCCGGCATTTGCCAGGAGTAGAAGTGGTAAACCATAGAAAACCACTTCCAAGATGGCTGAGGTAGGAATCGGACCCACCTATTCTCAGTTATTTTTCACGAGGCTGAATGTACCCCTTTCCAGCTCTCATACCAGAATTATATTTCTTGGCAGAGGCGGGAATCGAACCAGGGTCCCCGCAGTGACAGTTAGGAATGCTAGCCACTACGCAACGTGGCGGACCAGGGTAAATTACGAATCCCATTTTTTCCCGCATGTTTCTTCAAATGATAGATTTTGTACATGTAAGTTATAGAACAAGAGTCATTGTCAATAAAGATATGAACATGTTCAGCCGAATATCATTGTCATCGATCAAACCCTCTCTGAGAAAATGAGATAAAATATGTTCTGGTTTGGATATGTCTATCGCTCTTCAATCCACACCGCCTTGCGACAACTTATATTGGCGTGAAGGCAAAAGACGAGTGGGTTCGAATCCGATCATCGGCCATTTCTGAAATGGTTGGTGTGGTTTCCTTTTTACAACGGTATAAAATTTTGCGACAAAACTGATATATAGTTCACGGTCACTTTCTTCATATTATTTGCCCTGTTTAATTCGCCTTCATTCATTTCGTTTCTTGCTCACTTCTCTCGTCCCGCCGTAAAAATCATGTTCACATGCAAACTCACCTTACTTCATCCGCGAGCCCGAAGAATCGAGAATAATAGGAGATATACTGTACTCTATAATTTGTGTGCTGAACGATTTCTCTTCGCAACTGTTTTCTATTTATTGCCATCACCCTAAGTACATTGTTTAATCAAATACAATTACATGCAGGGTAGGAACTAAGAATTCACTCAGGCAATAGATATACTGATTCTGACAGACTAGCCACGTTTTACCTATTATCACCAATCGAGGATGTGTTGAGGTGAAAGGAGTAAGATTTTTATTTAAGGTAACCTACGGTATAATTCCACTGACGAATAATGAAGACTGCGTTATTATAAAGGTGAATGTCGTCACCCACACCCATCGTGAATTCTCCCACTTCTAATACCTACAAGGCTGAAATGTGTTGTTTTTGTTTCATTTAGGGGCTTGGACATCGTGGCCATATTACCCCGTCTAGTTAGGTGTGAGTAGAATGTGTCTGACAAAATGTGTTATTGTAGTGTCTGTATTATCTTGTAATTGAGGCTAATATTGGGGGGAGGGGGGGGGGGGAGGCAGCCGTGGCCTTAAGTTAGAAACCATCCTAACATTTGCGTAGAGTAAAAGTGGGAAACCACAGAAAATCACTTCCATGATGGTCGAGGTGGGAATGGAAACCGCCTCTTCTCAGTCTTACCTCAAGTACACCCCGTTCCTGCCCTCAGACCAGAAATAAATTTCTTGTCAGAACCGGGAATCGAACCCGGGCCTCTGAGACGACAGCCAAGACTGCTAGCTAATACAGCACAAATATTATATTTGGTAAGCATTTGCTTAAGAGGGTAGTAAAAATAATGCGATTTGGGGCTTAGCTACGAGTATATCCATATTGCGTGTCATGTTGCGTGAACTTGTGATAGCCTATATTTCAGGCGTGGTTAATCTCTACACAATAATAATGTTGCTCCTTTATCGTTTTTGTGTATTTTAAGTATTTTATGTAATAGTATGATGTTCTTAGGCGGCAGCTCGCCGGCCTCTCACCGCTGGGTCAGTGGTTCAAATCCCGGTCACTCCATGTGAGATCTGTGCTGGACAAAACGGAGGCAGACAGGTTTTTCTCCGGGTACTACGGTTTTCCCTGTCAAAATTTCATTCCAGCAACACTCTCCGCTATCATTTCATTTCATCTGTCATTCATTTAATCATTGCCCCAGGGGAGTGCGACAGGCCTCGGCAGCCGGCACAGACCATATCCTCGCCGCTAGATGGGGGCTTCATTCATTCCATTCCTGACCCGGTCGGAGACTGGAAGCAGGCTGTGGATTTCATTTTCATGTAATAGTATGATGTTATAAGAACATTGTATATTTACCCCTTATTATTCCCATTTTTCAACGGGGTGCGGGATGATATGCGATGAGCGTAGTCTATATGCGGTGTGTGTATTTACGGCCGGGTGCTGTTCCTGACGCCAACCTCATGACAGGACCTAATGAGTGATGAAATTATTGAAGATGAATGAAATTAGGCTAGATAGAAGGAAACGGCCGTGGCCTTCCCGGCATTTTCCTGGAATTGAGAATGGGAAACCACGGGAAACGACTTCCAGGATGACTGAGGTGGGAATCGAACACTCCTCATATCAATTTTGCCTCACAATGCTGCGTGTACCCTATTCTCGCCCTCATAACACAACTAAAATTCCATAGCAGAGCCGGGAATCAAACCTGGACCTCCGGGGCGACGGCCAAAAACGCTGCTATACCACAAGGTAGTCCTAAATATGAGTAACGGGGTAAGTGAGTAGATGGTACTCATTAAGTCTGGCAAACACATATCCATAGCAGATCACAAATGTAACATAAACTGTGAATTAATTAGAAAGGATAATTGCTTGGAATCAATATGTGTACTTTATTATCGATGTAGGTTAACTAAAGCCAATGCAGTGAGTTTTGCGGCTGAGATCTACTGAATTCTTCAAAAAATTGGGACGAAAATCTTCCTACAGTATTAACAAGAAGTTCCGTGACGAACAAAAGAGCCTACTTTTCTTAAAATTGAAGATTCATGCCAATGATTAATCGATATGGATCTATCTAGAATAATGTCGAAATTAAGTTGGTAATATCGAAATTTCTAATTAGTTCGAAATACTGTATACCTGGCATAATGTAGCCTAATAGAGAACTAAAGTTGGCAGCCGTGCTGACTGAATATATTCTTAGTTCCATCTCTTAAGATACAGAATACAAAATTTGGTTGGAGTCCAATGAATAGCATGGACGTTACATGCAGTTAAACATTGGATCTAACAGCGCGCGTAAAATCATGTTGGCAACAGTGTCATGCATGTATTGGTCAGAAATAATCTGAAATAATATGATCTATTGTTGTGCCAATTTTGAATGAAATCCATTAGTTAGTATAGAAGTTACATGCATTTTAAAATTGGACCTATCAGCAGGCTTAGAATCATGTTGGCAGCACTGACGTATATTAGTTACTCCAAAGTAATCTAGAATGCCAGGTACTATACGTGTGCAAAGTTTAGAGCTATTGGCTTGCATATTTTCTGATATATTGATATTAGGGTAACAAAAATAGAGACAACATTTATTAACAGTTGGCAGCCCTGGTTGCTCTTAAGAATACGCATAGTCATAGCTGTTGTGGTACACACAGCACATACGAAATTTGGTTGAAAACCAAATGATGGTATGGAAGTTACATGTATTTAAAGTTGGACCTCTCAGCAGGCTTAGAATCATGTTGGTAGCACTGACGTATATAAGTTACTCCAAATTAATATAGAATGTCATGTACTAAACGTGTGCATAGTTTAAAGCTGTCGGCTTGAATACTTTCTCATATATATTGGTATTTGGATAAAAGAAATTAAGAGCATTTCTTAACAGTTGGCAGCACTAGTGGTTCATAAGAATACGTTCAGTCATATCTGGTTATGTACACATACAACTTACGAAATTTGGTTGAATTACAATTGATAGTGTAGAAGTTATATGTATTTAAATATTGGACCTATCAGTAGGCTTATAATCATTTTGGCAACACTGCCATGTATGGCCTTCTGGAAATTAAACTGCAATATAATTATCTATATGTGTGCCGATTTTGAAATAGCTCCCATTCATACTTTCCAAGATATCCAACATGGAGCTCAAATTTCAATTGCGATTTTTCAGCAGTTGGTGGCACTGACATCATTTTCAAATATGGCCGTGAGATATTCAGGTATAGATCTTTAGTCCTACCGAATTTTATTTCGATTGCTCCAGCCGTTTAGGAGTTGATAGGGGGGGACACACACACAGACAGACAGACAGACAGACAGACAGACAGAAGGACAGACAGACAGACACACATTTTCCCGGATCGATCTCATAAGACTACTTTTTCCTCATTTTTGCAAAATGTGAAAAGTAGGCTAAAAATGACTGTGGTTTAAGGTAGCGAGAGCAGAGTAAATTCAGAAAATCTCATGTATAAGCTTGAGATAACCGACGAGCAGATAGACAAACAATAACAAGAGGGTATTTGTTATGAAAACGTAAAGATACGTTGGAAATGAGCACAGTAGATGAGGCTGTTCAGATCAGAAGTACAGATGTTAGGTCCATATGATAGGAATCGTGGAGATATTGCCTAGGAGGTTAGTGATAGTCTATCAGTTAGAGAGAGCATGAGAAGCTGAGATTGACCTAGGAGGCGATTGCTATTCATTGCTGGGGGGAAAATAAATAGTTCACCCTTTTAGAGGTTACCAACTCACTCAAGATGTTTTATGGCAACAGTGCATAGTGCATATGAAGTAAATGAAATGATTCAATATACAGATCAATAGGTTCAGAGATAACAGGTATGGACCCATGGTAAAACACCCATATTAGTGGGAGCTGTAGCCTCCACGGGCGGCAATGCAGGCACTGACTCTTGCATCCAGTCGATCATACAGATGGCGAATACTATCTTGGGATACGTTATTCCACGCCTGCTCGACCTGCTCACACAGTTCTGTAAGAGTTGTGGGTGGACGAGTAGCACGAGTCACTTGTCGGACCATCATGTCCCACACGTGCTCGATTGGTAACAAGTCCGGCGATCGTGCTGGCCAGGTAAGTTGCTTCACGTCTTGCAGTGAACCTTGAGTTGCACAGGCAGTGTGTGGGCGAGCATTATCCTGTTGGAACAACACATCCCTTCCTGTTGCAATAACGGCAAAAGAACGGATCTAACAACATCCTACACGTACCGAGCGCTGGTTAGCGTTCCCTCCACAATCACCAAAGGTGAACGAGAGATGAAGCATATTGCACCCCAGACCATAAGGCCTGGGGTGGGGCCGATGTGTCTTGGACGAATGCACCTTACGAGACAGCGCTCACCAGGTCTACGTCGAACGCGCCAACGACCATCGCTTGCTTACAGGCAGAATCTGCTTTCACCGCTGAAGACCACTGCGCGCCATTCCATCTTCCAAGTGATTATCTGACCGTACCAGTCGAGCCATGCACGTCGATACTGTGGCGTGAGTGGAAGACGGGATAGAGGTGTGCGTGCCCGTGGTCCCACTGTTGTAACTGGTTCGCAACAGTTCGTGTTGACACTTCTGGGCTCACAAACCCTCGTATCTGTGCTATGGTAGCTGTACGATCTGCCACTGCTGCCCTTACAACACGACGATCCTAGTGGACGTCTGTGATGCGTGGACGTCCAGAACCTCGTCTACGGGTGTGAGAATGTTCACGTGACAACTAATACCAGCATCGTTTCACAACGGACACAGCACGTCTAACTTGTGTTGCCATTCTCCGAAAGGACCATCCCGCCTCTCGGAAGGCCACAATTTGACCCCTTTCAAACTCGCTCAGTTGGCTATAGGAAGAACGTGTGCATCTCCGAGGCATTGTACCTGCTTGCTTCACACGTTTGCACCACAATTAGCTGTATAGCTGTGAGCTTTCCCTATTAAATGGTAGACAAAGATAACGCTCGGGTAGCTATGCCACTACGCTATCTGTTGGTGGACGACGTTGAATTCCTTATCAGTACATCAACCATTCCCCACGTGGCATCTGTCGTCATTGGATCAATCGACGTCGTCCTTTCAGGAGACCTATTTTTCTTTTCCGGCAGTGCATTCGGCGTTAAACAATTACAAAGTAGGATATGTAGAATCAGAGGAGGCCCTATCGCTAACTGCTAATTGGGGACCCTGGAGGCATCTCGATTGTTCACAGAAGCTCGAAGACTAAAGTGGACGCTGAAAAGCGTGGTAGTCTAGAAAGAAAATGAATGAATAAATGAATGAATAAATAAGATCGATTGCGTATTTGTAAACCCACGCACATCATACTTAGTTAGGGAAGAATGAAGGCCTTCCACATTAGAGTTACAGTCACCAAAATATACACTAGTGTCCGAATGTTAAGCATAATCACTAAACGCGACCATACCGCCTGATAGGAATGTCAGACGGATTGCTGAACAAACGGAAGCTGAATCACACACCATAATATGTCACACAATTTGTCCACAAAAACAGTGTCAGAAATGCTCTGATACCTGGTTCTGATAACAACTAACAAAACTTGGCAATGTCTTCCACAACAAAATATGCTGTTAATAGGGTGTATGTATGGTTACCCCTAACGGCCACACATGCTTCGCAGCGACGTGGCATGCTCTCTATCAGATGGTCCAAGAGCTCTTGTGGCAGTCGATCCCATTACTCCGAAAGGGCAATGCGAAGCTCTTGGAGGGTCCTTGGTGGAGGCTGACGGGATGCAATTCGCCTCCCCAATGCATCCCAAGCATGTTCTATAGGATTCAGATCCGCAGACCTCTCTCGCCAGTCCATTCGACGAATGTCTTCCCCAGCCAGAAATTCATCCACCAGAGCAGCGCGGTGCGGTCGGGCATTATCGTCCATTAAGAGGAAGTCTGGACCAACAACACCTCTGAAGAGTCGAACATGTGGTCTCGAAACCTCATCCCTGTCTCTCCGAGCGTTCACAGTGTTCCTCGGACCACCCATGAAGATGTGCAGGTCCCTACGACCATTCAACATGATGCCGCCCCACACCATGACGCCACTGGTCCCGTTCCACGATGTTCCTGTCGGCTACCCGGTTCACTCCAGATTAATGTGCGACGGGAATCGCTCTGCAAACTGAAGCGAGATTCGTCCGTGAAGAGCACATGCCTCCATTCATTCATGGTCCAGTATCGACGTTGACGGCTCCACAGTAAACGGGCCCGTCTCTGTGCTGAAGTGAGCGGGGCACACACCGCTGGATGTCTGGTAAACAGCCCTGCTTTTCTGAGCCTCCGGTACACATTTTGCCGGGAAACGGCAACCCCTGAGACGGCTGCAAGCTCTGCCAACAATTGTCTTGCACGTGCTCTCTGATTTCGTCGAGTGGTTAAGGCCTGATATCGGTCCTGTTGTGGGGTGGTTACTCTTGGTCGACCTGGTACTACGACTCACATCTCCTGTGTCTCGAAATCGTCTCCAAAGCCTGGAAATGACACTTTGTGGCACATTGAAGGATACGGCGACTTCGGTCTATGGTTAACCTGCTTCCAGGTGGCCAAGTATTCTACCATGAAAAAACGGGGTCCAAATGGCGTCGTTGTGCCATTATGTTGTCACGTTCACTACGAGGCTACTCTCCATATACTATAACAGGGCAAACACGACTTTGGGAATATGGGGTGCAGGCACTGGCAGTGTTTACCTTGCAGTTACACCGCTAGTCAAAGCAGGAAATACTCCTTTCCTATACAGAGCGAACACGTAAGGTTGGTAGGTGCATATGTCGTGTGATTTGCGTTCTATTTCCTGTAGCCCTGCTTATTCGTAACTTATGCTTAACCTTCGGACACTAGTGTAGAAATAATTCTTAATAGGCTAGAGTAGTCACTCCACTAAAGGCAGTAAAATAAATGAGAGAGATAATTTCTGTGATGCGATTCTCAGTGGCCAGTGGTACACATTAGCAGAGTGTGTTGATTGAACTGTGTGGAGCATCCCTTGTTTGAGGCCAGGGCCTTATATATCATGTGGTTCACTCCACAACCCAAGTTATTCACTGCTCAGAAAATTTGTTGCATATGAAATAATAAGGCTTGCATTTATATGTCCCTACCGAGACCGCACGTGTTATTAGGATGTCGTCACGATATGTGTGTAGGGTCGTTTTCAACTTCTATGATTTTAGAGACTCGGGCTCCGGAGTATTAACCTAATGGGTATTTGGCGTAGTCTCTTACATTTAAGCTTCATGAAATGCTAACCGACTGGTCAAAGTTTCAATCCCCATTCTCTTGGACGCAATGCGTGGCATTCTTTCCGATTGAGCCACTTTGTTGGGCGGGAAATTACGTCAAGCCAAATACTAGTCACGTGTCTCCATAATAAACACAAGTAGCATTTTTGAAGAAATATTGACGTTCTTTGGGAACAGATTAGAGAAATGTCAGAAAAATTAATGTCCGTTTCACAAGGTAAAGAACGTGAATAATAATGCTAATACAGTAGCTTAAGTTCAATAATAGTATATCAAATGCTGTGGCTTGAACGGTAACGAGTTTACAGTGCATTGCTCTGCTGAAGTTCTCTAACACGGCAGTTAACTCTACTGAAATAAGACGATCCCACTTTAATCACTGGACAGAAATGGAACAGACCGAACCTTCGATCTCGAGTTTCGAAGCCTAACACTCACCAGGTCATAAAGAATGTTATTCGTATTCCAAATACATCGCAGATATAAATAAATATTGCCTTCCAAGAATTCACTATAATAAAACACACCCATGTCTTCCTCGCCTTCAATGTTATTTATATAGTTTTAAGTGGAATGACAATTAAATGCAGTATTTAATACATTGCAATTAAAATATTTTATGCCCTTTATGATGATTGGTAAAGCATACGTAGATATTTTGTTCATTAATACATACATTGCATAGCATGCAAAATTCTGACATATATTTTGTATTTTGTTTGTGAATGTAGTTTGCAATAACTTCTGGTAGAAAGGGAAAGTCAAGAAATTTAAAAGATTGTGAATGTGACTAAAGTGGCAACGCATAGCCTAGGTTTAAGGTGAAATATCCATGGTAAACAAAATATTGTAAACATATAAAAATCAAATAGGCCTACGCTAGATAACGCACAGGAACTTTTTCTGATCCATACGAATGGCGAATTTAAGACTCGTTAAAAATTAGTCTGTCTGTGTCTCAGTCTCTGCCTGTGTGTCTGTTTGTCTGTCTATAATAATAGTGTGCAAAAATAAACCATTGACCATAAGCAGTAGAAAAGTAACAATTATAAACAAAAAAAATAGTTCCCTGAAGAACTAAGTAACCTTATTTCTTATGTCCTACTAGTCTTCTACATTAAAAACTCTGCTACCTATTAAAAGGATTTTCCATTTGATGTATTAAATAGCTTATGATACACGACCTATATCTCTACCAAGACCATTACATTGAGAGATTATGTGCTAGATTATACAACTTTTAGTATAGGTCATTAAGACTCATCCCGCGAGTGGCATCTTTCCGTAATGAGTCACGGGAGTTTATTTTAAGAAAAGTAAAATATAAGGCTTCTATGAATTACGAAAAGTAATCTACAGAATTTAGATGCATTATTTGATAATGATTAGTAGTATAATTGTCCATCAAACGATTCTCCTCTTCAATCTCTTAAAATAAGATACGAGAAATATAAAATAATAAAGTTTTAAAATTTAGAACCGATGACATGTTGAGGTCTTGAACACAATTATTGAACATGAGATGTGTCTATAATACGCACTGAATAAAGATTCGCTGAGTTAACTATAATTGCTCTCACGAGATTCTATCAACAGAAAAGTAATTAGAAATGTTTGAAAATCATTTGGTCCCAACGTGGTTATCATTTGTTTCTACAGGACTTTAAATACCACATGACATCACTAACGTAACAGTCTTCTATCACCAAACAAAATTTCAGTTTGATTGCTTGAACAGTTCTGGAAATATTGTGAACCGGTGAAATATATGGCATAGACGCCATAGTAGTGGTTTTGTGAGTGTTCTAAAGCCACCACCTCTTCCTCCAAGATGGCGGCCATAGCATAACTTAACTTAGACTAACCTAACAGGATGTCGACCATAGCTTAACTCAACCAAGCCTAACCTAACAAAAAGGCGGTCATAGCTTAACTTAATCTAACCTAACCTACGAGGTGTGATCAAAAGTTTATAGTTAGTTATTGTTGTTTTAAGGGGCGGAACTATGAGGCCATCTGCCCCTAAAATGAAAAATGTTTCAAAATGGTTGTCAATAGCTTAACTTAACCGAACCTAGCCTAACCTAACCCAACCTAACCTAACCTGATCTGACCAAACCTACGAGGTGTGATCAAAATGTTTTAAGATGGTGGGCATAGCTTAACCTGTAGCGGTTCTAGACCACCAGATCCTCCCTGACCCTCCAAGATAGTGGTCATAGCTTAACTTAACCTAACCTAACCTAACGTGGGTTCTGAACCCTCCTTCCCCTCCTCCTCTAAGACAGCGATCGGGCGCGATTTGAAGAGGGCGCTATTTGATGTAGGCGCGATTTGAAGTGGTCGTGATTTAAAGAGGGCCCAATTTAAAGTGGGCGCCATTTGAAGTGGACGCGATTTTAAGTGACGTCTATAGCATCTCTTATCAGCTAAGTCTGGTCTGGGTGCTTTAACGGGGTACACTTAGCCTCGTGAGGTAAACTGAGAAGAGATGGATTCAATTCCTAGCTCAGCCATCCTGGAAGAAGTTTCTCGTCGTTTCTCACTTCTATTCCAGGCAAATGCATGGATGATGAACACGATGTACAAGACCCTCATATCAAACAACAACAGGATTAGGGTATAACCCAACTCTTTTGGGTACATTCGTGTTGACCGACTGAAAAGCACCAAACTTTTGTTTACTAAGGCAACACTGAAAAATGGTTTCGAACCCCATAATAAACAACAACTTTAAGTAGAGAGCTCTTTCATCTTTAAACACCGATTATCTTCATCATCATCATCTATTATGCAAGTCTACCTGACTGTTGGGTAGTCAACCCGGAGGTTTAACAGATCCTCAAAAAGTTCCACCGTAGATTATATCAGTAGAAATCCACAAAAACCCAAGGGAGCGCTATATTGAGGGCTTTCGGCACGTGGGTATGTGAGTTGTCGACTCTGATGGATTCCTGAGCTGTGATCAGTTTCCCCTTGGCTCCTTAGAACACTGATTATCATCATCATTAGAACCAATTACGTAATTCATAAAAATAAGAAACATCCTAGACTAGCATTTTTGACTGACACCACAGAAGTGTTGAAGAAGTTTTGCAGGGGTTCTAACACCTCCTCCTCCTGAAATATGGCAGCCGTAGCTTAACTTAACTTAACTTAACCGAACCTAACCTAACCCGCCATCTTGGAGGAGGTGGAGAGTACAGAACCATGGAGGAAGAGGAGGGTTCAGAAATCAGGTTATCCCCTATCCCCTATTCCTTCTTGCCAACTATACCCACTAGTAAAAAGAAACAAATTCTTGCTGCCATGTTTTTAATAAGGAAAATAAAGGTGATCCTTCAAAGTTCATACCGTGATTTAAATTTGACGGGTCATTATTCTATGCCAATGTATTTTAATCGTTTCTAAAGCTCGTGTAAAAGTTTTACATCTTTTCAGCTAGCTGCATACTTCTCCTTGTTCCCCTAGTCAGAAATGAACAGCTCGGCAAAGCTCAAATGCAGCGTGGCGATGAGCAAAATATTGCACGCAATCAACAGCGTGGCTATCTAAGGTTCATGGACTGTTCTCACAAAGGAACTGAGAGTCAACTGACGAAAGAAACATAAATCGAACTAGGCTAGCACTACTAAATTGCTAGAAGTGAACTATTCAATATTTTCATCTAAAACTTGTTATGAAAAAGGGTTCATTATTGAAAGGTACCGACCGCAATGAAATATATACAGTATGGTACATTGAGATTGTGGAACATCATATTGCTTTTGTAGTTAATATCTCACCTTCCGTAATTACTGTGGGTAATTATTAATTATATTCGTTTCCATTTGAATACAATTGATCTCTAACAACTTATAAGCCACTCTGTCTAAGGAGTACTATACAGTAAGATGATCGGGTTAGAAAACAAGGTTAAGGTAATTCATTAATAGGTGATTCATATTTTGCATCGTATTTTCATCTCGAGGCGCTCATGGACGGTAGACGCGCTGTAAATGCCAGCCGGTGACGCCGTTGATAAGTGAACTGACGTTACGCAAAGCCTAATATACATAAATGGTAGGTGCAACTATCTTGACATTGTGGAATCGTGCAGTGGGTAGCCTATAGCACTCAAGAGACATGGTCAGCTTGTCTAATTATACTGTGCATACTTAATGGCAGTGAGGAACATGAGTTTGAGGATCATCAGCAGTTTCAACCAGTGGAGATGTTAGGCACTTTCATTCTTCATTCATTTATTTGCGATTGAGTGTGTCTCCCTCGGTGGCAAATTGGGTATACATAACAAATAAACAATTATGCATAACAATTCAATATCTAACTGCAGTGTTTAAACAAATCGTCAGTCTTTTCTGAAACACACCTATATGTTTGGGGAAAGGCTCTAAACCTGCGGCAGATAGAGAATTCCAGTTATCAATGGCACGGTTTACGAAAGAATATTTACCATAATTTGTACGCTGTGGTCGGGCCTTAACTTTGAAAGAATGATCACTCCTACTCATGTAAGTGGGCTTTCCCATACGTTTGCTGTGCTCACGCCATGCTGGTTTATTTGTATACGTGTTGTGCATGGCGCACAGTCTACATTTCATCCTCCTATTCTCAAGTCATTCCCACTCAAGTTTCTTTAACATACGGGTCACACTGCTCCTGAGATTAAAGTCACTGTGCACAAATCTAGTGGCCTTTCTTTGTACCATTTCCAACTCATTGATGAGCCTTATTTGATATGGATCCCAAACCACCGAGGCGTATTCCAGAACAGGTCTCACAAGTGACAAATATCCTAATTATTTAGCAGAGGTACTTCTTCCTTTTAATACCCTCATTACAAAGTGTAGAGATTTATAAGCTTTAAAAACTACACATCCTACGTGACTACTACATTTCGTATCATTCCTTACGTGAACGCCCAAATATTTGCAAGAATATTCAACAAGTATTTCCGAGCCAATATTATATTAAAAATCTCGCCCTCGCCCATTCCATATTTTTATGAGACTACATTAATTTATTGTATTTATTTTCATTTTAATTTCATTCGCCCACTTATATACCAAGTACAGATCATCTTGAAGTACTGCGTTGTCTTGTGAGTCATGTATCTTTCGATATATTATACAACCATCCGCAAACAATCAACGGTCACTGCGAATCCCATTTGGTAAGCCATTTATAAACGCCAAAAATAACAAAGTTTCGATTACGCCGCCCTGAGGGATACCCGAGGTTACGGTAATTTCATCCGAGATTTGGCCTGCGACTTTCACTTTAGGGAACGACCCGTCAAACATTCATGGATCTATAAAATTACTCTTTTATCAATCTTCGTTGATGCTAATTTATGGAGTAGCATGTCATGCGGCACGACATAAAATGCCTTCGCAAAACCTATAACTACGGCATCGACTAAAACTCCATTGTCTAACGCTTCGATAATATTTTGAAAAAGTGATAGTATTTGACTGTCGCATGAGTAACCTTTCCGATATCCATGTTGTCTATCATAAAACCATGATAAAGTTTCCCACTGTTCCCTCAAGTAGTCGCAATTGAGTTGCTCCATCTGCTTACAAACGATGAACGTAAGGCTAACCGGCCTGTAGTCTGCTCCCTCCCTTAAATATTGGGACTACCGTAATCATCTCGGATTTTCGCATTGTTTATGGACACAATAAACATCACCTTCAAGTATCGTGCCATGGCCCTACCTCCTAGTGTAAGTACTTCACTAACAATATCATCAGAACCCTTCGATATATTGTAACGTAATTTTTATATTAGGTTTAAAATTGATGACTGGTTAATTTGGAAAATCGTTCAAGTCCAACACATAGCTATCGGATTTATTGAACTCACTACCGTAAAAGCCATTTAATTTATTAGTTATGGCCTGTTTCTCGGTAATTAATTTACCGTCACCGGGCATTATCATCGACAAATTATTTGAATTTCCCTTTCTTCTCCTAACATAACTGTATTTTTTTTTCACCCATCAACCCCCAAACCAAGTAAACCTTGCATATAATTGTCATGAGCATCCCTCTTTTTTAAGTCGAGCTCTCTTGATAAGGACATAAATTTCAGCATATACTTGTCACTATCATATCTTTTATTGTAAAATTTCCTAATTTTCCGTTTTAGACTCTTGAGATCTCGTGTTTATTACTCAGGATCTGGGTTTTGTTTCAGTAATTTAAATTGGACAGATTTATCAATAGCATTATTTCAAATTTTCTAACAGTTAGTCACCAGGATATTAATGTGATTTCCTTCCTATGCCTATCCTACAAACAGCTCATTTAAATATCCCTGAAATTTACCCTGATCCGCCCTGCGATACTGGAATATGATTCTTTTTGGTATATCAGAGTCTAATTTTGTAATGTCGCCAATTCAACCCCAGATTGGTCACTAATTCCTGATACTTTCAGACAGTTAATATACAGCTCTATATTCCTTATTAGATAAAACTATCAAAATGAAAATTATATCTATAGATATATCGAGGAAGCTGTAGAATCAACTTAGTCAACTAAGAGGCTGAACATTATTTGATAAATGAAACTCAGGCGATGGTCGTAATCTGAAGTCCATTCTCACTTTGCCATGGGAGTATTTAGGCTCTTGTTAACTTTCTCTACAAATTTGCAAGGTTGATTTCGATGTGTACAAAAGCCAAAAGAATTTTGTTAGATCAGTAAGAGAACTGTGTAGGAGAGAGTTTCACTTGGAGGTCAGTCCCGTCTCTTTATTGTGGTGATCTCCCAGTGGCATAAGACACACCAGTTCTTGGTATATCCTAACCACATGTCCCCCAATATTGCAACCAGTGTATCCTAACTTCTCCTTGCGTGTTGCATAAGTGCGTTAAATTTCGCATTACTACAGTGAATGATTCTGGAGCTAAGGAGTAATAGTTTAAAATTAAAAATGGTGCCATATATGCAGTCGCTAGCAATGTTGCACTCAAAAATACAAAACGTCAAATCTCCCTAAGTTGGACTTATGCATACCTTTTTTTTTAAATATCTCTGCAGGCGTTCAGAAGTTGTAAGGAGAAACTCTCAGTCCGACGAACAAACACAAGATAGACAGCTAGACAGTTGCTGCTGTTTTATGGGGCCTAACATCTAGGTTATCGGCCCGACAGACAGCTAGGTAGACAGCCAGATAAATATAAATATAGACAGCAAGGCAGACAGCTAGATTGGCAGCTAGGTAGACAGCTAGGTAGAGAGCTAGATAGACAGCTAGGCAGATATATAGATAGACAGCTAGTTAGACAGCTAGATAGATATAGAGATAGACAGCTAGGTAGATAGCTAGATAGATATATAGATAGACAGTTAAGCAGATATGTAGATAGAAAGCTAGGTAGACATATAGACAGCTAGATGTATCTATAGATAGACAGCAAGGTAGGCAACTAGATAGATATATAGATAGACAGCTGGGTAGACAGCTAGATAGCTAGACAGATATATAGATAGACAGCTAGGTATACAGCTGGATAGACAGCTAGATGGATCTATAGGTAGACAGCTGGGTAGAAAACTATGTATATAGATAGGCAGCTGGGTAGACAGCTAGATAAACAGCTAGACAGATATATAGATAGAGAGCTAGATAGACAGCTAGGTAGACAGCTATAGACATCTAGGTAAACAACTAGATAGATTGACTGTTAGAGAGCTTGATATAAAGGTAGATAGATTGAAGGATAGAAATATAGATAGGTAGATAGTTAGTTAGATATATAGATAGACAGGCAAAGAGATACATAGATAGACAGATAGCTAGATAGATATATAAATAGACAGCTACGCAGATATATAGATAGAAAGCTAGGTAGGCAACTAGATAGATACATAGATAGACAGACTGCTAGATAGATATATAGATAGACAGCTAGGCAGATATATAGATAGAAATCTAGGTAGACATATAGACAGCAAGATGGATATATAGATAGACAGCTAGACCATTACACACATGTATAGCCCCTGATTGTTCTCACATTGTGTGAAGTTTTGAAGCCAATTTTCTGTGTTGCCTTTACATACTCTCCAGTCCAGTCGCTCAACACACTTTTTGCCCAATTAGATTAGGTGGGGTACATTATTACTTAAAGAAAAATACATGTTTAAATATTATTCACTTTATTTCCCCCTCACTCCCCCCTGTTATCAATGAGTACTATTATCACGTGTATTTTTTAAAATCAGGAATAGTGTGCAATCATATAGTTACCCCGCCTAATGTAATTGGGCAAAGAGCGAATTGATCAACTGAAAAATATAAATTGATAGTGATTTTACAATCGTACATTTCTATCATATTTTCGAAAAATTTGAAAGTATGCTAAAAAGGTTCCCCGTGCCATTGCCTAAAGAATGGAATGTAGCAGAGAACCATAATGGTGGTCGTGAACACCTAGTGCTTGTAGAGCCACAGTACGCAAGACATTTTAATCTGGTCTAGGGGCAGGAACACTCCGCCCCTTGAGGCAAAACTGAGAAGAGGTGGTCAGATCCTAGAAACAGTTCTCCATGGCCTCGCACTTCTTCTGCAAGCAAATGCCGCTACTGTTACCTATTACCCAATTCTAACCACCAGTAACAAATAGACTACACCCACTATTAACTTAAAGTCATCACAATGACACAGGATATCAGACAGATTTCATACACACCCAAGTACATGGGACTATATGACCACAATGTCGCAAAGCCCTTAAATGAATCAACAACAAAAACCACTATATATCACAGCTGTGAGGATGCAAGAGTAATAGCAGCGGTGCCTGATGTAACACTCACTTCTCTTTGCCGGTCAGGTCAATAAATTACCCCTCGTTGTGTTTCGCGACCATTACCCCCACCCCCCACCCCCCACTGTCTTAATGGATTGAATTAACGGCATCGGAAAGAAAGGAAATGAACAAGAAGGGAACATAAACTTTATACATTCCGCTTGGCTTCTCAGATTACATTCACTTAATTCAGGAAGTGTCCATGAGCCGAAATATAATGGGATCTCCTAAGCATTAATATTGTGATAATTGGAACCAGAACGTTAACCACGAATGATAAATGCTTGGAACCCGCAGAGTTACTATATTGCCTTTACCTGTCCAAATCAGTGCTACCATACAACAGAAAATAGGCACTCCATTGTATTCTCCTACAGTGAATTTGTTTCTGACGTAAGCATTGATAACCTCACTAAGGTTCCGGCCCAATGGCGAGTTCGTTAGCGCGCTAGGCGTTGGCACTAAGTGTCCCGGGATTGATTTCCGGCTGGGTCATCAGGGATTTTAATCTCCTGGAGTTAATTCCCGTGGCTCGGGGACTGGGTGTACGTGCCGTCTTCATCATCACTTCATCCTTATTACGTCGCGCAAATGCGAGGGAACCGTGTCAGTAGCTTCATTCATTCATTCATTCATTCATTCATTCATTACGGTGCGCAGGTCACCCACGGACGTCAATTACAAAGACCTGCACTCGGCCTCTCAGGAGGCCACACGATCGTTATTATTCTTACCTCACTAAGGAGGCTTAATGTGCTGGGGGTTCAGAGGGAACTTTTGTATTATTAGTAGTAGTGCCGTTAGTAATAATAATAATAATAATAATAATAATAATAATAATAATATTTATAATAACGGTATGGATTATACTTCAATTTTCATTGCACTGGCGGTTCGTTATTGTTCCAGTATATCGACCGACACGAGTTTGTCGCATTTAAATAACCCCAAGTGCTATTCGGATTGTTGGGTACTGAAAGCCAAAACTTATCGATTACGCCACTCAGTCTAGCTCTAGCATCTGACAGTGTTGAGTATATTCCATGCGTCATTAGCGACGAGACCGAGCCCAAGGCATCTCAAGTTCCGACATCCAAAGACAGTTAGTGACGTAGTCTCTTCCTCCCTGTAGTAGCTCCGAGTAAACCCGTGATGTGAGTCGTCGAGATCTCCTCAGGATCTACGTAGTTTTTCTTTCATGTTCAGGTGGAGAATATGTTCCTATGCAGGAGTACATAGTATGCAATCCACATTATTATTATTATTATTATTATTATTATTATTATTATTATTATTATTATTATTATTATTATTATTATTATTATTATTATTATTATTATATTTAGGCAGACAATCAGCCAACGTATGAAGAAGTTCTAGGAAGAAAAGAAAAAGAAAACATTAGCAGAACGTTCGAACCAATGTTTACAGAGACTCGATGACTATGATGTCTAAAACACAGTGGTGTATCGATGTCCCTTTGCAATGCACTGTGTCACTCAGGGAAAGTCACAGTTATGCGATGGGGCAGATGACCTCGCTGTTACTCCCCTTAAAACAACAATAATAATTAACTAACTAACCAACAGTTATGTATGACTTATTTTATGAATGCCCTTCGTAGTTGTAATCATTACGGTGGACGATTGCGGTAGGTTCCCCGGAACTTAAGACTGGAGGGAGTATGGAAAAATCTGGGGGAAGAGCACAAGCCTGTCTAGTACCACTGAGCTCACAAGTGGCATTGCGACCATTCGAAGTACCACACATGCAAACATGAAGTTGTCCGAGTAATTCTGGTAGCACTTCCGTTTAGAAGTTAAGTATTCTGGAGAGCTCATCGTACCTAGGTATATGGTATACCAATGGATGTATGGAAGTGCAATTCAGTGCGATTCTGTGAGTTTTTTAGTAACATAAACGGAGCCGTAACAATTGATACCGTAGCAATTTAGATAAAATAGCATTCTTTAAACGCTTCTACGTTTGCCGAAATTAAACGGATTGATTGCTATCCTAACAAACACCTCTCGATTGTTGCTATGGAATTGCTGGTTTCCATGGCCTAAAATCCAACAATATGGATTATTTATATTTCGCCTTTTCACTGGTTGTTTTGGATGAAGATGAACATAAATAAGTTAATACCGTGGTACCCGGTACTTTAACTGCTGTTTAATAATGATTTTCTTTTCACGGTATGAGCAAGACATGTAAACAAAAAGTCAGAGAGAGAAAGCTAACAAGTTTAAATAACTGGAGAAATGAATCGTAATTTTGTTCGCCTCAATGGGGAAGCTCCTGTCTGAACCAACCCATTATTACTCGTGAAACGCATTACCACCAGTTGTGATAATTAATCCTTTCGTTGAGTAGCATTGTGAATAGAAAACTGTCAACGATGGATCCGAAGAGCTACTTTGGATTTATATCCATGTGTACCACCTAGTGGACCTACTTTACCCCTTGCCAGAAGTGTGGGATGTCTGTTGTCATTCACTCGGAGCAACCTACTACATTCCCAAGTGCTGATTGGCTGCTCGTCTGTTTACTCCTTTACAGTGGCACTTAAGTGCACTCTGTAATAAGTATGTCTCTCTCTTATCCTACAAGAGGCTCTCAATTATAGAGGGTTAAGAATGTCTCTTCACACTCTACTATAAGATTCATTTCTGGGCCTAACAACTACTGTCGACCAAAGTATTATGTGCACTCGAGTTTGAAGGTTGTTTGTTAAGTAACCAATAGACCTACATAAAATCCAATACCATCAACATTTTCGTCGTTCTATTTTACGTTAGTTCATGTAGGTTTGGATTGTTAAATTTATATTTTAATATTTTTTATCGCATTTGGAACACAAAAACTGCACGTTTTTAAGCGTGTTTCAACCATGCGTCACATTTAAGAATTATTATCTCAAAAGCCCGTCATCAGATCGAATCCAAATTTTAACACAATATACATTGGAATGTTGTATAACTGGTTTATTAATTTCACAATTTTGTGTGCCCAAGAAACAAAGTTGTTATCATTGTTGTTAGGTAACTTTATCTCGGCTCGGGGTGGTTGGAAAATGTAGTTCTTGGTTGCGTTGTAATCGTTATACATCAAAAAGTTATGCTGTATGACTGTGAAATACGTAAATTAATTCACTTATTTTATATCGGTTTGTATTTGTACGAGGAAATAACACATGGTTCAACAGCTAGCCGCTCCACCAAAGCTGTACAGCGTTGCTGAGATGGAGCCCATCGGCAACGCTGTACAGCTGTTCCCGGGGTGGCTAGCTGGTGAACCATGTGTTATTTCCTCGTACAATTACAAACCGATATAAAATAAGTGAATTTATTTACATATTTCACAGTCATACAGCATAACGTTTTGATGTATAACGATTACAACGCAACAAAGAACTACATTTTCCAACCACCCCGAGCCGAGAAAAAGTTACCTAACAACAATGATAACAACTTTGTTTCTTGGACACACACAATTTTGAAATTAATAAACCAGTTATACAACATTCCAATGTATATTGTGTTAAAATTTGGATTCGATCTGATGACGGGTTTTTGAGATAATAATTCTTAAATATGGCGCATGGTTGAAACACGCTTAAAAACGTGCACTTTTTGTGTTCCAACTGCGATAAAAAATATTAAAATATAAATTAAAAAATCCAAACCTACATGAACAACGCAAAATAGAACGACGGAAATGATGATGTGATTGGATTTTATGTAGGTTTATTGGTTACTTCACAAACAACCTTCAAACTCGAGTGCACATAATACTTTGGTCGACAGTAAGCAGTTACTACGTTTACTGCTCTCATTCGGCATGCACGCTGACATTCTGGGATACATACTTCAATACGCCACAGTGTTTCTAACAAAGGAATAGTAAAGAAAACGCACAATCATTAGATTTTACGATTAAATTAAATCCTAGCAATAAACATTTCAGATATCAAGAGAAGTTGCCTTGGAGCCAAGTAGTACTGGTATTCACAAATAGGCTAGGATATCATAATGTAGTGTAAATGTTTAAATACCAAGTTTTAGGTTATAGTGAAATGTCAGGTATTGCCATAGAGAAGAGTACTTAATGCAGAAGTGTATATTTGTACTTCGTGAATACCTTTCTACATGTGATACATCAAGACCCTCTGCTGCAACTCAGGCAATCAGTAATTTTATTTCTAGACGCATAGTTTCAGCCATTTTTCACTTACACTCACCAATCTTTCGACTAAATCTACCAATCTTTTAATCAACCTTGCTTCCGTAATGTTTGATAGATAATTTTTTGCACCGACCACTTAAAATTTAAGCGATTCCAATGAATTTGGCCTATGGCTTTATTAAACAATTTTTCTCTCGCTTGCTTAAGAAGCCGAACGCATGCTCTTCTTGATTGCCCTTGCTCCTAATGTTTTTTCATTTCTCCTTTTGGTGAATGTATTTTAATTTAATAATAATACTATTAATACTACATAAACTATATTTTGTGGTGTTACAAAATCAATCATAGTGCCCTAAATTGAGTGTCTGGAGTTCTGTTACATAACTATCATCCCGGGTATCACGTCCTTTTATTCCCTGTCCTAGCCAGTGGTTAAAACAATATATTTACGGTATATGGAAGAATAGTGCATAACTCTATCAGTGTTCATTTTCTCAACTCTTTTATATTTAGACGTGTATGACGAATATAATAATAATAATACTAATAGTAATAATGGCAATACAAAGAAGATGTAGAAATATGCATTACAGTACTTGTCATAGCTTTCCTGTACGTATAGGAAATCTTTTTCAACTGCAGCGCATGTTAATAGGAGTATTAGAAGCCAATATTCCAACTGAGTGAGAGTTGGAGCTGATAGTTGTTATAAGTGGAGGAACATCTATGTCATCCGCCCCTAGACTGAGTCTTCACCGCCTGTTTATTGGTTTAACCGAAAATTTCCTAGCCTCTTTTTACGAACATTGTGTTCCCATCCGGGAATATATAAATGTGAAAAGGTTTTAAGTTTTTCTTTATCTCATTTACTTCATTAGTTCTTTAATGGCCATACGAATTAAGCAGGGAGAAAAATTGCCTGCTCAGGGCATCAACTTGTCGCCTCCGTAGCGTAGCGGTCAGCTTGGTTAGCTGCCGTCCCGGAGGTCCTGGGTTCGATTCCCGGCTCTGCCACGAAATTTGAAAAGTGGTATGAGGACTGGAACGGGGTCTACTCAGCCTCGGGTGGTCCAAATGAGTAGAGGGGGTTCGAATCCCACCTCAGCCATCCTCGAAGTGGTTTTCCGTGGTTTCCCACTTCGTCTTCGGGCAAATGCCGGGATGGTACCTACTGTACGGCCACGGCCGCCTCCTTCCCTCTTCCTGGCCTATACATCCAAATCTAACATCGCTTCCCATCCCTCATGAGGCCCCTGTTCGCTTTGCAGGTTAGGCCGCCTGGGCGAAGTGCTGATCACACCTCCCCAGTTGTCTCCCTCCCGACCAGATGTTCCAAGCTCCAGGACACTGCCCATAGAGGCGGTAGTGGTGAGTTCCCTCGCCGAGTCCGTGGGAACCACCAACCTAGAGGGTAAATTGACTAAATAAAAATAAATAAAAAAAAGGGCATCAACTTGATCTGTATTCATTCCAAGCTGAAGCTTCCAAGTTCTCATCAACTTAAGTAGAAATGGAAAGTTGCAACGCATTTCATGCAGCTGCACTGATATTTCCACTGAACTTCTTCTGCCATTTTCAATCAGAAATTTGGAAAATCAAAATCATTTATAATCAGAAGTATTTCAACAGAATGGAGTGGTTTTGTAACTAATTCATTAAGGGACAATGCTGATCGCTAATTAAACTTCTTGTTTATATTTAATTAAGGGAAGAGAATGGGTACCAGTATCCAAAGAAGGGAGGTTTACAGTTATTATGTCACCTAATGAAGATGTGATTTAGTGAGTTAAACTGTCCAACGCAAACAAGAGTGGGCCACGCAAGCTTCGGCTTTGATCATGTAGTTGTCGGCCTCTGGGAGCTTCATTCCAAGAATTATGTTATCACGACTGCATTGATGAGCGAGGTGGCTTTCAGCTGTTATATCGTGCAATTTACAGTACAATGAGTAGGCCTATACGTCAAATAAATTTGAAATAGAGAATGTTTTCATTAGGTAGAACATCGGCGGCTAAAGGCGCACATGTGTCGGATATTTTAATCCTCTACTTCACACTTATATGGCTTGTACTTAATGTACTGTACATTATACTCCCTAATATCTAAAGGACTCATCTAAAATGTTGTGAATATCCAATTCGCAAAAATTATTTGTATTGGGGGGAAAAACAGTTCAGGTGTAGCTAACTACGCCGTTATTAAAAGAACTGTTAGTTTATAGAAATACTGTATGTTACGGGAAAAGAATTAGAACAAGCGTTGAAACGGAGCGAACCTTCATGACAGGAGAATTGAAAACATTCATGAAACTCTGTGCATTAGTTTGAACAGCGGATGGGTTGGATTGGAATAGATGGAGTGAGCTCAGACGCGTCCATTGTTCGAGACACTTGGATATAAGTTGTTGTAATAAGAAACATTCCATGGTGACGAATAACCTTTACTTAAGCGTTATTAGAATGACACAAAGACTAGGTTTTGAATATAACAGTAATCTACATTTGTAAAATTTAGGCGTTTGGTACATGAAGGTCAGCCATTTACTTGGGCGTGTGGAAATAGTTTGATAACCTTTGTTATTATTGTATATGTATTAACGTGTGTATTTTAATTTGATCTAAATTTGGGAATATACCGGGCGAGTCTTCCGCCCCTTATTTTTCTAGTTTTCGGCCACACTTCCAACGTCTGATGCCAGCATGGTCGACAGTTCTCCGTCCATAGCCAAGCCACAATGACTTTACAAGATTTATGACGACATGGAAGCAAGACTTTTACAAAAACATGTGTGCGACAAGTGATTATTCAATGCATCAAACTGTCATACGGGCGTGTACAAAGAACATACCGATTATACGGTTTCAGTTTGATACGAAATTAACACTGGGTACGGTGGCTTACTGATAAATAACGTGAATGAACCTTCGAAGCGGAAAGCAGTAGCACATCTCATACGCTTTCAGGCATATTGAAGGGGTAAATAGCCCTGGAGCAATGGTCTAAGAGCGTAGAAGATAATCGTCCTGTTTTTGGGAGCTGGGTTTGAATCCCGCCACCGCTAAATATTTTTTGCACATTTTTAGCATTGGGAATCATATACAAGGGCATTTGTGCCATATTTGACTACTATCATGCGGTGTTTATTTAGGGTTGAATGTGTACTGGCTTGACACTGTGTGCAGTCTAGAAGTGCTAGTTATTTCATCGCCATGTTCTTGTATTTGATTCCCCAGGGGGTCACATCTGGTGGGACGTGAGTTGGCGATCACGAGACCCCAGCTGAGTCCGGCATTGCTTCGACTTGCTTGTGCCAGGCACCTCCCCGTCTTCTTTCCTGTCGACCTCTCTTGGTCAACTCTTGTTCTCTTCCGACCCTGACGGTATTAGCGTATCAGAGCCCTAGGGAGTCTCTCATTTCCCGCCTTAATTGGATCTTCTCTCATTTTTCCTCATCTCTCATTCCTCGAGGAGTCAGACTTCTTGCTTTTCTTTCAGGTATCACCTGCCTTCTGCTCAAGGCCCTCAAGGAGGCAGGGTGTGTGTATCCCCACCAGTTCTTGTGCACCCTGGATAACGCTACACACTCAAGGGATCACAGCTGGCGAGTTCGAGAGTTAATTTCGTATCCAACTGTAATCGTATAATCAGCATGTGTAAGTCAGTAGTTAATTTTAATTGTAAGTTTGTAGTTAGGTTTAATTATAGGTTCATTTTCAATTTTCATGAACACCCAAACCATTAGGGGCCGATAACCTTGATGTTAGGTCCCTTATAACAATATTATCATCATCATCATCATCATCTTGTATTTGATCCCCAAAGCTTAAAATGTGCATAAAAATCACTGGTGGTGGGATTCGAACCCACCTCTTAAAAACAGTACAGCTACCTTCTACGCACTTTTGCCATTGCTCCACCGCTACTCGACCCTTAATCTTGCCTGAAAGCGTATGAGATGTGATACCGCTTACCGCTTCGAAGGTTCATTCACGGTTTTTATCAGTAAGCCACCGTACAGAGCGTTAATTTCGTTTCCAACTTAAACCGTATAATCGGCATGTTCTTTGTACCTGCCTGCATGACAGTTTCATGCATTGAATAATCACTTGTCGCACACATGTTTTTGTAAAGTTCTTGCTTCCATGTCGTCATAAATCTTGTAAAGTCGTTTAGGATCATTGTGGCTTGGCTGTAGATGGGGAACTGTCGACCATGGTGCCATCAGACATCGGAAGTGTGGCCGAAAACTAGAAAAAGAAGGGGCGGAAGATTCGCCCGGTATATAACCTTACGTTACGCACCATTTGCCTCGAGAGTACATAGGATTGATGATCGTGGTGTCTCAGGCTACTACATAGAAGACGCGACAACATGAACATACTGTACATTTTCTTGTAACGGAAAATATAACATCTCTCAGATAAAGCTATGAGCTATTGATCCTCTTATCCCTAAGATGGTGGGTTCGATTTCAGACGTTGACAAGAAATATAATTCTGGTCTGAAGGTCGAGGATAACTGGGAACAGGTGAGCACAGTTTACATTTCAGTCATCCTAGAAGTTGCCTTCTGTAGTTTCCCACTTCTACTCCAAGCAGATGCCGGGATACAACGCCCTAGCCATCTTCTTCCTTATCCCAGCCCCACTTACACGTAAACACATAGGCCTACCAGTAAATACACAACAGTAACAAAGGTTACACAAGTGAATGGGGGCACAATGTTGCAATCCGTTAAATGAAACAACACCAACAAAACTGTGAGCACAAAGTGAACGATTGTGTCCTGGAAGAAATCAATTGAACTGGCGAGTACCCAACCACAACGAATAGTTTCATCAACAGAATATATAGAGACGAAGGATGAAACCAATCAAATTAACCATTTGGAAGGAATAAGGAAGAAGAAAGTTACTCCATTATTTAAACGCTTATAGATACTAGCAACTAGACTGAACCCAGCGGCAACAGCAAAATATCTAAACATTTCCGTACTACAAGCTTTCGAATATAGGCAACGCCACGCAAGCAGTCGGTCATACGAGTCTGCAATGGGAGACCAGATCCTCGGCGACTGCTTCCTTCACTTTGGGTTTAAAGTAGACGCATACTCTTCAGAGTCTGCACTCTCGAGTAGTCTTTCGGGTTTGGAATAGCCCGTGCCGGATGGACTCGACTGACCACTCTTGGCAACAGGCTCGTGCGTGTTCAGACCGTCACCAGACTTGTGTCTGAAGCGGAAAACGGTTGATCGCTGATGCCAATGAGTGTCTCTCTCCAACGGTCGATCGCTCGCCTTTCCCGAGCTCCAGTGAAATCGTAATTGGAATCATGTGACGTTCTCTGTCGAGACTTCTTTCAGTTCGGCGGACGTCAGGCTGGTTCATGTTTTCAGGTCACCGGAAGCTTCATACGACAAAAGATGGATAGCCGAGCATTCACATAGTGTCTGCATAGTGTACATAATGTGTGTCATGTTGGTGGGGATATCGTCTGACGGGGATGGAATGGTCCATCGGATAGCTGGATATCTCACATCAAACCAGTATTTGCATATTCTGCCTAATATTACGGTTCCGAGCCGGCCCCGTGGTGTGGGATAGCACACCTGCCTCTCACTCGGAGGCCCCGGGTTCGATTCCCGGCTCCGTCGGGGATTTCAAAACTGACGTGAGGGTTGGAACGGGGTGCACTCAGCCTCGTGAGGACAATTGAGTAGCTGTCTGACAGTGAGGCAGCGCCCCGATCACGAAAACCAAGATTAACGGCCGAGGGGACCCGATGCGCTAATCACGCGTCACCCAAATATCTGCAGGCCAAATGGCTGGGCAGCGGTCGCTTGGTCGGTCTAGGCCCTTCATGGGCTGTATAGTGCCAGGGGTTGACTATTACGGTTCCGCACGATTGCCATTGATCAGGGCTGGATTTCTCACCTGGACTCCATTGAACTGCTCAATTAGGTCCATCGAACTCCAGACGCAAACCCCATTGAACACGTGTAGGTAAGGAAACGCTGGCTTCAACCACTCCCGCGTTTGTTGCCGTTATATGATGCCTGGGAGGTGATCGCCCTTAATGAAGAATACTTTAGGAAGCTTCTTACGGTAATGCTACGTCAACTTCGACAAGTTATTCACGCCGATAGATACTGGGCGAGATATTAAGTTACTTCTGACGGGCCTCTTCACAACTAACAATAATTATAAGTTCAATGCTAGATTTCGCAATCAACAAAAATGGACACGTATTTAGTTAACACAACACTCTATACAGCAAGAAAGTAATGCATACAGTAGGTCTCGAACTCTGGTTCCCACCTTGATAGGCTTCTCCCAAAAATACGCTTAACATTGTAGGGCTATTCACCGCTCTGCAAGGCACGTACCATATTTACATCCTTCTCGGGGCCAGTGATGATAAACTACGCGCTCACTACAATTATTCGGAGTGAAAATGCAAAGACTGTTTGTATGGTGCGGCTACACATTAGAGTAACGTAGTCCAGTAGAATGAAAAATTGCCAAGACTAGTATTCGAACCCCAGATCTTCTGGCTGACAACGAAAGGCCTCATCCCTACGCTAACACTGACACACCGATAGGTACTTCACATCGGGCTTCAGTTGCCAGGCATGTCCCTTACCTTACGTATTTGTTTAACCATTTGGGCAGTTTCTCGTCCGTTCTATTGTATTCCATTTTGTTATTCTGATATGTGGACAGCTGCTTGTATAATGGCAGTCGGATTTCATCAGGAATGTGTCGATAAACAATAAGCAAGCTACATGACATTTTTGTTGTAGCTGTACTGTCTCGCCGGAGGACAATGATACTCGAAAATGGCTTTGAAATGTTTCATGTGTTGATTTCTCATTGTTCTTCAGTACATATTCATATCACAAATAGTGTGACGCATTATATACAGCCGGTTTTACGGGTAACAGACCACCCATCAGCCGTCTTCCAGCCTGGTTGTTCGTGAATTTTTCTTTGAATGAGAATGCACACATCTACAGTTTTCAGCATGGAAACGAGAGACTATGAAATTTGCGGCACTGTGATAGTTTTCCTGCTTGGTTCTTGGTGAATTTGTCTGGGGATGAGAAAGCACACATCTACAGTATTCAGCATTGAAACGATACTCTATGAATTTTTTTCCATTGTGATACTTTTAAATAAGGTTGGAAGATCTGCCAGTGAGCTTATACAGATCTTAACAGTGTTAAAGTCAGTTGAATGTTTCTGTTAAGGATCGGCTTATGAAATAAAGGCCTTGAATTGCAAGAAGACCATAAGTGCGAAAGGCAATGGTGGCTCATATTCGCCAAAATTCGACCCCGAAGCAGTCATTGAAGTCTTGTAAGCTGCACGTTTGAAAATATCCATGACCTACTTAGCGTGAGCATTGAACTTCAAGGTCATCAGCAAAATACATGACATTACTTCTCTTCATAGCAGAGAGTGCTGAAATGAAGATGTTTACACAGCGTTCCGCCCAAATAGACTCTTTTCTTACGAAAAGGTCTTCACTCGTGAAGAGGAAGAGAGTTTCAAACGCCAAAATGATAATAGGGTGAATGCGTCTAGCTGTTGGGAGTCCAGTAAAAGAAACCATCTGAGTTTTAGAACGGCCTACGTTCCTCTTCGGCAATTTCAAGGGGGGGGGGGGGGGGGTGAGTAATTCTGGTGCCATCCAGTTTTATTTTTGTAAAAGCGAAAGAAGGACAGGTTTAAACAAGCACAAAAGTGTACGAAAACACTAGACTGGAGTCTAGGCTATTGTACAAAATTTAAGCAGCACATTGCTATGGAATTAACAATGGAGTTTCCAGCAATATTTTGGTCTAGTTCACAAGGTCAGATCAGTTCAAGATCAACTTGAGCACCATTTATGTGCCCGTTTGACGAAGATTTGGGGGAGCCATCGGATTCAAACGGCACATCCAAGACCCTCTTCCAACCAACACACAACTCGGAGGGGGGACGACGGATTCTTGGACTGATTCAGCACGAAAATGCACTCGGAGGTGTCGGGAAAAGGAGAGGTACTATTTTAAAACCAGCCCAGAGGAATACACCACGACAAAATATAACCATGAAAGAAAGAGGCCTATCTTACATTAAAATCTATCCAAATTTATTGGTAAAAGGAACTGATCCCTAGCCTACTTCAGAGAGGTAAAAATCGGCTAGTCCGAACTGATCTGCCCTGAAAGGAAATAGTAATCCTAGCTAAAAATCTACATTAAGCATCTCGAAGTCCTATCCACAAAAATCGATAGCAAACTCACTAAGAGAGTGACATGTAACTAGCCCCTACGCAATATATCGGAAATTAATAATAATAATAACATTAATTTACGGCAAAGCAAAACATTTAACTTGTTCACAAGGCTAGATTCATTTACACTTACGAGCACAATATAAATAGCTACGTGATGATGATGTTACCTCCAACATTTAATTTTACGTTGTCAATCAAAGCGAATCCTGATTGACGTTAGATGAAAATAAACGATAAGTGTTTATTGCAAAGTAAAAATCAAAACTAAGAACAATCTGATCCTATCATAAAAAGCACAAATGAATAACAATATGCATTGACCTTCCTAATATTTGTTCAATAGGTGTCCGTGCCTGCACACATTTCACGCTGCTTGCGGTAAATGGTCATAAGTGTAGAAAGAGGAATTATGACGTTTGGAACTGCTATGGCGGACCGCCAGGACTCACGTTGCACTATCAATGTATTGCGTGCATTCACATTATCACAACAACACTTGATCGTCGTCTCAAAATTGGGATCAAGTCAGAATGTATCAATCAAGTCGAAGATAGCAAATTCTAATGTGTTGGTCAAGAAAAGAAAATTTAAGTGTAGCATTCAACTCGTATTTGCATTCCAAAAATTATTTAAGTATTATTTCATTTTCATTTATCTTATCACTTCATTATTAAATTCAAGTTTAATCCAATTTTATACCTAAAAGTATGATTCTAAATTTTATTTGCCATGAAATTCGTTTACGGTAACTATGTGTAGGGAAAGAACCATCTAAAATCGTAGAATACCAGTGAAAACACTGTCACCGTAAATGCATGTCGCCTTAAGTGCATGTTACCTCAATAATTCAATGACTCGTCAGTATCCATCATCAGTCTACAATACAAAGACGTACAATGTCGCTGGTCAAAATATAAGCTCCAAAAATATGAGCAATAACCATAAACTCCCCTTCTAGTGTCTCCTGCAAGACAACACAATAGCATGGTTCCCAATTATATACCCTTAGTCTAATTCATGGACTCAAATATGCTTATACGCTGGTAATCAGTTGTTCTCCAATGAATATGAAGTTAAATTTAATAACCAACAAATGCCTTTAATAATAGCGAGTCTAAAACACGATTTAAATGCTTTACTTTGGAACCATAGGCTTGCATAAGTTTTCAGGAAAAGACCTTCATCGAACTAGCGACATCTCGCTTCCATGTACAATTATTTTGTCCAGTCGAAGTCGTAATTTCAAAGTCAACATAAAAATAAAAGAATCCTTCTACACAAGCACCTGGTTATGTGTGGTATAAAACAGGTTACAGTTAGTTTCGTCTTCTGCAGTCAGACTCGACACCACTGCCTTGGCGATTATACAAAATAAGAATATTACAAGATTCATAGCGCAGTACAGTATTACAAACAACTGAACACACAAGGCGACACAAGACCTTGATAACCACATGCCAACTAGACCTCTACGTCACGAAGTTTAAACTGACCAAAACACATGCCTGCTAAAATGATACTATCTCCCTTGAAAAATGTGACTGCTCTTGGCGTGTATTACTGATATGTAAAACTATGATAACATTGTTAAATATCCAATAACTTGTCTACCTACAGATTGTGCATGTAAAACCATCTATTCTACTCCATGATTCCACACCTTACAGACATGTGTTTAATGCATGTCGTCTCACTTACATTTCTGCCTGCAGTGCATGATTCGAGACTCGCTTGGGGTGTATGAGCGAGCTCTGGCTTCGATTCCAGCCATCTCCTGCTAGGTCTGTACGCAATTTAAAATTCTCCACTCTCCCAATGCATTTTGACTTATTCCATCTCAACTGCTGGTACAATTAAGCAGCAAAGTTTCAGGTGGGCTCGATTTCCATGCTTGGATGCTCCCATGATGTGGAAGTTTAGTATTTCACAGATTCTAGTTTTAATGGTTTGGATTCAAATGAGATGCCGCTGAAGTTACACAGTGCGGATATACAAAATTGCCCTTATCACTCCGCCACAGGCTTTAAATATCAGTTGTATGATATTCTCACACTCAAAACTTGGGTATTATAATGTCTTACCACGTGATCGTAAGATTTCACGGTAATCGTACTATTAAATAATAGAAATATTTCAGTTTCCTATTTTACATTTGATTCACAATTATACTGTCTCAATTAATGCTTAGATGCGTAGTAATAAATTATTTTCACGATATTGGACCTGCGGCCATGTTCTCGACCAAAAGTATTTGGTTCAGTCACGATATTGCACAAAAATGCAAGCAAATGACAAATAATGCCACACAGTCCTATTTCAACTCACAATAAACTTCCTCTGCAATATTAAATACAGGGATGTAATAATCTCTACCAACAAAAGTAGGATTCTGGCACAGTATTAAATGTAGCACGTTTTCTTTCTCTCGATCTCAAAATCAACCTGTCTCCACGGGACACAGTAGGCCTACTAGTAGTAATTGTGGGTAGCGGGCTGAACTCACGCCGTCACTACTTGCATCAAGCGCTCAACTAAAAATCCATACTCGCCTTTCTGCATATTATAAATATTCCAAATACTGTCAAAAATCCCAAAATTTCACAAAATAATTTCCGAAATTTTCCAAGCACTTTCATAATAGTCCTAGATCAGAAAATGAAAATCCACAGCCTGCTTCCAGTCTCCGACCGGGTCAGGAATGGAATGAATGAAGCCCCCATCTAGCGGCGAGGATATGGACTGTGCCGGCTGCCGAGGCCTGACGCACTGATTAAATGAATGACAGATGAAATGAAATGATAGTGGAGAGTGTTGCTGGAATGAAATTTTTACAGGGAAAACCGGAGTACCCGGAGAAAAACCTGTCTGCCTCCTTTTTGTCCAGCACAGATCTCACATGGAGTGACCGGGATTTGAACCACGGACCCAGCGGTGAGAGGCCGGCGTGCTGCCGCCTAAGCCACGGAGGCTTCAGTCCTAGATCAGAAAGTTAATAAATATCAATTTCCAGCAAGATCAAAAGAGATTCTAGTCCATTTCTAAGAAAATCAACGCTGTTCCAATGCATCTAAGAACTTTTCGATCATCCAGGCAGTCGATCGTCGAATCGAACATGCGCTATCGGACTCAGTATCCAATATCATACTTCCGACGGCTGACCTACGAATGGGCCGGACCTCGACCACTTGAACAGCCACTGTGGCCAGTGCTTGAGGACATTGTGTGAGATACCACACAACTCACGGTTTAAAGTATTTATTGTTGGCATTAGAGACTGAATTTTAAGTGGATATAATCCGTAGCTCTATAGATGGTAGGACAGAAAGAGTTTAGAAGGTGGCCATTTTGAAAATTGATGCTATGTGTAGTCAATAAATGTAAACATAACATATTATCATATCTTTAAACTTATTTAAGCTTTTCATTTAAAATTTTTTAAAGTGTTTATGATAAAACTAGGCAATGTTTTATGAAAACCCAATGTTCTTGTGAGGAAGAACTATAAAGAAGCGGGTTTTAAATGGGAAGCTGGTTGTCGTTGAAATGCATGCCAATCCCGCAACCCAGCGTATGTTCATATACAGTAGTGTGATGACTAATTTCACAAACCTATTGCATCCTTGTGGATACACGTCCATGATATTTCGCAACTCTTAGTGTCTTTCTAACAGTTTAACTTACCGGTTGGTTGGTTCTTAAGTTTAGGGGCTGCGACAACGCGGTCATGTAGCCCCGTGTACTTTGGGTGTGTGTAGAATCTGTCTGATAACCGGTGTTAATTGTGATGACTGTAATAGTGTGTGTTATCTGCTTTTTTAATTTAAGTACTGCAACTTAGAATTTTTCACTTAGTTCCTACTATTGCCGCCAAGCGCCACCGTCAACGACTACTAGGCCAAGTTCAGAACTTAGCTACTAGACGCCACCGCAGTCAGCTCTTGGCAACGAACGTAGAAACCTAAGAGCGTTGTTTACATTCTTAACCTATCCAATTTAGCTTCACACAGGTGCAATTATTGGAAGGTTCTTTAACATGCCATAAATATATGACATGGGACCGCCGGCTTTACTTCCTTTCAATGCAAAACATCTATGTTCATTTTGGAATGCTCTCACGTGGATATTGAGGATCCTTTCATATGATTCTTCATCCTTGTTATTTGTTAGGCTTATGCTTATTGAATGCTTAAATCTCCCTACAATACTTCGAATAGTTGATTGAGGCCTTTCCACTGACGTTATAATCAGTGGCGAAACTGAGGTTTGCTTCTGGAAGGAGATGAGCTGAGTCAAAGTGAAATGGGGAGGGGGTGAGTTTTGAACCTAATGAAACATAATCAATGAAAGCAAATATACACTACCAAAATTTCAAAACCTCCTATCTATAGAGATTTTCGTGTTCGACTTCATTAGCGTTTGATACACTGTACCTTGCACTTTTCAGTGTGCAAATGCTCGAAAATTAACTATTTTAATGATATTAAATTATCAAGTCCAGTTTTCTTCACGAAACCATCTGGCCCTTTGTATTTCCCGTCTCTCGTCTATACAGTATACAGTATATATTACAGTTCAAAACAGGAATACAATAACAAAATATTATTTACTTTCCAAAATCACACTCACACTCGGATGCTAACAGAATGGCAACTAACAAGTGGTGTATTTTTGGACAGGGATGGGGAGATACAGTTCACCTCACCGTCTCCCCTCTGGCATACTCAAAAGCTCACTATTTTGCTCATTCAGTAAGTGTTCAGTAAAGCTAACGCAAATAACACAAGAAAACAATTTTTAACTTTTTGTTTCTTACCAAGGCAAACATAGTCGATTTATATGGATTTGAGTGTGCTGAAGTTGAAAATGCCAGTTAAAAATCTAGATTAGCTCAGGTTTGGAAGATATTGAAACTTTAATGTCCTTCACATATTATAATGGGACAAAAATTGTTGGGGTTATTAGTACATCTGCGGGGCATTATAACAGAAGTTTTGATTCCTCACAGTAACCCAAAAACTCACGTGAAA
The DNA here is from genome assembly GCA_946902985.2 of Meconema thalassinum. NCBI lineage: Eukaryota > Metazoa > Arthropoda > Insecta > Orthoptera > Tettigoniidae > Meconema > Meconema thalassinum. The sequence goes on from OX336389.2 coordinate 742,350,007, forward strand.
CTCACAACAGAATAAGGAACAGTTTTGATTCCATACAGTAACGCAGAAACTCGTGTCACAATACACAATGGATCACTATGGAAGACAAGTAATATTAAACTGTGTAAGCTAGAAACAAAACACAGCATTCATTGGTAGGCCTATTCCTGAAATAAGAAAAAATGAGAGCTAAAACAGAAATAAGACGTAACTAACTTCGTACAGCGCGAAAACGGGAGAGCTACAGTATAAGACGAAAATTATTGTCATTTTCGAATTCAGCGTACCAAAATCTAAAAAGATTGGGTATTAATGTTTATCTAAAAATTTCATTGTTTAACAGTGTAATCTTAAACGAGTGAAAACCAATGCTTTCAAATTAGTAAGTATAAACTTACATAGAACAGGATATGAGAACGTAATGGGGCCTCATGGATATGGTGGAAGAAATGTAGAAGGTGAACATTTCCTTGATTTCTGTATGAGGAATGGGTTTGTGGTGAAAAACAGCTGGCTCAAGAAAAGAGAGAGCTATAAGATTACACGTTACAGTTGGGATGGACTACAAAAGAGTGCAATTGATTATTTCATCACAGATGAGGAAAGGAGTAGAATGGTAAGTTAGAGTAATGCCCAGTGAAAGCCTTGACAGCGACCACCTTCTATTAATAGCGGACCTTAAAAAACTTCCATGTGCCAAAAGTACAGAACAGGAAAATGTCAAATATCAAAGTATGGGAACTCCAGTAAACATAGAAGTGAACTGAGTATCAGAACCGGATAAAAACCCTGTTACCAAGAAATTGGACGTTAAAAGAACGGTTGCAGAAGAAAAGACCAACTCATGGACGATATTCGCTCAGAAATTGGAGCAGGACAGCAGAGGCAATAGGAAACTACTGCATAGTGTTATCAGAGGTAAAAGAAAACCAATGAATACCTTAAAGGCCCTTGAACATGTAAATGGAAATCTGGTTAGGACAGATAGTGACATGAGAGAAGTCCTGAAGAACCATTTTGACCACCTATTGAATAGACCAGTTCAAGAACAGAATATAGAACCGGAAATCCACGCCTACAATGAGGAACCTCCAATCACATGGACGGAAACTGAGGCAGCCATAAAATCTATGCCTAAAAGAAAATATTCAGGTGCAGATGAAGTGAATGTAGTCATGATAAAGGCAGCAGGCATCCAAGGCATACAATGGCTGCACAGAGTACTCAATGACATATGGACAAACAACACAATACCTGCGGATTGGAGCAAGGTTGTTATAATTCCCCTGTTTAAGAAAGGCAGCAGAAGAAAACCCACCCTGCTGTGTTATGGGCAGAAAACTCTAGAGAAGATCGTAGAAAGAAGATTATGAACCATCATAGAGGAGGAGCAATATGGTTTCAGAAATAACAGATCGACAATGGATCTAATTTTTACCACCCGCTTGCTGATGGAAAAATATTGGGAGAAAGTATTCCTGGATATAGAGAAGGCCTATGACAGTGTTATAAGAGATAGGATCTAGGAGTACCTGAAGAAAAGAAATGTGCCTGAGGGACTAGTAAGGTAAGTTCAGATGCAGTACAAAGACTGTATTAGCTGTGTACAAATTGGGGAAGGACGATCATCATGGTTTGAGACCAAGAGTGGAGTTCAGCAAGGCAGTGTACTGTCCCCACTACTGTTCATCACTATTATGGATAATATAACGAAGAACGTCAGTGAAAAGTTAGGTGAATTGCATGCAGTGGCCTTTGCGGATGGCATCATGATTTGGGGTGAAACAGAAGAAGTACAGACCAGACTGTATGGAAATCCTAGTTCCAGGAATATAACCTCAACATCAGCGAGACCAAGACAGTGGTGATGTCAGTTAACAGAGATGGGCGTCCACGAAGTGTTAAACTAGGAGACTACCAGCTGGAGTGTGTGGACAGTTTTCCTTACCTTGGAAGTGTAATATCCAGTAATAATTTGGTCACTAAAGAAATTACCAACACAGTGCAAAAGGGATCAGAATTCTACCAAAATGTAAGGACACTTCTATGGGATGACATGATTCCAAAACCAGTTAAACTGGCGATGTTTTACAGCTACTTTATACCAATATTGACCTATGGTATTGAATCATGCACCCTTACAAAGAGAGATGCATCAAGACTGCAAGCATCAGAGATGAAATTTCTTAGATCCACCACCCAGAAGACCATGATGGTTAAGTTAAAGAACGAGGAGGTGAGGAATCAAGCTGGAATAAAGCCATCCCTATTAGACCGAGTCAGTACATCTAGACTAAGGTGGTACGGGCATGTGATGAGTAGGGCTCGGAGTTTTAGGTAAATAAATATTTTTTTTATGTAAATACATATTTTAAGCATTTTTTCTATAAGTACATAAATTCCTGCTTTTCACATATTAGCAAATAAAAAGACATAATATATATTTTTTTAAATCAGTATGCTAGATCTTTCTGTTTATTGCATTTATGTTCTCTGTTACTTCAACGGGGAAGAACCTGTGAGCTATCTAATCTTCATGCAGAGCGTATATCAGCCTGCAACTGTGTTATTCTTAACTTGTTGCCCCGTGCCACTCACTGTGGAAACCATGTCCATAGCCATATTGCACCACGTGCTAGACCTCCCCTCTCCCAGTGCCACTCACATGCAGTTCATTTCTGGCACTGTGAAGTGTAAGACAGTTCTACGTTGCCTAAAGTAAAAACAACTACATGTTATCGTCTGATTTAAAGATAAATTTACCATGTGGGAAAGCAATTAAGGCTGAACAGCGATCTCAAGCTACACAACACATCAAGGGCAAGAAACATATTGCCGCAGTTTCGCGCCTTCTTAGTGTTTCGCGATAATCGTCGGTCATTTGTGATGGACAACCACAAGATGTGTATTGTAACTCCCTTCCAAATATTGACATATTCTCTCCCTATCGAACATTCAAACATAACATTAGAAGATCCCTTTCACCCTCAATTCCTAACCCCTCACCCTCCTATTCACTCACTACCCCAATCACTCCCTGCGTCCTTCCCGAGATGTATCCCTTGATGTTATCTCTGCCAATTGTTACCTGCTATTGTTGTTGTTGTTTTTGTTAATATTATTTGAAATTGTTAAAATATTAGTGTAAAATGACCTTTTCATGGTTGTATCTAATAATTATTAAATAAATAAAAAAAATGCTTCTGCAGTCAGTGAGACATAGAATAAATTGCATTCGTGAGTACTGCATATTGTTTATATTCACATTAATCATCTAAATTATAATTACATATTTTTACTTTTTTGTCACATATTTCTGGTATTTTTAATACATACAAAATAAATATTTTTCCGATTTTTAGCACCTAAAAATCCGAGCCCTAGTGATGAGGATAGAGCCTACAAGATCAGCCAGAATAAATTTGGAAAGACAGGTGGATGGAAAAAGACTTGTAGGAAGACCTAGAACCCGATGGATGGACATGATCAAGATTGATCTAGCGACCAGAGGATGGACAGTGGATGATGTTCTCCATGACAAGTTGTATACGGACCCGGGAAACTGGAACTGTACATTGATGATGATGATGATGAAACTTACATAATTCAATAATTTGTCATCATCCGACGATTGGTTTTAATTAATATTAGAAAATTCAACAAATTACACATTTTTATTATTCGGCTCTTGGGAGGGATTGATCCCCCTGATCACTCTCCATTTTTACGCCAATGGTTATAATATTCCTTAAGGATTTTATTTTCATTGCCAACTATACAGTTAATAACCCTTCTCGTACGGGTGTTTGTGCCATTTGATTCATTAACACCAGGTGTGATCTTTAAATGCACAAAGTAGTCATACTACATTGAGAATAATTGCATCCTACCTGAGTGCCAAATCCACAAGGGTCGTTGGGATTTGATTTGTCCTTGACTATGACAAGGGATCACAGTCATGTATCCTGAGCATTAGTCTGCGTAGATTGGCCTGCTGTTTTCGGCTCTTACGCTACAGCCTCATGAGGTAGAATACTGCAAACCAGACCTTACTAACAACAAAAACAACAACAACAATAGACTCTACCCAGGATCAATGACAACGAATTTTAATCGCTGTAGTCGAGTGTTGAAATTGTTGGAAGTATCGGGAATCGAATCTGGGACCTCAGTGGGGCAAGCTACTATTCTGCCCACTGTGCTTCGAGGTGTTGTCCTACTCTACAGCTCGACCTAATGAAACTAAGCGCGTACGTTCAATATTGTGTTTTACACTGCAGTGATAAAAAAGTGAACATATCAAACGAACATTTGGGAAAATATGTGTTTTAAGCCTATTTTCATTTATGAAACAAGATGTTCATTAGAGAACATATAGCCTACTTTATCCTAAATGCATGGATATAGTTATAACTCTTTGTCCTTTTCAAGGAGTATAATTGAATGTTGGATGTAGTAGCTTGTTGAAGAACAACGTGCTATACGGATATTCTACGTTGATTGATTGAATCCTCACCTGAATTATATATACACACACTAATACAGCCATCACAATAACACAGGTTATAAGACAAAATTCAACACTCACCCAAGTACACAGGGCTAAATGATCATTTTGTCCTTGCATCTCAAATGAGACAACAACAACAACAACAGCTTCCTACCCAAATCCTTCCTCGTATAAAAGTACACACACTAGTAAGCCTACAGACGTCACAGTGACACAGGTTATCAGACAATGTCTACACACACCAAGGTACACGGGGCAACAAGACCATGATGCCGCAAAACCCCTAGAGAAACAACAAATACAACAACAACAAAAACAACAACAATAGACTCTACTGTGGATCAATGACAACGAATTTTAATCGCTGTAGTCGAGTGTTGAAATATGTGGTGTTAAAAGTACCGGTATATATATACCCATAATATTTTCGATTGAAAATACACACTATATATGCTTAACATTATAACTTGTGAGTAGTAATAAATACCAAAAAATGAAGTAAAATATTTGAATCTACTGGGATTTGATCCACAGATGCCGTACAGCAATACCTGGTTAACAATTGCTTTAGTATAACTCCTTATATTTTGTTTTGTCTTGCAATAAATGATTTCATTAGCGTTTTCTGCTGCTTCTGTAAACCATTTGACACTAAATATGTATTATTTTGTTCAGAACATTCCTAAAAGGACATAAACTTACGAAGTTACGGAAATATATGGATATACGAGCAAACAATAGCGCCATTTAGACCCAACGGGACGGCACGGAGAAGCACGATACGGCACGGTCAGCCGCAACTGTTAGTCACTACTGTGGTTACATATACTATTTTTTTATTTTAGAATGCTAATATCCTACCGGTTACCTCCTTGAGGACAGTTTAAACCTCCCTATGTACGATGAGCGATGTTGAATCTTAAGTTACGGCTAGGCTATAATACTTGCATGATTCGTGCATCCGCCATCTTGAAACTATTTGACTGATGTCCTTGTAGTTTGGGCAAAAGACGCTTCCCACATTAAGGTACAGTATATTGTTGCAAAATTTGGTAGAAATCGGATGATTAGGTTAGTCGTAATTTGATTTAAGTTCAGAACATTTGGGTGGATGCCATTTATTTTTGGTTATGATGCTGGCGATATACAACATAACACTGAGTTGTCTATTTGGGTACATTCGTGTTGTCCGACTGAAAAGCACCAAACTTTTGTTTACTTAGGCAACACTGAAAAATGGCTTCAAACCTCACAACTGAATTGTCCCTTGCTAGTGCTACCCCTATTCCAAAGGGGGTTGGATTTGGATTTCGTTCTGTTTGAATATTGATAGGGGGAATCGATTTGCACACATACATAGCCGCTATCTGCAAACTATTTGGCTGATGACCTTGTAGTTTGGTCAAATGACGCTTCCCATATGATGGTATGTTGTTGCAAACTTTGGTAGAGATCAGATGATTAAGTTAGTCGTAATATGATTTAAGGTTTGAACATTTGGGAGGCCACCATTACGTTTCCGTCAAGATGGTGGCGATATAAAACATGACACTGAGTCGCCCTTTGCTAATGCTACCTCGATACGAAATTTCGTTCTATTCGGTTTCACTGTTCTTGAATGGATAGGCCGGGACGGACATGCAGAGTACACACACATACACACATACGAACACACAGGCAGACACACAATTTTTGGTCCTGAGTGGATCTCATAAGTCAACTTTCTTTTTTTTTTTTTTTGCAAAAATCGAAAGTAGGCTAAATAGGCTTATGAGATCACCTTTAGTCCGTGTGTGAATGTGTATATGTGTGTGCGTCCGTGTGTGTGTGCCCCCTAATTACTTCTCAACGGCTGGAGCGATTTCAATGAAACTCAGGATGGTCAAATACTATTTTGGCCGACCTCGAGCGTGCCCTTCAAATTTTAATTCAACTCACCTATGCAACATGGCGGCTGTGCGAATCATTTCACCGGGATTCTATATCTCCGCAACTGTTACACATATCACCCTGCAATTTTGTACGGTGATAAAGGGCACACCGGTTATCAGATAGATTCTACACACACCCAAAGTACACGGGGCTACATGACCGCGTTGTCGCAGCCCCTAAACTTAAGAACCAACCAACCAACCGTTAAGTTAAACTGTTAGAAAGGCACTAAGAGTTGCGAAATATCATGGACGTGTATCCACAAGGATGCACAACTAGACGTTCACTTAGGTGACTTTCAAAAACCTGTTAACTACAAAACGAACATTTCGGCCCAGCGACGTTGATCATTTAAATAGACTTCTCTCGTGATTTAACCATCCGAACGCAGTGAACCTTGGTACATCAAATGATTATACAAATTGCAATGCACTGATATCAAATTTTGTTCAATTGTTTACATAACCTTAAGATGGCGGTTGTGCAAAATTTTCAAATTATGTTTCTATTTCTTATGTTCTAATCATGCGATCGAAATCAATGTTTGAATAATGAACTTACAAAATAGTCCTCATCTAATAGTCCATAACGCTATGGCCTACATATATTAAAATCCAACATGGCGACCATCCGAAATATTTAGACAGTTCCCAATATCTATTAATCTATGACAGCAATCAAACTGAAATTTTGTATGTGCATAGAGGCTATACAAATAAATTCACCTATGGGACTTTCAATAACCTGGTGAGCACAAATCCAACATGCCGGCGGCGCGAAATTCAAATATTCAAATGGACGTTTATCGCGATTTAACCATCTGAGCGCAGTGAAGCTTGGTATAATATATGCTTGTATAAATTTTAATCCACTGGCATTTAATTTATTTGATTTATTTTCATAACCACAAGACAGCAGGTGAACGAAAATTTTTAACCTCGTTTTTAGCCTACTTTCGATTTTTGCAAAAAATGAAAGTAGACTTATGAGATCAACACAGGGCCAACAAGATGATCAGTAAAGAACATTCTCCTAAATACATGGGTATAGTTTTAACTCTTTGTCCTTTTCAAGGAGTATGATTGAATTTGGGTTGTAGTAGCTTGTTGAAATACAACATGCTATACGGATATTATACTTTGATTGATTGAATCCTCACCTGAATTATATATACACATACTAATACAGCCATCGCAATAACACAGGTTATCAGACAAAATTTAACACTCACCCATGTACATGGGACTAAATGACCATGATGTCCATGCATCTCATCTGAAACAACAACAGCTTCCTACCTAAATTCTTCCTCGTATAAGAGTACACATACTAGTAAGCCTACAGTCATCACAATTACACAGGTTATCAGACAACTTCTACACACACCCAAGTACACGCGGCCACAAGACCACGATGCTGCAAAACCCCTGAAGAATCAACAACAAAACAACAATAGACTCTACCGCGGATCAAGGACAATGCATTTTAATCGATGTAGTCGTGTTTTGAAATATGTGGTGTTAAGTACAAATATAATAATTTTGATCGCAAATACACACGTTACTGTATATGCTTAACATTATAACGTCTGAGTATTTATAGATCAATAAATACAAAAAAAATGAATTAAAACATTGTACCTGTTGGGATTGGAGCCACGCATCTCCGGATTACGAGGCAGAGACGCTAGCACAGAGCATAACACGTCTTAGCAAATAATGACATGGACTAAACGATTTCTTCACTGGAGTATATATTCATCAAAATCCATTTCATACAAAGTTTGTATTATTTCTATCTGTAGGCTACATTGCATGCAACGTACTGAAATTAGTGAAATACAGGTCAGAACAAGAGATCAGCAGCCATCTTGTTCTGAAACTCAGACGACTCAGCTTTTTAAAGATACTTCTGCCCTAAAATATTTCAATATAAGCTTTTAATTTCGAATGGACCACGTCCTTTAGAACAGTTTAAACGATTCTTGGTTCAATAATCGGAACTGGTGTGTCCCATGTTATGTATTATAAAGTTTGCATAATTAACACGGCCGCCATCCTGAAATATTATGGCCTATGACCTTGTAGTTTGGACACAAGACGCGCCCTATACGAAGGTATTTTGTTACCAAATTTGGTAGAGATCGAATGATTAGTTTAGTCGTTATTTGATTTTACGTTTTGAACGTTTGAGTGGCCGCCATTCAGTTTTGGTAAAGATGGCGGCTATTTAAAACATGGCACTGAGGTACCCTTTGCTAGTGCTACCTCTGTACCAAGTTCCGTTCAATTTGGTTTCACCGTGTTTGCATTGATAGAGAGGGGGGTAGGAGGGGGGGGGGGGGCAGACATGCAGAGTACACACACATACACACACACTCACAGACACACACTTTTTGGCCCTGTGTTGATCTCATAAGTCTACTTTAATTTTTTTGAAAATTCGAAAGTAGGCTAAAAATTGTGTGACTGTCTGTGTATGAGTGTGTGTGTACTCTGCATGTCTCTCCCTCCCCATCAATTCAAACACAGTGAAACCGAATTGAATGAAATTTGCTACAGAGGTAGCGATCATCATATCCACTACACTCAGGCTTTAAAATCCATGTCTGAAAGGCATCAAACTTTTGTTGTAAATGAACGAACTGGAGGGATTTACTTCTTGGACGCTCCCGGGGTACAGGAAAAACTTTTTAAATTTCATAGACTTCATTGATTTCATTCTTGTGTGCTTGCCATGATTAAATGAGTTGGAGAAATGAGTTGTAACATGGAAAGAACGCGTTTTCAGACCCATGTTCATTTAACATAATTTCTTCGTCTACGTGTGAGGAATGTGTCCTGCAATTTGTGCCGTACATTTTTGTTACACCCTGTATGTGTGAGAGACAAGGATGGGTAGGTGCCCTGGGGTTCGGAATAAGGTACTCTCCCAGGAGTTACCTGGAAGAAGTGTGGAAATCGCGACTCAGGATAACCGCTGTCAGTGCTGGGATTCGAATCCCTGATCTCCGGACTCGCTGCAACTATCTGTCGCGGTCGTTGTGCGCGATGTAATGCGCACGGCTACGCCGCGGGGTATGAGATAAGGAAATGTAATGCATTCTCTCTAAGTTTTTTAACAACAACTGACACCAGATGCCCAGAATTCAGTATGAATGGTGACTGAAGATTACTAGTATTGATTCTGTGCAGCAACTGTATGTATGACTTATGAGATATAGACATAAAATGAAAACCCTTCTGGAGTGACAGTAAGTAGGCTGCAGGTGCTTGCATTAAGTAAGAAAGTTGACTGAATGTGACTAGTATTGATTCTGTGCAGCAGCTGTATGTATGGCTTATGAGATATAGACATAAAATGAAAACCCTTCTGGAGTGACAGTAAGTAGGCTGCAGGTGCTTGCATTAAGTAAGAAAGTTGACTGAATGTGACTAGTATTGATTCTGTGCAGCAGCTGTATGTATGGCTTATGAGATATAGACATAAAATGAAAACCCTTCTAGAGTGACAGTCAGTGGCTGCAGATGCTTGCATTCAGTAAGAAAGTTGACTGAATGTGACTAGTATTGATTCTGTGCAGCAGCTGTATGCAATAGCCTCACATCGCGTGTTTTGGATCTCGTGGAAAACGCAAGTCTCCGTCTGTAAATAATGTCAACACGCTTTGCATTCAGACGCTCAAATGTCCATAACAGAGGTTTTTCAAACCCATTTTATTGTGAGGCCACTGCAACTCGTGTTTCTATCACTGATCGAAGAATTTCATCAGCTGGCAAGCGTAGTTCCGGGCAAGAGTGAGTACTGTGCAGGTGATCTGCTGCTGGTTCGAGCTCAGACATGAGGCATGCATGTGTGTATTGTCTTCAATTGCACTTTCATTTCGTCGTAGAATTTGTTCATCGTGCATTACATCACTCACTCATCATGAATAAACCAATAAAAGAAAAAAATGTCCCGATTCTTCATGATCTTAACCACTTTCTGTGGTCTCTTCAGTTCGTAGGATCTATTGAGACTCTAGTCCCGAAGATACTGAATATGATTCCCGGTTCTATCACGAATTATCATTCTGATCTGAGAGCTGGAACGGGATAATCTCAGCATCGTGAGGTAAAACTAAGAGATGCGTGCGATTCGCACCACAGCCATCCTAGAAAGGGTTTCCGTCGTCTCCCACCCCTACTTCAGAAAAATGTAAGGATGCTACCTCCCATAAGGCCACGGCCGCCCTCTTCCCAATCCTATAAAAGCACACATTACTACAGACACCAAAATAACACAGGTTATCAGAGAAAATATTTATTTCTATATATAAGTTTTGGGATGGGTCCCCGACACTTGCATGGTTTTGACATCGAGCGATACTTCAGAAAACTCGCTCGATACTTTTTAGCATATTTTCATTTATGAAAAAATAGGCTTATGAGATCACCTTTTGTCCGTGTGTATGTGTGTGTATGCATCCGTGTGTGTGTCCTCTCCCCCCTAATATCTTATGATCTAGAGCGATTTTAATGAAACTCGGTAAGGTCAATTTTAGCCAACCCGGACTGTGCCCTTCAAATTGTATAACGTCTCACCAATCCAACATGGCGGCGACGCGAAATTTAAATATTCAAATAGATGTTTCTCGCGATTTTACCATCCGAGCGCAGTAAAACTTGGTACGGTATATGCTTATATAAATTTTAATCAACTGGCATCAAATTCATTTAAATTATTGTCATTACCACAGAATGGCGGCTGAGTGAAATTTTGATATCTCGTTTTTATTTCATGTGTCCTAATCATGCGATTGATGTTTTTATAAATCACCAACAGAATAATATTCATGTAATAGTACATGACTATAAGGTGGATATATAAAAATCTAACACAGCGACCATCCGAAATATTTAGACGGTTCTCAATATCTACGAATCTATTACAGCAATCAAACTGAAAATTTTTATGATGATATAGGCAATTAATATAAGTGGGGTAAAAGAAAATAGGCTATTTAGTTCTTCACGGAATTACTAGTATGATACTTAGGTAATTTTGCAATTTTAAAATAATTTAATAAAATATTATTGCCGCAAGTAGCATACTGTACTGTATGTTAAAATTGTCACAAGAATCACGTCTCTCTCGAGCGTCTCCCTTGAAGCTTAGAATCACAAGTAAAGCAATCGTAAAAATCTGAAATATCTGTAGCATTCTGCTTATGGCAGGATGTTTACTGTTGAATTAATAGTATTAATATTGCCCTATAAATGATCGAAGAGTAAAGAGTAGAATTAAACACGGAGATATGGTCAGGAAGAACCTTACAGTATTTCAATTCCTGCTTATTCATTGCACACCAGAGCATCTAATTGGCTCACTGCAAACCATAAATGGTCCTGTCTTTAGAAATATTTGCGACCTACCATAATGTTGGAGAAAGGATGCCTTAGCCTCGGATTTCTCTTGAAGTCGCGTACTAGTCCAATAGAACGTGACTTGTTGCATGTTGAGTTGTATTTTCTAGGACGTGCGTCTGTATGATATTGTAAGAGTAGAAATTACATTCGTCATGTAGGGGGAAAGCTGAAACTCTGCCTACAGGAATTTTTTTGACAAATCAAATTAGATCTATTTCTGGGAGATTGCACGTCACATGATTATATTATCCAATCATAGGCAATCTACTTCGGTATGTTTTTGAAATCAGTGAATAACTTTGCATGCTGGTAGTCAGTTGCTACCTCCACATGACAGAAGACTGTGTTGTGAGAAATTGCCAGGATTGTGACACCTGTACAGTAACAATATGCAAGATTATAATGATGTGTCATATTCACTGCCAGCTACCAGTTCCCAGGAAGAAATCTCAAAGACGATTTATCACCTCCTCATTCTAGTGCATTGGATAAATAGAAAACAAATTCAAAATTTCCAAAACTAAGAAATTAACTGTGAAATATTTGTGTATACCAGCATCAGTTTTCTCTGCGAGACTGTTAAGCACTGCAGGACTCATATGTGACTGAATAACAAATAGACATAAGCACGCAAGAGTGAAAAAGCTATTATTTTTTAACAAAACTTGTGCAAATAGACTGTTTCAAAAACTCTTTTTAATTTTTATGTAGAGCTTAAAATAATTATACTGATGATATTGAATGTTGTCTCATTATATACAGTATGTACTTTTAATTAATGTAATTAATATTATACAGTTCTCTAAACTTTTCATTTTAACCTATTTATTGAAACTTGAAATATTGACGGTTTCGAGTAACAAGGTATCGAGTATCGAGAAAATAATTACGTACTGGTATCGAGTGACGAGAAAAAGTGGTATCGACACGTCCCTACTAATTATATACACACACACAGACACACCCAAAGTACACTAGGCTAAAATAACCACGATAATCAAGCGCCTAAATGAAACAGCATGATCATAATTTTGAACAGCTCGCTGTGTAGCGGCTAGCATGCTTAGCTGTCACCCCGGAGATCTGGGTTTGAATCCTGGTTCTACCGAGAAATTTAATTCCGGTCTGAGGGCTGTAACGGGTAACACTCCGCCTCGTGAGACAAAACTAATTCCCACCTCAGCCATCTTGGTAGTGGTTTTCCGTTGTTTCCCACGTCTACTCCAGGCAAATGCTGGAACTTTTCCTAACTTAAGGCCATGGCAGTCTCCTTCCCAATCCTCACTTGACTTACAAATACCGAACACACCCTAATACCGCCATCACACAATAAGACTGATTATCAGACAAATTCCGGCCGGCCCCGTAGTATTGGGATAGCACCTGTCTCGCACCCTGCGGCCCCTGGTTGGATCCCGGCTCCGTCAGGGATTTTAGAAACTGACGTGAGGGCTGTAATGGGCTGCACTCAACCTCATGAAGACAATTGAGTACGGTACCGTAGCTGTCTGACAGTGAGGCCTGTCACGGAGACCAAAATTAACGACCGAGGAGAACCGACGCGCTGACCACGCGTCACCCCATAATCTGCAGGCCAAATGGCTGGGCAGCGTTCGCTTGGTAGGCCTATTCTCTTGATAGGCTGTACAGCCACGGAAGAAAAATCAAACAAATTCCACACACAACCAAGTAGCCTACATGGGGCTACATGACCACGAAGTCGCAAAGACCCTAAATAAATGAACAACATCAACAATTCATCATGATTTAAAATCAATATGTAGCTGCTCGCTGCATGAATAATAAGAGCAAAATTACCTAACCAATGTAAGGAAAATTATTATTTCTTCCCTTTTAGGTAGATTTCATTACAAAGCTACCTAGCTATTGCAACGGGTACCATGTTGCGAAAAATTTCGACGTATCTTCACGTTTCACATCTCCAGACCTAAAAGCACTGTCAGTTGAAAAGTTTATACAGAGCGTTCGCAAACTCTCTCCGCAGTGGTGAGCTACGCGGGTCTTGCCTTGCGGGACGTGTTTGACAGCACATTCATGTCTCTGTATACGCAAAGTCACACCGCAGCGGTCGGCATAAGCGTGCACTTGTTCCATGTTGACCATCAACTGGAATGATAGGGTGGGGAATACCATTTAATTATTGCCGACAGTGAGTGCCTGTGCGTGACAGTGTTGACGCTGTAAGTTGTGTTCTTGTCAAGTTCTTGTTTAACCTGAGTCTAGTGGGAATGCTTACTACTGAAGAGCGTGTGTGTTTAGTGGAAGAGGTTTTTCGTGCTGGTGGAAACTTGACGGAGCATAGTGTGATAGTGGTGAGTACCGTATACCGGTATATGATTGCATTACTTAATTTAATGTAATTGTTTTCCTTGTAACAACATAACATGCATCTACTGTCAACCCAACACGTCCCGAAAGGCACGACACGTGCTGCGGAGAGACATTGCGGGCACACTGTATATATACAAGGTGAATCTGCTGCCCCTAATAATATTGGTTTTATGCAGCTCAAGTAACTGGTGTTATCGGGAAGGTCGATATTTCTCTGCACACGTTAGTTGGGCTGCATAAAACCAATATTATTAGGGGCAGTTGATTCACCTTGTATATAAGCCCTACACGAGGTATATCGTATATATAATTATGTACAGTATATTACTCTTTTGTGGGTAAAATAACTACCGTCATTTTGCACCAATCAATTACAAAGGTATACATAAATTATAACCATTCGCAATCTCGGTCGACTTCGTTAATGGAAAAATCAGACCAAGGGGCTATCGTGGGCGTTTTTCGAAAAGGTGAAATATCGCTTTCATTTTCAGAGTATGCTAACAATCAAATCCATTCTTAGTTCCTACCAACCATTAACCAAAGGGGTGGGAAAATTGAGTTTTGAGAGAAAATAAATCATATCTTCTCTAAAGGCCTTAATATCAAAACCGTTTAATATGGTCAATCCTCTAAATTATACCTAAAACTTTTGTATAAAAGACTTTTTGATACGACCGACCCTCACGCAAAACGAAGAGCAAAATATGTTTGGAATTATAAGGATATGGGATTTCTCGTATGCTAAATATGCGGAAATTGTGTAGGTATACAATAATTATTGGCAAATTTATTGAACTCTAAATATTCGTCTTCGCCCGGTAAAATCTACTTCCACCATCCGGCGTGCCGAGAGGGATTTTTTAAATTATGATAATCCTATGTAACTCATTCGTAATTTTCAGTGTAAAGTTATTTCATTTATGCTTATACATCGATAAGTTAATTTATATATTAAACACAGAAACATATCTGAATGCGTTGTGTGCAGTTATAACACTGCAATGGGGATCTGCATCAAATCCGGAGATCATTGGTTCGAATTCTGACGCTGACAATGTAGTTTTCCCTAAATATCACACTCCTTCCAGGCATATCCACGAATGGTACGTTACTTCAAGTCCTGCTTTCGTTATACTACATGTACAAGCTGACCCTGTCTAGTATGATAATAATAACAACAATAATAATAACAATAACCAGTCTCAGGAAATAAATCATGTCTTCTCTTTTCCATTTATGATCATCCTTTGCAATTCTTCTTCTTCTTCTTCGTCTTCTCCTTCTTAATATTATTATTATTAATGCACGAAGATAGACGATTGGTGTTTTAGCCTATTTCATTTATGAAAATATAGGCTTATGAGATCACTTTTCGTCTGTGTGTGTGCGTATGTAGGTGTGTGTCCCCCTGTAATAAAATCTAAACGGCTGTAGAGATTTCGATAAAAATCGGTAGGTACATACTTCAATCTTGTTCGACCTCGACCGTTCCTTTCAAATTGTATTGTGTTTCACCAATCCAACATGGTGGCCACGCAAAATGTTTCACCGGCATTCTATATCTCCCCAACCCTTACAGATATCGCCCTCAAATTTTGTAGGGTAATAAAGTGCACTACTAGCAGTTCACATATGTGACTTTCAAAACCTGCTAAGAACAAAACCAATATGGCGGCCAAGCAAATTTGAAACATTTAAATTGACTTTTCTCGCGATGTAACCTTCCGAGCGCAGTTCATCTTGGTTCGGTAAATATTTATTCACATTCAATTCCACTGCATTTAATTTAGTTCAATTACTTTCATAACGTCACGATGGCGGCTGTGCGAATTAAGATTGCAATTCTTGTGTACTAATTATGCAATCGAAGTGAATGTTTGAGTAATAAGCCTACGAAACAATCTTTATTCAATGGTACATAACTCTATGGCGAACATATATAAAAATCCAACATTGCGGTCGCGCGAAATATTTCTCCGGCATTCTATATCTCTGAAACTATTACCGATATCACGCTGAAATTCCGTATGGTGATAGGGAATATTACTATACGTTCATCTATGTAAGAATGAAAAACCCGTTTTCTACAGAACCAACATGGCGGCCAAGTGAATTAATAATATGTAATTGGCATTTTCTGTCGATTTAATCATCCGAGCGCAGTGCCACTTAATACGGCACACAATTATACATTTTTAAGCTATTGGCATCTAATTTTATCCAATTGCTTTAATAGCATCAAGATGTCGCCTGTGCAAAATTTTAAAATTATTCTTGATATTCTTCTGTCCTAATCAAGCGGTCGTAGTGTACGTTTGAATAATGAACCTAAGCAATAATATTGATATTATGATACATAACTCTATGACCTACATATAGAGCAATCTAAAATGGCATTCATCAAAAATATTTAGACGGTTCCCAAAATCTGCGAATCTATTTCAGCAATCCAGATGAAATGTTTTATGTTGATAGAGGCTACTAACATAAGTTCACCTTTCAATAACTTGATGAACACAAATTTAACATGGCGGCGACGCGAAATTTAAAATAGTTTTAACGATTTTTCTCGCGACTTAATTATCTGAGCGCAGTGAAACGTAGCACGGAAAATCTTCAAACAAGGCTTTATATACTGTATAGGCCTATCACCCGAAAAATAATTTTAATCGGCAGAAGAGTTTTATTGGAAAAGACCAGTGCAATATATGAATATATGCTATTTACTCCTTCACGGAAGTACTTGTTATCTTCATTCGAAAATCTTGCGGAAGAGGAAAAGGAACAAAATATTCGACTCAAAACAACGGCTTGTTTGTAAGTTCACATCAACCAGATTTCAGTAAGAAAGTAAACGCACCCTAATGGTTGTAGATGTTATGTATCAATGGAGAATTCTTGTGTTAACAATGACCGTTGTAAAAAAATGCTATAATTTTAGGACCGTTCTAATAATTGACTGCAATGTCTTCAAAGGAACTGTTACATAACACAGGGACTATATCCCAATATACTTGAAACAAAAGCAGAATAAGTAAATGTGCACAGTTTTTGCTTATCCATAGGATAATATCTATGAAATCTGCAATCCCAGAACACAATATTTTTCTCAATAATGGCAATATTCACTGGCAGAGGATTGAACATTAGAGTACTGTAGAATTTCCTTTCAATAATCTATTGATGAGAGTGGGATGAAATAGATATAATGTGCCACGCGGCACGGCAAATCTGCAGATCCGAGGTTCAAGTCGTGGTACAGACAGCGGCTATTTTGAGCGTAGTTCTAACTCGGGTTTTTCACACACACTCCCGCCAGGTAAATGCTGGGATAGTACCTTATTTCAAGTTTCGAGTCACCTACCCTATCCCCGACCTTAATAATTATAGTTACACACACTACTTGAGTTACCACAGAAACACAGGTTATTAGACAAATGCACGGGGCTGAACACCAAGTTGTCTAAAGCTCCTAAACTGAATCAACAACAACGTGAAAATTTGACCACAGTCAGGATTCGAACCAATTCTCCCGCTATCCGGACAGGTGAGTTTGACCACTTATTGCAAAGCGAATTCTCACTGCGGTGAAATCCTGCTTAACATACACTAGTGTCCAAAGGTTAAGTACAATCACTAAACGAGGCCATACCACCTGATAGCAATGTCAGACGGATTGCTCAACAAACGGAAGCTGAATCACACACCATATGTTACACAACTTGTCAAAAAAAAAAAAAAAAACAGTGTCAGAAAGGTTCTGATAGCTAAGGTACAACTGTGACAACAATTATCAAAACATGGCAATGTCTTCCACAACAAAATATGCTGTTAATAGGGTGTATGGTTACCCCTAACGGCCACACATGCTTCGCAGCGACGTGGCAAGCTCTCTATCAGATGGTCCAAGAGCTCTTGTGGCAGTCGATCCCATTACTCCGAAAGGGCAATGCGAAGGTCTTGGAGGGTCCTTAGTGGAGGCTGACGGGATGCAATTCGCATCCCCAATGCATCCCAAGCATGTTCTATAGCATTCAGATCCGCAGACCTCTCTGGCCAGTCCATTCGATGAATGTCTTCCCCAGCAAGAAATTCATCCACCAGAGCAGCGCGTTGCGGTCGGGCATTATCGTCCATTAAGAGCAAGTCAGGACCAACGACACCTTTGAAGAGTCGAACATGTGGTCTTAGTACTTCATCCCTGTATCTCCGAGCGTTCACAGTGTTCCTCGGACCACCCATGAAGATGTGCAGGTTCCTACGACCATTCAACATGATGCCGCCCCACACCATGACGCCACTGGTCCCGTTCCACGATGTTCCTGTCGGCTACCCGGTTCACTCCAGATAAATGTGTGACGGGATTCGCTCTGCAGACTGAAGCGAGATTCGTCCGTGAAGAGCACATGCCTCCATTCATTCATGGTCCAGTATCGACGTTGACGGCTCCACAGTAAACGGGCCCGTCTCTGTGCTGAAGTGAGCGGGGCACACACCGCTGGATGTCTGGCAAACAGCCCTGCTTTGCTGAGCCTCCGGTACACGTTTGCCGGGAAACGGCAACCCCTGAGACGGCTGCAAGCTCTGCCGACAATTGTCTTGCAGGTGCTCTCTGATTTCGTCGGGTGGTTAAGGCCTGATATCGGTCCTGCTGTGTGGTGATTACTCTTGATCGATCTGGAACTGGCCTACTACTAACATCTCATGTGTCTCAAAATCGTCTCCAAAGCCTGGAAATGACACTTTGTGGCACATTCAAGGATACG
Source organism: Meconema thalassinum (assembly GCA_946902985.2). Classification (NCBI taxonomy): domain Eukaryota; kingdom Metazoa; phylum Arthropoda; class Insecta; order Orthoptera; family Tettigoniidae; genus Meconema; species Meconema thalassinum. Next base: position 742,368,957 of record OX336389.2, read on the forward strand.
GCGACTTCGGTTGGTGTCTGGCGTGCTTCCAAGCGCCTTGCAAGACGGGGTCCTAATGGCGACGCTGTGCCATTATGTTGTCACGTTCATAACGAGGCTCCACTCCACACACTATAACAGGGCAAACACGACTGAGAGAATATGGGGCGCAGGCACAGGCTGTGTTTACCTTACGGTTACGCCGCTAGTCAAAGCAGGGAATACTCCGTTCCTATACAGAGCGAAAACGTAAGGTTGGTTGGTGTATATGACGGGCCAATCGCATCACATCAATAGTGCAATGGAACGAAGTACGAATTTCGAACAACCTTACTCTAACAGAACCGATTGCCCAATCAAACGGAGTCCTTCAGGGAGACCACAGATATCCTAAAAATAGCCCAAAATGAGGGAGTATTCTCTTGCGCATATGCTGATGACATTGTAATTGGCTCCAGAGATTTAACAAAACTCCAGGAAACTGTAAATGACGTGCAAAAGTGGTGCTCCGAACACAAGCTGGACATCAACATCTCAAAAACAGACACCATGATCTTCCGAAAAGGAGGAAGAATACCCGCCTCAGCAGAGATTTTCATTTGGGATATAAAATTAAAGATAGTTTCAGACTTTAAATATTTAGGCATCACACTGCAATCGAGTGCATATTGTTTCACAAAACATGTCACAGATAAGGTAACCCAAGCAATGATGGCAATGCATGAAATAAAAGACATTAGATCACTCAGTCTGGAGACAGCAATGTTGCTATTCAGAGTAAAAATTCTTCCAATAATGACCTATGGCATTGAAATCATCTGGACACATTTAACAACGAGGAACCTATGCACCTTGGAAAGGGTGAAAGCGAACTACATAAAGAAGGTGATAGGAGTATAAAAAACGACACGATCTAGACGTGTTTATCTCCTGGCAAATGAATCTTTCCTCGTAGATGACCTCAGGATAAGCATACCCCTACCGAGCACCAGTGCATCAGAGAAACTTCTGGCAACGTTGACGGAGAAGAGAGAAGAAGTACAACCAGACTTCTATGGCACAGGGGCTATGATAGACCGCTCGTGGACAAAAGCTAATTTCGAACTAAGACATGTCATTACGAGGTTGGCAGTTCACGGTTTTCACCACCTACTCTGCAAATCAAAACACTTCCATGACACAAGTATAGACTGTGAGTGCACATTATGTGGAAAACAAGAGGTTCCGTGACGAACGAAAAAGCCTACTTTTCTTAAAATTTAAGATTCATGCCAATGATTAATCGATATGGATCTATCTAGAATAATGACGAAATTAAGTTGGTAATATCGAAATTTCTAATTAGTTCGAAATACTGTATACCTGGCATAATGTAGCCTAATAGAGCACTACAGTTGGCAGCCCTGGTGAATGAATATATTCTTAGTTCCATCTCTTAAGGTACAGAATACAAAATTTGGTTGGAGTCCAATGAATAGCATGGACGTTACATGCAGTTAAACATTGGATCTAACAGCGCGCGTAAAATCATGTTGGCAACAGTGTCATGCATGTATTGTTCAGAAATAATCTGAAATAATATGATCTATTGTTGTGCCAATTTTGAATGAAATCCATTAGTTAGTATAGAAGTTACATGCATTTTAAAATTGGACCTATCAGCAGGCATAGAATCATGTTAGCAGCACTGACGTATATTAGTTACTCCAAAGTAATCTAGAATGCCAGGTACTATACGTGTGAAAAGTTTAGAGCTATTGGCTTGCATTCCTTCTGATATATTGATATTAGGGTAACAAAAATAGAGACAGCATTTATTAACAGTTGGCAGCTTGCCACGGTGGGTGAGTGGTTATAGTGTCGGACTACCAACCCCAAGATTGCAGGTTCGCCCCTGGCCATGGTAAGTGATTTTTGAAGGCGACAAAAATCACGACACTCCTGTCATACGTTGTTGGCATGTTAAAGAACCCATTTGAATTCAGTAGGCCGTGTTCAATGGCAAAATTAATCTCGGGATTTTCCGCCAACACAAAGTTCCTCAATTCTCTACTTGAAAGCGCTGTAGTGTCAAGGAGTTTAGATATCTAACCTCCTTGACTTTCATAGCGTTCAAAGGAACGACGAAATTCGACATGCAAGCTACCCTCTGGGTGTCAATTAACAAAGCTTGCACCAGGCACCCGAGGCCATACGATATTATTATTAACAGTTGGCAGCCCTGGTTGCTCTTAAGAATACGCATAGTCATAGCTGTTATGGTACACATAGCACATACGAAATTTGGTTGAAATCCAAATGATAGTATGGAAGTTACATGTATTTAAAGTTGGACCTCTCAGCAGGCTTAGAATCACGATGGTAGCACTGACGTGCATAAGGTACTCCAAATTAATATAGAATGTCATGTACTATACGTGTGCATAGTTTAAAGCTGTCGGCTTGAATACTTTCTCATATATATTGGTATTTGGATAAAAGAAATTAAGAGCATTTTTTAACAGTTGACAGCACTGGTGGTTCATAAGAATACGTTCAGTCATATCTGGTTATGTACACATACAACATACGAAATTTGGTTGAATTCCAATTGATAGTGTAGAAGTTATATGCATTTAAATATTGGACCTATCAGTAGGCTTATAATCATTTTGGCAACACTGCCATGTATGGCCTTCTGGAAATTAAAGAGCAATATTATTATCTATATGTGTGCCGATTTTGAAATAGCTCCCATTCATACTGTGCCCAATCGGTCACGGCAGACTGGCATCGAACTCGGGTCTTATCAGAGAAGACCAGGCACATGATTCTGCCTAGAGTCGAACCATTGATCTCTGAGGGGAAACAGTGACAGGGAACCCGAAGAGCAATGAGATGTATAAAGACATATAATAATATAGCATGATTTCACGGCCAGATTGTGAATATCATAGCTGTTTAAGGGAATAATTGTCAGCAATTGCAGTCATATGTACGTTTTCAAAGTATAGAAACGTGAAAGCAGGCCAGCTTGACGTTTTACTAATTGCAGCGAGCGAGTGGGAGGAGATACAAGGCGCCGAGGGAATTTCTTTCGTCTGGACCGAGGAGACAGCTCGAAATTAATGACCCTGGGAGTCCCCAATGGACAACGCTTGAGACTATAGTGGGGATGATTGCCCACGGAAATTAATTGATTACAGCCAAGTGGAGCATTGAAATGGAGTGAAATGTACACCCAGGTGAATATATTCTGGGAGAGATAATTTAGGAGGGGTTTTACACCTAAATTAAAGCCTATATCTCCAAATGAGCGTGTTAACACCGAGTCTACGCTCGAGAGGAGTGATTTGGTGACCAGCCAGAGGGGAATCACCATGGTGGCGTCATGACGCGATGGAATAAGGCAATTAATTGTAATTAATTGGCCGAAGCGATCGCGTGCACGCAATTGATTATGGAACTCCCACGTCTAGATAAACAAGGTGTATACGTCATTTTGATTGAAAATACATTATTCCAAGAAAGGAGTCGCTCTCGTGTGTCCTGTGGACTACATTTTACGAGAAACCTTTATATAGGGGAAGCAGTGCAGACCAAGCCAGTCGTCTTTAGTTGTCTTCAAGTTGTCTTCCAGTCTTCTTCAGTTCGTCTTGAGTTCATCTGCAGTCTACACGTAAACTAAACACTACCAATGAGTGCGCGAAATGTTAGAGTATTTGAAGAACAATGGAAGTATCATACAGCTTCTTAATAGTAATCATGAATCGCATAAGATTTAATTTACAGAAGATATTCATCCATTATTATACGCAAGTGTAATTTGCTACAGCGTAGCAATAATTTAGGATGGTTTTGGACACTGAATACCAGGAGGTATTGTCATACTTATAAATGACGCAGTATCGTCAGGATCATTACATTTATGGGAGCCGAGTAATCATGACGGTGAAATGAAAAGTATTGAAGGGAACGAGAATCGAACGCACGTACACGCAGATAGACTTTCACGGAGACCAGCGGATGTCATAGCTTCATCGCATCTCTGAGGTCAGGCGTTAGGAGGAGTCCGATTAAGGATCAACCTGTGAAATAGTGAAAAAGTGTACATAAATTTTGTTATAGTGATTTAAAAAGTGTTTGTGTGTATTGTGATTAATATGTATTGTGTAAAAGTGAGAGAAGCCACTGATAAGAGTATGATTATCATGTGGGAAATATGTGAAATCAAGTGTCGTGTGAGATATAGAATGATGGCTTAAATCAAGCGTCATGGTAGGCCCGGAGCTGGGGTGCTGGTATCATCCAGCGAAAATGAAAAAGTGAGTACCAATTTACAATGTTATTCTAACTAAATAGTTCACCATACAACGATGCATCACTTTGAGGCTAAGATGTAACAGTCACTTATGAACGAGTTTTCACCACTCGTCTTGAATAGAATATGGCTTGGAAGGTGATTTGTTTATGGCCATTCAGGCCTAAAATAGTGATGAATGTAACGGTAACGTTAAATGATAAATAATAATAATAATCTGGGGTCGGTAACAGTAAAGTAAAGTAATAGGCATTTTTGGCCTAAATAACGTTCAAAGTGTGTCATGTCTAATATAAAGATACTGTATTTTGGTAAACAGTAAGAAAGTAACGTGGAATATAGCGAGATACGAGAGCTTTTCAGTGTCAATGAAGTGTTGAATGAATATTTGATATGGTCAATTCTTAGGATTGTATTTGAGAACCCTTAAAGTAATGTAAGCCAGTAAATTTATACTTGTTTTAGGAGCTATTTAAAGCTTTGGCTTAAGTGTAATTGCAGAGAGAACGCGAGTGCCTTAATAATTGAGTCATCTATGAGAAGTATTGTTTGAGCCGCATAGAGCGAGCGAAGTAACGTAGAATCCAGTGATTTACGTAAATAAAGTTGCGGGGACCAAACTAGCATAGCTTGCACGTTAGGTGAAAAGTTGGCTAATCTACGAGTTAGTATCGCCGTTGTGCATACTTTTATTATTCGCAGCGAATTGGACAGAGCCTGTCTGTATCCATCGCTTGCAGGAATAGTTGCCACAAGGGATGTCCTTCGAGACTCCGTGAGCACATGTATAAAATGATCTGCCCTGAGAGGAGATCCAAGTTCGTCGTTTAGGAAACGCAGATTTTCTTATATTATTGAGACAGCTGCTGGTGAGAATCTTGTATTCTCATTATGATGCGCGTCCAAAGCCACTAGTATTCACCATAGAACGGCAAGGCTATTACAGAATCCATCCCCAGCCATGAATGTTAATAGGAGCCGAGTTGAGCCCATTACACTATAAATATAGGTGTTAAATAATTAGAATGACTCAATTACTTGAGAACAACACTTAGCGTAACTCCATTGTACTGCAATTGTAAACAAAGTTGACCTTGCTTGCAACCAAGAGAGGGAGTGGGAGTAGACCACTACTGCGACGGCCATCTTGCTCGGCCAGCTGGAACTAATTTTATTGCCTGCTTGGAAGGGGAGGTTTAGCGACCTGATTCCTTTATTTTTAAAGCAGAGTGGGACACTGAAGAATCTCGATATTTCGATATGTAATTAAGATATGATTGTTATGATGAAGCAAATTGAATTAAATGATGTGTTTCAACACACATACATTGTCGAATCATTGAAATTAGATAATATTTGGCCCAGTTATTCTCTGAGGAGGAACACTGAACCAAATAAATTGTTAGGCATCTTTTTAAAGTGCATTTTTGCCCAGTTCATACTAATTTATGCAGACGGGTATGTGATTTCTAAGAACATGACACGTTTGTAACGATACTAATCTCGACAAGACCCAGAAAATCGTTGTATGGTGAAATTATAAACATTTCTATCCATGTGTGTTTTGGAAGGGAAACGTACCTCTTTTTAGCGTTTCATATTGATGGAAAAGAAAGGAAGATGAGTCACACGACACAACAACATTTGTTAATTAAGGCATAAAATAATGAATTTATGCTAATGAAAGTAAATGCCGTAGGAAATGGATTAATGTTTTATTATTACAGAATTAATGTCATTTGATGTGATATGTGACTTTTGTGTTGTGATACTCCAGTTATGTAAAATTGTGTCACATAAAGAACACTATGGAGACTCGTAGAGGTCTGAAAGTATCAGTGATAGGATGCTAGAAATAGATTTGAGTGCAGTGTAGCACTAATTAAGAAGAGACTCACAAAATAACCCTGATTTTAATTATGGGAATTAAATGTAAATTATCCTTTGTTTGAATTTGTTGTATAGCCATGATTTTATATCAGTAAATGTTTTATTTTAGGAATATGTTGTTTCTTTCATGTAGAGTAGTTACCTGGTAGACTCAAATCCTGAGCATGTGGTCGTATGGTGGGCAGGAACGTCCCATACCTCGAAAGACCGTGAGTTAGCTGGGATACGAACACATGTTCCACATGATGACAATTGGGTACATGGGGGAGATGTCACTGTACTAGGATTGAGTCACAGGTACTACTAAAAGTCGGCCAAGATATTAATGGTAGAAGCAAGTACAGCAGAGAAATTAGGATATATTAGGAAAAGGCCGCGTCCCATTCGTTAATAAGTCTTCACGTCAAAATAAATGTTGATAATCCTCCATAAGACATGCTTAAATGTAAATGTAACTTGTCACCCCTTTACACCTAACCCTTTTAATTATCATGTCAAACCCCGGACCACTACCTAAACTTTATCATGACGCTGATACGTGGGGCCAGTTTAAAATACAGGTCACCACCATGCTCTTAAGTGTGTCCACTACTCTTTCATTATCATGGCCCAGGCAACGTGGGACGGTATCAATTCATTATGGAACCGCCTGCATCAGTGCAATATGAGCGATCTTGGCATTGCGCAAACTGGCCATGGATAACCACTTTACACCCTCGAACTCTTTTCATTATCATGGCGCCCAACGTGGGGAAAAGCATGATCTACTCTTTTCTTTATCATGGCGCCCAGAGACGTGGAAGGCTTATGGGATTCAGAAAACGCCATAATAATAGCATGGTTTCATGGGGAAAACCATAATAATAATAGTATTTTTCCTCAAACTCTGTTTGAGCGATTGTGAGTCTTTCTAGATGATACTCAGACGTCAGACACGGTTGTCAGACGGGTACGAGGGTCTATACCCATTCCATAGGTGGTTTCGGCACTTTGTAATATGTTGTTGTTGTTGTCGCGAGATCGGAATCCTTTTCTTTCCAATAGAACGCGCCAGCATGTTCAGATGCGGCCTACCTGAATTTCAAATTAAGAAATACAGGATGGCTGGAACTGAGGAGGTACTCAGGTGTATCGCTGAGTTAAGAGAACATTTTGATGATACTAATGCTAAGAGTAAGGAAGAAGCTAAAGCATTTAAGGATGAAATAGCAGATAGATTGGCTACAGTAAATATTCAATTAGAGAATAATCGAGCTGAAGTAAACACTAGATTAGAGGCTAATCAAACTGAGGTAAGCCAGATGTTGGCTACAGTAAATATTCAGTTAGAGAATAATCAAGCTGAAGTAAACACTAGATTAGAGGCTAATCAGTTAGAGGTCAATAGAAAAATGGAGGACGTTAAAGAGTCCATTAAGCAAGAAGTAACTAAGAATATTGTTAGCGTAGTCTCAGAGATGCAAGCTGATAACGATAAACGCTTTGAGTCTATAGAGCTAAAACTAGAGAATAATCTGCAAGCGTGCAGAGAGTCACAGCGTGAGATTAATGATAGCTTAAGCAGTATGTCCATGGAGCTTAAAGACATTCAGAGTCAGAATGAAGCAAATACTAAGCGTCAGCTAGAGCAATTTAATACGTTCACTCAGACCGTGGATCAAAGGCTCGAAGACAGCGACCTTAAATGGAATACGCGAATGGCAGGCTACGCAAAGGCGGTAGACGAAGCCTTAAGAAAGCAGGATCAGAATATCCTTGACCAATGCGAGGAAATCCATGAAATAAAAACTTCTGATCAAGAGAATAAGGAAATAATGTCAAATATGAAGAGGCAGGTTGAGAAGGTGCAGAAAGAGTTAGAACAAACTCAGAACGACCTAGCAGTTATTCATAAAAGGCAGGATGAGGACCAGGGAGAAATCACGAAGATAAGGACTGAAATCTCTCATATGCAGGGTCACATTCAAAAAGAAGTTTCAGGCTTACGAGAAGAATTAGAACTTCGAGAAGGCTTGAAGACTGAAGCCAGCGATAAGACTCTTGCCGAGGTAAGAGAAAGTCTAGCGGGGGAAATTACCCACCTGAAGGAAAACCTTAAGGATGACAAGGAAAAGGTATTTTCTATGGCAGAGAAAAACCGAGATCGCCTAGAGAAAATAGAACGAGAGCTATTAGCTCGTTTGGGAAGGGCAGAAAATAGGCACAGCCAAATAGAAACTAGAATGATCGCACAGGAGGAATCCATGTTGCGGAATCCTAGGTCTAGCGAAGGAAATATAGACGAGAATAGGAGAAATAAATGGGCAGAGATAGAGATACAGCCCACTCCAAAGAATGCAGCCATGCCAAGTGACAGCCCGTATACCACGCCTGGTATGCCAATTGCCATGTCAACACCGCATGAAAATGCTGTTCAAAATCAAATAGTCACTGTTGTGAGGGCTAGTGACGAGAAACCGAAGAAATATTCTAGGAGTAATTCTAACATGACACCCAAGTACTGGCTTAAAGAAGTTTGTGAGTACTTGAATGACGCGAAGGTACCGCCAGAGCGAAGGTTGAGAGCGATTGAAGAACTGACTGAGGGCGAGTGTGCCTTATGGTTTAGGAGTTTTCGGTACACGTTCGACACCGTTGACGAATTTCGCCAGGCATTTTTAAGCAGGTACTGGAACGCAAGTATACAACAGAACCTCAGATTGGACTTGTATTCCAGGCGTTATAGTACTAATAATCCGACGAAGTACGCAGAGTTTTTGTGGGTCAATTGTGCCGTTTCCGCGAACTTGATGAAGGAATTAGAGAGTCAGATTTGTGTATAGCGATAGCCAAGCAGCTACCGTATGAAGTACAACGTCTAATAATCTCAGCAAACGCCAAGACTGCGATCGATATGGAGGAGGTGCTGAGACAACTCGATCTCACCACAGCCCAGCACACAAGGCAAGGTCGGAACATGGAACAAGTCAACATGACGACTACACCGACTGAACCGACTAAGGTGCAGACAAAAAGTAAGTCTACGAGCACCGAAACGGAGAAATCAGACTGGCAACGTGAAGGACGGGAAAACCAGAATTGGAGGCCAGCATATCGAGGAGGATCGAACCGTGGAAACCGAGGAAGGAAAGCCTGGAATCAGCGCGGTACAAGAGACCAGCAGCCTGATAACAGAAGGAATTACGGCCGAAATGGGAACAACCAAGGATGGAGATCCCAAGAACAGAGTCGCGGGTTCGATGAAGAGGCGGAAGAACGCTATCACGCATCTTTAAGATACATGGAAGAGCGTGGAGACGACCAGAGACAATCGCGAGTTCATTGGGATGAAGCGATTAAGAATAGAAGGTCACCCGACATCTATAAAAATGATGACGGTGCCAAGAGTCTGGAACTTCAGCAGTATGAAGACAGACAGAAGAACTCCACAAAGAATGGAGCAATGGAAAAAAACACCAAAATTAAATGACCAAAGAGAGATAAATACAGGATGGAATACAGTGAATGTAGTTAACTGGATTGCCAAACCTGAGGAGCTTATTGAAGACCTAGATGAAGGGACGGTCAATGTGAGAAGGGAACTACCCATTATTATTGTAAACATCGCAGGCATGAAGATAAGAAGTCTCATAGATACAGGCTCAACGGTATGTTTGATAACCCAGGCATTATATAATGAAATCCAAAGTAAAGTCCACGTATTGAAAATACCTATTTCAAGCGTGAAAATAAAAGGTGTCATACCAGATAAAATTATGATATGCAGATACCAAGTATTTTTAGATTTGCAGATAGGGAACTCTACATTCTCACAGAGCTTCCTACTTGAGAATAAGCTGCCTTTAACATTATTGATGGCATGGATTTCATAAGAGTATATAAGGACATTATAGATCTCTCGCAAGACATTGTTATGTTTCGCGCAAGTGAGGGAAAGGAAGATTTGGAGCTCTCATTAAAGCACAATGAAACGAGACCAGAAGAGTACGTATGGCACACATACGGAGATATGACTGGGGATGCAGTATTGACAACAGAAGATATCGAGGAAGAGTTGGCAACACTGGCCGCAGACATTGAAAAGGACCTCGAACCAAAATTTGAAGAATGCCTGGAAGAAAAGATAGAGGAAGCTAAAATTGGTCCAGAGCATAAGCAAATGCTAAGGGAACTGCTATTTGAGTACAAAGGAGTCTTCGATTCGAGACCTGGCCGGATCAAGAATTTCCAATATGCGTTCCAAGTCAGCGACTGGACACCATTCGGACAGAAGCCGTATCCTGTAGCCGAGAAACATTATTTAAAGGTCAAAGAAGCAATACAGGAGATGCTAGAGGCAGGCGTCATTGTGAAGACGGCCACACCTTATGTCAGCCCACTGGTAGTTGTACCTAAACAGGACGGAAGTGTAAGGATATGCCTGGACCTACGAAATTTGAATTCAAAAGTCATACCAGAATTTGACCAAGTGCCGCCCATTAAGGAGGTCCTCAGGAGGTTCAAAGGAAAGACTGTTTTCTCAAATCTTGACCTGACGGCAAGTTTTCACCATCTTGTTCTGGAGGAGAAAACAAGCTTTTTAACTGGGTTTTTATTCGACCAGCATACATATTCTTACGTGCGTCTCCCATTTGGACTGAAAACAGCTGGTTCAGCGTTGATACGAGCGCTAGATCGGAACCTGTCTGAAGAAGTAAAAGCAACAACCATATGCTACGTAGATGATATACTACTGACATCTGAAACAATCGAAGAACACGTCAGAGATCGACGCAAGCTGTTGTATGACCTAAGTCAGGCTAACTTTAAGGTCAATTTAAAGAAATCTAACTTTGGTCAGAGAGAAGTTAAATTCCTAGGCCACGTAATAGATGCACAAGGAGTTAGGCCTAATCCGGGAAAATTGGAAGTTATTAAACATTTCCCGAGACCAACGAAGGTAAAGAACGTCAGGCAATATCTAGGCGTTATTGGATTCTTTTCAAGCCATTGCCCGAAGTATACCGAGACCGTAGCACCACTCCAAGACTTACTGAAGAAAGGAGGAAGGTGGCGCTGGACGGAAAAATGCGAGGAAGCCTTTGTGAAATCTAAACAGATGCTTTCAGATTATGTAAAATTGGGATATCCAGACTACACTCAGAAATTTATTATCCAGACTGACGCATCATTCATAGGCATTGGAGCGATGTTATACCAGGAAAATGTGGACAGGCCAGAGGAGAAAACTTACATTGCATTCATAAGTAGAAGGTTGAAACCTAATGAAAAGAATTATACGGTCACGGAGATCGAATTACTCGCAATACTGTATGCCTTACAGTTTTGGCGAAAGCTAATTTATGGTTTTAGAATTATATTAAGAACAGACCATAAAGCCCTAACATTCCTGTTGAAAACTGACTTGTCGAGTCAAAGACTGACGAGGTGGTCCCTGTACATACAGCAATTTCAAGTGGAAATCGAGTATTGCCCGGGGAAGGACAATATTATACCTGACTTGCTAAGCAGATACCCGACAGCTGATGAAGAGGAAGTTCTAGTTATCGACATAGAAGATAGAGACCAGAAGACCTTAGATGATCTGAGGAACATCACCGTTTTTCAACGTGAAGATCCCTGGATACGGTTGATGATTAATTACTTCGAGGGAAAGTTGATCAGAGGAACCCCGATATATGTTGAAGCCGAAGCACTATCAACGGAGTATCTATGGTTTAACCAGATGCTACATAAATGGAGCGACTCAGACCACACTCGACCCAGGATTGTTGTACCACCAGCATTGCAGAGAAGGCTAGTATGGTTAGCACACCGAGCTTTTGGTCACCCTGGCGTAGACAAGTCTGTTGCCCTGCTTAAAGAAGCATTTATTTGGCCAAAACTTAGAGATACAGTCAGGAATACAATCAGGACATGTGATATTTGCCAACGAGTAAAGCCTAACTCGTACTTAATGAGGCAAAAACCTATACCACTCTTACCAGAGAAGCCATGTCAGCTTCTGGCATTGGACAATTTTGAGCCGCTTCCTAGAGCTAGAAGAGGAAATAAACACATCCTAGTTGCACTAGACGTGTTTTCTAAAATGGTAGTCCTCTGTCCAATTCAGAAAACCAGTACAAAACAGGTACTTAAGAGGCTGAAGGAAAGAATCATTCCTATATTAGGGCAGCCGGAGAACATATTATCTGATCATGGGAGCTGTTTTACCAGCGTGGAATTTCGCAGGGAGTTGGAAAATCGGGGTGTAAGACAGATTTTGTCCACAGTTCGACACCCTGAGTCGAATTCCGCTGAGAGAGTGATGAGGGAACTGAAAAAGTACATGAAGATATACTGCTCTACGGAGAATTGGAAATGGATCGATGTACTAGGGATTATTGAATACTGTATCAACAATACCGTGCACGAAGCGACAGGAGAAGTGCCAGTGAGCCTACATCTTGATAGAAGACCAGAGAGGCCATGGAATAATGCCATTCGGACACCCGTCGATGCACAGCCTGGACGTGAGTTGAGGATCCAGAGAACATTCGAGTATCTCAAGAAACAAGCAGACAGACGGCAGCGGAGAAATAGGAGGAAACGCTACCATAGACCACTACTCGTGGGGGAGTACGTCTTATTGAAAAAACCCGCTAGTTCAGATCCAGAGAGCAGGAAATATAAAAAATTTCAGCATAGCTATCACGGTCCCTACCTGATTATAAGGGAGTTGCAAAATAATGCATACCGAATCAAAGACGAAGCAACAGGTAGAGAAGTTGTTGTAAACGCAGCTAATTTGAAGTTATATAGTCCACCAGAGGATTATGATACGAGGGAAGAGCAAGCAATGCACACCCAAATGGACGGGGAGTCATTACGTATGCAAGCAGAGAGTCCTGAGAAAAGCTTGCAGACCCAGGAAGAAACGGAGCGAGGCGACCGGCTCGCAGACCCAAGGGAAACGAGGGGTGAATGCAGCTGTCAACTGAAAGAACTTTACGACCAGTTGAGGGAGGCCGCTGCAGAAATAGAGGAGATGAATGAACAACTGAGAAAGCAGAACAAGAGTATACGAGACGGCAGACAGAGTGGAATGGGGGAACAAGACATCCCATTGCCGAGAGCACTGACCGCTTAAAGTAAATACAATAGGAGTCAATGCCATCTGAAGGCGCGAAAAATTCACTTGTGAAATGAATTTTCCGAGCTTAGCGAGGGAAAAATGTGCCCAATCGGTTACGGCAGACTGGCATCGAACTCGGGTCTTATCAGAGAAGACCAGGCACATGATTCTGCCTAGAGTCGAACCATTGATCTCTGAGGGGGAACAGTGACAGGGAACCCGAAGAGCAATGAGATGTATAAAGACATATAATAATATAGCATGATTTAACGGCCAGATTGTGAATATCATAGCTGTTTAAGGGAATAATTGTCAGAAATTGCAGTCATATGTACGTTTTCAAAGTATAGAAAAGTGAAAGCAGGCCAGCTTGACGTTTTACTAATTGCAGCGAGCGAGTGGGAGGAGATACAAGGCGCCGAGGGAATTTCTTTCGTCTGGACCGAGGAGACAGCTCGAAATTAATGACCCTGGGAGTCCCCAATGGACAACGCTTGAGACTATAGTGGGGATGATTGCCCACGGAAATTAATTGATTACAGCCAAGTGGAGCATTGAAATGGAGTGAAATGTACACCCAGGTGAATATATTCTGGGAGAGATAATTTAGGAGGGGTTTTACACCTAAATTAAAGCCTATATCTCCAAATGAGCGTGTTAACACCGAGCCTACGCTCGAGAGGAGTGATTTGGTGACCAGCCAGAGGGGAATCACCATGGTGGCGTCATGACGCGATGGAATAAGGCAATTAATTGTAATTAATTGGCCGAAGCGATCGCGTGCACGCAAGTGATTATGGAACTCCCACGTCTAGATAAACAAGGTGTATACGTCATTTTGATTGAAAATACATTATTCCAAGAAAGGAGTCGCTCTCGTGTGTCCCGTGGACTACATTTTACGAGAAACCTCTATATAGGGGAAGCAGTGCAGACCAAGCCAGTCGTCTTTAGTTGTCTTCAAGTTGTCTTCCAGTCTTCTTCAGTTCGTCTTGAGTTCATCTGCAGTCTACACGTAAACTAAACGCTACCAGTGAGTGCGCGAGTATTTGAAGAACAATGGAAGTATCATACAGCTTCTTAATAGTAATCATGAATCGCATAAGATTTAATTTACAGAAGATATTCATCCATTATTATACGCAAGTGTAATTTGCTACAGCGTAGCAATAATTTAGGATGGTTTTGGACACTGAATACCAGGAGGTATTGTCATACTTATAAATGACGCAGTATCGTCAGGATCATTACATTTATGGGAGCCAAGAGGCATCACAAGTAATCATGACGGTGAAATGAACAGTATTGAAGGGAACGAGAATCGAACGCACGTACACGCAGATAGACTTTCACGGAGACCAGCGGATGTCATAGCTTCATCGCATCTCTGAGGTCAGGCGTTAGGAGGAGTCCGATTAAGGATCAACCTGTGAAATAGTGAAAAAGTGTACATAAATTTTGTTTTAGTGATTTAAAAAGTGTTTATGTGTATTGTGATTAATATGTATTGTGTAAAAGTGAGAGAAGCCACTGATAAGAGTATGATTATCATGTGGGAAATATGTGAAATCAAGTGTCGTGTGAGATATAGCATGATGGCTTAAATCAAGCGTCATGGTAGGCCCGGAGCTGGGGGTGCTGGTATCATCCAGCGAAAATGAAAAAGTGAGTACCAATTTACAATGTTATTCTAACTAAATAGTTCACCATACAACTATGCATCACTTTGAGACTAAGATGTAACAGTCACTTATGAACGAGTTTTCACCACTCGTCTTAAATAGAATATGGCTTGGAAGGTGATTTGTTTATGGCCATTCAGGCCTAAAATAGTGATGAATGTAACGGTAACGTTAAATGATAAATAATAATAATAATCTGGGGTCGGTAACAGTAAAGTAAAGTAATAGGCATTTTTGGCCTAAATAACGTTCAAAGTGTGTCATGTCTAAAATAAAGATACTGTATTTTGGTAAACAGTAAGAAAGTAACGTGGAATATAGCGAGATACGAGAGCTTTTCAGTGTCAATGAAGTGTTGAATGAATATTTGATATGGTCAATTCATAGGATTGTATTTGAGAACCATTAAAGTAATGTAAGCCAGTAAATTTATACTTGTTTTTAGGAGCTATTTAAAGCTTTGGCTTAAGTGTAATTGCAGAGAGAACGCGAGTGCCTTAATAATTGAGTCATCTATGATAAGTATTGTTTGAGCCGCATAGAGCGAGCGAAGTAACGTAGAATCCACTGATTTACGTAAATAAAGTTGCGGGGACCAAACTAGCATAGCTTGCACGTTAGGTGAAAAGTTGGCTAATCTACGAGTTAGTATCGCCGTTGTGCATACTTTTATTATTCGCAGCGAATTGGACAGAGTCTGTCTGTATCCATCGCTTGCAAGAATAGTTGCCACAAGGGATGTCCTTCGAGACTCCGTGAGCACATGTATAAAATGATCTGCCCTGAGAGGAGATCCAAGTTCGTCGTTTAGGAAACGCAGATTTTCTTATATTATTGAGACAGCTGCTGGTGAGAATCTTGTATTCTCGTTATGATGCGCGTCCAAAGCCACTAGTATTCACCATAGAACGGCAAGGCTATTACAGAATCCATCCCCAGCCATGAATGTTAATAGGAGCCGAGTTGAGCCCATTACACTATAAATATAGGTGTTAAATAATTAGAATGACTCAATTACTTGAGAACAACACTTAGCGTAACTCCATTGTACTGCAATTGTAAACAAAGTTGACCTTGCTTGCAACCAAGAGAGGGAGTGGGAGTAGACCACTACTGCGACGGCCATCTTGCTCGGCCAGCTGGAACTAATTTTATTGCCTGCTTGGAAGGGGAGGTTTAGCGACCTGATTCCTTTATTTTTAAAGCAGAGTGGGACACTGAAGAATCTCGATATTTCGATATGTAATTAAGATATGATTGTTATGATGAAGCCAATTGAATTAAATGATGTGTTTCAACACACATACATTGTCGAATCATTGAAATCAGATAATATTTGGCCCAGTTATTCTCTGAGGAGGAACACTGAACCAAATAAATTGTTAGGCATCTTTTTAAAGTGCATGTTTGCCCAGTTCATACTAATTTATGCAGACGGGTATGTGATTTCTAAGAACATGACACGTTTGTAACGATAATATTCTCGACAAGACCCAGAAAATCGTTGTATGGTGAAACTATAAACATTTCTATCCATGTGTATTTTGGAAGGGAAACGTACCACTTTTTATCGTTTCATATTGATGGAAAAGAAAGGAAGATGAGTCACACGACACGACAACATTTGTTAATTAAGGCATAAAATAATGAATTTATGCTAATGAAAGTAAATGCCGTAGGAAATGGATTAATGTTTTATTATCACAGAATTAATGTCATTTGATGTGATATGTGACTTTTGTGTTGTGATACTCCAGTTATGTAAAATTGTGTCACATAAAGAACACTATGGAGACTCGTAGAGGTCTGAAAGTATCAGTGATAGGATGCTAGAAATAGATTTGAGTGCAGTGTAGCACTAATTAAGAAGAGACTCACAAAATAACCCTGATTTTAATTATGGGAATTAAATGTAAATTATCCTTTGTTTGAATTTGTTGTATAGCCATGATTTTATATCAGTAAATATTTTATTTTAGGAATATGTTGTTTCTTTCATGTAGAGTAGTTACCTGGTAGACTCAAATCTTGAGCATGTGGTCGTATGGTGGGCAGGAACGTCCCATACCTCGAAAGACCGTGAGTTAGCTGGGATACGAACACATGTTCCACATGATGACAATTGGGTACAATACCTTCCAAGATATCCAACATGGAGCTCAAATTTCAATTGCGATTTTTCAGCAGTTGGTAGCACTGACATCATTTTCAAATATGAGCATGAGATATTCAGGTATATATATTTACTCCTACCAAATTTTATTTCGATTGCTCCAGCCGTTTAGGAGTTGATAGGGACACACACACACACACACACACACACACACACACACAGCCAGACAGACAGACAGACAGACAGAAGGACAGACATACAGACCGACACACATTTTCCTGGATCGATCTCATAAGACTACTTTTTCCTCATTTTTTCAAAATGTGAAAAGTAGGCTAAAAAGTGTGAACGGTACCACATAGAATTCTGTACAAGAAGAACAATGTGATTATGCAAATATGTAACCCATCAATGTAACCTATATTTTAAGTTATGGCTACTTGGCTGCATTAAATATATTATTATATTTCGGGCGATTTGCGGTCTATTTCCTGTTGCCCTACTTATTCGTAACTTATGCTTAAGTTTTGGACACTAATGTAAATGGCAGCTCCAAAACGAACTATTTCCTAAAGCTATTTCTGTTGTTAATTCGTATTAGAGGCCTGGGACTTCTTTCGTCATCATCCCTGAGTACTTGGGTGTGCGTTGAATTTGTCTTATATCTGATGTCCTGTGTATCTATGATGAGTGATGACTGTAGTAGTGTGTGCAACTGACATTATCAGGCTTGGGATCAGATAAGTGTTCCGTGACTTGAAATGCGATTAGGCTACGTTCTTTGCATTTGCCCAGAGGGAGTGTGCAAAATCTCGGAGAAAATCTACACTCAGGATAGTGTCAATTGGCACCGGGTCAAACCTCCAATCTCCAAATTTGCTTCAGCTTCCTGTGACGGTTGTGGTGAGCGATTTAACGCACACGGCTACAGTTTATATTCTACCAATTGATATACATTTATCAGCTACCAGAACCTTATCCTGTTTTTACAGTATGCTTTCCGACGGTTCTGCCTTTTTCCAATTTGCATAAATGTCTTAAAATATGATACCCGATCTAATATTTAGTATTTTTTCATTATTCATTACACTGAACAAATGTTTTAATTGTGTCTTCACTAACCCTGGACAATTTTTCCCATTCAGGGATACAACCCTCTTTCTTTAACAATATTATACCTCCATTTTGCAATTTCTCCTCGGCAGTTGGAATTCTCTTGCTACATCACATCTTACTGTACACACGATACTAACTGCCGAAACACAACAAACACAAAAGAACAGTACAAGTTTTTCGGGCTTGTAGGCCGTGGTTCAGACAGGATATCTCCCGACTGCTGACCAAGGAAAGGAGCGGAACCCTTGATAATGCCGGACGCAGTTTCCGGTGAAACGTCGGGAGATATCCTGTCTGGACCACGGCCTACAAGACCGAAAAATTTGTACTTAATTATGAACGCCGGCCGTGAAAGCCTAAGCTGTTATAACAAACCAACAGGTTCTGATAAACCTACCAGGATATGGTGAGCCTACAGGCATGCATAGAACTGAGCTAATGTTCAGGTTTGGACTCAAGCATTAACGTCACGACAGGTTACACGTTACAGTGTGGCTGGTGACGGAGTATTCAAGCGATAAGGCGAAGGCAGGTTCAATATGCACACTTCTGATTATTAGCTGTGTTCATTTCCTTACCAGTATTCCTAACGAGGAAGTTTAATTCCCTCCGTACGCAAGGCATAATTCTGGCAATTATTTTTATTAATTCCAATAGTTTGAGTCACACCTCTTCCAGCTAGAAATACATGTTCCCCTCAAAATGAGTACTGGAATGTGAGATTTCATGGTAAACTACAACTTCTTTCTTTCATTATTCCCGAAACTCTATAAATAATATAAGCTTTATGTCTGTATATTTTGAATTTCTTACTGAATCTTTATATTTTCCCGGGTGATGTGTATGGCCTACTCTCTGTCTCTTTGTCTTATTAAGTAGAAGGCACCCCTAAAATAAAACAAATTAATTAGTCAATGTAATGCAAAGAGGTGAGGGGGTATGAGGAAGACTCAAATTGTGGCAGCAAGACAATAATTGCGCAATCTGTATCCATATCTTGACACGACGAGGCCAGGTGTGGGAAGAGCTTGGAGACTTACTTGCTAATTGAGAATATCACGAGGTGTCATATTATCCTGACGTGGATGTCACATCACAATTCTAACGTGTAAGTCTCAATGGAGCCTGTAATTTAAGGAATCGCCAGATAGCTATCAATCACTTCGCACCGATCGTGGAGCGAGTAAATTTGAGTACATTTTAGCTAATAAAATACAGTATATTATGGAATGAACATTTACCGAGACAAACTCGAATCTGTTCAGGGAAGTAAGACAGCTGTAAAATCTGAATTGACTTCCTTTCCTCACAGACGAACTGGATGATGACTCTCGACGTCCGTCAGCACTTCTCGAAATATGAGAATGATAGTAGCCTTTCAATATACGATTGCCGGTGGCCTAAGTGACAACTATTCTTTGCTTACTTGTGTCACGGTG
Source organism: Meconema thalassinum (assembly GCA_946902985.2). Lineage (NCBI taxonomy): Eukaryota > Metazoa > Arthropoda > Insecta > Orthoptera > Tettigoniidae > Meconema > Meconema thalassinum. The sequence goes on from OX336389.2 coordinate 742,388,590, forward strand.
TCTGCCTGCTTGGTTGACGGGTACATTTGAGCGGGATGGATGTGAATCAGCTCCAGTAGTGAATCATCGTTCACCCCTACATGTAGAGCCCTGCGCGGATAAACAAAACGTTATCCGCATCTGCCCCGCATCCGCACGACCGTTATCCGCATCCGCCACATTCGCATGACTTATCCAAATCCGCTGATATTTCAATATTATTTTTAATTTATTAGACGAAGCATAAAGTGTTAAACCAACACATTTAGACACTTGAGGAGAAAGTCGTTCCTGACAATTTGCTTCATTGCAAGGAACTTCAAAGTTAAATGACACTACTGGTTTCTTTACCTCCACTTTAGAGCCAAAAAAACTGGCTATACTCTTTTGGCTACTTTTGCACTTGTGCCTGATGTGCAGTTGGATGTGCCTGATTTGTGTCATGAGCATGAATACACTTTTTTTTTACAGGTAAAACATCCTACTATATCGTTTACCTTGTCGTTTTCATTGAAAATGTAACCAAATGTCTGCCATATCGTTGACTTGAGCTTTGTTTCACGCACTATTGAATATTCATTTTGCTTTATTTTAATAGATATTTTATCCATGTTGGTGAAATCATGTTCATACTCCCGGTCGCTGTAACATTCACTAATAATAAGTGAACTTCTCTTTACGCTTGGAGAAAGGGATTGACATTTGGCCGTAAATTCCAAGTCTGTCGTCATCCTTCTGCTTCTTGACCCATCCATTTTCGCATAGTTGATGTCAACATAACTCTCCCCATTGCAATATCACAGTCAACGTGTTTTCATCAGATCTTACAGGATAGCTTAGACGGCGAAATAGCTGATTTGACAAATGTTAATGATGTCACCACGATGAACTAACAAGCTTATTGACAGCATTATATCTCGTAAGATACTTATAGTAATAATGGCAGTGAGAATTGATGAGATGTCAAGACCATGTACTACAAACATACGGTACGTAATAAAATGTAGTTGAAAGCATGAGTAAAATCATCTTCTCGTGTAAGTGCAATATGTGCCTGAATATTTCGTACGCAGTAGGCTATAGAAGTACTCCTCTTTTAATCATGAAGCTGTAGATTGGCATATCAAATATGTAATATTATCGTAAGTTCCACATTGTATTAAAAAACTATCCGCAAATTTACTCGAAACATTATCCGCAGCATATCCGCTATCCGCAGAGCCATACAAACTATATCCGCGTGGTGAAAAATGTTGCGGATATCCGCGGGTTTATCCGCGGATATCCTCATCCGCGCAGGGCTTTACCTACATGCTCCTGTTACGCTTAGCCGTGCACTTTTTCAATTAAATTGAACAACTAAAAGTAATACATCACCACGCCTCGCACTTGGACACGTGTGACTACAGCAGCATGTAACGACGAGTCAAGACACACCACCAAACAAACGAACATCAACGTCCTCACGTCAGCCGTGACGTCATCTAGACATGTACGTATCGCGATATATACTTGAAACCAGACAGTTACCGTCACTCTTCATTTTTATAACATCTGTAATTGACGATCGCCTTCAATTTGTCATATGAATCATCATGTTGAGAAATAACACACAACCTCTAAGAACGAATGAACCAAATACCAGCCAACCAGCTCTTGCATGTTGCAGCAGGGAAAACCATCTGGCTTATGGCCGCATGCGTGTTACAGAATACTTGATTCGCTGGCACACAGCTTGGCCAGAAGAATTACCTTTTATATCAACGGAATCAAGTAAGTTGGAGCTCAATGGATAATGTGGATCGTGCATAGTGACTAAAGAAAAACAAACACCATAACAAAATTACTTGTTGTGATATTTCAGTTTTAGTACAAGGTGAAATATATTCCCTATTATTTTGATATACCAGGTGAATCAGCTGCCTCTAATAAAAAAGATGTATGCAGCCCAACTAACGGGTGTTGTCAGGAAGGTCAATATGTATCTTCTTGCATCCCGTAAGTTACTAATGCATTGCAAGCATATCCCACAAACGATTCGGAACTCAATTATTTTTCCTCGCCTTAGTCTGCAGTCAAATCAAGGGAAGGCATCAGGCAAAGTTAGTATCTCAGACGATGCATTCATCTATGACTCCTCAGTTTGGTAAACGATGAAAGCAGGGTTGACGGCTTTGCGGCAAAGTGTAAGAAAGAAAAAAAAAAGACTCTTGAAAAGTGATCCCCCGATCTGATAAATTGACTTGAAATCAAATGCAAACAAGTAGTTCCGTGAAGAACTAAAGCCTATTTTCATATATCCTACTTATGTTAACCCTCAATTGGTCGCGCCACGGTCATTTAGACCGGGCCTATTGTTTATTTCTTCTGCGTGTAGTCGGTTTGGCGCCAAGTCTTTCTTCTTCCTAGTACCTTCCCCCTGCCCCTCACCCAACAAACACAGCTTCACTACATGCGCTCCATTGTTACAAGCAAAAGCTTCGCCAGCCGGTCTAAAGTTCCGTTGCACGACCAAGTGTGTGTGTCACTTTTACGGTGAAATGTTCCGTGCGCGACTAATTAAGATTGTATAATTTGCGTGCAGTTTTGTATTTGTTTGCATCTTTTGACTATTATTTCTGGTAAAATGTATATATTGTCACATAATTTCACATGTAGTAGTTTAAGTTTTAGATGGTAACATTATTTCATTGCATTTTCTATTTAAAACAAAATAAGTGATTTCTTTTACATAAACGTCTATCATAACTACACTTAATTGTCTCATTTGTTATTATGTAGTCAACCATGGCTAAAAAGTAAGATTCAGTAACTCCATCCTGCTTTTAATGATGCCCGGTCTTTTTGACCGTGCGCAACCAAATACGATTCATTTTCACGCGACCAAACAAGGGTTAATTGCCACTATCATCATACAAAATTTCAGTTTGGTTGCTGTAATAGATTCGTAGATATTGAGAACCGACTAAATATTTCTTAAGGTCGCCATGTTGGTTTTTTATATTCGTAGGTCTTAGAGTAATGTACTGTTACATGAAGATTATTGTGTACGTGTAGTATTCAAACTTCAATCGTGTGATTAGGACACAAGAAGAAAAACGAAATTTTAAAATTTCGCACAGCTGCAATCTTCTGATTATGGAAACAATTGAAATATATTAGATGCCAGTGGATTAACATTTGTATAAGCATTTAGGCTACTGTACCAAGTTTCACACTACTTGGATGGTTAAATTGCAAGAAACGTCCATTTAAATATTTATACTTCGAGTCGCCGCCAAGTTGGATTTCTGGTCACCAGTTTATTGAAAGTCCTATAGGTGAACTTATGTTCATAGCCCCTATGAACATAGACAATTCAGTTTGATTGCTGAAATAGATTCGTAGATATTGAGAACAGTCTAAATATTTCGGATGGTCGCCATGTTGGATTGTTATATGTATAGGCCATAGAGTTATGTACCATTAAAGGAAAATTATTGCTTACGTTCATTATTCAAATTTTCACTTCAATCGCATAATTACAACATAAGAAATACAAACTCAATTTTAAAATTTGCACAGCCGCCAACTTGAGGTTATGTAAACAAAAGGAAGGAAGATTGTAGTTTTACGTGACCGTGAATATTGAGATTATGATCCACGGGACCTCCTTTTTACGTGGAATCCGAACCACAGGACATGGCATTTCACTTCGAAAATCTCACATGCATTGACCGGGGATCGAACCCGGACCGCCTTGGTGAGAGGCATACAGCTAGACCGCTGAGCCACCACGCCCCGGTTATGTAAACAATTGAACTATATTAGATACCAGTGCATTGCAATGTGTATAAACATTTGCTGTGCCAAGTTTCATTGCGTTTGGATCATTAAATCACGAGAAAAGTCTTTTTAAAATGTTCAACTTCGCTTGGCCGCCATGTTCGTTTTGTTGTCATCAGGTTTTTGAAAGTGTCATAAATGAAGTTCCAATAGTTCCCTTTATCACCGTACAAAATTTCACGGTAGTATCTGTAATAGAGTCGGAGATATAGAATGTCGGTGAAATATTTCACCATCTTGAGGTTATGTAAATAATTGAACGAAGTTAGATGTCGGTGCATTTCAGTGTGTATAAACATATACTGTACCAAGTTTCATTGCGTTTGGTTGGTTAAATCACGAGAAGCGTCTATTTAAATGTCGCAACTTCGCTTGGCCGCCATGTTGGTTTTGTAATTACCAGGTTTTCGAAAGTCACATAGGTGAACTTCTAGTAGTTCCCTTTATCACCGTCCAAAGTTCAGGGTGATATCGGTAATAGTTTCGGAGATATTGAAATCTGGTGAAATATTTCGCACAGCCGCCACGTTGGATTGTTGAGACGTAAAAAACTTGAAGGGCGCAGTCGGGGTCGGCCAAAATGGTGCTATGACCTTACCGAGTTTGATTGAAATCGCTAAAGCCGTTTATAAGTTATTATGGGGAGACACACGCACACACAGACACTCATATGCACACGCACACACACGGACAAAAGGTGATCTCATAAGCCTATATTTTCATAAAATGAAAATAGGCTAAAAATGAAAATGTCTGCATCTCTCGGGCGGGAAGCCTGGGCCTCACCTCTGGTCTCGTGAGTGTTGATTCTCTATCAGTTTTGAACTACGTAGTAGTACAATGACATTAAGACATTATCCAGTCAGGAGACGAAGGCAGGGCGTATAGGCTATAACCAAATAATCTTCTTACGCCACGGTTTGCTCACATGGTAAAGACGAAGCTTGCGTTAGTGGTGCTATCCATCATTTCATCGATATTCATGTACTTCCTTTATTTCACTTTGTTTTGAATACGTACACTCCCTCTGCTTTTCAACTTCCTCTCAGCCTGCGAGCTTTAGAGCTGCCAGGCCAAACTCTTCGTCCGTAACGTGAGTTCATTACTCACAATCAGCGTACAGTAAATTGTTCCACCATCGACGTGCTGAGTCGCGGTCGGATTTTAAAACACAGTCCACTGAATACATCAAGTTTTAAACAAAGTGAGCGCTTGCAATGAAAGAATTATCACTTGAATTCCGATTGAAGTTTCGGGACGAATGGTCTTTCCTCAAGAGATGGTACATTATATTTTTATCAGAAACTATGTACATGCATACAGTGACTCGTACTGAGACCTCACAACGTGAACTATTAGGCTTATTGTAATGAACTATCTTCGATTATATGATAGACAATGTAAATGATCCCTTGTAAACAGATTATCCCCTATCAGTCCTAAAGTATCAAAGCAAATAATTATGCTTGAAATTCTACCACTCTCTTTTCCCATTTCCACTGCGAAGGGAATACGACACAAAAATCTCTTTTGGCGGAAAAGGTTTCTATCACCGTTTGCCTTTCTTGACGCCAATATCACGAGAGGAACTAATGGCAAATTAAATGAATGAAAATGAATGAAACCTGGTATGTTGTTGGAAGAAAGCCTACTAAAAGTCACAGTCCAAGGTTTTGCCTTGAATTGAAATTCCGAAAACATGGAAAACCATTTCAAGAATGGCCCACGGTAGAATTCAGTTCCACTCGTCTAATGGGTCTGCAGGTAGCTTGGCCTCATAGCTCTGAACTTCACCATAGAGAGGGTAGCTACTGAGGTTGATCTGTAGCCTTGTACAATAAATACTCATGCTGTACTCTTGTAGTTTTACAATGAAAGAAGAACAAATGGAAGACAACATTAAATTTGGTCTTTCCGTTTTTCGAACATTTCTCAGTCTGCCTTGATATGGATTTCAGCGACTTTCCACAATATGAGATCAGTACTGTCCCCGTCCGTCGGTAGTGGATCGGATGGCCCGGCGAAAGACATCGCGATACACGCCGAAAAACTGGGATCATAGCATAAGAAAAACCTGATTGGGATCTAGGCGCAATTTGTCCCACAAAACAAAATGCCGGAGGAATGATACCTCTAATGAACTCGGTGTGGTTAAAAGGAGAGGAGTACCTGGGAAAATCAACTTCCCCCTAGATCCAAATCAATTCTAACACTGAAAAGAAAACATAGATTAGCAAAAATCAGAAGTGCAGAAGTTCATAAAAATAAAAGGTTACATTTATTTGCAGCTCATAAACCAACAAGCGACAACCAATAAAATAAAACACCCATTCCTGTCCTACTTCAGGGATTCAGTCTAAGTTATTACTTGCTGTGGTCTGCTCAAAAATAAAATACTCATGTCAAGAGAAACAAGAAGTTCCGTGACGAACTAAAGAGCCTACTTTTCTTAAAATTAAAGGTCCATGGCAAAGATTAATCTATATGGATCTATCTAGAATAATGACGAAATTAAGTTGGTAATATCGAAATTTCGAATTAGTTCGAAATACTGTATACCTGGCATAATGTAGCCTAATAGAGAACTACAGTTGGCAGCCCTGGTGACTGAATATATTCTTAGTTCCATCTCTTGACGTACAGAATACAACATTTGGTTGAAGTCCAATTGATAGCATGGACGTTACATGCAGTTAAACATTGGAACTAACTGCGCGCGTAAAATCAAGTTGGCAACAATGAGATACATGTATTGGTCAGAAATAATATGATCTATTGTTGTGTCAATTTTGAATGAAATCCATTAGTTAGTATAGAAGTTACATGCATTTTAAAATTGGACTTATCAGCAGGCTTAGAATCATGTTGGCAGCACTGACGTTTATAAGTTACTCCAAATTAATCTAGAATGTCAGGTACTATACGTGTGCAAAGTTTAGAGCTGTTGGCCTGCAAACTTTCTGATATATTGATATTAAGAAAACCGAATAGAGACAGCATTTATTAACAGTTGGCAGCCCTGGTTGCTCCTAAGAATGCGCATAGTAATATCTGTTATGGTACTCATTGCACATAAGAAATTTGATTGAAATCCAATTGATAGTATAGAGGTTACATGTATTTAAAGTCGGACCTCTCAGCAGGCTTAGAATCATGTTGGTAGCACTGATGTATATAAGTTACTCCAGATTAATATAGAATGTCAGGTACTATACGTGTGCATAGCTTAAAGCTGTCGGCTTGCATACTTTCTGGTATATGGGTATTTGGATTTAAAAAATTGAGAGCATTTATTAACAGTTGGCAGCCCTGATGGCTCTTAAGAATACACTCAGTCATATCTGTTTATGTACGCATAGCACGTACGAAATTTGGTTGAAATCCAATTGATTGTGTAGAAGTTATATGCATTTAAAATTTGGACCTATCAGCAGGCTTATAATCATTTTGGCAGCACTGCCATGTATGGCCTCCTGGAAATTAAACTGCATAATCATTAACTATACGTGTGCCAATTTTGAAATAGCTCCCATTCATACCTTCCAGGATATCCAACATGGAGCTCAAATTTCAATTGCGATTTTTCAGCAGTTGGTAGCACTGACATCATTTTCAAATATGGCCGTGAGATATTCAGGTATAGATGTTTACTCCTACCACATTTTGTTTCGTTTGCTGCAGCCGTTTAGGAGTTGATAGGGGGGACACACACACAGCCAGACAGACAGACAGACAGACAGACAGAAGGACAGCCAGACAGAAGACAGACAGACACACATTTGCCCGATCTCATAAGTCTACTTTTTCCTCATTTTTGCAAAATGTGAAAAGTAGGCTAAAAATTAATTGAGCCAATGAATCACCTCGGTCCTAGCCTTGGATATAAATGAAATTAGGAGATTTGAGAAAATGACATCTAACTGAAAATACAAATTTAATTCGTGTCCAACTTGACTGTAAGGAACTATCATACACCCAGAATGTCCGTCATATGGTGCTTCAATTAATGAATGTGAATATCATGTGACTAGATTTCATCACAACTAAGTATAAATAAATAAAAGAAAATATATTAGATCGCTTGGAAATAAGTTATGTAGATCTCCATTCTAACTAAAATTCTTAAATAGCAAAACCTAAGTGCGAAGTTCATTCACAAACAATTAAATATCAAGTGTAAACCACTGCACCAGTCTCTATTTGACTTTCAATCATACTCTCATAATTATAAGTTTACATTTAATTCAGTCATCTATTTTACAACTATCTCTTTTGCTATTTACAAATAGTATCTTATGTGTTATTTGCAATAAACTCATTTCATCCGTGCATAATTTACTGTATTTCAGATGGTTTGGGCGTTAATTTCAATCACTAATAATCACTAATAATTTGTGAAGTGATCAACCATTAACGAAAGATTCGCATCGATTCCATCAATGAATTAATTATCTATCTATCAAAAAAAATGTTTATAAGTTAAATTTTCATGTTTTAAATTATTCATGAATTAATGGTTCATATTTTAATTGTACATATATTAATCATCCATAAATCCACCAATTCGTATTTTAGCTATTCACAAATTTATTTTTCACAAATTCACTTATTCATCCATTTAATAATTATCCATAATTTAATTGTTTCATGAATTCACCAATTCATCCATTCAATTATCCATCAGACCTTCCAATCGGAAATTATTATGTTATAGACATAAATCAATCATAGGCTCAACAAAAATGATGTTATTTCAGGTTATGAGTATATCAGTCTTGCCATCATCCATTATTCATGCTCGAAATAATTATGGCATGTGTGGTCCATTCGAGAAGAAATATCCTCCTAATAGGAGCCCTATTCAACAATCATATCATGGCACATTGAAATTCCACATCACCACCATTAAGTTCACTATCTGGTTACCACAAAAAACCAGATCCTCATTGCATTCACCCATGCCTGTAGTCAATTTATTATCATATTAATCTTTTTTAATTTCGCATATTACATATTTTTATCTGAGTATCACCTAATAATTCTTCACAGAATATGTGAATTCAATTCCTATTATTATTCAAATATAATTATTTTATATTTGACCACGTCAGCCTCTTCCATTCCTGGTATTCTTGATTACATCATTTCATCATTATCTGTTATTGACATACAGTAAAGCACCTGTGCACACAAGAACGTACAAAAATATTTTTGAATAACAGTGTCAAGCGGACAGAGCATGTTAAAGTTTCAATGCCATACGGAAATAGTTAAATATCCAAGATAAATGAAACGGGGTACTAAATCCTCTCAGCTAGGAAATTATACGAGACTGAAAATAGAGTCCAGCATGGCTGAAATCTACATCGTAGAAAAGAAGCAATAAATGAAGAACACTCTAGCCGTCCACAATCAATTAGCTTCAATCCAGAAGTACCGCCACTGTGCATCTATCTGACTGCAAAAATATTCGAAGTTTGCAATGATAATTCCATAGGGAAAATATATCGTGGGAATTTATGATGTCCAGGAATCGTAATCATAATAAATTGACAATCGACAACTCCTTAAATACTTTTGGAAATAAATTGGTAGTGGATTGGGCATGATTACACTGAAGTCCAATACTGCTTCATGACCATTAGTCATATCAATAAATTCATATATAAGTATACCTCGGATATCTCATAATAATAATAAAACTTAGAATTCCATTTCAAAATACATAATTAATCACATGACTGGTAGAATGAGTAGATAGCCCGCTCATGCTTCTAGAATATTGAAATGAATTGCTCACCAACTGCAGGAAATGGTAAGCAAATTGTGGAACAAGCCTGGCTTAATTCTGACTCTCGAAGAAGAATACCATGGGGTCGCCTTCCAACGTCCTTCCAGTCTTCTTTCTTCTCATTCCATATTCCAATAAGATCTTTCTTCTTTTGCCCCCCGAAATCGAACCCGGAACCTTCCCGTTCCATCCCATGGTAATTCGAATATGGCCTCCCACGGCGGCTCCATTTCTCCCTTGGTGGTCAGGTCACCCCATTGAGTCCCCTCATGACTGTTTAGTTATCCATATTGCCCAGGATTAAGAGTGGGTTATAATATGTGGACGAAATATTAGCACAGGTTAATAAACGACCTGGCTTCATAATGAAATTTGCAAAATCCTCTAATGACACACAGCTCTTAACAATGATGTTTGTACATCATTCCGTGAAATGTCATTAGTTCTCCACGAACTGTAAACCACAATATTGCCCTGTGATATGTCTTGTGATATGTAATGATTAACAGAATTATGATCATCAGGATACTACTGTTAATTGCTCCAGTATGGCGACCGAATCGAACTTGTCAGAATCAAGTGCCTGTTCTGAACTTCGGTTGCGACAGTTCATTTCAAAAGTGTCTGCAGTATGACTTAAACAACAAGTCCATATTCTGTCAGAACAAAAATATTCGAGTCAATATTCACAAAGTTCCATTAATACAAGTATTCAAGAATTACTCAACATGCCGGGGAATTCGTGTTCATCTGAATTCGTCATCAAAGATGTCGAAACTCTGACTGTAACCGTGCCATTGCTCTTTCGTCACTTTGCAAGGCGCAATTCGATTCCACACGCATTAGATCCCGTCTTTCGAATGCGTATCGACAATGCTTACAGTCCGAGCACACAAATCCGTCTGTCTGTCTCAAGATAGGTGGCTCTTCACCCCTGTGGAGTTAACCACGTGGCCGCCCGTACTCCTCCCTAACGCCGAACGAGGTCACTTCTTTCTTAGAGTTTCAAATGAAATATGCAGACATAATACATCGTTTGGGGTACAATTCCTAATTTATATAAACTGTGCAGCCCGTATATAAGCTATTCTTGCCGCTTCATGCAGGTCAAATGTTATGCAATGTTACAGTACTAAAACATGTCGCGGTTGAAACTTCGGCCGACGTGACATAATCGCCAGCTGGCACACTCGTTGCGTTGCCACACCTAGTCTAGCGCGCTTCAGTCAAACGATCTCAGTCCTTAAAATATATAACCTGGACTATTGTGTTCGGCACATTACATTCGACTTATTCTTGCAGTGTTCTTTTTAAAGTCTCTTTATTCTAAATGCTACACTAACTGATATGTTATTCCTTCCACACAATAAGTCATCTTCTACTGCTTGAGGAGAGTTATGGTCTAACTAGCTGTGAGCCCTGTGGACCTTCTGTGTGAGCTGCTGTTATTTCATTTGAGGGGTTTCGACATCGTGGTCATGGTCGCTGCGCTGTAAATTCACTGTTTATCACCAACGGTACCGACGCGTAAACAACATTCAATGGTTTAGAACTACAATGACGAAAATTAGTAATAGGATAGAAACCTATTTAGATTATCGCATGTTTAATGCAAAATAACAGCGGCATTTAATTTTTGAAATGGTGGCCGGGCGTAATATTAAAACGTAATTGTGAATCAGACTAATTTAAATGAAACATAGTATTAAAGAAGTACCATATATGGGAAGTTGCTCAAATAACCCATAAGTATAACACACTAAATACAACGCAGCGGGGCCATCTTGAAAATATAAAATACTAGTAGTACCCGGCTTCGCCCGGTGGAATGATGATAATGTCTCAAAGTCTCCTTAGAAATATAATGGACTTAAAATCTAGGTCATTTGCCGCAAAAGACAATGAGGGCGTAATATCTAGGTCATTTGCCCTTTTGATAAGGATGATAATGAAAACTACTGTTGAATTGACACGTCAAACTTACAAACTACCGTAATAGAAATACATATCTCAAAATTCACAGGCGGGGAAGACTTATTGTGTCTGGTGATTAACGGTGTAATTGGCGTAACATCTAGATCATTTGCCCTTATGATGAGGATGATAGGGGAAACTACTACCGGTATTGAATTGACACTTCAACTTATAATGTACACAATGTACTGTAATAAAAATAAATATTTAAAAAAACACAGTCGAGAAAGACTTTATGCGGCGGTGATTAGTGGTATGATGCGCGTAACGTCTAGGTCATTTGCACTTATGATGATAATAATATGGTAATGAAAAAATGACTACTAAACGAACATGGTGTAATTTTAAAACTGATATAGGTAGTTCAGATGTCTAGCTTCGATATCTTCCAAAGTCTCTACCTTATTTTCTGGCTTAGACCTGTACTCGATGCGCCTAGTGAAAGAGATTATGGCGTACTGCTCGGCAAAGAATATGGGTCCAAGCTGCACGAACCTGAGATGATCGCAGATGATGACGAAATATGATGACACACGTTCGGGGTTCCCCGTCTCATTTAGATTGGCCGAGGAATCACTCACTCTTTTGCAACACCACAGTGGCTTGAGCAACGGCCCTGTGCTGGCATCAGCCTAGACAGCAAATAACACGGCGGGCTCTGGAAAGTCCTCTCATGTCACCTCGCGATGAATCAGCAAGCTATTCTCACAACTGCCCCCCCCCCAGGGTCTCACAGCTTGTGGGACCTGGGTTAGCGACCACGGGTCACCAGCTGAGTCTGGCATCGCTTCTACTTCCTGGTGCCGGGCTCCTTTCAGTTCCCTTTCCTGTCGGCCTACCTTGGTCAACTCTTGTTCTCTTCCGACCCCGACTGTATTAGGGTATCCGAGGGCTATGGAGTCTTTCAATTTCCCGCCTTAATTGGCCATTGTCTCATCTTTCCTCATACCCTCATTCTTCGAGGGGTCTGCCTTCTTTTCCTTTTCATAATATCTCCTGTCTTCTGCTCAAGGCCCTCAAAGAGGCAGGGTGTGTGTAGCCCCACCACTTCTGGTACACCCTCAAGGGCTCATGGCTGGTGAGTTAGGAAGCTGGCAACCCCGAGGGATTACTGAGGTAACTGCAAAGAATAGAGTGGTATGTCAGAAATTTCAAGTGGACAGTGTTACTCATTGGGTTCGAAAGGGTCCGTATGTAAACTTTGGTTCAGATCGTTGAAACGGTGTAGATTTGTGCCAAGGGCCTAAAAGCAAGGGATGGAGTAGCCTCTCCGCAATTTCAAGCAGACAGTGTTAGTCGCAGTGTTCCAAAGGGTAAATATACAAATTTTTGTTGAGATCGGTAAAACGGCGTAGATTTTGGCCAAAGGGCCTAAATGCAGGGAATGGAGTGGTCTGTCCGCAATTTCAAGCAGACAGTGTTACTCGCAGGGTACCAAAGGGTAAGAATACGAATTATGGTTCAGATCGGTGAAACGGTGTAGATTTGTGCAAAAGGGCCTAAATGCAGGGAATGGGGTGGTCTGTCCGAATTTTAAAGATGACAGGGTTACCCGCAGGGTTCCAAAGGGTAGGTAAACACATTTTGGTTCAGATCGGTGAAACGGTGTTGATTTGTGCCAAAGGGCCTAAATGCAGGGAATGGGGTGGTCTGTTTGAAATTTTAAGTGGACAGTGTTACTCGCAGGGTTCCAAAGGGTAAGTATACAAATTATGGTTCAGATCGGTGAAACGGAGTAGATTTGTGCCAAAGGGCCTAAATGCAGGGGATGGAGAAGCCTCTCCGCAATTTCAAGCAGGCAGTGTTAGTCCCAGTGTTCCAAAGGGTAAATATACAAATTTTGGTTGAGATCGGTGAAACGGTGTAGATTTTGGCCAAAGGGCCGAAATGCAGGGAATGGAGAGGTCTGTCCGCAATTTCAAGCAGACAGTGTTACTCTCAGGGTTCCAAAGGGTATGTATACAAATTTTGGTTCAGATCGGTGAAACGGTGTAGATTTGTGCCAAAGGGCCCAAATGCAGGGAATGGAGTGGTCTGTCCGCAATTTCAGGCAGACAGTGTTACTCGCAGGGTACCAAAGGGTAAGAATGCGAATTTTGGTTCTGATCGGTGAAACGGTGTAGATTTGGAGCAAAGGGCCTAAATGCAGGGAATGGGGTGGTCTGTCCGATATTTTAAGTGGACAGTGATACTCGCAGGGTTCCAAAGGGTAAGTATTCAAATTTTGGTTCAGATCGGTGAAACGGTGTAGATTTGTGCAAAAGGGCCTAAATGCAGGGAATGGGGGTAGTCTGTCCGAATTTTAAAGATGACAGGGTTACCCGCAGGGTTCCAAAGGGTAAGTATACAAATTTTGGTTGAGATCGGTGAAACGGTGTAGATTTGTATACAGAACAGACAGACAAACAGACAAACTTTGTGCTTTATATATGTAGATGATAATGAATGACTCAATGTATTTTTAATATACAACAGCGACATTTAGCAGTATTGTAGAACATTGTAAGTTGCTTCTTTGACCAAGTCAAAAGAACAGTGACTTCATACGTTCACGTTGGCGGCTGGGCGAATTCTTAAGTCCTGAATATATTCAACTCACGATATAAATGCACAATTAACGTGAAATTTAGTGAGATAGTAGTACAATACAAAAGATTTCGCCACCATTATTCATAGTAATATGGCACTGAATATAGCGCGCAGTGGCCATTTTGAAATTGTAAAATATGCAAACAAGTCATTCTATTTTGTAGATACAATATCTCAAATCCGCATCAATATAGAACCGTATATGGGCCTTGTATGCCAAATGCGAAAAACCATCCCCGCCATATATTCAAAAGTAAGGAAGTTTGTAGTTTATTTGACCATTAATATCGTGATCATCAGCCACGGGACCTCCTTTTTACGCGGAATCCGAATCACAGGGCATGGTATTTCACTTTGAATATCTCACATGCATTATCCAGGAATCGAACCCGGTCCACTGTGGTGAGGGGCAAGCAGCTTGACCGCTGCGACACCACGCCCCTTTGCCATATATTCATGATGCTGGCTGAACATACTATTGACGCTTCAAAATCAATTACTCAGGATCCAACCGCGTAATTAACACGAATCTTTGTAAAAGTGGAGAATCTTATAAGATAGCCTACCTTGCTTCAATTAGTCATATAGCACGCAGCCGCTATCATGAATATATCAAACATTAATATAATTGAATGTTCTTGTGATGAACATTAAGAGTTGTGCCCTATATCAGACTCCCCGTTTCCTAAGTTTCGCTGTAATTCCTACTTCCTAGAAAGTAGGCTATGTTCATAACTGAACATCTTGTTCATATTTTTAATATTTATTACTGTTACAAACACAAAACGCAGCCAATATGAAGTCACACTAAGAAGGCTTTCTCTGCAGAAGATGCAAGACAAAAGTGTCCATAAATTCAAGATGGCCAATGAGCGTACTTTTTTAATGTCCCAATCAATTCCTCTGGGTACAAAAGAGGAATTACAACGGAACTTAGTAAAGGGGGAGGGAGGTCTTATATAGGGTACAATTCTAAATGTCCATTACAAGAACATTCAATTATATTGCTTGATAAAGACAGGAGGTATCACTAGACTATATCCATACATTAAAAAATAGAAACTAGTATGCTCTTTACTGAATATCTTGTCTTTAAAATTTCATTCATTAGCCTGGCTAAGCATTGTTCCTCAGTCTTACTGAAACCTTCTGGGAATCTTCTCCCATTAATTTAACAATCTCAGCAATTTTTCCCTTAGATATTTTCCTTACTTATGGTTCAGTAGGATGAAGTCATTATATTGAAAGTTTACTAACCCGATATATCACCATTTTATGAATAGAATCCAATATGACAATACCTTGCCAACTGGCTCAATAGACACCACTGATCCACTTCTTGTAAGTTATACACAATTAGGCATACCGGTGTTATCTTCTACCAACGCGCACGAGATGGGCTTTTCCGTTGTTCAAGTATAACTTTACATATAAGATAACTGCTACACATTATAGTTACACGCTGAATCAATATGATTTGCTTTCATGATATTTTTGGTAAAAATCAATCAACTTAAGCACGTGATGTTACATTTTGAGTCACTGGCGATATCTATGCCGTAGTCTTTTTGTGAAGTTCTTTTCCACATGAAATATGGTTTTAAGTTGCGGCAACTGCTTCTATAAAACTAGACACTTCATTAAATGCCTATCACAATGTGTGAGATATAGCAGTTTGAGTAAACCGTTCAATAGTTGCAAGATTTGTCTCTTTTTACGCAAGGATACCTCTTGGATACACGATGCTTTGTAGCGCTGCTTGAATAATAGGGAGCTCTTACTGGGGAAGTGTCAGAATAATGGCATAATACAGCAGGGCATAGCGGCTCCGAGGTACCAACCAGCACAGTGATTCACAGATTGCTATCAAAGCATCTTCATAAGAAACGTGGTCTCGCCTGGAGCCACTCTGGATTTATATCTGGCAATGACCCTGTCCAGGCCTTGCTATGTAAACAAAAGGATATATTATTCTGGTGTAGCCTTCACCAACTGTATGACTCAAGATGCGTCATCTTGCCTTCGGCTACTGTTCATTTGCCGTCTTCGAGCACCGACATGTATGATACCAGCCAAGTGCACCATTAACCTAATGTGTTGCTGCCATTCGTTTACCGTTGAAGTATAAAGTAAATAGTTTTTATAAGCTTTCCTGGACACACGGCTGTTCAATATCATTCGAGGTCTGGGTTGTACTTCCTAGGTATTCGTCTGCAAACTACCTTAGGCTTCACTGCACTTTAACATGTGTTAATATCCTTTAAGACACGACCCTCCAGCTCAAGTGCCCACTGACCGACTCGGGGCGGACCAGCTGTGAATGAGCAGAGTGAGTGCCCATTGCAAGGGAGTGGTTGGAAGTTACCATGGCTATCAGCCAAACACAATTGAGAGCAAGCCTCTCCCGACTAGCGAGGAACAGGAGACTGCCCCGAGTCGACTATTGAGCTTACACTGAGCACTCCTCACTGTATGGGCACGTATTAGTTTGCTTAAGACAACTACGCTTATCAGCGTTCAGTTGCAAGATTTGATTTCAGGACCAAATATATGAACAAATGCCAGCACAAGCGCCCTTATTCTAAATTCGTCTGGCTGCGTGGCTCAGCGGTAACGTCCTCGCCTGATGCACCCAAGGTTGCAGGATCGAATCCCGGCGCAGTCGGATGGCATTAATTGAGTGTGTGCAAGTGCAAGAGAGCTGCATCAGTTGATTTTTTGGCACATTAAGGATCCACTTCGGGGCGAAATTTCGGCACCCTGGCGTCTCTAAAAGCCGCAGTAGTTAAAAGGGACGTAAGACCAGTAACATTATTATATTCTAAATCCATTACAGACCAACACCTACCCATGCCCTTGTTGTTGGTGGTGTTCTAGGCCTTGTAGTGACTTTATTATTATTATTATTATTATTTTAATTATTATTATTACTATTTTCCCCTGCGCCTTCAGGTGAGACGGTCGTGTATACATGCGCTCTGCCGTTTACCTTAGCCAAGACCGAGTAACAATGACGCGCAAGGGAAATAACGGCAGGATAAGTGTGCAAAGTGTGTGCCAGAAATCTAAGAAACGGAATTGAGTGTATTATATGTGGAATACGGTTCCATATTAAGTGTGTAGGTTTGAACGTTGAAGTTAATGTAACAGATGCCTGGAAGTGTAATGACTGTGACGTTGTTGTCGTTTCAAGCGAGGAAATAAAGCGCAAGGAAGATCTGATTGTGCAGTTACAGAAAGAGCTCGAACAGGCGAACAAAATCATAACGGAAGTGGAAGATGAAAACAAAGTCCTAAATGACATTCTTAGAGAAGAAGAAAATTCGAAAGGCAGCTGGGCCACACTGACGAAGGAGGACAGGGTAAAAAAAAAGCCTCAACGAAATATTGAATGCAAACCTCTAGCAGTGCGTATATTAGGGGACTAATCCGCTTCAGTACGGGGAAGACCAAGGAACACCTGGAAACGCACCATTGAAGAGGAGGCCAGAAAAGCGGGAAAGACTTGGATGGAAGTGAAGAACTTGGCAACACACAGAGCCCGATGGAAATCATTCTTGGATGCCCTATGCTCCGCACGGAGCGAAAGGAAATAAGTAAGTAATCCGCTTCAGTGCAGAAGAGTGCAGGAAGCAAGGAGAGCCGTTGAATGCTACCCGGGAATAAGGATAGAACAAATGGCTCGCCAGATAGAAGACAGGGATGAAGAAAGAGTGGTAATGCTAAATTTAGGAACAAACAATTTAAGGAGCTCAAGATTCGCGGATCACATAATGGGGGAAATATGGGACTTAGGTATGGCTGCAAGAAAAAAGTTTAAACAAGCAAAAGTTGCGATAGCTGGAATTGTAAGGAGAAACGACACGCAAATCGAGTACACAGACTTGGTAAATGAAAACATTGACTGTGTCTGCAATCAGTTGGATATTCTGATCCAAATTGCTGGATCGATTGGAATGATTTGGGACGTGATGGTGTCCATGGTTCACGGAAGATGGGAACTCTCCTGTGCAGCATTTCGGACAACAGGAAAACTAACGGGGCGGATTAGAGGTGAAGCAGAGCCCGCAGGGTGTACGGAGAAAGGTCAACTACCCCAACTAACGGGATGGGCGAGAGGTGAAGCACCCCAATACCACAGCCTGGAGGCGGCAGTGGATCTCCATGGACATTCTCTGACAGGTAAGGATCCAAGATTTCTTCAGGTCAGTTGTCAAAGTATTGTGAACAAAAGTATAACATTTTCAACTTTGATTGAATCACACAGCCCGATGTAGTCTCGGAACGGAATCTTGGCTATTAGATGAACTAGGAAATAATGAATTCTTCCCGGCTGGCTTCACTGTGTACAAGATAAATAGATTCAGGAGAGGGGGAGGTATTTGTATTTGCGTTAAAAATGCCTTGACATCGCAATTAGATTGGATAGATGAAGAATACGAAGCGCTCGGCATAAAACTCCTTAGAACCACTGACGGTAAGATACTAATTGTAAGAATAATTGGTGTCTACAGAGCTCCAAACGAAAACATTGACATCCTTTGCAACTTCGAGCATAGATACAACAGAGTGCGCATTGCCACACTGCGCCTGTACTGTGACGTGAAACCAAGATCTCGATCAGCTGATTAAAGGGTAAACAGAGGACCTCGTAATGGAAGGTGATAGGAGTATGTGGGAAAATGACTTTTAATGAGGGTTTAAACATACATTTTCGTAATTTATACGGCATTGGGAAAAGCATCACATGTTTCTTTACGTACCGGAAGGTAGCGAAGCTTAAGAATGTAACATATTTGGTGTTAAAAGTGGCTGTCGTGTTCCGTAATACTCATGCATCCAGGATCCCATCTAGTAAATAATTAATAACAAATCCAACTCTGAATTAGGCCTACTGATTTTTGAACAGAATTGTGTTTGTATAAAAATGGCTGTCGTGTTCAGTAATACTCATACATCCAGGATCCCCTCTTGTAAATACTTAATAACAAATCCAACTCGGAATTAGGCCTACGGTTTTTGAACAGAATTGTGTTTGTCTAGCTGGTCATTTTTTATTGTACGCCCGAAAGCTCCGAACAAGTTCAATCTATTAACTTACTACATCATTTCCCAAATTATTTTTCATCATTAGAAAATGTATTTTGGCTAATTTCAGTACCGGCACGTAAGAACATTTTATCGTACGATGAGCTCTCATTCAGCGTTACCCTTCCAGTTCAGTATTTTATGAAAGTGAACAAAACAACATGGGCAAATGGAAATAAGGTAAGTGTTGGTTTTTAACAACTATGCATTTACATTTGCTACATAGGAAAATATTTTAATCTATGAACTGTTTCCTTTTAAATTCCATTTTCCATGAATCATAGAAACCTTCGCAAAAATAACCCAGAATTTTGAAATTCTACGAAGAATTGACTAATTTAGGGATGCAATGTAGCCTATCCTAGAAGAATCTCAAAATTCCCTCAACCAAACGCACTGTCCATAACTTACGTTTGATATTTATATCGAAGACTACACCGTCACATCTGTAGCATAACCTGCAATTTGACACTGAACATGATTGACGACTACATTGTGTAGTCCACACTACATTTAATCCAGCATAGGGACATAAAGCATTTTTATGTTCAGAGATGCATTTACTAGCAGTCTCAACAAAACACCAAGAAAAACGTCCAGCCTATGGACATGTAAATACTTGATACCTTCGAGCATAAATACAGGCCTGTTCAGTGGAGTAAGGGATAGGGTAAATTAAAATAATTTATAATAAATTCCAGCATTTCCATGTTTAATTATTTTTCTTTCATGTTTCGGAGTTAAGAGGAAACGTAAGCTAAAGAAATGCAAGTAATTAAAACAAGAATTTTAGGGTTATTTAGCAATGAATTAACATACGTATGGAAAGAAATGCCCGATCCTTTTTAAACGTCTCCTTACATCCATACGCGACACAGTATTACACCATTCTGACTTAGTAATGAATAGAACTCACTTTAAATAATCCAATTCTATCTTCACGTGTAGTATTTCAGTGCTCCAAACTAACCGCAGTTCCCTTTAGTCAGCTGATCGAGATGTTGGTTTCAACAACGTGACGTCATCAGCCATCTATTGGATTTATGATCTAAGCTTTGCAAGCTAATTAGCATTTGTTCAGAGCTTGGGCC
Organism: Meconema thalassinum; assembly: GCA_946902985.2. NCBI lineage: Eukaryota > Metazoa > Arthropoda > Insecta > Orthoptera > Tettigoniidae > Meconema > Meconema thalassinum. The sequence continues at coordinate 742,408,927 of OX336389.2, forward strand.
AGACAAAGATCTTATCTTAGCAGGGAATTTAAATCTCCCAAGTGTCGATTGGTCAGGTGATAAAATGCTAGGGGGGAAAGAACAACAAATAGCGAACTCATTGATACAGGAGTGCGGACTTTCACAAGTAGTGGAAAGACCCAAAAGGGGTAGTTAAATACTAGATGTTTTCCTCATTAAGCCTGTAGACAATCTGATCAGTGTTGAAAATAATCCGGGAATTAGTGAACATCAGTCTGTCGAAATGTTATTCAATTGGGAACTGGAACTCAGCCAAAATATTAAAGAAATGTTTATATAGAAATACAATAAGGCAGAAACATTAGGTTTTGAAAATTACTTAAAAGTATTTTTTCCTGGATGGGCATCGACTGGCGCTAGCGTTGAAGATGTGTGGTTAAATTTCAAAAATATTATTCATACGGGCCAATCGCTATACGTTCCAAAATATAGAGTGAAACGAAATCAGGGTCCAGAATACTACAATTCACGCGTTAGAATTCTTAAGAGAAAAGCTAGAAAATACACAACAGTCTAAAATCAAATAGGAACTATTACAGACATTACCAACTAATTATCAAGGAATTGAACACAGAAAAACGTAAAGCACACGATTCTTATATGAAGACAATACTACAACCGAGAAATACAAATACTTTTGGTAATTATCTTAGGAGACGGAAAAAGAACAGAGATGACATTAAGTCTCTGAGGAACTCAGAAGGAAATCTTATCTCAGGAAACCCACAAAATCTGAAGTGTTTAATGAGTGATATAGTAGCATTTTTACTTCAAAAGCTAGCATGTCCGTTTCTTCAAAATTAAAGGAAATGCATTTAAACCATTCACTGTTCATAACAGGGAGGTTAGGAAAATCCTGAAGAAATCAGGAAATTCAAGTCTGTGGGACCCGATGAGGTGTCTGGCGACATTCTCAAAATGGGCGGAGAACAAATAATCCCCTTCCTTAGGGTATTGATCACAGTCTCTCTGAACAATAGGTCAGTCCCGTCCGACTGGAAGAAAGCTATTGTAGTTCCAATCTATAAAGGAGGGGACAGAACCATGCCGGGTAACTATAGACCAGTTAGTCTGACAGCAATAGTTTGTAAACAAGAGGAACAAATAATTGCAGATTATATCAGGGAATTTTGGGAGAAAAATAACTGGTTGTATGATAGAGAACACGGATTCAGGAAAGGATATTCATGTGAATCACAGGTGGTGGGTTTTTGTCAAGATATAGCAGAAGTCATGGACACAGGAGGCCAGGTGGACAGTGTAATCATTGACTTAGCTAAGGCTTTTGACATGGTTCCACATAACCTCCTGTTACATAAGCTAGCAAATTTGGGTCTTGATAAAAGAGTGATATGCTGGATCCGGGACTTTCTCCAAAACAGAACCCAAACCGTCAAAGTTGGGGGAGTATTATCAAAGGAGACAAAAGTCACCTCTGGAATTCCACAAGGAAGTGTAGTTGGGCCATTGTTGTTTCTTCTATAAATAAACGACCTGGAAGAATATGTTAAATCGGACGTCAGACTATTCGCTGACGACTGTGTAATGTATAGAAAAGTTAAAAATCAAGTTGATACTGCGCTCCTCCAACAAGACTTGGAACGTATAGAATGCTGGGTTATCCGAAATAACATGAGGATAAGTGCAGAAAAAAGTAAATGCCTGTCTTTTACTAACAACAGAAAACGGACAATATTTGATTATAAATTAGGAAACAACATTATTCCACGAGTGGAGTCGTGCAGCTATATCGGGATTGCCATACATAGAAAGTTACACTGGAGTGAGCACGTTGAGAGCGTTGCTAATAAGGAGCAAAAGTCGTTATACTTCGTTATGAGAAACATGAAGGGAAGCAGTATTCAGGCCAAAGAATTGGCTTACAAATGTCTTGTGAGACCAATTTTGGAATACGCCACGAGTGTGTGGGAGCCCTACCAATCAACTCTAATGAACAAATTGGAGATGGTGCAAAGGAAAGCTGCAAGATTCGTACTTGGCAAATTCTCTCAAACTGACTGTGTCTCTGACATGTTAAGGTCATTGGGTTGGGAATCTCTTCACATCAGAAGACATAAAAGAAGACTCCAGGAGATATACAAAGCTTACACAGGGAAGCCGGCCTGGAATTAACTGCGAAACAGAATGCATGAGCCAGATTATATGTGTAGGAGAGAACACGCATAAAAATAGGTCCAAAACTCAAAAATCAAATTTAGATACTGTATGTATTCTTTTATGGACAGGGATATTCAAACATGGAATGAGTTACCTGAAGAAGTCTTAGAACCTTTTCCTAATAGTTTAAAAGTTTTCAAGAAGAAATTAAATGTTGCATTCAGGGAACACAGAGACATTATGGAGAGAAATTGCGATATACAGTATGTAAATATCTTGTTACCACCAGGTTTTGCTAAACTGTAACAGTACCTATTAATAAATAAATAAATAAATGATCATAATAATATGAACAAAAGTCCCATTTGGGTGATATGACCATAAAGATGCTGGCTAAATCTACCAACACGAGATTGTCGCCTACAAACCAAACTAAGCAAAGATTTGACCTGCTATCTTTATTTTTAAAGACCAAAGCTTAACTAACTGCACCAGTCTGCTCAACGTTACTTCATTTAGGGGCTTTTGAGATCTTTGTCGTAAATTTCATTAGAATTGTATTTGTGTGATAACATGTATAGTAGTGCGCGTAACAGTATTAATTAGAGTAAAGAATTGGGGTAGATACCCTGAGACTTAAAATAAGATATTCAGGTATTCTCCCTGGAGGGAGTGTAGAAGGTTACCCCCGAAAATACTTTCAGCTTCAAAATTTGAACTGGATCGTAAACACACTATCACAGTCATAAAGCGTGAATGAGTTTGACGTTACTGATGTAGCTTTAGAAACCCCTGTGTACAGTTATATTACCGGTAAATTAGCCGACACATGACTGTCGCATTTTAAGTGTATTTTACGCCATCGACATGAGCAGTGACTGAACCGCCAATCTTGAGTTTTGAAGTTCAACCATCCAGCCAGACTTTACAGTGAATGTCATCGTGATGATGAACATAATTATAAAATACAATCAAACAGACGTTCCCTGAAGGAATACAAGGAATCGCGTAAACAATGTAGGGACAAACAGAGCAGATTGCTATCTGACTGCACAAGCTAAACAACTAACGATTTTCATGCTACAATCTCTTAATTACTACATGCATTTTTTAAAAGCATTTGATCTCTAGCATGCTAAAATGTTATGAGTACGTAGAGGTTGGAAGACTGCTAAGTCAACACTTTTGTCGACCACGATGCCGCTTTGTTAAAATATTTCATATCAAGCACGGTATTTAATTAGTTTTTCATCGCTAAAGTAGCTAGTTCAAAACACACAAACACATTACGTCCGAGAAAATAAATACTGAGTGATATTCATGTTCTCTGCAAGTCTGTAAATTTGAAATGAACGCTCTCCAGGAAATTTTATAAAAGCTGACTAGACGGTTTCTTCCACTGGACCTACGCCTGGATGCTTGGCGTCCATTCTCTGGCAACCTTGTTAAATCGTAGTCTCAGGTATGAACTGTAAGCCCGAGAGCGATATGTTCACAGGATGAATAGCTCTTATCAATTTGTATCCCAATTAGTGGGCAAAGGGAAAGATAGCAGAACACTACAAAATACATGTTAGCCAATTAATTGTAGATCTATTGGCCCATTTGTTGGACTTTCCTAAGAAACTAATAAATAAATAGATGTAAATGATAACTAGTTGCGAGAGAAATGCTCTTCCATCTTTGAATGACTGTCCTTATGTAACACCATAAGCTATAACCCCACGTCCCAAAGCTTGACATCTTACACAAGAACAAACGTTGTCAAGGGACTGATCACCGAGATGTCCACAGCACCTGAATGAAACAATAATAAGGAAAGTAAGAATACCTCCTGTAATGCAAATCAAGATTGGTACTGACGTACACACAGATTTGCTTTAGAACTTACGTTCACTGATCCTTTATTTCTTGCCAAAGAAAACATTACTTACAGTGAAAATTGGCGACCTTCTTAGCCATTCTGAACAAAGAGTACTGTAATAAGGTTAGGTTTGATAGTATATCTCCAGATTGTTCCGCAAACTAATCACATAGAAACGCTGAATTTCTCGCGCAAGGTTGACCAAGTTACATGGTTTATCGCATGTTTAGGCTTGCAGATAGTTATTGATGTTAGGTTGGGTGTTGCAGACTATGGATGATGCTAGTGTGGAAAGATGAGGACGACAGTCAGAGTTCAGGCATAGAGAATCAACATTGAAGTCGAGGGCTGGCCTCCACTAGAGACGTTCATTGTAATGACAAATTTATTATACAATTACTAACAGAAATGCCCATTCTTAAAACGGCCTTTGGCTTTTAACGACCAGGAGCTATCCCATTCGCATATTCATAATGTATAATGTTCTTATATGTTTATTAATTGAACACATATCTACCAAAATAAATATTACTGTATCAATATAGCTCAATTGGTAGCGATTTGTTACACGCAGACACGACATCTCCCAATAATGTTTTTGGAGATATTTTTATTTTTATAGACCAGAAAATGTTTATCTACAGGAAATTACAGGCTTATAGCAATTATTAGATGTGTTAGTAAACGTTGAGGGTATTTTTTGTCCCATATATCTAGATATAATGCCCCCCTGTTCCCAACAGTTTCATAGAAAAAACAAATTAAGTAGTTTGTCTGTAAAAAGGTTCACCAAATCTATACTTTACAACATAGTCATGCAACTAAAAATATTTGTCCCCCAGGCCTCCCTAAATTTTTAGCTTTATTTTTTTCATTTTCGCTCAATAACTATTGATTTTCAACGATGAAAATGTCAGCTATTTTAATCTTGTGGAAGAAAGAAAATTTTGAAAGGAAAGGCATGTTATGTGACTGATACGTGGATGCTGAGCTGAACCAATAAAGTACTCAAGGGTTGTTTATGTATTGTATGCATTATGTACGTTAAATCGTTGAAATGTATCAAAGTGCAATGTGCAATTCTACGCGCCCAATCCAGGGATGCTTGGAGGTTATTTATGCTAGGGAATGGTTATCTTGATGTCCTAGTGAGAGTTATGGCTACGTGACCAATCCCGGGATCCTTGGAGGTCATTTATGCCAGGGAATGGTTACCCAGATGTCCTAGTGAGAGTTATGTCTACGTGCCCTATCCCGGTATGCTTTGAGGTCATTTATGCCAGGGAATGGTTACCCTCATGTCATAGTGAGAGTTAAGTCTACGTGCCCAATCCCGGTATGCTTGGAGGTTATTTATGCCAGGGAATGGTTACCGTGATGTCCTAGTGAGAGTTGTATCTACGTGCCTAATCCCGGTATGCTTGGAGGTCATTTATGCCAAGGAATGGTTACCCTGATGTCCTAGTGAGAGTTATGTCAACGTGCCCAATCCCGGTATGCTTGGAGGTTATTTATGCAAAGGAATGGTTATCCTGAAGTCTGAATTATGCTTATATGCACAATTGTGTAAATTGTTGACACACTCAACGGAATGCAAAGGAAGAGATTAGTCCGGGGTTTAAGGTAGGTTCGATGTCACAGCCTTTATTAGGATAGTACTCAAAGTTTAGTGAAGTATTGTTGGCAATTTATTTTTGGTAATGATCATTAGGCTATGAGATTAGGGTGTTCTATTGCTAGGACCAATAATAATAATAATAATAATAATAATAATAATAATAATAATAATAATAATAATTATTATTATTATTATTATTATTATTATCAATAATTATTATCTATATTATTATTGTTATTATTATTATATTTATGATAATCATAATTATAATAATAAGTGATTGTACTAACATTTGAATGTACAGTAGTAGATTAGTGGATTATGTTTAAATTTGTAATACGTGGTTCTTGTTATTTTAAGACAGCAATGCTGATAAGATTTTGATAAGTATTGCTAATTAACATACCCGACGTTGAATGTTAGGAGACGCTAACTCCCATTTAAGGGAATAATAGATTTCATGTGGAAATATTAAAGAATAAAGGTAGACCCGAGGCATCTTTCAAGAAGGGAACAGACAGTTGTGCAGTATAGGCCTATGTGCTTTAATGATTTTTGATAGGGTATTGAATATTTGAGATGTTTGATTAATAAGTTTCCTAGTGTCACAGGAACAAATCCAGGATTCAATTGTGAACAATTTAGGTTATTTAATGTTTATTCACATGTTTTTAGCAAGTTTATTCGAATTGTACTGATATATCGAGTGTTTCTTATAGGTTTGTGTTTAGTTTAGGGTCAAGCGATATGAATAGATTTCTCTCTCCCTCTGCTATAACTAAACGATAGCCTTTACTCGTCTACATTACATACCTGTGAGTGACTGCAACACAATACAAATATGATCGTGGACAAGCGAAATTACTAGTATCAAGCATATTGTTGTATTCGGATTTCATTCATTGTGTGACAGTATTAAAAGTAATCGAATTTCATGTAAAATTTGTTTGAAGAGATTGATATCACTTTGAGATAGATTCAGCAGGAAATGTTGCTGTTGTTGACCCACAGATTAAAATGTCAGATATTTAAATCATGGAATAGAAAATGTATTAAAGGTTCAGAGATTCAATTAATATTAAAAATTATAATTATAACTATACAATGTACACTATATGCTTTGGCGTGGGTTTGATATTTTAATTCAGGAGAAAATTATGTTTTTGTAAGTATTTTTACCTAGCATTAAATTGTGTTATCTTCTTTACATGTCAGTATGTGCCATTTTGGTCCTCGGAACTTCCAGAAACTCCTAAAATATGCTAATTTACCTGATCCAATTGACTGTACACTCACTGCAGATTCGACTCAGAAAAATTAAGAATAAATTTAGGACAAACGGATGCAGTAATATGAAATGTTCACTGGCACTATGATTATAAGCGAGCAACGCATATTAGAGATTGTAATAATTAAGGTAGGAATGATCTAAGAAAGAAAAGAACAAAAAAACAGGCTGAAGTGCAAGACAGTTCTTATTGCTAGTACACATCAACGCAATATTAATGCTTTAAATGCGTGCCAGAAATGTGGTTTAAACTTAGTAAAATGCGAGGTATGAAGGTGTCTTATCAATGATGTTGATTCTTAGTGGCTTTAGTGACATCGTGGTCATGTAGCCCCGTGCACTTGGGCGTGTGTAGAAGCTGTCGGATAACCTGTGTCACTGTGATATCTGTAATAGGGTGTGTATTTATAATTAAGGTATGATTTGGTTAGGAAACGGCCGTGGCCTTAAGTAAGGTACCATCTGGTCAATTGCGTGGGGGTAGAAGTGGGAAACCACGGTAAACCATTTCTAAGATGGCTGAGGTGGGAATCGAACCAATCTCTTCTCAATTTTTCCTCACGAGGCTGAATGTACCAGTTCCAGCCCTCATACCTGAATTAAATTTCTTGCTGGAGCCGGGAATCGAACCCGGACCTCAAGGACGACAGCCAAGCATACTAGACGCTACACCATGAGGTGGTCTAAAGTAACGTATAGGTTATAACTACTACTTCACAAGAATCCCATATATCTTACTACCGCGTGACGTAGCCGTGCGTATTATATCGCTCGCCACGATTACAGTAGGGAGCTGCAGCAAGTCCGGAGATAAGAGGCTTAGTAGAAGTTAGCAGAATGCCGACGATTAGTTTAGTTGGTACTTGGTATAGGCATACAACACTTGGGTGGTCACCATTTTGTTTTCACTCTGATATCATATGGGATATATATGCCCTCTTCTACCGCCCTTTCTGTGCCAAATTTTATTCTAACCTATTTCGTCGTAACACTATTAGTAACACTCGTATGTTATGTTTTGCCACCAGTACGTAACAATCCACACACAATATACACGAACGGTGAGCGCGACATTGGACAGTTTGGTGACCGTGTCTTGCGGTGAGGGCGGGGTTAATTTGTTAAGACCATTACCGCAGATGGCTGAAGGAGTGTTGATGGAAGCAAGCTGAGGAAACGGCAATAGCTTTCGTTTAAGGAGAGCGTACGTTCCGGCACCATAATACCATATTTGCGTAGTAGGCTATTACAATAAATAATTATCTAAATAGTGGAACCTCACACATCTTGGGAGGTGACGAGCCATATCCACGACCACCTCGTGGTGTAGTTGCTGGTATACTTCGCTGTAACCCCGAAGGTCCAGGTTTGATTCCCAGCTTTGACAGGAAATTTAATTCTTGTCTGAGCTCTGGAACGGGAATCGCTCAGGCTCGTGAGAAGAGGTGAGTTTGATTTCCACCTCAGCCATCCAAGAAGAGGTTTTTCGCGGTTTGCTACTTATATTCCTGGCACGTGACAGGATGGTTCCTAACTTAAACCTTTAGAGGAAGATGATTTCCATTTCCACGATTTCCGAGCATTGAGAGAACAGCCACCATAACTTAAGGCTTCGACAACATCTTCCTGTACCCTTGCCTAAATTACAAGTACACACGCTACTACAGGTACTACAGAAACACAGGTTAACAGAAACAGTCTAAACGCCCCTCCGTACGCGGGGCTGAAATGATCACGAAGTCCAAGCATCTACAGTAATTGGAACAACAACAAGAACAACAACAACAACAAAAAGTCATACCCACATGATTGAATGACCTTTCAATGATTTTCCCCAGAAATGCGCAAGAATATTGTATTTTGAATCATTATTATTAAAGATGGTGTTCTTCACGAAAAAATGTCAGTAAGTGTTCGGAATAACCTGCTTTCAAGCGCAGATCTCGGTTCGTAAGAAATTTACATTTTCCAGGTTATCACCAGTGATTTTGAATTTCAATTGCATTTTGTAAGTGTTTTCAACCTATACCGCATTATGCAAGTATTCTCAATCTAAATTACATTATGTAGGGTGGGTATTTTGTAAGTATTTTTATTCTCAATTGCATTTTGTGACTATTTTGAATCTAAATTACATTTTGTAAGTATTTTCTATCTAAATTGCATTTTTTAAATACTGTCAATTCAAATAACATTACAGTAAGTATGCAGTTAGTTTTAGTTGTAAGTATGTAGTTAGTTTGTCTATTAGATATATGTCATTGTTCTATTAGACAGTGGTGTGTGAGTGTATCTGGTAGCAGTTGCATTGTTTATTAGTTATAGTTCATTGTTTCAGTAGACTGTGATGTGTGAGGGTGCATGTGAGTGTGCCTGGTGACAGACTGTTTTAGTGGTAGTATTTGTTGTTGGTGGAACTTAAGTATTTTTTTCGTTAGTAGAATTTTGGTATTTAATTGTTAGCACGGTAGAAGGTTAGTATTTTTGTTAGTAGAATTGCTCTTTACTTATTCTGAAAGGGAGTAGCAGCCTTTCAGAATAAATCAATTCTTTACTAGTCTTATAGACGGTTAGGATATTGATAATATAAGCTAAATAATGGCTACACTGCGTCCCGCTGCACAGCTGAAAGCAACAGGAAACTACAGCCGTATGCTATTCCCGAGGATATGCACCTCTTTATGCATAATTACATGTGATGATGGCCTCCTCCCTTGTAAAATTTCAATCCGAAGGTAAACTAGTCCCCCGTTCGGATCTCCGGGAGGGGACTACTCGAGAGGGGGTTAACATCACAGAAGTGACAAAGAGGAAATCTGACATTCTACGGATCGGAGCGTGGAATGTCAGAAGTCAGCTAGGAAGTGGAAGGTTAGAAAACTTACAAAGGGAAATGGATAGGTTGAGGTTGGATTTGGTTGGGATTAGTGAAATGCGCTGGCAGGAAGAACAGGACTTTTGGTCAGGAGACTATAGGGTCATTAGCACTAAATCAAACAATGGCCTAGCAGGGGTTGGTCTCATATTGAGCAGGAGACTTGGACTGCGGATGGAATATTATGAGCAATATAGTGAATGGATTATTGTAGCAAAAATCAATACTAAACCTACCTGCACCACAGTGGTACAAGTCTATATGCCTACCAGTCAAGCTGATGATGAGGATGTTGAAAAGGTCTACGAAGAAATAGATGAAATTCTGAGGTATATCAAGGGTGATGAAAATGTTATAGTAATGGGAGATTGGAATGCTGTGGTAGGAAAAGGGAGAGAAGGGAAGATAGTAGGAGATTTCGGATTAGGTGAAAGGAATGATCGAGGAAGCAGGCTGATGGAATTCTGCACCGAGCATGAGTTGGTCAGAGCTAACACCTTATTCAATAACCACAATAGAAGAATATACACATGGATGAGACCAGGAGATACAGGGCGTTACCAAATCGACTTCATTATGGTCAAGCAGAGGTTTCGAAACCAGATTTTGGATTGTAAAACATATCCTGGTGCTGACATAAACTCTGACCACAATCTGGTTGTAATGAAATTCAGATTAAAGTTGAAGAAACTGAAGAAAAGTCAAAAGCCAAAAAGGTGGGCAATAGACAGACTGAAAGTAAAAGATGTAAACGAAAGATTCAAGAAGAGTATAAAGGAAGGACTAATGAAAAACCCACAACAAACTTCAATTGCAGACGAATGGGCACTTTTGAAGAATGAAATAACAAAATCCGCAGAAGAAAACATTGGTAGGAAAGAAAGAATAGGTAGAAAACCGTGGATCACTCAGGATATACTAGAATTGATGGATGAAAGGCGGAAACACAAGAATGTAAGAGATGAAATGGGGAAAGCAGAATACAGACGTCTGAGAAATGAGGTTAACAAGAAGTGCAAGGAAGCGAAAGAAGAATGGTTGAAAGAGAAATCTGCAGGTATAGAAAATTGTCTGAAACTAGGAAAAGTAGACACAGCTTATCGAAGGATTAAGAATACTTTTGGGGATAAGAAGACTAAGTGGTGTAATATTAAGGACACAAATGGAAAGCCTCTAACAGATAGGGAAGAAAAGGTTGAGAGATGGAAAGCTTACATAGAGAGTTTGTATAAGGGAAAGGAGATTGAGAATCATGTAATGGAAAGGGAGGAGGAAATTGATGAGGATGCGAAAGGAAATTTAATATTGAGATCAGAATTTGATAGAGCTTTGGAAGACTTAAGCAGAAACAAAGCACCAGGCATAGATGATATACCGATTGAGTTGCTACGCTGCATAGAAGATGAAGGTCTGATCAGGTTATTTCACTTTGTGTGTAGGATTTATGAGACAGGTGAGGTACCCCCTGATTTCAAAAAGAATGTAATCATCCCTATACCAAAGAAAGTGGGAGCTGACAGATGTGAAGATTACCGTACAATCAGCTTGATTACTCATGCTTCAAAGATCCTGTCTAGAATAATTTACAAGAGGATTGAAAGCCAGTTAGAAACGGAGTTGGGTGAAGACCAGTTTGGTTTCAGGAGAAATGTAGGGACAAGGGAAGCTGTACTAAGTCTTAGGCTGATTTTGGAAGGTAGAATAAGGAAAGATAAGAGAACGTTCATGGCATTTGTAGACTTAGAAAAGGCTTTTGATAACGTTGATTGGACTAAATTGTTTGACATTTTGAAATCTGTTGGAATAAAGTACAGGGATAGGAGGGTAATCTACAATCTATACAGAAACCAGACAGCAGTCATTCGAGCTGAAGGACATGAGAGAGAAGCTGATATTCAGAAAGGTGTTAGGCAAGGCTGCAACTTATCACCCATACTTTTCTATCTTTACATTGAACAAGCAATGAAGGAAATTAGAGAAAAATTTAAAGTGAGAGTGAAGATTCAAGGAGAAATAATTTCAACTCTGAGATTTGCTGATGACATCGTCATCTTGGCCGACAAGCCTGAGGATTTGAATGAGTTTTTGAATGGTATGGACTCCGTCTTACGGAAAAAATTCATGATGAATGTAAAACAAAAATACTGGAATGCAGCCGAAATAAATCAGAAACTTCCATGGAGATCAAATTGGAAGGTGAAAAGCTGAAGGAAGTAGGAGACTTCTGTTACTTAGGAAGCAGAATAACCAGTGATGGACGAAGCAAGGAGGATATAAAAAGTAGGTTGGCTCAGGCAAAGAAAGCATTTCTAGAAAAAAGGAATCTGTTGACATCGAATATAGATTTAGGTATTAGGAAGTCATTTTTGAATGCCTTTGTCTGGAGCGTGGCGCTCTATGGAAGTGAAACTTCGACTATTGGTGCAGCAGAAAAGAGGAGAATTGAAGCATTTGAAATGTGGTGTTACAGGAGAATGATGAAGATCAGATGGGTAGATAGGGTTACAAACAAAGAGGTATTAAGACGAGAGAGGAGGGATGTTTCTGGCGACTGCTAATGAAGAGAAGAGATAGGTTAGTAGGACACATACTAAGACACCCAGGAATAGCAAACTAAGTTATAGAAGGAAGGGTTGAGGACAAGAACTGTAGGGGTAGACCAAGGTTAGAATATGTTAAACAGATTGCCTCGTTGGGTGTGGTAGCTATGTAGAGATGAAACGATTATCTCAGGATAGGGAGGCGTGGAGAGCTGCATCAAACCAGTCAAAAGACTGAAGACTCAAACAACAACACCAGTGAAGTAGATACATACTCAAATGAAGCCAAATTCAACCGTCTACCACACAAAATGTCAACGTTGAAGAGAGGAACAGACAGTACATATTTTGCAAATTCCACCAATATACCATTCGTACTGTAACCGTACAGGCCACTCGTCAATGATAATAATAATAATAATAATAGTAATAATAATAATAATATATCACTACTCTCATAAAATACAATCAATAAATTAAATATCGGTGTTCGTGGGGGTTGAGCACCTGACGATTATACTAGCAGTCATAAACATTCACTCCCAACTACACCAGTGACCGCTTGAATTAACAGGAACTGATATCTCGTAAAAAATACTATAATCTGATGGAAACACATATAAACACTTTGCAAGATCCTCGCCGAATACAGTCTGACTACTGGTTCCCTATCATATTATTCATTCATTCATTCATTCATTCATTCATTTATTTGCAATGGTGGGTGTGTCCCCCGGTGGCAAATTGTATATACATAACAAATAAATAATTATACATAACAATTCAATAACAATTATACATCAATTAAACTGGAGTATTTACACAAATAGTCAGTCTTTTCTTAAACACACCTATATGTTTGGGAAAAGGCTCTAAGACTGCGGCAGGTAGAGAGTTCCAGTTATCAATGGCACGGTTTACAAAAGAATATTTACCATAAGTAGTGGTTTTGTGCGAGTTCTGGCCCCACCACCACCGCTCCACCGCTGGAATACTAAAATGGCAATATCTCGCGAACCAATCTGGCTAGAGACTTGTACGAGGTGTCATTGAACTCGGGCTGATACCCCCTTTCCTATGGACAACATATTTCAACCCCAAAAATAAAACCTACCCCTACTAGGGGGTGAAATTGTATTTTTTTTAGAGAATCTCTCTTTCCAATTGCAACATGTGAGAGTTGAATTCTAATATGGAATGAAAAGTTGTTCTACATAAGAGACATGTGTGCGGTGGAAAGCCACTATGAATTAGCATGCCCACTCATGGCTTTTGTAAGAGGGCGGGCTTTTTAAAAGATGGTGGCTGTAGTGTAACCTAACCTAACCCAACCCACGAGTGGTGATCAAAAAGTATTTTAAGTGACGCTTGTCGATTGGCAAACCAATAATCAAAGAGGGATATGTCAGGCCTTGAGGTGATAGGCCCTTTTGATTGATCCCTGTTGATTGATCTCTGTTGATTTGTCCCTTTGGACTGGTCTCTGTTGACTAGCCCCTTTTGGACGGGCCCTTTTTGACAGGGGGTCAATTTTGATGGATCCTTTTTGACAGGTCCTTTTTGACGGGTCCCAGTTGACGAGTCATTGCTGACGGGTCCTTGTTGATGAGTCCCTGTGGACGGGTCATTGTTGACGGGTCCCTATTGACAGGTCATTGTTGACTGGTCATTGATGACAGGTCATTGTTGACGGGTCATTGTTGATGGGTCCTTGTTGACAAGTCCCTGTTGATGGGTCCCTGTGGAAGGGTCCCTATAGACCGGCCCATGAAATTTATCCAAATTATATCAAAGGGCCTAACTACATTTGTGCGTAAAGCAGTGTGTTGAACTGACGTTGTTCACCAGTCCTTACTACTACAATTGGATAACAATATGAAAGGAATTGATTAACCAGACATGAGTTAACTACCAACGAAACACTTGGGCGACTCTGCTTGTTATTGACCAATGAGTAGGGTTTTAGAAAAACTGTTTGCTATTTTGGGTTATATACAAAAAATGCTTAGACCTTTTGAGTGACTATGTTTGCTAAACAAGACATTATACCAAACACGAATAGGATTCTTATGTAGCTCAGACAAGGAAAGCATTTCTACAGAATCTGTTGACATTGAATATAGATTTAGGTATTAGGAAGTCATTTTGAAGGCCTTTGTCTGGAGCGTGGCACTCTATGAAAGTACAACTTAGACAATTGGTGTAGCAGAAAAGTGGAGAATTGAAGTGTTTGAAATGTGGTGTTACAGGAGAATGATGAAGATTAGATGGGTAAATAGGGTTACTAACAAAGAGGTATTAAGACGAGTGGGGGAGAAGAGATGCATCTGGCGACTGTTAATGAAGTAAAGAGATAGGTTGGTAGGACACGTACTAAGACACCCAAGAATAGCAAACGTAGTTATGGAAGAAAGGTTCGAGGACGAGAACTGTAGGGGTAGACCAAGTTTAGAATATGTTAAACAGATAGCCTTGAATGTAGGGTGTGGTAGCTATATAGAGATGAAACGATTAGCTCGGGACAGATAGGCGCTGAGATCTGCATCAAACCAGTCAAAGGACTAAAGACTCAAACAACAACATGTAAGTTCACTGAAATAATGTTGTGTAACGGTAAATGTTAGTCAACGAACAGTAATGCATTACTAAAACCCATGACACGATACCTAAGAGCTTTTCTAAAATGATTTTAAAATGCCTTTAACCCTATATTGAACACCCAGTTCACAAGACTCATAACTGCAATGTTATGGTAAAACAAAACAAAATCTATATTTCAAAACAAGCAAGTGGTTTAGTCAATGTATACTGGAAAAAGTTTTGTAAACACTGAAGTCCTCAAGACTAATTAAATTAGTAACTGTCAGGTTGACCGAGTGGTTAAGGTGTTTGACTAAGATCAAATTTTCTGTATATGGAAGCAAGGGTTCGAATCCCTTACCTGACATAACTATTGCCTTAACATGGCTTGGCCACACTGCATTATTATGATACTCGGTACACAAACCATAGATATAGTGTATTGTTTAAGGCCACTCTCTTTCTGAACATAGTCAGAGACTGTTGATGGTTAACAATTGTATTAATAGTGGGACATGGGGATAGTAATTAAGAAAAACAGACAATACCCATACAATATGTTTATTAAATTCATTTTATAATAGTTACACACACTGAATTCAACTCTATCTCTTTACCATTGTTCGATATAAATTTTTAAACACAAAGCTTGTTGTAGATCCTTTTACAACTTTCTCCAGGTACTCTTGCTCTTAAAAACTGGGGAAGCCGCAATGGTTTTATAAACATAAAACTCTATTCCTCTTCTTTTTCATAATTATCATCATCATCATTATGAATATTATCATCAAAATTATTATAGTCATTGTCACCATCATTATCATCATCATCATCATCATTCTCAACATCACTAGAACTATCCAATTCCTCTTGTTTGTTTTCCACAGGGACCTCTTGTAGAGTCTGCGTTGCTTTTGATAGTGTTACGGGTATTTTGAACGATGGTATTTGTCCTAACATGTCTTTTTGAGGTGATGATGAATGCTTTTTAACAAACAATGCACTATCTTGAGCAGCAATATATTTTTCTTGGACTTGCTTTTTTACGTGGGTTAGAGTATTTTGCGTATTTAAATGTGTATTAATTTGAGATTCACAATCATGTTCTTTTGAAGTAAGTACGTTGGAGTCTTTTGTTTTAATCATTCCTCGACACTTTTTGGATCGTTGTTTTGAACATCGCCAAATAACAGTTCCATCTTTATTGGTTGTTTTTACAATATATGTATATCCTTTATAGAAGACACATGGCTTGCCATGACTGGTTGTTGAGACTTCCATATCAACTAATACATATGAATTAAATTTTAGTAAAGACACATGAACAATCTTTAGATTACAAGTGATTTACACACACACTTTCCTAAATGTCAAGATTTATGGATATTGTTTTCCGCCAACAGCTGCTTACTGCGTATGACAAGGCTGGAGACTGGTAGGTGAGACGGTCTTTCACGATGTGAACACTGTAACAGGCAGTAGTCAACTGACAACATTCTTATACCCTAGTCAAGGTTAACAGGTACTTACTGCGTATGACAAGACAATACACTCGTAAGTTAGACCGTATTTTTTTGTTTGTTGCTAAGGGTCCCATATATACCCTAGACATGTTAGTTCTGAACACTTAGTGGTTAATTGTATATATTGAATTTAAATACACAGCTTATACAAGTACGTTTTGCAGATGGGAGGGGTGAGAGGCTGGCAAAAAAGGAAATGTTTTAGTTTAATGAAACGTCATGTCCTAGTAGGCGTGATTTATAGTAGACGCAATTGATAGTAGACGTAATTGATAGTAGGTGTAATCGATACTAGACGTGATTAATAGTAGACGCAATTGATACTAGGCGTGATTGAAAGTAGGCGTGATTTGTAGTAAGCGCAATTCATAGTAGGCTCAATTGATAGTAGATGCAATTGATAGTAGGCGTGATTGATAGTAGGCGCGATTGATAGTAGACGTAATTTGACATGGGCGCAACTTAGATCATTTTTGATATCATAAAGTTACAGTGTCAATGTTTATACAAAGTACAAGGTAGAGAGGGGGTATTTTAAGACTTTACCTCAGCTCACTTAACATAACCAAACTTTACCAAACCTAACTTTGTCACGTGACATGTTCTACAAGTTTAGACTTGCCTTAAGACTGATTATGTCGTCATAGATTGATGGGAGGGGTGGGAGGCTGGCCAAAAAGGTAATGTATTAGTTTAATGAAACGTCATGTCCTAGTAGGCGTGATTTATAGTAGACGCAATTGATAGTAGACGTGATTGATAGTAGGTGTATTTGATACTAGACGTGATTAATAGTAGACGCAATTGATACTAGGCGTGATTGATAGTAGGCGTGATTTGTAGTAAGCGCAATTCATAGTAGGCTCAATTGATAGTAGATGCAATTGATAGTAGGCGTGATTGATAGTAGGCGCGATTGATAGTAGACGTAATTTGACATGGGCGCGACTTACATCATTTTTGATATTATAAAGTTACAATGTCAATGTTTATACAAAGTACAAGGTAGAGAGGGGGTATTTTAAGACTTAACCTCAGCTCACTTAACATAACCAAACTTTACCTAACCTAACTTTATCACGTGACATGTTCTACAAGTTTAGACTTGCTTTAAGACTGATTATGTCGTCATAGATTGATGGGAGGGGTGAGAGGCTGGCAGAAAAAGGAAATGTTTTAGTTTAATGAAACGTCATGTCCTAGTAGGCGTGATTTATAGTAGACGCAATTGATAGTAGGCGCGATTAATAGTAGACGCAATTGATAGTAGGCGTGATTGATAGTAGGCGTGATTTGACATGAGCGCGATTTATAGTAGACGCAAATGATAGTAGGCGCGATTGATAGTAGGCGTGATTGATAGTAGACGCGATTGATAGTAGGCGCAATTTGACATGGGCGCGACTCAGATCATTTTTGATATTATAAAGTTACAGTGTCAATGTTTATACAAAGTACAAGGTAGAGAGGGGGTATTTTAAGACATAATCTCAGCTCACTTAACATAACCTAACTTTACCTAACCTAACTTTGTCACGTGACACGTTCTACAAGTTTAGACTTGCTTTAAGACTGATTATGACGTCATAGATTGATGGGAGGGGTGAGAGGCTGACAAAAAAGGAAATGTTTTAGTTTAATGAAACGCCATGTCCTAGTAGGCGCGATTTATAGTAGACGCAATTGATAGTAGGTGCGATTAATAGTGGACGCAATTGATAGTAGGCGTGATTGATAGTAGGCGTGATTTGACATGAGCGCGATTTATAATAGACGCGAAAGATAGTAGGCGCGATTGATAGTAGGCGTAATTAGACATGGGCGCGATTTATAGTAGACGCAATTGATAGTAGGCGCGATTGATAGTAGGTGTAATTGATAGTAGGCGCGATTTGACATGAGCGCGATTTATAGTAGACGCAAATGATGGTAGGCTTGATTGATAGTAGACGCAATTGATACTAGGCGTGATTGATAGTAGGCGTGATTTGTAGTAAGCGCATTTCATAGTAGGCTCAATTGATAGTAGTTGCAATTGATAGTAGACGTGATTGATAGTAGGCGCGATTGATAGTAGACGTGATTGATATGGGCGCGACTTAGATCATTTTTGATATTACAAAGTTACAGTGTCAATGTTTATACAAAGTACAAGGCAGAGAGAGGGTATTTTAAGACTTAACCTCAGCTCACCTAACATAACCTAACTTTACCTAACCTAACTTTGTCACGTGACATGTTCTACAAGTTTAGACTTGCTGTAAGGCTGACTATGACTATGACGTCATAGATTGATGAGAGGGGTGGGAGGCTGACAAAAAAGGAAATGTTTTGGTTTAATGAAAAGTCATGTCCTAGTAGGCGTGATTGGTAGTAGACGCAATTGATAGTAGACGCGATTAATGGTAGGTGCAATTGATAGTAGGTGTGATCAGGTACTTACTGCATATCAAAAGGCTGTACACTCGTGTGTTAGACACTCTATCTTGTTAAGGACCCCTATATTCCCTATACTAGGCTATACATGTTAGTTCTAAACACTTAGTGGTTATTTGTATATTAAATTTATATACACAGGTTATACAAGCACGTTTTTTCACACAGTAAAACTTTGTCATATAGCCACATGCGACACGCAAAGTATGTTTCCGCTATCTAGCGGTGACTATGGAAACTACCTGAACATATCCTAATCTAATCCTAGCTAACCTCACCTGCCGTGACCATACCGGTTTGTAAGCAACAACAACAACACACTAAGATTCCATGAATTCCAGAGTACTTTTAGATTAATTATCGACTCTCAACTCTTATAACTATGTCTATCCCACTCTGTCAAAAACACGATATATTTTTTTAAAATTTTTGCTTGATGTCACTACTAAAGTGATAATGGGTTTTCCGATCCTATCACTATAAATTCATGACCCCCCACTCTTATCTCGGTCTCGACAACAACCATGCCTATTTTTATTATGTCTGATGATGTAATGTTCGAGTGCAAAGTGGGTGTAAAAGTGAGTGCAAAGTGAGTGCAAAAGTGAGTGCAAAGTAAGTGTAAAAGTAGTTGTAAAAGTGAGTGCAAAAGTGAGTGCAAAAGTGGGGTGTAAAAGTGGTACCCTATTTGTAATGGCTTATTTGACAAGTTTTTTGTGGTACCCTATTCGTAATGGCTTATTTCACAAGTTTTTTTTGTCAATGTATTTAGAGGATATTTCTCTTGTTCATGGAAAGTATCTCAGCCCTTTTTATGATAGCATAATGCTTACCGTCATGTTTGTAAGCAACAACAACACACTAAATTTCCAAGAATCCAAACTACTCTAAGGTTAATGATGGTCTCTCAACTCCATTCCACGCCTAGTCAAAAACATTATACATTTAATTTTTTTAAAAAAAAGGTAAATTGAGAAAGTAGGCTATATATTTAAACTAAAAATCATGCTAACTCCATCCCCTACGTCTATCCCATTCTCAGTCAAAAAAATATATATTCTTTACATTTTTCCAAAAAATATTTGGAAAGTAGGCTATAATTTGAAAACTATTCATCCTAAAAAGTCATATGTAGACTCAAACCAATGGCTTTTATGTCCTTAATCGTTAGAACAAAACATGGAATTTGACTTTTTTCCAAATATTGATCATTTTTAAAAAATGGGCTATATTTTGTAAACTATAAATTACACAAAAAATGTGTTTGACATAAATGACAGGTATTTACCCAATCTACGCACAAACCAAGTCCCAGGTCTCTGGGACAAAATCCAAAAAGGTTCAATTTTGAAAGTAGACGATATTTTTAAAACTAATCATTCTAAAAAGTCATATATAGACTCAAACAAATGTCCTTTAAGTCCTTTAACGTTAGAACAAAACTTAACATTTTTTCATTTTTTCAAAAAAAAACGTCCAATTTTCAAAATTGTCTATATTTTGGAAACTACGAATTAGTTCCAAAATGGCGGTCGTAGCTTAACTCAACCTAACCTAACCCTACGAGGTGTGATCAAAAAGTTCCAAAATGGCTGCCTTAGCATAACTGATTGATCCCTGTTGATTGATCCCTTTTGATTGATCTCTGTTGATGTATCCCTTTGGACTGGTCCCTGTTGACCAGCCCCTTTGGACGGGTCCTTTTTTGCATTTTTTTACGGGTCCCGGAGGACGGGTCCTTGTTGACGGGTCCCTGTGGGCGGGTCCCTTTGACATAATTTGGATAAAATGCATCGGCCAGTCCATAGGGATCAGTCCAAAGGACCCGCCCACAGGGACCCGTCAACAAGGACCCGTCCTCCCAATCGTTTGCTAAGCTCACCCCATGCTGGTTGATTTGTATACGTGTTGTACATAGCGCAGAGTCTAGATTTCATCCTCCTAGCCTCCAGTGATTCCCACCCAAGTTTCTTTAACATACGGCTCACACTGCTCCTGGGATTAAAGTCACTGAGCACAAATCTAGCGGCCTTTCTTTGTACCATTTCCAACTCATTGATGAGCCCTACTTGATATGGATCCCAAACCGCCGAGGCATATTCCAGAATAGGTCTTACAAGTGACAAGTTGCCTAATTCTTTAGCAGAGGTACTACTTCCTTTTAATACCCTCTTTACAAAGTGCAGAGATTTGTAAGCTTTTGAAACTACACATCCTACATGACTACTCCATTTCATATCATTCCTTACGTGAACGCCCAAATATTTGCAAGAATCTTCTTCTATAAGTATTTCCGAGCCAATGTTATATTGAAAATCCTGCCTTCGCACTTTCACTATTTTTAAGAGACTACATTTTCTTGTGTTTATTTTCATTTTATTTACAATCGCCCACTTATATACCAGGTTCAGGTCCTCTTGAACCACTGCATTGTCTTGTGAGTCATGTATCTTTCGATATATTACACAATCATCCGCAAACAATCGACAGTCACTGCGAATCCCATTTGGTAAATCATTTATAAACGCCAAAAATAACTAAGTTCCGATTACGCTGCCCTGAGGGATACCCGACTTTACGGTAATTTCATCCGAGAATATTAGCATGGCTACACATAATGACACACTTATGGACCCTCGGTGAAACGTGAATATATGTGGTACTCACTCGTGATGATCTCTGGTAGCTGATGTTTCCTACTAACTCTGGAGTTGATTTTCCCATACAGTTAGTCCTACTTTTACTCGTTGAATGATTTTGACTATTTCACACGCAGCCTGACCTTAATTACTGATTTGCTTGGCTCACTGTAGTCTGAATTTGATAATCGCAAGCATAAGACATTATTACGTGGATGTATGACGTGGAACGGCGGTAACGACCTGTTGGTTCCGACCTCCAGTCCGTTGATTGAAGTTATTGCTCTTTTAAACATAATTCACAAGTGCTGCAAAATATATATTTCCCACGAACTTGCGTACAGGCATGGACCCGCGAAATTGTTTATAGCTATTCGAATCTAGTGGACAAGTAGTGTCCACTATAGACTAGGTATAGAATTCCGTAAGAAATTCTACTTATCCAAACTGTACCGTTCCGAGTCCAATGCCCCCTGAGCATTGCTATGTGAGCATTTCGCACCCTAATTGCAAGTTCCACAATGCAAGAAATAACTCTGAAGAGTACCCAAACACAGAAGTTGACTTCTCAAAATCGAGAATCAGAACTATCTCCAAAGATATCACAAAATAGAGTGCCTCACAGACCGGCAACCGTAAGTATAACATCTTCACCCCCACCATGCGTCCCATGACTACCGTGACTTCGAATACTCCACTTACTTGATTATTAACCAATCACAAATTCGTGTACTTGTCAATCGTCACCTCCCTCGCTTCACCGTTGTCAGCTTGCTTGCTACTTTCCAAGCACTGAACTCCCCATGACTCACCAGACCAAACCTCGGACGCTGGGCATAGACATAATTCCAGGAAGTGTCGACACACTTGAGGAACGGTAGCCTTACAAAACTGTTCAATTCCAACATGTTAGACAATTACCATTGAATATGTTTAAAGCCTGACTTGGATCTTGCTATAAACTTATATTCAAAATCTAATTAATTTAAAAAAATGCATGACATACGAATAAACACTCCATAAAACCATTACAATTTAGATCATATCATCACAGTAATGCATGCGATCATTCAGAATCGCATCTCCTGAAATTGAGGGTTTGATCCCTTGTCTAATTTGTACCGTGACAATTCCCCTCCGATGTACAGTAGTTCTCTTGAATATATATGAATGGGGACTACATCTACTCTCACCAACTCCTTCAATACAAAAATGACCCTAGAAATTCATAAATTACGCACTTTTCTGAAAACATACATACTTAAATACACTTCACTAAAATGAATACCCTTCAATATTACAAATTCATTCTGTTGACGTCATTCTGGTTTCACAAATTGTTCCCAATGTCTGTTTGTTTCTTAATGCTAAATCACTCTTCCGACATTTCTCAATGTTTCTCAGAGTCTTATAATTTACACTCCATTCGTCAATTTCGACAATCTTCGACATCTAATTGCTTCGCACTCACAAAATGGACATTATTTTGCATTTGAAATTTGATATGCTCTGATTTGTCACTTGGCCGGATAACCTCTTCGTCATTGCTTGATTTGCAGGCCATGCATGTCGACTAAGTCTGTCATTGAGGATCTGCCGTAACCTTACTTACAAACATACCTCCTAGGATTATACACATTATATGACCCTACAGCGGTTCTCAACCAAGTCTGCCTGCCAAAGTTCATCGATTCCTTTGAAAATGACACGACGGCGTTCATAAATGCGTCGGGCTGGTTTATGCAATTCATGAGCGATGCCCACTTTGATGGGGCATGGCTTATAAGATAATTTGGGCATTTCGGAGTTGTTCTTCAATGAGGGAGATTTCTGCCTCATGTCCTGTGTGCCCGGCTTGTTTTGACGCATAAGGCAAGTATAAGCGCTCTACTAACTGATTTGACGCATAAGGCCAATAGGTTATATCTATGTAGGGTTTTAATTTCTTAAACCTTTCACCAGAGGCAGAGTGGTGTTTTCGCTTACCAAACATGTTTGCAATAATGGTTTTATATTTTTGGGATATATTGGCATTGAGCTGCTGAGAGGATTTACAGTTTCTTTTGTGAGCGTTGGTGTCTAATAAAATGGATTTATATTTAGTAAGGTCCTCGTTCGTAAAATTTTGTAGAGATGGGGTGCGAGAGAATAGCAGCTTTAAAAGTCCTGGTGTTAATTTATAGTTCATATTTTTAATGACAGCTTTAGTACGAGCAAATTTAATGGACGAATCCCCAAATTTAGAACTATCATTCTCATAGCGAACACCATACGTAGTATCTGTCTTTCCAATGAATAGAAGAGTCAGATGCGGTTCCAGTGTTGCCCCATAATGATTGATTAAAATGTTTTTGAGTTGAGCTTTATTTTGAGGAGTTGCCAAGACTTGTGAAAACGGAGACGATGTGGAGGAAGAGGGTGTTCCCGCTATGGCGGATGATTTTTGTTTTGTTTTTAGAAACTGTTGAAGGGGTGATGATTTTTTTCTTTCAGGACTAAATACGGTTTCGCTTTCACTTTCACTTTGTCCATGTTAATCTTCTTCTTCTTGTTCTTCTTCGTGATCTTGTTCACTAACATTGGAGGAAGGGGAGGAGTATTTTACCTGCCGTGTTGATTCTGTTTGAGTAAATTTTGAACTTGTTAAGGGTTTGGTTTGAGAGGCAGCAGCATTTGGTTTGAACCTCATGGGATCAAGCGATGATGGAGCATGTTTTATCATGGATAAAGGATTGACGTTTATTAAACGTTGTAATTCACGAAATTTATGTCGCATCGTATTTCGTGCCTCAATAATACGCTGCATGATTTGAACATGTTTCTTGTACCCTATGGCGTTCGCCATGGTGAAGGTAAAGACACACTAACAGGAGATGTCAAACCCAGGGTCTTTTTAAACAGAAATAAAATTATCAAAACCCAAGTGATAACGTCCCTCGCATCGTTCACTCTATTTATGACCAAACAGGCATGGGGATGATGGTTCCAACATGAGGCACACGATTGCGTGAAATCTCTAAAGGACATATCTGGATTCACATGATCTTGAAAAATATGATAGAGATTTCTAGAGTCGTGACGAAACAAAACGATGAGATTGGCATTGTCACGAATCAACTGTTTGGTGATTTTAGAATAGGTCTGAGCCAGATAAAAACAATCCACTTGTTTATGGCGTCCCATACGAAAATATTCTTGAATAATGGCATGTCGTAGAGTGGCAATATCATCAAAAATTATAATGGAATCTGGTTGAATGCGGTCTGGTTGAATGACATTTTGAGGTGAGGTGAATGTAAAATAGCCCATGGCTTCTTTATTTAACGAAGACATAATTTGTTCCAGATACACGTACAGAGGTTGATACAAGGATTTGGCAAAAATATAAATATATTGAAATCGTAGGCCATGAGGCGCGGTAATAATGTTCAGCAAAATATTGGTCCTTCCACCATAATACATCGAACGGTAGATGGGAATAGGGTGCAAAGGCGTTTAGGTTCGTACACGGACAGTAATAGCTCTGAAACCAAATCAGAGACGGGCAAAGCATTTCATTAATTCCATAGTGTCGACGACTGAGTTTTTTCATGTGTGTATAAGGTTTATATATATATAATATATATATATAGGCAAGCGGTGAGTAGGATAGGTTAGTTAGCGTCTATCACCATGGACGTGTTTGGGCGAGCTCGTGTAACCATGGCCACGGCCGCCTCATTGTGAAAGCAGTCTCGAGAGGTCGCTACAAAAAGCTATGTCGATCGCAAAGTGCAAAGTGTCAATCACATGGCCCCGTGACTAACCGCTGAGAGCTATTAAGCCAATCATCATCGTATTATTGATGTGCAAGAGTCTCGAGACGAAAATGACGTCTGCATGAAACGTTACGTCACCTACCAAATGAAAAGGCTTTATAAATTTGTCCCATCTGTATTTTTAGTGTATCTGTCAAATCAAAAACTGGACAATGACAGAAAACATTCCCCTCTACCACCACTGGTGAATGATGGACTTACCTATATGGTTGCTTCCAGTTTAAGTCATTATCGATTGCATTATGATGGCGTGATTCATATTAATTATGCGATGCCTGATGAGAAACATTTAAAAATACAAATTAACTGTGATAGACTGTTGGTCCACAACCATCAAACAGTAAATGTTGGAGATGAATTATCCCTTCATCTTATGCTTACGTTTGAGGAAAAGGAAGCTGGGAAAACGGTGAATGATTTTCCGCTTTATATAGAATTGGAATATACTGCTATGAAGTAAGGTTCTCTACGTTAGTTGTTATCAAATGTTTGCTGTGAAAGGTTCACCAAGTAGCACCATGGTGAAAAAAGCTATGAAATGAACATGAAAAAAAAAATCTCAAAAAGAGAAAAAAGCCAGGCCGGAAACCAAGTCGATCCTTCTCACACCCGGTGTTAAAACTTTAAAAAATAAAAAACATAACAAGAGTGGCTATCGAAAAAGCATTACAGGCAGTGCGATTGTCTACAGCACCAAAATCCCACCATAATGCATCGACAAAAAGAAATGGAAGAGAGAAAGAAAGAAAGAAAGAAAGAAAGAAAGAAAGAAGAAACGTGGGCGAGTCATTCCTGTTGCTAAGCGTGGGGGTTTTGTGCCGGCTTTATTTGCGGGGTTGGCAGCTTTGGGCTCACTTTTGGGTGGTGCCACTGCCGTGGCGAAAACCATAAAAGCCGTGGAGAAGGCAAGCAACAACTCAAAGAAAGCGAGTGACACAATAAAACGATAGAAGCCATTGCTATGGGCTCTAGAAACGGCAATCCTTTAAAGCCAGTCTTTTATCAACAAGGCCATGGCCTATAATCTAAGAAAAAAACGTCCATTTCTGATAAGCGCTTAAGGCAACTGCCTCGTCTTGCCATGACCCATGAACAAGTGGAAAGCTAAGCCAAACAACTAAAGATTTCTCATTTTCGAGGTGTATTTATGCGAAATGAATTACCCAAAGCACCGTGGAAAGAAGAACGAGCCATGACCAATGTAGATGATGATGCAGGCACAGGAACCCATTTTGTAGCCTATGTGAAACAAGTTTCCACAGTATGGAACTTTGACAGTTATGGAAATTTACCACCCCCGATCGAGTTGCTACGTTATTTGGGAAACCGGGTAAGGATATTCTATAATGTGAATCGTCAACAAACCTTTGACAGTCAAGAGTGTGGACGTTTGTGTTTACATTTTTTATATAGGAGGTCGCGTTTAGCCAGCAGTCTCATCATTATGAATGTCAACGCCAAGACCTTTACCGTGCACAGCCGCGGGCCTGAAGTGTCCCTGGATTTTTTCCCTCCATTGAATTGCATCCCGAACAATCCTATGTGCTAGGATTAATTTCTTTGGAAAGTTAAAACAGAATTTACAATATACAACTGGATATTAATGACAAATTTTATTATGATGATTATCTGTTGAGACTACCCCCTGGAGGTTATACCATAGACGATGTGCACGAAGCCATTAGCGTGTCGATGATTTTAACAATTTGGTGTCAAAACATTTGAGGATGGGACACACAAATTTGAACTTACAGCCAATACGATTACTCATCGCTGTCGTATTTTCTCTACGTTTAACATTGACTTTGAAACACGAGTTCATTCTATTGACCCTTTACTAGGATTTAAACCAAGAGTGTTGGCAGCTCACCAACCCCATGATTCAGATTATCCAGTGAAATTCATCGAGGACTATCACATTTCTGTGACTTGCAATATTATTAGAGACGTATTTACGAATCAAGAACAAAGCCATTCCCTGTATGATTTTATTGTCGCCTCTCCTTGTGGCTATATTATTCGTGAAAACCCTTCAGTGGTTCTATATCATCCTGTGTGTGTCAGCGATATTAGTAATATTACCTTACGCTTAGTGAATAGAAAGCAACAACTGATTGCTTTGGATGCCAACACCCCTGTGACCTACAAGTTGTTTTTAAAGACGCTATGAAATGTATCTATAAAGCAACAACAGCGTCTACGAGGTCGGTTAGTTGCCCGCCGTGTATGAAACGGTTGACACGAGTAAACCGACAACGTTTACAACGCATTGGTTATACGTTACACCCCAATCATGAACAAGGAGCTGTTGCAAGTGTTAAATCCCATACAAGTGGAAGATGGTGTAGTGCGCATTGATATGCATTCCTATCAACCTCAAGCAACAGGACTGAATATAAATGACGAGATTCAATTCATCATTAACAATCAAGATAATTTTACTCTACCTCATGAAAGTGTCCTTCAAATTGAGGGTAAATTGATGAAAGCAGATGGCAGCACACCCACGACGTCTACGTTGGCGAATCATGGTTTGGCTTTTCTGTTTTCTGAAGTACGCTATGTGATAAATGATATTGTCATAGATATGACTCGAAATGTGGGCATGACTAGTCTTATGAAATTATATCCTTCCTACAGCGAGGAAGAAAGTAAAACGCTTTCTATGGCAGGGTGGTGCCCCAACAGGAGCAATGACTGGCTAGTTCATACCGATGGCACTTTTACAGGCTTCCTACCCTTAAAATTACTCCTTGGCTATGCCGAAGATCACAAGCGTATTATTTTAAACGCAAGACAAAGTTTGTATCTGGTGAGAGACCGCAGTGATTATAATGCACTAAAAGGAGCCTCCGACCAAGTGATAGACACAAAAATTCAACTGCTTCGATTTCTATGGAAAGTGCCCCACGTGACGCTATCGTATCGTAAAAAGCTAAGCATGTTAAATTTGGTGCAAAAAGATAAAGCCTTGCCTATCGCCTTTCGAAGTTGGAGTCTACATGAATATCCCTTGTTACCTACCACAAACACTCATAGTTGGAGTGTGAAATCGGCTCGCTCTACCGACAGTCCCCCCTATGTAATTATTGGTTTTCAAACCAATAGAAAATACCAACAAAGCAAAGATATCACCCTATTTGATGCCATTCACTTGAGAAATATACGACTATTTTTAAATAATGTTTGCTTTCCCTGTGAGGGGTTGGAACTCAATTTTTCAATAAATAAGTTTGGCCTCCTTTATGATGGCAAAATTTCAATCGTCTTATTATGAAAAACAGGAATGCCCTATGTTGTCGCCACAAGGGTTTAAAGCAAAAGCACCACTGATTGTTTTCGACTGTTCGTATTTAGAAGAATCTATGAAAATCACCACCATTGATTTAAGAGTAGATTTTGAAACACAAGAAAATGTACCAGACCATAACAGTGCCTACTGTTTGATTATTCATGCCAGACAAGTAAAATATCATCCTTTGTCCAATTATGTCACCAGCATGTAAGCCACCTGTGGTCAGGTGAAAAAAAAATTCATAGGATTGATGATAAGCGTCCGCATGCACACTATCTGTTGCGCTCTGGTACTGTGTACACGTACATTAACAAACGTCATGTGTCCCTCAATAAGCAACAGCAACAACAACAACAACAGCAACAACGTGACAGACAAACCATGGAATTTAAAATGTGAATTGAATCGTCTGATAACTTTTGGATTATGGAGAATTGGCAGCGAGCGGATTTTATTACATAAACCGTGGGGATGTGGTCAAGTGTATTTTTTGCAACATTGAAATTGGAAACTGGGAGATGGGGGATCGACCATTTAGCGATCATCAGCGATGAAGTCCATCCTGTCCTTACCTAAATCGCTGTGATGTGGGCAATATTCCGTGGAGTTTGAATTACCCTGTCATTGTACCAGACCCTGCAAAACTAGGAGATAGCTGTGGACCGTATGTGCAAACTCTTCATTTGAATGTTGTTCCAGATTAAACAAACAAACTTTGTAATACAATTGTAAGTGTTTTTTTTATGTCATGAATAAAACCTGTACACTAAAGTAAAAAAATATTTACCTGTTGTTCAATTCATTGTTTTTTCCTGAAGTCCTTTGACTTTTGCAATGTTAAACCATGATATGGATTAGTTGTTGATTAGTCGTCAACGAGGTAACAAGTAGAAAATAAATAAAAACATCATGCCTACATTCATCGTGGATTGTCAGGGGTTCAAAATTGCAGACAACAAATTTATATTTAAGGAAGTAGCTTTAATCTATTGCAGTAGGTTTTGGGTGTCTAACCCCATTCCTTTGGTGTTCAAACCTCCCTATGCTTTTGAGTTGCTTAGTGAAAAAGATAAAAAGCAGAACCAATGGATTGAAAATCATTTGCGATTAGTATGGAAAGAGGGTGATATTTCCTACAACTATCTTGACATAGTCATGAAAGCCCATTTGTCCTCGGTCAATGTGTTATTTGTTAAAGGGAGTGAAAAACGCCAGTGGCTCCAACCATTTTTACTCTCTCACTGTCAATGTATTGGCCTTTTAGATTTGGGTTGCCCATCCCTGCAAATGCTTATGGAGACTTGTCCTTGCGACAATATTGAAAATAAAGCCTTAGCGCATGCGTGGCAATTGTATCACTGGCTCACCACTAATGCATGTTGGGAGTTGTCGAATAAAATTAAAACTGAAAGTTTATCGGCCAATGATAGTAGTGAGATTTGTACACGTGAGGTGATAACTTCAACGTTACAAACATGGACGCCACTACAATCGACAAGGCTATTGGAAAGTTCTTTGTGTGCAAGAAAAAACTTATTAGCTTTACACAACATGAATAAATTATTAGCACTACCTATATCATTTCTTTTTTATGTTGCTGCCAACGCTGTGAAAGAAATTTGTGAAAAGCCGCCTGCCGAGTGGACTACTGACCCTGTATTGAGTGAACTACAACCATTCAGCCATTTTTCTCATCATAAGCAATTAACCATGGCAAAAAATACGTTCCATTCGACAGTGTGCCACATGCCAATTGATGAAATTATATCATGATCATAAAAATCACTGTAAATACATTGTTTCATCATTCCATGGCTGTCATGCGGAAAACAACCACCTACCATGCTCGTCAGCAGCCGCCGACAAACAACAACCAGAAGAAGAACAACAACAACAAGAACAAGAAAAAGAGCAACAACAAAAAAGTGTTTATCACTGATTTAAACCTCCATGCACCAAGTGTACTGGCCGTGGAAATATTGATAACATGATTAAAAATTTACCATTTGAAGTTCCCCTACCTGCTTTCAGCTTTTGTGGTACTGGTACTCGTCTTGAAGATCGTTTGAGGAGAGGGAATATGGGGATAAATGCTTATGGCCATGCATATCGTAATCATGATATAGCCTATCAAAACAGTGATCCCACACTAAGACACATTGCCAACAAAGTCTTGTTAAGCATTGCCAAGCAACGACTAACAGCCTCAGGTGCCAGTCTATCAGAACGAATGGCTGCATTTATGGTTATTGCTGCTATGAAAAGCAAATTACTTTTATCAAAATATGGACATTAACATGATCAATTTATTTAAAAAAAATGTATAGTATCACTGTTATGATTTTGAAAAACAAATAAATAAACAAGAGACCGTGTTGTGTTGTTTTTCATTATTATTGACTAATTAATTAAATATAAACATAATAATAAAATATGTATTGCAGCTAATAGCCAAAGGAATGATACAAACAAAATGAAACATACATAGGAATAAACTATGCATTACAACAGAAGGACGTCAGAGATTCAAGTCTATATGTACAGTACATCGCATGATATCTTTCGCAACATTTGCCGCAACGTTCACATACACAGTCTGCGTCTGGCTGGTGAAACTTCTTTAACTTGCACAGCTTATGGTGAAAGCCATGTATGGCAAATCGTGTAACAGTATGTCTTAGTTCGTAGCCTCCCCGTTTCCAATCATTGCAGGTCATTGCGTCAGTGATGTAGAAATCCCACCATATGTCTCTCTTCTTCGATTTCAGGTTCTCCATGAGTTGCACGTATGCTGGTGTAGACGGTAGCGACAGTTGGAGGCGGAGCTCTTCCACATAATATAATTCACGTGTTAATTCATAGACTAGTCTTGAAGGCGTGTATTTTGAAACACACAGAACCTTCTTTAAGAAAGTCGCTTTTAGTTTCTCCAACTTTTCCAGGTGTTTCAATTTGAGATGTGTCCAGATATTCTCTAATCCATATGTTACAACGGGTGTAACCTTGAGCTGGAAGAGTTTCAAGGCTGTTTTGACGGAGAGTTTTCTCAACTGTCTGATATCATTTATGGCCCTCGTAGCCGCACAGATCCTATCGTTAACGTGAAGGGTAAAGACGTTGCCCGTTGTCTGAAGTGTCACGCCTAGATATTTAAAGTTAGAAACGCTCTCCAGGGGTTTTCTATGTGTGTGAAAAACTGCTGGTTTTCCCCCTTTGCGGAAAGTCATTGATACAGTCTTGTTTTCGTTTAGGCTGAGTTCATTCTCTTCCGCCCATTCCAACAGCAGATCAAATGCAGATTGTAGATCCTCTTGCGATCTCGAGGCCAGCACAATATCGTCAGCGTACATATAGAGAATTACTTTCTCCGAGACTACCTGTGCGATATCCGCCGTCGCGATGATGAACAGTAATGGGCTTAGAGGGTCCCCTTGCAATACACCGGTTGTTTGATCTATTGGGTTTGATGTTGTGATTCCGTCGCTTATCTCTATGTAATTTGAGGCCAGGATGATTGTGATAAGCCGTTTTGTATAGCTGTTACTTCTCATTAGATTTCCTAGCTTCTCTATGATGATCTTCCTATTGACCATGTCGAAAGCTTTGGAGAAGTCTATAAATATGGCATATAGCTTTCCTTTTGGGACTATCAGAGCTGTCTCAATATCATTTAGAAGGCATTGGATAGCCTGTGTTGTAGATCTTCCTTTTCTGAAACCAAATTGTTCCTCCGGGAGCTTAGGATCGATTTCTCTAATAAGGCGTTGGCATAAAAGTTTTGTTAGAATTTTGAATAACGCACATTCCAGTGCAATACCTCGGTATATAATAAGAATGATATAAATGGTGTTTCAAATTACAATTATTTTTAAAATTATAAACAATAAAAAAGGACAACAGTGTATTATTATTGACTAATAGTTTGAATATGAACATGATATCAATGATATAAATGGTATTTCAATTTTTTTTAATTATTAACAATAAAAAGATGACACTGCATTATTATTGACTACTAGTTTGATTATAATCATTATAAATGTTGCTATAAAAGGTCTTTGTACAAAATTATGAAATACGTTGAGACGTCATGGGCTTAAGGGTCTCTTGTCCATTTGACACCCTCCTCATGCACTGCAACCACAAGTAAAAACAAACAGGGAAAAAATAAAAAAAACATGTTTTAAATGTAGTGATCGTAGCGTATGAAATCATTAACAAGTCTAGGACTATGTGATAATGATTTTGTTTGTACAAAACCATGTGACCATTTAAGACAATGTAACGTTAAATTTAAATTATTTATTATTATTATTATTATTATTATTATTATTATTATTATTATTATTATGTAATAAAACATGCCATTATGATTTTGTTTGTACAAAACCATGTGACCATTTAAGACAATGTGACGTTAACTTTAAATTATTTATTTAATTAGTAAAAATAATGCTGATTTGTTTTCTTTTTCTTTAAGTTTTGCTCTTTCTTTTTCTCTCTGTTCTATTACTCGTGCTTGCATTGAATGAGTGCGTATGCTAAATTGACAAGCTATCTTTAAGCGAAAGACGTTTAAACTTATTTAAAAAAAACTATACATGCACATGAAAAGAAAGTAAAACATGCATCATAGGCATGTTTCTATTCAAGTAGCCCTAAAGGCTAAAA
Source organism: Meconema thalassinum (assembly GCA_946902985.2). Lineage (NCBI taxonomy): Eukaryota > Metazoa > Arthropoda > Insecta > Orthoptera > Tettigoniidae > Meconema > Meconema thalassinum. Next base: position 742,442,213 of record OX336389.2, read on the forward strand.
AAATTCTCTTATTAAAGAGTCAACTTACAAAAAAATACCATTACCTATAGACATTATAGGCATTATTGTATTGACATAGCTTAAGGCTAAAAAAACAAACATAAAGTTAAAATAAACTTGCTTCCTAGGCATGTTTCTATTGACGTAGCCCTAAAGGCTAAAAATATTCTCACATTAAAGAGACAACTTACAAAAAAATTACCATTCTCCTATAGCCATTATAGGCATTATTGTATTGACATAGCTTAAGGCTAAAACAAACATAAAAAGTTCAAAAATTATTATTATTATGATTATTTTGTTATTATTATTATTATTATTATTATTATTATTATTATTTACCATTATAAACAATGAGCAACAATTAATATACGTCAAAATGGTTGAGCACCAAAAAAATATTTTTGTTATAGTAAGGCATCAATAAACAAAGTCATGGCTAGCGTACAATGATTATTCGTTTTCTAGTTTTACAAAACGAATGTTGCAATGATTATTTTTTCACCCTCATGGATTAAATACACAGGGTGAATACTCGAATTGACATCTTCCATGATATTATCAGGTAGGTTATTAAATCGTGTGGGAAGAAATGTTTCTAAGTCTTGACAAATGCAAAGAGCTCGTTCACCAAAATTGGTTTTTAATTTTTGAATATTATGTATGCGAAAGGGTGTTTGTGTAGGCAATTCACTGATTTGCTTGCGTGCAAAGCCGCAATCTTGGCCAATGGCGTTCAAGGCGTCCATGCTTGACTATAAGGAAAGAAAAAGAGTGTTATTTTTTTACACTCTCATTCTTATATAAAACAAAAACAACTACAACAACAACAACATTGTCAATATATTGAAGGGTGTTGTTTTTTTTAAGCCTGAGCGTTTAATGCCTAAAATTGTAGATAGTATTGGATAAATTCACAAAAATATAATAATGTTTGTAAGTGGTACGCGATAACTGTTGAAGCAACATCAGCAGCCAATTTTTTGTGTTTCATGGTCCACATGGCGTAAATAGGTATACTGTTGTAAATGCCAATCATCATCGATAAGAAAAATTTGTGTTTTAGTGCGTATGACGTCCATTAATAGTACTTGATGAATTTCTTGCCACGGACCACGTCCGTCAAAACAAGTGGTTTTTAACACTGGAAGAAGCAACAACTGTGTTTGCTGAATATAAACTAGGCTGTCTGCAACATGGTGATTCATATTATGATACATGTTTATGTATTTCTAAAAGAAAGAAGAAATAAAACCAAGCTATGATTTTAAACTATTTTTAAGCTATAAATAAACCAAGACCTTGTTTTAAATTTTAAATTAAAAACAATAGTTGATTCCTACCATAGGGTAGAGGGGGTTGTTCAATCACATCAATAATGTGCTAGAGCATCATTAGACAAATGAATTAAAACGTATTCATAGGGATAGGGTTGAATCACTTGCACATCTGCTAATGAAGTGGCACAAAACACTAACCATTGCCACTGGCGAAAGGTATTTTCAAAATCTGGCAAATATGTAAATGGTATTAAATCACCATCATTTTTAATTAAAGATAGTGGGGCTCTCACATCCATAAAATCTAAAATAAGATTTTGGTTTAAAGAATGATTACCAGCTAAGCCTGTTTTTTGTATGGGTACACCTAAGACTTGTTTATGTTGTATTATCAGTAACTCATCTTGAACTTCTGAGCAAAGGGCTTCATACATTTTATTTCTAAAAAGATAAATAACAAAATTGCAAAGTTATTATTATTATTATTAACATGTTATCATTCATATTATCAGTTATATGGGTGGTTCAAAAATTTGTGGCAACAGTTTCTTTGACAGATTAACAAAAACGCAGGCGTGTGGATAATGTTCACATGACCACTGTATTACCTTTCGGTAAAACGCGAGTAAAACAAAAACATAAATGCACCATAAAAATAAAAAAATAGCCAAATGTCTTTTCAATGTAAAGTATGTTCCTAAAAAACGAATCACCAAAAAAACATAAGCATCACATATAGTTGTTGTTGTTAGTTTCTAACACACCGTATTCTATGTTATGAATATTGATTCATAGGTAAGGTAAAATAAAGTTGACGAAATGCTTGTTGACGATATGAAGTGGTTCCTTCCTCAGCAGGGAATTTATAATAGTGGAAACAAACATATTTGACGTTACTGGAAAATGGACATTAAACAGGGGTTTTGTACATAGGGTACACCAAAAATCTGGAAAATCATCCTCATCCGCTAATTTAACAATCCCTTGTTTCATCGTTAAACCATACCATGATTTATGAATTACTTCTGTAGATACATTATTTTGAAAACCAAAATTTAGCATACAGGATTTGCAATAGTGATGACCAGGATCATAAAACATGTCATCATCCATAATGTTGTTATAAAAAGTAGTATCGATGCGTACTTTCGTGTTTCTATACTCTGAAGGATAGGCCACACGTTGCGGATTATAATTTACCATCGTTGCATATTCATTAAACGTGGTGTGTTTGGTGACAATAAAAGAATCTTCATCATGGTTCATCATTGAATCTGAAAAGTAGTAGTTTAACGTTTTTACCAAGTATATAAAATTACAAAAACTGTTAAACCCCTTAATCAATAGCAAAATAAAATAAAAAATAAGCAAAACACAAATTAATAATCATCTGTCTGTTGGCTTTTTAGCTGTAGGATACAAGATTAACATGCATTACATCTAAACAAAATTCTGTTCAGATATTCGACTGGTGTTGTTTTGAAATATATCACCACTCATAACACTAATCATAATGTGAGATTGTCCACAGTGAAAACAGCAGATTTTTTTTGTTCTTGCATGAGGCTTATTAATCCACCACCTAGCGAGGTCTATTAAGCCGTATGTCTACTGAGGGTGGGTGGTCAGTTAACTGAGAAAAGAATTTTTTCTCGGGGGCAAAGACGTTTCTTCAAGCACCTCGTAACTTCCCTCATAATCATAAGGAAAATGGCCTTTACGAACACAACTTAAATTGTTTTGTATCCGTAAAGTGGGAATGGGTATGTTTCAACTCCTCTTCGCTTAGCCCTTTCACAAGGCTATCCAGCGAACTAGACATAAACTTGAATGAGTCGAGAAAACGGATGCTCATCGTTCCTTTTCTCCATGAAAGAGAAGTGAAGCTCTCATGGTTCTTAGCCAAAATGGTGAATTTGCTCTTATCTACATGAGGAAATTCTTTAACAATGAAGTGAAGGTCATAGCGAGAGAAATTGTGTAAGTAGACGGGGAGGAAGCGAGGTGTAGAATACTTCAAATTGCATTCCCTATGGGTGGTACCTCTAAAATGCCCTGTCCTGTGGCAGTGATTTCTTACTTTTTTCTCCGCATAAAATAGGCTTTTCGCATATGTGGCAGGTGGTGGCTTGATCATATTCTTTTTGCTGTATGTCATTCATCTGAATTGGTATAGGGTTGTTCAAAATATTTTCTACTTTGCCCGCTAAAACCGCCATTTGATCAACAAACCACCGCGCACAATCAGAACCTTTGTGACATACATACTCACATTGGGATGTATCGTAGTGACAGACAACATAATAGCCTACAGCAAGAGGCTCATGTTTCTGCACTGGATAGGTTGAGCTTGTAAGAGTGGTTGGTTCACATCCCTGAAGGGGAACAGTAAGGGCCTCAAAATCAGCATAAACAGTAAATGGTACCATATCTTGTTTATTAGTGGCCTTCAATTTCAAGACTGCGTCATTCTCTTCGGGCAAGACTAGCTTTACTGCCGGTTGCCCCTCACAGTCTCCCATATGTTGTTGCAAAAGTTCAGCAGTTCCAAAATGCTGTAGGCAGCGCTCACAAATATGTTTCTTACCATCATGGTTAGACACTTGGCTGCTTACCAATCTACTTAAATTCTTTATCCAGCAATAATGGCTTTTATCCCCATAAGACAAAATTAATAAGTGAATATGGTATTGTTTTGTCTTTTTCGTGGCATACAAGGGACCTACGATGTTGCTTCTCTCAACGCCATATACCATGAATGGAAAATTTGGATTTTCTTTCTCAAATAAATGAATTTTATCTACAGACATGGGGAATGAAACTTACTCCAAATTCAGAGTTTGCTTTAAGTGGTTAAACATAGCTTTGTACTTCCCTGGTCTATGAGCATCACTACCTTCACAGGGCTGAAGGCAACTAGCCCTCTCCATAAAAAGCAATTATCGTCAGTGTTCCATACATTAATAATTGTTTTTTTTTCGAAGCAATCCAGCTCGGTGAGTGAATATAGCTACTTCCTGCATTTAATGGATTGTATTTACAAATATTAATTTTGTGAGGTTTGCAAATACGCAATGCTATTCAGAGCCAGGCCCTTTGGTCCGTCTTGTAACTTATCAAATTTACTGATAAGTCCATCAATAGCATTTTCCTGATACCACATTTCTAAATTATCGGATATCAGTAATTTCTCCATTTTTGTGCAAAGATTAAACATGTGTTTTTCTTCAACATTATTTTTGATGAAAATAAATTCACATAGTAGCTCAAAATTGATTTTAAGACGTGATGGGATATTAAGCCTTGCTTGCTTTCATTCAGAAAAATAGACAAACACGATTCGACAAATTCTTTAGGGGATAGACAGTTTTTCACCTTACAAATTCGGCCGGAACATATTCTACTTTTAAAACATTTGGCTAATGGTTGCCATTCTAATTCCTGACATATAGACATAATTAAAAATCAACAGTAAATGGAATGTTAACTCTCCTTATAAATATAGTAATAAAAAAGCAGGCAATACAGATGTCTTCTAAGACACTGGTACACACTCACGCTCACTCGCACACAAACACAAGTCGTAGCAACTGTTGTTGTTGTTTCTCCAACTGTAGGTGGGGGCGCCCCAGCAGACAGCCAGTTAGTCGCAATGTGGGATAATGCTTTTTCTTTCAATATATATATATATATATATATGAAAAGCAAAGCAATAAAACCCTTTATTAGTTATGGTTATATATATATATTCAGTAAACATATGCTTTCATTCATTCATTCATTCATTCAGTTACAGCACATAATAACAAAACACTCAAAAAGGTTTAGGGGATGCAATAGGATTAATCATACGCACGCACATACAATAAGACACTCACTCGGGAAACAGTAAGCTAATTTTTGCACAAACAAAAAAATATCTTCATAACGTACCTTTTCAATATCAATATTGTAGCTTAGTGGCTACACTGCTACTACCGATCGTCTGTTGACACACACACAGTTTAATTCTGCAACAAAATAAATATATATTCCATAAGTTCATGCATTGCCATTAAATAAAATAGCATTCATTCATTTTAGCCTAAGTCAAAAACAATATGTACATACCTTTTGCAAATTAATAATATTTTTATTTTTAAAACGAATATTTCCACAGCTGCTTCAATTTGTCCTTTTTTACTTGATATATACAGCAAATTAGTTGTTATTGTTGTTGTTGATGTTGTTTTATCTGAAACAAAAGTACATCCATAGCATTAAGTTATTAAATCAACTTCCAAATAATGCACCAAATAACAATAATTTAATCCATAACAGTATTATAAAACAAATAACATACCTTGTCTTTTACTTGATCTTCAATATAGGTATTTTATTAAGTTAATTAAATTAATCAATTAAAGAATTAATTAATTAAAAAATTATTAACGAGCGCAGGCTAATGGCTCAGCAGACCCGACTGTATCAAAGGTTATCATGCAAGTAATGCTCGTGATGGTCTGTCTCGCTAGATATATATATATGTGTCTATAAATTGTAAACGCGTTATTTCTCACAGTGGATTAAAACACCTTGCAAGTTATGACTGACTATACTCTGTGAGCTGCCAGAATGGGATTGACAGTTCTCGCCTCGCCATGTGGTCTGAGAACGAGGTTGCCAAACTGTACAAGTCAGAGATAAGAGCTGACGAGGCACTGAAGCAAGTGGGCTGTAATATTGCAACGCAGATTATTATGACATCAACTATGCGAGCATGGATTGGTCAAGAGGCAGAGGGGTGATGACTGACGTGGAATTTCCGGCCAAATGTCAATACCATTCTGGCAGCTCACAGATTATAACTTTGAGAACTCTTCACATAAGCAGTTCACACATATGGCCACATGACTCCCACTGCGCACGCACTCTGAAAAGTTATCATCAGCATTTTTCAAAACAAAGCACTCTCTCTCTCAGGGCATAATAACCTTGAACATAGTGTCAGGTTATGGTAGGTAGCCAAAGCTACTGCCGTTATCTGACTTTGTTTCCATCAACGAAGTTGCAGAGCTGGCATTCTCACACACATGCGCCTACGGCATTCTTATTGCGATAACAAGCCGGGTCTCATGCTGGCCCAACACTCACTCACTTCTGTTAGCAAACAATTTCTATGCCAGTGAAGCTCAATATGGTCAAATCACGTATGTATGTTTTAGCAAACATTAATAGCGCATGACATGGCAACCCAACGTCACTTCAAATCTGATTTATTTTTTGACACTTTCCTCAAATATCTCGAAAACATAACGGAAAACACCTTTTTACACCAAAAACCATGGTTCCACTTTTTCAACATCTGCATTCCCGTAAAGAGGACAATCAAACAAAACATCATCATCTCCATCATACCCATAAGTCATTCCCGTTTTCCAAAAATATCTCAAATATGACAAAAACATAGGTTAAACCCCCCAAACGCGTGCATAGGTTTTTGACCTAGAGACTTGAAATTTATGGTGCGGGTAGAGGGGGTAAATACCAACCATTCATGTCAAACAAACTTTTTTTCTCATCTTCACCGTTTCCAAAATAGTGAGCATTTTTCAAAATTCCTTTTCTTTTTCCTTACAGACTTGAAACTTGGTTTCTGCCTACAAGGCATAGGGACCTTTCATTAACGTCAAACAAACTTTTTTCTCAAATTCACCGTTTTCGAAATAATGACAAATTCAAAACCAACAATTTTCAAATTTTATTTTTTAAATACCAACACACATTTTTAGCAAAGAGAACGTCACCCCAACCCCAACAACACCTCCTCCGTTAAAATCCGATCACGCGTTCGCCAATTATCGCCAATATTCGCTAGAAAGTAGGCTATCATTTTTTTCTCCTACACATTTCAAACTTGCTGTCCGCCTAGAGGGCATAGGCACCTTTCATTAACGTCAAACAAACGTTTTTCTAAAATTCACCGATTCCAAAATAGCGCCATTGTCACAACCAACAATTTTCAAAAAAAAGAATACTAACACACATTCTTAGCAAAGAGAAAGTCACCCCAACCCCAACAACACCTCGTTCGTTAAAATCCGATCATGCGTTCGTGAGATATCAGCAAAGTTCGCAGGAAAGTAGGCTGTGTAGGAGAACTGTCCTTACAGCACTACTTACTAAGTATCACTGTAAAAAAACTCCCTTCATTTTCTCACAACTATGTCCACGTGTACTACGTGCTCCTCTTTAGTATGTGATGCAATGATAAGATCGTGTACTCTATGTATATTGTTACAAAATCGTGTGTCCCTTCCTAACACTAAATTGAATACCCTGATCAATGCTTAACTATTAGTATTGCACCCAAATGGTACGGCACAATGCTCAAAAAGGCCACTCTTATAACTGAATGCAGACAGTTTCCTATCTTCTACTCTTAAAGGGACTTGCCAAAAGCTGGTGCTAAGGTCCATGGTTGAAAATCATTTCCTACCGTTGAACTTCTGAAAAAGATCTTCTATACATTGAGGTCTCTGAGAATCAGCTGCCATCTAAGAATTTAACTGGCGAGCGTCAATACCAAGTCTGACTGAGCCATCCCTCTTCCCAACAACAACAAGTGGGTTAGAATACATGCTCGTGGAAGGCTCTATAACACCTTGGTACAACATACGGTTGATTTCATCCTCTACGACGGCATCATACCTGAAAGGGATGGCATATCTGGGACCAGAAATCTGTGAACTATCAACCAGTTCAAATCGATGAGTGTATACGTGCGTTAATCCAGGCTTGTCACTAAATACCTCCTTATTACTTAATTATACCTCAAATAAATCCACTTAACTAACATTACACAACCTACTTTTGTCCACGGTTTCCCAAAGTGGATCACCTCGATGCTCCTCCACCGAAATATGGCATATATCTACCAAATGTACTTCCTCGTCAGACTCCCCTGCTGGCATCCCCTCTAACCTTAGCAACACAAGCCTCACTCATCCCCTTAACTAGCTCACATCTCATCCTAATCTCCTGATTCTTAGTGCCTTTCTCCAGTCATAAAACTCCGTTATTGAAATCCATAACAACCTTAGGCTTGTCAGACAGTCAGTGCCAAGAACTACTTCGTAAATCAAATTAGGTATAACCAGACAGCATTGATCACTCATTCCACCCTCTAACGTAATAGGCAATACTATCTGCTTATTCACTTTCTGACTCTTACTTCATACAGCTGTAACAATATGCATGGTCTTCACAGGTATCTCTTCCAACCTATGTCCACCCCTAATAATTTCCTCATACACTACCTTACTGATCCATGTCCTCTCATTTCCGGAGTCTACCAGAGCCTTAAATTCTCTCCCAAAAATGTTTATTGCAATAATCGATGAATGACTCTCGTTCTTACCTTTTACCTGAAACTCCTCTTGGTCAGCATTTAAATCCTCTTTTACCATAGGCGTGAAACTGACCTTCTCTTTAATTACACACTGCCTATTATACTTACCTTCGGACTGTCTACCTGACCTATTTACACAACCCGCTGAGAGTTTAAATTAATGGGACCTGGTCCATCAGCTTGCTCTGGTCTCCTTACAGCCTCGCTAGCTCTCTGGACTGTCCCCTCCTGTTGCCCTTTCTGAAAATCTTTTGAAATGATCTCTCCTTTGATAATTTTCCACCTGTCTATTTTTCTCACCTCTCCTATGATTGTTCTCCTCCCTCCTCTTTTTGAAATTGTCACCTATGTTTCCCTGATTAAACCTGTTTCTATAAAAAATTGACTGATGCTCATACTGCCTGTTCTCACTCTTCACCTCTATTCGTTTGCTGATGGCCTAAATTATCAACTCGTAAATTTCTGCATACAGCTAGCCTGTTATACTCTGCTCGGAAAGTGTTTAAGCATCAATCTTATTATATCTATAACAGAGGTGACCCCATCAAAATTCTTCCACACTAACACGTGGGCTAAAAAATACTCTGCGAGGGATACCCCGTCTGGCTGTTTGAATTTCCCAAAAATGAGAGTTTCCCAATTCCTAGCCTGAATAGATTCCCCCAAAATTTTAGCCTTGAATTTACCCTTAAAATCTTCTAAGTTTCTCATGATTGGCCTATATATCTCGAACCATGATTTTACATCCCCCTTGAACGAGTGTGAAAGTATTTCCATTACAGTTTCCCAATCGATTATTTCATCGTCTAAATCTTTCATAAATCGTTTTTCCAAGAATGGATTAAAAAGTCGAGAGTAAAACTGTGGTAAACCAGGCTCCCTGTAGGAACAACCAAGTGACATTCCTCTTTGGCTAATCGGCCGGTCTGTCATCTCTGTTCTCACCTTATTCGACTCTTCCTGGAGTTTTTCATTCCACTCCACCAATGTCACCTGTTCTCCACTAAGGCTCTCGATCTCCCCCAGCTTATCTTGTACGACCCCTACTCTATGAAAATACTCCTTTGAATCTTCCCTTACGGAATTGCATACCAGTTCACACGTTCCGATCAATCGCTCTTCTATTTGTTCCTCGTGAATTCTAATTTCCTTTCTGATTGCCCCCAATTCCCACTTCTGACAATCCTGATGGGCCCCCATCCCTGCTAACCTATTCTCCAAGCTATCCTGACTCTAAGCCAACTCTTCTCTCAGCTCATCTTCTCTCTCCTGTATCTTACTGCTAAGCTCTCTCTAAATTCTCCAACCTACTACTCATCACCGACTTATGTTCCTGTACTTCCTTACTCAACTCCTCAATCTTAGCATTCCTTACCACAGCCTGTTTCTTCATTGCCTCGTCTACATACAACTTCACAGATTCAACCTGCTTACCTACTGATTCTATTTCTTCCTTCATAGACTCTCCTTGCTGCCTAATTTCTCATATTTCCTTAATCACACACTCCTTCACTTCTCCTATTTCCTTATAGACTATCTCTGCTGTTTCATAGACTTTATTTCCTGGCATACTGACTCTCCCTGCTGCTTAATACCTTTCATTTCACTCAGTATCATTTGAAGCAAAGTAGCGTTGATATCCCCATATTATCATTAATTTTACTGCCCCCCTCGTTAGTGATCAGGCATTCCTCAGTAATGATAGAGTTCACCGACGGTTCCTCTGTCAAGTTCCCACTCTGCATGCTCTTAGCCCCCTCAATGCTAACATTCTTATCAGACATCTTACTACTAATCTTGCTTATGGCTCTATTTCTTAATATCAGACTTTGTCTGTGGACATAACCTGTAATCTGTTTGAAATTTGAACTGACTCTACCCATTTTAATGTGTGTATTGGCGTATGCGTACACGTGAATGCTTTTATTGCTATTATTCCGTACTTCGATCCCCACACTTGTGGCGTCAATTGTAACCCTACAGGCCACTCGTCACTGATAATAATAATAATAATAATAATAATAATAATAATAATAATAATATATCACTACTCTTATAAAATAACATCAATAAATACAATATTCGGGGTTCGTGGGGTGGGGGGTGAAGCACCTGTACGATTATACTAGCAGCAATAAGCATTCACACCCAACTACACCAGTGACCGCTTGAATTAATAAGAACTGAAATCTAGTAAAATCATACTATAATCCGATAGAAACACATATAAAGACTTTGCAAGATCCTCGCCGAATACAGACTGACTATTGGTTCCCTATCATATTAGCATGACTACACATAATGACACACTTATGGACCCTCGGTGAAACGCAAAGATATGAGGTAGTCACTCTGATGTTTTCTGCTAATTCTGGGGTTGATTTTCCCATAGAGTTAGTCCTACATTTACTCGTTGAAAGATTTTGACTATTTCACACGCAGTCTGATTTTAATTACTGATTTGCTTGGCTCACTGTAGCCTGAATTTGATAATAGCACGCATAAGATATTATCACGTGGATTTATGATGTTGAAAGGCGGTAACGACTTGTTGGTACCGACCTCCACTCCGTTGATTGAAGTTATCGCACTTTTAAGCATTATTCGGTTAGTAATAACGTCGTTACCCTCTCGTTACCTAAGAAGTAACGGTTACTAATAACGACGTTACCCTCTCGTTAATGAAAAAGTAACTGTTCATTAAACCTGTGTTACCCTCTCGTTACCGTAAGAAGTAACGGTTACTAGTAACGGCGTTATCCTCTCGTTACCGTAAGAAGTAACGGTTACTAATAACGACGTTACCCTATCGTTAATGTAAAAAGTAACTGTTCATAGTACCGGTGTTACCCTCTCGTTACCGTAAGAAGTAACGGTTCCTAATAACGTCGTTACCCTCTCGTTAATGTAAAAAGTAACTGTTCATAGTACCAGTCTTACCCTCTCGTTACCGTAAGAATTAACGGTTCCTAATAATGTCGTTACCCTCTCGTTACCGTAAGAAGTAACGGTTACTAATAACGACGTTACCCTCTCGTTAATGTAAAATGTAACTGTCCATAGTACCGGCGTTACCCTCTCTTTACCGTATAAAGTAACGGTTACTAGTAACGGCGTTACCCTCTTGTTATCGTAAGAAGTAACGGCAAGCAAACAATACTGCTACACCACGTAACGCCAATCAACTAAGAAGCATTTTAGGGGTTTTTAATTATTTTTCAGGAGGTTTGTCTTAAAGTATTCCAATCTGGTTGAACCTCTTAGGGAACTGTCGAAGCAGGGTGCGAGATGGGTGTGGAACCATGAGCACGTGGCAAATTTCGCTGACTTGAAGAGAGGTTTCGTGGATTCAGTGATGCTGAAATACCCCAGAGTAGATTGTCCTTACGTCCTTATAACTGACGCCAGTATTTTAGAGTATTTTAATCATCTGGGAAGTGAAGGTAAGTATTTAAGTCTTCTAGTAAGTATAAGTGAGTATGGCGGCTCGAGGAGGTATCAGTTTGATGGTCTTTAGGGAGGTGATTTGTATTGCTCAGGGTGCAGCGTCCTTCATCAGCTCAAGCCAAAGAAATATCTAAGTGTTTTCATATTTTTAAGGGACTTTTATAGTGACTAACCATATTGGCGAGTGTGCGTATGGCCTGGCAGACCATCAAGTAACCGCTGTAGGGTCACATAATGTGTATAATCTTAGTAGGTATGTTTGTAAGTAAGGTTACGGCAGATCCTCAATGACAGACTTAGTTGACAAAGTGATATATTGCATGGCACGCAAATCAAGCAATGACGAAGAGGCTATCCGGCCAAGTGACAAATCGGAGCATATAAAATTTCAAATGCAAAATAATGTCCATTTTGCGAGTGAGAATCAATTAAATGTCGAAGATAGTCAAAAGTGACGAATGGAGTGTAAATTATAAGACTCTGAGAAACAATGAGAAATGTCGGAAGTGTGAGTTAACATTAAGAAACACACATACATTGAATATGTTTATAACCTGACTTGGATCTTGCTATAAACTTATACCTTAAATCTAATTAATGAAAACAATAAATATATGACATACGAATAATCACGCCAAAAATCATTACAATTTAGATCATATAATCACAGACAGAAACAGATATAGGATATGCAATCATTCAGAATCGCAAGTCCAGAAATTGAGTCCATTGCCACATTTGTGCCGTGACAGTGCCCTGAACACGGTTCCCTCCAAGTCTGAGCGTTCAGCATCGCAGTAATTTGAGATATTTAGGGTGTCTATATTAAGAATTTATTAATGCTGAGCACACCTTTCTCAGGAGTCCATTATCATCCGTGAATAAGAGATGAAGCAAAAAGCTCTGTTTTAAATACGGTAAGAGTTCTCAATTCGTCTAATAAGAAATGTACACTAGAGTCCAAAAGTTAAGCATAATCACTAAACGAGGCCATAACGCCTGATCGGAATGTCAGACGGATTGCTGAACAAACGGAAGCTGAATCACACACCACATGTCACACAACTTGTCCACAAAAACACTGTCAGTAAGGTTCTGATAGCTAAGGTACACCTTTGACAACAACTAACAAAACTTGACAATGTCTTCCACAACAAAATATTCTGTTAATAGGATGCATGGTTACCCATAACGGCCACACATGCTTTGCAGCGACGTGGCATGCTCTCTATCAGATGGTCCAAGAGCTCTTGTGGCAGTCGATCCCATTCCTCCGAAAGGGCAATGCGAAGGTCTTGGAGGGTCCTTGGTGGAGGCTAACGGCATGCAATTCGCCTCCCCAATGCATCTCAGGCATGGTCTATAGGATTCAGATCCGCAGACCTCGCTGGCCAGTCCATGCGATGAATGTCCTCCCCAGACAGAAATTCATCCACCAGAGCAGCGCGGTGCGGTCGGGCATTATCGTCCATTAACAGGAAGTCTGGACCAACCGCACCTCAGAAGAGTCAAACATGTGGTCTCTGTACCTAATCCCTGTATCTCCGAGCGTTCACAGTGTTCCTCGGACCACCAATGAAGATGTGCAGGTCCGTACGGACATTCAACATGATGCTGCCCGACGCCGTGACGCCACCACCACCATACTGGTGGTATATTCTTTGGAATATACACTTAATTTTATCTTTAATAATAGTTTACTCATTGATTTCTCTTACTTTATTTTCGTTTTTTCTTTAGCTTCCCTTTTTTTCATAAACGCCAACAGAGACGTTGTCGTTTTCTGTTATCTCTGTGCATATTCATATCCCTTCTGAATGTCTGTTTCAGATGTGCAATTTCCTTGTAAAATACCTGCACGGCACTCCATGCGGCAACTCGTTGAAGCCTTTGATTCCAGTCATTTCAAGAACTACAACTGCAAGTTCTACAATTTTAAAGTAGATGGGCTCATTGTCGATATCTACAATCTCCATGAAGATATCAACTCAATTGTATCAAAACTTTATTATGTATAATTTGTTTTTTGTAAGTTGCCTACTCTGTATCTCTTCTTTTGTTTCCCTCTCCCTTCCCCTCTCCGCTCTGGCTCTCCGAGCGTTTGCATTCCTTGATCATTCCTCATCGTGTGCTAAGGTGTGACAGTTCGGCCCTCTTCCTAGGAGGAGCTCATCTTCTTCAACCATGTGTTGAATTTTTAAATAGACGCCATGTTTTAATCTTCTTGTAACGGCTGGCCGGAAACATCAACTGCGCTACAATGAAAAGATAAGTACTCCTCTAAGTGGTTTTATCATCAAATATTATTGGGCTTTTGGAAATCTAAATCCAAATAGTTTAATGAACACTTTCGGCAGAATTTAAGTTTTGGCATACTTGTGCAATCTTCTATCTGCCCAACGAGGGACATTTCCTTGCTTTGCTTAAGCTTAACTAAGCTTGCCATTGAAAGTCATGCAAAAACCTAGTACTTCTTGTATAGAAAAAGGGGAATACTTCTCTCCAGCGTGGGAATTTTGCTAAACATATAGCTTTGAAAATCATGCTTTCTTCTTCGTGGGATTGTTCTACTAAATTTTGAAACTGTAATAAGTTATTCTTCAATTTCATCGTGGGATTTCGCTTCTTGCCCCATTTTTGTGTTGCTTTCTACTTGTGAAACTTCAAATCATGCAATAGACTCTGCCCTTTGACAAACTATACCGGTTACCACCTCAAAACTCTATAACGTCAAATTACTGTTAACTTTCAACTCAGTACAACCTATATAAACTGCAGTAGTTACAATCTACCAATGCACAACAAAACTGTAAGTGCTACGAAAGGTGTTCGTGTGACTATCATCCGCGCCGCGTTCCGTTCGAAACAATAAAATTGGTCAGACTTTAATTCCCCATTATCCTTTACTAACAATTAAATATGTCATTAATCCAGGTATAATTTTTTTTGTAACTGTGAGGCTTCACTAATATGACCTCCCCAAACTGCGTGTATCACATTCTGTAATTACTGTATCAACTCAAAGTGGCTATAAATCCACTTTTAATCTTCGCTCCTATTTTTCCTGCTTTGCTCAGGAATTCTCAAATGTAATTTATTATTGTGTTTAAATAATTGCTATATTTTTTTCAAGTAACTTTGAGGCTTCACTGAAGTGAACTCTCCCTATTGTACTTAACTTATACGTATCTCTGCTTTAATATCTTATGGTTATATTTTAATCGTATTACTGCTACGCTCAGGAATTTCTAACTATGTATTTTTGTCTACAGATCTTTTCTTTTTATTACGAAAGCACTCTAGTCCAGAATGTACTTACTACCGAATTCATTACCCAAAGAATCTATACCCTTGTAAGGGTTACTGTTATTCTTGTTATAGGTCTCAGAACTCTTTATTGTACAAATTCATCGAAATTCTATTATTGTTGAGGCAATTAAAATGGCTATACTTTCCTGGAGTTCAATTATATTTGCTCAAAGAGCTGTCAGGAATGGCCTTCATTTCCCCATCTTTTCTTGAATTACTTTCTGTATTTAAAGACATAATCACGAGTACTGAATTCTAAGTTCAATACAGATTTAATCATTTGTTGTGTTTATGGCAAAACGTCTGATGATACCGTACATAAAGTTTACTTTAGTTATCTCTAGTAAATTATTAAAGGCGAGTATAGCTTGCTCAGCCAGCTTCCTACTCGAGACGAAATTTGCCTTGTCCTATAATTTACCTATGAATTGCAGTTTTGCCTAAAGTTAGGTTTGCTTTTCTTACCCTTTCTAAACTTTTAGTCGGCTTTCTACTGGATGAAAGTTAGTCAAACTTAAACACAGCAATTGTTTCTTTCGAGTAACTTCTATTACTTACAATATTCTTACCAAAAAATAGAAGGCTTTCTAGCTATGTCTATATTGAGCGCAATCGGTCCTCCTGTTAGGGATCCATCCTTGGCGGGGAATAAAAATATTCCAGTTAATTCAAGTCTCTTCAGTATTACAGAATGATTCCTAAAATATTCCCTTTTTGCAAGGAAAAGAAATAATTCAATTTCTTCATGTCTACATTTTTCGCCAGCGAATTGCGTTCCCACATAATACCCGAATTCCTGCTCGGGAGGGAAAGTGCACTTAGCGCCTGCTTGCCGGCAACCTCAGCTAGCTTTGCTCGCATTAATATAGTTGTTTATAAGTACTTAGTTGTACAAACTCTCGGTTGCTCTATGCGTAAGCAAGACTGTGTTCGCTTTATTAGTTTCATTTATCAAGTTTTTAGTAGTCCACCAATCCCGAAAAGTACCCTATCAACAATTAAAAATCAAGGTTGGTATTCGCTTTCCCGAAATGTATTCATCAGCATAAATTCACCCCTACTATTTGATACTAGTTTTTTATTACCTGAAAATAAAGGTTTTTTTGGGGTTCGCTTCCTCTTTTTTTTTCTTAAAAAATTGGTTTCTATTCCCAAGTCCTTTCCCATTTCATATCATCTTCCCTCCGGCAGTGTTTAAGCCAAGGTTTGACCTACCAACTGGTCCCGTTCCACGATGTACTTGTGGTTGTATCGTCTACCCGGTTCTCTCCAGATTAATGTGCGACGGGAATCGTTCTGCAAACCTGGAGCAGGATTCATCTGCGAAGAGCACATGCCTCCATTCATTCATGGTCCAGTTTCGACGTTGACGGCTCCACAATAAACGGGCCCGTCTCTCTGCTGGAGTGAGCGGGACACACACCGCTGGACGTTTGGCATACAGCCCTGCTATTCTGAGTCTACGGTAGACAGTTTGCCGGGAAACGGCAACCCCTGAGACGGCTGAAAGCTCAGCCGATAATAATTGTCTTGCAGGTGCACACCGGTTTCGTCGGGTGGTTAAGGCCAGATATCGATCCTGCTATGGGGTGGTTACTGTTGGTAGACCTGGTACTGGCCTACGACTAACATCACCTGTGTATCGAAATAGTCTCCAAAGCCTGAAATTGACACTTTGTGACACATGGAAGGATACGGTGACTTCGGTTAGTATCTGGCCTGATTCCAGGCAGCCGAGTATTCTACCCTGCAGAACGGGGTCCAAATGGCGTCGTTGTGTCATTATGTTGTCACGTTCACCACGAGGCTACACTCCGCACACTATAACAGGGCAAACACGACTTAGGGCGCAGGCACTGGCTGTGTTTGCCTTGCGATTACGCCGTTAGTCCTAGCCGGGAATACTACTTTCCTATACAGAGCGAACACGTAAGGTTGGTAAGTGCATATGTCGTGCGTTTGTGGTCTATTTCCTGTTGCCCTGCTTATATGTAACTTATATTTAACTTTTGGACACTAGTGTATTTCAGAGAGGACCTAATTGGTGTTTAGGTTTTAATGTTAAACTCTTTTATAGCTTGAGACAAAATGGCCATCAGCCCGTGTTCTTGGGTGAGTGTTCAACTTTCCTGATAACTTGTGTTCCTGTGGTGATTGCAGAAGTGTGTCCAAATATAAGCATCGCGGACAAAATCCACATTCAGGATGGCTGTTGACAAGACATTAATTCGATCTCCAATTCTCTGGACTTTACCGACGGGAGCGTGGCTCAACGCACTCTACTAGGCTGCTGAGTCCAGAAGAATATGTGGTGGTTATTGTTAATTCATTTAGGAACATTCGACATCGTGACCATTTAGCCCCGTGTACCTGGGTCTGATAACCTGTGTTCATGTGATGTCCGTACTAGTTTGTGCAATAATTGGGGCTATGATTGGGAAGATGGTGGCCGTGGCATCAAGTTCGGAACTCTTCCAGAATTGGCCTTGAGTAGAAGTGAGAAATCATTGAAAACTATTCCTAGGATGGCTGATGTGAGAATATAAACCACTTCTTTTCAGTTATGCCTCACAAGACTGAGTGGACCCCGTAAATGCTTTTACTTTCAGGACGGGTCAGGAAAGGGATTTTGAAACAAATTAGCAGTGGATCAGTTCAAAGAAGCGCCCTGGCATGTGCCTGGAAGTGAAAATGGGAAACCATGAAAACCATATTCTGGACGACCAAGATTGGATTCGAACCCACGTTCTCCCGGTGCCAGCGAGGCACGAATATGGATATTGAATAAAATCATCACATTATAAAACGCTCAGGTGTATGTTTCTCAAACCTCAAGCTCTTAAACCATAGGGAGTTATAATGTGCGTTTTGTGCCACAATCCACCAGATCGTGTCATTAATCCAGCAAAAAATCTTGCATTACCTGCAGGTACATTCCCGGAATTTGCATAAAGGTAACCCTGGAAAACTTTTCTAATTAAGGTTTATTGTGGGGTACGAATACACTAGTTTGTCGAGTCCAAAGATAGCCTAACGCCAATGGCCTCACACGTCAACACACTGAGCTATGCGATCGGTTAATGAAACAGTGATTTAAAATGTAAAATAAGAACATAAAGCAAATTCTAAAAAAATGTGTGCTACATTTCGTAAGACCAACTGCAATTGTGAGAATAGGAAGTCTACATTTCGTAGGATCAATTGCAATGGTGTAAGTAGGAAGGCTGTATTTCGTAAGACCAACTGCAATAGTGAGAGTAGAAAGGCTACATTTCGCAAAACCAACTGCAATAGTGAGAGTAGGAAGGCTACATTTCGAAAGACCAACTGCAATAGTGAGAGTAGGAAGGCTACATTTCGTAAGACCAACTGCAGTAGTGAGAGTAGGAAGGCTACATTTCGCAAAACCAACTGCAATAGTGAGAGTAGGAAGGCTACATTTCGAAAGACCAACTGCAATAGTGAGAGTAGGAAGGCTACATTTCGTAAGACCAACTGCAATAGTGAGAGTAGGAAGGCTACATTTCGCAAAACCAACTGCAATAGTGAGAGTAGGAAGGCTACATTTCGAAAGACCAACTGCAATAGTGAGAGTAGGAAGGCTACATTTCGTAAGACCAACTGCAATCGTGAGAATAGGAAGGCTACATTTCGTAAGACCAACTGCAGTAGTGAGAGTAGGAAAGCTACATTTCTTAAGACCTACTGCAATAGTGAGAGTTGGAAGGCTACTTTTCGTAAGACCAACTGCAATAGTAAGAGTAGGAAGGCTACATTTCGTAAGACCAACTGCAATAGTGAGAGTAGGAAGGCTACATTTCGTAAGACCAACTGCAGTAGTGAGAGTAGGAAAGCTACATTTCTTAAGACCTACTGCAATAGTGAGAGTAGGAAGGCTACTTTTCGTAAGACCAACTGCAATAGTAAGAGTAGGAAGGCTACATTTCGTAAGACCAACTGCAATAGTGAGAGTAGGAAGGCTACATTTCGTTAGACCAACTTTTTTTTTAGCGTATGTCTTTTAGTGCCGGGAGTGTCCAAGGACATGTTCGGCTCGCCAGTTTTGTAGCTGCTTCGAGACGGACACCCAATGGGTGAGCTACAAGTACCGTTGGGGAGGAAAGTTGGAAGGGAGGGTCGAGGAGTTGGAAGGTAGCGGCTGTGGCCTATAGTTAAGGACCAACCCCGGCATTTGCCTGGAAGGAAGGTGGGAAACCACAGAAGACCATCTTCAAGGTTGCCGGCGGGGGGATTCGAACCTCCTCGCCTCCCGGATGTGAGCGACTGCCAACAGTCATGCCGCAACGACCTCGGCTAACTCACCCGGTATATAAATTAATACAATTAATACAATTAATGCAATAGTGAGAGTAGGAAGGCTACATTTCGTAAGACCGCAATAGTGAGAGTAGGAAGGCTACTTTTCGTAAGACCAACTGCAATAGTGAGAGTAGGATGGCTACATTTCGTAAAACCAACTGCAATAGTGAGAGTAGGAAGGAAGGTAGGAAGGAAAGAAAGAAAGAAAGAAAGAAGCTTAAAATTGGACGGGACCTATAAGCTCGCAATCATAGGCCTCGATACATCCTTTTGACGTGGAATCCGAACCACCAGACGTAACATTTCGCTTCTAAAATCCCACTTGCGTAAATCAGGAGTCAAATCCAGTCTGCCTTGGTGGGAGGCAAGCAGTTTGATCTTTGTACTATCACGTCAAATCAGCGAGAGATGGAAGTTCCATTGAAAGATGGGAAATACATATCTTTCCTGGGGGCATGGTAGTGCAGTGGTCAAGCTCATTGTCTCTCACCAAAGTTGACCGGGTTCGATTTCCGGTCAATGCATGTGAGATTTTTGAGGTGAAATATCACGTCCTGTGGTTCGGATTCCGTGTAAAAATGGAGGTCCCTTGGCTCATGATCGCAAAATTAACGGTCACGTACAACTACAAGCTTCCTTCCTTTTATATCTCTTTCCTTCCCTTTTTCATGATTACAGGCAGACGCGGTGAACGTGCTCTTGCACCTCAAGTTGGATGCGAGCGTTGTAAGAAGCAAACACTTTTACATGTGAATTATTCTTCTTACGTCTCCGTAGCAGTAGTTTCATGAGTGCAGTACCTAACAAGGGTGTGCGATTTGCTTTATCATTAACTTACGGGAACCACCGACTTAGTTCTCCCCACCAATTCTTATAATTGTTTGCTAAGTGGAAACAGGTGTCCTTTCTTATTACTGGCTTGAGGCAGTGCTGGTATCAGTTCTGTGTAGTTGTGTGGGTTAAGACTGTCTGCAGATAATATGTGCTATTTTCAAGTCTGTGCTTGAGAGCGTAACTGACCTTACTTAAAGAATTCAAACACTGGGATACACATAATTATGGAGGGAGGGAGGGAGGGGGGGGGGGGGGGGGGGGGGCTCGATGAACTTGTATTTACTGATGAAGTACAACGCAAAGTGTATTGCACTATTTGTGACAAAGTCACCCAGTCGCCAATGGTTCAATATTCCACCAATGTTCCAATTCCCTGACGATAGAATTTTTTTACAATGTCTTGAAAGTATTGGGAAAAGCCATTAGGACTTGTTCATCGTTGTCAAAGCGTTTCCCTCCCAGATGTTCTATCAGCTTGCCATACATATCGAAAATGCATGCTGCAAGTTCCGAATGTATGCTGGAAAACGTTGAAGCAAAGCTCATTTTGCACCCTACAATGTGTTACATCTGTTACACTCCACAACTTACTGCGTCACAAAATAAATGTAAATTGACCGGCCATAACCATGCGTAAGTTATTTTAGAATGCCCCAAATATTCAAATAAGATCGAGCCAGAGGGATGGTATGTAGCTACCAGTATTACACCAATCCTCTATGTGAGGGAGACCACCAGGAGGACGACACAATAACACTGAAATACACGTGATGCGACAGTTAATTGATCCGTATCCAGGCTTTCTTGCATATGGGCCCAGAATTAAGCACAAGAAATAGCAACTAATGGGCAGAATGTAGGACCGTTTCGGTTTCAGTGGATAAATGCATGTATTACAAGCAGTTTGAATATGTCCACATATCACAAGAATCATACGATTCGCGATCTGGACATCAGTAGTAACATAACAATACATTGCCTTCTTTTGAAGGCATTCACACTCAATACGCTCAATTGGAATTATGTGGTTCCCATGAGATGCATGTCGCATACTATCCGTGTAGTCAGTGCACTATCACCACCATCAACGTAGTCGACTGCAGTACCTGGGGTAAAAATAGGTATCCAGTTGATACGGTACTACAACCTCTCACCCCTAGTAGCCTACTGTCCCAGTACATTCGTAGAGCGAAAGTGGAAAATCTAGGAGTAAAATAATACTCAGAATAGCAACTATTGATTCATGGAATATTGAATCGTATAGTACTCGTATCCTGTACAGTTAACGTTGAACATAAGGTAGCCTACTTCCTGTATTATACGCTTCAGGCAAACTTTACCATTGGTATTCATTTCTCCCTAGACCAGGTGTTGTTGAACACTGTCTTATTTGATGTGAAGTGAGTCTTTTACTGTTTGTTTTATTCATTTTTTCACTTTCATAAGAATTGTTGGATATGGCATCCTCCATCCTCATCGAGAGAAAGTTTGACAAACGCGACAGAACATTGCACGCGATGCACAAGCTACTTAGATTACTCCTTCAATTCTTCGTAGTTTGAAACAATCTTTCGAGCACGTGAACTTTAATCAGACCTCACTAATAAAATTCTGACGGACTTCAGTCAGTTGACAAGACAACAGTCTCATTCTCACCAATTCATATGCGGAGTTATCTTTGAGATGAGATGAGTGGATAATCCATTAAAAACAAACAAAAAACATAACACACATACACCCAATTACTTTCCTTTAATCGCTTGTCCCCCAATCTCGGCTTCATCCACGGACTCTAGGAGGGATCATTCCACTACCGTCGCGTATACGGTATCTGGGAGCTGGGCACACATTGCAAGCAGATACAACTGGGGATGGTGATAGGCCGATCGTCCAGGCAAAAGCTAACTTGGGTCCAATGAAGAAAAGGTCAGGGAAGGGAGTGGGAAGGAAGTCGACTGTGGACCATTTGGAAGGATCCGACCTGGCATTTGCCTCTAGGTGAAAATGGGAAGCTACGGAAGGCAATTTTCAGGACGACCAAGATGGGGCTCAAACCCACGCTCTTCTGATACCAGCGAGGTATAAGGAAGCGCGTTAGCGCTCTCGGCCACCGCAACTGGTTACACCCAAGTAAACTGGGCTAAAATGACCATGATATCCAAGCCAGTAAGGAAAACAGAAACAACATCAACAACAAAACTGTTTCAGAATGGTAGATACGCATCTCTTAAAGTAATTAAATAATTTATTCCCCAACTTTTTGATTTACAAATATACCATACGTGAATCCGATGATACATGATAAATAATAATAATAAAATAATAATGTTATCGTTGTTGTTGTTGTTACGTCCCTCTTTAACTACTGCGGCTTTTAGAGATGGCTGGTTGCCAGAATTTTTCCCCAAAGGGGACCTTTACCGTCGTCTACCAGTAAATCTGGCTCCCTCGTATTGCGTACACTCAAATGCCAACAGACTGCGCCAGGATTCGATCCTGCATTCTCAGACACAGCAAGTAGCCTACTTAAAAGTGTGAAAATGTCTGTAGGTCTGCATAATGGAAGCAAACCTTTAATACTATATAATCATTATTGCCTAATGTTTTGAAAGTATTTGCACGATATTATCAAATTTTCATTGTACTACGCACATTTGAAAAATAGGATAAATATTATAAAGAAAATGAATGTGGCCTATCTTACTTAACCTAAAGCAATT
This sequence comes from Meconema thalassinum, assembly GCA_946902985.2. Taxonomy (NCBI): domain Eukaryota; kingdom Metazoa; phylum Arthropoda; class Insecta; order Orthoptera; family Tettigoniidae; genus Meconema; species Meconema thalassinum. The sequence goes on from OX336389.2 coordinate 742,465,513, forward strand.
AATATTCGATGTGGCCTATTTTACTTAACTGTAACCTACAACAATTGACATGGAAGAAATTCGCACTTAAAATAGTACCCATTTTCGTTTAATGCAAAATCATAAAAAAATCCCATACCCAACAAGTCTTAGCTAAACTGGATGTGTGTTTGTTTTGCAATGTGTTTGCATTTCAATTCTATGTTGAAGTGTCTATATCAAAACCATCTCTATCACGTTATTACGGCTCAAAGGGACGAAGAACGAAATAAATATCGAAAAACATCCTGCATTCTCGATGTAATCACGGTCAATTCCAAAGTTCAAGTCCTTTTTCTATGCTCACACATTTAATATGTGATGCAGTGAGCTATAAAGTTAAAAGTGCAGGAGAAGTTTGTTTGATGTGAAAAGAGACGGGTTAGTCCATTAGTGCAAACACGCAGAACATCAATAACATTAACTTTTACTATGAGTGGGTTTAAGGAGCAAAGGCGAGTTTCTCCGACAGTTAGTATGTATGCTCTTCCCTTCACAGGCAAAGTGGAGTGCAAGCGAGCTGTGGTTGAATTGATTACAAATAGCCTATTATTTGTGTTTTGCAATGAGGGAGCAACGCAGGCATGTAACAAAGCGTAAAAGAACGGGCTCGACATGAATTGAAAGGTGTCGTGCATTTTCAGGGCTTCGGAATTTGGCACACTCCTACGTTCCACTGTGTGAGAGGTACTTGGAGCGCATCTCTCATTCTATAGATGGTGTATTACTAACTTTATTTGACGTGCACTGGTGTGTCAGCCTTGGTGCTAGGAGCCCTCCTACTCGTAGACATTCTAAAAGGGAAAGGGGAAAGTAGTGAGTCAAAAGTCAGATGTCCCAAAAAAGGTTGTTGTTGTTGATTCTTTTAGGGACTTTGCGACATCGTGGGCATGTAGCCCCGTGTATTTGGGTGTGTATAGAATTTGTCTGATAATGTGTGTCGCTGTGAGGTCTGTACTAGAGTGTATATTTGTAATTGAGCTAGGAATTGGGTAGAAAGTGACCGTGGCCTCAGGTTCCGGATCTGAAAGAACAATCTGAGGTTTAGCATTATCTCACTGAATATAGATGGGCTTTAATGGTGACCAAGAGGGCTATTTGGACTTGATAGCAGGCAGCACTATCCTGATCACCACTTGTCTGTATTCATGTGGGGTGACAGATTGCAATGGTTTCGTAGGTATTGAACCCTTAGGCCTGTTCTTGCTGCTCCGCATTGCCGGTTCGCGGTAATTGCATGGAAACATACAAACTCTTCCATCATACCGAGGGTTTGCCATTGGAACCAGTCCCCCTTCTGATGTAGCCGCTAGCATTCTTGGCTGTCGCCCCAGAGGTCCGGGTTCGATTCCCAACTCTGCCAAGGAATGTAATTCTTATATGAGGGCTAGGACAGGGTACACTCAGCCTGGGTGAGGCAAAACTGAGAAGAGGCGGGTTCGATTCCTTCCTCAACCATCCTAGAAATGGTTTTGCATGGTTTCCCACTTCTACTCCAGGCAAATTCCAGGATGGTACTGTACCCGTATCCACATGGTCTTACCTGTTGAAATCCGATGGAAGTGCTGGATCGTAGAATCTGGAAGTACCCGGCTGAAATAACCCCCAAAACTCTACCAACTAGGATCAACCAAGGATAAGGATACCTCACTATCAAAGAATGTGATAAGAAGATGCCAGTGGTCGACAAAATAAAAACGAAAAATAGCTCAAAGTGGACTAATAAGACTCTTAAAAATGACATTAATCTCGGGCATAAGGCTAAGCATTCAATAAAGTAACCCACTGGTCCTCGTAGCACATCCTGTTTCTAATATAAATCACCAAGTCATTCGAAGAAATTTAAAATATATCAACAGTTTATTAACCAAAAACTGCTGTAATGCGGAAATACTCTCCACTAAAACAAGATATGTCTGCCTCCACTGAAGCATGTCAATGTTAAAGGAGACATTAGCCTTGAAATTTGGCTAAGTATGCTGTCCAAAAATACAGCATCTTATACGAAGTTTAAATTAATTGTTGTTAATTTTACATGGTCGTATACATTAAATACACAAATATCAAAAACCCTTATAAATCCTTAGTAATTTATATACATTTTATACATTTAATCCAGTGTTCGAATTACTCCTATATTATTCAATTCCAACGATCAGTGTTCAAATTAGATTCATTACATTCATAATTTGTCATATTCGACGAACAATAAAGTTAATCGAACGTAAAGTCGCTTCAATTAATTATGACAATTCATTTATAATTATTCAAAAAGATATTTCAAATATTATCCCTTCAAATTTCTATTATTATTATTATTATAGTGTTATACAAATATTATTACACGTCTTTCAAATCAGAACTTTCCTCTGAAACAAATGTTACTATGAACAATCCATTTTCGAATAATTGTTACAATGCTTAACGTGGCATAAATGTTGGATTCAAAGATATTACTAGCATTTTAGTAATTACAACCGAGACTACACTTCACATTCAAAAATACACATCAGTGCACTCAGTAAGAGCTTAACAGCTAATTTAATACTAGAAATCTGATATTGACCATCCATCGATGTCTAATATCCACTTCATTACAACTCAATTAGGCAAACAATAATTGCTTTACTCATATATCAGCTCTCAATAGCTATAAATAATTGTCAAACCTTTTTAAGATCCAAGAAGCGTTTATACAACAATCGTAAAATACCATGCCTCATTTAAAACAAAAGTTAAAGTGTCATGAACAATTTTTATCAGAACTGTGATAAATATGTTGTACTCACATGTTCAAATAACAGTGTATGTGATTTTTCAAAATGTCATTTCGATTTATGACGAAAATATTTTATACATTGATTTCTTTTCTTTCAATTACATTTCTCATTGTAATATCATATTCATAAATATTTCTATTAAAGAATTATAGAATGATCACTGTAAAAAGAACGATTCAGTTTTCGTCTAAACAAAATTCGAGATGGAGATCCTCCTTCAAAGAAACACGTAAGAAACTACACCATGAAAAAGAGCCTGTCTTAAGAAGGTACACATAATCCATTAGAATCGAACGCTTAACCAAGTTGGAGTATTCCAAAAGAATGAAGAAAATCGAAAAACTGAATGAACTCGAAAAAGTGTCTAAATTCAAGAAAAAATCCAAAACTGTGGATCGCCAAAGCCTAATCCAAAATCGTAAATGTTCACACTGGAAATCACTATGTTTGCATATCAGTATCAAACTCGATGAAAAACAGACTAACACGTCTATCAAACAATGCTACAAAAATTGCCAAAATATTTTAATTCGTTGCATAAAAAATCATACGTATTTATTTTAAATAATGTTCAAGTATACGTGAAATATCGGTCTTCTTCTTCCTAACGATTATTCTTATATAATTTTACCATAGTCTTGTTCCTATATCTTCTTATATTGTGTCTTCTCAACTGAGTATAACGCTCTATTTAAAGTTAAATTGAATTTAGAAAAGAGAAAGTAATGTTTTAAAAATAACATCACAATTAATATTAATGTTAACTACAAGGAAAAATTACATGCTTGGTCAGAAGTGATAAGAGTATCAAATCTAACCCTATAATGCACTTTCTATCTACATATTGAAAAATTGGTGAATAAGGACATTCAAAAGTATGACTAATTCATACTGTCTACTAATATGAAAGTTTTCCAGCTACCTTGTTCTTTGTCGTCTGGATGAAAATGGGAATATGTTTGAAACACACATTCCTGGAATGGACTGAACCCTTGTCCATATGGCTGCATAGTAGACGTACCGTCTGGATCCGCGAAGAATCGAACCCGTTCCCGACCGATCCAAAACAAGCAGCTGATCGCGTTACCAAGTTCGTCTTCCCGACATGTCCTAAGATGCTCATAGCCTGGTTGAAAATAGCCATTGATTGTTCAAATTGTTGAAGTACGAATGTATTGTCAATGTCTCCATAGTGCCTTTAACCTCTTTTTATAAAGCATTCTGCTGTTGAAATTCATGGTTCATCTCTGTAGTCATTCCAAATGTTCAGCTCTGCTAAAGTGTTGCATTCCTATTATTCATTTAGTACATCTGCATCATCCTTGTATTTTGTTGAAATGTAGACTCATGCAATCTCATATCTGTAGTCATTGCTGTAGTATATTGATTGTACCGTACTGTTTGAATGTCTTCTAATGGCATTAAAATATTACCAGTCTATATGAAGAATAAGTTCACTTTTCCTTCACTCGAAATAAACCTCAATAGGCTTATCATTATTTCCGTGCTGAATTAACACTGTCTAGGACTATAACAAATTCAGACTGAAAATAAAACGCTCCGAACTGTGTTACTTCGCACCAGTATAACTTTCACCAAATACGCTAGCGAACGCGTTTCTTGGTTGATATTACCGTAGTGTATGCTAACGAATCTTATAATGAACTCTCTCTCTCTCAAGCGAGATGTCTCATACTGTCAGTCTGACTCCTCCCAATGCTCCTGGGTTCAAAACGATATGACAATCGATATGGACACAGCCTGATTTCGATTATCACCTGGTATTCTGAAATATGGATTTATACTTGCAAAATCATTCTCAAGTCCTTTCCATATGAAATATAATGCATTTTCCCATTGTTGTTCAACTTTGTAAACTCTGTATTACATTATAATGGCATGAATCGGAGTGATGTTAGTGCGAAATATATCTTGCAGACATCAAGTGTACCTTAGACAACGCACGTGGTCAAGGTGGGTAATGCCGGTTGCTGGTACTACTCCTAAGCTCGCCACAATATCACTGCGCTGCATGCAGATGAAGTAGTGCCGTAGGAATGTCATGTGTGTTCCTCCCCAACACTATTTAGTTTCAACTCAATGCAAAATACTGTCTCAGTACTATACCAAAAATACCTACCATTAGCTTGTTGGAATCCCTCGATGGTAACTGGATCGTAGAACCTGAAAACCCCGGCTAGAAAACCCCCGTATTCTACCAACAAGAGACGAGGATAAAGAGGCACATGATTACCTAACTGAGGAGACGTTAAGAAAAACCATAGCAACAAGGAAAAATAGCTCAAAAGAACACGAAAACTACGTGAAAACGTAATCTCTGGAGCGTGGAAAACTCCGAAATACCCCCAATGGTTTCCTTAACGTGGCCTCATATCACGTCTATAAAACACCGCACATGAAGAATTAAAAGGAAACTATCCAAAATTTATTCAGAAGGCAGAATATAGCAGAGAAATGCTATCTCTCACACAAGAAACAAACATTAAAAAAACAATTGAACTTCGAATGAAAGTTGATATCAACGTCACGTGAATGCATTCCACAGTCATCACTGATGAACATGCATTCCACAATAATACACAAATAGAACAATGTCATAATACTCCATGACCCTAACATGTTGAATATTAATCCTCCTGGATCATTATAATAAAACATTCCACATTTAGGTAGGCGCTTCTTTGCCTACATGTTCAATATACCCTTTTATACAAAAATTTACAATTATATACAGTGAATGTGGCACACCCCCAGTGTGTCTGTATTTCCTTTCGCAAGTATTCAGATTCAACAACCTCGAATCAGTGATATATTCTTAAGTCGTTTCATAAGTGTTAATTGTTTCAATTGGGCCCCTCCGACCAAGCAATGAAGCTAAGTGGAGGTGAACATTACCTCAATGTCAGCTGTATTTTTCAGAATGGACTGACTTAGGATAACTGTAAAAACCCTGTGTCAGCAACGCATTTAATTCCAGGATAAGGATTATGAATATCCTTTAACAAATAGTTTTATCTTTCATGCCATGAACTGCATGATTCTGCCTTTAAATTCCGCAGAATTTAATCTGTAAGCCAGTCAAGTCACACCTGACTTCAAAGTACCAGTCATCATGGAATACATTCCATGGAAAACCACATAATATTCGCTTGAATATAAATTTCATTACTAATGCCTTCATACGGCTCTATCATTATACACTTGTATTCCCATGAGCATAGATTTCAACAATTTATATGTCTTTAAAATAGACAATTGCACTTATTTGTCACCCTCACTGGTGAACGACGAATTTCATTACTATAATTCATTTTCGGCTTATTATTATCATCATTAAATTTGGCTATCGTTGTTAGAATTTATTAAAAATCATTACATTTATTTCCAATTATATAGATTGGTTTCTCTCAATAATTCTTCCGGATTAAACACCTATGCTTTCAAAAACATAATTACAGTAATAATTCATTCATCAAACGTGCTTTCAAATTAATCAAATCTGGGATATACGTTGATTAAAAATAGAATCTTGTTTCAGAATCATCATCAGTCAACTGACTAGTATTATTAACGATTATCAATTCCATCTAACATGGATCTCAAATAAGCCTTCACAAACGTGGCTATCATCATCATCATCTTGTACAGTTTCCAGCCCCAGGCTGGGTCTGTTTGGAACATAAGCCTCGCCACTTAGTTCTTTCTTCCCACCACCTCTCCACTGTCACTCTGGTCCAGTCCTCGCCTCTCTTCTTGACACATTCCTCCACTCCTTTCATCCATCTATCTCTTGGTCTTCCCCTTGGTCGTTTCTTCTGCATCTGCATCTCATGTATCCTCTTGGGAATCTTCTTCTCATCCATTCTCTTTAAGTGTCCATACCACCTCAGTCTTGATGTCTCAATCCTACCTTGCAAGGGCTCCTCTTTCACCATTTCCCTGGCCTTTTCATTCCTCACCCTGTCTCTTCTTGTTACTCCGATCCTACTTCGCAGGAACTTCATTTCACCTGCCTGTATTCTGCTTATGTCTCTTTTCTTCATTGTCCAAGTTTCTGAAGCATAGGTCAGTATCGGGATATAGTAGCTTCTGTATAACACTTCCTTGCTTTTTTGTGGGACATCTTTATTCCACACTAAGCTCCTAATACTTCTCAGAAATGCTTCTGCCTGTCTGCCACGTTCCGTAATCTCTTTGTCATTTCTCCCATTTTCCTCCACTATACTTCCCAAGTACTTGAGACTTTCCACCTTCTTCAGCTGTCCACCTCCAAGTGTTATCCCACTCATTAGTCTGTCCTTTTTCCTGGTCGTTAACAGGATCTCACATTTACTGATGTTGAACTTCCATCCGCACTCTCCCACTGTTTCTTCCCAAGCCTTCAGTTGCTCCTGAATTTCCTCCTCCTTGTTTCCCCAGACCATGAGATCATCTGCAAACACCATTGCTTTCATCTTATCTTCTTCTATCTTTCCTGCTATCCGTGTCATTACCTCGTCCATAACCACAATAAAGAGAAGGGGTGACAGCGCACTACCCTGTTTCAGGACACTCATTTGTATGAACCAGTCTGTTCTTTCCCCTCCAACTTTCACACAACTCACACTTCCACAATACATCTCCTTCACTCTGCCTACAGTCTCCTTTTCCACTCCCATGTTTTCCATTGCTTTCCAAATCTTCTCCCTACACACACTATCATAGGCCTTTTCGATGTCCAGGAAGGCCATCAACAGATCCTCTCCAAATTCGTAGTGGTGTTCCTGGAGCTGTCTCACTGAAAATATGAGATCCACTGTTGATCTCCCAGGTCTGAATCCATACTGTTCCTCTCTCAATTTTCTCTCCACTTTGGCTCGTATTCTACTTTCTAATATCTTTTCATATATCTTGGCACAGTGAGGTATGAGTGTGACTCCCCTGTAATTTCTGCACTCCTTTCTGCTTCCTGTCTTAAATATTGGGACAATTAATCCTTTCTTCCAATCTTCTGGGGTCTTTTTCTCCATCCATATCACCCTCATCACACGGTACAGCCACTGTTTCCCAACCTCCCCTGCTGCCTTCACCATTTCAGCACTCACTTCATCCACACCTGGTGCCCTTCCTCGTTTCATCTTGTCTATAGCCATTTCCAGTTCTCTCCAAGTCAGGCCCTTTTCCATTCCTGTGTTGTCTTCTCCATCTTCCAATACATTGTCTTCCTCCCGATGACCATTTGGATTCAGCAAATCCTCAAAGTACTCTTTCCACACTGTCTTGAGTGTCTCTTTGTTGTGTACCTCATTTCCGTTTTTGTCCATCATTACCACATCCTCTCGCAGACCTCTTCTCTTACTTTTGACCATCCCATAAAGAACTTTCTTATTTCCTCTGCTGTCTTCCTCCATCATCTCTATCCACTTTACCATCCACTTCTTCCTCTCCTCTGCGACAATCTTGTTTGCTTCTTTCTTCTTTATCTTATAATCTTCCCTTGCCAGATCAGTTCTTTCCTGGAACCACACTCTGAAAGCCTTGTTCTTCCTTCCCACAGCTTCTTTTACTCTCTCATTCCACCATGGTGTCTCTTTACACCGCTTTCTGTTGCTTGTTCTTCCACATACTGCCACTGCAGCTTCCACCATTGTGTTTTTGAATTGCTTCCATTCCTCTTCCCCTGTTTTAGGATTGTCTGTTGGCATCCTTTCCCTTATTATTTTCTGGAATTCTTCCTTGACTTCCTTTTCCTTGAGTTTCCATACTTTGATTCTCATTTCCTGGTACTCTGTCCTCTTGCTATCCTTAACAACTCCCAGGTTCATTACAAGTATTCTGTGGTCGCTATCTAAGGCCTCTGATGGTATTACCTTTATATCTCTGACACTTCTCTTCATTTCCCAGTCGTACAGCATGTAATCTACCAAAGATATCTTTGTTAAATCACTGCTGTACCACGTTACCTTGTGGCTTTCTTTCTTCCGGAACCAGGAGTTGCCTACCACTAAACCGTTTGTCTTGCAAAAATCCAGCAACTTTCTCCCTTCTTCATTCCTGCTACCCCATCCTTCTGCTCCCAATACATTTTCATATCCTTGCCTTTCACTTCCTACATGTGCATTCAAATCTCCCATGACAATGATGCTCTGACCGTTCAACTGCTGTTGTAGCTCCTCCTCAAAGTCTTCCTTCTCTTGAGCTGTACATCCAACTTGAGGGGCATATACCTGGGCTATCTCCAGGCTTCTTCCCTTTACAGTTACTCTGATCTTCATGATCCTGTCACTTATTCCCTTTACCTCTTCCTTCATTCCATCTCTCACAACTACTCCTACTCCGCTGCTCCTTCCTTCACTGTTCCCACTCCAGTACAACCGGTACCCTTTCCTCAGTTCTCTGCGACCTTCTCCTTTCCATCTTGTTTCTGCCAAGCCCAGTACATCCAGTTTTCTTCTCTCCATCACATCTACACAAACGTGGCTATCTTGAATCAAAATTCTATATTTATATCAAACGAAGAAAACGTTTATCCAGCCAAAGTTCAGTACACCCCAGCTCAAATTAATTTAAAAAACGAGTGAAGTTCCCACACCACCAATCATGGTAATCATAGCAATTAGCGCGATTGACCGGTTAGAAAACCATACAAGTCTCTATCCTTCAAAAGCAAAGAGAATGGTCCCTAGCAGAAGAAAAGGATCAAACTTCTCTATAACAAAGCTTCAAAAAGCCTATAACTTGCTATAAAAATCAGCATTAATCTGCGAAGTAAATCACTCGATTGTCGAACTTTTCTGAAGTCCAATGATACATGTAGCTCAAACCTGAGTCTACAGAAGCGAAAAAAAAAATGACAAACATAGACATATATCAGTGTTCTCCACACTACTAAACACGTATAATCACTGTCGTTGCCTACGAATTCCTCTTCACTACACTAAAGAAGCTTCAATTAAGTTTAACTAGAATTTGCTATTACTATTACCGAGACAAACTACAAGTACAAAATGAAAATGGTTGCATTCCTTATAGGGATCAAATACCTTGTCGAGCATAAGACCAGTCATGATTAGAACGTCATGCCTAGAAATTATACTTCGACATGCTACTCAAAATATACACGAGAAATAATGGCAGCAAAACTAACATTGGAATGTCTACACTCTACTACGATAGACTGGACTGGTTTGTCTGTACCTTGCTGAATTCTGAAGATCAAAAGAAGGCACTGATATGCCCTTCATATCATGTCTTCCCTCAAATGTATCAATAGCCTGGACTCCCCTGGTCGATGAGAATCGATCCTCGGAATATCTGTCTCCAGTTCACTGGTTCCCTCTGGTTAACAGGATATCATCCATCGTGGACGAACGGTTAGCTACCCTTCCATCAGGACTCCAACTCCATCCAGACCAATGTCTGTCCCACCATAGCGTCGCGATATTCATATCGAACCGAAATGTTATTAAACACCCACGCATTACTACCACTAAGAACTAGCATTCTCGGCATTAATCAGTTGTGTTCTGGTGGCCCCGTAGTAAGCGTAAAGCGTTACCGGCTTAGACTGAAATGTTCGAAGCTCTGCAGGCCCAGCAATATTCATGTTAACGTGTTTAACCTTCCATAGTGATCAAAATATTATGAATTAGAACTGTTCCTCTCGACATCTTGTCAAATAATGTGTCGTATATAAATGAGGAGTAATGTTCAGAGTTCATGAGTTAATACTGCATTGAAGAAATTATATATCAGTATGCATAGCATTCCTTTAAACAAAAGGTTCACTGCCGTGAATTTCAGCTTGTTATACTGTACTAAAGTTCCTTACAGTGTTCATAATGAATGTTGCATTGTTGAAGTTCATACGTGAAAATGAGCGTAAGACTTGCTTGTGAAAATGAATACACGTTCCATTCTTGTGTGAGTGGCTTAACAAGTCCACACAGTTTATGAAATATAACAGAGTTATTCGTCACTGAACTCTGTTAAATCACCAAGTGTCGTGCACTGTCGCGTCGAACTTACACTTTCGAAACGCGTTAAATATCTCTCCAGGAGATGCGTCTTCCTCAGAGACTAGATATAATCTGCGTACTGCTGTGCGCGTAGGGTTTCACGACTTCCATACCCCCCACCACACTGCTAGTCTGGATCGAACGTCCATATCATTGGTGAATGTTGTTCATAAGTTCATAACTTATATGTTTCACAAAGGTAATCAACATGGAAATATAATATATATATATATATATATATATATATATATATCATGTTATGTTAATTCATCATCCCCAATGCTGCAAAGCATGTATATTATTCTCATTTCTTCTTATACATCATAAAATGGTGTCTTGGCGGTCGATCAATAAACTGGTCATTAATCATCATGTGCTTATTGCGTCACAGCCGAATCCCAGCCTCGGGTCTCCCCGCTGTGAATCGGAAAATACCGTAATCTCCCTTCATGTGTTGCACTCACCTCGCCTAGCGACCGCGAGTTATGCTGAACTTCAAAACAAACATCACGCTAAAATACTTGTCATATGGATATGAGAATAACGGTACAGTACCTAACTTAAGGCCACGGCTGGTTCCTTCTCAAATTCTACCTGAATTACAAATACACACGTTAGTACAGTCATCATAGTGACACAGATTATCAGACAAATTCTACACACCCAAGTACACGGGGCTACATGACCACGATGTCGCAAAGCCCCTCAAGAATCAACAACAACTCATGTAATACAACATTCCCTTTACTCACTCCATCGCTTCTCTATGCGGGTTCAAATTTAAACTACGGGCTTAAATTCCAAGCTCTTCCATTGATACTAATTCATTGCGTCTACGGCTAACCACGTGCACCATAGACATGCACAGTGGTGTAACTCTGGTTTGCTTCCGGAGAGGTATGAACTGAGTCAAAATGGCATTTGGTTGGTGCTGCGGGGGAAGGCGCGGGTGAGGGTTCGGACATATTGAGGAATAATAAATGGAAGCTTAACGACAGCAGTGGCTACGCTCGCTAACTCGCAGCGCTAGGCCATGGGGCCAAGCTCTCCGCAAACTCGGTAGGCGTGGGTTCGAGCCCCACCGTCCGCCCTTCATGAAATGGTTTTCCATGGTTTCCCATTTTCAACTCTAGGCAAATGCTGGGACAGTACCTTCTGCTAGGCCACGGCCGCTTCCTTCCACATGCTTGCCCAGTTTCATTCATTTCATCTTTCATTAATTCCTCTAACGAGGTTGGCGTCAGGAGAGGCATCCGGCCGTAGAAACCATCCGCCACAAGGGCTTCCATCGCATCTCATCCCCGACCCCGTTAAAAACGGAATAAATGGAAGCTAATATTAGCACTTTATACGTTATATTTGCACTTATCAATGCACAAATGCTCGAAAACATACAATTCTGATGATATTAAATAAATCTCCAGTTTTTTTAATCATTTGGAGCTTTCTATTACCCGACATTTTTTACGTATTAATAAACTTCAGTTTCCAACTAAAATTTAACTTAAAACCGCAATTAGTGTAAAATGACCTATTCATGGTTGTATCTAATAATTATTTAATAAATAAGAAATAAATAACTTACAAGGAAACGCAATAACACTCATACTCGGGTACTAACAGAATGCCAACTAGCAAGTGTTGTGTTTTTGAAAAGGGATGAGGTAAGACAGTGCCACAACCATCTCACTGTCACCTTCTGGCTAACTAAACAACTGACCAGATTGCTCCTTCAGCAGGTGTTAAGTGAGGGTAACACTAAGAAATACTGAAATGAAATGCTTTCAAACACAATCCAATAATTTGTCATCAATTCGGAAGATTGGAATTATTCAAAATAGAAACTTAATGAAATATTACATTTTCATTATCTGACTCTGAGGGGATGGGGGAAGTGGGGGGGGGGGGGGGGGGGCATAAACGCAGCATAAACCCAAAATATTAAAAATGTTCATTAAATTTCAAGCTTAGGCTATGGCTCACCGTCTCTGAGCTCCTGAAGGCCTGGCGGACAAGATAACGGCTCACTTACCTGGAAAGAAAGAGATGAAAAGCATGATACAGGACAGGGGATTGATTTATATACAGCGGACATATAACACAATAATATCTAACATAGGCCTAATAATAATAATAATAATGTTATTGGTTTTACGTCCCTCTTAACTACTGAGACTTTTAGAGATGCCGGGGACACCAAGAGCCTGCTGATGAGCCAGCTTGGTATCCTAGGCGAAACGCCACACAAGACACGGCACAAACCTAGAAACTTTGCTGATTTTTAATTAATTAATTAATTAATTAATCACTTAAATGAATAAGTAAATGAATAAATGAATATATATATATAAATAAAATAAAATGAATAAATAAATTAATGAATAAATAAATAATAGGCCTACTTACTACAGTATATACCATGCAGCAAAATGTAGTAATGAGATTGAGAATGAGAATGAGAATGAAAATGAGAATGCGAACGAGAATGACAATGACAATGAGAATAAGAATAATTGATGTATCACTCATCACTTACTCCTTGTCCACACGGTCGGTGATAGTGGAAAGCTTATTTAACTCGGAACTACATCAGTCTGTCGGTGTTGCAAATCGAAGAATCATTATTTGCACAAAACCTTCTGTGTAGTCCATAGGTTAATACAGAATGCCAAATGGCGCCAATAATCTCAATGTGCTCAATAGCAGGTCCTTAATTATGTAGCAAGAGATACGGCACTCCTAACGGGGAGAAGGGCTGAGAGAGTCAACTCAAAATTATTCCAAAAACATGGAAAAGACAAAGCTGCCCTCGTGTGATAGAAACAGAAAACCAAATACACCCCTAGTGGTTTTACATAAGTTCTGTATTTAATGAATAATTATATTGTTTCACGCACCATTAGTTGAAGTAATTGTAACCTCTAACTTTCACAGCTAAAATGAATTCCTACGAGCTGAGCACATACAATCACCCTGTTCTTTCAAAATTTCTTCGTGGCTTTGACCGCGGTAATTGAAATTATTTTGACAATGAGCAGTGGATTACAATGATGGAATGGATGAAATGGACAAACAAAAAACCTTGATGTTCTCAGTAGAAGAGTCCGGAAACATTCCAACCGTCCTCTCATTGAGTTAAACGGACCTTCTGTGTTGAGGAACTTGCTGCGTCATGCTCGTTGGGCCCAGCCCTCTTCATCCAATCTAGTGTCACAGCGGTGATGGGCAATCATCTTAGCTAATTTTACATTTTCATTATGCCTCAAATTGTGCAACACTTTACAATTTGCTCAACGCTACGAACAAAATGAAGGAAGGCCATTATTCTCCTCGCCTTCCTCTGCTGTGACCAGAGGGGCACGAACCTTGGAAGTCTCTGTCACGAAGCTTTAAGCTGCCTGCTCGCCAGACTGCCTTCACAAAAGAGCGATTTATCTATTGTGTTGGGATATGAGTGGCGGGGTTTGTTTGTTATGATCTGACTGACATACACTGGATCGGGCCAACACGGATTAAGGCGGAGATATTCAATCCAGACTCGATACAGAGTGGGAGAGGATTTTCTGTATGGTTTATGAAGCACTCTATGAACATGGCTTTCAAGAGACCCTCACACTTCATATCATGAAAAAATATGCTGCCAAGAAAGGTTTGTATGGGTGATTAATTGTCAATTTCTGGGAATACTTTGCATATTTAGAGTTTTCTTAAAATGTTCCCTGAAGTCGAAACGGTGTCTCGCTTAATGTGAACGTGTTCTTCAAACTTCCTTAAGAAAGGCTTCAAAATTTGATCCTTGTTCTGTAAGTAAACTTGAACAGCATATTCAATAATACTTCGCCTATTGACTAATGTTACTAGTTATGCTCATCTTTTTGATGCCAGTACAATATTTAGCCTAAATCATATGGGCTACCATTAATAATATTATCGATAAATGGCATACTTGCGAACTCGATGTTGGGACAGTTGGCAACTGATCAATTTAAAAATTCAGTGTGTTTGAAATTATGAGGTAAATTATTTTCACGTAGTGACTCATGAACGGTAATGAAACCCTCACCCTTCACCAAAGACATTCAAAGTAACTCCTACTACATTCCAGGTATCAAGTAGTGACATCTGTAAATACATTCTAGTACCATGGGTAATCGCTGATTACAGCACATGTCTACCACAAACCACAGCACAGTCAACGCTCTCCAGGCTCTCAGCTAGAGGAGCTATCGAGCTTGTGTGCTATTGGGGAGTAGCATCACCTTCAGCATCGGTTTAAGGGACAATTAAATATTAATTTCCATTACTTCTAAATTGTCGTCATCAACTGAACTACTGATTCGCTCTAATGAAAGGCACCTATTGTTTGCTTGTTTATTATCGTATTATTGCGCAAGTTGCAACATTTTTTTTATATATGAAAGTAGGATTGTGAGATGAATCAGAGGTTTTGTGTGTATGTGTGTCCCTCTGTTTGTCTCTCCTAATTTATGAAAACCTTCATAGAGTTCCACAAAAACTGATATGTACCAATTTTCCCTTGGGAATATCTGACTAGGCCTGATCCTATTTTCAAATCTGCCATTACTGCCAACTACAAATGAGACGTCTGACTCTTGAAACCTTAGTTCCGAAACAATTCACAAAGATCATATGAAATTCAACACATTGATACAAAAAGCAAGGAAAAATAGTTTTAAAATATTGCAGAATCTTCGTTTTGAATATCATGCTCATCTGCCTATATGAAATTCACCGTCTAATTAACTTTGAATTTCTAAACTCTGTAAAAGAGATAACATACGTGAGAGACGTCCCTGTTACCAGATAGTCTGATATCATCATCGGCTTTAACTCGAATCCGAGTATAAATCTTCTTCCTTCAGTCCAGTTTGTGGATGTGTTTACGGTGACTAAGGAGTCCAATCCTGGCATGGAACAAGCGTCCACATAAGTCACATAGTATTGCTGGAGGAGGACGTGGTTGGGCTGCTCGAAGTTTCCTAACTTGACGCTTGGCCTCTTCAAGTGTGCATCGATCCCTTTCAAACGTTTTTACAGTATCCGAGATGATACGGCACCAAGTTGAGCGGTCTTCAGGCAGCGTGTCCCAGGTTTGTGAATCAAGATCTGTCAATTTCAGGATCTGCTTAAATTGGTCCTTGTAGCGCCTCTTAGGACCACCATGAGGTCCGGTGCCATAGCATAGCTCACCATATAGCATTTGACGAGGTAATCTCACATCATCCATCCGATGGACATAACAAATCCATCTAAATTGGTGACCTATTATGGATGATTCTATGCTGTTGATTTGAGCCTTTTGAAGAACAGCAACATTGGTAATGGGGTCTTCCCATTTAATCCTCAGGATTGATCGAAGTTTTTGTAGGTGGAAGCTCTCAAGCATCCTAAGATCACGTCGGTAAAGGGTCCACGTTTCACAGCCATACAATAATGTAGAAATGACTACTGATTTGTACACCATAAGCTTTGTACTCATGGACAGATCTTTATTCATGAAGACCCGGTGCGCTAATCGTCCATATGCTGCATGGGCTGCGCCAATTCTCTTATCCACATCCTGCTCACAGGTACAGCTCACAGAAATGGTACTGCCCAGGTACGAGAAGTGGTCTACCTTTTCTAATGGCAAATTTGAGATGGCGATATTGAACTGAGGAGGAGGTGTGCCTGGTGAAGGTTGTGCCAAGTCTGTAGTCTTATTGACATTTATGGTAAGACCAAAGCGATCACATGCACTTTTGTATCAATTAACTGACTCTTGCAGCTCCTCTGGTGTGAGAGTTGGTGACGCAGCATCATCTGCATACAGCATATTAGTAACATTAGTAACCTGAGTTTTCCTCAAGGAGCGGAGACGAGTTAGGTTGAATAGCCCTCCATCAAAACGACACTTGACCTCCACCCCTGAGATGTTTGTGGGTGAATCATAAAGCATTGCAGCCAAGTACAGCGCAAAAAGCGTTGGAGCCAATACACATCCTTGTTTCAGTCCATGGGTAATAGGAAATTCATCGGACATCTTATTCTGATGGCAAACCTGACTTGTCATGCCACCATGGAGAGCCTTGATAAGATATACAAAACGCGGAGGGCAACCAACCCGCTTCAGCACCGCCCATATGGCTAGCCTTGGAACCGAATCAAATGCCTTTTCCAAATCATAAAAGACTGAAAAGAGTGGATTCTGTTGTTCTCTACAGTTTTCTTGTAGCTGTGTCACACGGAAGAACAAGTCAATTGTGCTTCTGGAAGCTCTAAATCCGCATTGTTACTCTGGGAGAATCTTCTCAGAGATAACCTCGAGGCGGTTAAGTAGAATTCTTGCAAGAATCTTCCCCACAACTGATAGCAGTGCTATACCACGGTAGTTGCCACAAACACTGCGATCACCCTTTTTAAAGATAGTGAAGATAGTGGCATTCTGTGGGTCTCCAGGTACCTTTCTTGATTCCCATATTCTGAGGATAAGGGTGAAAACCCTTGTTTTGAGGGAATGACCTCCGGCTTGAATTAGTTCCAGAGGGATGTTATCTGGGCCAGGTGCCTTTCTGGGTTTCAATTGGGTGAGAGCTCCACTGAATTCATAATAAGTAGGTGGTACTGCCAACCACAGTTTTTCAGGTTGTTGCGGCACATCACAAAGGAAGTTTTCAGCAGCTGATGATGGACGATTTAGGAGATTGGAGAAGTGCTCCTTCCAGCGTTCCAAGATTTCTTGACTATCAGTGAAGGTTGTAGAATTATCAGCGCTTTTCAGTGTGCCTCAAGTCTCGAGCATCCGAGAGTCTCTGCAGTTCCTGAGCCTTCTGTTGCCACCAAGTATTTTTAATTTGCCTTATCTGTGTCTGAAAGAAGATCACACATAACCGCCTTCTTGTATCTATACAATATTTAATTCAACAACCCATGTTGCAACTGAGTGATAATAAAGAAAATTGACAAAGTCGAATTTTTAAGAGGTTTACTTCTCTGAAGTCGCTGGCCAACACTCATTATATCATCATAATCTAGCGATTTAGGTTGTATTAGGTTGTATTACAATGTAAATGCACTATTGAAAAATTATTTTCACATTCTGAAGATCCTCTGATTGAGGGCATTGCACAAGAGACCCACTTGACAAAAGAAAAAGAAAAAAGTTTACATTTCAAATGCTTGCAGCTGTTCCATAATTTAGACTTAACGGTCATCGAAAGAGCTTCAATGTAAAACTGAAAGAAGGAACCTGTAGTATTTCGTGAAGTTTCAAAGTAACACAGCAATGAGTCCATTAGATTAGATTCCCATTAACGAAAATAAATTTATCTGAGGCAGATATCACATCGATTACATGCGACACAGTCCACGCTAGCCCACGCAGATAAAGTATCAACACCTCGGTAGATCACTTTCATCTTCCCGCCCATTTGAAGCAGAAATAGTAATTAAAAATATATCTGATGTTAGTGAACACTGCCGTACGATAAACATTCCACTCCAAGCCCACACTGTCAGAATATAACAGACGCGATAGTACTAAACAACCACCACTGAAGCTAATATTGCATTGTATTGTATTAAATAGTATTGCATGGCAAAGCATTGTAGGCTATTATATTTTGTTTTGTTGTATTATATGGTAATGTTTTGTAGGCTAGTGCATTGTTGTGTAAATATTATAATGCATTGCATTGCACGGTTCGTTTTTGTTCTTTGCGTTTTGTGATTTGTGTGTTTCTTTTTTATTGTTCTTTGTTTATGTTTTGTTCCGCTTTGTATTGTATTGGTTTGCCTTGCACTGTTTTGGATTGCATTGTTTTGCATTGTACTGTTTTGGATTGCACTGCTTTGCATTTAATTGCATTGTATTGATTTGTATTGTATTGTGTTTTATTGGTTTGCCTTGCACTGTTTGGATTGCATTGTTGTGTATTGTATTTCATTGCATTGCATTGTATTGTTTTGCATGGCACTGTTTTGGATTGCATCGTTTTGTATTGTATTGCATTGTATTGTTTTGTATGGTGTTGCAATGTATTGGATTGCATTGCACTGCTTTGGATTGCATTGTTTTGTATTGTATTTCATTGCATTGCATTGTATCGTTTTGCATGGCACTGTTTTGGATTGCATCGTTTTGTATTGTATTGCATTGTATTGTTTTGTATTGTATTGCAATGTATTGGATTGCATTGCACTGCTTTGGATTGCATTGCTTTGTATTGTATTGCATTGTATTGTTTTGCATTGTTTTGCTTTGTATTGTATTGCATTTCACTGCTTTGGATTACATTGCTTTGTATTGTATTGCATTGTATTGTTTTGCATTGTTTTGTATTGTATTGTATTGCATTGCACTGTTTTGGATTGCATCGTTTTGTATTGTATTGCATTGTATTGTTTTGTATTGTATTGCAATGTATTGGATTGCATTGCACTGCTTTGGATTGCATTGCTTTGTATTGTATTGCATTGTATTGTTTTGCATTGTTTTGCATTGTATTGTATTGCATTGCACTGCTTTTGATTGCATTGCTTTGTATTGTATTGCATTGTATTGTTTTGCATTGTTTTGTATTGTATTGTATTGCATTGCACTGCTTTGGATTGCATTGCTTTGTATTGTATTGCATTGTATTGTTTTGCATTGTTTTGTATTGTATTGTATTGTATTGTTTTGTATTGTATTGCAATGTATTGGATTGCATTGCACTGCTTTGGATTGCATTGCTTTGTATTGTATTGCATTGTATTGTTTTGCATTGTTTTACATTGTATTGTATTGTACTACTATCGGAAGTACCCGTTCTTCAAAAGGCCTTTGTATTTTAAAGATAAACATCAGAATTGCACGATAATGTAGCCTATTACGTTGTCAAGTATTTGTTAATTAACCGCATAATTAGCAAAGTAAATATTATGACACCAGAATAGCTGAATGGCTAGTAGTGAGTGGTAGTGATTTCATAAATTTAAACAGACACAACAGCATTTTCCAAGATATTTTTGTTTTATTTCCCTAGTCCCCAACCTCTGATATTGATATTCAACATAAAATAGGCCTACAGATGTTATGAAGTTGTCAATCAATATGGATTTCCTCCCACATTCTGGATTCATGTAGGCCTATTATGGCCATTTGTTCCTCATAATTTCAAAGAAAATGAAAATTAACTATTTTGCCTGTAAAAAAACTATAAATTGAATTACATCACATTTATGAAGGTAGAAAAAAATATTTGTCTACCAGAACGCCAAAAATGTTTTTGATTTCATATGTTCGCACTTTTCCTAAGTAACCTTTGATATCCAACGATAATACATTTCAGCGTTTGGCTCTTGAGGAAGCAGGGGAATCTGTGATAAGTGAGAGTGCGAGTGAGGGATTTTCTATTTATAAAGAAAGGTTATTGTTTTGAATGCTTAAAATATACATCAGAGAATGATGACACCTAGTGAGTTACTAACCTAAACATTTCGTGTAAAAACGAAATATGCTTCAAATCCTACGCACACATAAAATCTTATGGAGGCCTATGTCCAAAATAAGTACAGGAGGAACAATGGAATATAAAATAGAAGTTCAACACAACTCTATATTATAGAATAGAATGGTTGACTGATTTTCGAGTTACATGAGTATCCAAGCCTTTAATACGAACTGTCTTGAACTTCAGTCTACGCCATTAACCCCAAATTACAATATCGTGCAGATTATTAATATTGATGGTCGATGCTTCAATAAAGGGATATAACAGCCTCCTTGATGCCAGATTATCAGAAAAATATTATTTGAACTTAATCAATACAAAAATCTAGTCATTGTTTTTTTAAATGACACCAGTAAATGTTGACTCTCTGTTGGTGTATGTGGAAGGAGCCAACATTTGAAGAGGAATACAACAACATTACGATTATCAGTTAGCAATGGATATTAGATATGAACATAATTTAAATGGCAATCATCTATCAGAGAAAACAACATGAAAACGAGCTGAATTTCAAGAAGAGTTCGTAGTGCACGTCAGTACAATATTGATGACTTGGATACTATAAAATCTCGATTAAAAATTTGTGAATTGAGATTTATGATGCTCTTTGACGGAATGCAGAAACATCGTTGGAGCGTATTGTTGCAAATGAGCTAAAATCCTCATCCAAAGCAATGAACTGTGACAACAGAAAATAATAATAATAATAATAATAATAATAATAATAATGAAAATCCACAGCCTGCTTCCAGTCTCCGACCGGGGCAGGAATGGAATGAATGAAGCTCCCATCTAGCGGCGAGGATATGAACTGTGCCGGTTGCCGAGGTCTGACGCACTCCTCTGGGGCAATGATTAAATAAATGACAGATGAAATGAAATGATAGTGGAGAGTGTTGCTGGAATGAAATTTTTACAGGGAAAACCGGAGTACCCGGAGAAAAACCTGTCTGCCTCCGTTTTGTCCAGCACAGATCTCACATGGAGTGACCGGGATTTAAACCACGGACCCAGCGGTGAGAGGCCGGCGTGCTGCCGCCTAAGCCGCGGAGGCTTCAGTAATAATAATAATAATAATAATAATAATAATGTCGCCTCCGTAGCGTAGCGGTCAGCTTGGTTAACTGCCGCCCCGGAGGTCCAGGGTTCGATTCCCGGCTCTGCCACGAAATTTGAAAAGTGGTATGAGGACTGGAACGGGGTCTTCTCAGCCTCGGGTGGTCCAAATGACTAGAGGGGGTTCGATTCCCACCTCAGTCATCCTCGAAGTGGTTTTCCGTGGTTTCCCACTTCTTCTTCGGGCAAATGCCAGGATGTACCTCCTGCAAGGCCACGGCCACCTCCTTCCCTCTTCCTAGCCTATCCATCCCAATCTTCCCTTCCCTTCCCTTCCCTTCCCTTCCCTTCCCTCTTGAGGCCCCTGTTCGCTTTGCAGGTGAGGCAACCTGGGCGAAGTGCTGATCACACCTCACCAGTTATATCCATTCCAACCAATTGTTCCCAGCTCTAGGACACTGCCTGGAAAGGCGGTAGTGGTGAGTTCCCTCGCTGAGTCCGTGGGAACCACTAACCTGGAGGGTAAAATTGACTAAAATAATAATAATAATAATGATAATAATAATAATATCGTATGGCCTCGGGGGCCGGGTGCAAGCTTTGTTATTTGACACCCAGAGGGTAGCTTGCATGTCGAATTTCGTTGTTCCTTGAAGCACTATGAAAGTCAAGGAGGTTAGATATCTAAGCTCCTTGAACACTATAGCACTTTCTAGTAGAGAAATGAGGAACTTTGTGCTGGCGGAAACTCTCGAGTTTAATTTTGCCATTATGAACACGGCCTACTGATCAAATGGGTTCTTTGACATGCCAATATCGTATGGCATGAGTGTCTGTGATTTTTGCCGCCTTTCAAAAATCACTTACTACGGCTAGGAGCGAACCTGCAAGCTTGGGGTTAGTAGACCGACACGTTAACCACTCACCCACCGAGACAAGCACAACACAAAATAAAGCACCTATACAGAATGTTCTAGAATTCTTATTACACTTTGCTAGCGGGTTGTAGAGAGGACACAGCAGATAACATCTGCATGCGGAACTCATGCCTTCAAACGCACTGCTTCGATGTCACATCGATGAGAAGTTCGAATCAGAACGTACCATCTTGATACTAGTATATAGGTGACAAGGTCAAATAAATTTCGCACCTCCCCCATCATATTCCCATCAGAACATCATTCGCAGATACACTGTGTGCAACGACGTTCACGATCGTCACATCGAGCAGCTCTTGTAGTGCATCCAGGTACGAGCTCTATCATCCAGGTGATCTCTGCATGGTATTATTAGCATCAGTATGTTCTTTGCTTTTATCTAATTTGTTTTACACAATAATACTGCAATGAGCATATAACATAATGTAACCGGTTTGTAAAAATAAATTATTCAAACATATTCAATAGTGTTCTGGTTCGAAAGTCTCATCCATGTAGCGGGGAACTGGTTGGTTTCCGGGCAGAGTTCCTCTTGTAAATGTCATCTGCTGGGTGCTCTCTACAAGCCCTAGACGTGTGTGATACGAAATCCAGAACACCCTATATATACCGTATGTATGTCTACTCATTATTCCCGTTCTCAACAGGGTCGGGGATGAGATACGACGAAAGGCTGTGTTGTGGGTGTTTTGTACGGCCGAATGCCCTTCCTAACACCAATCTCATGAGAGGAGTTAATGAGAAATGAACTGAATGAAGATGAATGAAACAGGGCAAGGATGTGGAAGGAAGCGGCCGTGACCTGTCAGAAGGCGCCAACCCAGCATTAGCCTGGAGTTGAAAATGGGACACCACGGAAACCAATTCAGGGGTTAGAAGCCACGTCTACTGAGTCCGCTGATAGCTCGGCCCCGTGGCCTAACGCTGCACGTTATCGAGCGTAGCTACCGCTGTCGGTATCCTGAATATCCAGGTAATGCTTGTTAATTCTGCAGAAGGGATTTATATGTTTCACTTAAGTTCTTTAGACTGCGATGATGTTTAATATCGCATGCTGTTTGGTATTTGATATTACATGAAGAGGGTCAACCCTTAGGCGTGGAAACTTCTGACCATTATAACGTATCTCTACTAAGTATAAAACAAAGTACCCGATTCTTGGATGTTACGGGTAAACTCGAGAACCAATGAATGGATTTTGATGCGGTTTTCACCATTCTCTAAAGGATATCTCGAGGATGATTTCTGTAAAAAATAATTCATTTATGATTAAAGGAAGCCGAGCAGTAACGATTTCAGTCGAAAAAAATACTGGCGTCCGAGCGTTTTGTAAGCTCACGCTGGGCAAACCGTTAAAAATATCTAAATACTATGAGTGTAAGAATTGTTCAGCATGAAAAGTTCTACAAAAAAGTTCGCGAGAGCATATGTCTATCTTCAATACATCGCCCACTATAAGTGTTTTTACGTTTTAATTTCTTCCAACCATGTCCATTCAACTACTGAGGAGACAGTTTATGAGCTAGCTAAGGGCGAGTCTATCATACCTGTTACAACCTAGCTAGCGGGCGAACCTATTGCCCCAGATACAGCCAGCAGCAAACCGTCGAGTCGTGTTGAGTTAAGACTTCTGAGAAGGGTGGTTGTGTTTGGAGTTTCCCTGCAAGTGCGACTCGGGTTTTCTAAATTTCGCCTGTGAAACACAATCAAGTTAAGATTGGACGGAAGGGGGATTTGAGTTTCATTCACCTCGCCATTCCCTGGAAGTGCAACTCTCATTTCGCCTGTGAACTTTTCGTTCCGCAAAATTCCCAGTCAATTTAAGATTGGACGGAAGGGCGATTATATTATATTAAATTATACTGATGGGCGTATAATCTCTACTTGGTATAAAACAAAGTCCCAGATTCTTGGATGTCACGAGTTATCTCGAGAACCACTGAATGGATTTTGATGCGGTTTTCATCATTTTGTAAAGGATATCTCGAGGAAGGCTTTTGTAGAAAATAATTTATGACCAAAGGAAATCAACCACTAGCGATTTCAGTGAAATGGTCGGGAAAAACCTGGCGTTCGTGCGCTTTTTAAGCTTACGTTGGGCAGTCAATTAAACATATCTATATACTATGAGTGTAAGAATTGTTCAGCATGAAAAGTTCTACAAAAAAGCCCGGGAGAGCATATATCTATCTTCAATACATCGCTTACTATAAGTGTTTTTACGTTTTCCTTTCTTCCAACAATCTTCATTCAGTCACTGACGCGACAGTTTACGAGCTAGCTAGCGGACGAGCTTATTGCCCCAGATACAGCCAGCAGCAAACTGTCCAGTTGTGTTGAGTTAAAAACTTTAGAGAAGAGTGGTTGTGTTTGGAGTTTCCCTGGAAGTGCATCTCGGCTTTTCTTCATTTCGCCTGTGAACTTTTCGTTCCGCAAAATTCACAGTCAAATTAAGATTGGACGGAAGGGGGATTTGTGTTTCATGCACCTCGCCATTCTTAAATTACCTCTGACAAGAATTTGTTGTACATGCATCTCCTTGATAATAGGCTATAATTAATAGTCAAGTCAGTGATTTTAACCCATCATGCCGAGACGTAAAACGGATATTGGTCGTTGTTCATTGACATTGGAAAAAGCGCTTATCACGTAATGCATTCATAACTGTTCCCGGGCGAAGCTGGGTTGGGTTGCTAGTGACGTATAAAATGTGAGTATCAACATGTACCCCTAGGTTATAGAAGATCGTATCTCCACAACCTCATGGTATAGTTGATACTATTCTTAGCTGTCACACCTGAGGTATGGGTTCAATTCTCGACTCTACCAAGAATTTAATTTCCGGTCAAAGGGCAAGAGCGGTTTGCACTCAGCCTCGTGAGGCACAACTGAGTATATGTGAAGATCTATGCCATCCTAGAAGTCGTTTTCCGTGGTTGATGGTTTCTATTGGCAAATGCCCGGATGGCCACGGCCATCTTCTACCTGTACCCTCAATCACTATCATGAAATACGCCAAAACCCTCCAACACCTCAGTCTGTACAGGGCATATGGACCGCCTCATGGTGTAGCGGCTAATATTCTTGGCTGTCGCCCCGTAGGTACAGGGCAATTCCTGGCTCTGCCAAGTAATGCAATTCCAGTCTGAAGGCTCGTGACGCAAAACTGAGTAGAGGTGGGTTCGATTCTCACCTCAGTCATCCTGGAAGTGTTTTTCCATGATTTTCCACTTCTAGTCCAAGCGAATGCTAGTATAGTTCCTAACGTAAGACCTCGGCCGCCTTCTTCTCAAACCTTACCTGAATTACAAATACACACTACTACAGTCACCACAACAATACAGGTTATAATGGCCATAAATTCTGTCAGTAAAATCTAAACGCACTATAGCATGGTAATTGTGAATAAAAAAACGTGGCAACGCTGTATGTCGTCGTCCACAATGTCACCTTCACGACTCCGCCAGTAACCAGTTTGCAGTGTGATATTAGCAGGCAGCAGTGAAAGATGAAGTGGGGAATGTATGCGAATCGTATCGCAGTGTTGGCGTTATTTCGTTGCGTGAATGGAGCTAAGGAAATTGTTCCTACGCTAAAACCTCTTGGTTAAAATGAATGATTTGGGCAATAACATGGTTTAAACAAATGGGTGCAACTATTGATCGCATCAGATCAGGCCGTCCTAAGTGTGTACGCATAAAATAAATTCTGAATGCTGTTCGTACAAGGAGAAAGTTCCATGAGTGCAGCGCGGATATAACCTGCTTCTGTCATTGTATGGTGGTTGGTTTCCTGGCGAGGAGCATCGGAGGTGCATTTCTGCGAAGATGAAGTTGTCTACCAGACAATGTTGGAAAAGGTCACCTGCAGACTGGCATACTGGAAGTCCGTACCTCAATCCATTGGATTATTCTCTGTAGCAGAAACTCGAGGAGATAGCATCTAAAAAACGGCACCGTAATATTGACATGTAAAAAAAAAACAATCACGTCAGCTGACAAAAAAAACACTTGACACGATTCGTACAGCTATTGACGAGTGACCCCAACGTCTTCGTCACTGTGTTCCGCACATGTTGATAATTTCGAATAAAAGTATGTTCATTCTGTAGCATTTCTCGTGTTCTATCAGAATATATGTATATTAATGGGTTTGCATAGTCTTATTTAGTAGTAATATGCATTGAAAGTACTGACAGAACTTATGGCAGTACTGTGCATATATCACACACACAAATACACGGGACGAAATGACCACGATCTCCAAGCTCCTCACATGAAACAACAACAACAACAACATGACATATTATAGGCTATATCAGACATAGGATGGTATTTCTGACTCAAAAATGGCGTTAAACCATCTCCCACTTCTGTCTGTACCTGACTTATAACAGACATGGGATTGTTTTGCTGTGACATACACCGTACCTAGGACGGTATTGCTGTCACGAAGAAGGTGTGAATTCAGTCTTCATGGCCACAGCCAGGATCCTGTTGTTCCACACACCTATCTTCGCCCCTGATAAGCCTCACTGCATAAATACGCAAGGTTGAACAATTGCAAAAATGAGGGTGTGGTCCGTTTACATAACATTGTTCTCGAGCCAATCTGAACACAATGCAATCACTAGTCCGTCCAGACTCATTCAGCTACATGGCAGTTATACGTCATTGAGTTCAGAGATAATCATACCCGTGTTCCATCCTGGAGGCCACATTAGCAACCCATTCATGTGCTGCAGGTACATGTTTATCGGACTATATTCAGCTTCAGTTTTGTTGTTTGCTGTGGTTTTATGTAAGGGCCTGGGATATCGCTGTCATTAGCCCGTGTACTTGAGTGTGTGTGCAATGTGGCAGATTAGTTATTATTATAATACTAGTGTGTGAATTTATAACTAGGCCTAGAATTGGTGAGATGTGGCTCTATCTGGAATCTTCTTCTACACTGGCATTAGTCAGGAATTTAAATGATGATCACTCTCCTCAGTCATCCTTACAAGACTGAGTGCACCACGTTTCTTGTGTACCCTGAATTGAATTTCAAAGCAGAACTGGGAATAGAATATATGACCTACAGAAGAAGGGCCTGAATATGTAACCTTATGTCAGGATGAGATAGGAGATTTAGTATTGAGATCAGAAATTGACACAGCATTGGAAGACTCAAGCAGGAACAAAGCACCAGGCATAAATGATATACCGATTGAGTTCCTACGCTGCGTATGTGATGAAGGTCAGATCAGGTTATTTCACTTGGAGTGTTGAATTTAAGAGACAGGTGAGGCACCCTTCGATTTCAAGAAGAATGTTATCATCCCTATACTGAAGAAAACAGGAGCTGACAGATGTTAAGATTACCGTACAATCAGCATGGTCACTCATACTTCAAATATCATGCCTAGAATGATTTATAGGAAGATGGAAAGACAGATAGAAACAGAGTTGGGTCAAGACCAGCTTTGCTTCAGGAGAAACGTAGGAACAAGGTACGCTGTACTAAATCTTAAGCTAATCTTGGAAGGTAAAATAATGAAGGATAAGAGAACGTTCATGGCAGTTTTAGACTTAGAAATGGCTTTTGATAAGGTTTTTTTTTTGTCGTGTGGTCTCCTCAGAGACCGAGTGCAGGTCTTTCTATTCGACGCCCATGGGCGACCTGCGCGTCGGGATGAGAGATGGAATTGATGTGAATGAAATTGAATAAGGATGTGGAAGGAAGCGGCCGTGGCCTGTCAGAAGGTACCGTCTCAGCATTTGCCTGGTGTTGAAAATGGGGAAACCACGGAAAACCATTTCAAGGACGGCCGACGCTGGGGCTCGAACCCACTCGTCTACCGAGTCAGCAGAGAGCTTGGCCCCATGACCTAACACTGCGCTTTAGCCAGCGTAGCCACTACTGTCGGTTTTGATAACGTTAATTGGAGTAAGTTATTTGATATTTTGGAATAAAGTACAAGGATATGGGTGCTCTACAATCCATACAGAAACCAGACGGCAGTTATTGGAGCCGAAGGACATGAGAGAGAAGCTGGTATTCATAAAGGTGTAAGGCAAGGCTGCAACTTATCACCCACACTTTTCAATCTATACATTGAACAGGCAATGAAGGAAATTGAAGAAACATTCAAAGTAGGAGTAAAGACCAAGGAGAAATAATTTGTAACGCAAAATTATTGAAATGCAGCCAAAATAAATCAGAAACCCCTATGGTCGTCGAATTGGCAGGTGAAAAGCTACAGGAAATAGGAGACTTGTGTTACTTAGGAAGCAAAATAACCAGTGATGGGCGAAGCAAAGAGGATATAAAAAGTAGGTAAGCAAGCCAAGGAAAGCATTATTACACAAAAGGAATCTGTTGACATGGAATATATACTTAGGTATTAGGAAGTCATCTTTGAAACCCTTTGGCTGGAGCGTGGCACTCTATGGAAGTGAAACTTGGACTGTTGGAGCAGCAGAAAAGACGAGAACCGAAGTCTTTGAAATGTGGTGTTACTGGAGATTGATGAAGATCAGATGGGTATAAAGGGTTGCAATGAAGAGGTATTAAGACGATTGGGAGAGGAGAGATATTAATTGTGGCACCTGCTTATGAAGAGAAGAGATAGGTTAGTAGGACACATATTAAGACATCCCGGAATAGCAAAATTAATTATGGAAGGAAGGGTCGAGGATAAGAACTGTATGGGGAGACCAAGGTTAGAATATGTTAAACAGGTTTCCTCGGATGTAGGGTGCGTTAACTATGTAGAGATGAAACGTTTAGCTCAGAACAGGGAAGCATGGAGGGCTGCATCAAATCAGTCAACAGACTGAAGACCCAAACAACAATGTCATAGAAGATCGCAGCTCCATTCTTATGGACACCCCCACCCCCTTGGCACCACAGCCCATGAAGAGCCATGACCTGGCAAGCAACCGCTGCCCAGCCTTTTAGCTTACCGATTGTGGGGTGACGCGTGGTCAGCGCATCGGATCCCCTTGGCCGTTAATCTTGGTTTCGTGACCGAGGTGCTGCCTCACTGTCAGACAGCTATTCAATATCCTCAAGAGGCTATGTGCAGCCCGTACCAGCCCTCATGTCAGTTTCTAAAATCCCTGGTGGAGCCGGGAATCGAACCCGTGGGATTTGGGTGAGAACCAGGCGCGCTACACCATTGGGCCGGCAAAAAGATTTTTGAAGGTCAGTATTTGTCTAGAAATACCAGTATAACTAGCCGAAAAATATTACTAGATTTACTCTGCAGATTGAGGGGCATGACAGTCTGAGCAGTTTGAACACGAATGGTCCGTGCTGCGAATCTCTACCTTTGGCTTCGGTGGCGTAGTCGGTAGCATGCTGAGCTTCTATGCCCAAGATAGCGGGTTCAAACCCGGCCGAAGCCGTCGGATTTTTTAAGAGCGTTAAAAATCCCTCAGTATGCCTTCCTTCGGAGGGGAAGTAAAGCCGGCGGTCCCATGTCATAGATTTATGGCATGTTAAAGATCCTTCCACTAATTGCACCTGTGTGAAGCTAAATTGGATAGGTTAAGAACGTAAACAACGCTCTTAGGTTTCTATGTTCGTTGCCAAGAGCCGACTGCGGCGGCGTCTAGTAGCTCAGTTCTGAACTTGGCCTAAAAGTCGCTGACGGTGGCGCTTGGCGGCAAAAGTAGGAACTATTTGAAAAATTCTTAGTTGCAGTACTTAAATTAACAAACAGATAACACACACTAATACAGTCATCACAATTAACACCGGTTATCAGACAGATTCTACACACACCCAAAGTACACGGGGCTACATGACCGCGTTGTCGCAGCCCCTAAACTTAAGAACCAACCAACCAATCTCTACCTTAGCAGTGTAGACGATGGTTATCACTTATGGCAGAGATAGATAAACGCAGTATACACACGCGAAGTGCTTGAGTACGATTTTTTGATGTGTAACATCTTTCCGCTCGGTTGCTGGATAGTTTTGTGGGAGTGATTTTGAAAATTGGGGACGGAAGTGGATTGGAACGATCGAGCTGGCAGTGGTGGATCGAACGGAAGTATGCACTGCCCGCTCGATCGATCGAACGGAAGTGTACTAGCTGCCAGTGGTGGAAAATGGAAGTATGCACTGCCCGCTCGATCAATCGAACGGAAGTGTACTAGCTGGCAGTGGTGGAAAATGGAAGTATGCACTGACCGCTCGATCGATCGAATGGAAGTGTACTAGCTGGCAGTGGTGGAAAACGGAAGTATGCACTGCCCGCTCGATCGATCGATCCAGCGAGCAGTAGTAAGACCCAGCTGGCAGTGGTACGAGAAATTGATACCATGACGTACTCTCGGCCATGTGGAATGTATGTGACATACTGAACGGAAAACGCTCATGCGAACTCTGGTGTCAAGTGATTGAAACAAATGACATGATACATGTTCGAAGTCTTCGTATCAGTATTTAAATGGTAAATTGCCTCAATATCAAACATTGTAAGTAGTCAGCATTGCCCTTATGGTGTTTCTGCACAATGGCTATTCAAATATTAACCCACATAACGGTAATATAATCGTTGTGGTTATACGAGAATTGAGCAAGCCTTCATGAACTATCGGTATTACTGGATATATTCTCTTTACTCACAAGAGGGATTCATAAGGCATTTTAAACTCAGTTTCACGCAGGAACATTATCGAAACAAGCAAAATATAAATGAAACTTAATTTCGTAATGCAGTATTATTGGAACGTGGAAATAAGTCACCATCTTGTGCACAAAATTTGCGTAGTCTAAATAGCCGTGGGGTTAGTGCTTATGACTGTGAATCTAGAGATCTTGGGTTCGAATCCCGGGCGGGGAAGATATTTTTGCTACCAGATTATCTTTTTAAACGATATTTATCATATCAATATGACTCATTTCAACAGAATCCATATGAAATTACGTGCTGGTCTGTAAATGAAGAGGACCTGTTTATAAGGAATTTAAGGTTATGAGCGGTGTCGCGTCTATTAATCTAGTTGATCCATATCGTATTCTTTATTTAGCCTAGTGCTGGTGGAAGCTACAAATCATCTAATAAAATGAGTTCCGTATTATAAACTACAATATCTGTAAAACACTCCCTTTTACAATAGATTAATATTTGTGCCAATAATTGTATAAAACACCGGTGTATCAACAATTTCACGTGAGGTTTCTTCTATGTCAGACGTTACACATCATATGCGACTACTGTAAGGCTCGTAATTTTTTATTTTATAATTATGTTTCCCTAGTTCAGGGCCTCTCCAACAAGTAAATTTTCACGCGTGCAAACCGAGGCGCAGAAGTTCTGTGCATTGTACCAGCGATTTTGGCTCGAGAAGACTCGGCTAAGCTCGGCTCAACTAGGTTTGAATGGTTAGACGCTGCAGAGATATACTGTAGAGAGTACAGTGGTAGGCGACTTGTTTATAAGTGAAATAGCTAAGCGCAAGACAACTTCATAATTAAGGAATAACTTGCTCCTAAGAAGCAAAGACTTCCGAAAGTCCATATAAATCACACTTTCTCAATACAGTACGTTGCCAGTCGTGATGACAGAGCCACATGCCTGATCTGCGGTACAAAAATTGAGGTTAAGGAAATCGTCTGTTGAAAGACACTACAACAGGGTGTGGTGAAATCATAGGGTACACCTGACAGGAAGAATTAAGGAAGTTGAAAAATATTGAAGAAGAGCATTCTAAATACACGAATTGAGCTTGTATAAAAGTGTGGATGAAACAGCGGGGAAGGCGAGGAAGAGTAAGACAGGTGGAGCAAGCGAGACAAGCGTAGATAAAAGGGAGACAGCGCTATTGATCAAAATCGAGGAGTGGAGGCTTGCACTGTGGTCAACCTAGCGCAATCGTCTTTTGCACCTCACACCGTGAAATGTACCGGTGCATGATTCAACAACGTTAAAATTAAAAGAATAATTAAGTACTAGCTGAAGTAGACATTGAAATGTGTACAGCTTCGCCCTTTGCAGGGATGACTCAAAAGGAATTCTGGGATGGAATACCATCACGGGTGATCTGACCTTCATGTCACCGAGATCGGGAGTTTCCTTGTCCGTGTAATCCTCATGTAGCCACAAGATTTGTTGTAGTTTTTTAAGGGCTTGAGATACCTTGATCATCAGTCCCACATACCGTCGGGCAACCTGTGTTCCTATTAGTGTGAGCAACTGTATTTATCAGAGTCTCGGACTGGTGTAGGTGCTTCAAAGGAGGTACCATGCCCGTATTTACATGGAGGGTATATGAAAAACTCTGGATATATCCCACAGTCAGAACGACCACTGTCATTCCCTGGGATTTGAACCCTGAATCTCCGCGCCTGTAGCTACCCACACATGCAATCGAGTGTACCTCAACCCGCTTGGCTACACTCATTGGTATGTGAAATATTGCAGACAGGATATTTCGTCATCAGCTCTTTGCCTGGTATCAAGACTGTAATGAACTGCGATCGATTAGCGACGCCTACTGCTGAAATAAACTTCAGAAGTCACTGGAAGGGCTTAGTTGCAAGCTCTCCGTAACTCCTTGCCCTCCTAATTTTGAAGGGACGGCTTGCAGAGATGATACAATTATTTTATTAATAAGTCCAGCACTATCCTGACAAATTTAATGGCATCTGGCTCACTAATTCGAAGTTAAGTTTACAATTGCAGCCTTGGAAAGGTAATTCAAGGGTGATATCGTCAAAGTTTCTCCACTTGTTGTTTAATAGGAAGAGACTAACATTTTATCTACATCTACTAAGTACTTCATTTGTCGTTACTTGAAATGATCTTGAAAGCAAGAGTGCTTTAAAGTGGCCACTGGTGACCATAGCCTTCATTCAGCCACACGACTTAAATCTCGATTCTGACAATGTCTTACTGCCTCCATTACTACTTACAAGTAGCCTAAAGCCGTTGTGTGTGCCTCGCAAAATCCACATATAGCAGTCACTCGTAATGTCTTCTCTTCCTCCAAATTAAAATTAAATGTTTTCATTTCATTGAAAGGGGATCTATGAACACTCGTATTTCAAAATTAATGCAAATATCCTTGAATATTTTAGTCAGAAAGTTCGCAAGTGAACTCCACAATTCTTGTATACCGATAGCAGATATCAATCCAAATTAATATTAATAATACCAATAGTAACCAAAATATTGAACCAGCCAATGCTATCCCTTGCTGACACACAGAAACCAGTATGAAATTAAAAATTTAATTATACACTTAATATCTTCATTTTCTTTATTGAGTTCCTGCTCCTCCACCCTCACTTGCAACGAATAGTGTATCCCCATTTGGAGTATTTGTTTTTATTACTAGTGATAATACTAAGAATAAGAAGAACAATAATATAAATCCAAATTAACATTAATCAAATCAGTCAATTAGACAATCACTTATCAACACATAGTCAAAGGTGAAATTCATGGATGAGGTCTCGGAACCATTTGAATCAAAACTGAGCTCATTCAATGCGATGGACTCTCTCCACCTTTTTTTAAACTGCATATTGGAAAAACGTTATCAGAGAATGGAGGAAGATGGCCAAGAAAAAGGGGACGAATCTCGATTTAGATTTGGTCGCAAACTAAAAGAAGTATACGTCGATTATCTGGCCTTTGCATAATAATGATGATGATAATTGTTGTTTGAAAGGGCCTAACATCAAGGTTATCGGCCCCTAATGGTCTGAGTGATAGCGAAAATGACAATGAAATGGAAACCATAACGAAAACACGTACTAAATGTAACTTAGACTGAAAGCACTCACAAAAGGCAAGTTAAATGAGAAAGACTGACTAAGTGGAATTTAGATGGAAAAGACGCACAAAATGGAGTTTAGATTCAAAATACTTACAAAATGCAAGTTAGATTGGAAATACCCACAACATGCAATGTAGATTCAAAAGACTTGCAAAATAGAATGTAGACTGACCATACTTACAAAATGCAATTGAGGTTGAAAATACTTACAAAATGCAATTGAAATTCAAAATACTCACAAAATGCAATTTAGATTCAAAATTCCACCCCAGATTGAATATACTTGCAAAAGGCGATTGAGGTTGAAAATACTTACAAAATGCAACTGAAATTCAAAACACTCACAAAATGTCAGCCAGCGCCCGCGATGCAAAATAGTTACAAAATGCAATGTAGATTGAAAATACTTACAAAATGCAAGTGAGATCGAAAAGGCTTACAAAATGCAATTTAGATTGAAAATACTCACAAAAGGTAAATGTAGATGGAAAAAAAAAATACAAAATGGAATTTAGATTCAAAATACTCACAAAAAGGCAAGTTAGATTCAAAATACTCACATAATGCAATTATGACTCAAAATACTTACAAAATGCAATTTATATTGAGAAAACTTACAAAATGCAATTTAGGTTGAAAATATTTACAAAATGCAATTGAAATTCAAAATACCCACGAATTGTAATTTAGAGTCAAAATACTTGCAAAAATGCAATTTAGATTGAAAAGGCCGGCAAATTACAATTGGGGTTCAAAATACAGTACTTACAAATTGCAATTGAAATTCAAAATACTCACAAAATGCAAGTGGAAATCAAACTACTTACAAAATGCAATTTAGATTGAAAGTACGTGCAAAATGCAATTTAGATTAAAAAGACTCACAAAACGGAATTTAGATTGAAAAGACGCACAAAATGTAATTGGAAGTGAAAAGACGTACAAAATGTAAAAGAAAAAGAAGGCGGAACCCTCGTCGAATGAGGGATCCGGAGAGATGAGAGAGGGGCCAATTAAGGTGGAAAAGGAAGAGACTCCCTAGGCCTCAGATACCCTAATACCGTCGGGGTTGGAAGAGAACAAGAGTTGACCAAGGGAGGCCGACAGGAAAGATAACAGAGTAAGTGGAAGCAACGCCGGACTCAGCTGGGATCCCTGGCCTTTGCAGATGACTTGACTATTTTTGCCAACAACATCCTAACAGCAATTACAAAGATCAACCGGCTGAGAGAAGCAGCAGAGAGAGTAGGACTACAGAACTCCTTCGAGAAAGGCAATATACATGTCAAATATCAGTGATGGGCACGGATCGATGATCAGAAATGATGGGAATATTGGACGTGTCAAGAAATTTAAATGTATCGGTGAGGTAATCCAACAAACTGAACTGGAACAAGAGGCCGTCAATGACAGGATCTGAAAAATAGACCGGACGTTCCATCTGACGCAAAACATCTATATGAAGAAGGCGTTGAGTAAAGGTGCCAAGCTTAGGTACTAAAGCATGGTATTTAAACCTGAAGGGCAGTATGCTTCGGAGACTTGGACTTTGTGTAGAAAAGGACAAGTCGATAAATTATTATTAAAACGAGAACGAAGCATAACTGGGAACATTTTAACACATGGGTTGATGGCCAAGTAAGATTGAGATCCAATGAAGAACTATACACGAAGATGAAACCAATAGTGTCATCCATCAAAAAGAAAAGATTGCTGTTCTACAGTATGGACACATCTTCCGTATGATTGATGACCAACTGACTAAGAAAATCTGGAATTTCACAAAGCCAAAGGCAACATAAGTAAGATTGTTCCAAGAATGTGAGTAAGACCTGATGCAAATCGGTATTCCAGAAACAAAAATCCACGACAGATATGAATTTTGACAATTGGTTGGAAACTATCATAATTTTGAAGTGTAATCTAAGCCCAGGGGACGGAGAGGGCCTCTACCAGAAGCACGAAAGAAGGCACTGATCGATGGACTCAAGAAATACTGGGAAGATGTTCAGGCCGGTAGAAGAACAAGATCTAGACACAAATGAAACTGATCATGTGCAGTCCATAGAGGCTTAATTCAAATGTAAAATAATAATAATAATAATAATAATAATAACATGTAACATTATGAAGTTAATGTAGCATTTTGATAAAGGGACATTGCATTAGGAGTGTGTCATATGGTCGCAACCCAACTAGAAATATCCCTTCTCCTTGCACGCTGCTCGTGTCATCCTGTCTCTACCTCTCGCTCAAGTTGTGCGCCTTGAGCGAAGCCTTATTCTGTGTCTCGTGTGTGTTCTTAAATT
The DNA here is from genome assembly GCA_946902985.2 of Meconema thalassinum. Taxonomy (NCBI): domain Eukaryota; kingdom Metazoa; phylum Arthropoda; class Insecta; order Orthoptera; family Tettigoniidae; genus Meconema; species Meconema thalassinum. Next base: position 742,501,903 of record OX336389.2, read on the forward strand.
GATCGTAGAATTTCAACGTGGAACTGATAAGAGCCTGATGTGTGTTGAACAATGCCAAGTTCCAAGTACGGTCCAATGATTGCTTGATTAAAACCATAATTGTGATTATTTTGATACATATTCACCAATCCCCGATCTAACTCTCTTTCCATCTCCCGTCCCATATTTCACCTTTGTCATACATTCCTGCCTACTCCTTCATCAAATACTATATACTATAATTGAATATTGTTACAGGAAATTCTGAAGAGCAAACTATACTTTTAAAATCAATGTCATCATAAAATGAAACAAAGAAGTTCAAATTTCTCGCAAACCTACGTAAATTTGCGTTTACATGCTAAATGTAACACCGTGTTTTTCAATTACAAGCATTTTTTGTAATCAGACAATCTTTGGCAACACTGTTCGATAGTATGAACATGCCTTTACAGTGTGTGAAGTGGAGCATAGCTATCTTATATTACACAGATCAATGCGGAACATAGTGGCCAGCTGCGTCCCACCTCGTTCATCAAGTGCAAATAATTAGTACTTACCACTGTGACGTGACCCGCAAACACATGTCGACCACCACTAATCGACATTTAAAGAGCTCGTATCCAATGTGACGAGGAATTAATCGGCAGTAAATCTGAGGAGCGTGCGGAACAAGGCTAGAGGACAAAAGAATACCATTCCCTCCCGCTCGCTCCTGGCCATACCACGGGAGAAAGTAGTAGTTGGGGCATCCTGGGTATCAGCTCCATGTATTTGCGTAATATAATTTATCGTTGTGTAATTTTAACTAAACTTGTTTCAGGTTTCCATTTTGAAATGGGAAATAATGGAAATCTTTTTCTGGGATTGCTGTGGTGGAATTCGAACCACTTTCACATAAAATGCCCTTGCATACCTGAGTGATCTCCGCTCGAGCACTCCAATAAAAATTTTAATCCTGAAGCCAGGACCCTCGAGACAGGAGGACATGGTGACCCCATAAGAGAGGAAGTGAAACCAAGTCTCGTCCTAGATGGCAAGCAGGCATTCTGATAGTTAATTGACAGTGTGAATTCATTCACCATCTAGGTGGAAAGAGCATTCACAGCTACGAAGCGTGAAAGTCTTCTGTAATTTGAAGAATACAAGAAATTTTGTATAAGAAAATGAAGTAAAGACGGACGAAGGAAGAACTTGTATGGACTCTTAACACACGCTCATAATTTATTCTTTGCTTGTAACCACTTCATGCCAAAATAATTCAGCTCTAAGATACTCTAATCGAACTGGGAGGATGACAGTTAATTTTGTGTTTGGTTTGTACACTAAATATTTCGAAATTTGTATCAAGAGTCCTTTGATTGTAATAACAGTGACAATCTGCACAAGCGAAAACAAGTATGAAGTGAGAAATCATCATATTTCAAACAGAGAAGGATTTGTTTTTTGTTTGCTACGATTTTAAATGAGTGGCTCCTGAATAAAGGCAACAATCACAACAAGCATTAGATAAATTCTGAGTGGAAACAATGAGATGATTGAAAGATCAGTGGCGTATAGTGAGGGCAAGCCTGGACAGTGGTAGGAAATTGAAATGGTGTACTCTTGTGACCCTTCATGGTACAGTACACACAGTACTAGTTCCATTTATATATTTTATATATTTACACAATAACACTGGTTATCAGACAGATTCCACACAGGTTCATCCCTCAACATAGGCTACAATTAATTCCTTTATCATCTGTGTGCTAAGAAAATAACCAAAGAGGAAGTCTAACCAAATACAATAAGAATGTTATTGGTCTATTGACACGGCTCCCTCGCATTTGTGCACCCTCAAATGCCAACTGACTGCGTCGGGATCTTATCCTGCAACCTTGGGAACAGCAGGCGAGCACGTTACCGCTGCATCGCGCAGTTGGTCGATCTCTAACCAAATATTAATGAAAGTCACTGTGTTTTACTCAATAATAATGGAAGCATCAGAATTAGGCCTAATTACCCTAGAGTAATATACTTAACATTCGAACATTTGATGGTTCAATAAATAAATAAATAATAAAGCTATCCTGAAGCTTCGCACGAACATTTAGTGCTTATCCGGAGGTGTCACATCGTAACAATGATATCGGAATAATGGTTCTCACTGCCACGTAATTAACATTTTCTGTAGTTTAATTACGTTATCGCGATAGCCAATATTCCATCCGTTGGAATCTCTATAAAGGGAGAAGATTATGCTGAGAGAGCTCCTGGCTACTACGATTTGCTTCAAATGTAGGACGTAGCGCAAGATTCGCTAGATAAGCAGGATCTAGACGGAGTGTATCATGTCAAGCGTCATGAACACAAATTGGCACAATTCGCAACATACACCTAGAAGATTTTTGGAGTTTAATGCTGATATTACTTTGTATATTAACACAAGAGTAATGGAGTCACAACTGACTGCTCTCTTTACTTCATTCCAGTACAGCCGTTATAATGACGCTGGTTATCAGACAGATTCCACACAGACCACAAAGTACACGGGGCTACATGACCACAATGTCGCAAAGCCCCTAAAACACATCAACTCTTCCTTCCTTTACTTTCTGCGTCCACCTCTTTGCGCTGGCAGTTTTGGCTGTCACCGTGGAGGCCCGGGTTCGATTCCCGGCTCTGGCACGACATTTAATTTTGGTTTGAGGCCTGGAGCGGATACATTCAGCCTCGTGAGGAGAAACTGAGAAGAGGCAGGTTCGATTCTCATCTCAGCCGCTCTAAAAGTGGATTTCCGTGGTTTCTCACTTTTTCTATAGGCAAATACCGGGATGGTACCTAACGTAAGGCCACGGCCGTTTCGTACCAAAATCCTACCTCAAATACAAATACACACACTGGTACAGACAACGCAGTGACACTGGTTGTCATGCATATTCTACACACACCCAAATACACGGGGCTAAATCACCACGATGTCATAAAGCTATAATCAAAAATAAAGAAAATAAAAATAAGAACAATATTACTCAACATCTTTACTTCACGCGAGTTGCCGGGCGAGCAACTACTTTCAAAGTGGTCATTTCTCCCGGATTTTCCATACAGGGTAACAAAATACCCTATGCTAGAAACTTTGGGTGAACAAACGTAGGCCAGATTAAGCATGACAGTTTCATAGAACTAGTGATGTACATACTAACTTCACCACGTTGCCCCTGTCCCATGCATTGATGCAAGAGCAACGACAAACATCGGTAAGGTTCCTGTCCACTGTGCCAAAAGTGGTGGTGATGAATCCAAGTTTCGTCGCTTGCCATTTAAGGGTGCTTACATGCAAGACATTTGTGTCAGCAGATATACACACTGGTAGGTTAAAAATCCCCTCCGTCAACTAGGCTTCTCTAAAACCAAGGAATATCAATGTGACGTTAACAACATCTATAAGAACCATTACAAAAACACCACAATAGTTCCGTGCCCAAATGTAGAGTGTAAACTTACAGTGCTCATTCTGCCAGCGAGGTGGGGCGAGTGACGGCATGACGGGCATTGTACTCATCCAATTTAGCTGCCTATGGCAGCCTTGAATTAGCATACGTGTTGAAATTCCGGTCCCAAAAGCACAAGATAGGTAAGTTTGATTCACACCTGGAAGTGGTCTCCGTGGTATTCTATTTCTACTCCAGGCAAAGGTTGGGATAATCTCTAACTTAAGAACACGGGCTGCTCCTTTCCAATCCTAGCTTCAACTACGAACATACCAACTACTAATGGCTCTGCAATAACACAGGTCATCAGACAGCTTACACACACATCCAAATACCAGAATACTCAGGCAGGGTCGGGTAGTGGGAAGTAGGAGCTCGGCCTGGCAGGGAAGTTGGCAGTGTTGGGTCGGGTAGTGGGAAGTAGGAGCTCGGCCTGGCAGGGAAGTTGGCACTGTTGGGTTGGGTAGTGGGGAGTAGGAGCTCGGCCAGGCAGGGAAGTTGGCAGTGTTGGGTCGGGTAGTGGGGAGTAGGAGCTCGGCCAGGCAGGGAAGTTGGCAGTGTTGGGTCGGGTAGTGGGGAGTAGGAGCTCGGCCAGGCAGGGAAGTTGGCAGTGTTGGGTTGGGTAGTGGGGAGTAGGAGCTCGGCCAGGCAGGGAAGTTGGCAGTGTTGGGTCGGGTAGTGGGGAGTAGGAGCTCGGCCAGGCAGGAAAGTTGGCAGTGTTGGGTCGGGTAGTGGGGAGTAGGAACTCGTCCAGGCAGGGAAGTTGGCACTGTTGGGTCGGCTAGTGGGGAGTAGGAGCTCGGCCTGGCAGGGAAGTTGGCACTGTTGGGTCGGGTAGTGGGGAGTAGGAGCTCGGCCTGGCAGGGAAGTTGGCAGTGTTGGGTCGGGTAGTGGGGAGTAGGAACTCGTCCAGGCAGGGAAGTTGGCAGTGTTGGGTCGGCTAGTGGGGAGTAGGAGCTCGGCCTGGCAGGAAAGTTGGCAGTGTTGGGTCGGCTAGTGGGGAGTAGGAGCTCGGCCAGGCAGGGAAGTTGGCAGTGTTGGGTCGGGTAGTGGGGAGTAGGAACTCGTCCAGGCAGGGAAGTTGGCACTGTTGGGCCGGCTAGTGGGGAGTAGGAGCTCGGCCTGGCAGGGAAGTTGGCACTGTTGGGTCGGGTAGTGGGGAGTAGGAGCTCGGCCTGGCAGGGAAGTTGGCAGTGTTGGGTCGGGTAGTGGGGAGTAGGAGCTCGGCCTGGCAGGGAAGTTGGCACTGTTGGGTCGGGTAGTGGGGAGTAGGAGCTCGGCCTGGCAGGGAAGTTGGCACTGTTGGGTCGGGTAGTGGGGAGTAGGAGCTCGGCCTGGCAGGAAAGTTGGCAGTGTTGGGTTGGGTAGTGGGGAGTAGGAGCTCGGCCAGGCAGGGAAGTTGGCACTGTTGGGTCGGCTAGTGGGGAGTAGGAACTCGTCCAGGCAGGGAAGTTGGCACTGTTGGGTCGGCTAGTGGGGAGTAGGAGCTCGGCCAGGCAGGGAAGTTGGCACTGTTGGGTCGGGTAGTGGGGAGTAGGAGCTCGGCCTGGCAGGGAAGTTGGCAGTGTTGGGTCGGGTAGTGGGGAGTAGGAGCTCGGCCTGGCAGGGAAGTTGGCACTGTTGGGTCGGGTAGTGGGGAGTAGGAGCTCGGCCAGTCAGGGAAGTTGGCACTGTTGGGTCGGGTAGTGGGGAGTAGGAGCTCGGCCTGGCAGGGAAGTTGGCACTGTTGGGTCGGGTAGTGGGGAGTAGGAGCTCGGCCTGACAGGGAAGTTGGCACTGTTGGGTTGGGTAGTGGGGAGTAGGAGCTCGGCCTGGCAGGGAAGTTGGCACTGTTGGGTCGGCTAGTGGGGAGTAGGAGCTCGGCCTGACAGGGAAGTTGGCAGTGTTGGGTCGGGTAGTGGGGAGTAGGAGCTCGGCCTGGCAGGGAAGTTGGCACTGTTGGGTCGGGTAGTGGGGAGTAGGAGCTCGGCCAGGCAGGGAAGTTGGCACTGTTGGGTTGGGTAGTGGGGAGTAGGAGCTCGGCCTGGCAGGGAAGTTGGCAGTGTTGGGTTGGGTAGTGGGGAGTAGGAGCTCGGCCTGGCAGGGAAGTTGGCACTGTTGGGTTGGGTAGTGGGGAGTAGGAGCTCGGCCAGGCAGGGAAGTTGGCACTGTTGGGTCGGGTAGTGGGGAGTAGGAGCTCGGCCAGTCAGGGAAGTTGGCACTGTTGGGTCGGGTAGTGGGGAGTAGGAGCTCGGCCAGGCAGGGAAGTTGGCACTGTTGGGTCGGGTAGTGGGGAGTAGGAGCTCGGCCTGGCAGGGAAGTTGGCAGTGTTGGGTCGGGTAGTGGGGAGTAGGAGCTCGGCCTGGCAGGGAAGTTGGCAGTGTTGGGTCGGGTAGTGGGAAGAACGAGCTCGGCCTGGCAGGGAAGTTGGCAGTGTTGGGTCGGGTAGTGGGGAGTAGGAGCTCGGCCTGGCAGGGAAGTTGGCAGTGTTGGGTCGGGTAGTGGGAAGAACGAGCTCGGCCTGGCAGGGAAGTTGGCAGTGTTGGGTCGGGTAGTGGGGAGTAGGAGCTCGGCCTGGCAGGGAAGTTGGCAGTGTTGGGTCGGGTAGTGGGGAGTAGGAGCTCGGCCTGGCAGGGAAGTTGGCAGTGTTGGGTCGGGTAGTGGGGAGTAGGAGCTCGGCCTGGCAGGGAAGTTGGCAGTGTTGGGTCGGGTAGTGGGAAGAACGAGCTCGGCGTGGCAGGGAAGTTGGCACTGTTGGGTCGGGTAGTGGGGAGTAGGAGCTCGGCCTGGCAGGGAAGTTGGCAGTGTTGGGTTGGGTAGTGGGGAGTAGGAGCTCGGCCTGGCAGGGAAGTTGGCAGTGTTGGGTCGGGTAGTGGGGAGTAGGAGCTCGGCCAGGCAGGGAAGTTGGCAGTGTTGGGTCGGCTAGTGGGGAGTAGGAGCTCGGCCTGACAGGGAAGTTGGCAGTGTTGGGTCGGGTAGTGGGGAGTAGGAACTCGTCCAGGCAGGGAAGTTGGCACTGTTGGGTCGGCTAGTGGCGAGTAGGAGCTCGGCCAGGCAGGGAAGTTGGCACTGTTGGGTCGGGTAGTGGGGAGTAGGAGCACGGCCTGGCAGGGAAGTTGGCACTGTTGGGTCGGGTAGTGGGGAGTAGGAGCTCGGCCTGGCAGGGAAGTTGGCAGTGTTGGGTCGGGTAGTGGGGAGTAGGAGCTCGGCCTGGCAGGGAAGTTGGCAGTGTTGGGTCGGGTAGTGGGAAGAACGAGCTCGGCCTGGCAGGGAAGTTGGCAGTGTTGGGTCGGGTAGTGGGGAGTAGGAGCTCGGCCTGGCAGGGAAGTTGGCAGTGTTGGGTCGGGTAGTGGGAAGAACGAGCTCGGCCTGGCAGGGAAGTTGGCAGTGTTGGGTCGGGTAGTGGGGAGTAGGAGCTCGGCCTGGCAGGGAAGTTGGCAGTGTTGGGTCGGGTAGTGGGAAGAACGAGCTCGGCGTGGCAGGGAAGTTGGCACTGTTGGGTCGGGTAGTGGGGAGTAGGAGCTCGGCCTGGCAGGGAAGTTGGCAGTGTTGGGTCGGGTAGTGGGGAGTAGGAGCTCGGCCAGGCAGGGAAGTTGGCACTGTTGGGTTGGGTAGTGGGGAGTAGGAGCTCGGCCTGGCAGGGAAGTTGGCAGTGTTGGGTCGGGTAGTGGGGAGTAGGAGCTCGGCCTGGCAGGGAAGTTGGCAGTGTTGGGTCGGGTAGTGGGGAGTAGGAGCTCGGCCAGTCAGGGAAGTTGGCACTGTTGGGTTGGGTAGTGGGGAGTAGGAGCTCGGCCAGGCAGGGAAGTTGGCAGTGTTTGGTCGGGTAGTGGGGAGTAGGAGCTCGGCCTGGCAGGGAAGTTGGCAGTGTTGGGTCAGCTAGTGGGGAGTAGGAGCTCGGCCAGTCAGGGAAGTTGGCACTGTTGGGTTGGGTAGTGGGGAGTAGGAGCTCGGCCAGGCAGGGAAGTTGGCACTGTTGGGTTGGGTAGTGGGGAGTAGGAGCTCGGCCAGGCAGGGAAGTTGGCACTGTTGGGTCGGGTAGTGGGGAGTAGGAGCTCGGCCTGGCAGGGAAGTTGGCAGTGTTGGGTCGGGTAGTGGGGAGTAGGAGCTCGGCCAGGCAGGGAAGTTGGCACTGTTGGGTTGGGTAGTGGGGAGTAGGAGCTCGGCCTGGCAGGGAAGTTGGCAGTGTTGGGTCGGGTAGTGGGGAGTAGGAGCTCGGCCTGGCAGGGAAGTTGGCAGTGTTGGGTCGGGTAGTGGGGTGTAGGAGCTCGGCCAGGCAGGGAAGTTGGCAGTGTTGGGTCGGGTAGTGGGGAGTAGGAGCTCGGCCTGGCAGGGAAGTTGGCAGTGTTGGGTCGGGTAGTGGGGAGTAGGAGCTCGGCCAGTCAGGGAAGTTGGCACTGTTGGGTTGGGTAGTGGGGAGTAGGAGCTCGGCCAGGCAGGGAAGTTGGCACTGTTGGGTTGGGTAGTGGGGAGTAGGAGCTCGGCCTGGCAGGGAAGTTGGCACTGTTGGGTCGGGTAGTGGGGAGTAGGAGCTCGGCCTGGCAGGGAAGTTGGCAGTGTTGGGTCGGGTAGTGGGGAGTAGGAGCTTGGCCAGGCAGGGAAGTTGGCACTGTTGGGTCTGGTAGTGGGGAGTAGGAGCTCGGCCAGGCAGGGAAGTTGGCACTGTTGGGTCGGGTAGTGGGGAGTAGGAGCTCGGCCTGGCAGGGAAGTTGGCACTGTTGGGTCGGGTAGTGGGGAGTAGGAGCTCGGCCTGGCAGGGAAGTTGGCAGTGTTGGGTCGGGTAGTGGGGAGTAGGAGCTCGGCCTGGCAGGGAAGTTGGCAGTGTTGGGTCGGGTAGTGGGAAGAACGAGCTCGGCCTGGCAGGGAAGTTGGCAGTGTTGGGTCGGGTAGTGGGGAGTAGGAGCTCGGCCTGGCAGGGAAGTTGGCAGTGTTGGGTCGGGTAGTGGGAAGAACGAGCTCGGCCTGGCAGGGAAGTTGGCAGTGTTGGGTCGGGTAGTGGGGAGTAGGAGCTCGGCCTGGCAGGGAAGTTGGCAGTGTTGGGTCGGGTAGTGGGAAGAACGAGCTCGGCGTGGCAGGGAAGTTGGCACTGTTGGGTCGGGTAGTGGGGAGTAGGAGCTCGGCCTGGCAGGGAAGTTGGCAGTGTTGGGTCGGGTAGTGGGGAGTAGGAGCTCGGCCAGGCAGGGAAGTTGGCACTGTTGGGTTGGGTAGTGGGGAGTAGGAGCTCGGCCTGGCAGGGAAGTTGGCAGTGTTGGGTCGGGTAGTGGGGAGTAGGAGCTCGGCCTGGCAGGGAAGTTGGCAGTGTTGGGTCGGGTAGTGGGGAGTAGGAGCTCGGCCAGTCAGGGAAGTTGGCACTGTTGGGTTGGGTAGTGGGGAGTAGGAGCTCGGCCAGGCAGGGAAGTTGGCACTGTTGGGTTGGGTAGTGGGGAGTAGGAGCTCGGCCAGGCAGGGAAGTTGGCACTGTTGGGTCGGGTAGTGGGGAGTAGGAGCTCGGCCTGGCAGGGAAGTTGGCAGTGTTGGGTCGGGTAGTGGGAAGTAGGAGCTCGGCCTGGCAGGGAAGTTGGCAGTGTTGGGTCGGGTAGTGGGGAGTAGGAACTCGTCCAGGCAGGGAAGTTGGCAGTGTTGGGTCGGGTAGTGGGGAGTAGGAGCTCGGCCTGGCAGGGAAGTTGGCACTGTTGGGTCGGCTAGTGGGGAGTAGGAGCTCGGCCAGGCAGGGAAGTTGGCACTGTTGGGTTGGGTAGTGGGGAGTAGGAGCTCGGCCTGGCAGGGAAGTTGGCAGTGTTGGGTCGGGTAGTGGGGAGTAGGAGCTCGGCCTGGCAGGGAAGTTGGCAGTGTTGGGTTGGGTAGTGGGGAGTAGGAGCTCGGCCAGGCAGGGAAGTTGGCAGTGTTGGGTCGGGTAGTGGGAAGAACGAGCTCGGCCTGGCAGGGAAGTTGGCAGTGTTGGGTCGGGTAGTGGGGAGTAGGAGCTCGGCCTGGCAGGGAAGTTGGCAGTGTTGGGTCGGGTAGTGGGAAGAACGAGCTCGGCGTGGCAGGGAAGTTGGCACTGTTGGGTCGGGTAGTGGGGAGTAGGAGCTCGGCCTGGCAGGGAAGTTGGCAGTGTTGGGTCGGGTAGTGGGGAGTAGGAGCTCGGCCAGGCAGGGAAGTTGGCACTGTTGGGTTGGGTAGTGGGGAGTAGGAGCTCGGCCTGGCAGGGAAGTTGGCAGTGTTGGGTCGGGTAGTGGGGAGTAGGAGCTCGGCCTGGCAGGGAAGTTGGCAGTGTTGGGTCGGGTAGTGGGGAGTAGGAGCTCGGCCAGTCAGGGAAGTTGGCACTGTTGGGTTGGGTAGTGGGGAGTAGGAGCTCGGCCAGGCAGGGAAGTTGGCAGTGTTTGGTCGGGTAGTGGGGAGTAGGAGCTCGGCCTGGCAGGGAAGTTGGCAGTGTTGGGTCGGGTAGTGGGGAGTAGGAGCTCGGCCTGGCAGGGAAGTTGGCAGTGTTGGGTCGGGTAGTGGGGTGTAGGAGCTCGGCCAGGCAGGGAAGTTGGCAGTGTTGGGTCGGGTAGTGGGGAGTAGGAGCTCGGCCTGGCAGGGAAGTTGGCAGTGTTGGGTCGGGTAGTGGGGAGTAGGAGCTCGGCCAGTCAGGGAAGTTGGCACTGTTGGGTTGGGTAGTGGGGAGTAGGAGCTCGGCCAGGCAGGGAAGTTGGCACTGTTGGGTTGGGTAGTGGGGAGTAGGAGCTCGGCCTGGCAGGGAAGTTGGCACTGTTGGGTCGGGTAGTGGGGAGTAGGAGCTCGGCCTGGCAGGGAAGTTGGCAGTGTTGGGTCGGGTAGTGGGGAGTAGGAGCTCGGCCAGGCAGGGAAGTTGGCACTGTTGGGTCTGGTAGTGGGGAGTAGGAGCTCGGCCAGGCAGGGAAGTTGGCACTGTTGGGTCGGGTAGTGGGGAGTAGGAGCTCGGCCTGGCAGGGAAGTTGGCACTGTTGGGTCGGGTAGTGGGGAGTAGGAGCTCGGCCTGGCAGGGAAGTTGGCAGTGTTGGGTCGGGTAGTGGGGAGTAGGAGCTCGGCCTGGCAGGGAAGTTGGCAGTGTTGGGTCGGGTAGTGAGAAGAACGAGCTCGGCCTGGCAGGGAAGTTGGCAGTGTTGGGTCGGGTAGTGGGGAGTAGGAGCTCGGCCTGGCAGGGAAGTTGGCAGTGTTGGGTCGGGTAGTGGGAAGAACGAGCTCGGCCTGGCAGGGAAGTTGGCAGTGTTGGGTCGGGTAGTGGGGAGTAGGAGCTCGGCCTGGCAGGGAAGTTGGCAGTGTTGGGTCGGGTAGTGGGAAGAACGAGCTCGGCGTGGCAGGGAAGTTGGCACTGTTGGGTCGGGTAGTGGGGAGTAGGAGCTCGGCCTGGCAGGGAAGTTGGCAGTGTTGGGTCGGGTAGTGGGGAGTAGGAGCTCGGCCAGGCAGGGAAGTTGGCACTGTTGGGTTGGGTAGTGGGGAGTAGGAGCTCGGCCTGGCAGGGAAGTTGGCAGTGTTGGGTCGGGTAGTGGGGAGTAGGAGCTCGGCCTGGCAGGGAAGTTGGCAGTGTTGGGTCGGGTAGTGGGGAGTAGGAGCTCGGCCAGTCAGGGAAGTTGGCACTGTTGGGTTGGGTAGTGGGGAGTAGGAGCTCGGCCAGGCAGGGAAGTTGGCACTGTTGGGTTGGGTAGTGGGGAGTAGGAGCTCGGCCAGGCAGGGAAGTTGGCACTGTTGGGTCGGGTAGTGGGGAGTAGGAGCTCGGCCTGGCAGGGAAGTTGGCAGTATTGGGTCGGGTAGTGGGAAGTAGGAGCTCGGCCTGGCAGGGAAGTTGGCAGTGTTGGGTCGGGTAGTGGGGAGTAGGAACTCGTCCAGGCAGGGAAGTTGGCAGTGTTGGGTCGGGTAGTGGGGAGTAGGAGCTCGGCCTGGCAGGGAAGTTGGCACTGTTGGGTCGGCTAGTGGGGAGTAGGAGCTCGGCCAGGCAGGGAAGTTGGCACTGTTGGGTTGGGTAGTGGGGAGTAGGAGCTCGGCCTGGCAGGGAAGTTGGCAGTGTTGGGTCGGGTAGTGGGGAGTAGGAGCTCGGCCTGGCAGGGAAGTTGGCAGTGTTGGGTTGGGTAGTGGGGAGTAGGAGCTCGGCCAGGCAGGGAAGTTGGCAGTGTTGGGTCGGGTAGTGGGGAGTAGGAACTCGTCCAGGCAGGGAAGTTGGCACTGTTGGGTCGGGTAGTGGGGAGTAGGAACTCGTCCAGGCAGGGAAGTTGGCACTGTTGGGTCGGGTAGTGGGGTGTAGGAGCTCGGCCTGGCAGGGAAGTTGGCACTGTTGGGTCGGCTAGTGGGGAGTAGGAGCTCGGCCAGGCAGGGAAGTTGGCACTGTTGGGTTGGGTAGTGGGGAGTAGGAGCTCGGCCTGGCAGGGAAGTTGGCAGTGTTGGGTCGGGTAGTTGGGAGTAGGAGCTCGGCCTGGCAGGGAAGTTGGCAGTGTTGGGTCGGGTAGTGGGGAGTAGGAGCTCGGCCAGGCAGGGAAGTTGGCAGTGTTGGGTCGGGTAGTGGGGAGTAGGAGCTCGGCCTGGCAGGGAAGTTGGCAGTGTTGGGTCGGGTAGTGGGGAGTAGGAGCTCGGCCTGGCAGGGAAGTTGGCAGTGTTGGGTCGGGTAGTGGGGAGTAGTAGCTCGGCCAGTCAGGGAAGTTGGCACTGTTGGGTTGGGTAGTGGGGAGTAGGAGCTCGGCCTGGCAGGGAAGTTGGCACTGTTGGGTTGGGTAGTGGGGAGTAGGAGCTCGGCCAGGCAGGGAAGTTGGCAGTGTTGGGTCGGCTAGTGGGGAGTAGGAACTCGTCCAGGCAGGGAAGTTGGCACTGTTGGGTTGGGTAGTGGGGAGTAGGAGCTCGGCCAGGCAGGGAAGTTGGCAATGTTGGGTCGGGTAGTGGGGAGTAGGAGCTCGGCCTGGCAGGGAAGTTGGCAGTGTTGGGTCGGGTAGTGGGGAGTAGGAGCTCGGCCAGGCAGGGAAGTTGGCACTGTTGGGTCGGGTAGTGGGGAGTAGGAGCTCGGCCTGGCAGGGAAGTTGGCAGTGTTGGGTCGGGTAGTGGGGAGTAGGAGCTCGGCCAGGCAGGGAAGTTGGCACTGTTGGGTTGGGTAGTGGGGAGTAGGAGCTCGGCCTGGCAGGGAAGTTGGCAGTGTTGGGTCGGGTAGTGGGGAGTAGGAGCTCGGCCAGGCAGGGAATTTGGCAGGGTTGGGTCGGTTAGTGGGGAGTAGGAGCTCGGCCTGGCAGGCAAGTTGGCAGTCTTGGGTCGGGTAGTGGGGAGTAGGAGCTCGGCCTGTCAGGGAAGTTGGCACTCTTGGGTCGGATAGTGGGGAGTAGGAGCTCGGCCAGGCAGGGAATTTGGCAGGGTTGGGTCGGGTAGTGGGGAGTAGGAGCTCGGCCTGGCAGGGAAGTTGGCATTGTTGGGTCGGGTAGTGGGAAGAATGAGCTCGGCCAGGCAGGGAAGTTGGCACTGTTGGGTCGGGTAGTGGGGAGTAGGAGCTCGGCCAGGCAGAGAAGTTGGCACTGTTGGGTCGGGTAGTGGGGAGTAGGAGCCCGGCCAGGCAGGGAAGTTGGCAGTGTTGGGTCGGGTAGTGGGAAGAACGAGCTTGGCCTGGCAGGCAAGTTGGCAGGGTTGGGTCGGGTAGTGGGAAGAACGAGCTCGGCCTGGCAGGGAAGGTGTAAGGTTGGCTCGGGCAGGGTGCAGTAAAGCTTGACAGTGTTAAGCTCGGACGAGAATGACAAATAGAGGAGATTTTAGGTACCGTGCGACATAAAAACGTTGTACTGCTCAAAATGACCAAGTTTAGTTTTGGTAAATTATTGAGTCTAGGGGATATGTAAGATGATAAAAATCGTTGTTTTAAGTGACTTAAAATCTAGGTTATCAGCCCCTAATAGGTTGGATGATAAAAAAATAAAAATATGGAAACTATAGTTAAAATTAACTACTAACGTATATACTTGAAGAAGAAGAAGAAAAGAAGAAGAAGAACAAATGATAAAAGGAAGAAGGGAAACACAAGAGAGGGAAAAGAAATGCCATTAACCCTGGAAGAATGAGGTCTGAGGGACTAGGAGAGAAGTAGAGCCATGAAAGACAGACAGGAAAGTGGAAAGAGGAGAAGGTCCGCCCTCAAAGTCAATGGAAAAGAGGTGAAGTAGATCTAGCTCAGGAATCCATCGGGTGTGTTAACTCTCGAACTCACGAGCCGTGAGACTTTGATGGTGTAGCGCTATCAAGGTTGCACCACAAATGGTGGGGCTACATTCACCCTGCCTCCTTTAGGGCCTTATGCAGGAGGCAGTGGATACCATGAAATGAAAGTAAGAGGTCTGACCCCTCGACGAATAACGGTATCACCAAAGACGAGACAATTTACCGTTAAGGCGGGAAAGTGAAAAACTCCCTAGGCTTCGGATACCCTAATACCGTCGGGGTCGGAAGAGAACAAGAGATGACCAAGGGAGGTCGACTGGAATGAAGGCAGAGAGGAGCTCAGACGTAAGCAAGTGGCAGTAATGCCAGTCTCAGCTGGGATCCCGTGGTCAACAAACCACGTCCCACTAATTGCGAACCGCTAGTGGAGACACGTTGGATCAACCCCGTGTACTCAGTAGGGTTGGAGCATAAGTGATTACAACCATTTTCTTTCCTGCAGATACCAGCCTGGTTGGACAATGCGACATATACAGATGCCAGGATGAGGTGGGAACTACATGTGTAGATATTGATGAACACGCGAACATTATGTCTCACATATTTATTGCAGTAGTGTACAGGTAATACAGGTTGCATGGTTCAAACTAATTACTAACGACGTAAGCCAAGCACACCACCTACATTCCAGCACAACACAGCACACATATAGTTGCCATGACAAAACTGGGTTTTAAAGACCATCAATGTATTCCACCGCGACGCGTTTTTGCGCAGTTGCGGCTCTGTCCTCAATATCATGTGGATGGTGTGGTTTTTCGATGCCACTTTTCCTCTCCAACTCCAGTAGCGTCCATCGTCGGTCATCCTCCAGGAGCTGTTCGATGACGACACGTGCCACGTCGGTCCGTACATTGACAGGTCGTCCCGGGCGTTGCTGATCACCAGTTGCCACACGTCCTTGCTGGAACAATTTTACCCACCATGCTACTTTACTTTATGGGATGGCATTATTCCCAAAGGCTTCCTCCAATTCACTGTGACACTCTCTCGCATTTCAACCCTGGAGAACGGCTATTTTGGCATAGGCGCATTGCTCAACACGGGTTACTTCCATCTCGCACGACAGCCGCCACACAAGTGGTTTCACAGCACTCGCTGTGCTCTTACCAGCAATCACAGAGCCATCTGTTGTGAATACAAGCTATGCCAGCATAGCTTCCACACGACAAAATAAGGTGTGAAAACCGCTCACATATCTGCAAAAAGTATACTGTATAGGTAGTTACAAAGACTTTTGCCCAACCCTCGTGCATATAAACATATTTAATATGAGTGTTGTTCGATAGTCAGTGTAACTTCTCTCTGCAGGGGAGGATGCAGGACGTCCTCCACAAACATTTTCGGAACTCTTCCATTAATAATTTGCCGTGTAGCTAATATTGTGAAGAGGTTCGGAGTGCACACGAGAAAAAACACACACACTGCTGATAGCGTGTATGGTCACGCTCAATTTTATTTCTATAACTACGAAGTACCTTCACCAGTATTTACAGGATGAAAATGTACACTACATTCACTCTGTAGGTAAATAACCAAGGCACACCAATTGTACACTATGCAGTCCATACAGTCTCTACAATTGGCATTTACCAGTGCCACGACTAGAATCCCACTGAGGTTGCTTCTCATGACCTCCTGCTGTAATGCGTCGAACCCAGGTCCATGCATGCGTCTTCGACGGAAATTGCTGCACCAAGCTATTACAGCACTCGACTGTCACTGTCACCTCGCTGGCAGAAAGATGATGATAATTGTTGTTTTAAGGGGCCTAACATCTAGGTTATCGGCCCCTAGCTGGCAGAAAGGTGCCTTGAACTGCTTTATGTAACTGCACGTACTGTCCTCGCATTATAACTCTACAGCTGAACGACCGTTGCATTTCTAAGAATTTGAAGTGTCATCAAGCAGTCAACTTCTCTACTATTCACGTAACATGGTGAGGCTCGAGAGTTCTGACAGTTAACTTAGCCTCATGCACTCGGCACACTCACTTGTGCTTGCCACACTATTATCAGTGTATGGACACTGCCGACTAGAGAAAAGTTTTTGCTGAGGCTAGTACAGTCGATATACCTTTCCTGGAAATAGTAACGTAGCTCACCGGCACAGTTATAGCGCGGGCACTGTACCTGACTGCACGGTCAAGTCTCTCCAATCAGCTAATTGCAGTCACCCACTCCAAACTTGACTACTCAGAACTGTTCTTCCCGACTCTCGCTGGGTGCTCCTTATGTGACGTGACGGAGAGTCTTGAAACTTCATTACCTCTGCCTCTACCTTATGTCTGGGCGGGGCAAACTGGATTATTCTTCAATCCGTAAACTCCAGATTCACTCCGAACATCTCACTTACACGCATTAAGGGCTGATTCGCCTGAAGTACCTGCGACACCAACCACAGCCCATCTTTCCCGTTGGCCAACTGCCCGTAGTTTTATGCAACCTGCCGCGTTGATTACACCCGTTAAATAATTCGGTCCCTTTCCTAATTCGGGGTAACATTATGAAATGTATGGTTACGGGCTAGAAGATAGTAAGAGTCGTGAGCGCTCCTGTTCTTTCATTATGGGTATCCCGAATGAACCCGTAAAACGAGCACAGATACGAAAAACAAGTACGTCACAACGCTAAGTGTGGGTACACACAAACTGGGAACGGCCCGGTACATGCCAAGCCTCACAATAGCAGGGGTGCAGTCTGGGATAGTGGATAGGGCTCGATGGTACAGAAGTTCGAATCCCACGCAAGTAATATATCTTTAATCACCGTCTGGGATGTGCACAGGTAGGATACGTAATCGTTTCCGCAGACGCATTTGTTTATGTGGCCCTGAAAACGGTCGTTGGTATTTTACTGGCATTTTTTAAATGTACTCTTACGTGGGAATCTAATCTCTTGTCTCAATGATACTTCTTACGGCTAACAATTAGTCCATCGAGGGACCAATTATATTGCTCCAATTTGACATTCTTACGGCTAATTACTAGTCCACCGATAGAATTACTGTAGTTTTGTCCATAAACCTCCTAGTTTTGGGATTGCACCCTAGTTTTGAACTAATGAAAATCTACTCCCCTTCCAAAGTCCAACGTCCTATTAAGAAATTAAGAAGAAAATAAACATTAAAAGTGAAACCAATTCATTTTTCCAAACTTGCCCCATTATACTCTCCTCGCTCCATGTTTCCAAAAATCAATATTCAGTACTAGTTGTTTAACCGTTCCTAGTTTGCACTTTTCATAATCTTCCCATTCAACCTACTGGTCCAGTAATTAGAAAAATTTAATTATCCTTCTACCTTTTTTTGTAAATTTGAAATTTCTTGTAATGGGTTTCCCCTCCTTTATAATACTGTATATTGACCCCGTAAGGCTCATGTCTGATGACACTTTAGTTTATATCATGTTGCATCATTTCCAACGTTGGCCGAAACGCGCCATTGCAGCTTTGAGCTGGTCACAATCACTCGTTTCTGACTTCAGCGGTGTATATTTTTACTCCTAGAGCACGAGGAGATATTTTTGATAGTGAATTATAACTTTTGGATATTTATTAAATGAACTGAATGTTTAGGCACTTATTTACGCCCATTTTTGGATTTATAGCTGTTAAAAATGTACATTTTACCTCGCGGATATGCAAATGATGATTTTCAGTCGCTGCACGACTATGGTTTTTTGCTTGAACTGGATCTTCCTGCTAGAAGACGTCACTCCGTTTCGTGAACGTGCGATTACAGGCGCGCCTTTTGCTGCACCAGTGAATCTTGTTATAATACTGTGAGAAGTGTGAGAAGCATCGCGTGAAGGATTTAATTAGCGATATTTCACAATTTTTGAGTGGTATTAAACGTGCAACTGAACTGACCGCATGGTCACCATTTTGGCATAGCCACGAGGCAAATTCATACTTTTAACGACAGTGAGAACTGTATAACTGCATTCATAACATTCATTAAACTCATTCCCAAAAGTGAAATCTACAAAATTATGATATATACGGTCAACGATCGTGACGATTGTGCGCGATATTGAATAGTACTAAAATTCGTGTGCATCTCTACACCAGAGTATTTGAGAGCCTATGGCGGACATAATGGCCTTTTTAGTATGGTCCAGACACGTGTAGTATAAGTTTTGACTTTCCAAGAATAAATCATTGTAGAGCCAGTGTTTTAAAAATTACCGTAACCACCGAAAATCTGACTGACACGTGGGAGATTACATCTACCTTGAGGCACTGGTTGAGATGGATTAAACCACAAAGTATGAGGGAGACGCCGAGATCGAGGCCCACATAATCATGAGGTAGAAGAAGAGGTGGGGGTTATAAATGGGCCGAGGCTCGATCACAGGCCTTGCTAACGGCCGTGGTTCGATGGCCAAATTCTCCCAGAACGCCGATATGTGAGTCTTGATACTATTTTCACCTTGTTAAAGGTATGGTTTTTGTGGATTTATCATAAGTGATCGCACGAAATGTAGCAACCAGTAGACAGGCAACTTTTCCTACTGTTAAGGCCTTTATCCTACTATTTTCACCCCAGATTTGACAAATTTTGGTCAACCCTTGACTACTTAAATGCCCAGTGGCATTATGATAGCGCCACGTGTGAACTAAGATTAGGACGAGTCATAGGAGGACTCGAGATAGACTCCTACATGTATAAATGTAGATAAATGTGTTATTTATTCTTGATGATGCAAACATCTTTCTTTTTATGTTTTTTGAAGTATGAGATTTTCGACGATAGGACGTGCAGATGCACCTTCATGACACTAGGTGGTTAATTTCATATGGTCGTGTCGGTTAACAGCTATGAGGTTTAAGCTGTTGTGTTTTGTCTTTCTTTTGTGAGCTCTGAAGCCACAGTATCCAAGAGTTTTGGAATGCTTAGGAAGCAAACAGAGGCTTCAGAAGCCACGGATTGAATAATGTGTTAACGTATCAGTTGGCTTTGGTATTGTTGGTTATTATTATTATTCATAATGCCGAGAGTGCAAAGCTGATTTTTCTGGAGTGCTATGGAAGCACATATGAGATAGTATGAGGCTCAATAGCCTGTGAATGTAAATTCAAGTGTAATCGTATCAGTCGATTAAGCTCAGAGAGATTAGAGCGAGTGGAATATCTTTCCTTTTAGCTTGTTTGCATCAAACTTTGAATTTTATATGAACATTGGTGGAGACCAGCTCTAGTGTTAATCATGTGTTAGATTTAGTTATATTTAGGGCACAATGCAAACTTACAGATAAGACTGTATTGTTGGTAAAACAGCTCGATTTATATGTGTGAACTTTGTAGCCATGTAGACTGGCAGAATGTAATGCCGGACCTATTGACGAGGAGAGCTTGAGCCACGCCACCTCTGTCGGCCTGTGCTTATCCCAGAATGCAAAGCAGCTTGGTGAGACGACTTTTGATGACTGAAACTAGAATGTTTCATTCACCCAAGCCACAAGGCTAATTTATGTTACGAATTGAGAGTCATAGCCAAGTGTGCTATATTATTGCTTTATTATTAAACTTTCACGTCTCATTTAAAACTTAATTTTCCTTGTGCTGATTGACGATAGAGTGGGTTCATGTATTTAACACAAATAGGAGATATTCCTTTGCCATCATAGATGACCAAGTAATTGTATAAATTTAAGGCAGTGTTATTGTTGTGTCTGTAGATGACAAGTCTATGTTGGGATAGATTTTGATCACCTACATTGGTATTATAAGAGATTTTCCGGTGATGGAGAAGTTTTATCTCATCATCCAGAGCTTTAGAGAGATGTTGAGCCGAGTATGTCTGCCATTGTTGGCGAGTGTTATTGCGCTAACAGCCATAAGGGTTTTCTCATATGTTTGGAACAGACATCATTGGAGCAGTGCCCTTTACTGCTATCATCGAGTTTCATAATGCTCATTAAGCAAATAAATCATACTGGAAGGGATTAAACGTGAATTAAACCTGAAAATAAATCATGGAATATAATTCTTCAAAAATTAAACTAATAAATTGAGCAACTAAATAAGAAGTGAATTGTTTAAACTTGGAATACTTTTATTAGATGACCGACACAGCTGTTTGATTAGAAACAGACTTTTAGGACGAGCTGACACGAATTTGAGACGACACAGTTGCTTTGCCATGGTGTTTCGTAAATATGGGCACGAAGGAACCAAGTGACGTTAGACGCAGTTTTTAATGAGCAGTTGCCAGCCAAATTGCATACACGTAAGTGACGATTAGGCGCAAACAGCATCTAATTAGCGTAAGCAGCGTGTACAGGCAATAGGAGTGTTTAAGTTAAGTGTGATCTTTATTCTCTGTAGTCTTATTCTCTGCGTAATAGTTATTTTTGTTGTTAGGAACTGGTTGTTATAAAGCTTTGTATTTCCTTTTGTGGTAGACGCTTCTCGTCTGCAATGTTAACGTTAATTAGGGTTTAGCTAACAATTTAAAGTAGAAATGAATGTTGGAAGTGACACCATCGTATCTTTGAATATTTATTATTGGTGCTTGTAAATGTAAATTGTACTCTAGTTGATGCGGACGATTAATATTCTTGCTTTGCCGGAAATTCTCTGTGTGATTATTAGTATTCTTCAAAAATGATTGTATTTGCTTAGGGAATTAATTTAACTTACGTGTCACATTCTTAGCTTGCTTGCCAATTAATTATCTTGTGAACAGGACTTCGAGAAGGCTTAACTTGAGTTCAGTTTAGGAGATCATTATTTATTTTCCTTATTTTTTAGATTTGCGGATTATGCGAGATTTTTACCCTCCAAAGCAGGCTAGGGATTTGTGATTTTTGAATAAATGTTTAGTGAATTTTGCTTCAGCCTGGCTAACAGTCTAGTGCCGGAGCTGGTCTGAGAACACATCCGATCCTCTCAGCGTGTGGGTTCAAATGATGGGGGTGTCGGGAAAATTATTGGTGGTCGATGGTCTCCCGAACGGCCTTGTCTAACGGGCACAATGTCAACTATCGTAATTCTGGATAAACCCTTTTTAGTGGCATTCACGAAAACCACTTTTAACAGCCCAACTTGATGTACGTTGGAGCGTTTAACTTCTTTAATCACGTTACATTTTATAGTCACAATTCATCTTAACTCATTTTCATAATCGTCGTAATATACCTAATTCAATTCTTTGTGGTCTAGCCTGTGTATATTGGCCACGGCGGTCTGCTGCCAATCTAACTTGTTTAAATTCACACTATTTTGTGGTTTAGCTCTTGTGTACTCTACCCACAACAACACCTTGCCATTCAATTCTTTGTGGTCTAGCCTGTGTATACTGGCCACGGCGGTCTCCTGACAATCTAACTTGATTATCTCAAATTCTTACTTGTGGTACAGTACAGCTTTGTTTACTTGCCACGGCAGTCTCCTGCCGATTATTAATTATCGTACGTACTCCTATTTGCGGCCTAGCTGTTATACTAGCCACTGCTGATCCCTTCCTCTTACACTTGGTAATTTCTTACTACTGTATGGTTTAGCTCTTGAAGTGGCACGGCAATCTCCTGCCTTTTATAACTGTTACCTGAATTATCTTAAACATTGTTGTTATAGTAGTGTGGTTTTCAGCACTACCTTCAAAGTTTAAAATACCGGTACCTAAATTAAATCTTTCCTTTAAAGAAAAAAATCTTAATTACCTTCATTATTATTATTACTACAATTGATGGCATCTTAACATTGAATTTCTTATTGGATTTCATATTGTTTGTTATTTCTGTTTATTAAAAAATATATTTGAGTCCATCCAATTTACCGATATCTCCTAACTTGCTCTCCCACACTTATTCTCCATCTTTCAAATGTCAACTTCCATATTGGTAGTATTTGAACCTTCCCAATTATTCCAGTTGTCTCTTACATGAAAGACCCAGGGTTCAATTTTCGACTTCGTCAGGAATTTTAGAACATGTGAGGACTAGAACGTGGTGCACTTAGCCTCGTAAGGACAATTAAGTAGCTGTCGAATCTGAGAGGCAAGAAGGCCAAGTTGAACAACCGAGGGGACACGTCACACTGACCACGCGTCATCCCGCAATCTACAGGTCATATGGCCAAGCTGCGGTCACATGGTTGGCGAAGGCCTTCACTAGGCTGTTAAGACAAGGGGGATAGTAATGTGCTTCTTCCGGAGGGAAATGTCCTTCTACCGGAGGGAGATAGCATTTCTTGTTGCCAATAATGGCAAGAAGCTCATTCGATCCTTACGTAAGCACTACGCGCTGTTTTAAGTTAGATCAAACTTGTACCATTACTGCTCCTGGTAGGCTGACTAGTTACGAGCTGACCCAAGGGGAAAAACTTCTGAAGAATGAACTTGGAAAGTGTCGTGCCGCCAACTGCCGAGGGCAGATCTCACCACCTGTTGCGCCAAGCTAAGGCGCCTGAGCGTTCATCACTAGCGCTGTTTCGGGAAGAGAGGGCGGCTGTTTTGACACTTGTAATGACCCAGCTCCAAGCCTTGTGTTCTATAGTAGCCAGCGGTCATCGGAACCTGTTTGCTTGCGCCAAATAACAGGTCTTATTTGCTGCCGGGCTCACCATCTGGAGCTCTGTGATTTCCATCAATTGAACAGAGATAAAACTACGTTGTAATTATCTATTTGCTCTTATGATTAACAGGCTCTTCTATTACAGCTGGAGCTTCTTTCAACTGTTTTGATAATTCAACCCAAGTTAAACCTCTCTCCATAGCGAGATGTTTGTAGAGCACTTTCATCACGCGGTTTACCACACTCACTCCAAGTAATTGCTGTGACTGCACCTGAATTCCCCTACTTCAGCCTTTATTATTGGTAGCCAGCAGTGTGTTGCAATTACTTACACACTAGCTCCTTCAGCTCAAGGTAGCGGAGTCAAACCCTAGCGCAGGGGGTTGGCAATTAGGCGTGCCTCAAAGCAATAACCGCTAGGGCAATGTATCTAATTACAAATTCCATTACAATTACAAAAACCCATAACATCCCTGTATGGCAAGAACCTTCCTTCCATCCTGTAGGTACGGCCGAACTGAACTCGCTGGGTGAGTTAGTCCCTGAGAGTTCGTTTCTCCTATAATATGTTCCAAGCTATTAACACATATTTATAAACACCAATAATGTCTATTTACCTTATTCCAATAATCTTAACCGTAAAAGTTCTGACTGTTCATTTTAAGATCAATCGTTCATCAACCGATAGCGTTAGCTACGCTCGCTAACGCGCAGTGCTAGGCCATGGGGCCAAGCTATCTGCAGACTCGGGAGATGTGGATTTGAACCCCACCGTCGGCCGTCCTTGAAATGGTTTTCCGTGGTTTCCCATTATCTACTCCAGGCAAATGCTGGCACGGTACCTTATGATACACCACGGTCACTTCCTTCCACATCATTGCCCAGTTTCATTAATCTTCATTTCATCTCTCATTAACTCCTCCCATGAGGTTGGCATCAGGAAGGGTATCCGGTCGTACATACCATCCGCCACATAGACTTTCATCGCATCTCATCCCCGACCCCGTTGAAAACGACAATAATAAGGGTTAGATAGACTTACAAATCATCGTTCATCCCTATGCCAATTACTATATAGCAGAGGAAGATTCTTTCCCTTTCCCTTTGTCACTCACTGTCCTCGTCCACTGAACACCAACCACTTCCCCGAGTTCCTGGGACCATCTTTGCTTTGGACGTCCCCTGTTTCTTTTTCCAATCCTGGGATCCCATATCATTGCGGTGTAGGCCCACTTATCTTGATGCATCCTGGCCACCTGGCCACATGCCCACCCCAAGCCCGTGTAAGAGATCTCGCTTGGATATAACTTATGCATCTTTCATACCACTTCTTCGCAATTCCTCGATCCACACCTTATCAGCGAGGTGCATTCCCAGTATACTCCTCTCCATTTTCCGTTGACACACCTGTATCTTCTTGATCTGTCTAACGATACTAGATCTAGCGATACTAAACGAAACTCCAGTGCGATTTCTCAGCTTGTTGGTAACCCCTAAGACACATGTACACATCTTGACGCATTTGGACGAAATTTTTGATTTTGTCTTTTGATTTCTTATGAAAGCCTAATCCATCTACTTTCAGAAAATATATGGTTTTTGCATATTTCATGCATAAAAGTGCTTATAAAATTGATTTAAAGAGACCAGTGTACGCCTGTCTTAGTCTGGGGTGGGCGGGGCACCGCGCTGCATAGTGTATTTCATGATTCTTTTCGAAAGTATTATTCAATTTTGGCGCTCGATGTTGCAGGATTTGAATAGCTCTTAGTGCACCCTGTCTTCCACAGATGGCTCTACATGCACATTTTTTACATGGAGAAGAAAATGTAAATACTGAACAGAGTGGTGCATCACATTCCAAGATTGGGCCTACAGCTGAAAGTGTTTCAGATGATTGTGATTTATATGGTGGTAATTTTAACATTATATTTGACACAGATTGCCTTCAGAATTTAGTTAATGTGGTAGCATGCCCCAGTTGCTTCAAAAGCTGTTAACTGAAAGTTCAGAACTTTGAAGATCAGAGATTTGGATGGGCTGTAGTTCTTGGTTTGTTGTGTGAATTATGTGGTTATGAAAGCAACAAATTTTGTTCTTCAAAAAGGCAGGGAAGCTTTCCTGAGGTAAAGGTTGTGGTTACAATGATACCAAAAGGTTTGCTTGCATTATGAACCTCCCACCACCACCCTTGCCAAGGGCTTATAGTGAACATGTGAAAGCTTTATCTTCTCTTTTATCTATCTATGCAGAAGAATGCATGAAGACTGCCGCCCTAGGAATTCAGGAAAAGAAAGGTAAAGAATGTGGTGTATCTGTGGATGGTACATGGCAAACACGCGGATATTCTTCATTGTCTGGTGTTGTAAGTGCAATATCTGTTGACACAGGCAATGTTCTAGATATAGAGGTAATGTCCGGAAATTGTATTGGATGTAGAAAGCATTCAGGTGATGCTAAGGATTCCCCTTCCTATTTGGGTTGGATGGCCGATCATGCAGTAGTCTGTGCCAAAAATTACAGTGGATCTGCACCTAATATGGAACCACATGGTGCAGTAAACATTTTTTCTCGTCAAGTGAGAGTAGAGGTCTGGAGTATGTGGGTTTTTATGGGGATGGGGATTCCAAAAGTTACAAAGCAGTGTGTGAATCTAATCCATACAGTGGGAAAGCAGTCAATAAACTGGAATGTGTGGGGCATTACCAGAAGCGTTTAGGCTCAGCCCTTAGAAAAATTGTACAGAACAAAGAATTGGGTGGTAAAGGTAAACTCACCGGGGCACTGATAGATAAGTGTCAGAATTATTTTGGAATTGCTTTGCGGTCCAACTGCAGTTCCGTAAAGGACATGCCAAACGCTATACGGGCAACATTGTACCATTTGACTGCCAATCAAGACAGGCCTTCCCACCATAGGTGCCCTATAGGAACGGATAGTTTGTGTTCCTACCAACGAGCCAAGGCCAACAATCAACTGGACAACTATAAACATAAAGCAGGAATACCACTATAAGTCCTACATGCATTGAAGTCTGTGTATGAAAGGCTTTGTGACCCAAAAATGCTATGCAAATGTCTCCATGGTTTGACCCAAAATAACAATGAGTCATTCAACGCTATGGTATGGAAGCGGTGTAGAAAGGAGACGTATGTAGGGCTGTCCCCTCTTAAACTTGGTGTTATGGATGCCGTTTTACACTTCAATTGTGGAAACAAGGTTGAAATGGAGATTATACGAAAGAATGAAGATTGTTCCTGGTAGGTACATGGCATCAGGAGTGTCACAAGCAGATGAGGCACGATTACGCAGAAGTCAGCTTCAGAGCACCCCTGAACAAAAACAACGAAGAAGGTACCTCAGGGGAAGAAGAAAACTGAAAGAGGACAAGAAACTTGAAAAGGAAGGTCCCACATATGCAGCAGGAGAATTCTAATGTTGTCAGGTAAGAACAAAGGGGTTCAATCATAATGTGAAACTTCCAACCTAATTTACTCAAAAACTAAAACTCGTGCTTCTCTTACAGGTTCAAACAAGAAAACGTCACGTTCTAATTCAGCTATCTATCTCAACAAGGTTTAAAATTAAAGACAATGAAATAGGGCATGTTCTGTACCAATACCGTGAAGATATATGGCTCCATTCAAAAACTGGATGTAAAGAAAGAAAAATATAATTGAAATTTTGCATCTTTTTTTTTCAAAAAAAAACATAACTCCAGACAAAATGCTGATAAATTAACAATTCTGGTAGGAGACATGAAGGACACTAATAGCAATACGTATGTGAAAGAATAATTAAATAGATGCATTTTTGTAGTTGCTAGGGTTTCTGAAAAAGGTACCAGTTTCTTTATTAATTTTAATTTGGACACCCCTGGAAGTGCACATTAAGAATTCTGAAGGTATAACCGGCTTAATTTACTTAGCAGTGAACCACCAAAGAGAATACAAGGCGATTGGTTTAGAATTGTGAATTTTTTCAATAAACGTACATGAATACCTTAATAGATTTCGCTTGGATGTATGCATCTTTCATACCACTTCTTCGCAATTCCTCGATCCACACCTTATCAGCGAGGTACATTTTTAGTATACTCCTCTCCAATTTCCGTTGACACACCTGTATCTTCTTGATCTGTCTAACGATACTAGATCTAGCGATACTAAACGACACATATACACATCAAAAAAGGTATTGCATAGCACTTGTTTGCCATGATGCAGAGCGTATGTGCGTTTGTGGGCGAGGTTATTGCAAAAGAGACAGCATTCTGACAAATCCTGCAGATTTTATCTATGTGCGAAAAGAAAATTACAAACAGGAAGACATTTGGTCTGATTTGGTGTTGTAATCTTGCCATCCAGTGACGTTTCAATATGGAACATGGCCACCACGAGCGTCAAGTAAGGCTCTTACTCGCCGTGGCATTCCACAGATCAAGTTGTCCAGGTCCTCTTGAGGCAGGCAATTCCTCTCTTGGACGGCGGCCTCTATGATCTCTTAGCGGGGCATGAGCGCTGAGCAATTGCACGCTTCAGCATATCCCAGACATGTTCGATACAGTTCATGTCCGGTGACATCAAAGGCCATTCCATTCTTGTAATGGTGGACTCCTGGAGGAAGATTTGTACCACCGCCACTCGATGTGTATAAATTAACAGACACCTTAAATACATATCAGTAAGTGAATGGTCTGCTAAATGAGGAAGAAATATATGTGTCCGCATATATTGGAAAGACATAAGTAGATTAAGATATAGCATATGATTTGTATAACAAATGGAGATGATATGATGATGATAATTGTTTTTTTAAGGGGCCTAACATCTAGGCTATCGGCCCCTGATGGTTTGGGTGATCGTGAAGATGAAAATGAAATGAAAACTTAACTACTAACCTACATACTAGAAGAAGAAATGGAAAACTAAAGGAGAATAAGGCAAATAAAGGACAGGAGGAAAAGAAATGCCCTCAACCCTCGAAGAATGCGGATTGAGGGACTTGGAAGGAAGGAGAGCCTGAAAGGCAGATAGGAAAGTGAAAGAGGAGAGGGTCCGCCCCGAAGGTAAGGGACAAAAGGGGAAAACGGACCCAGCTCAGGAATCCCTCGGGGTCGCCAACTCCCGAACTCACCAGCCGTGAGCCCCTGAGGGTGTAGCATTATCTAGGGTGCACCAAAAGTGGTGGGGCTACATACACCCTGCCTCCTTAAGGGCCTAGAGCAGAAGGCAGGAGAGAATATGAAAAGAAAAGAAAAAGAAGGCTGACCCCTCGCAGAAGGAGGGAATCAGAAAAGATGAGGCAAGGGCCAATTAAGGCGGGAAAGGAAGAGACTCCCTAGGCCTCGGATACCCTAATACCGTCGGGGTCGGAAGAGAACAAGAGTTGACCAAGTGAGGTCGACAGGAAAGAAGACAGAGAGGAGCCCGGCACAAGTAAGTGGAAGCAATGCCGGACCCAGCTGGGGCCCCGTGGTCGCCAACCCACGCCCACTAGAAGTGAGCCCCTGGGGAACACAAATGGAGAAATGCAGTAATCAGACTGCAAATAGAAATTTAAAAAAAAAAAAAAAAAACTAATTTAATATTAATTTATAAAATTGAATTACAAATTTCTGGCACCAGAATATTAACAAATTTGAATATCTGCGTGTTTCTGTGAATTTCAATCTGTATCGTATTGAACGTGTTGAAAAGGAACAAAGAATGAAGACTTCCTCCGTCAGGGTACAAGTGTGCGCAATCAGCTGGCATTTGAGGGTGCGCAAATGCGAGGGAGCCGTGTCAGTAGATTTACTGGCACGTTAATGATCCCCTTCGGGGCAAAATTCCGGCATCTCGGCGTCTCTAAAAGCCGTAGTAGTTAAAACGGACGTAAAACAAATAGCATTATTATATTATTATTGTTAATATTATTATTATTGTTATTATTATTAGTAGGGTACAAGTGTGCGAACAGAATGCAACAAAGATATTCCGAACAGGAAGTTCAATGTTCCATTCCCGTCATCTTCCGTAACAGTCGTCTGGGGGTAAGAATTGAGACTCCGATCCAAGGCTTGATTCCCTTCGCAGCTGTCCTATAAATGATGTTCGGCAGTTTCTCATTTCTACTAGAAGCAAATGCCGCTATGGTTCTCAAGTTAAGGTCATGGCCGTTTCCCCAAAAATCTGAGCCTCAGTTACGAATACACACACTACTACAGCAATCACAATGACACACGTTATCAGACAGATTCAACAAAATTACGGGGATACATGACCACGATGCCACATAGCCCCTACATCAATCAACAACGTTTGTAACGGAGTCAAAGCTACGTGTACTCACCTCAGCTGAAGTTTCCTTTTGTACTTCACTGTACCACTTGTGATTATGTAGCACCTACTGATCTGCGGTACCATCGGATGTCTTGAAGATGCCTCTTTATTGTTTTATTGTGATTGTGTATAATGCTGTAATGCCTTATGTGAAATATCCGTTACGTCAACGTGTATATCTGCACAATACGAACATAAAGTGCAGGAAATCGTGCGCTAGAACAAGATAAAAGTTTCGAGTGAAATTTCTAGGGAGACCCATTCCTATTAATTTGACAATAAAACTGGCTAAGAGATTCAAACGTACAGGTTCAGTAAACAATAAAAATAGACATCAAGGTCGTAAGGCCCATTTCCTTACTGCAGTTAAATCAACCGGAGTAACCGGAAACTTCATAAGGAGATGCCGATTACGTTTGGCAGCGGATGGGGAACATTTTCAGCATCTACTGTAAGCATGGTGAGTAAAAATGCAATATACTGATTTTAAGCACGGTATTCTGCCGTATATACTGTACCCGTTCGTCCTGGGGATGCGATGACCCATCTGCTATAACATCACATCCCTGGAGTTCCAGGACAGAGCGGAGTTAAATGAACCTCTAGTCAAATAAGGAATGTGTCGGAAATTCAGCTGAGTTCGTGAAAAAGCAGTGGGTTTCACGAGACAAAGTATCTCTAGGGTCGTTACGGGCTTAAGTTAATAAAAATAATTCAAATATAAATGGGCGCCATCAACTGAATTCCTAGCAAAACCACTTCCTTTCCGGATAAGCCTTACTCAAGACAAGGAAAGAAAAAGGAACATCACACCATCATCAGATCACAACTAAGATAAAAACAAATTTATTTTACTTTGATAGTCAGACAGACATTTTAAATATAAATCCTACCTAAGAGTATGGTCGAATGCAAAGTTAAATTGTCATTGTCCAAAAATCGAACCATCTCCTTTCTAATGCAAAATTATTTCAATCCACTTATCAAGAAAAATGTATAAAGTTCTCTTGGGTTCTCAGGATCACTGTAGCACTATGTCTTTCGTCACTGACATTTGTGAAACCTGAGACCTAATTCTCTTTAATTTAACATCAATGTGGATTTAATTAAGTTATTAAGCTGTCTAAACATACACATATAATAATCACTCATATTAAATATCACATAAATTATGGTTTGCATGGTATAATTTGAACGTAGAACATGTTAATCAAATGTTCCTAAGCATTGACTAATTAATTTACATTATTTACATCGACATTCATCTCTCATCTGTGAATTACAGAAAATTCAAATTCTCATTGGTCATCCTCATCATTATTATCAAAATTAAATATTTCTCACATTAATTCTCACTTCAAAATTCCAAATATTCCTGTCAGAATCGTTAATTCATCACCATTATATCATTTAAATTCACATTTCAAGTTGCAATTCCTTCGAATTATCTCTCAATTAAATTTATTTAATTGCATATAAATTCATTAATCATCAGCTTCTAATTCAGTTATTCATCATCATTACAATCGTCTAATAATTTATTTCAATCAGTTTAATTAATTCAATCTTTAATTCATCCACTTATTTAATTCATCGATTTATTTCAAAATTTAATTTATCAACTTATTTAAATTTCAATCATCTGGTTATTTAATTTTATTATTTCATCTAGTCATTCTGATTTTTATTTCATTAGGTCAGATCGTTAATATGCTTAAATCTCAGATTATTATTTCATTAATTATTATTTTCAGAAAATCTTGTATTATCAACTTTATTTATTTGTTTAATTTCCTAACAAATTGTTTAATAAGGTTTATAGAACGTTGTCTTACAGTTTTATTACTTCCAAGTTATATCTCGTATTTAATTATCATGCCAAAAATATTATTGTCTCCACGACATCACGTTGGATCTAACTATCCACAACGACATTATATTTCTTCAATATTCCAAATATCACATTTGAATATAAGAATTACTACAAAAACTCCATAAATATTCAGCACATACAGCATGAATTTCAACAATAACGCTAGACTGGGTACGACAACCTCATGTCCGCTTCAAAATACATTATCAACGTTGCAACTATCAAATGGCAAATTCCACAAAATGCCTATCACAAACTTCATTTAACCACGTTGCATGATCTACAAAAATATATAAATGGCTTCAAATTATTAACGCACATAATCTCCAATGACTGTAATTACTCTGATCATATCTAGACAACTTCTTAAACAATTGGAAAAACATTACTTCAGTAATTTAATATTTGCTTTCAAATAGCATAAATTCTCTTTCACAAGTTTCATAATTCACATCGTAGAAAAACACCAATGTGCTATAATCTCTCACATCAAAATCTGCAATACTGATCTGCCTTAAAATAATTATGACCATTAATGATTAATCTTACAAGATTAAATTACTTTAAATCCTTCTCAAAGGTATCAAACACAATTATAAAAAATCATCAAAGCATCAGCTGTAATAGCTGTTAAACTGAAATTACTCTCAAAAGAGTATAGCAACAAAATATTGGATTGGCAAACAAGAATTACTAAATGCAATCCTGTTGACATTTATCGTTACTTTATTTAACAAAATTTCGACTGATATGTGACTAGTAGTTCCTTGTTTAATTCACTTACATCTCGTGTACATTCGGATGATAAAATGAGTTCCTCAATGGCGAGTAAGATGTGTAACCACCGTGCAATCGTATAAATACGAAGGACCTCGCCCCGTCGACTTGGATGATAGTTCCCTAAACGGTGGGTAAGGTGAGTAGCCACCATACAATCGTATAAATACGAAGGACCCCACCTCGTGGACTATATGAATGAATGTACTAGAAAGGAATCAACAAGTTTCTAGTTGTCATATAAAAGCGACGTTCATTCACTAAAGTGAATAACTTCTTAATATCTCCAAACAATCCAATGGAAAAAATCCCTACTGATGAATAATACACACTCGCTAGTATGCAATGAACTGACGAAGTAGTTTCTGATAATCAATTGCAGATCACGAGTTCGAAATACTCGCTACTCAAAAAAAACTATTCATGAAAAATATCCTAGCTGGAAAAATGTCTATAAGACCAAACATCTTCTTAATAAAGCCAAACAACGGTGAGAATATCGAATAATGATGCCTGCCATATCATATGGTCACTCCATATTCTAGCAAATTCGAAGTATATAAATTCAAACCATGTCTTAATAATCAAATCACTCCTATTAGAAAAATATACATGTGTGCCCAGTATTCATGAAAATAATCGTATCAGGTAGATAGAACTCTTACAATACCTTTCATTATCAGTTGTAATATAATTTCCAAGATCGTCGATTTTCCCTACCTAAAGATTTCTCGTAAGATCGGCGTGAATATCATTTCATCCATGAAATGACGATTTCCTTCGAAATCCCAAGCGAATCAGCTGTTGGACTCCTCTCGTCAGGAACCGAATCCATCGCTTTGTGGTGCCATCTTGTCTCTATTCACGTTTACTCGATCATGTTGAACCTCGAATTACCCATAGCGGATATCGTCCAACTCCTTCTCGAAAAGTTCATGGTAACAGCGGACCCCCTACTCTTCTTCTAATATACGCCACTGTTCCGATAAATGTTCAGTTTGAGAATTGTAAGTCCTCTCTGAACTAACTGCAAAGTTCTACTTGAGTAAAATAAAAATTTTACTAGATAGTGTTCAAGATTACGATACACCCTGTATCTGTCTATAATTTGTAATCCATGAAAATTGTATAAGATAAAATTCTTATAAATGCACGCTGTAATGTTCATCAGAGCCTATGCTAAACATTCAGTTTACTTGAAATAGTAAAAAGTCGTTTGAATGTATTATATAACAGCATGGTTATAAGGTTGTATGTGAAAGCCTGTGTTCGAACAACGTCGAAATGAAGCTTGAAACAAAGTCTTCATATGCGATCAGTGTGGTTTTGAAATACCCCGGCTATCTACAATTGTCTTCTCGGCTAGCCCGGCTGGATCGATGACCCGCTCGGCCTCTGTTGCTCGGTGATGCGAGAAATGTCGCCTACACTTGCCGTGACGGTTTACGTGTGTTGCGTGACCTTCAATGCCCGTCTCGCTGTGCTATAGAGCTGCGCTGTACTGCTCGCCTCATTGAGCCCAACTGAACTGCTTAGCACTGTGTTCCAGCTTATGAGCTCCGTGCGGCACGTGGCTAATTCTCCCCACCACGGTGCTCCTACGTCACGAAGATAGTCTCGAACCCGACTCCTCTCGGCTGTTCTGTTATACAATAACTTATTTCCATAAAATTATTTCCACATATAATGCATGTCATATATACTCTTCTAAGTTGTTTTAACTTATTATAATCCCATATATATTTCAATAAAGCTTCACATCTTTATTTATAATTCTATCTTCTCACAGATTTCAATGCCTCCTTGATTCTTGACCTCCTACGTCATCTTGGCTTTCTTCTTGACGCGATCGATGCGCTATCATATCAGCTTGCCTTCCAAAACCTCAACTACAGCTTAATGTCAGCTGGCGTAGCCGATAGCCTAAAATAGGTATCGGGTACATCTCTCCCGTACATCTTCTTTTTTTTTTATCAGGATTGAGAAAAAAAAATACACTCTCAGGCATTCAATATATTATACATGTACACGATAGCTCTACAATTTCCTTTACTCAGCATGATGGTACTTTCTGACTCTCTATAATGATGACTTCCAATGATTAACACCTTGATTCTGTGTTATTCTGACGTTTATTCCTTCTTTCTTCACTTGTGCTGGCTCGATTGACATCTCTCACTGTCTCCTCGAGTGGTGCACTAGGCTGTCTATCCTCTTGTCTTGACCTTTCATGTCCACGATTATCCCTTCTGTCGTCAGGATCGTTTCTTCGGCCTTCCTGTCGGTCGTTTCCATTAAACTGTTGCCCTTGGTTCCAGTTATTCCTTCCCCGATATCTGTTATTATACCGATTCCTGTCCTGATACCTGGAATTTTGGTTATAATTCCTATACCGGCTATCTCTCGCTTCTTGATCGTATGGCCTTTCATATGGTCCTCTATATCGATCATTTCCTCTTGCATTACGGATGTTTCCTCGATTCCCATCGTTCCGTCGGTTTTCCCAGGAATCCCTTCTGTCCGTTTGAGCTGCATTGTCCACGACTACCGCGTTTACTTCTTGCGTGTTTCTGTTGTCGTTCCTATTACTTCTCGGTGTAACCTGTGCGCTCGTATAATCCAACCGCCGCAATATGTCATCATAATGTTCCAGCGTATTGGCTCCCGATGCTATCAAAGATCGCTGTACCTCTATCGGTAACTGTCGCGCTATAGCTTGCAAAAGCTCTTCTTCTGGCAATGGAGGAATAAGGAACTGTAATTTAGCCAGTTGTGACGTGAAGTAGTTGGCGTAATGCGTCGGATGTGACGTAGAATAGCGTTTAGAGTACATCCCCGCTCTTACGTTGAGTTGATCCTCGGCACTCCAGAATCTCCTCAAGAAAGCCATGGCAAATTGCTCCATGTTCGCAAAGTTGCTTCTGAACGCTCTAAACCACGTAAGTGCAGATCCATCTAAGGCGCGTTCTACTATCCTTAGCTCTCTTTCTTTGGCTACCCTGTGTTCCGCCATGTAGTCTCGAATATCTCGCAGAAATTCTACTGGTGTAACTCCTGTATTTCCCGAAAACTTTCTCGGTTTGTCATCTAGGTTCCTTATAATTGTGACTGGACCTGAGTATCGTTCACTTGGACTCGACGTACTCCTACTCGAACTTGGATTCTCCTGAGGGGTTGAACTGACCCTTTCGAATGTCACATTCGGTTGCATTTGACGGTCTTCTACCATGCTCGTGTCTTGATTCGTCATACTGCGGTCTATCGCTGTTTGATTCATCAATGTTTCCCCTGATGTCACATTATGACTGGTAAAACTGTTAACTATGGATTCTAGTTTAGTCATCCTGCCTTCTGCTAATCTCTTGACCTGAGTCTTCAACTCATCTAACGATGTAACATCCTGCGTCTTGTTACTTTCGTCTAGATCGTTCCTCAACTTGTCAATCTTTCCTTCGCACGTGTTCTTCACTAACGCGACTTGTTCTTTCAACAGATCCACATCTGTTCTAAATAGTGTTGAATCTATTTTCATCGCCTCCTTGCTTTCCGTAAACCTAGCTTCTAAGTTTGCCATACCTGCGATTAATTTTTCATCTAACCCGTCACGTTTCTCTTTTGCTTCGGCATCGACCTCATTATATCGTTCCTCCACGATTGCTCCGACTCTATTTTTAAATAAAGTTAAGTTTTCGTTAACCTTTTGCTCTATATCGTCGTCTATCTTTCTAATATCCTTCTGCAATTGATTTTCTAACGACTTTATATTAGAATTGACCTCTCCCAAGACTTCATCTTTAATGGTCCCAATTACTGTCTTCAAATCTTTTATTTCGTTACCTAGATTCGTTTCTAGACCCTTAATCTTAGTCTCGAAAGATACTTCGGTAGACCAATCTTGAATTTTTCCTACATCTGCCACTAAACCATCGATGTCGAATCTCAACTTCGATACATCTGACTTAATGTCTTTCTGTATGGTCATAACGTCTGTTCTTAAAGTAAAAATATTTTCTTCCCCTCTACTTTCTAACTCGATAATATTTTTCCTTAATATCTGAACATTTTCCTCTCCTTTCATGTTTACTGCAATGATGTCTAATTGTAAAGTTTTCAACATCTCATTGTTCTTCAAAGTTAAACTATTCTCTAATCTGGTTAACTTATTTTCTAATTCAGTATTAGTTTCTTCACTACGAGACTGTAATTTCTTTTCTAATGACTTAAAATTGTCTTCACTATTTGACTGTAGCCTAGTCTCTAATAACATCAACTCATCTTTGCTATTTGACTGCAATAATTTTAAGTTTTCTTCAGTACTAGATTGTAGCCTAGTCTCTAACGATTTTAAATTATCTTCACTACTAGTTTGCAATGCTTGTACATTCTCTTTACATTTAGCTTCTAATCTAGCTTCTGAATTATTAATTTGTTCTTTAACTTCAGTTTCCATCTTAGAAATGGTTTCTGCAATTCCAGACATACCCGTCTGCAACTCTCCTAACACCTTCGCTAAATCCTCCGGCAACATAATTATATTTCAATATAGAATTATATAGAGACGTTAGACAACAACACATCACAATGTCTCAATTCCTGCATTCACTTGGGTATAGGGAAAAATATCTTATAACTAACATGATATTACTAATACGATTAACATGAACACTGGATTGGGCACACAAGTACATTATCTGACTAAGTATAATAAATTTTGTAACACACTTAAATGAACTTGAGATCAATCTCTCAGTAATCTAAATCTGATGTGATTCCATAGAATTAACAAAATCGAAAAGGCCCCACGTTGGGCGCCAATTCTCCCTCTCTCTCTGTACCCGTTCGTCCTGGGGATGCGATGACCCATCTGCTATAACATCACATCCCTGGAGTTCCAGGACAGAGCGGAGTTAAATGAACCTCTAGTCAAATAAGGAATGTGTCGGAAATTCAGCTGAGTTCGTGAAAAAGCAGTGGGTTTCACGAGACAAAGTATCTCTAGGGTCGTTACGGGCTTAAGTTAATAAAAATAATTCAAATATAAATGGGCGCCATCAACTGAATTCCTAGCAAAACCACTTCCTTTCCGGATAAGCCTTACTCAAGACAAGGAAAGAAAAAGGAACATCACACCATCATCAGATCACAACTAAGATAAAAACAAATTTATTTTACTTTGATAGTCAGACAGACATTTTAAATATAAATCCTACCTAAGAGTATGGTCGAATGCAAAGTTAAATTGTCATTGTCCAAAAATCGAACCATCTCCTTTCTAATGCAAAATTATTTCAATCCACTTATCAAGAAAAATGTATAAAGTTCTCTTGGGTTCTCAGGATCACTGTAGCACTATGTCTTTCGTCACTGACATTTGTGAAACCTGAGACCTAATTCTCTTTAATTTAACATCAATGTGGATTTAATTAAGTTATTAAGCTGTCTAAACATACACATATAATAATCACTCATATTAAATATCACATAAATTATGGTTTGCATGGTATAATTTGAACGTAGAACATGTTAATCAAATGTTCCTAAGCATTGACTAATTAATTTACATTATTTACATCGACATTCATCTCTCATCTGTGAATTACAGAAAATTCAAATTCTCATTGGTCATCCTCATCATTATTATCAAAATTAAATATTTCTCACATTAATTCTCACTTCAAAATTCCAAATATTCCTGTCAGAATCGTTAATTCATCACCATTATATCATTTAAATTCACATTTCAAGTTGCAATTCCTTCGAATTATCTCTCAATTAAATTTATTTAATTGCATATAAATTCATTAATCATCAGCTTCTAATTCAGTTATTCATCATCATTACAATCGTCTAATAATTTATTTCAATCAGTTTAATTAATTCAATCTTTAATTCATCCACTTATTTAATTCATCGATTTATTTCAAAATTTAATTTATCAACTTATTTAAATTTCAATCATCTGGTTATTTAATTTTATTATTTCATCTAGTCATTCTGATTTTTATTTCATTAGGTCAGATCGTTAATATGCTTAAATCTCAGATTATTATTTCATTAATTATTATTTTCAGAAAATCTTGTATTATCAACTTTATTTATTTGTTTAATTTCCTAACAAATTGTTTAATAAGGTTTATAGAACGTTGTCTTACAGTTTTATTACTTCCAAGTTATATCTCGTATTTAATTATCATGCCAAAAATATTATTGTCTCCACGACATCACGTTGGATCTAACTATCCACAACGACATTATATTTCTTCAATATTCCAAATATCACATTTGAATATAAGAATTACTACAAAAACTCCATAAATATTCAGCACATACAGCATGAATTTCAACAATAACGCTAGACTGGGTACGACAACCTCATGTCCGCTTCAAAATACATTATCAACGTTGCAACTATCAAATGGCAAATTCCACAAAATGCCTATCACAAACTTCATTTAACCACGTTGCATGATCTACAAAAATATATAAATGGCTTCAAATTATTAACGCACATAATCTCCAATGACTGTAATTACTCTGATCATATCTAGACAACTTCTTAAACAATTGGAAAAACATTACTTCAGTAATTTAATATTTGCTTTCAAATAGCATAAATTCTCTTTCACAAGTTTCATAATTCACATCGTAGAAAAACACCAATGTGCTATAATCTCTCACATCAAAATCTGCAATACTGATCTGCCTTAAAATAATTATGACCATTAATGATTAATCTTACAAGATTAAATTACTTTAAATCCTTCTCAAAGGTATCAAACACAATTATAAAAAATCATCAAAGCATCAGCTGTAATAGCTGTTAAACTGAAATTACTCTCAAAAGAGTATAGCAACAAAATATTGGATTGGCAAACAAGAATTACTAAATGCAATCCTGTTGACATTTATCGTTACTTTATTTAACAAAATTTCGACTGATATGTGACTAGTAGTTCCTTGTTTAATTCACTTACATCTCGTGTACATTCGGATGATAAAATGAGTTCCTCAATGGCGAGTAAGATGTGTAACCACCGTGCAATCGTATAAATACGAAGGACCTCGCCCCGTCGACTTGGATGATAGTTCCCTAAACGGTGGGTAAGGTGAGTAGCCACCATACAATCGTATAAATACGAAGGACCCCACCTCGTGGACTATATGAATGAATGTACTAGAAAGGAATCAACAAGTTTCTAGTTGTCATATAAAAGCGACGTTCATTCACTAAAGTGAATAACTTCTTAATATCTCCAAACAATCCAATGGAAAAAATCCCTACTGATGAATAATACACACTCGCTAGTATGCAATGAACTGACGAAGTAGTTTCTGATAATCAATTGCAGATCACGAGTTCGAAATACTCGCTACTCAAAAAAAAACTATTCATGAAAAATATCCTAGCTGGAAAAATGTCTATAAGACCAAACATCTTCTTAATAAAGCCAAACAACGGTGAGAATATCGAATAATGATGCCTGCCATATCATATGGTCACTCCATATTCTAGCAAATTCGAAGTATATAAATTCAAACCATGTCTTAATAATCAAATCACTCCTATTAGAAAAATATACATGTGTGCCCAGTATTCATGAAAATAATCGTATCAGGTAGATAGAACTCTTACAATACCTTTCATTATCAGTTGTAATATAATTTCCAAGATCGTCGATTTTCCCTACCTAAAGATTTCTCGTAAGATCGGCGTGAATATCATTTCATCCATGAAATGACGATTTCCTTCGAAATCCCAAGCGAATCAGCTGTTGGACTCCTCTCGTCAGGAACCGAATCCATCGCTTTGTGGTGCCATCTTGTCTCTATTCACGTTTACTCGATCATGTTGAACCTCGAATTACCCATAGCGGATATCGTCCAACTCCTTCTCGAAAAGTTCATGGTAACAGCGGACCCCCTACTCTTCTTCTAATATACGCCACTGTTCCGATAAATGTTCAGTTTGAGAATTGTAAGTCCTCTCTGAACTAACTGCAAAGTTCTACTTGAGTAAAATAAAAATTTTACTAGATAGTGTTCAAGATTACGATACACCCTGTATCTGTCTATAATTTGTAATCCATGAAAATTGTATAAGATAAAATTCTTATAAATGCACGCTGTAATGTTCATCAGAGCCTATGCTAAACATTCAGTTTACTTGAAATAGTAAAAAGTCGTTTGAATGTATTATATAACAGCATGGTTATAAGGTTGTATGTGAAAGCCTGTGTTCGAACAACGTCGAAATGAAGCTTGAAACAAAGTCTTCATATGCGATCAGTGTGGTTTTGAAATACCCCGGCTATCTACAATTGTCTTCTCGGCTAGCCCGGCTGGATCGATGACCCGCTCGGCCTCTGTTGCTCGGTGATGCGAGAAATGTCGCCTACACTTGCCGTGACGGTTTACGTGTGTTGCGTGACCTTCAATGCCCGTCTCGCTGTGCTATAGAGCTGCTCTGTACTGCTCGCCTCATTGAGCCCAACTGAACTGCTTAGCACTGTGTTCCAGCTTATGAGCTCCGTGCGGCACGTGGCTAATTCTCCCCACCACGGTGCTCCTACGTCACGAAGATAGTCTCGAACCCGACTCCTCTCGGCTGTTCTGTTATACAATAACTTATTTCCATAAAATTATTTCCACATATAATGCATGTCATATATACTCTTCTAAGTTGTTTTAACTTATTATAATCCCATATATATTTCAATAAAGCTTCACATCTTTATTTATAATTCTATCTTCTCACAGATTTCAATGCCTCCTTGATTCTTGACCTCCTACGTCATCTTGGCTTTCTTCTTGACGCGATCGATGCGCTATCATATCAGCTTGCCTTCCAAAACCTCAACTACAGCTTAATGTCAGCTGGCGTAGCCGATAGCCTAAAATAGGTATCGGGTACAATACGTGCGCCCGGCAGCCGGGAACTGGGCCGTTACTGGCGGAGCGCGTGAGCGAGAATTTCCTTGCCAAGCAAATATAAAGACCCTGTATGTAGCAAGTTTCTCTCTCCTATATTGCAGGATCGAATCCTGGCACTGTCAGTTGGCTTTGAGGCTGCGCAAAAGCGAGGGAGCCGTGTCAGTAGATTTAATACCACGTTAAAGTGGATACTTTTGGTATGCTGTTCAAATACGCCTCAAGGGTATATTATTTATGGTAGCAATAGCAAAATGATGCCATTGCTGCAACGTGGGTAAAAAATGCGAAACACACATTACACGAACATGGCCGCTACGCTACTGATTAGCTTACACGCTTGAAACGTGCATACTTAGCAGTTCTCGCTATAGGTCATGTGGAATCTGTCGAATAGCCTGTGTCATAACGTCTGCACTGTTGTGTGTGTGTCTGTAATTGGGGCTCAATATATTAATAGGCATCCATAACCTTAAGTTAGGCACCATCTCTGCATTTCCCTAGGTAGTACACATCTCCGAGTAACCCGAACCCAAGTCCGGCAATAAAAACAGAAGATTCTTTATTATAATTCCAAGACCACCTCATAGCACAGTGCCTACTGTAGTATCCTGGGCTATCGCATCTATGGTCCGGAGATCGGTTCCTAGCTCTGCCAAAAAAATTAATTCTCGTCTAAGGGCTGGGGATGTGCACTCAGACTCGTGAAGTTCGATTCCCTCCTGAGCCATCTTAGAAATGTTTTATCGCTGTTTCCCCACTTCTACTCCAGGCAAATTACGGGATGGTCCCTAACTTAACGCCACACCCACCTTCTTCCAAAATCCGAGGGTCAAATACAAATACGCCCACTTGTAGGGCCATCAGAATGACACAGGTTATCAGACAGATTCACACACAAGTACAAGGGGCTACATGACCACCAGGTCACAAAGCCCCTAAATGAATCAACAACATTATAATTTCGCGAGCATAGAGAGACTTTTAATTGCTCACAGTAGTGGGTAAAATGAATACCACCCTATTGAAAGCTGCCTCAAGTTACTAATTAGAGCGGAGGACACTTCTTTGGTGGAATAATGGGAGAAGAATTAAAATGACGGCATCCTGCAATGGCTAACAGAATCATATCTGTCCGGCCTTGAAACGTGCAGTTGGACATCTGACAGTTTGAAAGGGAAGACTTCCATTGTGACCAACGTACAGGACAGAGGGTAAGCCACCACAGGATCCGGATGAGCCCAGCAGGGCTACCGCAATCTCGTGTCAATCTGCTGGCATTTTTTTTAGCGTAAGGCTTTTAGTGCCAGGAGTGTCCAAGGACATGTTTGGCTCGCCAGTTTTGTAGCTGCTTCGAGACGGACACCCAATGGGAGAGCTACAAGTACCGTTGGGGAGGGAAGTTGGAATGTAAGGACGAGGAGTTGGAAGGTAGCGGCTGTGGCCTATAGTTAGGGACCAACCCCGGCATTTGCCTGGATGGAAGATGGGAAACCAGAGAAGATCATCTTCTAGGTTGCCGGCGGGGAGATTCGAACCTCCTCGCCTCCCGGATTTGAGCGACTGCCAGCAGTCATGCCGTAACGACCACGGCTAACTCACCCGGTCCTGGCATTTATCTTTCCTGTCGACTACACTTGGTCAGATTTTACAAAATTCCAACTCTAAAGAGTGAAAAGTATGGGCTAAAAAGAGGCTTCTCTTTGAAACCACATGAGCTACAAATGTAAATCAGGTCATACGAGTTTTTTTTCATCAAATCTTTTAGATCTGTATTTGAGGAATTTTCGATCTGATATAATTTTAGGGGTGAAAAAGGGTGATTGATCGGTATACGTATCTCTGAAACTGCTGGTGAGCCAAATGTGAAACTTGGGAAAAATACTCCTCTTAAAGAATAAGAAAGTATATATTTGACAGATTTTTCGAATTCCTTGTCCATGTGGCTTAGAGGAGGGGTGCATTTCTTAGTCAAGCTGTGTTTTACCAATCCGTTGCGTTGGGAACGTTCTTTATGGCACGAAATTTCTTATTTGGTAACATAACCTAGATGTTAGGCCCCTTAAAACAACAATTATCATCATCATCATCATTTGGTAACAAATCATTCGTAAGTGGTCAACGGCTTTAGATATCGGCGTCATAAATTGTTTTTAATTTATTCATATATATTTTTATTTAATACAAGTCATCTTTTTCTATTATACAAATAATAATGCAGTAGGCTATATACATTATTACATTCTTCTGTCAGTTGGTGAAAACATATTTCTAATCCATGGTAATAAAAAAGCTGTATTTCTTAGAATTAAAGATGTGAACGATTTATGTTCGTTTTATATCGCACCAATGCCAATATGACCGTTCATTTGATATCAGTCCGTCAGTTTGTTAATATTTCCGTTAATATTAGTTTTATTAAATATGGCTGAGTAACTAATGTTTAAGGAAAATGTATGCCTTAACTTTATATGGTATACTTGTTCACGTGCTACTAATATTTACGAATGTATTGGCCACTATTTATTTTAACTCCTATTACTTAGTGTGTTTGTGTAATCACTTAGTTAGCTTTATCCCATGGAAAATAATTCTCATTAGTTAATTTTCTTTTCATGAATCAGACCATTCCTGAAATAGCCAATGCAAACATAGCCTAATCGACGCAAGTGGCATCTTGCTTACTCCGATGGAGCGATGGAATGTTGCAATGGCTGATTCCCCTCTCTCATTCTCAGTGACCATTGGTGACATAACAGTAATGAATTTATTGAGAGACTCTCATCATACATCTAACCGTCGATCGCACTATACAGGTGTACCGAATAGCGTCCAATAATATCACAATTGGATAGATAACATCATACTGGTTAATTTAAGTACAGGAAGAAACATCCCCTAGCCATAACATAAACTGTATGACTCACCCACACGGCTACGGCGAAATTCATCCAAATGCCACTACACATTACACTTTCACTTACATTCAAAACAACATCTAACTAACTCACCAACCGTATGATTTGCTTCACATGCAAATTGTATATCCCTTCTACACAGAACCATACCGCTCTACATCAATTTAAGGAATTTATCACAACTAGCTGGCCAACAGAACTAGAAATTTACAAATGCGGTTCCTACGTAGACTCAAGTCCTCTGCGGGATGTGCATTCTATTCCCCATACACTCAACAAAATTAGCCGTTTTCACTTGTGCCAGACACTTCCATCTTTTGGCGGTAGAATCTGTGACATCGGGAGACCTCAGACAAACAAGAACATTCCTCTCAGGAGAATCCATTATACTATCGAATTCTATGAGTAAGCTCGCTGCTCTACCATCCTTTGTTCCCATTCAAAAGCCGAATGCACCCAAAATGAGCATTACTAGTAAGGATTCCAGCATGCGTCAATATAGATATTGCATCACCTTTGTTTTGGTACTGGCACATGGTGGAATTGCACACAAAGCGCATGTGGATAAACTCCACATACAAGCAGTTGCATCAGGCCAGCTTTTGAGAAATGCTTCCCATTTACCGGACTACACCCCTAGGATAAAGATGGAATGCATCATCAATAGAAGGATGATTGGGATTGAACCAAAGATGATCCTGGCCGCTATTATTAAAATAAACATGCGTATCATTCGTCGCAGAGCCTCCGTGGCTTAGGCGGCAGCACGCCGGCCTCTCACCGCTGGGTCCGTGGTTCAAATCCCGGTCACTCCATGTGAGATCTGTGCTGGACAGAACGGAGGCAGACAGGTTTTTCTCCGGGTACTCCGGTTTTCCCTGTCACAATTTCATTCCAGCAACACTCTCCACTATCATTTCATTTCATCTGTCATTCATTTAATCATTGCCCCAGAGGAGTGCGACAGGCTTCGGCAGCCGGTACACTTCATATCCTCGCCGCTAGATGGGGGCTTCATTCATTCCATTCCTGACCCGGTCGGAGACTGGAAGCAGGCTGTGGATTTTCATATCATTCGTCGCAGCCATGCTTTTCAAAGTGGAACAGAAGCTGCTGACATGATACATCGTTTTGTATAATGAGATACGAGTACAGTTAGAAAATTCCAAAGACCATGTACTGTACGTTTCTGACACCCCATACTGCAACTGAACTGGAGTCTCTTCGGAGAACCAGTCCTTTCACTGTAAAGCAAGCAGCTCGTTCAGGTACTATACCGACTGTGTAGGCTTCTTAGCACTTTCTAAATTAGTACCACAACTTTAAACTCCTTTTACTCAACTCCCCAGTCTGTTTATCCATTGCAAACAGCATTAGAGAATAGCTATACGGTAGATATAAACGTTAAAATTTTAAGTTTAAGAACAGACTTACGATTTGTGTAAATACTCCAGTTTAATTATTATTTAATTGTTATGTATAATTGTTTATTTGTTAGGCCTTATGGAGAATTGTTTATTTGTTAGGCCTTAAGTATAATTGTTTATTTGTTAAGCCTTAAGTATAATTATTTATTTGTTAGGCCTTTTGAATAATTGTTTATTTGTTATGTATACCCAATTTGCCATTGGAGGACACACCCCCAATTGCAGATAAATGAATAAATGAATGATAACTTGGCCCTTGCACTTTAGCGTACGTAGCTACCACTATTGGTTGAATTTTTTAGAAGAAAAACAATTCAAATACGGTGAAGGAATGTATCCCGTCAAAAAACTATTATTTCACCGTTCTTCGTTGTACCTCATCAGCACATCTTCAGCCTTCACTCACTGAAATAGAAATCCTCTACAGGTAATATAAACTA
This sequence comes from Meconema thalassinum, assembly GCA_946902985.2. Classification (NCBI taxonomy): domain Eukaryota; kingdom Metazoa; phylum Arthropoda; class Insecta; order Orthoptera; family Tettigoniidae; genus Meconema; species Meconema thalassinum. The sequence goes on from OX336389.2 coordinate 742,546,717, forward strand.
GGTGTTTGTATATTATATGCTGTTCCGCATAATAACATATTACAGATTACGTGTTTTGCTACGCGAATGGTGCTAGCTGATGTATGACGCTCATTGTGCTCGTTGACATGCGGACCAAGTGGTGTTAACCAACTTGACGTGTAGACCGAGTGGTGCTAACCAATATGCGTCACGAGTAGTCACTAGGTGATATATGATGCGAGTAGCCACACGTGTGAATTTCTCTCCTATTGAAAGAAATAAAGCAAGCATGCTTGTAGTTTAACGTGACCGTTAATCTCGAGATCATGAGCCACGGGACCTCCTTTTTACGTGGAATCCGAACCACAGGACATGGCATTACACTTCGAAAATCTCACATGCATTGATCGGGAATCGAACCCGGACCGCCTTGGTGAGAGGCATACAGCTAGACCGCTGAGCCACCACGCCCCCTTGAAAGAAATAAGATTTCGTTATTCTTCTTACTTTGCGATTGAACTTATTTAGCTGATGGATTGCCTTCCTCTTCTCCCAAAATCTCTTCATCTTCTCGCTGTGGCTTTTCTTGTGATATTCTGATCAGGTTTTGTTGGTGATAGTGCTTGGATGGTCTGCAAAGCGGTGATTATCGACTAAATCTCTGAACTTAGCTCTGTCTAATACAATGTCATCTGTGATGCCTATTTCCTGAAGATCTTTTCCAACTTCAAGCAATCAGGTGTTTTTATCTTTCATTGACAGGGCAAGGTTAAGAATCCTTTTGGTCAGTCTCTGATTGCCCATCCTGAGGGGTATGCCCCTAAAATTTCAATCGTATTTTCCTAACTGTGTCTGAGACTTTCTCCGAGTGCTGGTATAAGTCTTGGGATTTTCTTTCCATCCAGGTTCTTACGATTTTCCTTACATGCTTTTCCACATCTTCAATCAATGTTCTGCCCCCAATAATCAGCGTTTCAGAAGCATATAGTGCTTAAGGTTTTGTTCTTATTATTATTGATGATGATGATGATGATGATAATAATTGTTGTTTTAAGGGGCCTAATATCTAGGTCATCGGCCCCGTTTTATTATTATTATTATTATTATTATCTATTTTCTTTTAATTCTATCCACACTCTGTGGACGGCAGATGGAGAAAGGGCATGCCCCACATACACAGCAGTGTCTCCGTCTCCGTTAGTAATATATCGCCTATTCTAATCAAATTGGTATATGTTACATATTTACAATTTTCAATTTAACAACTTTACATTCCTATACAATTCTTAAATAAATGGGGAGATTGGTATTATATACACTCACATGCACACACACATATAGTCTACACACACTTGCAATCGTACAGAAAGTTACATTATATATTGCATATTTTGTCGGGAAATAACTTGCAAAATGTTAGCTAAAACATGCGCTACATCTGTCTATAGCTTAGTCGAAACTGACATTATCTTGTTGCTTTAGGCAGGGCTGGCATGCGAAATGAAATATATTATCAATTTAAATTAGCATCGCGAAATAAAATTGTTCAATGCAATACAATTTCACTCCTGGCGTGAAATAAAATTCGTTAGAGACTTTTAATTTCGCTCACAGTGCGAAATAAAATTCATTTATGATTTTTAATTTCGCTCCTGGTATGAAATAAAATTCCCTAACGGCATTTAGTTCCGCTCCCCGGCGTGAAATTATAACACAGGGAACATTTAATTTCTGAAATTAAAACAGGGCTCGCAAGCGAAAAGTAATGCATAGTTGTGGTGCGATATTTGGGTGCGAAATGGTATTTTGTGTCGACGCAAAAATTGAAATCGAAGCGAAACTTAATTCAAAGTAAGATATCGTAGCGAAAAGCGACGTGAAACTAAATACATGCGCTGGGGCAAGAAGGAAATGGTATGGAATGACAAGCTTCCCCGATACTTCGAGGGAGCAGGGAGTATTTCCGACAGTCATGTATTTCACCGGCAATAGTTCTACCCAGTGGCGTACATAAGGGAAGGTGTGGAGGGTCAACCTCTCCCCTGCGAATTTTCCGGAAGTGTGAGGGAAAAGAATGGGAAAAGAGAAGGAATTACCTCCACCCCATTCTATGTACGTCACTGGTATTATCAGTTTATCACCGACGAAGAAAAATAAAATTTTAGGGTATACCACGTGTTCTCCAGTCCAGAGTGGGGGCCAGGAGCGGATACAGCCTGGAAGTTTGAGGGCTGGGAGAGTCAGTCATTCGGGATGCCTAACTTCAGGGAAAGTCGCATTTAGACTACTGTGTGTTCGAGAAGTGAAGGTTAGGTAAGGGACAGTACGTAACTATTGAATGGTAAAATATAGCTTCAATGTACTCTACATATAGTAGCTAGGATCTCCTTCTCCGCCCATCGTGACGCATTTAACCACATTAGAGGTGTTGTCATTTGTTATGCTATATACAGTACCTGTAATGCATTGATGCCGTATCTTGCAAGGACGTCGAGAATTTCGGTTTTCAAGTTGGCAGTGGTATGGCGTTCGTGCAGCTACTTGTCACACAGGCATCGCAATACTATCCTACCCTTCTGACAGTTACTTACTGGATATTCACCCTAGGACTGACTTAACGAGGCTAACTCTCCCAATGACACATGTGAGCGTAGAGCAAGTGTTCTCCAATCTTAAGATCATTCTGACTGTTTTAATCTCATGTCATTTTTTCAGATTTATGCTTTGGGCACAATCGTGTTTACCGACTGAAAAACAACAATTTTGATTACTAAGGCACCACCGAAAAATGGCTTTCAACACGATAATTACCTTGAATGTCAATCCGCATGGCACAATAGTCTCTTCTTCGCCATGGAACAGGTCAAGGAACCTGTTGCCCCATTGTACACAAAGTACTGCGTTATAAACGTCAGGAAGGGCCCATCCCGAGTGCGAGGTGCAGTCGACTATGATGAGGATGATGTTGACGACACAGAAGTGACTTTCTCCAACACTGAGTGATGACCAGTGTTAGGATTTTTAGGTGCGCACCTTTTTCTTAGGGTAAATTAAAGCTGTTTGGAAAGATATCGGAGTGTGATATTTTGTTTCTGGTTGTGAAAAGAGGCATTCTTCACGCATCTTTTTCCCTTTTTGGGACCTTTATCCCCTTTCCCCCCAAATATGCCCATAATCCCCTCCCCCCTTTTTGTAAGTTTAATTCCAATTTATTCTATAACATATCTAATCAATATAAAATATTTAACTTTCAATTAATGTCCCCTCAGCTTCCTGTGTAGGTGCGAATAATTAGCCTACCTCTTTCTGTAAATACCGCGTGGGAGTTGAAAACACACCTCCAGCAAAGGAAAATAATTGTGTGTTCAACAAAACCTCTTTCTCTCGCTTTACCGCTATAATGTAGGGCGCCAGAATGCAATTGACAATGAGTGATTCTATCCCACCAGAATCAGTAGCCTACTGTTCGTGAATGTGAGTTTATTACTGTGAGGCACGTAATCTGTTAGCATTGAGATGGAGTCTGGTGACGCAGAGATGTCAGCAACCGCACCCACGTATTTCCGAGAATTGAGATTGGGTTCTCCTCGAAGCTACTAGAAATCGCTGAGACTGAAGATCCAGCATGAATTAGAACATTCTGGTAATTGTCGCAGTGTTTTAAGAGTGTATCGACAGCAAGTGAGTGAGTGAGCGCAAGAGTGAGTTGTGTGATAGTCGCATTGAGCTAGCAAGTGAACTGGTGTTAGCACTTTGTTACATTACTAAACAAGTGTCCTACTTAATTTTACCATGCTAAAGGTTTCCAGTGACCGATTTATTGCTCTGGCTCAGGAATTTAAACAAGATTTCATTGTCACTGATGGAACTGTTATGCGATGTACTATTTGTGATTCAGGAATTTTGTTAGATGAAAAACACCAGCGATATCGCATCAAACAACACATTTCCAGCTCTAAGCAACAAATGAATAAGACTCTTCAAGCAAACAAATTGCGGCAACCTCTATTACAAAATGCGTTTTAACAGAGTTCTTCAAAAAGCCAAAATTTGAAGGAATTAAACATTGATTTGTGTGCAGCTCATACACAAACAGGAATTCCACTCAATAAAGTGAACCATCCAGACTTCAAGGGATATCTTGAAACATGCACAAAGATGTCAATGCCCGATGAGAGTACTTTAAGAAAAACAACATGGAGCCTGTTTACCGAGAAACCATACAAAGAATCAAGGAGAAAGTGTCCGATTGCGATGTGGGAATCATTGTGGATGAAACCATAGTCTCAATGGAATGATATATTTTGAACATTTTAGTTTTACCCTTAGCACAGGAGAACGTATAGCCCATGTTGTTAAAAATGTATGAGCTGCAGAAAACCAATGCCAGTACACTAATGCAATCAATTATGGACTTCTGCCAAGAACTCTGGCCTACTGGTATCGAGTTTGAGAAACTTCTTCTTGTGGTTACCGACCAGGCTCCATACATGGTTTCAGCGGTTAACCAATTGAAACCTTTATTTTCTATGTTGAAACATGTGACATGCTTGGTTCATGCCCTTCACAGGGTTTGTGAATCCATAAGGAATGAACGACATCACAAACCAATCATCTCTGCCCTGAAGAAGATTCTACTGAAAGCTGCGAATCGTGTTGTTGCCTACAGGAAAACAACTGGGCTTCCCCTTCCGAATTTCCCGGTCATTACTCGCTGGGGATCGTGGATTGAGTGTGCTGCTATGTTGTGTGAGAATTTTGTCAAAATTAGAGAGTTTGTGCTTTCTTTGGATCCAGCCGACGCAGGTGCGATTTCCAAGGCACAGCAACTTCTGTTAGCGGAGAAAATACATAATTTGCAGACAGAACTATATTGTGTCCATAGTTACAAGTACCTGACTGCAGTTATTAAACGATTAGAAGAACAAGGTCTGGAAAAGGAAAAACAATGAGATATTTTTACTTCTGTGAGGGAGCTCTTAGATGGCTTAGCCACATACAAACTTGATTCTAGTCTTCAGAAGAATCCAGACATTGTGGAATTCGCCACATCTGTAGAGTTGCCATTCCGAGTGAATACAAGGTTTGTCTTGGTTTCTGTGGATGTCGAAAGAAGCTTTAGCATCTACAAAGACATTCTATATCCTAATAGAAACAGACTTACTTTAAAAATGTGGAGCTGCTTAATATCTTGAAGTACAACAGCTTCATGTTATTTCCTTAATTTGATGAGTGATTTGATGTCCTTCTTTGTAATTCAATAAACTAGAATAAAGGAAAGAGAAAATTAGTTGAATAAACCAGCACCTTTTTGCCCCTTTTGTTTGCCTTATTTGAGCACCATTTCCTTTCCTTTTTTCATCTGAAATTTGCACCTAAAAATCCTAACCCTGGTGATGACCATTCAATGATTCACGGAAACAGTTGTCAGCTAACGTTGCTGTCGCGGCCCAGTAGATTCTGCAGGTGGCCTTCGCGAAGATTGCTGCTAACGTAGGGAATTTGAACATCGCACCGACCATACTGTACTTTAACTCTTGGAACTAATATATATGAATTTCAACAACCAAATTAAATGTTCCATGCATTTTAATTTCACGCCGGAGGGACTAAATTCCGTTAGGGAATTATAATTCATACCAGGAGCGAAATTAAAAGTCGTTAACGAATTTAGTTTCGTGCCAAGAGCGAAATTTTATCCCATTGCAAAATTAGTTTCTCACTGCATTTAGATTCGAGTCAAATTCGCTACGTTATTTTGCTTTTAATTAGGTTTCGCTTAGATTTTAATTTCGCACCGACAATCAATAAGTTATCATTTTGCCCCCGAGTATCGCGCTCACGGCAACATTCAAACGTTTTTGCCCCCATAGCCAGTCATTTCGTTTCGCATGCCAGCCTTCGTTTTAGGGGCCCAGAAAGGTAGGTTATTGATTGAAATTGTTGATGGGAGAAAATGAGATATTATCGACTTACAATTGAAGAACCTGGTGTCGGTTCTTATTTTGTAGGTTCATAAAGAAAAGAGTTGTGGATGAACAGTAGATAGGCCTACTCAAGGCTTTACTTCTCAAGAAGGTGTTCTCTGTCTTGAATATTTCATGTATGTTAAAGATATGCTGTAACTTCCAGTGCTCCAAGTTATAAAGCGTACCTTTTTAACTATAATTTACACACAGAGGGACTGCAGATCCGAGGCACCAATCCCTACACAGAGAGTGGCAACCGTGTGCGTGGTTCTTCACCAGTTCTTTTCCTCCCCTACTCCCAGACAAAGGTGGTTACAAGTCCCACGGGATCCACCCTAACCCTATGCTCTAATTTAGACAGTTCTAATCAGTTGCGCAGACACCACAATAACATAGAGTATGTAGGCCCTACACGACGCTGAGGATCACGTTACGAAAGCCCTTAAATGAAACAACATCAAACATAGTTTACACACAACGAAAAGTTCTCTTCTTAGTCGACTCGATATTTTTGAAAACGAGTAGTCAGATCACGGAAACTATAGAAAACTCTCTAGCCGACTTTTAACTAACTCAATTACTTCTTGCCGCGAGAAGACGGAACCTCTGTCACGTGGTGCACGGATACTAAAGGGGTGTGGATGATCCAGCGCAAATTAGCAATCAGTTTAGTGACGATACTTATAAACTCACATTAAAAATATATAGCCACATCACATTCATTGTTAACCAATAAACAAACTATGCAAGATGGTGTGAGCAAAAATCTCATATGGTGAAAACTGGTGAAGCATATTGAGATATTGTACAGTCTCAAATTACGTGGTCGACCTGTATATACAGTATGTCCTCTTTTGTGTTTGACATCACTTAATTGCTGTGCGCACTAATCGTAATTTTGAAGCCCCAATTTAACGGATCGTAATTGCGGAATTGCATGAATTTAGCAGTTGCAATGCTAGTGTAATGGCGCAGTCGTTCCCAGTGCGTGCTGAAGATCTCGTCAAAACAGAGAGGGCCTAGCAAATAGCAATGCTGATGTTCGTTATCGTCTCAAAATGTATAGTGACGTAATTGCTCGGACGATGACAACTGGTGCAAGCTTCAACCAAGGTATCGAGAGTACAACGTATAAAGAACGCAAATAATCGTTAGTTGTTTCAATACATGCGTTGTACTTGGAGGAAACGGAAAAATATTCCCACATGAAATTAGTGGGACCTAGAAATATCAACCTCTTCCCATCGCCAACATGTGACCAAAGTGAGGTGTAAAATATATAGGCTAAGCTCCTTCCATTGGTTGAAGTCTCTATCTGCCAGTATGAGTGACACACTAAGGTGGGAAGCTTGTAGTTTTTAATGTTGTGTCTGAACCATCGGACGTGACATTATACTTTAAAGTTCTCACGTGCATTAACCAGGAATCAAACTTGGTCCGCCATGGAGAGAGGCAAGCAGCTCGACCGCTGCACCCTAACGCCAACTAGTGACACACACTCAGTGGAAATCTGAAATGAGTATATAGCAGGATAGAGCATATTAGAGCTACATTGCCTGGCGAGTACAGACGTAGCGGATGAGGAAGATTGTTTTGACATGATGTGTATTTATAGTAGCCACGATTATTTTCATAAATAATACTGATACTGACTTTGGATTGATACAGAATTCTAGTGGTTGGTTTTAATTGCAGGCCAATCGAGATGGAAAGATTCTAAAAGTAATTGAAAGGTACAAATTTCATCTATAACATCAAGGAAAATACGGTTTGAACAAATGGCTAGAAGAGAAATATACCCTTGGTCGATATAAACTGACACATGGACTGATGTACGTTATTTTATCGATGTGATGAACCTGACGTATGAAATGGTTGAGCTTTCACCATCTTGGCCATGCTGTAGTTTATCAACTCTCCCGTTAGGTACCACACGGAATTATTCTAGTTATTTGTTAGGTCATGCTCACCAAGGTTGCGGTGTGAACTAAGTAACATCCACCTCGTGGAATATATCCAAATATACGGTTTTAAAATGTTTTAATACGGGAAACTGCCGCAAAGTTATTATTTTCATTAGCGAGTGTTTTTCCGCCGTGAAAGCACATCAACTTGTATCGTCAAGTAATTAAACGTAAAACAAGTAAACATAAACACTATCCTGCATTTAATAACAGTTTAGCTCTTGTTTGAAACCCGTTTGTTCCTGAACTCAGATAGCACGTGTAAACAATCATATCATAGTCATAATTCATTTGGGGGATTTTTAACACGAGGTCACGAGTTCGTGGCTAATTTCTCGATTCGATTGTAGCAATACTGATACGCCCGCAGACAAAATATTAATGCACAGATGCCATGAGTTCGTCACATCACAACAAACACCACCAAACAGTGACTCATTCGAAGCCACACGTGACTAACAGATTACTACGTGCGCATGCCATTACTTCTTTCCACACACAACTTCAGTCATCACATAAATACCGGTTATCAGACAAGTTTAACACACACCCAAATACATGGGGCTGATGACCAATTTTTCCCAAGCCCCTGAAATGAATTACCAACTCCTTTCCCTATCCGTACATTGTTCAAGGCATCATAGCAATGTTCACACTGAAACATGATTGTGCAATGGGCTACTCGAATGATCAGTGAATTTAACCCTGTTGCGTACAGCTAATAATGGTGTGTTTCAAGAAAATATTAAAAAAAAAGCTCCAACGTACACAACACTCATATCGCGGACCAGCGCTACTTAGCTGAATGCGTTCAGTAGCGTTTTATTTTGATTTTATCGTTTGGAAGCCATTTTCAGTGTTGCCTTAGTAAAGGAAATGTTATGATTTTCAGTCGGTCATCATGATTGTGCTCAATCGTAATGGGTGTTATGCCTTAACCCTGAAAACAATTACATGCCATTAATGAATTCACTTGGATAACCAGTTTCGATCATCAAGCGATCATCATTAGATCTTCACATTTAGGCTATTACATTTATGTCTACATATACAGTATGTGAATTCACATATTGACTATTGGGTTCTGATATTGTCTAGGAAACTTCGGTAGCAGTTAGAATATTATGAGCAATATAGTGAACGGATTATTGTAGCTAAAATCAATACAAAACCTAAGTGCACCACAGTGGTACAAGTCTATATCACCACCAGCCAAGCTAATGATGAAGATGTTGTAAAGGTCTACGTAGAAATAGATGAAAATCTGACGTATATCAAGGGTTACGAAAATGTCATAATAATGGGAGATTTGAATGCTGTGGTAGGGAAAAACAGGAGAGAAGATAAAAGGAGGATTCGGATTAGGTGAAAGGAATGATTGAGTAAGCAGGCTGATGGATTTCTGCACCGAGCATGAGTTGGTCATATCAAACACCTTATTCAATAACCAAAATAGAAGAATATACACGTGGATGAGACCAGGAGATACAGGGCGTTGCTCTAGGTTTGTGGACCACTCGAATACACGAATTGGTCAATGTTCTTACGTGCTCTCATGAAGGAGAGAAAGAAATGGAGGGGGCGCTTTGGAAGAAATGGACACGTGAAGGGGAATGCAGACTACTTGCTCCTGAAGGGGCATAATGGTATTCGGATATGTGTTGGATTTGCTGATAATCTATGTTTCTGTGATGACTGTAGTAATGTGTGTAACTATAATTATTAGGATCATGACTAGGTAGGTACTTTCCTGGCATTTGCCTGAGGGGAGTATGAAAAACAAAGGGATAAACCACACTAATGATGGCCACCTTCAGCACTGGGATTCGAACCACCAATCTTCCAACTTGCTGGAGCTCCCCGTCGCAATATTGGTGAGCGACGTTACGCATACGGCTACGTGGCGTAGCCTTATCCAGTCTGTATTTAGTATTGAGTCAGAGAAATGCAAATATGTATAATAAGTAGGTTTAGAGAATTGCTAGTTCAAACTGGATTAAGTCTGTAACCAGGAGCCGAGAACTAGTGCATTCTCATATCCAGCACAAATTTAGTAACACCCTATAGTAAGAGTGTAGGTTATAGTTCGTTCATCTCTGGTGCAAGTAGTCCGTGTCCATGACACGAGGATAAAAGAGCAACACAATTCCAGACCACTTTGCACAACAGCCTTGACTTCATCTTAATGACCTAGATATTGCATTAACCAATATAAACACACGATACTTCTAATATTGAAGAAAATTCTGGTACACAAGCTATTAATTTCATTATCATATGATCTGGCTTAAAATTCCTGAAACGTAAGACGTGAAGAGAACCATTTAAGAGCGAGCAAGTCCGGCCCACTCTACTCCTATCATTAGGTAGTTAAAAGACGCGCTTCTGAGCAATCAGCGTCCTCCAACAGATATGAATATATTATACGCAGAGATTGATTTCCCCGCTATGTTTTACACCACTGCGGTCCTCTTTCCTTTATGAAGCCAATTTCATATTCTTACCGGAAATTGCTATGTCTGTATTAGAGCACGATGATGTAAAAAGTAATATTAAAAATTAATCCAGATTATGCAATGTGCGGTCAGTCAAACGTGCCGGGCAGTATTTGGTTACTATCTAGCTTGTAAGATGAGAATAATTACTAGACCACCTCATTCTCACATGTTTTCTTTTACGAAAGTACCTCATTTCTTTCTGATGTTGATATAGCCTACAGTAGACTATTAATACATTTGCCGACAATGAAGTTTTTTTAATCCATTAAAGAAGAAAATATCCTAAAGGAAGCAGAGGGAATGCACCAGTTAACTAACTAATGATTAGTGTAGGCCTACATTCCTCGGGTCAAGTGCAACTACTGTGGTAGGCCTACTGGAGCTCTAATCCTAAAATTGACATGAGTATAGATAAAGTAGTTGATGTTTAATTTATGATAATGGACATAATGGTCATTATCCCCGTTCACTTGGATTTCTAAAATTTGTCTGATAACCCCTATTACTGTGGTGTCTGTAGTAGTGTGCATTTGTAATTGAATCTGGGATTGGGAAGAAGCCAGCCGTGAACTTAAGTTAGTAGCCTGCCAGTATTTGCCGAAATAGATTGTCCATAGTGGGAAGTGACGTGAAGTGGACACCAGTACAGGAACAGCCGCAAATCAGCTAAGTCTACAAAACTACATTGTTGAATTTAAGTGTTTAAGTGTTTAACCTAGCTAACCAACTATAAAAGCTCGTCATTTCTGTAGTGCATGAGAGAAATTAAAAAGGATACGAGCCTTACAGTAGTCGCATATGATGTGTAACATCTGATATGTTATCCTACTCGTATACTACACAGCTTGGACAATCTTAAAATGTTAATTTACACTCCATTTTCATACTGGTACTATGATGAATGTATAGATTGAATTCGAGATATGCTGCTGTCACATTTGTGGCGCAGCGGTCAAGCTGTTAGTCTCTCACCAAGGTAGACCGGGTTTGATTCCCGGTCAATACATGCGAGATTTTCGAATTGAAATGCCATGTCTTGTGGTTCGCATTCCACGTAAAAGGGAGGTACTGTACCCGATAATCCGGAAAGGATCCTGTTGGAATATCCATTGCCCCCGCTGGATTGCCAATTTCTAACAGCTCCGGCAAATACTACATTAGAAATCGCTTCCAACATGGCCTTTAGGGATTTACATACAGCAGTTATAAGAATATTGTGGATCAACAACCAACTACACGGGGCACTCACTTTTACTTACCTCTCTCGGGGACTGGGAATTCAGCTTCGCCTACAATACATCCACAATACTCTTCACATTATATTTAAAATGAATCACACTCCAACAACAATGGAAAACAAACTCAATAACATTTATTAACAATAGGGTAAACTAATCTAGTATAAACAAAATAACAATAAACGAATTTAACAATAGAAATTAAAATTAAAAACACGCAATCATTCACACCTCCTTTCAACTCTACATCTTATTACAATGCTGTATTAAAAATTATGAGTATAAATCTTGGCTTGTTCTAGGCCTACACTGCGTAAAAATAAAACCGTTTAATGAAGGCTCTTGCACTCGTGGCATTCCAGACACTTGATTTCATTCACAAGCCTGCGTTTGTAGAACGCACGTGCGCTGGTCTTGTTTCATCAATGAAACCTCAGCACCACGCCGCACTCGAAACTGTTTTACAATTTATATACAAGTCGGTGAGTGTACACTTGTTCATATTATGTCATCGCTCTCCAATGCTAACGGTGAATTATTCTCGCTAGCCCACATAGAGACTGCTTGTGTGTGCGTTTATTAAAAACACGTAAAAATTAACATTTAGATCTTACAAAAGGTCACATAACTACCCTGTTTCTTAAACAATAATTCTAAAAAATTTTATACACTCTTTCATTCGCACCCCGTAATTGTTCATGACCAATTCGGTTCCACATTTACTTTAACAGTGAACAATTATTCATAACCAAAAACATCCGCTCCTTAAACACACGCTATTTCAAAACAATTGATTAATAAATCCTACTAAATTATTTAACTAATTAAATCATTTTCAAAAATTATTTACATGTTCATAATAATATCCATAATTTCGTGCTGCTAACGCGACACTTTCGAGATTCTGGCTTCTCGGTTACAATACAATTCTCAACTAAATATATACACTGGTTTTTCACATAACCCTTCTCTAACGTTCTGTAGTTTTGTTATACTGCTTACACCTCATCTTATATAGGTTTCATTACATTGTCGGTATAATACAGTCGACTAATTAAAGTTAACTGTACGTAATTACATAACTTCGGGTTTAATAAAAATTTAATAATTGTATTATAGACATGAGTAGACAATCTGTCTCAAGTTGTATTTCTGCTGAAACCCTCCTGTTAACACAGCTAAATCGTTAATTCACAAGAACTGGACTACTTGTATACAACGGCTCTTATCATGATCCATGCCTTCTTTTCAAAGTACAATAATACTTTGACTTCCCTTAAAATGCGGAACTCCCTCGCATGAGCACTGTTCATAGCTCTACAAATCCTCATATAACAGTAAATATGGCATAAACAATTATCATCTACTATGTTAAACAATAACCAAAAAGGATTAATTGTTATTAACATATCTTATGTAGGAACTTCTCTCAAATAATGGCATGACCTTCAGTATCATTACACATAATTACTGGACTACAATTATACATGCTTAAGTTCTTCAAACGAAACTTCCAATTGTAATGAACGATATTAGACAGTCGTGATTAACCTCCTAATATTTACTCCACAACAAGATAATAAACTGTTAACTCGTCTGTCGCAAATACATGTAATAAAAATAATACTCCTGTCTCATCTCACTTGTCAAGCTTTAAATTGTTTATCGTTTTAATATCATGTCGACAAAATGACGTGATGTTACACAAATAGAATAAAATAACACACATGTTATTTATAGTGTCAGATAGAATTCAATCTTGACCGGGTTAAACTAGCTTTGAATTCCTAGCCAAAGATTTGAATAATCTTCTATCAAAAGGTATTTCCTCTAACATATTAAATGAACAAAGCTCATAGCTTAACAAATAATAAAAAAGGTTTGTCAATGTCGTAATGTTTTTCCACTCTACACAAAGAATGTTCATAGGGATTAAGACTTCGGTCTTATCAAACGACTAGTATTTCTTAGATCGTCGATAGTTTATGTACAATAATGATATAACAATATCATTCGATGTTTCTTCTGTTCTTGAAGTTATATGTTGTTACATTAAAGTGCTCAAATTAAATTTAATAAGAATTTAATTTGAAGCTATGACACAATGTCAGAATACTTGGTTTAAAATGAAATAATTAAAATTCGAGAGTCGAAATGACTAATCTCCTATGAGGCAATATAATTCCTCAAACAAAATTTTAATGTCAGTTCCACAACTGATCCGTGGAATAAAATTGAAAAATAGATGAAAGGCAATCATCTCCTAAATAATCATGAAGCATAAAAATCTCAACACGCATCTGAAGTGTAAAGTACATGAAAACACTGAAATACATGAAATGAGAAAATATAGGCATATGGAATAAGATCGCTGGCTCAGAATGTCACTAATCAAGCTCTATACTAAAATTGAGATACATTGATACCTTATTTGGACGAAAACTTGAAGATCTATGTAAGTATTCACACAATACTTTAGATGTTTCCTCAGTACAAGACACTGAGATGGATCTGCATTCGAACCTCGGATCTGCGACCTCAGAGATAGGAAACGTCCCTCTCTGGAATTCAACAACATTCGCCTGGGCTCGAACGACATCCTTCTGTGTTGCTGGGCTACCTTTCCCTAGCATCTTGACAAATCTCTTCTGTAAAGTCTTCATTCTCCGTCGTAAATATGTCTCAGCTTCATCATTGGAATATAATTATAGAAATATTCATATAAATGGTGAATGAAATATTTCCATTGCTAATTGATGTTACATTAGTGTTCGTAGACTGACGAAAATGTACAAGATGGACCGTACACTACGTCTGTATTCAAGAATACGTTGTCTAACGAACCTCCATCGTTGTATCTTAACTCCTGTTATCGAATATGTCTCTGGCGCATGACTATTTAGTTCATCATATCAACAATGTTACTTATGTTGTATGAAACTACTTGAAGAATAATAATTGTCATTCTGTTAATGTTTATGTGTTGCGCCAATATTAAAAGTTCTCCGCTACTGTTCACTTGAACTGCGTTCGCCACATCACGCTGCCATTTAAAATGATATTCAGCTTTATTTCCAACACATTTGAAAATCTGACTTGACTGGCTTATATTGTCGAAACGGTGAATTTTAAAACCCTCGACTTTTCGCAGAATATAGTATGCGACCTGTTCTTTATATATATTCGCTTCTTTATATTTAGATCTCAATTATATATGAGATATAATCAATTCAATGTTCCTCGCAACTTCACGTAGAATGGAAGTGCGGTGATCTCCAACGTTCCACCTAGCTATCCTCGTGTCTCCACAAGTCGACAGTCGTCGCACTCGGACTAAGCCTTGGGATCTCCGTTAACCCAGTAAAAACACTTCCTCACTCTTCAAAGACTGCTGGAATAAGAACCTCGATCCTTGGATCTCCCCCTCCAAGTCGAGGTTTTGGCAGCCATATCAAACTCCCACCATAATATTGGCGCGTAGATTACTAATGCTTATTACTGCGTAGATTAACCGATCTGCGGTTTTTAGAGTATCAGACATAATTTATCTTAATATTTTCTTCATTACCAAATAAGAAAATCTTCTTCTAAGGGCCTAAATGCATAATTTCATCATGTTGTGTAAATGAAGTTGATCCCTTCTTCAATATGACCTCTTCTCATTGGTTCTGGGCTGGGATACAATAGCATAATTTATAACAATATTTATAATATTAATTTCCAAACTCGCTGTTGCTATGCCAAGTAAAGCCTTCTAGAAGCGTCCATTGTGCAATATATCACGTGATCGGGCTCTCCCACAGCCTCGAGCTTGTAACACCACCCTCCTTTGTCACATTTCCAGAAATTATATTTGCTGGTTAAATTTTATCATGGGGACGGAAAATACTCTCATTTTGTTCCTAAATAATTCAATTTACGGGGGCATTCCTCCGTCATCTCAAATTAAAAACAGTTGCAAATTGTTTTTAATCATTCTAATTCAAGACTTTTGATATGTCACTTGAACTCGAATATTGAATTATTTTAGCTTATTTTCTTATGATACTTTTTCAAATTTTTAGCTTTGAATTTTCCTAGAATAACGTTATTTTCATCATCAAACAACTCATAACAGTTATTCGCATAAGCATTAGTTATGCGGAACGCTCTTACTTCTTGGTTTTACTGCAGTTATCTTCATCAGACCCGATCTTCTTCTTCTTCTTCTTCTCCTTCTATTCTTCTTTTCTTCAACGTCTTCTTCTTCTTTTCTTGGTTCTTCAACATCTTCTTCTTCTTTTCTTGGTTCTTCAACGTCTTCTTCTTCTTCTCCTTCTTTTCTTGGTTCTTCAGCGTCATCTTCTTCTTTCTTGGTTCTATGCAGCAGTATATCCTCTTCTCTCTTCTACTTCTGTTGGTCAACGTAAATGGTCCCTCCATATCGTCTATGAGAACCATTTCCATTACCTTCTCCTTTACTGGTGCTTGGTTTGGAATCGATACTCAAATCCTTTTTATCACCAGTCCCATTTTCCTTGTCTCTTAAATCTTTAAGATATTCTTGTCCTTCCTTATGACGTTCATCATACTTCTCCTTCGTCATAATTTCATCTTGGGAGTTTCTGTTACGATTATCGTTCTGGTTATTCCTATTGTTATTCCCGTTATAATAACCATTATTATTGTATCGGTAGTTATTATTATTGTGATAATAACCACTTCTACGGTTGCCATTGCTATTATCATTACTACGTCCTTGCTCTTGCTGATATGGACGGCATCCACGGAATCTCCTATATCTGGGTTCTGGTCTACGATCACGGAAATAATTATTCCTTTCAGGACCAATATTTCCCTTTTCTGGTTCTTTCGGATTGTCTGTCTGTTGTGTTTGTTCAAGATAAACTGTGTTAATGTCTTTGTATTCTTGCCTTTGGTTCTTCGCAACAACGTATGGCATAGGGCTCGTGTAATCGAGTTTCCTGAGCAATTCGTCCATACTTGCTAGATCGTTGATCCCTGAGGAGATAATTAGACGTCTGACTTCAACAGGGAGCATCCTGGCTATCGCGTCTATCAACTGAGCTGTAGATAACGGGGGTTGAAGGAATCTGAGTCTGGCTACCTGACTCGTGAAGAAGTCTGCGTAGCGTGTGGGAAGAGTTCCTGAATATTTTCGTGAGTATACTTCTGCGCGTAGGGAATTTTGAGCTTCAATCGACAAGAAGCGCTTTATTAGTGCTTCTGCGAATTCATCGAAGTTCATGAAGGTATATCTAAAGGCGCAAAAAACCATTCAAGGGGCCCATCTGACAAATAGCATTCTACGATCTTCATTTCCCTCTCTCTTGGAATATGCACTTCGATGAAGTAATCTTCGAGATTTCTGATGTACTCTATCGGTGTGAAACTATCTAAGTTGCTGAACTTGCGCGGTTTGTCTTCAAATTTTCTTATGACCGTCACGTTTCTCAGATATGAATCCTGAAGGTTTGGTCGAAAATCTCTATTGTAACTTTCGGGCTCTTTACTCCTCTCTTCTAAACCTTCCGTAAACCTGAATAATCTTTCTTCCGGCCTGATTTCCCTTTCTTCCACTTCTAGGCTATTTCTTCTAGTCTGATTCCTCGAATCTTCGAAATCTATATTCTCCCTTTCCTTTTCTTCTATCTCAGCGATAATCTTCTTCAGCTGTTGGCCTACTTCGGCCTTTAAATCTTCCTTATACGTCTCAAGCTTGACAACATCTCCTAAATTAAGATTTTGTAATTTCTTGTATACGTATTCTTCTAGTTCATTAGTTTTCTCCTCACTCATGGCATTAACGTTAGTGACTACCTTGTTTAATCGTTCCTCTATTATTTTAGTCTTTCTCTCTAACGATTCTTTCAAAGCTTGCACAGCCTGACTAGATTGAGTTCTATCTTCTACTTGCTTTTCAGTGAGTGTATAACTTACCGACAGCAGTGGCTATGCTGGCTAAAGCGCAGCATTAGGTCATGGGGCCAAGCTCTCTGCTGACTCGGTAGACACGTGGGTTCGAGCCCCACCGACGGCCGTCCTTGAAATGGTTTTCCGTGGTTTCCCATTTTCAACACCAGGCAAATGCTGGGACGGTACCTTCTGACAGGCCACGGCCGCTACCTTCCACATCCTTGCCCAGTTTCATTCACCTTCATCCATTCCATCTCTCATCCCGACGCGCAGGTCACCCACGGGCGTCGACTTGAAAGACCTGCACTCGGCCTCTCAGGAGGCTACACGAAAAAGAAAAGTGAGTGTATCAATCCTTTTACCTAAATCTGTTCTTACTTCAATAACCTCTCTATTAATTTCTACTTGGGTACTGGCTAATTTCTTTTCTATGTTATCTTGAATTTGCTTAACATGTTCCCCACTGGATTGGTTCCACTCTTCTTTCCAGACAACTACATTAGCTTTTAACATTGCAGCTATGTCCTCCTCAATATCTGCTTTAAGAATTTTATTATGGTCAATAACCTGTGTTCGTAAAGTTTCTACGTTACCTTTTAATTCGACCAGAGAAGCTGTAGTTTTTAACGCATCGTTAACAAAACGTGTCGTCAAAGCAGTTATATTCTGTGTACACAATTCTTTAGACGCCTCTACCTCTTGTCTAATCTTATTAATGTCCACTTGGACTTTTGTTACATCTACAAATACCGTATTGACTTCTGTTTGTATTTTACCTATGTCAGACTGTACATCAGTGACATCTGACTGCATATTGTTTATGTCAACCTGAACATTAGTGATATTGGCTTGGACTGTATCTACTTCAGATTGGACATTGGATACCTCTAACCTCACATTACCAATATCGGACTGTACATTAGACAAATCCGCTTGTACTGAGTCTACTTTGGATCGGACTGTGGATACATCTACTTGGACTGTATCGACTTTACTTTAGACATTACTAACATCAGTTCGGACATCTCCGACATCTGTCCGTACACCACTTACATCATCCTGTATCTGATTTGAGCTGGCCTGTAAACGCGTGACATTTGCAACCATTTTAGAGGCACTAGTATGTAAACCCTCTAAAGAAGTCTGAACTTCCTGTATTTCAGTTTTGAAACTCTCTTTGACACTTTCTGCGACTTCATCTGTAATAGAATCAACAACTTTAACAACCACTGTGTTAAGGTCCTCCTTTCGTTCCCGCTTCAGTTGTTCTAGGTCCTGCATGGCTTCCTGAAATTTACCTTCAACAGTATTCAAACTGCTCTGCAGTTGCTCCTTCAAATTCTGCTGCAGCTTCATCTGCATCTCCTCCAACATTCTCTTTACATCCTCACTTGCCATTGCAATAACCCTTTATATAATGCTGTAGAGACATAAACGATAACAGAGCAAAATAACAACATCTGAGCAACGTCCTATTCCATATATATTTTTGAGCACCTTATGTCTAAAAGTAACTTAAAATTACCTTAGCATTAATTTAAAGTACACCCTATGTTGAATAAACTTACTCATAATGTTCGTTCTCATGTGATTCACTTTAAATGCACTACCACAAAGAAAACTCTACCATTACAGTCATCAAAACAAGTTAGCTGTAGTTTTATCATGACCTTAGCAATCGTCATGTACCGGTGAAATAAAATAGATATTCAGATCGTAGGTCGTTTTTCGAAACTGTCTACCTACTACACCTCTCTCAGGTTTCTAATATTTGATCTTGAGTGTAAACTTCCTAATATCAATTTAAATTAACCCCATATAATTACACTCACATCCATCCGAAATTGAATAAGACATCCCACAAGTCTGGTAATTTTTTCTTTCACTAGAAATGTTCAAACCAACTTCCTTTAGAGACACTACGAAGCTAATTTCGTAGCCCCAAAGTTCATAGGGCGCCATTCCTACTGTACCCGATAATCCGGAAAGGATCCTGTTGGAATATCCATTGCCCCCGCTGGATTGCCTGTGCCTGTGGAGCATGAAATATGTATGTGGGACTTGCCCTTTTTCACTAGGCCTTCCATACTTCGTGTACGATTTATGGTAAATAAATAATAATAATAATAATAATAATAATTGCCAATTTCTAACAGCTCCGGCAAATACTACATTAGAAATCGCTTCCAACATGGCCTTTAGGGATTTACATACAGCAGTTACAAGAATATTGTGGATCAACAACCAACTACACGGGGCACTCACCTTTACTTACCTCTCTCGGGGACTGGGAATTCAGCTTCGCCTACAATACATCCACAATACTCTTCACATTATATTTAAAATGAATCACACTCCAACAACAATGGAAAACAAACTCAATAAAATTTATTAACAATAGGGTAAACTAATCTAGTATAAACGAAATAACAATACACGAATTTAACAATAGAAATTAAAATTAAAAACACGCAATCATTCACACCTCCTTTCAACTCTACATCTTAATACAATGCTGTATTAAAAATTATAAGAATAAATCTTGGCTTGTTCTAGGCCTACACTGCGTAAAAATAAAACCGTTTAATGAAGGCTCTTGCACTCGTGGCATTCCAGACACTTGATTTCATTTACAAGCCTGCGTTTGTAGAACGCACGTGTGCTGGTCTTGTTTCATCAATGAAACATCAGCACCACGCCGTACTCGAAACTGTTTTACAATTTATATACAAGTCGGTGAGTGTACACCTGTTCATATTATGTCATCGCTCTCCAATGCTAACGGTGAATTATTCTCGCTAGCCCACATAGAGACTGCTTGTGTATGCGTTTATTAAAACACGTAAAAATTAACATTACAAAAGTTCACATAACTACTGTTTCTTAAACAATCATTCTAAAAATTTGTATACACTCTTTCATTCGCACCCCGTAATTGTTCATGACCAATTCGGTTCCTCATTTACTCTTAACAGTGAACAATATCCTGTCTGGACCACGGCCTACAAGCCCGAAAACCTGTACATAATTATAAACTGGCAGTGTTACGTTGTTTTGAAATATTATATACGTTTCCATCATTACTGCTGACTCTCAAAGGAAGTTTAAATGTTGCATGTGCTGATCTTTCCCCTTCCAAAAGAGTGGCTGCAATTCCAGATGATGCGACGGCAAGAGCAATATAGCCACCGGGCCTCACTTTGGCGAGCAACAAATTAATCAAGAACGTTTTGCTTGTGCCTCCAGAGGCATCGAGAAAAAATATCTTAACTTCCTTCTTAGTGATATGATGGTGTCATAAGCTTGTTTCTGATCGTGGTTCAGACGGTGTTCTTCATGAGCAACGGTTGAAGGAGCCAAGGACGAAGTCTTTATTTCTCTTGTGACAATCGAGAAATTATTTGTTGCTCTGTTTCATTGTTAGGTGATAAGCGCTTTTTCTTACGATGTCAATGAACTACTGTATGACCTATATCCGTTTTACATCTCGGCATGATGGCTTAAAAGCACTGACTGGACTATTAATTATAACAAATTCTTGTCAGACGTAATTTAAGAATGGCGAGGTGCATGAAACACAAATCCCCCTTCCGTCCAATCTTAAATCGACTGTGTATTTTGCGGAACGAAAAGTTCACGGGCGAAATGAAGAAAAGCCGAGTTGCACTTCCAGGGGAATGGCGAGGTGCATGAAACACAAATTCCCCTTCCGTCCAATCTTAACTTAACTGTGTATTTTGCGGAACGGAAAGTTCACAGGCAAAACGAAGAGTTGCATTTCCAGGGAATGGCGAGGTGCATGAAACACAAATCTCCCTTCAGTCCAATCTTAACTTGACTGTGCATTTTGCGGAATGAAAAGTTCACTGGCGAAATGAAAAAAAGCCGAGTTGCACTTCCTGGGAATGGCGAGGTGCATGAAACACAAATCCCCCTTCTGTCCAATCTTAACTTGACTGTGTATTTTGCGGAACGGAAAGTTCTCAGGCAAAATGAAGAACAACTGAGTTGTACTTCCAGGGAAACTCCAAAAACAACCACCCTTCTCTGAAGTCTTAACTCAACATGACACGACGGTTTGCTGCTGGCTGTATCTGGCGTAATAGGTTCACCCGATAGTTATGCTGCAACAGGGGTGATAGACTCGCCCTTAGCTAGATCGTAAACTGTCGCCTCAGTATTTGAATGGACATGGTTGGAAGAAATGAAAACGTAAAAACACTTATAGTGGGCGATGTATTGAAGATAGATATATGCTCTCCGGGACTTTTTTGTAGAACTTTTCATGCTGAACAATTCTTACACTCGTAGTATTTAGATTTTTTAACGGTTTGCCCAGCGTACAAAGCGCTCCGACGCCAGGGTTTTTTTTCGACCTTTTCACTGAAATCGTTCCTGCTCAGCTTCCTTTGATCATGTATAAATAATTTTCTACAGAAATCATCCTCGAGATATCCTTTACAGAATGGTGAATACCGCATCAAAATCCATTCAGAGGTTCTCGAGATTACCCGTGACTTCCACGAAACGGGGACTTGCTTTTATACTAAGTAGAGATAGAGATTACCGGAATACTGATGTTGCGATTTAAGGATTTCTCAGGCTGAGCCGTGCTCGGTCACACGACAAGATGTCGGCAGACGCCTGGTTCCTGACCCATATTCCAGTACCTTGGGATGTTATATAATATTATACTGATAGAAATAGTATAACTATAGTATGAAATGGTTTATAATAAAGTCATAATATGCTGAAGACATCGTTTATTCCAAGTCATTATTTGTTGAGGAGTTGTATCTAAGGATGTTTACAACACTCACGCGGCAATGGTCAGATTTAATCACGTGATTAGCGTTGCGGGCTTTCACCCGTTCGACTGGGATTCGTTAAATTGTTTTTATATTGTTTTATAATTTATTTCTTTAAATATAATTTACCCTCCAGGATGGTGGCTCCAACGGACACAGCGAAGGAACTCACCTCTACCGCCTCTATGGGCAGTGTCCTAGAGCTGGGAACATCTGATTGGAGTGGATACAACTGGGGAGGTGTGACCAGCACCGCGCTCACGCGGCCTCACCTGCAAAGCGAACAGGGGCCTCATGAGGGAAGATTAGGAGGGAAGGAGGCGGCCGTGGCCTTACAGTAGGTACTGAACCCGGATTTGAATTATTTCTGGTGATTTTTATGATATTTTGAAGCCACTGCTAAGTTAAATGCATGTTAGTTGAGATGCTACAAAGTGTCATAGGACCGGTTTTTATGACGAGTTGGAAGTCAGGCACGTGACTGTGTGAGGCATTCTGGGAGTTTCGCCAAGGTCATTTCGCCTGGTAACAAGAAGTTAGCCGCGAATTTGAGAGCTGGTCTGATATAAATTATTCTATTGGTTATTGTCTCCTAACCAATGAGAGGAGGTTTTATGGAAGGATTGATCATCCCAGGCTAATTAATATGTAAGGTGCGTTCAAAAAGTAACGAGCCGGAGGCATAATTACAGAAACCAGTACCTGTATGTTAGAAGTATTGGCCCTAGCTGTTGAGGCACTTGTCCCACTGTGAGACGAGGCGATGAATGGCTGTCTCATAAAATTCCCTGGGCTGCGATGTGAACCAGTTCCTCACGTACAGCTGGACGTCGGCGTCCGAGGTGAATCGTTGGCCCCGCAGAACCCTTTTCAGGGAACCAAACATGGCTTTATCACAGGGAGAGAGGTCTGGACTGTATGGAGAGTGGCCGAGAACCTCCCATTTGAATTTCTGCAGGCGTGCCGCGACTGTGTTGGCCGTATGAGGTCGTACATTGTCGTGGAGCGACCAAGGCGGCTATGGCGTTCACTGTCACTCGGCCGTCCTGGGTAATGAGTGCATCAACCAGGTGGACGTTGTCATCGGTAATGCAGGAGGGTGCCCCAGACCGGGCATCATCGGCTAACGACACCCGTCCTTCCCTGAAGCGCTTGTGCCACGCCTTGACCCATGCAAGGGACATGCAGTGTTCGCCGTACAGTTGTGTCATTCGGCGATGAATGTTCGTTCCCCCTACTCCTTTCGCTGTCAGAAACCAAACAACACCTCTTAACTCTTCGGTTGGCGCCTCCATGTCACTGTTTGCAATGCGAGTGGCAGCGTTGGACGATTGATGCATGCTGCTGCTCGCTTTGTATCGTCACGTGACGTGCACGCGTGCCTTCTAGCGAAGGGGTGTGACCTTCCACGCTCTGGTCGGAACCACACATCGTTACACACGTCACGATTAGCCGATGAAGTCACAGGTTTGCGCATTCCGGCCTCCGGCTCGTTACTTTTTGAACGCGCCTTATAATTAGAATATTTTAATTAGAGCCCATGTATGACATTATTTGATATGAGAAGACGCAGAAATTAAAAGGAAAATTTTATCAAGACATTGAAAGTCTCAATAGCTACTTAGTACGCTGTATTATGTTTAATGCAGGTAGCCGCGTAATTTTACCGCGGGTTTCTGAATGGTGGCAATTATAGCTGAGGAGAGGGATTGTAGCCCCGAAAGAGCGTCTTATTCTACGTAAAGTTTGTCGGGGACGGATATGTAGCTGGAGATTGATTCCCAGCTAACCCGAAAGCGACGTGCGGTGATAGCTGACCCTCGAACGCCTATTAATCGCGGGCGCATTTAATGTACTGTCGGACTCTGTAGTCAGTCAAATAAAGTATCACGATTCAATGTCGATACGAGTTCGCGTCATATGAACTATTCTAAAAGTATAATTGTGTTTAAATAAGAACTGCATATAATATTGAGAGACAATTAACATATTCTTCGAACATTTCGGAAGCTGATAGTAATTCTTATACGAGTACAGAACAGTTATTCGAATCCAGGCGTGTGACATTAACAACGTATTCTACATAGAACCGAATGGAAAGTTGTTAGCAACGAATGAACACTTTGATCTTGAGTTGAGGTCTGTGATTCTACACAAAATCAACGTGAGTTGACGAACATTAAGGTGATCTACATTAACAGTGAATTCTTTTCTCATTCGAATTTCACAATAAATGCTAATATAATATCAGTGGAAATGTTGAATTACGTAACTATGGAAGGAGTCGTTATGGAGTGAGAAACCATGCGACAGGAACACATCTAGCAGAGAATTTGGTGGACGACAGAGAGCGACTATTACAATAGTTTCGACTTCGAAATCCTGTACAACTTCATCATATACATCCACAAATATCTATGTATATCTGCAAGATAATTACGAGCAATTCCGATGTTTCACTAACCAACTATGTGAGCATTTCGACCTAGAATTTCATCGTGTTATTCAGAAATCGTAATTATCTGCAATTATGGATAACTAGGGCCCGGATAATTATGTGCTTAACTTTCCAGAAATATGTATGTATTTATGTGATTAAAAGTGGGAAAATATGTGATTAAGTTTCCAAAATATGTTCTTAAATTTGTATCGTATTTATGCCCCTCAGTTACTCTAAAAATAGTTGAAAGTACAGCTGCTTCAATAAGCCAGTCCACAGTACAAATATTCCCGCTTAACAGACCGGGTCTTGCCTCAATTTCCGAATCCTACAATACTTACTGCAGATACGCGATACGAAATCATATAGGGCCTATGTGCTGTTTTCGAATTTCATTCTAAACAACGGGAGAAAAGGTCACTTAAGTATCTGTCATAGCACTGATTGTATTGCCTTATACTGATGCTTGAGTGCGTAAATTTGCTCCATTGACGTGAAAAGTAAATTAAATATCGCCCCCGGCAATCAGACCACAGAAGCACCATAGCATCATTGAAAGCTTTAGCTATTGTGTAACTGTTGGTTTTCTCAAGATGAACAGCTGTCAGTAAAAATAACTGTGATGGATCGTATTTTAACTCACCAACTACAGTATGATGTTGGCTACGTAACGGCCAGCATCGTCGGTCGTCTCGTCCATTGTAATCCACACAGCTTTGTCGCCAATTTCCCTACGAATTCTGTGCACTCAGAGTGAAGTTTAGGTAAATAGTTCTTACGCAGTGTTGATTCGTCAGGGAGAGGAAGTTTGACGTACTTTTCTAACGTGCCACGTAGCACTGGATTCTGCAGTTTGTTCAGTGGGATATCAGCCGCAAGAAATGGGTGACAAATGTCTTGTGAGAACTAGCAGTTTGCTGGACCAGATCTCACTTCCTGGATTTCGAGAAGCCAACGTTGTGTGGACTCTTTTAAAGATGCACATTTCACGTATTTCGCTGTCACAAAATGTTGCGTAACTTGTGAACGCATGCCTGCCACTATGGGTTTCTCACAAATGTTGCAAAATAAATTAGGTCCTTCAGTACTAAAAACGTCTCCGAACTCCCGCACTAAACGATTCAAAGTAACATATTTCGCACTTTTGGGACGCATCGTATTCGTTGAAACGAGAACGCCTCTGTCAGTATACTCACAAGTTATGCACACCACTGTGATTTCAAGTACAATTTCCCGGCTAGGTAAGGATAGTGGAGGCTTAATGAGCCTGTTAACTCCAGCCCCCCTGCTGTACTTAATGACCGGGAAATCCCTGTCTTGAAATACTACTACAGTTTGGAGACAATGGAGCACTGACCAAATAGAGAAGCCACTTACTGGAATTTCTAAGGGCTGCAAATGTGGCAGCAGTCATCCAAGAAGTACAGCATACCACCAACTATAGGAAATATGTGCTTATCAATAAACACGCCAGAATATGTATTTATTTATAAAAACGGTAAAAATATGTAAATAAATAGAAAATATTTAATTAAATAAACATATTTAAACACATAACTATCCGGGCCTTATAGATAACCAACTACAATATTGGTCAGTAATGATTTTGAACTTCAAACGGAGGCGTCGCTAAGAAGATTTACCCTCTCTGGAAGAATGAAGCAGACAGGGTTTTCCCGTCTAAAGCCTGAAGCTTGGTAGATGTCGAGGAACTACAGGGATGCAGAGCCGTTCGTATCCCGGAGGAGCAGATGGAGTAGGGGAGGAATGCTGTTCGCATCCCAGGATTGCAGTTCGTTTGAGGGGAAGAGACCAAGGTGCTTGACTTTCATCAGGGATCTGGAACATCAGGTTATTCCATAACACCTTATTGATCTTCTTGAGTCGACAAAAGGTAGACCTGCAAGATTTATTACTGTAGTTTTTTGAGTAGTTGACATCATTTGAGCACCTATTTCTCCATGTTTTATGTGATGGTATTTTCACTTTGAAATCCATCGACATTTATTCTTCGAATTTGTGTTGGAGGATTGCTTTCTTCTTTCCAACATAAATTGCGATTCTACACATTCTGCTTTGTTATATTAAATTTTATGGAACTTCGTTTTCCTGTATTTAAGGATTCTCCTTAAATATTATTTGCGTCGTATTTTGGATTTTTATATTATTTTGAAATTCTCTCAGAATATTTTCATCGATGTCTAATATTAAATTCATTTGGGATAAATGAATTGGGCATCTTGAATGTAAGAAGTTATTAGCTAAGAAGTAGATGACTACGTGTGATATTGTTTCAAACATCATTACGTTATTATAATGACTTTTCGGCGATCTAGCAAGAAATATTCGTCGTAATATGCTATGCATATACAGTCGAACTTCGATATCTCGAAGTGCCTTCGGAGATAAAAATTACTTCGAGATATCGAATTTTTTTTAAGAAAGAAAAAAAGAGGGAGGGATACCATTACAGTATTATAAACATACGAATAGACAACTGTTGCTACTTCTAATATTATTGTTACTAGAACTTCTACTATGGGCCTACACGCTAGGGTTTAATGCTATGGTACTAATTATTTACGGGGGCTGCGTGGCGCAGTCGGTAGAGCCGCTGAGCTTCTAACTGAAAGGGAGTGGGTTCGATCCCCACCCAGGTAGTGGATTTTAGAAACATAACTACCACTTTCGGAAACGCAAATGGCCCTGGGGTTTACTCAGCCTACACCAGAAATGAGTACCAGGGTGATTCCTGGGAGCAAAAGCGGCCGGGCGTGGAGCTGACAACTCCATCCCATCCAGTGCCAATGTCACAAAAAGTGGAAGCCTCTACCTTCCACTACTCCCAGGGCCACCATGGCCTGTATGGAGTTGGCTTTGCTTTTACTAATTATTTACAAGTTTCAATCCATTCTACTACATTGTGTCTATTTTGTTAAACTCAGATACACCAGCACTTTCACCTGATATAACTTTCTGCACAATTCAGTTTCGATGTTTAAATTTATCTAGCCATCCTGTACTAGTCTGGAATGTTTTTGTCCCTCATACAATTTACCCACTTAAACATAGCTTCCTCCAACTGAGGGTAACTTGAGCTCATTAAACGTTTCCTCTCCGATGAAAAACGTGACTCCTGAATAGCACTATCAATCTTGTCTTTATTTTTCATAATCGTTGACCATGTGTTAGCTGGAATGCCGAATTCCGCCGCAATATCTTTCTTCCTTCTCACAACCTTTTCCACTTCGTGAATTAACTTTAATTTTTCACTTGCACTTAAACATTTCAGAACACGTTTCTTCTCCATGGTGTTTGCATTACTGATTTACACAGTAGGTCAGAAACTACAGGACAGTGCTCTCTCACCAAGCTTATCAGCCAAGGACACGAAGGGTGCGGGCATGCCATAAATAGCCGGAGTTTCCCTCTTACTTTTGTTGTCTGAGGTGCACATTGACCCGAACCCGTCTCCTTGCCCTCAGGCTGCTCTGGAATGTAGCAGACCACACAATACTGACAGAAATACAGTAACTTCTCCAAGTACCGTACCGTATCCAAGGTGAACAATAATCGCATATTCCAAGCCCCAAGTCACAACTCCAGTCTTCAAGGCAATTGTATTTTCACCCCAACTTCGAGATATAGAAAAATATTTTACGCCTGAGGAATGAATATTCCTTGAGTTATCGAAATATTCGAGTAATAGAACTTCGAATTATAGAACAAATGTAACATGTGAATTAGATACGATACCGCCGGGAAATGAAAATTACTTCGAGTTATCAAAAGTTCGAGATATAGAAGTTCGACTTATGGAAGTTCTACTGTATTTATAATGAAGATTTGGAATGGAACTATATTCTCGTTATGTTGAGACTAATAATAATAATATCGTATGGCCTCGGGTGCCTGGTGAAAGCTTTGTTAATTGACACCCAGAGGGTAGCCCGCATGTCGAATTTCGTCGATCCTTTGAACGCTATGAAAGTCAAGGAGGTTAGATATGTAAACTCCTTGACACTACAGCGCTTTCAAGTAGAGAATGGAGGAACTTTGTGTTGGCGGAAAATCCCGAGATTAATTTTGCCATTGATCACGGCCTACTGAATTCAAATGGGTTCTTTAACATGCCAACAACGTATGACATGAGTATCGTGATTTTTGTCGCCTCCAAAAAAATCACTTACCACGGCCAGGCGCGAACCTGCAATCTTGGGGTTGGTAGTCCGACACTATAACCACTCACCCACCATGGCAAGCTACGTTGAGACTATTTTATTTTGATTGTGAAAGCTATGATCTTTCATTAATATCATTTTAACTTTGAAATATATCTTCGGGGAAGTTAATATTTTTTTGACAACCGAGATTTAGGGAACTGCTAAATCCAATCGTAGCGAGATTAATTGGACACGTGATAAATACTTTGAGTGTTTAAAACAATTTGCAACGTTACGTATAATTGTTATCGTAATTTTGCAATTGTGTAGTTCTGAAGATACAGTAGATCAGTGTGGTGAAACGAAAGATTGAATTAATATTAAATAATTAGTAGCAATGGTTAACAACATAATAGTTATTCGAAGTAATCCAATAGGAAGTCTATCAATATAAACTTCAATGACCGTTCATAAAACGAAGAGCTGGTATAAATAACAAGTTCTACGTGGTAATGATAAACAGCTACTTTGACTCGTAAGTTTGGAAATAATACAAGTATTACGTAAATATGTGAAAGAAAGTCTGCGATGATATATAATTGTTATAACGAATTTATAGTGAGGTATACTAGGTAGTGTAATGGCATATACATGTATTTACGATAAAGGGAATTCTGCGATGATATAAAGGTAACTCAAATACGAGGGAACTTTGGTATTTTGGAGTATAAGTGTATTAATGTGATGTTATAAGAACGTTGAAGCTTGTTGAAGCATGTTTATGGGAAAGTGAGTTGTTGAAACTCCAATATACTTGTTTGTAAACGGTATTGAAGGATAGATAAGAGGAGATATTGGCGGAAAAGTTAATGAGTTGGTGTTTAACCTTGTTCACTAATTTCTATTAAACTATTAAACCAGATTGTGAGTAATAATCATATGAGCTAACCTAAATGCTTAGTTATATTAGCCTAGATTTGACGATATACCCTATATAAACCAGATGGTAAAGATATCTTAATAAAGTCAACAGTAATAATATTAACAAGATTAATATTAATAATAGAGAATAGTTAACAGTGAGTTAAACTACTAATCTTGAGTAAGGCAAGCGAAGTAAATACCGTATTGTATATATTTATTTAAATACTTTTAATCTTCAGTGTGGTTTTTATTAAAAATGTATTTGCGTGTATTAAACATTTGGAAAACATTTGAACGTGTGGTATTGAATGTGAAGAGGATTAGTATGTGAAACATTGTAGGTGGATTGGAGTTACGTGTTGTATGATAACAACATAAGTTGTATTTACGTAAAGGTTTTGTTGAAACAGTGAAGATTACACTTTTGTAATATCTGATACTACGGTATCAAAGTTACTGCTGGAGAGAGAAGACAGGCAATGTTTATTTCTGTTGAGAAATATATTGCATTCCCGTACGGTTGAAGGTTACGTGTAGACCAGCTGGGAACAGTAACGGTAGAAACCAGTTTGTGGAATGGAGCGGTGAATTATATAATAGGTTTACGCAGTGAAGTCTATCTAGTAGGAGCAAATGTATGCAGCTGTGTTATTTGTCAACACAAGCTCCGTTCCTTTCTTCGAAACTGCGCGACGTATTTTAACGAGTGTTAGCGAGTTTTAAGACAATGTAAACGTGTATTGGTGTGATTTAGGTAACAGCTGATCGTTCTATTCAGTTGATGTGCATATAGGAAAGTCATGTCAGACTTCAATTTAATCTTTTTGAGGGGCAAGCGACTCTGATTTAAGTGTTAATTGGTGTATTATTTTTCTTATTCAATTGTTTTATTTACTAAATTTTTATTTCTTTCGTTTCATACATGGCGTTTCGTGTGGATTTATTTTAATTATAGGGAGATTGTGTTGTGGAATTGGATCACATTTTAGGCACCCTTAACCCATTCCGACCCGAGAAGTGGTAAGATTCTCACTCTCCAGTTCTGTGTTTTTGATCCTTAATACAATCTTAGAGACTATTGTAGGGTCATGATGTCTTTGTCGGTAGGATTTTCAGGTCTTACTAGCCGGGAACCTCAAGCTCCTACGATCCACTCCATCTTAGGATTTCCGACAGGTGATCATCATGATTTATACGGGTACAGTGTCATCCCGGCATTTGCCCAAAGACGAAGTGAGAAACCTCGGAAAGCCACTTCGAGGATGGCTGAGGTGAGAATCGTACCCCTCTACTCATTTGCACCACCCGAGGCTGAGTAGACCCCGTTTCAATCCTCATACCACTTTTCAAATGTCGTGGCAGAGCCGGGAATCGAACCCAGGACCTCCGGGGCGGCAGCTAACCGTTTCATAATTACTCAGACAATAATACTGGGTGAGCAAAATTAAGCCTGTGCACGGGAATCTCTGAGTGAGTGAGGAGTCGGACGGCCAGTGACGCGATACAGTGCCTGCCGGGTGTACTGAAGGTCGTGCTACCGCGCGGGATTTCAGTCTTTGTTGAACATTTAGAACAATAATACGTGACAATTTATTCACTGGGTGCAGACTGCGCTGCCGCGGGGTAGGTTCAGCGTTATGTTGCTCACCCTGTAATAAGCATAATTATATAGGATGTTTTTTGCAATGGAAAATATTATATATAGCCTACGTACAGTATATCACAATATTATTTCAACACGCTACAACAGCGATATCCTTCGCCGTCCGTGGATTACGGGTAGAGTCTACTACAGCCAGCATAGCTTCTGACACGTAAACCAAATCGTATTCTTTATATTACAGTACTAATAATGTATATTTGGTCGTTAACCTCAAAACTGGCCAAACGGACGGGTGTAGGAATCCTTAGCCAATGAGCAAGTCTTTTTTTGTGGAAGCTTCCAATAAAACGTGATGTGTAATTCGTATTTATTTCCTGTTAGAAGATACGCACTATGTGTAATTATACGGGTAATTATAAAACACAAACAAAAATCCCAAACGTTACATGATTCAAACCCCGGCTACACGAGTAAGAGCCAAGCGACCACTCGACCAAAATACCACATTGAGTTACGCAGTCGATAATAGGACCAGGAAATACCATAATAAATGGAAATAAGGAAAATCTTTAGCATAGCAAGTTATAACATACAATACACCACGTTGTATTGCAACAAGCTACAACAACGAACATTCAATTATACTCCTTGGTAAGAACAATTATAACTATACCCACACATTTAGTAGAAAGTAGGCTATATGTTCTTTACTAAATATTTTGTTACTAAAATATGATAATGTAGGAAAAGCATGTAGCCTCTCTAACTAAGCCGTGATGCAATGCAATTTTCATTTTTTGCTTAGAACTTTCCTAATCCCCCCAAATACAGTGTGATCAATCAAAGATTCATCCTGAAAATTAAACCTCCAAAACCTCTTCAGCTACGAAATGTTTACGTTTATTTACATTGGGAGTCCTGAGTTCAAATTCTGCCTGCACCAGAGATCAGCCACGAGGGCTTTAAATGCCACACTCAGCCTCGCGAGAGCAATTGAATACCTAATTGATATGAGAGGCTGTGTCTCATAGCCACAAAGCAAGCCAATATGGCTAACGGTCTCGGAGCGCTGTCCAAGTGTCGCCCCATCATCCGCACGCTGGATGGCATTCGACCTTGTATACGCGCAATTTTGAGAGGGCCAAATTAGATTATTATTAATTTTATTATTTCCACGCTTCACTTTACATAAGACCATTTTCCTATACGTGAGAATGAACATATATTAATTGAGTGGGTGTGCATAGCTATAAGCGACCAAGATGTAAACAAAAAGCATGCTCACATGAGTGACTATGCCGCTTATAAACAAGTAGTTCCTTGAAGAACTAAATAGCCCAATTTCATCATACGTATGTTAATTGCCTCTAACAACATACAACATTTCAGTTCAATTGCTGTAATAGGCCCGTAGATATTGAGAACTGTCTAAATATTTCGGATGGTTGCCATGTTGGATTTTTATATACTGTATGTAGGCCATAGAGTTATTGTAACGTGTTTTTCGAGGGTATTTTACGCCACTGACATAAGTCAGTAGGAAGCCATTCAATATTTATTTACGCGGCAAATTCTTCAGCCAAGAGAAGTTTTCATGTAACTTATTATTATTATTAAGGTATTTTTTGGAGCGTTTTTTATAAGATTATAAGTATACAGATAGGTTTTCGATGTTGTAGAAAACACTATCAAGCGAATTATTACGAACAGCATTATCGCGGAAAATTATATGATTACGGAATTTTACGGAGTTTTGTCAGTTAGAGTTTGTTGAGAGAGATGAGTCACTGGGAATTCGGCTACAGGCTTATTCTTGTCGAGTAGCGTGACGCAAGCGGGGTTGCTGCTTCAAGAAAAGGCGAAATGGCCTGGACCGGTAATCGACATCTTCGTCGCGCCGAGTTTAATGACCCTGGGGTGGGGAAGATCGCGTGGTGGCTCAGCCAATCAGAGGAGAGCGGGCGAGAAGGAGACGGCACTGGAGAGGGGAGGTGACGAGTGCATATATGGTTTGCGCGCCGAGGAGGCAGGGCGATTATCTTTGTAAAACTTGACCGTTGTGGTTGCTCGAGTGTTGGTTCCGGTGTGACCGGACCATAATATAACATTTCTACAAATATTTCTACAACTAACGAAGAAGATGACGACGTCTAGAAGGCTGTGGTAAGCTCTCTTCAGCATCAAGTACGAGGGAAATGCTACGGCAATTTCCAATGGTAAGCGCGAATGACTCAGAACTACATAATCTCTCGTCTCTTTGTTTCATATTCAGTATTTCAGTAACTTCTTAGCTTGGGAATAATAGTAAAATCAGTAATTCATCCGACTCCGTTTTCACGTAATTCTCTAGCGGTAATATTCAAATCGCAACGCTCCAATTTAAATTTAAAATATATTATTATTATTATTATTATTATTATTATTATTATTATTATTATTAATTTTGCCATACATGCTTTTTATATATAATAAATTCATTTCTTTTAACCATGCAATCTTTGCTTTCAGTAGGTAGCATTAGATATAGACCAAATTCCTTCTCCTGATACAATTGTTAGTTGGGTGAATGATCAAATCATACCACGATCTGAGTGTAAAGATTCTTGAAGGTGTTCTACCAGAGCTAGGTGTTGTTAAATATAAATTTAGATTTCAACATAGCGTTGAGGTCTTGGCGCCCATTAATACAACATATCTTAGTCAGAGTAAACAATACATTTGTGTTTCAAAGTGCAAGGCACGGCTAGTAGAAACGTTTCACTTGTCACCCAACAGTGAGGGCTATAGAAAACGTTACACTTTGTACGCTCAACGTGGAGCAAAGTAAATTACATTACATTCGTCGCTACCAACATGGGGCCGAAAACCTAATAACATTTGTGGAAGGAGAAGGGTATATATTTCTGTGCCTGTATTTTGGGTTTTTTTCATTTATCGGTGTGTATCAGCATGGGTAGTGTTGAGGAAGAGATGAAGTTGCGTAGTGGTCACCAGTTGGATAGTGAAGATACGAGCAGTATGGCTAGTCTTGGAAATGAAAGCAGTACAGGGATGTCGGAGGTAAATCCCGATACTGAGGGGGGTAATCAAAACAGTCAATCTGGGTTAGAGAGTTGGCTTCTTCAGTTTATGCAACAAAATAAAATTAGCACAGACGCTTTAAATGCTAAACTTGAACAAAATAATGCTAAACTCGAACAAAATAATGCTAAACTTGAACAAAATAGTAGGGAAAATAAAGAGAGTAAAAGGGAGCTGAGTGATAGTTTAAATGCTAAATTAGAACAAAACAGTAAACAAATGAGCAATAAATTAAGTGAGAAATTTGAGGAGAACAATTTAAAATTAGATAAAAAATTTGAGCAGATTAGAGGAGAAATCAGAGGGGTGATGGAAGAGAAGGCTAAAGAAATTGTAGCAGATGTAGACAGAAAATTAGGAAAAGTACAGGAGGAGTTAGAAATTAGAATCAGTACACAGGCTGAAAATTTAAAAGAACTAGTGCAACTTGAAACACAACAGGTCAAAAAGCAATTGGGGGGGAGAAATTGATAAGATTCAGGTAGCAACTGAAGAGGTTAAAGAACAGCTGGGGGGAAGAATTGATAAAGTACATGCAGAAATAATCACTGAAGTTAACGCTTTAAGCGAGAGGAATACGGAAAGCATTAATGAGATTAATGAGAATCAAGCTCAGTTAAGTGGTAAAGTTGAAGCATCGGAAGGGAGCATTAGGTTAACTGTAAATAATATTGAAAGAAAAGCTGAGGAGAAAATTGCTGAATTAGAACAGAAGTTGAAAGCTTGAATTAGGCAGGAAAACAGTCAGAGTAGGCCAGTTTATGTGAATAGCACACACAGGGAAATAGAACTAGGCAAATTCAGTAATCGGCAGGGTTGTCCAATGGAGTTCATGAATACAATAGAAAATAAATTCGGGGAGAGGTTGGAAGATGGTAGTATTGAGTGGTGCCAGGTAGTTGAGATTTTAGAGCAAGCGTTTGTAGGGGAGACACGAAACTGGTTTG
The DNA here is from genome assembly GCA_946902985.2 of Meconema thalassinum. NCBI lineage: Eukaryota > Metazoa > Arthropoda > Insecta > Orthoptera > Tettigoniidae > Meconema > Meconema thalassinum. The sequence goes on from OX336389.2 coordinate 742,582,229, forward strand.
CTGTCTACAGAGACAATTTCGAGAATATTTCAGATTTTAAAGTTAAATTTTGTGAGAAATTTTGGAATGAGGTAATTCAGTCTCAGCATCGTGAGGGAATTGTGTGTGGGAAATATAACCCGAGAGGAAACTACACTATGACGGAGTACTTTTTAGGACAGGTATTGACGTGTAAATATCTGGATGGTTTGAAGGAGGAAAGTGATGTAGTCAGGCTATTACTAAGACATTTTCCATATAGAATCAAAGAAGCTGCCTGTATCCAAAATGTTAAATCTATTTCACAAGTGGAAAATTTATTAAGTACATTCGATGCTCTGGGAAGAGGTGGTTACGAGGAGAATTTCGGTAGGAACCAGGGTAACCATAATAACAGGCCTAATGAGAATAGGAATCAGGAAGTTCAAGGGAACAGTGGCGAAGGGGCCAGCGTCCAAAATAGGGGGAACCAAAATAATAATAATAATAATAATAATAATAATAATAATCAGCAAAACCAGTACAGAGGAAATGGGTATGGTACGAACTACCAAGGTAGGAATAATGATTTCAGGGGAAATCAAGGCCGAAATAATGATTGTAGGGGTAACCAACGGAGGTATAATAACAATAATAATTATAACCAGAACAGGGGTCAAGGAGGGAATCAGCCCAATGGTAATAACGGACAGAGAGATACCGTTAACACAACCCAGAACAACCAGACCAGTGCAGTAGTGAGTAGTACTACACCAAGCGGTAGTAATGCTTTAAACACAAACCAGGCTGCGATGTAAGGTCAGAATCTCAGTCTATAACATGCCCTGTCCATACACTTATACAGGGACCCTATGACCTAATGTAAGGAATGAATTATTACGTGAACTAAATGATGAAGGTATTATTCAGGAGGTGGTTAGTAAGAGCCCCATAGTTAAATTTAACGTGTCTGAGGCGTACACAGATGTTTTAATTGATAGTGGTTGTATGAAGAGTTGCATAAGTAGTGAATTTTATGATAAAATGAAAGGAACTGGAGTAAATTTTGAGGAGATGCCAATTAAAAGCACTTTTGTTATCACAGCTGTTGGGAAGAGGTCTAAAGTAATTTCTAAGCAAGTTTTAGTAGACATTAAAATTAATAATCATGTAGAAAAGCAGATTTGTCTTGTAATTCCAAATTTAGTATTCAGTGTTATATTGGGTTCAGAGTGGCTAAGTAGAGTGTCTGGTAACTTATGTTATGATGTAGGGAGTTTGAAATTTAAATGGGGTGATTCTGAAGTAGAAGTAGCGTTCAATGACCATATTCAGAGAAGTAGTGTTGTAGGTGTGATTTGTACTTTAAATGAGATATCGCCAGCCGTAGAGTGGGGTTCTCCATGTTTTGTGGGCAGTGTGATTACGAACGGTAGTCTAGAGGACTCGTTACGTGATGCTGCATTTCAGGGAAATATAGAGGTGGAACAATGTGTTCGGCTCTATGATGTGTTATTGTGTAATAGGAGAGTTTTTGAGGATCGCATTGGTATGGCCAATTGCTATACACATTCATTGAACGTTATTGATAGGTCAGTATTCACAGGACATAGATATCCTGTACCTTTCGCTTATCAGAGTGCAGTTGAGGCACAAATTAACCAGATGCTTGAAGATGGGATTATTGAACACTCTAACAGTCCATATGTTAATTCTTTGATCACGGTACCCAAGGCCGACGGCACAGTTCGTATTTGTTTAGACGCTCGTTTGGTTAACAGTAGAATTAGTTCAGATCAGCTGAAATCTATGTCAATAGAGGAATTAATGCAAACATTTGAGGGGAAGAAGTATTTCACTTGTGTAGATTTGAGTACCAGTTTTTGGCAAGTGCCACTTATGTACGAAGATAGAACATTTACAGCTTTTAGTCATAAATATAAACTTTATCAATTTTTTAGAACACCTTATGGGTTAAAGAGTTGTTCAGCAGCTTTAATTAGGGCTTTAAACATCGCATTAGGGGATGACACAGGAGAGTTTGTAACCATTTACATTGATGATATGGTAATTAGTTCACGCAGTTTTGAGGAGCATCTACGTCATTTAGATATAGTTTTTCAGAAGTTAGATCAGGCAGGGTTCACTTTGAAGCTGTCTAAGTCGTCATTCTGTCAGTCAGAAGTGACATTTTTAGGTCATAGAGTGTCGAGTAGTGGTGTGACACCAGATGAAAGTAGGGTTAGCATGTGTGGACAGTAGCAACAGGGCATCGTTACAGACACTGAGAAATAGGCTAGTGGAGCAACGTGATGACATTAAGGATGTGTCATAAAGTAAGTGTGGTATTTGGTGCGTGGAAGATCTGGTCTTCCAGGCAGGCGTATCAGAAGTCACACAGGGGGGTAGTATGTAAGTAATTGAGAGTTTTTAAGGTACAGGGACATATGACGGGATTGTCGGATGCTCTTGAGCACTAAAATGTCTCGATACACCAAGGCCAGAATTTGGTAGCGCTGGTGAATTCCCATTTGTCTCCTAGAGATGGGTGAGCGCTTGGACAGGGTATTTTTGCTTAAGGCGTCCACGAGACAAAAGATGGGCCATCAGAAGGCGAGACAGTCCTTCATGAAACTCATACATTACAGCACACGTGATTTATGTTTACGGCCTCGCCATGTAAGGATTGTAAGTGTGTAATTTAAGGTAATTAGTACAAAGGTATTATTTAAGTGAGGAGAACTGGTCTGAGTTGTGAACTAGTATTTAGTAGAATATGGTCTACGGGAACTTAAGAAGACAGGGCGATTACGGCACAGATATATTTGGTGTTATATGTAATGCGCACTTACTGGTTTTTTTCAGAAGTCAATATTAATTGTGTCTCATATACAGTGAGATTAAGTATTATGGTCACGAGGCGCTGCCACAATAGTGTGATCGTGTGCTCAGTGAGATCAGTGAGATTAAGTTTCACCAGAAGGAAGCGACCTCCAGTGAAATTAGGAAGTTCTGTGGTGATATATATATATCAGAACACATTTGATGCGTGTGATGTGACATCATATATACACAGTGCTCACACATTATTTATGTATATCTTTCCCAACATAGAGATATTTGAGAGGCGGAAATATCCGTGGAACATTAATCTAAATGAAAAACATTGGACTGATTGCATAGGGCAATCCAAAATGACAACAGACTTTGACGCAAAGTGCGTAAAGAAAATTATGAGTGTATATATATGTAATTTAGGGTGATTTAATTTACGTCATATGTATTTTGGATGGGGATTTATTAACGTGTCTGGGATAATCGCATGATGGACCGTCGTCACGGTAAATCATCCGATGATCCGAGGTGAATATGTAACGTGTTTTTCGAGGGTATTTTACGCCACTGACATAAGTCAGTAGGAAGCCATTCAATATTTATTTACGCGCAAATTGTTCAGCCAAGAGAAGTTTTCATGTAACTTATTATTATTATTAAGGTATTTTTGGAGCGTTTTTTATAAGATTATAAGTATACAGATAGGTTTTCGATGTTGTAGAAAACACTATCAAGCGAATTATTACGAACAACATTATCGCGGAAAATTATATGATTACGGAATTTTACGGAGTTTTGTCAGTTAGAGTTTGTTGAGAGAGATGAGTCACTGGGAATTCGGCTACAGGCTTATTCTTGTCGAGTAGCGTGACGCAAGCGGGGTTGCTGCTTCAAGAAAAGGCGAAATGGCCTGGACCGGTAATCGACATCTTCGTCGCGCCGAGTGTAATGACCCTGGGGTGGGGAAGATCGCGTGGTGGCTCAGCCAATCAGAGGAGAGCGGGCGAGAAGGAGACGGCACTGGAGAGGGGAGGTGACGAGTGCATATATGGTTTGCGCGCCGAGGAGGCAGGGCGATTATCTTTGTAAAACTTGACCGTTGTGGTTGCTCGAGTGTTGGTTCCGGTGTGACCGGACCATAATATAACATTTCTACAAATATTTCTACAACTAACGAAGAAGATGACGACGTCTAGAAGGCTGTGGGAAGCTCTCTTCACATCAAGTACGAGGGAAATGCTACGGCAATTTCCAATGGTAAGCGCGAATGACTCAGAACAACATAATCTCTCGTCTCTTTGTTTCATATTCAATATTTCAGTAACTTCTTAGCTTGGGAATAATAGTAAAATCAGTAATTCATCCGACTCCGTTTTCACGTAATTCTCTAGCGGTAATATTCAAATCGCAACGCTCCAATTTAAATTTAAAATATATTATTATTATTATTATTATTAATTTTGCCATACATGTTTTTTTATATATAATAAATTCATTTCTTTTAACCATGCAATCTTTGCTTTCAGTAGGTAGCATTATATATAGACCAAATTCCTTCTCCTGATACAATTGTTAGTTGGGTGAATGATCAAATCATACCACGATCTGAGTGTAAAGATTTTTGAAGGTGTTCTACCAGAGCTAGGTGTTGTTAAATATAAATTTAGATTTCAACATAGCGTTGAGGTCTTGGCGCCCATTAATACAACATATCTTAGTCAGAGTAAACAATACATTTGTGTTTCAAAGTGCAAGGCACGGCTAGTAGAAACGTTTCACTTGTCACCCAACAGTGAGGGCTATAGAAAACGTTACACTTTGTACGCTCAACGTGAAGGAAAGTAAATTACATTACATACTATTAGATAAAGATTATTGCGTAGGTTTATTATTCAAACTTCAATCGCATGATTAGGACACAAGAACTAAAAAACAAGATTTCAAAATTTCGTCAACCACCATCTTGAGTTTATGAAAACAATTGAAATGAATTAGATGCCAGTGGATTAAAATTTGTACAAGCATTTACCGTACCATGTTTCACTGCGCTCGGATAGTTAAATCGCGAGAAAGGTCCATTTAAATATTTTAATTTCGCGTCGCCACCATATAGGATATGTGCTCACCAGGTTATTGAAAGTCCCATATGTGAACTAATGAATAGCCTTTTTCAACATACAAAATTGCAGTTTGATGGCTGTCATAGATTAGTAGATATTGAGAACCGAACCGTCTAAATATTTCGGAAGTTCTTCATGTTGGATGTTTATATATGTAAGCAATAGAGTTATAAACTGTTAGATGGCAATTATTCCGCAGGTTTATTACTCAAACGTTGACTTCGATCGCATGATTAGGACAAAAGAAATAAAAACTTAATTTTAAAATTTCATACAGCCGCCATCTTGAGGTAATGTAAAAAATTGAACTAAATTACAATGTGTATAAACATTTGCTGTAACGAGTTTCACGGCTCTCGGATGGTTAAATCGCGAGTAGCGTATATTTAAATTTTTCAACTTCGCTTGGCCACCATGTTCGTTTTTTACTTAGAAGGTTTCTGAAAATTACATAGATGAACTTCTGGTAATGCCGTTTATCACCGTACAAAACGTTAGGGTGATGTCAGTATTACTTTCGTAGATATAGAATGCCATTGAAATTTTTCGCACAGCCGTCATGTTGGATTGGTGAGACGTAATAAAACTTTAAGGCCACGGTCGAGGTAGGACAATATTGTACTATTTTCTTACGGAGTTTCGTTGAAATCGCTCCAGCCGTTTATATTTTATTTCAGGGGCGGGGGGCTCGCACAAGCACACACATATACGCACACACTCATACATACACACGGACAGAAGGTGATCTCATAAGCCTATTTTTTGTTCCATAAATGAAAATAGGCTTGCAATAGCCTATGTCTTTTATTTGATAGATGTGCATTTCGTTTTGAAGTATTTACGTGTTTATTTCGATCAATTCCTTGGTCGGATTTATGAGTGTTTACAGGTATCTTTTCAGATGATATCTCACGATATTTACGGATATTTGCAAGTGAATTTTGATTTGAATTATTTTCGCATGAGTTGTGTTTTGACGTGTTATTTTACGAGAGTATTTGTAAGTATGTACAGGTGTTTTTAAACTATAATGGTCTTACATTAATTACAAGCATTTCTAGGTGCATTTTTACTTGTCATTTTAGTGTAAGGCTATATTGACGTGCGAATATATGAGATTTACAAGTTTTAGCATTTTAGTATGTGACTTTATGAGACTCAAGGTGTATACATGATTGTTTTCACTGATGATTTTGTTGTGTGTGTTTAACTTCTAAATGCGACTTATGAGAAGTGTAGTTCAAATTCTAATTTTTGAGACTTACTCGCCAACTGGAATACTTAATAATACCAATGTACCTACAATAGAGGTAACACTCGCGATTAGCATCATGTGTGCCAATGTTGGATTAAAAGAGAGTGGAGTGGATTTTTTCAGTGCAAACTTACTTAAATGACTCTTTAAAAGAACAATTGCGTGCCAAATGCAAACAACACTCCAAATGAACAAATAAAGACACGAAAATGTTTCTTCAGACCTTATACTTTTAAAAGAAATTAACATTGCTAAAATTAAAATATTGAAATTAAGAATTAACAAACAAAACACACAAAATTAAAATTAAGAGAAAAATAGTATTATGACCCCACGTCTACTTTCACAGAGAACCTGACTTGGCCATGAGCTGCACCGTACTTCCTGTAAACGAAGAAGTATAAAGGATCGCATGTAGAGTATCAAATTAAATACAGCTGAATCTATTATTTACTAGAACAAACTCTTCTGACTTCTTACAGATATTTGACAGAACCATGAACCGGTAAGGATCATGTCATAAACTTCAGCGCCAATGCCCACAATGAAGCCGCAGCAAGGAGGGTCCCTTTAACCTCCATCTATCTGCTATGGCGCAGTGATTGCCATGTTATACTATTGGTTAATCTGACACCCCATTGTTAACATAGTGAACTCTAAATATAGCCCTGTGTATAGTCACATAGTTGAAGAGCTCCATTATATAGTTACACAAACCAATATCAAGCCACGACTTCCTATGCACATTTACTGTTCGCAATGGAGCTATATTACAGGGAACAGAGTATCTGTGATTTTATCTCATTGCAGTCACTCACAACGTCAGAAAATTATAATAAATCATTGTTACCGTCCCTTATGACTGCTGTGGGTTTAGAAGGAAGGAAGGAAGCTTGTAGTTTAACGTGACTGTTAGTCTCGCGTCATGAGCCACGGGACCTCCTTTTTACGTGGAATCAGAACCACAGGACATGGCATTTCACATTGAAAATCTCACATGCATTGATCGGGAATCGAACCCGGTCTGCCTAGTGTGAGTTTCGAGATGCGCACCGGGGGTGCCAGGATTTTACCCATGAAGGAAAGTTTATCGTGCCAGGAAATCAAGTGACGAGAGGTTTAGAATCCAAACCAAAGGCAGACTGCTGGTAGACCCTATAGCCTATGACGCAGTGAGCTCCACCAATGAGCCGAATCCAGCTGATTTACAGCAAGCCTGCCTAGAATGAATGGGTCAGAGACATCTCATCGTTCTAAAACCATAATAATAATAATAATAATAATAATAATAATAATGGAAGAAAATCCACAGCCTGCTTCCAGTCTCCGACCGGGTCAGGAATGGAATGAATGAAGCCCCCATCTAGCGGCGAGGATATGAACTGTGCCGGCTGCCGAGGCCTGACGCACTCCTCTGGGGCAATGATTAAATGAATGACAGATGAAATGAGATGATAGTGGAGAGTGTTGCTGGAATGAAATTTTGACAGGGAAAACCGGAGTACCCGGAGAAAAACCTGTCTGCCTCCGTTTTGTCCAGCACAGATCTCACATGGAGTGACCGGGATTTGAACCACGGACCCAGCGGTGAGAGGCCGGCGTGCTGCCGCCTAAGCCACGGAGGCTCCAATAATAATAATAATAATAATAATTATTATTATTATTATTATTATAGGTCCCAGGAATTAGCCTGGGAGGAGTGTGACTCTGGGTAAATGGGAGTGAAATGCGCCGTTGCCTGTCATCTACAACCATAACATATTGGATTCAGCAAGAGAATTCAACTGGCCTCTTTCACTTCAACTCCAGCAGATAACATACGAGAGGTGCCCCTGTTCAACCGAGCAGACCAGTAGTGGAAGGTTGGGTAACCATCCCCAGCGGGAAGCTCGGTCGGCGAGCCGATCAGTGCTGGGGACTCCAAGGCTAACAACCTTGGTAGTACCCTGGTCAGTGTGAAACATCACTGACCCCAATCTACGGTTTTTCAACTGTTCAAAGCATGGAGGAAAGTTCAGCAGAAGCTACTACTCCAGGTGGTAACAAATCCACCTTCGTCTTGAGCGAAGAATGCAGGCCTTCGGATTCTGGGGAGCGTGCGCCGACATGAGGGGAGGTTTCGGAGACTCCAGGAAAGATCCAACGCAAACGCCGGAATTTCTTGGTTACGTTTAACACAAATTCCCTTCGGAAGATTGGTAAATTGAAACATCTAACTGATTCCTTATCCCAACATCAAATCCTGATTTCAGTAATTCAAGAAACGGGATATAGAGATGAACAAGCTTTTGAGTCAGAAGGCTACAGAATCTTTAAAGGTAAAACTGGTAAACGTGTAATAAAAACAGTCCCCAACCTTGGCACAGGATTCATAGTCGGGAGGAAGATTTTGGATTCAATCATTGGCTTCAACTCGCCTGGCAGCCGAGTTTCAACTCTCTCCTTCCGGAGTACAAAGTTTACACTGTTGTGAATGTTCATGCGTCAATCAATCAAACTCAGAGAGAAATACAGAACGCGAAGGTTCTAAGAAATACCAATCTAGATTCGGATCACTATCTATCCGAAATCAAAGTTAAACTGATTCCGAGAAATACCAGAAATACCGTCATAAAAAGATCAATCGATTTGATACTGAAAAACTACGATCGTGCCCTGAATATACTAAAAAACCAGAATCTTTGAATCCCGAGAACTGGGACCAATTTCAACAGGCCTTGGTCACAACAGCACAGGAGACAGTCCCACTGATGATGTCAAAGAAACAGGCGTTGTGGAATAATGCATGTGATTCATTGGTAAAGCAAAGACAACTTGCCTGGCAGAAATGGAACTCGGCAAAAAACCTAGATAATTGGGAAAAATTCGTAAACGAGAGACACACATCCGCAATGTAAAACGTGCCTACAACAAAAGCCAACTTACTCAAATTAAGCTAGACTTCCAGAGGAATAACACAAGGGACTTCTACAGATCCTTCAAATACAATCTAAGCAAATACAATCCTCCGAGTCTACAGTTCGAAGACTCAAATGGGAAACTAGCTTACAGTGACAGAGGAAATTGCCAGATTCTAGCGAAATACATTGAATCCCTCCTCAATTGTGAGACTCCAAACTCCACTTTATCATTTTAAGACATCATACACGACCTCCCAGATGCATTCCCTCCAACGAAAGAAGAAATAAAACAGATTATCCAGTCACTCCAGGACAACAAGGCACCAGGTGAGGACTCGATAATAGCCTAACTGTGGAAGTATGCTGGTGAAAATATGATTGATAAATTGGCTGACATTATCAAGGAGATTTGGGAAACTGAGAAACAACCACGTGGCTGGACTTCTGCCCTGATTTATTCCCAGCATAAGAAAGGTGACAAAACGGACGTTAACAACAACCGCGACATTTCCCCTCCTACTGATAACTTACAAAATTATCTCAAAAGTTCTGCAGATTAGGGCAGAACAACAACTTGATCCACAATTGGGAGAGTACCAAGGAGAGTTCAGGAATGAGCGCTCATGTGCGGAAAAAATAATGAATCTGAAATCTATCCTTTTCTATCTGAAGCAAAGGAACAAGAATTTTGTGGTGACCTTCGTCGACTTCAAGAATACCTATGACTCGATTGATAGATTGGCTCTTATACAAATTCTAAAGGAATTTGGATTGGATAATAAAACCAGGGCAATCATTCAACAGACCTTAGCTGACACAACCTCCATAGTCAAGTTCAGAGGTGAAATGTCAGACCCTTCCGAAATTAAGATGGGAAATAGGCAGGGAGATGGGCTCTCACCCCTGCTCTTCAACTGTGCACGTGAAAAAGTCATCCGCGAGTGGCGCAAAGAAATGAACGCTGGGGTCAAAAATGGTGTAAGACTGAGTTTCAAGAACATGAACCTTTCTATTGATTGCAAAGCTTTTGCAGCCGATCTTGCTATTTTCTTCGAATCTTTAGACATGGCCACAAAACAAATTGACCAGCTGCAGGCACAGGCAATAAAATCTGGTCTTCAGATCTCTTTGGAGAAAACACAGTTCATAACTAACATCAAGCCAGCACCAAGAGAGCTAAAAGTAAACCAGGGTAAAATCAAACTGGCCGAAAAGTTTAAATATCTCGGTGAGTGGGTAGAACCTAACGTCTATGAGAAAGAAACCTTCTCTTCGCACATGAATAAAATGCAAATGGCGTACCAACTCACTAAGGACGTTTACAACAAAAATTCAATATCCCTGAACGCAAAACTCAGGCTTTATTGCACTGTAATACGACCAGAAGCTCTGTATGCCTCGGAACGCCTCACTATGAACAAGAAAGGCCTGGTAGAATAACTTGGAGATTAATGAATGAAAGAAAGAATGAAAGATCATGAGGAAAATTCTTGACCCGATGACAAAGGTCAATATACGCGAAGGCATAACCATGAGTTGTATATTCATGTCCAAAAAATCTCTTATGTTATGAGGAAAAGGAGAATTGCATTGTATAGCCACTTGCTTAGAATGAAACCCACACGATTGACGAACCTGATCTTCACCTATTTTGAAAATAAGAAGACCAAGCCAGCCTGGTTCAAAGAGGTGGAAAGTCATCTGCAACAGATGGAGATTACGTGCGGAGATAATCAAGATCGCAATCCTCTCAGGAAGAAACTTATCGACCACCAGGATTTTCAAGAAACAACAAAGTTGATGACTGGAAAGGTGTAGACGGTGGAATGAAAAGAGCAGCAGCGGCGACGTATAAGGGAGCACTGGGCTAAGATCAAAGCCCAGAGAAGCCAGTTGAAATGACGTGGTCGTTAGTAGGCCGCTACGATATAAGAAGAAGAGGATAATATTAATAGTAATAATATTTGTTTTACGTCGCTTTTAACTGCTACGGCTTTAGAACGCAGGGGTGTCGGAATTTTGCCCCGAATGGGAACTTAAATGCGCCAGTAAATCTATTGATTCTGCTCCCTCTGCGCCAGAATTCGATCCTGCAACTTTGGGGACTGCAGGCGAGAACGTTACCGCTGCACCACACAGCCAGTTGAAAACCATAATAACCAGAGGCACGGTAAACTACTTATATTTGTAGGGGAGAATTGTGAAATTTTCTACAAATGCAAAAAATGCCACGGTTATGTCTGATTTTCTGTAAAGGTTTTTCGATTAATTGAATAATAATCGATTAATCGATTCATTTGAAATTAATCGGAAGCGATTAATCGACTAACCTTTCTATCGATTAATATAATAATCAAATTATCGATTAACCGAAAAATCGATTAATTGATTAGTAGACACTTCATAAGAAAACAAGTTTTGAAAATGGTTTAAATGAGAAGTCATCGCTTAAGTTGAGTTACGCCTATTTTCGGAATGATGTATACAAATCGATAAAAGTTTAATTTTGCGCAAAGATACGTGTCCTTCCCTGCTTAAGTTAACAATAACCAAATAACTGTCAGTGACCGTGAAAGAACAAACATCAAATTGGGAAAGGCTTCAGAAAAAGAAAACGAAGAGTTTTCAGTTAAGCTTTTGAACCTTATTCAATTTTTGTTGGGAAGGCTGTTTACAATTTAGGACAGGAACAGTTTTGTTTTATTCGGTTTTAGCCTAGTTTCCACAAAGGCCTGTCAGTTATAAATGTTCGGTGGGTCAACTTGAATTTGCCCAGTTACTGGGAGGAGTACAATGTATAAAATATATGAATTATAAGTAAATAACACTCCTGGGAACATTGCACGTGTTAGTTATGATCACTATTACAATCACTAACACTATTACGTCGCTACACTCGAATGCTCCGAGTGGGTAAGAGATTTCATTAACCCTTCATCCAGGAAAGCCACCATCAGCAAGGAAGTTCAGTCATGTTTTGGGGTGGAATTATGTTCGGTCGACGTAAGCCTCTAATTCCTATCAACGGTAACATGACTGGTCTGGTGTATAGAGACAACGTCCTTGAACCTGTCGTTGCAGGATTTGCTGCCACAATGGGTGAAGGCTTTACACTAGTGGATGATAATGCTCGTGCCCATCGAGCTAGGGTGGTCAATCAGTTCCTTCAGATGCATGTCATACAGAGAATGGAGTGGTCTGCCTATTCTTCGGACATGAACTGTATTGAACATGCATGGGAAGAGCTCAAGAGGGCAATTTCGCACCGTTCCATTTCTCCAACAAACAAAGAGAGCGACTGATTGAAGCTGCTGTCCAAGAGTGGGATAATATGCCCCAAACCACATTGGATTCGTTGGTGCTCAGCATGCTTTAGAGGTCGTGGTGGCCATACACGGTATTGATATGTCCCAATAAGAAAATGACGTTTGTGTGCTCAGTCCCACATTATCACTTTTGTTATTCGGTGTGTGTTTCTCTCACTTTTGCAAAGCAGTTTGTGTGTTGTTCTTCTTTGTATGTATCGTATATTGTGTGTTATATGATTAGATGCACATAGAAAAATAAACAAGTAACTAAATCACAATATGCAAAACTTATTTTGAGCACGGTATAAGTTTAGTTTGATTAATAAGGCTTTGTGAATTACTTATGAGTATTATGATCGTGTACACAAATTAGAATAACACAATATAATAAATAAAATAAAATTAGAGCATGCACTTGAATTCCATTATGTATATGGTTACATGCATCAGCGGAGCCATGATCGTACAGTTGTTACGCTTTCCCCTGCCTGCTCTTGCCGGGGCCATTGTGATAATAAATAACATGTATTTTTTCAAGGAGTTTATCTACTTATTACTCATATAATATATACATTGAACCCGCACAGTCATTGGGCAAATTCGTTACCGACTGAAGAGTTACAACTGACAGTTTGCATAGGAAACACTGAAAGAATGGCTTCAACAGTTCACAAAGAAGATGCATTATTTAAAAATTAATGTTACAATATATTCCAATTAATTGACGGTCTGTTTGGGTGCAGAAATAGGCCCTACTAGCAAGTACACATTTTCTGGGTAGAGGCAGCTCTGATTTGCAGTCACAATGTTTCCTGCAATTGAAAATACTCCTTCAGCATTGCAGGTGATCGCGGGGACTATCCAGTACTTTTTCGCTAGTTTAGCGAGCCTTGGATATATTTTTGATTCATTTTCCACCAGTGAAATAGGATGAGTATGCAAGTCAGGCGGTGAATTCCCAAGATAACGTTCAGCTCGTCTTTTGCAATGTTTGCAATAATTATTATTATATTATCTCTACTTAGTATAAAACTAAGTCCCCGATTCTTCGATGTTACGGGTAAACTCGAGAACCACTGGATGGATTGCGATGCGGTTTTCACCATTCTCTAAAGGATATCTCGAGGATGATTTCTGTAGAAAATAATTCATTTATGATCAAAGGAAGCCGGGCAGTAACGATTTCAGTGGTAAAGTCGGAAAAAACCTGGCGTCCGAGCGCTTTCTAAGCTTACGCTGGGCAAACCGTTAAAAATATCTAAGTACTATGAGTGTAAGAATTGTTCAGCATAAAAAGTTCTACAAAAATGTCCGGGAGAGCATATGTCTATCTTCAATACATCGCCCACTATAAGTGTTTTTACGTTTTAATTTCTTCGAACCGTGTCCATTCAACTACTGAGGCGACAGTTTACGAGCTAAGGACGAGTCTATCATCCCTGTTACAGCCTAGCTAGCGAGCGAACCTATTGCCCCAGATACAGCCAGCAGCAAACCGTTGAGTCGTGCTGAGTTAAGACTTCTTAGAAGGGTGGTTGTGTTTGGAGTTTCCCTGGAAGTGCAACTCACGTTTTCTTAATTTCGCCTGTGAAACATAGTCAAGTTAAGATTAGACGGAAGGAGGATTTGAGTTTCATTCACTTCGCCATTCCCTGGAAGTGCAACTCTCATTTCGCATGAGAACTTATCGTTCCGCAAAATTCACAGTCAATTTAAGATTGGACGGAAGGGGGATTACATTATATTAAATTATACTGATGGGCGTATAATCTCTACTTAGTATAAAACACAGTCCCCGGTTCTTGGATGTCACGGGATTTTGATGCGGTTTTCACCATTCTGTAAAGGATATCTCGAGGAAGGTTTCTGTAGAAAATTATTTATTTATGACCAAAGGAAGTCAAGTACTAACGATTTCAGTGTAAAGGTCGAAAAAAAACTGGTGTCCGTGTGCTTTTTAAGCTTACGCTTACGCTTACTATGAGTGTAAGAAATGTTCAGCATGAAAAGTTCTACAAAAAAGCCCAGGAGAGCATATCTCTATCTTCAATTCATCGTCTACTATAAGTGTTTTTACGTTTTCATTTCTTCCAACAATCTCCCTTCATTTACTGAGGCGACAGTTTACGAGCTAGCTAGGGGCGAGTCTTATCACCCCAGTTACAGCTTAGCTAGCGGACGAGCTTATTGCCCCAGATACAGCCAGCAGCAAACTGTCGAGTCGTGTTGAGTTAAAAACTTTAGAGAAGAGTGGTTGTGTTTGGAGTTTCCCTTTCGGCTTTTCTTCATTTCGCCTGTGAACTTTTCGTTCCGAAAAATTCACAGATAAGTTAACATTGGACAGAAGGGGGATTTGTGTTTCATGCACCTCATCATTCTTAAATTACGTCTGACAAGAATTTGTTGCACATGCATCTCCATGATAATATAATTAATAGTCCAGTCAGTGATTTAACCCATCATGCCAAGATGTAAAACGGATATTGGTCGTTGTTCATTGACATCGGAAAGAAAAAGCGCTTATCACGTAATGCATTCAGAACTGTTCCAGGGCGAAGCCGGGTCGGGTTGCTAGTATTATATATAATATTTGCAAATGGGGGTAATTCCCCGGTGGCAAATTGTACAAATACAGAAAATTACCAACAATAACATCAAACACAATACACACAATTCGCAATCTAGGAACTATAGTAATTACATCGTAGTATTTACACAAAATTTCTACCTTAAACACATCAAAATGTTTGGGGGAAAGGCTCTAAGACTGAGGAAGGTAATGAGTTCCAATTATCAATACCACGGTTAATGAAAGAATATTTCCCATAATTTGTACGCTGTGGTCGGACCTAACATTATGTGGATGATCTGTCCTGCTCAGGTAGGTGGGATTTCCTAGACGTTTGCTTAGTTCTCCCCATGCAGGCCGATTATTGTAAGTGTTAAACATAGCGTATTGTCTGGATTTCGTCCTTCTATCTTCCAGAGATTTCCTCGCTAGTTTTTGCTATCATTCGAGTTACACTACTTCTAGGATTAAAATCGTTGAGCACAAACCTGGCCGCCTTCCTTTGTACCATCACCAGCTCATTGATGAGCCGCCTGATATGAGTCCCAAACCGCCGAGCCGTATTCTAAGATTAGCCTCACCAGGGTCAAATATCATAATTCTTTTGCGGTAGAGCTACTGCCTTTTAATGCCCGCTTTACAAAATGAAGTGATTTGTACGCTATGGAGGCGACACAACCCACAGTACTCCATTTCATATCATTCCTTACATGGATGCCTAAGTATTTGCACGAGTCTTCTTCTACAAGTATTTCCGAGCTGATATTATACTGAAGATTATGCCTTCGCCCTCTCCCTATTCTCATGAGACTACATTTACTCGTATTTATCTTCATTTTGTTGTCAACCGCCCATTTATGAACAAAGTTGAGGTCAGTTTGCAACTGAGCGTTGTCTTGTGATGTTTGAATTTTTCGGTATATTAAACAATCATCCGCAAACAATCAGCAGTCACTTCGAATCCCTTTCGATAGGTCGGTAATAAGTGCCAGAAATAACAGGGGCCCAATCACACTACCCTGAGGGACACCTGACGTTATCAAAATGTCCTCCGAGAATACATTACCCATTTTAATCTTTTGCGAGTGACCAATCATGAACTCTTGAATCCATAAAATTACTATTTTATCAATCTTCGTTGCCGCTAGTTTACGGAGTAGTATGTCACGTGGGACGACGTCAAATGCCTTCGCAAAATCTATAATTGCAGCGTCAACTTGCACCCCCCCTGTTAAGCGATTCATTAATATCCTGAAAGAGTGATAACATTTGTCTCTCACGTGAATACCCTTGTCTAAGTCCGTGTTGCCTCCCATTAAGCCATGATAACTTTGCCCACTGTTGCCTTAAGTAATCAGATATAAGGTGCTCCATCAGTTAACATAAATGATGGATGTGAGGCTAACAGGCCTATAGTTTTCCATTACCAATCTGTTCCCTCCCTTGAATATTGGAACTATTGTAGCTCTTTTCCAGTCTTCAGGTATTGATACATTAAACAGCACCCCCAAGTATCGTCCAATGGCTGTACCTCCCAGTTTTAGCACATCTTCACAAATATTTTCTGGGCCTGTCGATATATTTCTACGTAGCTTTTTAATTCTTGCTTGAATCAACTATTGGTGTATTCGGAAAGGTGGGCTATCGGAATCATAGTTAAGCTCCAACACACAGCTATTAAATTCATTGAACACACTACCATACCATATATTTAATTCATTAGCAATTGTCTGTTTCTCAGTAATTAATTCACCATCTCCGGACATTAACATAGACAAATCATTGGAATTTACCTTCCGCCTTCTAACGTAACTATAATGTTTTTCCCACCCATCACCACGTCCCCCAATTAAGTTTTGCATGTAATTATCGTGAGCAGCCTTCTTTATGTGGACTACCTCTTTCGATAATAATGTATACTTTAGAAAAAATATGCTCGTAACTATCGTGTCGTTTGCTATAAGCTTTCCTTAATTTCCTTTTGAGTCCCCTAATTTCACTTGTGTAATATTCCGGATCCGGATTTTGCTTCAGTAATTTAAACGGCACGAATTTCTGAATAGCACGATCTAAGATATTTAGAAAATGTTCCCACAATATATTTATAACCCCCCCCCCCCCCCGACGCCCATCTAACAAATTACTCATTCATGTAATCCTGAAATTTACTCTGATCTGCTCAGCTGTACTGAAATATTTTTAACTGGTTCGACGAGTAAAGTATTGGAGTGTCACTGTGTCTAACATTTAGTTCAACACCGGAGTGGTCACTAATTCCAGGAACTTTCATACAACTAATATACAGCGCCACAGGTCGTACTAAATAAACATCTAAAGTATTATTCCCTCTCGAGGGGAAATCAACTACCTGGGAGAAGCCCTCCTCCCTAAGTAGCTTGTTTGCTGCAAGTTGAGCTTGGCTACCGCTAGTTGAATCCCCGGACCAGTTCACACTTGGAAGATTTAACCCCCCGGCAATTATAATATTCTTTTCCATAGATTTACCCGTGCAGGTGATGTCATAAAGAGTATCCAGTAGCGAGAAGTTTTCCTTCAGTGCTCGATACGTCCCTATCACCTGAAGAGAGTTTAACTTTGCTTCATCCAAGATTTCTACACATATCAGCTCATGATCCATATTGGCCCATTTTAAGCAACTTACGATGTCCCTACGAACACAAATAAATAAACCACCACCACTCGTACCTCGGTCTCTTCTGTACATTAAGTAAGTACCCTGAATTATTTAATTAATATTTACATCCTCATTCAACCATGATTCAGTAGCTATGACAACGTTCGCTGAATATATCTCTACTATTATAGATTCCAAAATTATATTATTTTATTCCCTATACCCTGACAATTAACCTGCAGCAATCTTAGAGTCTTACCACGGTGGGTGAGTGGTTAACGTGTAGGTCTACAACCCCCCCCCCCCCAAGCTTGCAGGTTCGCTCCTGGCCGTGGTGAGTGATTTTTTTTAAGGCGGCAAAAATACGACACGCATGTCATACGATGTTGGCATTTCAAAGAACCCATTTGAATTCAGTAGGCCGTGTTTATAATGGCAAAATTAATCTCGGGAGTTTCCGCCAACACAAAGTTCCTCATTTCTCTACTAGACAGCGCTATAGTGTTCACGGAGCTTAGATATCTAACCTCCTTGGCTTTCATAGTTCTTCAAGGAACTACGAAATTCGACATGCAAGCTACCCTCTGGGTGTCAAATAACAAAGCTAGCACCCGGCACCGAGGCCATGCGATATTATTATTATTATTACCTCCATTTCGCAGTTTCTGCAACCCTTTCTCCTGCTGATGACGGCAGCCTTCCTCCGGTCCCAAATCCTCCTCACGTATGCCGGCAGGTTTCGGTGACTCTCTCGTGCAGATTCCTCCGGTTGTAGGCGCCTCGTCGATTTAAATGTAGCCCATCTCGAGCGAAGTCAGGGTCCACGAACCAGCAGTCAGCGTCCTCATAAACTAGTCTCATTTGTGCGCACCCCAGTCCATGCGACCATTAACGGCCTTAGCTCGCCATAGTGGGACATCCCCCCGCCACACAATGCCAGTCAACACAATTTTTGCGCTCCTAAACTTATTTCTGGCTTTCTTACCTAACTTGTAAAGCTGGCCCATAATTTTATCAACTGTAGCCTTCTTCTTTAAGTCAATAGTCCCAACATGGAGAAGCAATACTTTAACTGCGTCACAATCTTCTATTGGAAATACCTCAACTAGATGGGCAAGCTGGTCAATTGTTATTCCCGGATGGCATATCACATTCTTGCCGGTTTTCCTCGATATATCCCCGCTCCACTTAATCATCGATACACCCTTTATGAGTATCTCATTGTTAACAGTTTGCTCCTGCTCGCCCTCTTCCACACTGATCACAGTAGAAAGCTGATCAGTCCCATGCTTCACCGTTTCTTCTGATTCATTCATTTACGCTACATCTAAAAGATTTCCTATTTTTACCGCGCGTTTCATAACTGCCCTATCATAAGAACATTGAGATTTTATCGAACATGTCTAAAAGTTGATTTTAGACATACGGTACCTTTGTTCGTACTGTACCTGTTTTGACCATTTGAGCTGCTTGTCGTATCCGAAGATCAGCTGGATTGCAGAATCTCGAGGTCCCCGGCTCATAAACCTGGAAATCCTACCAACAATAGCTAAATGGGGGGTGCACACTTTCTAAGATCATGTTTTGGTAAAGCAAAATGGGTGGATCAACTAAATAAACGAAGAGCTCGAGAAACTAACTATTCTCGGTTAAGTGGGAGAAATTAGTGGTTCAATAAAATCTCAAATGCACCAAAACATAATCCTTCTTCATAACTTAAATTAATCATCAAAACGCGGTTACAAAACTAACAAATAAATTTATTAATGAAGTGATAATAAATAAAATTAAATCAACAATATCCCTATAATAATTACATATGATCCGCAAAAATAATTCTGCGAAAATCCAATAATCAAATTGTGAAATTAAATCATCGTCCCATGGACGTTAGAAGTACTCCACTTCTTATAAAAAATAAACAAATTATCAAACAGCTGTTAGCACAACAGCGCTTAAATTTACTCTTGTTCTCTAGTAATATATGAACAAATATCGGTTTTAATACAGCCAATGTCTTCCCATGACATTTCTACTTACTATTTCAAAACCATCCATTGGTAAAAATAATGGAAATTCATTTTATATTGATCTTCCATAAGATCACTTCTGCACAACAATAAACAACCTTACTGTATTTAAAGAACGTCGTCACGTTCTTTAAACGTTACTCCTATTTATGGTTTAAACGTTTAAAAGCTTTAAAATAAATTAAACGAAAGTTTAATTGTCAACTAAGGTTCCCAAAATTATTTAATGATTAACAATAGAAATTATTGTTAAATAATTTAATTAAAGGCTATTAATATTTCCAAAATATTAATTAAGTTTGTAAAATGTTCGTTATTTAGATGTTTATTAATTATTAGAAATAATTATTAACGATTAATAATTATTTCTAATAATTAATAGTGTTAATTCAAATAATAAACCATATTATTATTATTGTTTAAGGATCAGTTGTTTATCAAGAAAGTTATTCAGTTAACTTTATTATATCGTTAAACTCTCCTAGTTATTAATAATATTATATTTAAATATTGTTAACAAAATGTCTTATGTTATTTACATCATTCGTGATGATTCTCAATCATCCAACCTTCCTTCTCTTGTCAACTACTGACAATCCAAAATTTTTATGCTCTTAAATAAAGTGTCACTGTTACAAAATCATATCGCTATCATCATAATAAAGTTGTTTCGTTTCATAATTGGGCATACATACATAGCCGAACGGTTAAGTTAAGCTTATATAATTGATGTCTTATCCTTGATAATATCTTAATAATAATTAACAACATTGTTACTTTCAATCCGTTTCCCAAATATTTTCCGCCAATAAAACTAATCAATTCAACTGAGAGTCGTTTCACAATAATACTGGACAACAAAGGTCTTACTTAATTCTTTTCTGTAATATATTTACTTATGATTTCCAAATAAACGCTCACAACGCGTATAATGACCTTCCCTTCTCTGATATACTGAACAAATATCCACAGAATACGTAAACAACAACTTCTCTCAATTACATAGGTAAATTCCGTATAACATTTTCCTCAGCTTGTTATCAAACAAATATAGCTGCTATAATTCTTCACTTTGATCTCTTAATACAGTATTCTGCCATAACAACTTATTTAAATTGCATATAATGCCTTGTTTTCATGATATATTTATATATAATAATTACAGCGTATAACTCTTTCAGATATTGTGCTAATACATAATAGTCGACTCTAATAAACAGTGATGACGTAATGGTTTACTAGTATAAGTTACTCTAGATTTCAAATAATTGTTGTTAACATTTAATAAATATAAACATTCGTTACTTCTCTCTGGTCTTTCCAAAATATTGCGTTAATGCAATCAAAAGTCAATAACAATCTCTAAGAGTGTTGCAAAAATTTCGTAGAATACTCAAATGTGTTGATTTGTCTAAGCAGATAAGAGCTCTCAAAATAAAATAATTTATCCACTGATAAATTATTATTAATAATGACTGGCTAAAGTGGAATGTCCAAATAATATTTCATCCTTCCACCAATTCAAAATGTTTGATTAAATAATTACTTGAGCAGTGTCAGACTCGAAGATAACTATGACACAATAACTATATTTCCAAAATAAAGGATAACTGTTCCAAAGATTTGCAATAAAATCTTGGAAATGTCCAAATAATAATTCATTTCCAAATAAATATCCTTTTCATAGTCGAAGTTGCTTGGGTAAATTAGTATCATATTCCAAAATGCTGAATAAAATTCAATAAAATTCAATAAAATTCCAATAAAATTCCAATAAAATTCAATAAAATTCCAATAAAATTCCAAAGATACGTGGATCGAAATAAATTCGAAAAACGAAATTATTTATAAAATGAGCCTAAATCTCGAAACCTATAAGTCAAAAATCCAAATGTTAATATCCGAAATCTTACTAAAAGAAAGTTAATATTTAAATATCCAACGTTGAAAAATAATTTCTGGGCTTAAACTATATCACACACAACAAAAATAGTTTAGCGTTGAAATGGTGCCATGCTCTCTGATATTCTACTCTACAACTAACTACAAAAAGAACCAACAACTACGAACGAGGATTTCTGTCTCTACCTTGCGATGACATCTTGTAGAAGTAGTGTGGAAAAATTACTGACGACACCAGTAATTCCACACTTAATAATCTTCATCCTCTTTCTTCGGAAAATTGCCTTGTCACGACTCGAACCCTGATCTCCGATCGTTAATCTCCCTGGCTGGCTTCGAACACGGACCTCGCCTCGATCAGCAATACCGCATGAACCTCCCAGTCTCGAAGTACGATGAACTGCTTCAATTCGGGTTTGATAGTATCTAGCCATGACGCGATAATCAAGTTCCATCTCGGAATGTTGGATTGTAGCTGCGCGATCGTTACACCACATCTTATAATTTTAAGATTAATGTCGGTTGCCTGATATTCTAGACTGACAATGTAACATCACGTTCCCTACGCATAACTTGGCTTAGTTCATGATCACAAATGCGTTAAACACAATGTTAACTATTCCCCTTAACGCTTGCATGTCGAACATTTCGATAAAAAACTTGTCACTAAACAGAGACTTGCTATACGTGAGTGCTGCTGTCCTTCAAATGTATTGGAACAGACATATAACGGGCCATCGCCTTCACGCTTGTAAAGCTGGCACGCACCGAGTGAAACGTGCTTATATAATGTGAATGCTTTCAACAAAGAAAACTATCTTATTCTTTCAAATGTCGTATTGAAACTTTCACGAAATGTACACACGATGTTTCTCTTAAGTTTAGTCAAACTCTCGATACTAGTTTCACACGAGAACTGATATTATGACGATATTCTGTTTCCCACATCTTCAGCGGACTTGACCGACGGGACTGCCCTCCTCGCCGACAAACTATGTTCGCGTGAGACCCCTATCTTACACACGCTAGTTTCAGGAACTCAAGTGTCGCAGGTCCGTTCCCCAAGACTGCTTCAACAAAAAGGCCTCGATCTGATGCGCGTCACCACGCTCCTCAAAACCAATCGACTGGCGCGTCATGAGAGAAGAGCGGTAAATCATTCATTACTTATATCTTTTTACAGGATTATCAAACTTCCTTCTCTGGGTGACTATCATAAATCCTTTTAATTTAGATCCTTTCTCAATAGTTTGAAATGTGCAGATTCTCTCTTCTTTAATAAATGGCAGATTATAAATCGACGAAGCTTCTCATCAAGCGCGCTCATTTTCTCCTTCCTCCTTGTTTCTAGAAATTGGATTAGCCAATCAACGCATTTCTCTTCGAACTCTGCAAGATGCTATGAACGGCCAAGCGAAAATACAACGCAGCATTGCCCAACGGCGGCTTCCTTCGCCATTTTGCTGTCGTCAAACACAATCTGAAGCTTCCTCTCATAATAAAATTTTAAAAATATCGTAATTCCTCCAAGAATACTGCAATCTTCTCCAAATTTCACCAAAACGTCCTAAATAGCATCCTGTCCATCCTGAATCATTTAGAATTCGAGTTCAGTACGACGTCACATTTGTATCTTTGGAGTCGAAATTTAATGCTTTTCGGACGATAAACACGATTGTACCCAATGATCTGATGGGTGATTCCCTAATCCTGAAAGAGATTTTTCACATGAATTTAATAAATACACTTGGATGACAAGTTTCGATCATCAAGCGATCACGAGATCCATTACACTAGGCTATTATTCTCTGTCTACAAGTATGGGTTATTATATTTACAATATATACCCTTATTTAGTTGCAGTAGTAATTAATCTAGCACAAATAGTCAAGATATGTTATGTTTTGTTGAGATACTGTTAGTGGTGATTGACCTTCAAGTTTGCTTGCTTAGTGCCATTATGTTATTGTTATTAAATTGTCAGGTTATATTCTCAGCAAAAACACCCACACGTTGTGCAAAAAGACGGACCACACATCGCTCAAACTGCTAAGTGCACCATCCACAATAACCTAACCATTTTATAACAATCACACTAAGCAAGAAAACTTGAAGGTAAATCACCACTATCAGTATCTCAAGAAGAAATCGCATATCTTGACTAGATGTGCTAGTTTAATTGCTACTGCAACTAAATAAGTGTATATATTGTGATTATCATTACGCACACTTCTCCACATACAGTAGATTCGATAGCCTAAGTGTAAAGGATCTGATGATGATCACTTGACAATCAAAACTGGTCATTCAAATGTATTTATTAATAGCATGTAATATTTTTTTCAGGATTAGGGAGCCACCCTTTGTAATTGGGTACAATCGTGTTGACTGGCTGAAAAACATTAAATTTCGATTACTACCGGTAAGGCAAGACAGGAAAAGGGCTTCAAACACGATAATCCTTGGAGTGAAGTTAAATGAAACCTTAATGCGGGCGTTAAGCAGTGGCTAACATTCTTGGCTGTCACCACAGAGGCTTGGATTCAATTCCCGGCTCAGCCAAGAAATTTAGTTCTGGTGTGGGCGCTGGAACGGGGTACACTCAGCCTCGTGAGGCAAAACCGATGATAGGCGGGTTTTATTCATACCTCAGCCATCCTGGAAGTGATTTTCCGTGGTTTCTCACTTCTACTCTAGGCAAATGCATCGATGGTACCTAATTTAAGGACACGGTCTGTTTGTACCCAATTTCTACCCGAATTACAAATACACACACTGGTAGAGCCATCGCAGTGACACATGTTATCAGACACATCTTAAACACACCCCAGTACACGGGACCACGATCTTGCAAATCCCCTAAAAGAATCAAAAACCTCACCCATCAAGGGACTGCCCTGGCTAACCATGCCAAGTGATTGCATTAAGAAACCAATTTGTGTCATAGTTTGTTAATTCTGTGAGAGTGTAGTTAAAAGAGCAAAATATATTGATTAATCGACAAAACAAATAGAAAACCCGATTAATCGATTAATCGTTATTTGCGGCAATTAATCGATTATTCTGTTTTGATTAATCGATTAATCGATATCTGAAATTAATCGATTAGAAGTACCCGCCCTACTTCTTACATTATACTGTATAACTTTGTCTAAATGTTTGAAGGGACTTACGAGTACCGTACTATGCGATACCTCGGTATACTATGTTAAAAATCGTTTACAAAACTTATAATCAACGTGCTGTATATTGTCAGATCTAAATACAAATATGTGACCAACGGCTAGATCCTAAATTTAATGTGCTGAGTCGTTCCGGACAGTTAAATTCCCATGGCTTCACGCAGTAAACCAGATAAAGAAAGAGGAAAAGGTAAAAAAGCGAAGGAATGGAACAATTAAACATAGATTGATTTGATTCATAAAATTCTTGTATGGGCCAATTTGCATATCCATACAATTTTTAGAATTCACGACACATCTTTTTATATATTGAGAGCGACGCGTCCACCCACCCTCCCCGATAAAGGCACCTCTTAAATGCCCTGATCAGTACTGCTACACGTTCTGCCACCAGTGTCCGAGGTGGCTCAGGACAACTGGATGACGGGGAATGTTTCAACGCTAATATCTCATGGACTAAGAGTACTACTGTATTTCAGTGAAGAAATGACATCCTCACTCTAACTTACGAGACTCCATAAAGCCAGATTCCCATTAGAGACTCACACTGTAATATAAAATACTAGCGGACACGTGCGAGAAATCTCGCATGTTCATAAACCACACTTCCCCCAATAGGTTTATAATGAGAGACTTAAGGAGAAAGGTTGTCATGTTTTTATTTCAACAAAATGATTATAGAACACTGTATATATTTCAGTTAGAATTCTACGTTCCCTAACTTAAGAAGGCAACCACTGAAAATTGGATCATCATAACACTCACCGGTTATTCGATATTTATGAAATTATACGATTTGAGTACTAATTCCTTTGATTTACTGTTTCTGAAATCCATGCAAAATGATAAACGAAAGACCTCAGAACGTTAAAAAGACATGAAACAGGCGTCAAAGCGGCTAAAATGTGAAGTGGACAGTAATTATTGAGCGTATTTTCCTACAGCAACAGTGTATGCAAATCGCACACTCCGTACATATTTTTAAAGTCACTTTTTAAAGAAATTATAGATATTATGAAATTATAGTGCAATTCTTCACTGCTAATGTCTATACTCTTTCATTTGAATGCTCATTTGTCACGACTGGTCGCTTGTGAGCGCCGCATAAGTGATCTATACTACTGAAATCTATACTAATATAATAAAGCTGAAGAGTTTGTGTGTTTGTGTGTTTAAACGCGCTAATCTCTGGAACTGACAGTCGGACTCAAAACATTATTTTTGTATATGATAGCTAGATTCAAGAGGAATAGTTTAGGCTATGTTACATTTCGGACAGACCACTCCATTCCCAGCTTTTAGTCCCTTTGGCACAAATCTACACCGTTTCACCGATCTGAACCAAAATTTGTATACTTACCCTTTGGAATCCTGCGAGTAACACTATCTGCATGAAATTTATGACAGACCAGTCCATTCCCTGCATTTAGGCCCTTTGGCACAAATCTACACCTTTTCACCGATCTGAACCAAAATGCGTATACTTAGCCTTTGGAACCCTGCGAGTTACACTGTTTACATGAAATTTTGGACAGACCACTCCATTCCCTGCATTTATGCCCTTTGGCATAAATCTACACCGTTTCACCGATCTGAGCCAACATTTGTATACTTACGCTTTGTAACCCTGCGAGTAACACTGTCTACATGCAATTTCGGACAGACCATTCCATTTCTTGCATTTAGGTCCTTTGGAACAAATCTACACCATTTCACCAATCTGAACCAAAATTTGTATACATACCCTTTGGAACACTGCGGGTAACACTGTCCACTTTAAATTTCGGACAGACCACTCCATTCCCTGCATTTAGGCCCTTTGACACAAATCTACACAGTTTCACCAATCTGAACCAAAATGTGTATACTTACCCTTTGGAACCCTGCGAATAACACTGTCTGCATGAAATTTCGGACAGACCACACCATTTCCTGCATGTATGCCCTTTGGCACAAATCTACACCGTTTCACCGATCTGAACCAAAATTTGTATACTTACCCTTTGGAACCCTGCGAGTAACACTGTCTGCATGAAATTTCTGACATACTACTCCATTCCCTGGATTTAGGCCCTTTGGCACAAATCTACACCGTTTCACCGATCTGAACCAAAATTTGTATACTTACCCTTTGGTACCATGCGAGTAACACTGTCTGCTCTAAATTTCGGACAGACCACTCCATTCCCTGCATTTAGGTCCTTTGGTGCAAATCTACACCGTTTCACCGATCTGAACCACATTTTGTACACTTTTCCTTAGGAACCCTGCGGGTGACACTGTCCACTTTAAATTTCGGACAGACCACTCCATTCCCTTCATTTAGGCCCTTTATTACAAATCTACACCGTTCCTCCTAATTGCACCAAATTTTACATACACTTTGAAACCCTGCTGGTAACACTGTCCACTTGATATTTTGGACAACGCTGTCCATTCCCTACATTTAGAATAACAAACAAACTGAACTTATAAACCACGTATTAAGGCCCTAGAACCATTTATGTCCATAGTAGTGCAACTGTAATAATATTTTAGTAAGTCTATTGTTGACTGGCAATTCGGGCTGCATCACATCGCCCAGTGTTCTGGTGCAGAATTGCGAAAATAGTTAAATCTTGCACTGCTTATAAATTGCAGTGCAAAAAGATTTCTTAGGCCCCTTAAAACAGTTATCATCATGAACATATTATGCCTCTGTATAGGTTAAGTGCAAAAGCCTCTGTGGCTTAGGCGGCAGCACGCCGGCCTCTCACCGCTGGGTCCGTGGTTCAAATCCCGGTCACTCCATGTGAGATCTGTGCTGGACAAAGCGGAGGCAGACAGGTTTTTCTCCGGGTACTCCGGTTTTCCCTGTCAACATTTCATTCCAGCAACACTCTCCACTATCATTTCATTTCATCTGTCATTCATTTAATCATTGCCCCAGAGGAGTGCGTCAGGCCTCGGCAGCCGGCACAGTTCATATCCTCGCCGCTAGATGGGGGCTTCATTCATTTCATTCCTGACCCGGTCGGAGACTGGAAGCAGGTTGTGGATTTTCATTCATAGGTTAAGTGCAATGGTGTTGGTGCAATACATTGAGGTTATCAGCCGCAATAAGCGTTGGTGCGTTCAAATTTACCTTAATTTATTCCGAAACTTATCGTTGAGAGCTATGTGGCGATAAATAATACTATTGCTACCTCAGGAGCTCAGGACAGTCGAAGTTTTCCAAAGTGTTCGGATTATTTTCTTACGGCGCTATGCGACATAAGACGACACTATTGGTCTCTACATCTATAACAGACAATGAGATATAGGACCTTGGCAGTGTCTTTTATTTCACTTACTCCCCTTTCTAATCATTTTTAGAAATTTGTTTGTAAATTACATGTGTCAGTGCTGTAGTTAGTAAATAGCAATTTCCCTATTCATTATTATAATTATTATCATTACGGGAAAATGACCTGAATGTTACGTCCATTATACTGTACTGCTTATCCCCCCTACTACATCCAACACCACCGCTACCACCACCACAAAAAGTTATATTTAAAAATATTTATTTTCTGGTAGTTTAAGTAGCATGTGCCAGTTCTGTAGTAGTATTCATTATCATCCATAGAACAAATAAATCCACCGGGCGAAGCTGGGCACTACTGCTAGTAATATATATGATTGTAAACATCGCCACAACAATTCTCCACTGAAACTCACTACTTGGGTTTAAGACACATGTTGCTTCACAGGACACGACCTGAAAAGGTGAGAACTCATTTTGAGACAGTTATTGTTTTCATTCGAGGGGTTTGGGCATCGTAGTCATTCAGCCCCGTGTACTTGGGTGAGTATATAGAATTCATCTGATAACCTGTGTTATTGTGATGACTTTAGTAGTGTGTTTATTTTTAATTTGGGTGAGGAAGGAGGCTGCCGTGGACTTAAGTTAGGAGTAGAAGTGGGAAATCACGTACAACCACTTCCAGGATGGCTTAGGTGGGAACCGAACCAACCTATTTTCAGCTGTCTCATGAGGCTCAGTGTACTCTTGCCTCTTAACAAGTCGGACCGGGTTAAATTCCTGGTCATTGCATATGACATTTTTGAAGTGAAATATCACGCCCTGTGGTTCGGATTCCACATAAGAATGGAGATCCCGTGGCTAATGTTCGCGAGATATATGGCTAATGTTCGCGAGATATACAGTCACATAAAACTACAAGCTTCCTTTTTCCTTTTCCAATAGCGTTATTACGTACAAATAGGGGTAGTCAATTAGGAGTAACTCTACCTGTTACGGTTGACAATGGACATGTTCATACATGAGCCAGATGTACAGTATGCGGGTTCTTCAAGTGTAACTGTAAAGTTTTGAAGCCATTGTTTCAGTGTTGCCTATACAAACTGTCAGTTGTAACTCTTCGGACGGTCAACACCAATTTGCTCTATGCTGGGCACTGGCCCCTCTCCCCTCCCATACAGTAGTACTAGGCCTTTCCAGAATTATCAATGGTTAACAATGGGAGGTACGAACTTAACGGTTGCCTTTCAAAGAACAAAGCAAACACTAACATAACATCAATTATTGTTTTAGTTGATTACCTTTTATGAACTCCTTACAGGCGAAGAAAATAGGCTATTTAGTTCTTACCGAGTCACCTTGTTTAGTATAGTGGTGGTGTGACGATTATTTTATGGGGCGGAGCAATATGGTCATATGTCCTAATCTTTTAATGAGGCGTTGACATGGGAAAGGTAGTAAGTGCCAAAAATGAAATTTTTCAGGAGAAGCAAAAAACGATTTGCGATCATTTTGTTATTCACTTTATTGCACAAAATACTTCCAAATTGAAGAAATCCACCCACTTAACATATTGAAAAGCAATATTCAGAATTAGGCATAGCATGGTGGAAAAATAATTTGTCTATACAATGTTTAAATAGAGATTTCTACACAATCAGTACTAGGCTACCACTTGAGACTGATTTTGTTAGGCACAGATATCCCTGTAAAATGCATGATACTTCTTATCCTGGAAGTCCATCATTGGTAATAAATCCTCCTTTTTTGCTTCATTGATGAATATTCTTCTTTCAAGGGGTTGCAAAATCTTAATATTGGTGATGGCCTTGAATGACTGATGCCTTTTGAATATAGCATGTTCCTTCAACATTTCAATTTCATTAAATGACTGTCTTGTTTCAGTCACGGGGAATTCTCTTGGAATTCCAATCCAGCCTGGGGCGTGGTGGCACGACGGTCAAGCTGTTGGCCTCTCACCAAGGTGGACAGGGTTCGATTCCCGGTCAATGCATGTGAGATTTTCGAAGTGAAATGCCATGTTCCGTGGTTCGCATTCCACGTAAAAAGAAGGTCCCATGACTCATAATCACAAGATTAATGGTCGCGTAAAACTACAATCTTCCTTCCAATCCGTCCGACGGTGCTTATTTCAAGAGCACCCGTACTAAAAAAACTTGTCAGATTCAGCAGGAAAGTCAATGACGTTATCATTGTTCATCATAATTACATTATTGGGCTTGAAAACATTAGCACTGCAAATCATTTCAGCCATTTCTTCTGGAACCATTGGCTTACAGTTTCTTTCTCTTTTCGATGATGCCAAATTTCCTTTCACGGGGCTTTTAGGAGTGTCCGGAAACCAGGAATTTTAATTCAACAGAATGAAAATAGTTTATGGCATTGGCATAAATCATAACCATTAACACCATTCGATTTTTATTCTGCCCTGCGCATTGTATTATTGTATTTCCCATTTCCCAGAATGTTGACAACGTTAATCAGACCCACGATATGTACCTTGCATGTCTGCTATCTGTCTCCTGAAATCGGTGTGGTGTTTGCTTATTTCTTCTTGAGTGAAACTGGGGCACTTGTAACATTTACATGTTGCCTGGAAAAGTAGAAAATATTGGTTAGATTAGCCTATGTCTCTTTCCTAACCTGCCTGACCCTTGCAAGCGAAGTCTGTGTTCGACGAGTTTGCATTGTTACACGTCAATTATGAAGTGAGAAAACATATCTCTTAAGAAGTGTCATTTAACTTAACATTTTGAAAGGACCACGTTTTGTAGGCATGTTGATTTTCACAATAATTTGAGTATCACTTCCACGCAAGCGGAAACTTGTTTGGCGCGCAAAAGGAGTTACTACGTTCTCTGCGCCACGAGCCTCGTACTTGCCACAAGAGCGATCTAGTGGCAACAATTTCAAGCTGTTCTAATCATCTATCGACTTCCTACTTTCTCTGCGGTGTTGGCCTTGGTTCTTACTACCTTCTTCACGAAAAAAAACGAAAATTTCTTTTATCGATTACACGCATGCCATTTTTTTTTGAAAAAGAACATCAACAATTCATATTCTATTGAACGTTATTAAAATAAACCAGTACCAACAACTAAATATCCTGGCATACAATTCTTTAGTGTTGTATGCATGTATTGTCGATAGTGCCTCTTCAAGTGACTTTCGACACATGTTTTCAAGTGTTGATGTGAGTTACTTTGAGCAACGATGAAAGCTTTGGTTTAATAATGAGACCATTTTGCTATATTAACATTTTATTTTTATGTTTACTGTCTAAAATGACTACAGTGTGTGGATATTGAGTTTTGATTATGATCATGTTTGTTGCATTAAGCGACCTAACATCTAGGTTATCGCCCCCTAAAATATTGAGTTTTGAGTTTGAAATTGCTGTCCTAATATTTATCACAATGTAGGTCATAGAACAAAAGCTATTGAGTTAATTCACATGAAAAATCTATTTCATTGACGGTAGATGAAAAATGTATAGCCTACTTATTCACTGATTGGCTGCGTGGCTCCGTGTCAACGTTCTCGCCTGTTGTGCCAAAGGTTGCAGGATCGAATCCTGGCACAGTCAGTTGCCATTTGAGGGTGCGCAAATACGAGGGAGCCGTGTCAGTATTACTGGCACGTGAACGATCCCCTTCGGGGCAAAAGTTTGGCACCACGAAGTCTCTTAAAGCCGTAGTAGTTAAAATGGACTTTAAACCAATAACATTAATTATTAGTTCTTCACGGAACAAACTTGTATTCTGAATGGAAATATTTTACGACAACATAAGTAATTACTTCCAGTGATTGTTCTGCTATACGAAGTGATTGCAATTACCTTACGAGACTACTCGCTACTGAAGCTAAATCACACACAGTATTAGCATACTTAGCGCTCTGTATCGCAGAGTGTGTTCCATTCACTAACAATCCACTGCATTCTCCCTTGCTCACCAGAATTAAATGTTGGCTTGGGAGGGTATTTTACATAAAGTTTCTACTCTTGAAACAACTTCGCACACACACGCACACAAACGCAGGCGCGAATTTGCGTGCCCCGTGTTCAAAGTATAGATGCTGTGGGCTCAATAATACAGACTGGCCTACCCGCCATTAGACAGTAGCCTACATCACCTCGTAGGCTACTGATGGTTCTGTAGAGAACGCATAGCCTTCTTTTATTTAAATTCATAAATTAATGTTTATCTTTTGTTCATATTGTGCGGTAAGATTCATTACAATCAGTGTGGTCATGTTTCTGGGGCATATACCAACATTACGCTGGAAAGAGTAATATGTACATATAACTTCGAGTTGATACATGAGATTTTCCTTTCACCATGTCTCTTATACGAACTTACTCTTGCCAGTTTTCATACTTATACTTTTGTTAGAAGCGGAGTATTCGATTTTAATTATTTACATATTCGAGATGGCAGCTATGTGTTATGTCTTGTGGGTTAGATGTTGGTTTTCTCTAAAAGAGTGTCAGACTACGTAGTGACGTTGGTGCACTTTGGTAGACTAACTGTACTATTGAGATTCTGGAAAAAATCTAAGGGTGAGCGTTCCAAGGACATGAAAACAACGGTCATTTGCTCTGAATGTATAGAAATGTGCATGTTCAGGACACAAATTGGTGACTTGCTTGCAATGTTCAATTGTAAGAAGGACATGTGCATACGAGATGAAAATCTGACGTTTCTGTTGATTTATGACCCATTGAAATTAATCGAAAACCCAAAGATTGAGACTAATTTTCTGGGGCATGCCATACCCCAGGTTAACATTAGTGTAACAGAAATTGAACGTTACTCTTCCAAGGTTTACTGGTATCTTACAGCTATTAATTCAAGGAATTTTATTCCTGTAGGCTAGATAGTTCATGTACAATGAGACTAACTTCTTACTAGGCTTCGGTACCGTACATTTGCTAGATGATGTGTTATTGATTTTAATATTTTATATATTCAAGATGGTGATTGTGCGTAATATTCAATCCGATAATTTCAAATTTCCTGAACATGGCTCACGAAGTTTCTTAACTGGTGCATAATTCGTCCTAAGTTTACTCTTTAGCACTCTGAGATGCTGATTTCAATAGTTTATATATTCAAGATGGCGGTTGAGCGGATTATTGCTTGAATATCATTGTGATTTGTACGGCTGGGGTCTCAAAAATAAGGCTTTTTTTACTAAGTTTCGTGGTAATTGCTCGATTACAATCCGATTTATCGATTTTATATATGTGTAGTATGTATTGTATTTAATGTGTGGCATTCATGCGACAGAGCAGGCTAACTCTAGCCAGCAGCTTGTGTTTGACTCCTCATTTTCTCAAGTTTCATTGGCTTTGAATATTTAGGCTATATGAGCCGGTGTGGTTTACAGTCTAATAATGTGCCCAGGTTAGTAGTTGCATGTGAACTACAATATGTAAGCCACTTCACCGGTTCTGTACATATGCAGGTAACATTTATTGAGCATTAGCTACGTATTGATCTGATTAATAATGATTAAATACTAATTCTGTGTTCATGAAAGGGCGATGCCATTCCAGTGAGAGATAGTAAATGACATAAATCTGTATAAACAAGAAAGGAGAAATTTTCGGTTTCATTTGGTTACAAGTTATACACACTGCTTCCCCGATTGTCCATCTCGTGGTGGAGTGACTAGCATTGTTGGCTGTCACCGCGGAAGTTCGGGTTCTATTCCCGACCCTGCAGATATTCAATTCTTGTCTGAAGGCTGGAACGGAGTTTACTCAGCCTCGAGAGACAGAACAAAGAAAAGAGGGGTTCGATTTCTAACTCAGCCATCCTTTATGTGTTTGCCGTGGTTTTCCACGTCTACTACCAGGATGTCGGGGTTGTACTATTCCACTCTACAACATCTCAAAGTCGTAAAAGATGAAAAGCTTTTAAATATCGAACCTTAATTCTTCTCTCTATCAGCTACAATGTCTCACGACCCATTCAGCTGTCAGGGAGCGTTCTGCTACCTCGGGGGCTGATTCAGCCATTGGGCTCCTACCTTGTTTTTTAACTCCACCCTCAAGCTCTCAATGGGAATGAGATCTGGAGAATGAGATGGCCAGTCGAGAAGTTCTATGTCTGGTCATTCAG
Source organism: Meconema thalassinum (assembly GCA_946902985.2). Taxonomy (NCBI): domain Eukaryota; kingdom Metazoa; phylum Arthropoda; class Insecta; order Orthoptera; family Tettigoniidae; genus Meconema; species Meconema thalassinum. The sequence goes on from OX336389.2 coordinate 742,616,355, forward strand.
AAAACTATATCTGGAACACCACGCTTGTGAGGATCTACGACTGGTCTAGTTAAAATTTAATAACCCTATTAGGACATAGCACCCTCACAATGAAGAGCACTTCGTGATTCAACACGCTGATATATCATGGTGATCGGCGGTGATATTTCCTTCTAGATGGTGAAGGACACCAGTACCTTGGTCTGATTTTAACGCCCAAAATGAAACTCTCATTCTACCTTATCGTGATCTGGACGCTACGTACTCGAGGCCTACAACCTAAAACACCGACATATTTGGGTAAACTGAACATATTCGTCGAACAATATTATTCCCCTCCAATCATAAGACAGAGTGAATTGAAAGCACGGCGTAAGAGATGATGTTATAATGCTATGAACTGTCTTTCTTTCGCTGCCGATTTTGATTTTGACCTATCTCCTCTAACCATCGATGAGCGGTTTACCCTAAAGGATGGGACCCTTCCAGCTCCTCCATCAAATTATCAGCTTGCTCCACGGTCCATGCTTGCTCGTTTCCAGACCCTTCGCATCTTAGGTCTCATATCAACATCATTCTGCTTACTGGCGAACCCAGCGTTGCGTAGTTCAGGCCGAAATGTTGATTGTAAAACCTACTCCTCTGGCTGAAAATCCTGGTCTCCTAAACGAGAGCAGGTCATGTAGGAGACCATAATAGTGGAGTTTTACTCAAAAGGTGACTCGTTCACTTGCCAACGTAGTGTGTTAATGAGAGTGTAATGTAAATAGCCTATCGTGACGAAACCATGCTCACATCGTTTTATCTTCAGTCGAACGTTTTAATAAAATCGGACTCGAAATTGATTGATCGGTTTCTGAGGACAGTCTACTACTGTTTAGAATCACACATCGAGCACCATGAACTAACGCCTGCCCGGTGCCATCAAACGGCCCCAGTTCATGCAACAATATTTCCATATCTAATCTATTTCCTTTGTCACACTTCCACAAACATTCAAGTCAAACGGATGAACACTGCCTAGCAAAAGAAATGCATACAACAGCGACCTCTCGACTCAATGACTTGACTCGCTCCCCTTCCCCTATGCCACAGCTAGCCAACCGAATGGAAGTGTGTTTGCTATAAAAGTACTTGTTTCGTTTGTTTCATTTCAGACTGGAGCACAGTACTCGAAGTTAATGTGCCATCTATCCTCTCCAATGGTGTACATTGTTATCCATCGTGATTCTGAGTTTCATCACGATCTGATTGTAAGGCATCGATCACGTCCCTTGAATAACTGATTTGTATATTTTAAATATATGAAGATTTGATTGCGCGTAAATCATAACGTTGTAACTCGGGAAATTTAATTCCATAACATGAAACTTCCCGAATACCAACTTTGGTGATCATTGATCAATTGGGACGTAAGATATTGAAAATTAACCTTAGCTTCATCTTCTTCTTCTTCTTTTTCTTTAGCGTTTGTCCCACCTTGTGGCAGGGTCCGCTATGTGGGATCGTAGTCTCCATTTCCCTCGGTCATGGGCCATGTCTGGATGAAGATTGACAGCCTTTAGATCATTGTGCAGTGTATCGGCCCACCGTTGCCTTGGTCGCCCTCTGGGCCTCTTTCCAGCCACATCCAGTGTGTAAGCTGCATTTGTCATTGTGTCGCCCTCTGCGCGCAGCACATGTCCAAACCATATCAGACGGTTTTCCTGCATTTTTTTCCCGATTGGAGCAACACCAAACCGATTTCTGATGGCATCATTTGAAATATGATCCAGCCTAGTGAATCCTGCTGACCATCTAAGCATCTTCGTCTCCATGACACATAGGCGACGTTCTGCTTCCTTAGTAGATGGCCAGCACTCCGTGCCGTAGAGAGCGACAGGACGAATGACAGTCCGGTAGATCTTAGATTTCAGATGGTCATTCATCCTACGGTCACAGGTGACGCCAGTTGTCATTCGCCACTTCGTCCAGGCTGCGTTTATCCTAGTGTTGACCTCGTCAGTAAGTCGCCCATCATCAGAGATAGTGGAACCAAGATACTTAAATTTCGCTACACGTGGTACATCTTCTCCGTCAACAGTAATGGTGTCCACTTCTTGTGTATCGGATGTCATGTATTCTGTCTTCTTCTTGTTGAGGCGCAGACCATATTGCGCAAGTCGATTGTACCACTCTTGTGTTTGACGTTGGAGATCAAGCTTCGTCTCAGCAGCCAACAAGACGTCATCTGCATAGAGAAGTGTCCATGGTAGCGGCTGGTGCAGGTCTGACGTTACAGTGTCCATCACAAGAATGAACAGCAGTGGTGATAAGGCGGAGCCCTGGTGGACACCTACGGTGATGCGGAAGTCATTAGACGCTCCCGCGGCAGCTTGGACATAGCTCCTTGGTTCTGCGTAAAGCAGCTGCACCCATTTAAGAAGGTGTTCTGGGATGCCGTGTTGATGGAGCGCTAACCAGATTAGGTCATGTGGCACCCGATCAAAAGCCTTCTCAAGGTCGAGGAAAGCAAGATGCAAAGGTTTATTTCTTTCGGAGTATTTCTCAACCAGTTGCCGTACAGCGAAGATTGCATCTGTTGTGCCGCAGTTTTTCACAAAGCCTGCTTGGTTCCTTGTGAGTTTGGCAATCGCACGAATTCTTTTGTCAAGGATACGCTCGAAAACTTTCATTGCATGGCACAGAAGTCTGATCGGGCGGTAATTTGAACATTCGGCAGGGCTTCCCTTCTTTTTGAAGATTGGTACTGTGATACTCCATTGCCAATCTGTTGGTATTCGACCTTCTTTGGTAATCCGATTGAAGAATTGTGTTAACCATCCTGCAGCATCCCACTCCTTAGAGCACCGTAACTCTGCTGGAAGATCATCGGGGCCGGTGGCTTTCCCAGGCTTCATCTCCTTCAGAGCAGCCTCAACTTCGGCAATGTCGATCTCCTTAATTGGTCCTTCAACAGCACAGGTGGTTGGGATTGGTGGATGGGGAAATTCTTCAGTCGAAATGTTCTCGAAGTAGCTCCGCCAGCGTTCCCTTGCTTTCTCCCAGTCTACTAGTTGCTCACCCACTTCATTGTTGATGCCATAGAAATGTTGGATATCTTCCGTTTTTCGATGCCTCGATTTGAATATCCGATAAATGTCACGCTCGCCCTCACGCGTATCAAGTTTCTTGTAGAGGTCTGCATATCGCTCTGCTTTTGTCGAGGCAACAACTTTCTTGGCCTCACTACGGGCTACTTTATAGGCATTCCAGCGAGATGGATTTTTATCTGCAAGAAACCTAGGTTGTCTTCCAGGGCTTGCAAGTGTCAATCCTCCTTCACTCGATCTCTGACATTTCGATCGCTATTGAAAAGGCACAATAGACAGAGACAAATGAACACGCACACACTGGCCACTGTCACCCACAAACGCATACACCGAGTAATCACATAAGACCATTCCATTTGTATGATAATTGGTAAACAATATTCGTCCAGAAAAATTACGCTTAGATCAAAAACCTTCAAAAATAGTCAAAATAGTCAATATTTTAGTGCCTCAGGAAGTCACAGCTGTGTTCTGTTAATACAAGGATTGATTTCTAAGTAGATGCAACTATTTGTTTCTCGATACATAGTTTTACAGACCTTCAATGGGTCTTCAGAGCACATGGACTCGCCCCAGGAAATTATTTAAAGAGCACAGGGGCAATTGCCATGTTTCATTCCGAAGGACGAATGAAATGGTCACGTTTCGCTAATATAGCCATTTTACCTCTGATTCGAGCAACGTGTTAAGCTTTCTATGACGTGCGCCTCTACACTGCCGTCAGATATTAAAACTGGAAAATTAATTTGAAAACAACATTTTGCAATATAGAGTGATTAAAAACAAACAACACTGTTTATTAGAACCATTGTTAGTGTCCACCAATATTATAATTCATTTTTATCAACTCCCTGTTTGCTAAAAACACAGTCATTAGTCATTATGTTTACCTGGTGTGTTGTGCAGTTTAGGGAAAGTAGAAATTGATGTAATATTATTTATCATTTGTAATGAAATGTTGAATTGTCGAGAGTTAAAATTTCACGCGCATTAACAATGAAATTTTAATGAACACTCTGAAATTCATTCGTAAAAGAATTACACTATTCTGCCATGCTAATTGAAAATCTCAACTGGCACGGTAATGGGAAAACAACCACGCCAAGTAGTGGCTGTCATTCTGAGGTCACCTGCGGTCTGGGTTCGATTCCCGGCTCTGTTGAAAAAAATTCTGGTCTGAGGGCTGGGACGATATACACTCAGCCTCGTAGGCATAACTGAATAGAGGTGAGTTCGATTCCCACCTCAGCAATCCTAAGTGTTTTTCATGGTTTCCTGCTTCTATTCCAGGCAAATGCAGGGACAGTACTTAACTTAAGGTCACTGTCACCACCTCCTTCCAAATCCTCGCCTTGATTACAAATACTAGTACAGACACCACAATAATATGGGTTATCAGAAAAATCCCTCACACATCCACGTACACGGGGCTGCAATGATCACGATGTCCAAGCTCTTAAATGAAACAACAACCATGTTGGTATGTGTCTGAAATTGCTTTCAGCAGATGATGAGGAGGGCAGTCCGTTTCGCTTAATAAGACCAGCTATATTTGATGCGTATGCGGGAACAAACGTCTGTGTTACATTTTGTGTAATTTGGGATATTCACGGAACAAACATCTACGAGGTTTTCTGAATACGTATTTCCAAGTAGTTCGAGCATATCTCAAAAGATGGCTTTAGTATTCCCGAAATTGTGAAGCGAAATGCAATTTAAATGTAACGGAACAAAAGTCTATGTAACATCGCTTCCCACTCGAACGCGGCAATAATGTTATGAAGTGAATGGATATAATGAACACATTCTAGTCAGGAGGCTATTCTGGTGTTATCAGCTGTGTATTACCAAGATTATAAGTGCAAATTATTGTGTTGAAACCTAATAGAAAAGCACCATAGCTGTACCTCATGTACATGTATTTTGTAACTTAATAAAAATAACTTAACCACGGCAAAGAAACGAGTTCGTTTGCTTTTTTCAATTAAAGGAAAATTATTTTCTAGGACTAATACATTATAATTTGTTCCAAACAATAACATTATACTAAAAATAACGCTATTCTATTCTGTACGCTTCCATAAAGGGCGGGTGAGTGAGCGCGCGCACTCCTGTGTGTTGGTTTACGGAAAGTCTATGTTACATCTTACCGCATAGCACTATCCCACAGACAACAGTCACCTTTATTGCTGTTTTTCTCAATAAATAAGAAATGTAACATAGACGTTTGTTTCCGCATACGCCTCATTTGATGCGATTGATTTCACACTTGCAAATTGAAGAGTAGCAGTGAGAAGTGCATCAGCTAGAGTGGATTGTCTTGGAGATTTGTTTATCTTTATTAGAGAGAACTGTAGATTAGAGCACAGCTTTGATTAGCCATCTCAACTACGCCAAGTGCTGTACGTTTGCATTGCATAAACAAGATTATCACATAGGATACTCAGTCAGGTAGGCAACAATGGGCCTATAGCTGTCCCGTGGCTCATAATCACACGATTAATGGTCACGTAAAACTACAAGCTTCCTTTCCTTTTTTACACTACCGGTACAGCTACTACAGCTATGCTGGTGAGCTACGCTACTACTTGCAGGAAAGTAGTTTTTGTTTCATTTGAGGTGCTTGGACATCGTGGTTATGTAGCCCCATGTACTTGGGTGTATGTGGAATTTTGTCTGATAATCTGTTTTATTGTGATGGCTATATTAGTGTGTGTATGTTTATGTGTAATTCAGATGAGGATTGGGAAGGAGGTAGCCATGGCCTAAAGTTAGGAACCATCCCGGCATTTGCCGGCAGGAGAAGTGGGAAACCACGGAAAAACACTTCTAGGATGGCTGAGGTGGGAATCGAATCATCCTCTTCTCAGATATACCTCACGAGGTTGAGAGTACTCCGTTCCGGCCTCAGATTATAATTGAATGTCTTGGTGGAGCCTGGAATCGAACGCAGACTCCGGGACGAATGTCGGGAGTGCTAGCTGCTAACTTCCAGGAAAGGTATAAGTTATACTGTACTAGCTTCAACAAAAGCATTTCTCTAATCGGCAGAACTACATACACTGACAATTGTGTGGTAAGCACTAATGAGTGTGCCGAGTGCATTACGCTAAGTCAGCCGTTAGAACCATATGGGGTAATGTCACGTAACTGGGAGTAGAGAAGACGTGTGCTTGATGAAAATTCACATTCTTAGAGATGCTGTTGTTTTCAATTCATTGAGGGGCTTTGCGACAGCGTGGAATTAAGCCCCGTGTACTTGGGTGCGTGTAGAATTTGTCTGATGACCTGTGTCACTGTGTTGTCTGTAGTAGTGTGTGTATTTGCAATTCAGGGGAGGATTGGGCATGAGGCGGCTGTGACTTTAAGTTAGAAACCATCCCGGCATTTGCCTGGAGTAGAAGTGGGAAACCACTGAAAACTATTTCCAGGATGGCAGAGATGAGAATCAAACCCACCTCTTCTCAGATTTGCCTCATCAGGCTGAGGCTGGATTCATTTTCATGGCAGAGCCGGGAATCGATCCCGGGCCTCCACAGTGACAGCCAAGAATGCCAGCCACTACGCAAAGAGAATCTAAGAAATGAAACGTTTTCTCAGCGGCATAGATATAATGCGAGGTCAGTACATTGCTGTGGCTTTGCTTTCATAACGTGCACATGGACACTTCGTGTCACCATCTAGGCAGTCTTGACAGCACAAACTAGGCCTATTAGAAATTAACTCTTCTTTGCTCTTTCCACGCACTGAAGCAAAACTGAGAAGAGGTGGATTCAGTTCCCGCCACAGCCATCCTTTAAGAGACATTGGTGGTCTCCCTATTCTATTATAGGCAAATACCACGGTGGGTCCTAACATAAGACCACGGTCGGCGATTCCCCAATTCTCACCTTAATTTCCAATACACGCACTACTACAGAAACCACAAGAACATGGGTTATCAGACAAATTCAACAGACACCCAAGTATACGGAGCTGAAATGACCAGGAAGATCCAAGCCCCTAATGGAAACAACAACAGTTCTTCAGGGAATTACTTGTTCACTTGGAGAGAGAAAACTGAGTTACTCCAGGAGTCGCTGATATTATACGGCACTCATTACCACAACACTCTAGACTAGATGCTAACTCGGAGGAGTTAATCATGAATGTGTGCCACCTTGAGGAAATACACCGCTCAACATAAATATCTCAGTGTATTTATTTTCCTTCCCTTAATAACAACTGTATTAATTACAAAGTTGTTCGTTCCTGATGGAACACTCGATTTAGAAAAGCTGATCTTACTCACACGATAGACTACAAGCTTTCGCAGAACTGTGTTATTACAGCCAAGTCGTGTGCTTGCATTGTTCCCACCTAATTGAATCCCGCCCTGTTAGATGACGATACAAGAATGAAATGAACAGTCTAACTCCTGTAATTACGCTGAACCAAGAGCTCATTTTTCAACTACCTCCTACCGTGGTGTTAGTTTCAAAGTAAATACACTTGATTACATGCACAATATTCGTTTGATACAACTGCCTATGAGCACTGACAACATATTGTTACGCGGTCACACTTGTTCATTACCTACATTAAGTATAGCAATGCATGTAATAGCACTTATATTTTATTCCAATAATTTAAATATAATTATGGTGTTGTCTGCTCTCCTCATTGAACTACCAGGGGCGTTCGGAATTTAAGTATCGTCATTTTAATTCACAAGGATGTCAGAAAACGCATCGCCATGACAAATGACAACCTTTCGTGGATTCTCGACGGGCACGGCAAGAACAGAGGAGCATTGAACCAAGTATTGAGAGCAGGGGAGCATTGGTCCAAGTATTGAGAGCCAAGGTAGAGTGGGAGCAGAGGAGCATTAGACCAAGTATTGAGAGAAGAGGAGCATTGGACCAAGTATTGAGAGCAGTGGAGCATTGGACCAAGTATTGAGAGCAGAGGAGCATTGGGCCAAGTATTGAGAGCAGAGGAGCATTGGACCAAGTATTGAGAGCAGGGGGCATTGGACCAAGTATTGAGAGCAGGGGAGCATTGGACCAAGTATTGAGAGCAGGGAGCATTGGACCAAGTATTGAGAGCCAAGGTAGAGTGGGAGCAGAGGAGCATTGGACCAAGTATTGAGAGCAGGGGAGCATTGGACCAAGTATTGAGAGCAGGGAGCATTGGACCAAGTATTGAGAGCCAAGGCTGAGTGAGAGCAGAGGAGCATTAGACCCAAGTATTGAGAACAGGGGAGCATTGGACCAAGTATTGAGAGCCAAGGCAGAGTGAGAGCAGTGGGCATTGTACCAAGTATTGAGAGCAGGGGAGCATTAGACCAAAGTATTGAGAACAGGGGAGCATTGGACCAAGTATTGAGAGCCAAGGCAGAGTGAGAGCAGGGGAGCATTGGAACAAGTATTGAGAGCCAAGGCAGAGTGAGAGCAGAGGAGCATTGGTCCAAGTAGTGAGAGCAGAGGAGCATTGGACCAAGTATTGAGAGCCAAGGTAGAGTGGGAGCAGAGGAGCATTGGACCCAGTATTGAGAACTGACGAGCATTGTACCAAGTATTGAGAGCAGTGGGGCATTGGACCATGTATTGAGAGCAGGGGAGCATTGGACAAAGTATTGAGAGCAAGGGAGCATTGGACCAAGTATTGAGAGCCAAGGCAGAGTGAGAGCAGGGGAGCATTGGACCAAGTATTGAGAGTCTAGGCAGAGTGAGAGCAGAGGAGCTTTGGACCAAGTATTGAGAACAGGGGAGCATTGGACCACGTATTAAGAGCAGAGGAGCATTGGATCAAGTATTGAGAGCAGGATAGCATTGGTCCAAGTATTGAAAGCAGAGGAGCTTTGGACCACGTATTGAGAGCAGAGGAGCATTGGACCCAGTATTGAGAGCTGACGAGCATTGGACCAAGTATTAAGAGTCAGGGTAGAGTGAGAGCAGAGGAGCATTGGACCAAGTATTGAGAGCTGAGGACCTTTGGACCAAGTATTGAGAGCAGAGGAGCATTGGACCAAGTATTGCGAGCCAAGGCAGAGTGAGAGCAGAGGAGCATAGGACCACGTATTGAGAGCAGGGGAGCATTGGTCCAAGTATTGAGAGCCAAGGTAGAGTGGGAGCAGAGGAGCATTGGACCCAGTATTGAGAGGTGACGGGCATTGGACCAAGTATTGAGAGCAGAGGAGCATTGGACCAAGTATTAAAAGTCAGGGTAGAGTGAGAGAAGAGGAGCATTGGACCAAGTATTGAGAGCTGAGGAGCTTTGGACCAAGTATTGGCAGCAGAGGAGCATTGGACCAAGTATTGAGAGCCTAGGCAGAGTGAGAGCAGAGGCGCATAAGACCACGTATTGAGAGCAGAGGTGCATTGGGCCAAGTATTGAGATCCAAGGCAGAGTGAGAGCAGAGGAGCGTTGGACCAAGTATTGAGAGCATAGGAGCATTGGGCCAAGTATTGAGAGCTGAGGAGCTTTGGACCAAGTATTGAGAGCAGAGGAGCATTGGACCAAGTATTGCAAGCCAAGGCAGAGTGAGAGCAGAGGAGCATAGGACCACGTATTGAGAGCAGGGGAGCATTGGTCCAAGTATTGAGAGCCAAGGTAGAGTAGGAGCAGAGGAGCATTGGACCAAGTATTGAGAGCAGAGGAGCATTGGACGAAGTATTGAGAGCAGGGGAGCATTAGACCCAAGTATTGAGAGCCAAGGCAGAGTGAGAGCAGAGGAGCATTAGACCCAAGTATTGAGAACAGGGGAGCATTGGACCAAGTATTGAGAGCCAAGGCAGAGTGAGAGCAGGGGGGCATTGGACCAAGTATTGAGAGCAGGGGAGCATTAGACCCAAGTATTGAGAACAGGGGAGCATTGGACCAAGTATTGAGAGCCAAGGCAGAGTGAGAGCAGTGGGCATTGGACCAAGTATTGAGAGCAGGGGAGCATTAGACCAAAGTATTGAGAACAGGGGAGCATTGGACCAAGTATTGAGAGCCAAGGCAGAGTGAGAGCAGGGGAGCATTGGAACAAGTATTGAGAGCCAAGCCAGAGTGAGAGCAGAGGAGCATTGGACCAAGTAGTGAGAGCAGAGGAGCATTGGACCAAGTATTGAGAGCCAAGGTAGAGTGGGAGCAGAGGAGCATTGGACCCAGTATTGAGAACTGACGAGCATTGGACCAAGTATTGAGAGCAGGGGGGCATTGGACCATGTATTGAGAGCAGGGGAGCATTTGACCAGGTATTGAGAGCAAGGTAGCATTGGACCAAGTATTGAGAGCCAAGGCAGAGTGAGAGCAGGGGAGCATTGGACCAAGTATTGAGAGTCTAGGCAGAGTGAGAGCAGAGGAGCTTTGGACCAAGTATTGAGAGCAGGGGAGCATTGGACCACGTATTAATAGCAGAGGATCATTGGACCAAGTATTGAGAGCAGGAGAGCATTGGTCCAAGTATTGAGAGCAGAGGAGCTTTAGACCACGTATTGAGAGCAGAGGACCATTGGACCAAGTATTGAGAGCCAAGGCAGAGTGAGAGCAGAGGGGCATAGGACCACGTATTGAGAGCAGAGGTGCATTGGGCCTAGTATTGAGATCCAAGGCAGAGTGAGAGCAGAGGAGCATTGGACCAAGTATTGAGAGCAGAGGAGCATTTGGCCATATATTGAGAGCTGAAGAGCTTTGGACCAAGTATTGAGAGCAGAGGAGCATTGGACCAAGTATTGCGAGCCAAGGCAGAGTGAGAGCAGAGGAGCATTGGACCACGTATTGAGAGCAGGGGAACATTGGTCCAAGTATTGCGAGCCAAGGCAGAGTGAGAACAGAGGAGCATAGGACCACGTATTGAGAGCAGGGGAGCATTGGTCCAAGTATTGAGAGCCAAGGTTGAGTGGTAGCAGAGAAGCATTGGACCCAGTATTGAGAGCTGACGAGCATTGGACCAATTATTGAGAGCAGAGGAGCATTGGACCAAGTATTAAGAGTCAGGGTAGAGTGAGAGAAGAGGAGCATTGGACCAAGTATTGAGAGCTGAGGAGCTTTGGACCAAATATTGAGAGCAGAGGAGCATTGGACCAAGTATTGAGAGCCAAGGTAGAGTGAGAGCAGAGGAGCATTGGACCAAGTATTGAGAGCCAAAGTAGAGTGAGAGCAGTGGAGCATTGGGCCAAGTATTGAGAGCAGAGGAGCATTGGACCAAGTATTGAGAGCAGGGGAGCATTGGACCAAGTATTGAGAGCCAAGACAGAGTGAGAGCAGAGGAGCATTGGACCAAGTATTGGGAGCTGAGGAGCATTGGACCAAGTATTAAGAGCCAAGGCAGAGTGAGAGCAGAGGAGCATTGGACCAACTATTGAGAGCAGAGGAGCATTGGACCAAGTATTGAGAGCCAAGGTAGAGTGAGAGCAGAGGATCATTGGACCAAGTATTGAGAGCCAAAATAGAGTGAGAGCAGTGGAGCATTGGGCCAAGTATTGAGAGCAGAGGAGCATTGGACCAGGTATTGAGAGCAGGGGAGCATTGGACCAAGTATTGAGAGCCAAGGCAGAGTGAGAGCAGAGGAGCATTGGACCATGTATTGAGAGCAGAGGAGCATTGGACCAAGTATTGAGAGCAGGGGAGCATTGGCGCAAGTATTGAGAGCCAAGGCAGAGTGAGAGCAGAGGAGCATTGGACCAAGTATTGACAGCCAAGGTGGAGAGAGAAGCAGCAGTTTGGCGTTCCTGTGTTCATTCAAGTGCAAACCAGTAGTTTATGGCAGAGAGGCGTGTGTAAGAAACGTGATAACGAATGGAATCCGCGGTGTCGTGCGCTATGAATGCTTGTGTGAGACTATTGTTTCAGATATGCATCGCCGCGTACAGAGCGTCTATGGAGATGACATCAGGTCCCGACAAATGGTTGGGCGCTGGTGTTCAGTGTCTAGTGAAGGAAGGCAGAGTGTGGTTGCCCCTACACGTCCACTACTGCAACAAATGAGGACTGAGTAGAGGAAATGGTGTAAGGAGATATGCTAACTTTGTCTGCTGTTGCATCCACATTGTGTGTTGGAAGTATTCAAGCCCGCCACATGGTTCACAAAGTGTTGGGATTTAGGAAGGTGTCGGCAAGATGGGTGCCGAGACTTCTGGTCCCTGATCACAGACCTAAAGAATGGTAAAAAAAAAGCCTCGAACACTTGTGGCGGCTCGAGCGTGAGGACAATTACGTCCTGTGCAGGACCATCACAGCGGAATAGACATGGGTGCAGCACTTTACCTCAGACACCAGGGCCTCCTCAATGATACGGAAACATTTGAGCTGACCCGTAAAGAAATGGCTGTGAGGAACTACATGATATAACTGTGCATCGAATTTTAACAGAAGGGTTTCTTGAAATTTATTTAAATGTCGTATTAAGCAGTTTGATCAATATATTGTTCCAATTAATACACCGTACGCCAAATGTTTCAACGTCGGTCGTGACTATGAGTAAAGGGTTGTCTTTTCTTAAGACAACGTGTTTCCTTACTTTGTATCAACTCTTCTCCGTGGAATAAACCTACTAATCGCCCGTCGTATGCCCTTATTATCATGAAAACCACTCCCCATATCTATATATATAAAGCTCAATGTTTGTCTGTCTGTCTGTCTGTCTGTCTGTCTGTTATGTATACAAATCCACACCGTTTCACCGATCTGAACCAAAATTTGTATACTTACCCTTCGGAACCCTGCGGGTAACCCTGTCCACTTGAAATTTCCGACAGACCACCCCATTCCCTGCATTTAGGCCCTTTGGCCCAAATCTACACCGTTTCACTGATCTCAACCAAAATTTGTATACTTACCCTATGTAACCCTGTGAATAACACTGCCCACTTAAAATTTCGGACAGACCACCCCATTTCCTGCATTTAGGCCCTTTGGCAAACATCTACACCGTTTGACCGATCCGAACCAAAATTTGTATACTTACCCTTTGCAACCCTGCGGGTAATCCTGTCCACTTGAAATTTCGGACAGACCACCCCATTCTCTGCATTTAGGCCCTTTGACCCAAATCCACACCGTTTCACCGATCTCAACCAAAATTTGTATACTTACCCTATGTAACCCTGCGAGTAACACTGTTTGCTTGAAATTGCGGACAGACAACTCCATTCCCTGCATTTAGGCCCCTTGGCTCAAATCTACACCGTTTCACCGATCTGAACCAAAATGTGTATACTTACCCTTTGTAACTCTGTGAATATCACTGTCCACCTAAAATTTCGGACAGACCACCCCATTTCCTGCATTTAGGTCCTTTGGCAAAAATCTATATCGTTTCACCGATCCGGACCAAAATTTGTATACTTACCCTTTCGAACCCTGCGGGTAACCCTGTCCACTTGAAATTGCGGACAGATCACCCCATTCCCTGCATTTAGGCCCTTTGGCACAAATCTACACCGTTTCAGCGTTCAGAACCAAAATTTGCATACTTACCCTTTGGTACCCTGCGAGTAACATTGTCTGCTTGAAATTGCGGACAGACCACTCCATTCCCGGAAAGAGGACAGGGTCCGTTCCAAAGGCAATGGAAAAAAGGGGTAAAACCGGACCCGCTCAGGAAACCCTCAGGGTTGCCAGCTCCCGAACTCACCAGCCATGAGCCCTTGAGGATGTAGCACTATCCAGGGTTCACCAGAAGTGGCGGGGCTACACACACCCTGCCTCCTTGAGGGTCTTGAGCAGAAGACATGAGATATTAAGAAAAGAAAAAGAAGGCTGACACCTCGAAGAATGAGGCTATCAGGAATGATTAGACAAGGGCCAATTAAGGCGGGATAGTGAAAGAGTCGCAGGGCCTCGGATACCCTGATACCATCGGGGTCGGAAGAGAACAAGAGTTTGACCAAGGGAGGCTGACAGGAAAGAGAACTGAAAGGAGCCCGGCACCAGTAAGTAGAAGCAATGCCGGACTCAGCTGAGGTCCCGTGGTCGCAAACCCACGTTCCACAAGTTGAGAGACCCTGGTGGGTGGAGGGGAGAGGAGGGGGCCAGGTGTGAGAATAGCTTGCTGATTCATCGCGAGTTGACATGAGAGGAATGTCCAGACCCCGCCGTGTTACCTGGTATTGCTGACTATGCTGATGTTCATACAGGGTCTTTGCTCAAACCACTGTAGTGTTATGAAAGAATGCGTGATTCACCGGTCAATGTGAATAGGACCGGGAACCCCCCCGAACGTCTGTCATCATATATCGTCATCATCTGCGATTCGTGCAGCTTGGACCCGAGCAGTACTCGATAAGTTCTTTCACTACACGCATCGAGTATAGGCCTAAGCCAGAAAATAACGTTCAGACTTTGGAAGACATCGAAGGTAGAAATCTGAATTGCCTAAATCAGATTTAAAATTACACCATATTCGTTTAGTAGCCATTTTTCATTACCTTATTATTATCATAAGGGCAAATGACCTAGATGTTAGGCCCATTATACCACTAATCACCACACACAATAAGTCTTCATCGCCTGTGAATTTTGAAATATTTCTTTCTATCATGGTAGTTTGTAAGTTTGTCGTGTCAATTCAACAGTAGTTTTCATTATCATCCTCCTCATCAAAAGGGCAAATGGCCTAAATGTTACGTCCATTATACTACTAAGTAACACCACAGTCTTCATCGCCTGTGATTTTAAAATGTGTATTTCCATTAGTTTGTAAGTTTGATATACCCGTTCAGTAGTAGTCGTCTTCATTATCATCCTCATCAAAAGGGCAAATGATCTAGATGTTACGTCCATTATACTACTAAGCAACACCAGAGTCTACCTAGCCTGTGATTTTAAAAATATGTATTTGCATTAATTTGTAAGGTTGATATACCCGTTCAGAAGTAGTCGTCTTCATTATCATCCTCATCAAAAGGGCAAATGACCTAGATGTTACGTCCATTATACAGTACTACTAAGCAACACCACAGTCTTCATTGCCTGTGATTTATAAAATGAGTATTTCCATTAGTTTGTAAGTTTGATATACCCGTTCAGTAGTAGTAGTCTTCATTGTCATCCTCATCAAAAGGGAAAACGACCTAGATGTTACGCCCATTATACTACTAGACAACACCACAGTCTTCCTCGCCGGTAATTTAAAAATATGTATTTCTATTAGAGTGTAAGTTTATTATACCCGTTCAATAGCAGTCGTCGTCAGTATCATCTTCATCAATGACGTTGAGTGTTAAGGAGACTGAAATATTATCATCATTCCACCGGGCGAAGCCGGGTACTACTGCTAGTCTTTATATAAGCGTCGTATATTTTCATGAATTTATCAAGAAATTCATTGACAGATATCAAAGCCCTTCCAGTTGTTCTGCTTTGTATATTAGTGTGAGGCCTACTTTTACCAAGTCATTGGAATCCCATGTCAATTACCTTAATCTGAAAAGTAATTAATTTCTGATTTCTCTCTCTCTCTCTTTCACTCTATATATAAAGAGTTCCGGTTTAATTTATCTACTGTAACTGTTCTGCTTTATTTTAAACTCAGTCAACTTCCTGCAACTCAGTTGAATATTAAGTTTACGGGCTGAAATTTTATCAATACTAATGAAATACCAAAATGTAACTTTATGACCAACTAGCTGTTTGACCCGGCGATCCTAAGGTTGGTAGACATTCTAAGGAGATGGACAATGCTCCAAAAATACGCCAGTTAATGTTGCTGCAACAAGCCGATCATGAGGCAATGGTATGCTCATTGTTGCTACACGTCCCTAAAATACTTGAGGACATGAATGATGGTGATAAGTTATGGTGACTTCAGTGCCTACATTTGAATTCACCGGGTATATTTTACGGTGAAATTAGGATAATAATGTTATTGGTTTTACGTCCCTATTAACTACTGTGGCTTTCAGAGACGCCGGGGTGCCGGAATATTTTCCCGAAGGAGATCTTTAACGTGCCAGTAAATCTACTGACACGGCTCCCTCGCATTTTCGCACCCTCAAATGCCAACTGGCTGCGCTAGGATTCGATCCTGCAATCTTGGGTGCAGCAAGCGACAACGTAACCGCTGAGCCACGCAGCCAGCCATGTGAAATTAGAAAGTTAAGCTATTTGACGAAATATGAAACTTGTCTTATGCTGGGTATCAAGTTCATTTCGGGGATGTTATTTTTTTTCTTAAAATAGCCCGTGTATATTAAGTGTTTGCTTACCCCTACACATTGAAACACTTATAAAGACATCACACGAGTGCTTATTAAAGTGTGTTCTGAATTCATATTTCGTGGATATTCCACGAAGATGCATGAAAGCAGCTATGTAAATTTATCAGCTACTGTATCAAGTAATCCACTGCACTAAAACTGGCTGAAAATGTATAAATTATAATTCAGTGAATTCTGTTCAGTAATGTATTCACAATTATGCACCATATGGTTATGTGTACAGATAGTTGTATATTAATTCCCTTCTACAGCCCCCTTATATGAATTTTTCATTTCAAAACATTCAACATAGAATGTATGCTGAAATTGTCATAGTAATAACAATAGTTAATGAATGTAGGTTGAAATGGTTTTATGAAAAATAGCAATAAATTCAGGAGGTTCCTCACAGTTCAACTAAATGTGCTGTGTTTCTATCCACGGTGAGAAAGTTTTCATCGAAATTTCAAGATATTGTTACATTACTGCTCATTGGTTTACCCTAGTTTACTGGAAAACAGACAAAATAAGTTGATTATTTTTGTGAAAATTCAACCCCATTTTAGTGCTAGTTGTGCTTCATTTGAGCATCACTGAAAAGATCTTCATGAGCGGTTTTGTACGCTAATTTAGTTACTTCGTAATCTGATCATCTAGCCGCTGAGAAGCGGGCAGGTTTGCAGGAAGAATTTAAAACCTAACCTGCACGATAGAGTGGGCTAGGGTGGAAAAGGCTGTATATCACAAGGACACATCTCATGATATTGAATAAGGAAAATAGTACCGTAACGCCCCACCCTCCTCGTCCCATGAAGGGTCCAGCTCCAATATCGATTCAGATATAAAATAGAATGCTATTTTTGGTCGGAGTACAAGTTAAGCCATTTACCTCCGTATTTGCCCTACAAGTGCAAAAGCAAATTTAAAAATAAAAAGGCAGAAATTATTTGAGTTTCGGGTACTTTTAAACTGACACTCCGTTAGTAGTTTAGAAGGAAATATCCTTCTGACTACTTTGATCCAAGAAATAATTATCAGATTAAAACAGAAGCTGCTGAACGATGTGACCAAATATAAGCAACAATAAACCTAGAAATAATAGGGATTAGACACCAATGGAGTTATACTAAAAGGTTCACTTATACTTTCCACGGCAATGCCATCTGATGTTCACCTATTTGCTCACTTGCAGTTACTGTTGATGGTTGACCAAAATGTTTGCTTCAGATAAATTCCAACATGGTGATTGAACGTAAAAATAGACTAATTTTACCGTAGGCCTATATACCAGTGCTAGCATACAGATTGTCCAGCTTCGTTGCTAAACTTTGGTCCGAAGGCCTTCGGATTTGATTTCCAGCTGCGTCGAAGGATTTTAGTTTCGTATGGTTAATCCCCCTGCCTCCAGATCCGGGCGATTGTGACACTTTCATCATTTATTCGATCCCCATCGCGTCTTAGAGTCTGCCTCTGGGTGTGAACTTGGAAGACCCGTACGAGGTCCCTCTGGAGGCCACACGCTTAATAATTATAATAATACATTATTAATAATAAAGTGAAACAACCAGAATAAATGGTCGGAGACACTCCCAGAACAGGGGTCGTGTAGGCCTGCAGCACCATACTAAGTGATTGAAATCGCAGAGTGATGGCGTGCACATTTGCCCACCAGTGCCCTCTGTCGTGGGACCGGACAGGTCAGTGTTCTGCACAGCTTTGTCGGTGTGGGGCCATCATACCAAGTGGAGACGTGTAAGCAAGTGCAGTGATGCCACGCCGACATCACAGGTTGGACTATCAGCATGTGAGTCCGGTTGAACGGGGCAGAATGCTTGGAATCCAAGAGGTGGGTCTGTCGTTCCGGGACATAGCGGCCCGTACAGGGCACGCTGTGTCAACAGTAAGGCGTATGTGGATCCAGTGGAGAGAGGAGGGCCGTACACAGCAACGACGGGGTACAAGACGTCGCAATGTGACCACAGCGCAAGACGACCGCCATCTTCTCCGCATGGCCGTATCGGACAGAACAGCGTCGTCCTCGGTGTTGGCTTGACGTTGGTGCACTGCAACGGGGGTGGACATGTCTGCGTCGACGGTGCGGTGCTGTCTTTTGAGGGCTGGACTGGTAGCACGCATGCCACTGCGTGGGCTTCCATTGACCGGGAACCACCAACACCTCCGACTACAATGGGCACGTGCACGCCGTCACTGGCAGGCTGAGTGGAGAAATGTAGTGTTTTCGAACGAGTCCCGCTTCAAACTGTCCTATAGTGATGACCGCATACGTGTTCGACGCCGCCGTGTGGTGTATTCTTTGGAATACACGTTTAGTTAGAGTCAGCAGTCTCTGCTCTTTGCTTTCTCGTTTTCATTAGTTCTTTCATTTCCCTACTCGCAGACACCAATAGTGACCGTTTATGTATTCCCTTTTCTTTGAATATGTACTTATTTGTATGTAAATTTGTTTCAGTTGTGTATTCTCTCATACCTTACCCCAGCTCTCCACGCGACAACCTGTCGAAGCTTTTGGATTCTGCAATTTCAAGAATGGTTCCAAACCACTCAAGCAGATGACAACGTCATCTACCATCTCCATGAAGATTTTATTTAATGTATCAAATTCTCATTGTATCGAAAATGTTGTTTCCCAAAGTTTCCTACAGTGCTTAGCTTCTTATGTTTCCCCCTCCCTCCCTGCTTGCTCAAGTTCTCTGAGTGTTAAAATTTCTCGCTCACTTTTCGACTGGTCGTTTGAGTGATAAGTTTAGTTCTCTCAAGGAGGCTCAACTCCGTAACACATGAGCTGATTTAAATCGACATGTTCTAGAGTTGGGTCTAACGGCTGCAAGGATACGCCAACCTTCAACACCATGAAAAGTTAAGTACCTACCTTCAAGTGATTTTAACCATGAATTAAAAGGGTTTTAATCAAAACAAAAAAGCTTTAATGGATTTTATAGGCAGTATTTTGATTTTCACAATATTGTCCAATAACTGCCCTACGCGGGAATTGTCATGCTTAGCCAACTAGGCTCGCTACTAAAGTTATGAAATCTAGCATTTCTTGTACTAAATAAGGGAATACCTTCCCTGCAACGTGGGATTCTGCTAAAACTTACACCTGTCTAAAATATAACTTTTTCCTCCGTGGGATTTCTACTGCCCTATTCAACTGTCATTACATCTCCGGAAATTTACATTTGCAATAGACTCTAAACTGTGAAAAACTGTACTCAATAACTTCAAATTATTTCTAAACTCCAATTCAAAGTGAACTTATTAACTGCAACATCAAGACTCTATAACGCTAGAAACCCATCAAAGGTCAGTGTATCTCCATAAACTGCAATAGAAACATTTTTATCATGTTCAACAAACTTTAGTGCTACAAAACAGCACCCGTTTAACGATCTTCCGCGCCGCAAATCGATGAGAGCAATAAAATTGGCCAGGACTCTGATCCCCCATTTCCCCTAGTCCCAATTTCTTTTGCTAACAATTTAGGGTATGTTAAACTAGTTTTCTTTTTCAATTCAATGAGGCCTGGCCAATAAATAGGCGCCCTCCCACTTTTATCAAGTATCCCATTTATTAATTCTGTATAAATACTCATGTGGTTATAAACCCACATTTTAATACGCATTTTTCCTGCTACGTCCAGGAAGTTAAAATTTTCTACAAGTAAATTTGTGTAATCCTGGCTTTTCGAAAGGTGACCTGTCCTATTTGAATTTAGCATCTCTTAATGTCTGTACAAATACTAGTGGTAATTAATCTCTTTTTTCTTCTCCTGTTGTGCCCAGGAATTTATAGCCTTTTCGCTTGCTACAAAGGCATTCTAAAATCATTTTTTGAAATATTGGTATTCTACCTAACCAATCTAACGAAATATTAAACCAAATTGTAAGTCCTTTAGTATTATTATTATAGGTCCTAGACCTTTTTTATGCATAGTTCAAAAACCATTGTAATGTTTTTTTTATTGTTTGTCATAGGTCTGAGACCTCCAAATTGTTTGAAAACACAAATCTCTTTCTTCAGCTCAAAATAGATCTGAGATCTAAATTATTATTGCTGTTTAATTTATTCACTTTGTTAAATAAATTCTTTATTATTTGTTTTTTCTACTTCTATTGCTTGAAGAGCTGTTAGGTAGGACCTCTCATTCCCTATTTTTCTCTTGAATCAATTCTATATTCAAAGAAATAAGCAAAATCACCGAATGATAGTTTACTACAAAATCAATCTCTTGTTGCGTTCAGAGCAATACTTCTGCTAACATCACTAAAAA
The DNA here is from genome assembly GCA_946902985.2 of Meconema thalassinum. Classification (NCBI taxonomy): domain Eukaryota; kingdom Metazoa; phylum Arthropoda; class Insecta; order Orthoptera; family Tettigoniidae; genus Meconema; species Meconema thalassinum. Next base: position 742,636,883 of record OX336389.2, read on the forward strand.
AGTTTCTTTTAGCTATTCTAGCTAATTCTAGTGAATTATTAAGGCAAGTATAACTTGCTCAGCTAGCTTCCTACTTGTAGAGATTTAGCTCTGTCTTATAATTTACTGTTTAGAATTTTGGTTTTGTTCAAGTTAGGTTTGGATTGTTCATCCTTTCTAAACTTATAGTCGGCACCCTGCTGGGTAAGAGTTTAGCCTTCTTTAAACGTAACAATTGGTTCTCTCTAACGATTTCTACTAATAACAATAAAAAATATCGCTAAAAGCTGTAAAGGTGCTTTATCACTGCCCACTCTGGGGGCATTTGGTCTTTCTGTCGGGGTTCCGACAGTGGCGGGTAATAAAACTATCCCGGCTAATTTAAATCTTTCTAGCATTTCAGAATGATTTCTAAAATCTTACCCTTTTGAAGGGAAAGTACATAAATCATTTTCATCTGGCATAGCTTTGTTCGCCAGTGCACTACGTCCCTACAATATACCCAAATTCACGCTCGGGAGGGAAAGAGCACTTAGCGATAGCCTGCCAGTAACCTCAGCTCACGCTGCTCTATCCGTTACTCTCGCTTCCCCTTGCTTCCACAAGTTTTGCGAACCATAACGATTTTTTTTTACTATCTGCTTATTATTTGGCTTGGATTCTCTTCCTCTCTGCCTAAGATCGTTTCCATTCCTAAACCTTTTTCCTTTTCTTTTCACATCATCTTCCCTCAGATAGTGTCTGAGCTCAGGCTTAACCTACCACCGTGGAGAACGCAATCAGGAAGCCTGTATTGTTGAGCGGCATAGCGGACAAACACCACGTGTAATGGTTTGGGGTGCAATTGCCTATAACAGGCGATCGTGCCTAGTTCGTCTTGCGGGCAATATGAACAGTGACCGCTACATCAGGGAAGTTTTACAGCTCGCGGCACTGCCTCTCTTCCACGCCGTTCCACAGACCGTATTTCAGCAGGACAATGGCCGCCCGCATATGGCGAGGAATGTGCAAGCCTTCCTCGCAGAACGACGGATACCTCTGCTTCCCTGGCCTAACCGTTCGCCTGACATGTCGCCCATCGAACATGAATGGGAAATGGTCGGTCTGCAACTTGTTCGTTCAGGTCCACCAGCTGCCACTGTTGATGCTTTGTGGACGCGCCTACAAACCACGTTGGACGGTATTCCCCACAGCGTATTCAAGCGCTGTATGATTCCATACGGCTCTGAGTGCAGCATGTGGTAGCGCGACGCCGTACTGAAGATCGACCGTCAACGTGCATGTACCGGACTGTCCTTCTAATCAGTAATGTATTATCATGTCCCAAATCCGTGGTATAAAGTGCAATGTGGTCACATCTCTTGTTCTTGGTGTTTCACTTTCTACAAACAGTACTGTATATTATTTATTATTATAATATCTAAAATCACATTCGTATTGATGCCACATTTTACGGGATGCATTACAAAGAGCGTAAAAATAATCTGAAATAACCTTCATTCCAAGTCAATGGGAACAGATAAATACATAGTAATTGCATAGAGATGAAGAGTACAAAGAACTAGATAGTTAAGGTTGCAGAAGGTTCAAAACTGACAGCGTCTGCTTCTGTAAAAACGAAGGCAGCCTCTCAGATCCTGCAGTTTGGAGTTCAGGACGCTGATCGAGTCGGGGGTGAGCCACGGGGAGGCATGACAGCCCTGGAAATTGAACCGATGCCTTGCAGCTCTGACGACGGGAACAATGTCACGACGGTGAGGACTCCACCCGTCAATGAGACTACATCGTGGCAGATCTCCGGGACCGGGTTCAACAACGTGGCGGACCATGGGGGGTGGGCGCCGGAGGACGGAGCCGCTCAGCTCATGTAGGTACTTCACGGACACGCAGCGGAGGTGCTAAACGATGTGTAGACGGGGCTAAGATGTAACGGGATCGTCGTGACGCTGGAGGAATACCATGGGGACTACAAGCTGGCAATCGTTTACCACTTACGACTAGAAGGGAGGAACCAACGCGTTAGTAAATCAATTCAAGTGCTCGCATTGGCTGGCTTGCCTCCCGAGCACGTACAGCGGGAGGTGGCGTACACCTTCGCAGATGGGCATCGTGACGCCGCGATACGCCAGTATCAGATTCTCAAAGAAAGGCGCGGCCCATGGGAGGCAATGACGCTATCATCACCACTCCCCTCCCCCCGTCAGACCTTGGAACGCCTAGCCATGAATTACTCGAGGCAAGTCGTCTTAAAGAGGGGGCAGTGTGACGTGTTGTTGCGCACCGGCCAAGCCATGCCTCACCCTAGGCCGCAAAGCACAATGGCCGGTGGTGGGAGCGAAGGGAGTAACTTCGATGACGTGATCGACGAATGAGGGAGAAAGCGGTGCGACAGAGAGAGCCAACGAGCCAACGGGCGAGAACTCGGGAGTAATCCAGGCCATTCGGCCTCGATCCGACCAGCTGAGTTGTAGCAAGATATCACGAGACGGCGGGAGAAGCCTCTCGAAGGCCCCTTGCGCTATATAAAGCGCTCTGTATGTCAAGTTGAGAGTTTACTTCAGAGTCGGCAGCTGTACAGAGGACAGTTGAGTTTAGTCAAGTCAAGAGTTCGGCGGAGTTGACAGTTCAGTCAAGTGCAGTTGAGTTCCACAGCGACTGACAGCTGAGAGCAGCCTGTGACAGCATGTGCAGTGGAGTAGGCAGGTGCTTCAGAGTGTCGTGTGCCACGGAGCGTTGTGTTGGAGGGTAGTAGTGGACGGTGTTGGAGACCCTAAGTTTGGCGCGACGTGTGGACGGATGTGGGTAATACAAGATGGACTTGAGTGGGAGCTGGGCGGTGGAACATCTTCGATTGGAGACTGTGGACTTTGCTGCCTCCGGCGTGAGATTGTGTAAGTATTTGCACAGTAGAAATAATAAAATTTAGTGAATAGTAACTCACGTTACCAGTTGTGTTTTAATTTAGTGAGTGAACCCTGGTTCCCGTCTCAATACTAGACTATCTGTATACCAAGTTTCGAAATCCTAAGCTTATTAGATGCGAATTCTCGTTGTAAAACAATAATAATAATAATAATAATAATAGACCTATTGGTTGTACGTCCCTTTTATTTACTCGGGCATTTAGAGACAGGGTGCCGGAATTTTGCCCCAAAGGGGATCTTTAACGTGCCATTAAATCTACTGGCACGACTCCCTCACAAATGCGCGCCCTCAAATGCCAGCTGACTGGGCCAGAATTCGATCCTGCAACCTTGGGCACATCAAGCGAATAAGTTATCGCTGAGCAACGCAGTCAGTCCGTTGTAAAATACTGTTGCGCCCCACCCATTGTTGGGCCTCCACCAATTGTTGTGTCCCTACCTGATGGCACGGACGTAAGCCATAGGCCGATCATGGGTTCTCCAAGATCAAGTACCAGAATCGTTATCGTGTCCTTCCGATAGCTTCTGACAGCGATTACAGCAAACCCCTATTAGGGAAGGAAACGGGAGTCGAGGAGATTCTGGAATCAGGACTGCTCCCCAATGAAAGAGATTAAATGCTTAACTCCCAGTTTATTCCTTGAGGGAGTAAAGTAATCCGTCACATGGATTGCTAATTCAATCCTGAAAGGAAATAGAAATACTGGTTCTCACCTGTTATCTCAGCTGGTGCTCTTAAATAACGGCTCAGCTCCGTGCCCCTTGGTCATCGAGCGTTCGACCCAACTTGCCAATCTCCCGATCGGCAGGCAAACGACCTCTCACTCTCAGACTTCCGTCTCTGCTGTGCCTGACTGACCCCTCACTCCAGCACGGTTGTTGCCGACCAGGTTGAACTGAGGTTGAATGTCCGGTACGGTTTCGCTTTGAACTGATACCGGGACATAACAATAACTTATAGATTCAAGATAGCGATTACGCATAGTACCCTGCACAGTATGATAGCCTTGTCGCTTGTGCAACTAGAATCTCTCTTGAAAGGCTCCTTCACCAAGTTATGTGCCACTTGCTTAATTACATATGTTATTGTTTTTATGATACGCACGTCCGACATCTTGAATTTGTGATATTCTTGTGCATGCATCTTCATCAGAGAAAATCTACTACAAGCTATCAACTATACGCGACTTGATTAGATGCTGTGTAATCGATTTCACCATTTTTTCATTTTATGTAAGAAATAATATTAATTGTGATAGTTCTGTAATTTGTGCTACTGAGGCCTCGCACACAATGCTCTTCATTCACCACTTATGTGGTAGCCTAATTGCTATCGACTTTAATACTACCCAAGACCGTCATCTTTAATAAGTGTAGTTTATGCTAATTGCCCTCGGCAGAGTAAACCTTCTAGCCTATATACTACTACGTTTTATTGCAAAGTTTCGAAATTCTAAATATACTAGACTGTGAATGATTTATTTCAAAATTTTCAGTATTCAAGATGGCCTATGCATGTAAATTTCAATATTATTATGTTCCAACGAAAGTATCTTAACTCCATTACGGAAATTATGACGGGTGAAACATAAGTTTTTCTTATTACAATACTCCAAAAATATACAGGGCTGCCATATTGAAATTAATTAGCTCATAATTTTGTAACCACGGCGGCAAGTGAGATTCAAATTTAGTAGGAATCCGATTATTGGTTCAGCGGGTAGCCAACTTCAGCATTGAAAATGTACATGGCTGCTATTGTGTCCAATAAGATGGTGGCAATATGAAATGTGCGATTAAGGTGCTCGGAAGAGTGCAGCATTTTTGTTCAATTTGGTTCAGGCCCTTAGGAATTGATACAGGGTGGGGAGGAAACACACAAAGCGGACTTATTACAATACTTGAAAATTGCTGACCGTGCCATATTTAAATTATTTAAACAACAATCTTGTCTCTTCGGCTTCCGTCTTCTCACTTGTCATGGCATTTAAACTCATAATTTACGAAAGATCCGATAATTTGCCAGCAGTTGACTTAGAAACGGAAAATTAGGTTGCCACCATTTTGTTTACGCTAAGAAGGAACAGCAGCATTAGAAGTGTATTTAAGGTGCACAGGAGAGTAGCTACAACCCCAAAAATGTTGTTTAATTTGTTTCAGGTGTTTAGGAATTGATCTTAGGTGGAGGGTTTAGAACATGCTCACACTTGACACACAAGCTGAAAGACACAGTGATCCTCGAGTGATCTGATTAACCTATTTCATTTCTACGAAATTAGACTAAACTATTTAAAAGGATATATCACGTCTCCCTTTCGTCTCATGGCACATTGCCATACAGCATATTGAAATATCAATAACAGAATTTCAAGAATATCGAAGGAATATAATGCGTACATTTAGCGGGTGAATGATTCGGGATAAAATATCATCCCTCGCCCACCTCCAAATACACAAAAATTAAAAATATGTATTTATTAATTCGTTCACAACATTCAAGCGAGTTTATTTCTGGAGAAAGTGTAAAATTGGAGGGTTGTCAAACGTGTTGTCTCTACATAGGCATCCTTTCTCGTTGGTTGTGGGATGTAGGCCTACGACCTTCGTCGTGCAAGTGACAGAATTGTTGTGCTAAGCTAAGGAAGACAGATGTAGTGCTTAATTAACGATGGGACAGAAGAAATAACGGAATAGTGAGTTCCCAGCAAGCGTGGAGAACGAACTTGTTTTGCAGTCGTGGACGAAGGAGAATACGAGGCACTTCATGGCAGCAGCTATGGTATATACAAATTGCCACCATCAGTTTGGACCACACCCGCTTTACTCCTCACCTGGCCTCCAGTGACTTCCACTTCCTCCCCACGTTGAGGACAACACTAGAAGGGCACTGTCTTACCACAAATGACGACGTTGAAAAAAACATATTGACGTTAGTCCAATTCCTCGAATGTTCCGTACAGAGAACACGGGTTTTTACCAACAAGGGTTATTCAAGCTCGTGATGGGGGAAATGCAACATGTTAAAATACCACTAATGAATTAACTAAATTGAAGAAACATATTTAGCGAGTAAATGATTCGACATAAATTAAAAACATATTCGTTAAATTCAAAACTCGTCCAGACTTTCCAAACGACATAACTTTTAATGATTTTGAACTCACAATTAAATAAAAGCCCCCAATATTTTCAGAAATAAAAGATAGCCTATCCCATAGCAAAGCCAACTCTCTACAGGCCATGGAGGTACTCGGAGCAGTAGAAGGCAGAGGCAAACACCCTTCGTGACATCGGCACCAGGCAGTATAGAGTTGTCAGCTTCATGCCCGGCCGTCTTTGCTTCCAGGAATTACCCTGGTACTCATTTCTGGTGTAGGCTGAGTGAACCCCAGGGCCATTTGCGTTTCTGAAGACGGTAGTTCTTTTCCTAAAATCCATTACCTGGATGTGAGTCGAACCGACTCCCTTTCCATTAGAAGCTCTGTGCCCCTACATATTGGTCTATGCAGCCCCCTATCCTATCAAATGCTCTGAAAAATAATATAACCATCCCCAATTTTTTATTAATATCGGAACAACCGTTTGTATGACAGTTCTAGAGATACAAGCAAACCGATAAACAAACAGACGGGTATCGTTTAAAAAATACGATAGAAATTCTGGAATTGTAAGGTAAGTTCAAGAGATAGGGTATCAAGAGCTCTCACGAGTGGTGTATCACCTCCCCGCACCATGTTCAAATATTCCAGTAGGGTCGGTTTTATCATGCAGACGTTAGATGGTGCACATGGTAGCAATATCAGTTAAAAGATGGCTGCGTACACTGTAACATCGTCATACGTGGAAATGCGTAAGGTGAGCCAGTTTTTGCGCATTGTGAAAGGAGAGGAAACATGGATGCATCATATGATACCTGACACACACCTCATGACCATATCGCAAGAATGTCCGAATGACACCATCTGTAAAGAAATGTATGGCAATTGTCTTACGCGACCACAAGGACAGGCTTCTGGTTGATTCCCTCACCAGGAGAGTGACAATGAATGCTACTAGTTAATGTGGCACACTTATGCTGTATGAATAAGTTAACAAGAACTGTGATAACGTTAAATGGTAATGCGTATCAGTGCCCTACTGCTTCGTACTCTGTCTGTAAAATAAATTTCCCCGCGCAAGCTCTTGTTACCTTATTTTTGAAGGTACTTTGTATTTTACATGGAGCTTGAGAGATACGCCTTCACCGAATCCTGAAATGAAGTTCTCTTAGAAAACTATGGCAGGTACAGTATATGAGTTTATCCCTGAAAGGAAGAATCATACATCAAAGAAACCTTTTTAACATTAAGAACCATTCTAGATGTGCTCTTATCGTGCAAAATACGAGCATGAAGCAGGCAGTGTTCCCTTGACTTAGCCGCAAACGGAGATATCATCTCTCGGTTGAAAAAAAGAATATATGACCTAAATTCTTCACGACATAAAAATGAGACTCTGCCCCTTGTGAGAGGCGGCAGCTTAATGACATCCAGACTATCACAATTCTTAAAGGAGGAGAAATGTGTAGGAAGAGAAAAGGAATGATGAGGCGCGACAAATCTTGATAAGCAGTATCACAGCACTTCTCGGTTGATGTATGCTGGAATATGATGCTCAAAGGTTCCAGGCAGTTCCAAGCTTAGTATTTTCACGAGCATTATCGATTATCTCCTGGACAGTACGTGGAAGTGTCGGAAAATACATGTCTTTATTTTATTTCTAACAAATCGGTAGAACTGATGAGTTGTCAATGTGATATGTTTACACAGGCAATTGTCCCCGATGGTTTTGGGACGTATGTTCTTCACCACGTAAGTCATACAGGTACAGTGCTATGTTAAAGACTGAACACAAAGTAATACGTGTATGATGGTGGCGCAGTGCTGTATTATAAACAGAACAATGAAATAACACGTGCGTGATACTGGCGCTATGTTGTATTACAAACAGAACAACAAAATAATACGTACATGGAGAAATTATATGGATAAGGAACAATGCCAGAGCAACATTGGACAACCATATTGCACCCTTTGGTTGAGAAATCCTGGACTACAGTCCCGACCTGGCATCAACCGACTTATACTTCTTCCCTACGTTGAAGAGGACTACGAGTGCAGAGGTGCACCACTGATGACAAGGTCGAAGCAGTCATACGGATATCCTTACGCAGCACATGTATTTCTTACCAATAGGGATTCTTCAAAGTCATAAAGCGGTGGAACATAAACATCGAAGGTGGAGCACTATGTAGAAAGTTAGCCAATTGTCAGTTTCTGCCCACATTATTTTGTATCTTGGTTCATGCAGATGACAGAACAGGAAGTTTATTTTTCTACTATCCTGCATACTTTTCAATGTCTCGTGGCTAGAGGTGGGGACAAGAAGGGGGTGGGTGGTAGGCTTTTGTGTTATAATTAGGGCAAGGATTTTTAGGTAAATAAATATTCTTTATGTAAATATATATTTTAAGCATATTTTTCTATAAATACATAATTCCTGCTTTTCACTTATTAGCACATAAAAAGACATAATATTTACATTTTTAAAAATCAGTATAGGCCTACTAGATCTTTCAGTTTAATGCATTTTTGATCTGTGTTACTTCAACGGGGAAGAACCTGTGAGCTATCTAATCTTCATGCAGAGCGTGTGTCAGCTTGCAACTGTGTTATTCTTATCTTGTCGCCCCGTGCCACTCACTGTGGAAGTCGGGGATTTTCTTGTCCATAGGCATATTGCACCACGTGCTAGACCTCCCCCTCCCCCAGCTACCTGGAACCAGTGTCACTCACATGCAGATCATTTCTGACACTGTGAAGTGTAAGGCAGTGCTACGATACCTGAAGTATAAAACAACTACAAGTTATCGTCTGCAGCAGTATGTTGCAGAATTTAAAGACAATTTTACTTCTGATGGCGTTCTGTTCTGCCAACCATGTGGGAAAGCAATAAAGGCTGAACGGCGATCTCAAGTTACACAACACCTCAAGGGTAAGAATAAGTGTTTCGCGATAATCGTCGGTCATTTGTGATGGACAACCTGATGATGTATCTTGTAGTGCATTGTAATACTTCAGCAGTCAGAGAGACATCGAATAAATTGCATTGGTGAGTACTGCATATTGTTTATATTTACATTAATAATCTAAATTATAATAAAATATTTTTACTTTTTTGACGCATAATTCAGATATTTTTAATACATAAAAAATAAATATTTTTCCCGATTTTTAGCACCTAAAAATCCTAGCCCTAGTTATAATTATACGCATTGATATTCCTGCCCCAAAGAAACCTCTGTTCTGTTCCAAGCTCTGATAAGAAATTTAATTCTGTTCCGAGGCATAAACAGTGTTCTCTCGGACTCGAGAGGTCAACTAAGAAGAGATGGGTTTGATTCCCTCCTCGGCCATCGTCGATCTGTATTTTTTTGTCCAGATAATTGTTGGTATGGGACCAAACATAGGGCCATGGCCACATCCCTCCCAATTAGAGCCTCACAGATACACACAATAGCACAGAAAATCCCTTAGCACAGGTTATCAGGAACATGGCACGCTTATCGCAGTACTCGGGACTGACGACCGCAATGGTTTAAGTCCCAGAATGACATAAACGTTAGAGATAGGAAAATTACATTAAACACACTCTGGTATAAAATTTAAAATGCACACACTGAAACAATGGTCTCACATAAATGCGGTTTCAGTCCAATATTATAGCCTACCGCTTGTACACTGTAAATGATAATAGTCACAGGGTCACACTCCTACAGACAGATTGTCTTGGGAAAGAAATTCAGATCTTGTACGGCCTCATCTAGCTACAGTGCTGTTCCTCAATCGTACTTAGAGATTATCATAGATGAGACGGATGTAATCTCGGGAGATGGTGTTCCACGCAGATTCCACTTGCTGTCGTAACTGATGAAAGGATGCTGTCAGTAATGCAGACCAGGAGCAATCCCAGTAGTCTATGTCACACAGTTGCTCAATGGAGGACAGGTCTTGTGATCGTGGGGGCCTAGGGAGTTAACGAAAATCTTGGAGAGCACATTGGTTAACGCGGGAAGTGTGTGCATGGGGATTATCCTTTTGGAGGGACATATCTCAATATCATTGTAAAAACGGCAACAGAATGGGCTGGATGATGTTCACAATAAACATTCTTCATTATACAGCTTTTGCATATCCATCCCATAATTCTGCCCACACCAGCCCACTTTCTGCGGTAGAGGAAGCTGATTTGAAGCTAAGGTTATCAATTTCATACTGCCCATCGTGAACCAAAGACATCGCCGTTCCATCTCGCTGCCCATCCTGTCCGTTCAACGCTATCCTTCAAGTGACCAGGTGCAGGATGGTGGTCGCACGATGGGATTTTAATAGAGGGATTTTAAGCCGTCATTTAGGTTAACTAGACAGACAGCTATTACTATGTAACACAAGCTTGCATGGAACAGTTCATTTTATATAGCCTACATTAACGAAATATCTAGTGAATGCAACAACTCCCACAAGGTAGACTATAAGAAAAGATAATTAGTTATACCTAGAAATTACAATATGTATATTAATGATAAGCAGTGCTTCATTTCAAAGCATGTAGAAAAAACAAATATCGGTCGTTGTTTGCTTTAGGGGCTGGTCACATCCGTGTATTTGGGAGTGCGCAGAAATTGTCTGATAACCTGTGATATTGTCGTTTCTGTACTGTTACGTGCGCCTGTAATTGTGGCTAGGATTTGTAATGAGTGGCCGTGTGTTAATTTTGCCTGGAATGGAAATGGAAAACCACAGAAAGCCACTTCTAGGATGACTGGGGCACAAATAACATCCATCTCTCTCTTTCTCCGTTCTTCTCACGAACTAGTCTGTATCCCACTACGATTCTTCAGAATAGAATTACTTGTCTTGGTATAAAATGCATTCAACTAGGCAAGGCCAGCTGTGAAGAGGTGGGTTCGATTTCAGCCTAACTCGTCCTAAAAGTGGATTTCTGTGGATTCCCAAATCTACTCCTGTTTAAGGTAGGAATGGTAAATAAGAAGGGTATGGCAACTTCCCTCCAATCCCAAGTACACATACTGGTACCGTCACCAGAGTAACACAGGTTATCAGACAGAATCCAAGCAACAAAATAAACAGGGCTGGTGACCAAGACGCCAGAAGCCCCTTAACGAAACGAACAAAACTGGCCGTAACAGATTAAACCGTATTAATAACAATTGCTACCACTAGGAGTAAGACTAAGACTGGGAATGGGAGTGGGAGTGGGAGGTGTAGTGGGAGTAGGAGAAGGACTGGGTGTGGGAGTAGGAATAGGAGTGGGAGTGGGAGTAGGAGGAGAACTTGGAGAGGGAGTATGAATAGGAGTGGGAGTGGGAGTAGGTGGAGAACTGGGAGTAGGAGTAGGAGTGGTAGTGGGAGTAGGAGGAGGACTGGGCCTGAGAGTGGGGGTAGGAGTGGGAGTGGGAGCGGGAGTAGAAGGAGAACTGGGAGTGGGAGTAGGAACAGGAGTGGGAGTAGGAAGAGGACTGGGAGTGGGAGTAGGAGTAGGAGTGGGAGTGGGAGTAGGAACAGGAGTGGGAGTAGGAAGAGGACTGGGAGTGGGAGTGGGAGTAGGAGTAGGAGTGGGAGTAGGAGTAGGAGGAGAACTGGGAGTGGGAGTAGGAATAGGAGTGGGAGTAGGAATATGAGAAGTGGGAGTAGGAATAGGACTGGGAGTGGGAGTACGAGGAGAACTGGTAGTGGGAGTAGGAATAGGAATGGGAGTAGGAGTAGGTGGAGAACTGGGATTGGGAGTAGGAGGAGGACTGGGAGTGGGAGTGGGAATAGGAGTGGGAGTAGGAGGAGGACTGGGACTGGGGTAGGAATAGGAGTGGGAGTAGCAGGAGAACTGGGAGTGGGAGTAGGAATAAGAGTGGAAGTAGGAGGAGGACTGGGAGTAGGAGGAGGACTGGGACTGGGAGTAGGAATAGAAGTGGGAGTAGCAGGAGAACTGGGAGTGGGAGTAGGAATTAGAGTGGAAGTAGGAGGAGGACTGGGAATAGGAAGAGGACTGGGACTGGGAGTAGGAATAGGAGTGGGAGTAGCAGGAGAACTGGGAGTAGGAATAGGAGTGGGAGTAGGAGGAGAACTGGGACTGGGAGTAGGAATAGGAGTGGGAGTAGGAGGAGGACTGGGAGTGTGAGTAGGAGTAGGAGTGGGAGTGGGAGTGGGAATAGGAGTAGGAGTAGGAGGAGAACTGGGAGTGGGAGTAGGAATAGGAGTGGGAGTAGGAGGAGGACTGGGAGCAGGAATAGGAGTGGGAGTAGCAGGAGAACTGGGAGTAGGAGGAGGACTGAGACTGGGAGTAGGAATAGGAGTGGGAGTAGCAGGAGAACTGGGAGTGGGACTAGGAATAGGAGTGGGAGTAAGAGGAGGACTGGGAGTAGGAGTAGGAGTGGGAGTGGAAGTAGCAGGAGAACTGGGAGTAGGAATAGGAGTGGGAGTAGGAGGAGGACTGGGACTGGGAGTAGGAATTGGAGTGGGAGTGGTAGTAACACAACTGGGAGTGGGAGTAGGAATAGGAGCGGGAGTGGGAGGAGGACTGGGACTGAGAGTGGAAGTGGGAGGAGGACTGGGACTGGGAGTGAAAGTGGGAGGAGGACTGGAACTGGAAGTTGGAGTGGAAATAAGAATATGAAGAAGAGTAATGTCTAAAATATAAACAACCTGAGCGAAAACTCATTTTTATTAGCTTATTTTCATTTATGAAAAGAATAGTCTTATGAGAACACATTTTGACCGTGTGTGTGTCCCTAATAAAATCTAAACGGCCGAAGCGCTGTCAATGAAACTCGGTAAGTACATACTACTGCCTAGTCTGACCTTGACCGTGCCTTTCAAATTCTTCTAATATGTTTCACTAATTCAACATGGCGCCCACGCGAATTATTTTACTGGCATTCTATATCACCCTGAAATTTTTCACGATGATAAAGGGTACTACTAGAAATTCACGTATGTGACTTTCAATAACCTGTCAAGTACAACTCCAACATGGCGACCAAGCGAAGTCCTAATCATGCGATCGAAGTAAACGTTTGAATAATGAACCTAGGCAATAATCTTCATCGTATGGTACATAATTCTATGGCTTTAACAATCCAAGTTATCATGGCAACAAATGCAAGTGCCCTCGAAGCTTCCGTGATCTCTATGCACAAATCAAAGGTGGTACGTATACGAATAGACCAATAAAACCTATTACTTATTCCATGTTTTGGTTCTGAAATGACAAAACATGATCTTTTCCACAAGCGTCATGCTACTGATATTTTGAGTTATTAAACGGGATAACATCCAATAGGCTTATACGACAAGGCTCTTAGCAATCACCAAAACGTCATTTCGTACATTCGCTCGTCTTCACGTTGACATTATGCTTAGTTGGTAGAATATTACGTGAACTTGACGCTCAATGAAAGGCTTCCCTCTGACCGCTGAGAGCTCAGAGCTCCCCCACGTAGGCTACTGCAGGCCTAAGTCACCATATCACCTCAATGGATCAAGAACGTGACCGGCCTTCTCCGTATCGTCTCAGTATTGTCTCCTAAATGGGCTAAAGAATAGTTCTATTCTTGTAACAATAATATATTTTCTGGGGAAACAACCAGTAGGCCTACTCAACTAACAGACTAGTTTGATACGTGATTCTTTCAATGTCTCGTCCCAGTTTCTCTCCAAAAATACGTACATTTTGTATAATTAGTTCCGTGAACATACAGTCCGCCTAATTTCATCTGTATATCCACAGAATTGTAACTTCAGTAAAATCACATTTTCATGTGATGACCTAAGGTGATTTTCTGTTCTTGACCAACGTTGTGATAAAAGAAATATCAAAATTAAAAACTAACTAGTTGAAACCCGTCAAAACATGTCGGTCAAAGGGAAAAATTTACTGGACGATTTTCATCGAATAGGCTATTGCATTCCAATTCGATTTTGTCTACTGAACTCTCATAAATTTATTTTGAATGTTGAATGTAGGGGTTATGCTCTTGCAAAATGTTGTTTAAAATATGAAGTGTACCTCCCCGATGCATGAATTCGCTCGATTTGCAGATCCTACTTCATTAGCTTCTGAGGAGTCTAATATAGGCTACAACTGGCCTTAAGAACCGTCGCTTATATCTTTGAAATATAAGTAAGAAATGCGATGATGTACAAATCCAGGAATTTTAAAACAATATGGACCATATTCAGGTTGCACGGTAACATTGGCAGCAAAGGAAACAAAGGACATAGCATGGTTGTACTGCTGAATATTCTCTCAGAAATTCATTTAGATATCTCCAGTGAAAAATTATTTCAGCCTGTCAAGTATTTTATGTTCTGGCAGATCAATTTCACCATTACAACAGCCAAGGACAAACAAGCGTGGATTTCTCGCGAAAGAAATACAATGCACAATGCAATGTTTACATTTGTTCGGCATTATATCTGGAATTATCTTTGAAATGGCATATTTATATTGGACTTAAAAAGTGGCTTCATCTTTTCTCCAATTTCTCAGTCTTTTTCGTCTATTTGTAGTTTACATACGATCGGTCCTTCTTTAAAATATCAAACGGGTTTATTTATAGTAGTATTTCTCCTCAAATGAACGTCATATTCGATAACACTATACTGTAGTTCCTTGTGTCCTGCATCAACGGAGCCGCTAAATATTAAATTGCAATTAAAACTTCCATTGCCAAAATCAACAGCGTGGTTGGACTCGAAACAAATAATCAATAAACTGTTGGCGTATACAATGAAGTTCAACATGACCAGTGTATTCAATGTCCAAAGACTTCCATACTCAAGTTGGTTGCCGAGGAGAATGCGATGAAACAGACCGCCAATAATAAAATCCTTATAATTATCCCTGCCAGCAACAATTTGTGCAATAGTTTGCTAAACGCAACTCACGATGACGTTCTTCATTTTAATATAAACAGTACGAAACTGCTCTAAATAAGCAATTTCCATCACCGGTTATACGTACAATCCTTTAGGTTTCCATGACAGTAAATTAGGCAGGGGAGCCTAGAATCACTTCGCCACTACTGGATAGAGCATAGACTCACTTCGCCAGCCACCGTAATGGAGGCAGTCTTAGAATTATATGCCCCGTGTATGTCCAAAATCGTATTAACACATGGAAACCCTCTCTTAAGGCTACATTCTTTTTCCCCTGCTCTGTCAAGAAATTAAATTCTGGTCTGAGGGCAGCAACGGAACGTACTCAGTTTCTAGTAAAATTGAGGGGAGGTGACGATTCCAACCTCAATCATCTTGGATATGGTTTTCTGTAGTTTCACACTTCCGTTCCAGGCAAATACCAGTATGGTTCCTAACGTTAAGACCTCGTCGTCTCCTTCCCAATCCCAACGTTAATTACAAACACATACATTAATATAGCCATCACAATAACACAGGTTATCAGAGAAAAGTTTACATACACTCACCAAAGTACACGGGGCTGAATGACCATTATGTCCAAGCCCCTGCAATGAATTATGTTCGCCATGGCGAAAGCGATTGTGCGCACGCGCGAGTGCCTGAAATACAACATTTTCCTTAATAATTTAAAAGTAGTCGCCTCCGTAGCGTAGTGGTCAGCATGGTAAGCTGCCGCCCCGGAGGGCCTGGGTTCGATTCCCGGCTCTGCCACGAAATTTGAAAAGTGGTATGAGGACTGGAACGAGGTCTACTCAGCCTCGGGTGGCCCAAATGATAGAGGGGGTTCGATTCCCACCTCAGCCATCCTCGAGGTGGTTTTCCGTGGTTTCCCACTTCGTCTTCGGGCAAATGCCGGGATGGTACTGTACCCGTATCCACATGGTCTTACCTGTGGATATTCAATGGAAGAGCTGGATCGTAGAATCTGGAAGTATCCGGCTGAAATAACCCCCAAAATTCTACCAACAAGGATCAACCTGGGCTAAGGACATCTCGTTATTAAAGAATGCGATAAGAAAATGCCAGTGGTTAAAAGAACAAAAATGAAAAACTAGCTCAAAATGAAGTCGAAAACTCTCAAAATTAATCTCGGGCGTTAGGCTAAGCATTGACTAAATTTGCTCACTGGATCGCCTAGCACATTCTGATTCTAATATAAATCACCAAATCATTTATAGAATTTAAAATTAAATGACCAGTATATTAACTGAAAAACGTAGCATCTACATCCACTAAACAAAAAGTAGATTATCATCCACTGTAGCATATGATAAATAAATATGCAATTTGCCTTAAATCTGGCTGAAATATACTGAATGAAGTTGCAGCATATAGTAATGTTCAAATCGTGAACGTTCTTATGCATGAATAATTATATTACATGTAATTTTACACAAATACCCAAACAGATTTTTATATTAACATATTCACAAAGATATACAATTAAATTCGTGTGCCGAATTTCGCCTTTACTATCTATCATTCCATTAACAAGTATTTTAAATCTGTCTCATTGACATAATCGGTCATATTCGACGATCAGTTAAGGTAATTGAACGTAAAGTCATTCCAATTAATATTTCAATCCATATTTGAGTTGTCTCAAATTAATACTTTAATTATCTAAAATTAATATTTAACTTATTACTTCAATGTTAAACAAATTATTTCATGTTTTTCAGATCATAGCTTCACACTAAAAATATGTGTTATTATTAGCAATCAAATTCAGATAAATTGTTTTATGCACATATTATATTTTAAATGGTGGGTTTATTTAACTACTAGCCTTCTAGTAACGATGTTCGTGACTATATTTCACATTTAATTATACTTCATTAACATAATTCATCGATAGCTCAATAGCTCGCATAATACTCAAAATTCGTAACAAATACGACAACCTTTCCCCAGCGATAGCTCAACAGCTCGCATAATAGTCAAAATTCTTAACAAATACGACAAGCTTTCCACATGTGAGATTCCTAATATTCAGCTTAATTTATTCCTGATCATCCATTGATGTCAGAAATATGCTTCAAAAATACTTCATTAACACAACAGTTAAATTATCCAATACGTAAAGTAGCTCTCAATAGCTGTTAATAATATTCCACACATTCTCAAAAATTCATAAACGTTTATACAAATATCATAAAATATAATTTTTATTTGTTTTTTTATTTAATAATTATTAGATACAAACACGATAGGTCATTTTACACTAATATTTTAACAATTTCAAATAATATTAACAAAAACAACAATAATAGGTAACAATTGGCAGTGATGGCAGCAAGGGATAAATCTCGGAAAGACGCAGGGAATGATTGGGGTAGTGGGTGATTAGGAGGGTGAGGGGGTAGGAATTGAGGATGAAAGGGATCTTCTAATGTTATGTTTGAATGTTCTATAGGGAGAGAATATGTAAATATTTGGATATGAGTTGCTAAGGGTAGGTAGACGGTGGAAGATAGAGCGCTTCTGTACTTCAAGACGTGGGCGAGGTATGTGGTGTAAATGGTTCTGACCTGTTGAACGGGAGGGAACATGGAGTGGGAAGTAGGTTAAGAGCATGTTACATTTTGTGTAACCATTCATAATTTTATGTAAGAAACACAGGTCAGTAAATTGTAAGCGGCTCCTCAGGTCGAGTACATTGAGCTGATTTAGAATGTCGGATTTGGCAAACTGCCTTAGTGAAGGATTGCGAGCTTTGACTATTGATATGAAGAAATTAAAGACACTGTTCAATTTAGATATATTGGTTATAGCCGAAGTAGACCAAATTGGAGAAGAGAAATCTAGGATTGGGAGAACATATGTGGTGAAGAATAATTTAAGTGCAGTGAGGTCTTTAATTTCTGTGAATCTGTATAGAATGTCGAGACTGCGCATTGAGCGAGATTTGGTATGGTCAATGTGGGGAGAAAATGTCAGTTTATCATCGTGAATAATACCTAAATCTCTTATCTGAGGAACCGTATCCAATTTATTTCCACATATTTTATAGTCCGCTTGATTTCCAGATTTCAGTAGTGAGAAAGAAACTTTGAAGCACTTTTTGGGATTTGGAGACAACCTCCATTTGTTGAATCAATCAGTACATGTATTCACTGCTTCCTGGAGCTCAGCGTGGTCGTCAGAACTGGAAATTTCTCTGAATATCTTGAGGTCATCAGCGTACAGAAGAAGGGAACACGGAGAATTTTGCACGCATGTGTTTTTATCGTCCATATACAGCACGAAGAGAAGGGGTCCCAGGATACTGCCCTGAGTTACTCCTGATAAGACTGGGAGCCAGGACGATACAGACCCTGGAAGCACTACCCGTTGTTGCCTATTGGACAGGAAGCTTTGTATTAGGGATAGGAAGGATCCATGTACGTTGTATCGTGAAGCAAGCTTGTGGAGGAGAAGGAAATGGTTCACGGAATCAAATGCTTTGGCCAGGTCAACGTAGATTACATCTAGCTGAGATTTTTGATCTATTGCAGAAATTACGTGATGGTTCAGAACAGTCAGATTTGTTAAACATGATTTTCCAGGGACGAAGCCATGTTGTTCTTCTGAGAGGTATGGTTTGGTGAAAGTGAGGAGACGGCAATACATTATTCTTTCGAAGACTGAAGAGAGTATAGGGACGATAGATATAGGTCAGTATGAGGAAATTTCGTGCTTGCTGCCTGATTTAAAGACAGGTGTGACATCAGCTCTTTTCCATGAGTCAGGAAAAGTGCCAGAAGTCATGCACCAGTTGAGTATTATGGACAAGGGGATGCTGAGAGATGCAGAGGTGTTTTTCAGGAATATAGGGCTTATGTCTGATGGTCCAGTAGATCGGTTTGTGTGGAGACTTTTTAAAATATTTTGGATTTCATCGGGGGTCGTTGAAATTTGAGACAGTGAATCAGAACAGACGCTAGTAAGTTGAGGTGGACTGGGGATTGGTACGGGAACTGAAAAGGTTGAGTGAAAATATTCATTGAAATGTGTGAACCTCAATTCAAATGGGATTTATTCATTATGGAGTTTAGGTTAAGTGGAATTCTAGGAGTCTTTCTACGGGATGATATAAGTGTCCAGAACTTCTTCGGGTTATTCTTGAGACTTCCTGTTATGGAAGAAATGTAGCGGTTGTAATCTTCTGTCATATGAACTCTTGAAATTTTCCGTAGGTGATTAAAAACATTGCGTGTATGCGGATTAGGAACTGATTTCCACAGCGACCATGCTCGAGTTTTATTTTGGAGAAGAAGTTTGATGTTTTGACTTAGCCAGTGCGGATATTTGTTGGATTTGGGTAGGGAGAAAGGAACGTGTTGTTTAATAGCCGAGTAGAGTAAATCCTCAAACAAGGTCACTGCTCTATTTACGTCTCTCTCAGGTGTTAGAAGGCACCAGGGTAGAGATGATAAATCCTGATTGACAGCTTGCCAGTCGACCTTTCTCCAAAGAGGGAAAGCTTTCTTGTCGGTGGGTGGGCAGTTTTTATATCTGCTGGTTGGGACGGGAAGGGTAGCTTCTATTGAACTATGATCGGTGCTCAGGATATTTCTTCCAACGGTAACGGTGACATTACGCAGGGTAGAAAATATGAGGTCCAGTGTTTCGGATTTCCTTGTTGGGTGCAGGTTGAACAGTTTTAGATGTAGACCGTTTATAAAATTTGATAAGATGAAAGTATATATTGGGGGAGAGTGTAAGGTAACATTGTCTATTGATGTCCAGGAGATATGGAAGTTAAAATCACCTAGTAATACTATTTCATTTTCTTGGTTGAGGACAAGAACAGTAGAGTTGAAACATTCTTCTAAGGTGTCAATTTTGCTGGTAGGTGGGTGGTAGAAGCAACCTACGAGTAAATTCTTCCTTTTTGGGATATTAATCTCAACCCATATTATTTCACAGGAAGTTTCTAAATCAGGCCGATGTTTTGCCTTCAATTTGTTATGAACTGCGATTGCAACTCCACCACCCCTTGAAGACCTATCGCGCCGAAACACATGGAATTCAGATAAAAACGGAAGTTCCCCACATGATAAGAAGTCTGACAACCATGTTTCTGAGAGGCAGAAGATATCAAATTGATTAACTTCCGTTGAATTTGCTAAACAGTCGTTTAGTATGTTTTTGATGCTCTGTACGTTTTGATAGTAGAGGTTAAGGAGTCCTGGGTTTTAATGTATGTCACCTGATAGCAGTAGCAGTATCAAGCAAACTGCACTGGAAGAAGCACGGCAACGCTGCACCGGTCCATGAGGTGTGGCGGGAACATGGCGGAGCACTGGGAGACCACAAGCCGCCGCGGTCGAGAAAGTAAATTGTCTCTCTGCACAGCACCACCGAACTTCTTGATCACACGATACATCACTACGGTCGGAAATGTTTTCTGACACAGCTGCACACCATATAGCACACTTGAACATGCAAAACATCACTAAAATACAGTAATATGTCAGAGCTACTGAAACACGAGGTCTGTCACTTGCCGCCATCTTGCTCTTGTTTCATAATTGACACAAATATCGAAGTCTACTTCCATAAACACTGCAATAATTATTTCGTAATTACATGTTCGAATCGTTGCATTCATAAATTCTCAAAATGTCATTCTGTTTTATGATGAAAAACATTTTATACATACGTGAGCTTCATATCTAATTTACACTTCATTTCATTATAATCTCAATGTTCACAAATATATCTCACAAGATATTATAAATGTATTACTGTTAAAGAATTAATTCAGATTCGCATAAACAAACTCAAAGATGGGATCTCCCCTTAAGAAATTCGTATGAGACTACATTATGGAGAAATGCCTAGTATGAGTAGAATACAACTAATACATTAGAATCACACGGAATCAAAACAGGAGTATTCCAAAAAAAAGAATTATGAAAGTCGAAAACTGAACGAACTGTATCTCTATAAAAATGTCCATGCTCAAAAATGTAATGCAAAAATGTTGGCTGTCATTGCCTAATTCAAAAACTGCAATTGTCCACATCAAATATGTTACTAGACTTCCATGTCTATAATAAGCTTGACAAAAAATATACAATCATTTAAAATGCTGAATAGACTGTCGAAATTATTCTGTTTCGTTGCTCAGTGTTTAACAGAATTGATGCATAAAAAATGTTCATATATTCGTGGTAGGACATCTTCTTCCTATCTCCTATACTTGTATAATGATATCGTAGTCTTGGTCCTAAATGTTCTTGTAATATGCTTCTTCTCAACTAATTAAAATGCTCAGAATTATTGCCAAAAATAAGAAAAAGTTATGATGTAAAAATAACACTACATAAAAAATTATTTACAGAAATGACTAGGTAGGTGCATTCTTATTAGGATCAAAACCTAAAATAGATCCTCGAACAGAAATGACAAAGATGTCAGATCTAAACCTCAAATCCATTTTCAAACTACTGAATAAAAATTGGTGAAAAAAGAACATTCTATTGATATGACATGATTCATACCGTCTACTGATAAAAAGGATTTCCAGCTACCTTTAGTCGTCTTGATGAACTAATAATGCATGCTTGCCACGGTTGGTAAGTGGATATCGTGTCGGTCTACTAACCTCAAGATTACAGGTTCACTCATGGCCGTGCTAAGTGATTTTTGAAAGGCGGCAAAAATACGATACGCATGTCATACGATGTTGGCATGTCAAAGAACCCATTTGAATTCAGTAGGGCGAGTTCATAATGGCAAAATTAATCTCGGGAGTTACAGCCAACACAAAGTTCCTCATTTCTCTACTAGAAAGCGCTATAGTGTTCAAGGAGCTTAGATATATAACATCTAACCTCCTTGACTTTCATAGTCAAGGAACAACGAAATTCGATATGCAAGCTACCCTCTGGGTGTCAAATAACAAAGCTTGCACCCGGCACCCGAGGCCATACGATATTATTTATTATTAATGCATGTTGGAACATGTATCCCTTGTAGAGATCGAACCCTTGTCCATAGCGCTGAGTAGGTGAAGTATTGGTCAGGACTGCTCGTACTCGAACCCGACACCCTTCCACTCGAAACAGCTATCCGGAACACAATGTTCATCATACAGAAACTGCCTAGGTCTGCTTGATAGCGAAGAGATTAATGCGACCTTCCTCTCTCCTTGAAAATCCATATTTGTAGAGGTAATTATCTCAGTGTCAATATGTAAAGACTGTCTTCATTCTCCTCTTAAATAGACTTCTGCTAGTGAAATTCATTATTCAGCAATGATCATTTCCATATGTTCAACTTTGCTTATGTACTGCATTCCTATTCAGTGTCTAGCAATTCATTGCCTTTCTTGTAGTAAACTGGTACATTATTCCTTTCATTGTAGTGTTAATATTCATGTTGTAATGTCGAATGACCACTGGATATATTATAAGTCTTTTCGTGATATCAATAGTGCTACAGCAAAATCTGTGCGGAACTCAAAGTTCACTCGCGTCACTTTCATGATGCACCAAGTCTATACACTGGGTTATGCGTTCGTCCCATGTGTATTTCGCCCGTGTCTTGCTAGAAAAAGCTAAGACGTGCTGTACCGTACCGGACTTTCACAAATCGCACTTACAAGTTATACTCGAAATAGTTGCTGTTGGCCGAGCCAACGAGCAAGTTTGACGGTGGGTAATCAAGTGTCTCTCTCCGAAACGTGCTACAACCAGCGGGACTAATTCTACCCAGAACACCACTCTGTCCAGTCGATATAAGAATCGAAGTTGTCACAGAATAATTGCGATAAACATCAGATATCATAATATGTGTGTTAATAATTCCATAAATGTCTTCAAATCATTTCTTCTTGTGTTAAAATGTAATTCCCAGTCGTCAATCCCCTCAGCAATCTCAGTAATGCTTTATAATAGTGTATATCAATGTCATGCTTCCACGGCAGCGATCTTGTGGGGTAACTGTACCTCTCCCGATTATATGGTCTGAGATGCGTTGCAGGGTTGCTTATCCTATCCCCTAACCAAGCGTCAGCTTGTTATTGTTCTCGACTGCAGGCTGAAATATTGTCATAAAAATACCAAATAAGTTTCTCAAACATGTCAGTGTTCCAATACTATACAAAATACTGGCACAGTACTGCACCCGAAATTTGAATTATTTCAGAAAAAAATGATAATATTTTTCCGAGCCCATGATAAAATTTAACATTGGTAAAGTGTCACTGAAAGTTGACACAAACGAGTTTTGTTGGCGAGCTACAGCCGAGTCGAGGCTTAATCACGTGATTTGTGATGTTCGGAGACGCGCGACAAGGTCATAGTCGCGTAGTAACAAGGATTTTCTCGCGATTTGAAGCCATGCATTGTTATAAATTATGCTATTGGACATGAGAAGACAGCCAATGAGAAGAGGTTAAATGGAAGGAGGGATTGCCAAAGCCTATTATTAATTATTGCATTTAGGCCCTTAGAAAGACATTTTTGTTTGGAATACTGCAGAAAATTATAAGAAGATATTATCAGAACTTTTAAAGTCGCTGGAAGTACGCAGTGCACTGTTATATGTATCATACATGTACGCGCGTTAATTTCCCCGCGGGGTCGAACGTGGCGTTTCCAAAAGTTATGTTTGGAGAGTGGGAGCAGAGAAGAAATGTTCTTATGCCTCCAGAGTTCGAGGAGGACAGACGTTGGTCCGGGAGAGTTGAATCCTGGTGACCTCAAGTCGAGTGCGAAGATAGTGGGCTATCTAAAGCAGTGCCGATACGGGCAAATACTATACACTGCCGAGCCTGCTCATTCTAGTTAAAGTTACTGCATTCTGAGCAGATACGCATTTCAGTATTTCGAGAGCATTTCCACGAATGTATTTCAGTGCAAGTTAATACAGTATATGTATTTGAGTATCTACGAACAGTTATTGAAGCATTTAAGTCGCAGATTGTATTATTAAGACGTGTTTTAGACAACGTATTTCTGTAGTTGAGAAAAGAACGTGTTTCTAGCGGACGAACATTATAAGACAGCATTGAAGGCTGAGATATACTACAAAGGAACGTGAGTTATTAAATATTATAGCAATTTTTGTGGACATTGAGATTAATAATATCTTGAACTACAATGTGAATACAACTATGAAGATTGAAGGAATGATGTATTACACATTAGAGATGACTGTCGTTATGGAGTAGAAATATTATGCGACTGGGATACGCCTGACAGAGCTATGAGTTGATATCATGGATCCTGGTCCCTCTGCGCTTCGCTGAGTGGATCTCACTTGTACGTCGGCAGTCGACTTAGTCAGTCAAGGCTCAACTCGAGCTAGCCTCCTCAATTAAAGAGGCATTCTCTTCATTCCACGCCATGTTGGAACATTAAGTTTATCCGTCAAAGGGAACTTCACCATCGCCATGCAGCACAGATAAGTACAGACTTCAGGTTTTTACCTCATCTTCATCGGTTTTATTATCTACATGCTTTTAATAATCATTTATAGGCAGTGTGAGATTACTTGTTTGTGGAAATAATCATCCTTCGCGGGATTTTCCATATTGAGCTTTGTCTGTCTAAGCCAATCTTCGTAAAAAGCAACACTTCTTATGCTTGTTAAATGAGAGATCTTCTCACAACGTGGGATATTATTGAATACCCACTGTCTATAAAATATTAAGCTCGTTCCACCGCTGGAATAACTTTGGCCCTATTCTTCTATTAGGATCGTTCTGGAACCTTCCAGAATCTGCACTCTATCTACAAGTCGTGCCGTCATGTATTTTCCACTCACTTGTGGGAATACTATTAAAAAATGAGGAATCTTCCTTATAAATTACTGCTCAATAGCTAATGTTCCTTCCTCCGTTGGAATTTTCTCAGGCGTATTTATTGATAATCTACAACCTTCTCAAGCAATAGACTTTCGCCTATCTAGTGCAACCAGTCATTTTCCACGATTGCAATAACTTTCTTTGCCATAAACTTTTGCGCTACTACAGTGAACTTTTCATCCATTTCAACTGACTATAGTGAAAAACAGTGTTCTTTCAGTATTTATTCCGCGTCGCGCTCGTCCGATTATTATAAATACGGCCATGAACATTTACCTTCCATCCCAGTTGATCTTTCCTAAAACCCTTACTAACAACCCAAAAATAAAATTGTTACTTTAGGTCTTTTTCAATGAAGTGTCACGCTAAAGACGTGCCCTCCCACTTTTGCTTACATGTAATTAATTAATTTCTGTATAACTACGTGTCTGGTACACGTTTCAAACTTACATGGTTTCTCCCTTCTAATTAGGGAATACAATTCTTTCAACTCATAAGTGAGTTATTTCTAGGTTTCACGAAAGGGAATCTTGCCCCATTTGGCTCGTGCTCCCTACTTAAACATAGGAGGTCTAGAACCTTCCTGTCGACTTTCTGTTCAGGCTTCACATTAAGTGACCTGTCCTATTTTTATAAACACAAAAAATAGGTAATTCCGCTTAATTATAATAAGTTAGAAACTTCTATTTTATTCTTCCTGTTTTTGTTATTGTTATTTTCAAAGTTGTTACTCATTCTAGAATATTTTCTCAGAAATTTCTAGAAGTACACACCTTGCACTCTATTTACTGTCTAACTTTAATCACTTTAATTGTTCTTAACTTTGTACTTTATCCTCTCTATTTTAAAATCTTGCGAGGATTTTATAAAGGTTTGAAACCTAATGAATTGTTAATTGCCTGGCGCAAAATTTAAATGTTTTCTGAGGTCTGCGACCCCAAATTTTTAACAAAATTGAAAATATATATTTGTTAAATTCAACAAATTCTTTTGAATTGTTAAATAAATTAAGAGTTCCTTTTCGCTTTTTCATTTTTCTAGTATAACAGTTAGGCAAGATCCTGTCTTCCTTGGCTCTTCCCACTTATTGCCATTAAATCTATTGATAGGGCTTTCACCACTCGTTGCATTTGAGCAAGAACTCTTAGTGGTTATCTTGGTAAAGTCTCTCTTAACTTTAATAGCGAATTCTAACTGGCCAGTAAGGCAAGTACAGCTCGCTACGCCTGCTTCCTGCTTGTGGAGGTCCTCTCCAAAAACTTATGGTTGGTTTTCCAAAAGATAAGTGTTTCTCTTTGCCTAAAATTTAGTCGGCTCCTGGCTGGGTAAAAACTTAGCCATTTCCAAATGCAACTATTGGTGCACTTACCAAATTATTCCCAAAGGTATAATACCTTTATCACTATCCTTCTTGGAAGCACTTGGTCGCTTTGTAGTAACTCTACAACTTCGAAAACTGGAAATATCGAAATTGATTCAAATTATTGGCATTCTTCGAATTACTTGTTCAAAAACGAATTCCTTTGAACAGACATTCAATAAGTCTGTTACTCGCTGTCTTGCCAGACCATCACCCTTCCCCATAGTAGGCATATGCATGCTTGAGAGGGAATACGCTAAAGCCATTCTCTTGCAAACTGCCCAAGTCCTAGCTGCGTTTCCCGTTAGCTTCGACCAGGTCCTTACCCACTTTAGGTATCAGAGAGCGGATTTGCAGTGGCAACCGCCTTTGAGTGCATTTAAAGTTAAATTTATAACTTTTGTGGGACTCTCCTCCTATTTTTCCATCCTTTTTCTCCAGTCCGAAACCCACCTCCTTTTCTTTATCATCTTCCCTTGGTGGTTAGGTTATTCCTCAGCCAATAATCTACCCAGTATTCTTAAAGAATGTCAGAAGTAAAATTACTATTTATGAATATTAATAATAACGAGTCAGATACACTATAAACAATTAAACTTGAAGTGATATACCGTTGTAAAAATTGTATATAATTATTTAATTATGGTGTTTTCATTTTAAGATAATCATAATATTTTCGCGTGTGATGAATAAATATAGATCATTTGAGAACGCATGTTTTGTTAAAAGAGTGCAAGTTTGGGTAAGAGAAAGAGAATGAGTGAGACATCGTCAGTTGCAAATGACGTAAGTATAAGGTGCGTTCAGAAAGTAACGAGCCGGAGGCTGGAATGCGCAAACCGGTGACTACAGCGGCTAATCGTAGCGTGTGTAACGAGGTGTGGTTCCGAACAGAGCGTGGAAGGTCACAGCCCGTCGCTAGAGGGCACGTCTGCACGTTACGTGACATACGAAGCGAGCAGCAACATGCATCAATCGTCAAACGCTGCCAGTCGCATTGCAAACAGTGACATGGAGGCGTCAACCGAAGAGCAAAGAGGTGTTGTTCGGTTTCTGACAGCGGAAGGAGTAGGGGGAACAGACATTCATCGCCGAATGTCACAAGTGTAAGGCAAACACTGCATGTCCCTTGCAAGGGTCAAGGTGTGGCACAATTGTTTCAGGGAAGGACGGGTGTCGTTAGCCAATGATGCCTGGTCTGGGGCACCCCTCTGCATTACCGATGACAACGTCCAGCTGGTTGATGCACTCATTACCCAGGACCGCCGAGTGACAGTGAACGCCATAGCCGCCGTGGTCGCTCCACGACAATGCACGACCTCATACGGCCAACACAGTCGCGTCACTCCTACAGAAATTCAAATGGGAGGTTCTCGGCCACCCTCCATACAGTCCAGACCTCTCTCCTTGCGATTACGCCATGTTTGGTCCCCTGAAAAGGGCTCTGCGGGGCCAACGATTCACCCCGGACGCCGACGTCCAGCTGTGCGTGCGGAACTGGTTCACATCGCAGTCCAGGGAATGTTATGAGACAGTCATTCACCGCCTCGTGTCACAGTGGGACAAGTGCCTCAACAGCCAGGGCCAATACTTCTAACATACAGGCACTGGTTTCTGCAATTATGCCTCCGGCTCGTTACTTTTTGAACGCACCTTATACTTTAATGGAGTGAATTATTTTTATCGAGTGTATTTTATCATAATACTACATGAACGTGAAGGATTTTAAGAAGTTAAAAGACTTAAGTTGATATTGTCAATATGAAAGAAATGTAACATCATTTACGTGTTAAAATGAACGGAAGTTTTGAACAGGTGTGAAGCGACTAGGAGCCTGTTATGATACAACGGCGAGCTTATGTAACAGAGGAATGCGCAGGTGCATACTCAGCAGGGGTGAATGAATGAAAGTGTGTCACAATATAGACGCGGCCTCCAGCTGTGGTCTCGACACGTATAAATATTTTCAGTGTTTAAATAATGCCATAGTCAATGGAATTATGTTTATAATTTTTGTTAAATGATCAGTAAACTGCTGTTACGAGAGTAAATGTAACTACACATGTAAAAAGTCATGATGGACCTTATT
Organism: Meconema thalassinum; assembly: GCA_946902985.2. Lineage (NCBI taxonomy): Eukaryota > Metazoa > Arthropoda > Insecta > Orthoptera > Tettigoniidae > Meconema > Meconema thalassinum. The sequence goes on from OX336389.2 coordinate 742,665,072, forward strand.
TTCGTTAGTGGAGGGGGAATGCAATCTTTATTGTTTATTTATATGGATTTTTGTTTATTTATATTTTAGTATTTTTATTAATAAATGTATTTCGTTCTTTTTCTACGTCTTGTGTTGGGTGACTTATTTTAATTATAGTGGAGCTAGTGTTGTGGAATCCTGGAACAGGTAAGGTGCCCCTTAACCTATTACGACCCGAGATTTTGGTAAGTATCTCACTCTAACACCTTTTATTTGTATTTTATCCATAACACGATCGTAGATACTGTGTATGATCATGAATTACTTGTTGGTAGGATTTTTGAGGTTTCTCTAGCCGGGAACTTTCAGGATTCTGCGATCCAGCCGATCTTAGGATTCCTAGCAAGTGGCTTCTTGATTTATACCGGTACAGTACCTACTGTAAGGCCACGCCCGTTTCCTTAGCTTCCTTGCCTGTCCATCCCAATCTTCCCCTCCCTTCCCATCCCTCATGAGGCCCCTGTTCGCTTTGCAGGTGAGGCCGCCTGGGCGAGGTGTTGATCACACCTCGTCAATTGTACCCACTCCAAACAGATGTGCCCAGCTCTAGGACACTGCCCGTAGAGGCGGTAGTGGTGAGTTCCCTCAATGAGTCCGTGGGAAACACCAACCTGGAGGTTAAAATCGATTAAAAAAATAATAAAAATAATAATAGTTCCTTCGTTTCTCAATGAGCGACCCTAAAGAAATTGTCATACCTTCTTACTAACAAGCCGATGATATGTTGATTTGTCCAACTTACGTGGTGAAATGAATGCCGTAACAATAATAATTATAATGGTGTTTGTAGCCATTTTCAGTGTTCCCTTAATAGACAAAAGTTTGATGCTTTTCAGTCGGTCAACACGATTGTATCCAAATGAGATAGGTTATTCCCCAATCCTGAAAAAAATACATGAGATCAATAAATACACCTGGATGACCAGTTTCGATCGTCAAGCGATCATCATCAGATCCACCTCACTTAGGCTACAAAAGTTTTATGTCTGGAAATATGGGTAAAAATATTCACAATATGTTCACTTCCCTAGTTGTGGTATTAGTTGAGATAGTTCAACTTGTCAATATTTGTTAGTTATATTCTATGTGATGTTCTGTTTTAGTGGTGATTGACCTCCAAACTTGATTGTTTAGAGTGAATATGTGATGGTAGTTAAATGGTCAATTCAGGTTGTATTGTACAGGCTAATTATCTGATTGAGACTTGCGTGTCCAGGTGAGAGCAGTTGTTTTCATCACTATCTAAACTCTACTGGCATCCCAAAATTGCGATATACCTTCATAAGACCACAATCGTGTTGACCAACTGAAAAGCATTTAACTTTCGGGTAATAATAATAATAATAATATTTTAAACACACTCACTACTTTTATGATTTTTGAGGATGTCGAGTTGCCGGAATTTTGAATGCACATGATTATTTTCCTATACATGCCATTACATGCATCGACATAAGCCTGTCGTATTTCATCACCTTCATTTACTTTAGACTGAACCTAGATCTAATCTTCAAGAAGGATAGCACTCTACGACCAGAGCTTTTTTTATTATTATTATTATTATTATTATTATTATTATTACTGTTACGTGCAAAGCCCGTCCCAACATTTTTAGTATGCATCTATTTTGATGTCCTGGTACCTTCGCCTTTTAAAATGCCCGCTAAGATGCCTTGGTTTGGCTAATGAACTTGAGATGGCAGCATCTATCGGCTCCTCGAGCTGGGGTTGTGTCTTCTGCCTCTAGAGTGAGACATTGGTATCTTCTGGTCTCGTCTCATCGAGACATATTTGAAAAAGTATATTATTCTACGTCATTAAACAAAAGACTATTTATGCATCATGCCGCCAAAACATTTTAATGGTGTCGTGTGAATATTATTTTGTTATTCACATTGGCGTAGTGTGTGGCAAATTTGGATTGGTCCAATTTAAATAAACCTGGTGCATGTTGGGTGGCCTTCTTCGCTATTGACCTCCATCTTGTGAATTATGACTTGTGACTGATTGCTGGGTGAAGAAAGACGCAAATTGTGGATCTCGTCAAGGGGCGAGGGCTTATGCCCTCGTCCCCGCTAACTTGGGAATATATCCCAGTATTTGATGATACATGAAGAATTATGTGTGCAACTATCATCTGTGATAATCGTAAAAGTATTTTCTTGGGCCTTAATATGGAAATGCGATGTTTGGTGTGCATCTCTTCGACGGCGGTTGGCAGCCATCTCCTATTTTATTTTATTTTTGGTGATATAAATCCTTTAAGGATATCTAAGTAGTGTTGTAAAAATTAGTGTCTCCCCAAAAGGCTTTATTAAGTTATGTTTTGGCATTTTATTTATTTTAAATTTTTGGAGCTCCATATTTTTCATTGTGTACTGAGTGTTTTGTTTTTTGTTCTGAAGGTTGACTTTGGTCTAGATATGTCACCTCTGAATATGTAAAATTTTGTTAAACAATATTAGTCCGGGGAACACTACTGTTTTTCTTCTAATTTTATTATTTGGCGTCTGGCTAAGGCTTTTTCTTATTATTATATTCTAGTATTGACCAGACTAAACAATAGAACACTAGGCCTAATTTGATCATTAGTCGATCGGTTTTTATTTTTGATCCGTTGCCTTTTAAAAACTATTTGATCTCGTAATGTCTTGAGTTTGGTTATATCTTCCTGTTTTCTCACTGGAGAAGTGTTTTTTTAATGTAAAATTAGGCGTTTGACATAAATACGTACTGATATACCTTCAACTGTTCTTGGTCGCCATGGTAACTTGTTGACAGAAGTGCATTGTGGGTTTTTGTTTCTGGCGTGTGTTTGAAGTGCACGTTCATGGGTCATGGTGATGTTGTTTAACTTATTTTGGTTTTAAATTATCATTTGGTTTTCCTTTTTTGGAGTTTTCTTTTTGTATTTCTGCGTTATTCTTTCGGTATCTTGTTTATGGTAAAATTTTGCACTATTCACTTTTTTTTGATTCTCCAAGGCCCTCATGGTTCAGTTGGGAGTATGTCAGGTACATATTAAGTGTTTAATTTTTTTTGTGGCTTTTCATTCTCTGACCTCAGGTAATTTTTAATTGATATCGACCTTTAACCTTTTTTTTTAAATCTACAGTGAGAATTCTAGCTGAGGTTTTATTTTATTTTTTGTAATTTAATGCTGGCTGATGCATGTTCTGTTCTCTGGTGGAGGTGTTCTTTTAAAATTAACATTAAATTTTCTTTTAAGGCAGGCTATTCTTGTTGCATCATTTCGTCGGTGGCAGTTTTGTTGGTTATCGGGGGGGGGGGGGGGGGGGGGGGGTTCTGTAGACGAACCTGTGGGTCTTCTCTTTCTCCACCTTCTTCCACCTATTGGTGTTCTTCTGTTGGGGCATGTCAACTGGCGGTGAGTTTGCAGTTGCGATGCGGACTTCTAAGAAAAGGTAAGTAGCCATCCACCCCAGCCAACCCGTGTCAATTATTATTATTATTATTAATATTATTATTATTATTATCTACCTGTGGTGCTAGTGTTGATACAGCTTACTATTACCGGCTGGTATGCAAGTAATGGCGACTGTAATACACAGACTATACAATTTAAAACCTGCATGTAGATTTTCGAAACCCTACTGGTGCTAGAAAACCTGTCCAAGTCCACATTGCATTAAAAGCATTTCGTAGCAGTATGCTTAGCATCGAGTTCCACCATCGGCAAGAGGCGTGGTGGCGCGGCGGTGAAGCCGTTAGACTCTCACCAAGGTAGTGTGCCCGTTTGAGATCATCTGGTCACCACCAACCGTGTATGGCCTCCCAGATTACCTCTTCCTCCGAACACATACCGACGAAGAGGATTGGAGTGCAAACCAAAGGGGCTCGCCGGCTGTGAGACTCCCCTGCCCCAAGGATCAGGTTCCCATCATGATTTGCAAAGTCATAGACAACCTGGTAATACACTCCCACAAAAAACAAGCTACGAAAGAATGTAGTCCAGTCTTACGTAAAGATCGTTGGAATTGTTTATTTATAAAATTCAACCCCTAACCTAGGATCCGAGGGCATAAAATCGGCTAATCCGCTATCTATTTTGAAAAACAAACAAAGAAAACTAACTCCTAAACTAGAATGTTAAACCCTCGCGATCAGCTCTAATTACAAACAAAGTTGGGCAAAACTGGGGAAAATGGTTTCAAACCCTAATTGAAATTACAATAGAAAAGGTAACGATGTTCTAGAAAGAATCATCGTGCCATGAATAACTAGTCACAAATGACTGCAAAAATCTAAATGATTCTAAAGGCCATCCCGCATTTACATTTAATGTAAATCTGAGCTAAATCTGAATTACAGCAACATCGGATCCAAATGTCCGTGTATAAATTAAACAAAACTAGTATAACAGTCATTTCAATACAATCATACACATAACAAAATAGTGATACCACAACACTACATAAAAAACAACAGTAGGGTTCACATAAGGAAAATACACTGAAATAAATTCAGAACACAATAATAATGCTTCTTATTTCCCTGCCTGCTTCGAAATGGAGACTAAGCAAATTCAAACAAGGCATGCTTTGGAAGCATGTCAAAACAAACATGTGGTACACGATCCACAAGTTGACTACCCTTAGGTCAGCAACTGATTCCTATCAAGTTAAACCATATATTTGTCTAGAAATTCCCTCTTAGGGATACTTTATCTCAGGCATGTTGCATTGGTCCAAAATGGAAACAATCATGATCAAGGTTAATCAGTTGATTAATATTTAATTAAAGTTTTAACCCACGTCGATTTAATAAAAATTTATATTTCATGATTTAGTTTTCGTATTATTACTATCATTATTTAAGAGTATTATTGAATGACCAACAATGCAAGGCTAATGGACTGAAAACTAAACACAACAGAATGCACGTGGCACCTGTTTGTCAACAATAGCACAAGTTGTATTTCCTAATCGTAAGTCTTTGACAGTTCCTCACAAGATGCATGATTCGAATAATCATGGCAACATTGAGCACTAAGCGGCTCCAATATCATAAAAATATGCTTTAGTCCATAACAACACGTCTCCAGATGGACAAGCAAAGTTCCATCTAAATACCATTCTCAAATATCTAAACGTGTCCTCCACGGGATCACGCAAGAATTCACCTCAGCAGTCATCTCCATGAGTCTGCTGGCATAAAAATCTGAACGGGAAACCACCCCAATAAATCAACGTGTCAAAACACGGAAACAATCAATCACCTTAAGTGAGAAAATAAGCCTACCAAAAATAGCAAAAGTGTGGCTCCATTCATTAAAGAAATACTCTGATAGTATATAAATATCATGTCCATCCGCTTAAAACATCTGCGAATTTAATTAAATAGTGGGAAATACAACTTCTTAAACAGCCTATACTCAAATAACAATGATGCAAGTGTACATGTATGACTGAGCTCTATGAACTGCTCGATAAAGAAAATCTTTCTAGCATAAACAAGGTATGAAAAATCAAGTGTGCTGCTCTGCAGGTTAAAGCAGTTAACCTTGAGCATCGAGAGCTGTCATCCTAACGAAGTCCAAGTGTTACTTGCACGCTTCACTGCGTGTCAATGTCTATCAACATGTAGAACAAACTGGTGTAATGCACTCAAAAATGTCCATTATTTCACTCTGTGCATACTATAATACAATGTCTTTATCATTGGGAAAACAAGGCTTCGAAACTTGGCTTGAAAAATGAGGTCGAAACATAAGCTGCATCGTAGCTTTGCAAAACATACTAAAAGAAAGATATGTTACTTTTCAAAGAGATTAGAAAAAATACTCCACTGTCGCAAAGAAATGAATTGTTCACAAAAGAACGTGCGCAATGCAATCAAAATAATTAAAATGTTCTTACAAACACCATCCTCATGGCTTACTATTTCAAATGATACTATTTAATGTTGAATGGTCGGTTACATTTGCTTTAACAAAAGTCACTCACACTCTCTCAAGTGATTCACCTCGAATCAAGGTTCTGAGACCTTAAAAATGTATTTTACAAAAATATGGTAGATGCGTAACCTCTACGACATCAAAATGATACGACCGTCAGTGGCGTATTTATTCTTTCAATAAAAAGGGGCCTCAAAGTTATCAAAAGAAAATGACCTTACTTTGAGCTGGTTAAATCAGACAAACATTGTTTCTTCTCAGCTGATGTCCATTCTAAGGACTGTAAAAAATTATGACATATATTCGCACATCTCTGAGGTGTCTAACTCACAGACATAAGCTATCTGCCAAAATGCGGAAGCTTATGGAAATGAAAGTATGACGCCAGCGGCATCTACAAAAATACAAGACCTTCCTAAATGACTGTTATAACGGTTGACTACAAGTAATCCACCCCCGAGACCAGAACCAAATACAAATAGAAATTTAACGTAAACTCACGGCGTCATGTTTCTCACAGAGAAACATCCCAGGCTTCAAATTCATGGATTAATCCTTGTATTCCCAGGTGGTAATGATATTTCCTCGGCCATGGCTTTCGCAATTCTACTATCGGCTTCCATATTGCTGATGTTAGATGGTCAATGGCTCCTCCATTGGGATATTTACGGCATCATCTCGTTCCTCGTGGTACAGGCGTAAATCAGAATGTCGTCACCGTCAAACATTTTGACGTGCTCGTTGAAGTAACGAAATAGTAGGTGTATGAACACTGTTTTATCACTGCTGATGTTTAATTTTTAGCGACACTGGCTTTGAATGGTGTAGGCTTTATAGAATAAAAATGGCCATGTGCCTGCTTCACTGAAGCTATCTTTCACAGGTTCTAATAGCACGCTATTAGCACAATCACTTTAAACATTTAGATGAGATTCGCCTAGACACGGCGTATTTCTTTAACATTAACAATTTCCACAGCACTCAAAACTGTTAAATAGCACTATAATTTTCACATTGCTGGAAATTTGTGCGACCCACATTCCACCATGTGGTGATTGCACAATGTACAAGGCATACAGAAAAATCACTAAATCACTCGTACTTTGACAATATCACTTTATCGTGATTATAATTTTGTAGAAAACAATCTCACAAGCACTGCGGTGCTGATACAATGTAGGATGCTTGGTCAATCCTTAGATACGACTTCCTTAGTCTTTTCACCAACAAAATGTTCATCGGTCACTCCACCGGACTTAGTAACGCACACCTCCGTGCGGCTCAATCGCACATGGGATTGTCCTTCCTCTCTGATTGGCGTGTTCCGGCTTCGAATACCGCCGAAGTCATTTAGCCTTTACTTCCTTCTTCCTCGCGTTTCTGCTATGCAAATACCTTAAATTACCCATCATAGTGTCATATAGACGTGACTAATAATGCAGAATTACCAATTATAATATTTCTAAGATGCACATCGTAGATATGAAAATCTGCGATCATGATTAATTCCTTTTACTCTTCCAAACGAAGTCAAAAGTTCTCCTGAAGATGATACATGCTTCCGGAGTGCGTTCAGTGTTTCTCATTTGGAGTATTCTTATGTTACCAATAAAATTATCACCAGCATGAGATCAAGCGGTCTCAGTAGACCGGGTTCGATTTCCGGTCAATGCATGTGTGAGTTTCGAAGTGAAATATCATGTCCTGTGGTTCGGATTTCACATAAAAAGGAGGTGCAGTTGCTCAATGATCGCGACATTTACGGTCATGTAAAACTACAAGCTTCCTTCCTTCCCACCATCGGCAGCCACAAGATGATTTCCCGTGGCATCCCATGAGGCTAAAGTTGGGATGTACCTTTAAGACCACGGCTGCTTTCTTTCCTAACCCCGCAGTGTAGGCATGTGGATTTAATCGTGCACCACGATCGCAGTAGGTCCGGTGATTGGAGGTCCTAACTCAGCACCAACAGTGGCTATCCTGAGTTTGGATTTTCCCGGATTCGTCTACGCACTTTCCATGCACATGCCGGAATATTATCGTACTTAGAGTCCCGAGGCACCAACTTCATTCATGACCCTAATAACTACTGCTACACATACTACTGCAATCACCACAGAAACACAGTTTATCAAACAAATCGAACACTCACCCAACTACAAGGGACTGTTAAACAAATGCCCCAAGTCCCTAAAATGAATTAACAACCACCATGACAACAAGTTTTCAAGTCTCTTCCATCATCATTGTCACCAAAAATATTCATTTACTTAACGTCCTAAACAATTGGAACTCAATTTCAAAATAAATAACATTCAGTAAAGATATAATTACTTATAATTTGTTTAATAATAATAATAGGTTTATAGACATCCTATTATTAATTTTTCGGGGATTTTGAGATTCCAGAATGTTGTGTTCACAGAATTTCATGTACGTGCCATTACGTCCATCGGCATAAGGCTGTCGTATGTGTTCGCCTTCTTTTATTAAATGACTGAGCCTACATCGAGCCCTCGAGAAGGATAGCATTCTACTACCTGAGCTACATAGCCTCGCTATCATTAAATTATTATTATTGTTTTATACCGTACATATAACACATAGCTGGTACATCACGACTTAACTATACGGGCCTCAGGGAACCAAAGTATAGTTACTGAAACATCCACTTCTAAGCTGGAAAGTCGAAATCGCTACCGAAGAACTTCTAGACGATATGGGTTGTTGAGGGAACTACTGCCTTCTGCATTAGTTTGTACAGTTGAGTATCCAGATCCAGTTATTTAAGGCCTTGGAGCAAGATACTTGGGATCCGCCCATACTCTAGACAATAATAGGTATGGTCTTTACCCGTTCGACATGCCATTGCCTTTTGAGAGGGCCGACCAACTCGCTATATTTGCTTTATTATTATTATTATTATGTGCATGTGGTACCGTATTAGTATTTAATCTTGGAAGTAGTTTTCCATGGTTTACCTCTTCCACCCCAGACAAATGCCGAGGTGGTTCCTAACTTAAAGCCACGGTCGCCTTCTTCCCAATCCTCACCTGAATTATAAATACCCACATTACTAAAGAAACCACAAAACACAGGTTAACAGACAAATTCTACCCACACCCAACTACATGGGGCTAAATGACCAAAATCGCGAAACCTCTCAAACAAAACAACGTTAAGTATTTTACTTCCGTCTTAAACGCTAGTTCTGAACAGACGACAGGATGTCGGAATTTTTCCCCACTGTATGTCTTTAACGTACCGGAAGTTAACGACACATCAGGGCTGATAATCGAAATTATCTTATCCATTACATCAACATCAATCAATGACTTCCACAGATACAAAGTAGGCTACACAATACTACCGGTCCTAACATCCCAAGCCATTGTGTGCGATTTCAAGAACAACAAGAACAACAGCAACACAAATTTTCTTATGAGACGAGTACTGCTATCCTCATAACAGCTGATACCACCCCTTAACTGGTTAGGTCAATGCTCCCATTACGCAACAACTTCCCCTCCGCGCGTCGTCCCACCTCGCCCCACCTCGTTTCCCCCAGATTGCTTTCCACCTTCTGCTTGAAGAGTTTCTGAAAAACCTACGGACATTGACTTATTATTGTTTATTTTTAAATTTAAAGATAGGTGACATATTTGTACATAGGAAGCTTAGAATAGTCTCTTCTATCACCAATGTAACGGATTTGATTTTTATATCAATTACACCCTGCATATTTCGTGGAAACTTCATAAACAATATTCCCCATCTTTATAATTCTCATAAATAATGTATCACATTACAACATGGTGGACTTCTATCCACCCTGTATGTCATGAGCCAAGGCGATTGTGCCCATGCGCGAGTGCCAAGAATTTTGTATTTTTCTTTGTTAATTTAAAAATGTACGGTAACATACAGTATTTCATTCTTTTAAAGACACTCTGCAAATCTGCAGGCCAAGAGCTTTCATCAGACTGCTTTATGAAGTCAATAGGTTCAGCCGTTCTCTCAATGTCGCGGGTAACAAAAATCACCTTAGTGTTTTCAATACATAGATAAATAATAACTCAATTTTCAGACATTTTATCTTTTAGAGACGCCGGGATGCCAGAATTTTGCCCCAAATGGGATCTTTAACGTGCCAGTAAATCTGCTGACACGGCTTCGTCGCATTTGCGCCCCCTCAAATACCAGCTGACTGCGCCAGGATTCAATTCTGAAACTCAAGTATTACTTTTTATACAAAATGAATGGTTAATTTAATATATTAATTGGTATTGGTTAACCAGTGATTGTTCTGTACATACACATGAAGACAAGTGCCCAAAGTCACACTATATATAATGTATGAATAGAACTCTGAATATTTTTGTACTGGAGTATTTAGTTTCCCGTTCTGGTTCAGTTTACCAACGTACATAGTTCAACACACTACGAGAAAGAGATTTTCATATTCACTTGCGCACCATTATAATTCATGATATGCACACTAGAAAATTATCTACAATAATGATTAACATCGAGAATTGGTTAATAAAATCCACTCCCGCTGAGGACGAATACTTCTGTAACGATTTAGAGTGATTCAGTTTTGGGAAATTACTATCCGTCATCTGTAGGCCTAGTTCACAAAAACTAAGTAAGGCGATTATGTGCAGAAGATATAGAGTTTCGCTATAATCAGTTCCTTATTGCGTAAAATAAAAATCACCTTTGGAAATCAGTGCAAACATCTTCTATAATTTACATTTCAAACGTTAAGGAATCATAAGCTAGAATAGCCTATTTGTTCATCGCACTAGCCTTTCCTGCCCCCAGATTAGCAGTTAATTAGCAGTTGTTTATTTTTTGAAGTGGACACAAGCGCAATTTTTAACTATCGAGAACAACTACAACAACAACAAAAATATATAAGTTATATAAGCAAAAATATTTACTCAATATTGGCCCATGACATCAGGGAATCGAACGCACCTCTTCTCAGTTTTGTCTTACGAGGTTGAGTGTACCCCGTTCCAGCATCAACAATGGACCATGACGAACACGTTGCCGACCAACACTATCCCAGACATGTTCAGTGGGTGACACGTCAGGCGTACGTGTAGGCCAGGGAATTAGTGACACCCGTTGTTCCCCGAAGAAGGCTTGCCCATTCCTCTCCACACGTGGACGGTCATTGTCCTGTTGAATTATGGCATATAGAGTTGCCTGAAGGGGCGGGGAAGTAACTCCGATTCTTAATCCCCCTGATGTAGCGATTGCCCTCGATACGCAGGTGTCAAAATCACATGTTGTATCCAATGGTATCCCCGAACTATCATACTTGACGTTTGCTTGCTATCCCGCTCAACAATGTAAGCTGCCTGATAGCGGTCACCACGGTAGCGTATATCAAATACACGGCCATGAATGTAGGATAGGTTGAAGCAGAACTTGTCCGAAAACATTACAGCACGCTAGTGATGGCATTTACGTATGGTACGCATTGCAGCCTGAGGCAGATGTGGTTTCTGGGCAATGGAATTCTTCAGAATGGTATACTGCCAGTCCAGTCCACAGCAGATGGCGTCGAACAGTGCGGACAAGATGGCGGCCATCGCGTGCTGTGATTACATTGCGTGGTCCAAAACCCACTCACTGCTGCGTCCGACCCTCTTCTATGTATTGATTCCACACACGAATCTCTGTCGTACCAGTGTATGCCCTGGCTATCCAAAATGTCAAAGCCGTTTCCTGGAGTCCAACATTTCCCCCGTTTTACCTCTTTCACATACTGATATTGCACCCTTTGACCTTGATGAGGCATACTGGCACATGCTATCACGTAACCACTTCGTTTGATGGCTCTTCACTCACTGAGCTTTGCGTAACAATGACATTCCTGGTCGCACAAGAAAGGGAGCTACTGGGCCTGCGTGTACGACATCTCTCTGCAATCTTATTGGTGTTACTTCTAGGCACTACACATCCGCCGAGTTGGGATTCATTTAGGCTATTACTTCTGGGTGTTGCACTCTTCGCAAACATAACCATAGCATATTGATGCAATACTTTCCTAGTTACAATAAGCAACATTTTCCGAGCAGTGATGACAAGTCACATATTAGGTCATTGACTTTCGAAAGATCATAGGCCTACGTTCCGTCATCAGTTCTAGGCTGTGTAGCAAAACTGGGAATACGAGCTTTAATTGACTCCTGTAAACGAAACTATTGATGATGGAAGTCAGTACAACTAAAACCTAATTTGCATATAGTTTTCTCCCTTGGTAATGAACTTATATCGAACAGCGTCCGAACAACTGTATCACTGATATCCGTCTGATAAACTGCAGCTAATTAACTTATAATTTATCGAGCAACCTCTTAAATTTCAGCTCCCCGCCTACATACCGGTACTGATTTAAGATGACTTGCTATGCTCACAGTTGCAGTGTGCTAACATGGGAGTCCCGCAGAGAACACCACATACAACGAGATAAATATTTCAATAAGTGAAAACAGGTAGACCGTGCTCTTTGCAGGCTGCAAGCGAGTCAAGCGCACTTCTGGATTTTATCAAATGCGTACGGCTTGTGATGAACAATGCATATACAGTACTATAGGCGGTCCCAATCAACGATCAGCAACTACCAATTCGAAATAATGAAAAGTGTTCAGTATGTATTATAAGAGGTAAAAAGAACGCAGTAACTACACAGGCATGTACTATCAGCCTAAAATTATTTATCTCAAAAAATAAATCATAATAATAATAATGTTATTGGTTTTACGTCCCTTTTAACTACACTGGCTTTTAGAGACGCCGGGGTGCCGGAATTTTGCCCCGAAGGGGATCTTTAACGTGTCAGTAAATGTTCTGACACGGCTCCCTCGCATTTGCGCACCCTCAAATGCCAGCTGACTGCGCTAGGTTTCGAACCTGCAACCTTGGGCTCAGCAAGCGAGAACGTTACCCCTGAGCCACGAAAAATAAATCAAAAATTAGCAATGTATTCATGCTTATATTTTCTTAGTATACACATTACCATATGATATTTTTATCTTTTAGGTCGCGTTGCGTTCAAGATGTACAAGCCGTGTAGTCTTTAACCAGGCAGTTAAAATGGCTTGGCGTGACCAGGACTCGAACCAATACTCTGACCACTTGAACTCGCACGTTCAGTTGTTCTCTCTGTGCTTAGCAATAGTACATCAATACATCAGCAGCGACAGCGAATGCAGCCGTCTCAACTGCACTGTGTAACGAAGGCCCACTGTGGGCATCTTTGAAGTGTTGAATTTTTCAAAGCACAATGTTCAACAGATCTCTTTATGTTGGATCACCTTCAGGTGTAGTGGCTAGCATTCTTGGCTGTCGCCCCGGAGGTCTGAGTTCGATTCCCGACTCTGCCAAGATAATTTAATTCTGGTATGAGGGCTGAAACGGGGTACACTTAGCCTCGTGAGGCAAATCTGAGAAGAGGAGGGTTTGATTCCCACCTCAGATATCCTGGAACTGGTTTTCTGTGGGTTTGCCTACTTCTACTCCAGGCAAATGCCGGGATGGTTCCTTACGTTAGGCCACGGCTGCTTCCTTCCCGATCCTATCCTCAATTTACATATACACACACTAGTACAGCCTCAAAATAACACAAATTCCACAAACACCCAAAAATACACGGAGCTATAGGACTGAGATGTCGCAGCGCCTAAAATAATCAACAACTTTGTATGTTAATTTATTTCAAATCTCTATACTTTGTGCAACATTTCAAATAGAAACAACTCATTGCACCATACTGCCACTTACGTTGTCACATAACACAGTAATTATTATATATCCTCAAACGTGATGATATGTTCTGGTTTACTGATACTAAAGTCTTTTTTTTTCAAATTGAATATTAATAATAATTGGGGTGCCATAATCTTTCCCCGAAGGGGATATTCTTATTTTTCCACCAATCACACCGCACCAGAGAACTGGCATCACACTGATCTTCTGCTAATACATCATAGGTCTTGTAGAGGAATGTTGTGTAGGAGTAGGGAATGTGTAAACCCACTAACACGCGTCACTCGCATTTAAGCAGCCACAAAGGTCAACCGTAGGCACTGCAGGCACTGAACTGATGCTATTGCAATTTAAAAAATATAAGCATATTTTTTGCTTTCAAACTTGCAGTATTTGACCTCATAATGAAGTTGATGTGAAGGAACTCATTTATTTTTATAATTTTATAGAGCATCCAGATTATCGTGTTGGAAGCCATTTTTCAGTTTTGTCTTAGGAATCAAAATTTAATGTTTTTCAGTCGGTCAACACCATTGTACCCAATTGTAATGGGTTGTTCCCTAATCCTGAAAATATTTTACATGAGAATATCCTATAAATTAATTAATCCTATGAATTAATGATGCTCACAGGTGCAGCGTGCTAACATGGGAGTCCCGCAGAGAACACCTCATACCACGAGTAGAAGTGGACAAAACCACGGAAAACCAGTTCCAGGATAGCTGAAGTGGGAATCCAACCCTCCTCTTCTCTGATTTGCCTCATGAGGCTGAGTGTACCCCGTTCCAGCCCTCATACCAGAATTAAAATTTCTTGGCAGAGTCGGCAATCGTACCCGGACCTCCATGGCGATAGCCAAGATCACTAGCCGCTACACAGAAAAGCATCAAGTTTCGAGAGCATCCAATGTTGAGAAAGGACTATGGGTACTATGGACTTACTTGTTATGGAGAACTCCCACACTGCATTTTCTTAGCTAACTTGCTGTTATGAAACAACAAAGCAAAGGCAAAGCAAAAAAGGCCATGAAGGCCCTTGGAGCATTGAAAAGTAGAGGTTTCCACCCTTCGTGGCATTGGCACTATGTGGGGTGGAGATGCAATCAGGAATTACCCTGGTACTCACTTCTGTTGAAGACTTAGTGAACACCACGGCCATTAGCGTTTCTGGTGGGTTTGTTTCAAAAATCTATTACCTGGATGGGAATAAAGCCCACTTCCTTTCAATTAGATGCTCAGCGCATCTACCGACTGAGCTACGCAGCCCCCTGTAATGAAACAATACTAAGCAATGTGGGAGAAACATCTACACTAGTGTCCAAAAGTTAAGCATAAGTTACGAATAAGCAGGGCAACAGGAAATGGACCGCAAATCGCACGACATATGCACCTACCAACCTTACATGTTCGCTCTGTATAGGAAAGGAGTATTCCGTGTTTTGACTAGCGGCGTAACCGCAAGATAAAAAAAATCCAGTGCCTGTGCCCCATATTCCCTCAGTCGTGTTTTCCCTGTTATAGTGTGCGGAGTGTAGCATCGTGGTGAACGTAACAACATAATGGCACAACGACGCCATTTGGACCCCGTTTTGCAGGGTAAAATACTCGGCCGCCTGGAAGCAGGCCAGACACAGAACCAAATCACCGTATCCATGAATGTGCCACAAAGTGTCATTTCCAGGCTTTGGAAACGATTTCGAGACACAGGAGATGTTAGTCGTAGGCCAGTACCAGGTCGACCAACAGTAACCACCCCATAGCTGGACCGATATCTGGCTTAATCACCCAACGAAATCTGAGTGCACCTGCAAGACAATTGTCGGCGGAGCTTATAGCCGTCTCAGAGGTTGACGTTTCCCGGCAAACTTTGTACCGGAGACTCAGAACATCAGGGCTGTTTGCCAGACGTCCAACGGTGTGCGTCCCGCCTACTCCAGCACAGAGACGGTCCCGTTTACTGAGGAGCCGTCAACGTCGAAACCGGACCATGAATGAATGGAGACAACAAATACAGTGGCAATGATTATTTGATTTATTATTGCCAGAAGTAATATTTCAATCATTCAATTATTATTATCATCAAGTCCTCCCTTCAAAACTGTGTAAAAGGAGCCCGGTTTACGGGCACTAGCCTCTGATTCTTCCCGCATTCACCTTTTTCTAAGGTGCTAGCTATACTGTCACAGCATGAAATCGACTGCCACAAGAGCTCTTGGACCATCTGATAGAGAGCTTGCCACGTCGTGCAAAGCATGTGTGGCCGTTAGAGGTGACCATGTGCTCTTCACATATGAATCCCGCTTCAGTTTGCAGAACGATTCCCGTCACACATTAATCTGGAGAGAACCGGGTAGCCGATACAACCACAGGAACATCGTGGAACGGGACCAGTATGGTGATGGTGGCGTCATGGTGTGGGGCGGCATCATGTTTAATGGCCGTATGGACCAGCACATCTTCATGGCTGGTCCGACGAACACTGTGAATGCTCGGAGATATATGGATGAGGTACTGAGACCACATGTTCGACTCTTCAGAGGTGTGGTTGGTCCAGACGTCTTCTTAATGGACGATAAAGCCCAACCGCACTGCGCTGCTCTGGTGGATGAATTTCTTGCTGGGGACGACATTCATCGCATGAACTGGCCAGCGAGGTCTGAGGATCTGAATCCTATAGAACATGCCAGGGATGCAAAGGGGAGGCGAATTGCATGCCGTCAGCCTCCACCAAGGACTCTTCAAGACCTTCGCGTTGTCCTTTCGGAGGAATGGGATCGACTGCCACAAGAGCTGTTGGACCATCTGATAGAGAGCTTGCCACGTCGTGCGAAACATGTGTGGCCGTTAGAGGTGACCATATACTCTATTAACAGCATATTTTGTTGTGGAAGACATTGCCAAGTTTTGTTAGTTGTTGTCAAAGGTGTACCTTAGCTATCAGAACCTTTCTGACACTGTCTTTTTTGGACACATTGTGTGACATATGGTGTGTGATTCAGCTTCCGTTTGTTCAGCAATCCGTCTGACATTCCTATCAGGCGGTAGGGCCTCGTTTCGTGATTATGCTTAAAGTTTGGACACTACTGTAGGAAATACCTCAAAAACATCACCGTGACACCAGTGATTCACTGCATAAAAATGCAGATTACTGCTCAATTCAATATATCGCTGCGTAGTGCCCACAGTGATGCACACAAATATCGTATCATGACGACGATACAGCGTAGATTACTACTTCCACGTTTTTGTAATATCACGCACATCAAACACGTCCCTGCCCGGAGGGTTCACAAAATCTAGTGTGTCACGTCGTAGATGACGGAAGTAAGCTGTGACACCTTAAGTCAAGTACTTATTCAATAAATTCATATCGCATATCCGCGATGTTATACCTTTACCAGTTACGTAAAATAATTCCAAAAATTCCAAAATACAGCTTCTGAATAATTCCAATTATTCCCAAGTGTAATAAAAATACAGGATGCACAAAAATAAATCAGCAGGATACACAAGTCAAATAGAAGTGCTCCAAGAGTTGACACATCACTCAGGTGTATTCAGTGTTCTAAAGTGAGTTCTTAGCAATTAACAACACGCTGCTATCGATCTCCAAATCGAAGATGAGCAATCGGGCTCAACATATAATTTTGTCCAGGAGTGTTACTTACATATTATATTGTATATATTGTACCCGCCCAGTTATTGAACAAATTAGTGTTGACCGCCTGAAGAGTAACAAATAACAGTAAATCGTCTGTGATAGTACCAGTTGCGTATATAGAGTTCTGTTTCGGAGGGGGGTTGCTCGAACAACAGGGGTGGGGGTTCATTCCTCTCATTTCTACATTAATTTTTCTTTCACTTCCGGAAATTTCGGGGGTAATGATTGACCCCCAACACCCCTCCCCTATGCACTGTACCCATCTGACATTATATGGAGAACATGTGTTCGCATCCCGACAGCTCACGGTCTTTCGAGGTATGTTACGTCCCCCCACAATACGAACACACATTCAGGATCTGATGTCTACCAGGTGACTACTCTAATGGAAAAACAAACATATTCCTATAATACTGAATTTAATCTTAATAATCATGGCAAAACAAACAACAAAAACACAAATTACATATACATTTAATCCCACAACACAAATTAAAATGTGCAGCGCACAGATGATGATTCTACACAGTCACACAAACCCTAATCTGATTCACCTGCACTCCTCCGCCCTGATCCACTAATCCATCGATTAGCTCAAGTCAACACAATGATCTCATCAGGCATGCTGCAACACTCTTCCTACAACACATGTGAGTCTTGAAATATGTGTGTGCCTTACTGCAACCAAATCTATTCTGCACTTCCTAAAATATACTCTTGACATTGACGAAATATTCATAGTTTCTTTCAGATTGTTTAGCTTAATTAACATCAATCAATGCATCAACTCAAATCAAAGTACAACAATCACTAAATAAGCAAATTAACTTATATCACTCATTACCTTTAAATACAATTATTGTTGAGTTAATCATACTGTCCGTTATGCATCGGAACATTTATCATTACAAGTTATGATTCAACCATATTTATGATTGCAATCAATTGCTTTGCTTTGTGTTTGTGTAGTAATCGTCCTTCCTTCCCTTCTGTTTCAAACGAGATACAAGTACCATCTCCCTCCACAACAAAAGTAATTAATACTTAGCTTCACCATATGTCCTTTCTCCGGTCGTTATCAAGTCGTTAATAGTGTTACAATTGTGTCAAGCCGTAATTTTGTGCTACCCGTCCGCATAAATTATAATTAAGTGGGATTTTTCTTCTTAAAAGTGCATCAACAGGATTTAGCACAGTTATGATATTAGAATACATTAACTTGGCCAAATATTATGCTATCTCTTCGATCCTTCGAGATTTCTGCATACTCTAAATGCATACAATTGATTTATGCAATAATATCAATTATTATTTAATTATTTCAGGACATCAGTTTTTATCTTGCAATAGCGCACAACCAGTTTATAGCAGGTCAGTGGTCAGTCAGCTCCCCCGTCGTGCGAACAATCGGTTTGCCTGGCCCCGCTTCAAAAGAAGATGGTTGCCTAGCCTCTTACAGTATTGCTTTCTCATTCCAAACCAGCTGGTGCCCACATGACCCATTTTCACATTTGTAAACAAAGCCATCAATGTAACATACACACTATTTTCACGGGCAATCGAATATCTAAATATTTAACCTTCTATTTTAGGGTAATTACAATTGGCTCAATTAAGGCTCTCAATTAATATTCTTAGCAAGGGATGAATTTCTCATAGCTATGCCGTCCTGGGGAATAAGCTGTGGCTCTCGTTGCGTGCAAGTAGGGTGTCCAATCCTTTTCCCTCTCCACGATACGAAGATTTGCTGGCGTATTGCATGATCCCTCCACGATACATTGTCGCACCTCCCAGGGTGGATCAATTATTTAATTAGCTGACTTAAGGTGACACAGTTAATCCTTAGTCACTACGAGGACGCTAAATATGGGCATACAGACATCTCAACTGTCAAACGCTGTCACTATACATTGGTACGCTCTATGGCCGTACAATACTTACTGTATTATTCGAAAATTGGCTCACAAGATATCCTGACGTGCATGCTCATGGAATATTCCCTGCGTTTATCTACGTAAAACTTCTGGATTCTACGTTACCATCGCTCGCTTATAGCGTCTCAACAATCACATCTGTTAGATAATTCGGCTCATAAGACACTCCTATAACCTCCCTGATTAGATTATTATTTCATGGCTCTATATCGGCTCTATCATACTGGCATTATTACTGGCATTTACTTTTACTGGCATTTGTTACACTGGCAATTATTTTACTGGCAATTATTACACTGGAATATCTATAAACATCCCAATACATACATATTTCATTCTTCACATACAATACCACTTGTATTTTCTATCGGGGGCGTGGTGGCTCAGCGGTCTAGCTGTATGCCTCTCACCAAGGCGGTCCGGGTTCGATTCCCGGTCAATGCATGTGAGATTTTCGAAGTGAAATGCCATGTCCTGTGGTTCGGATTCCACGTAAAAAGGAGGTCCCGTGGCTCATGATCTCAAGATTAACGGTCACGTTAAACTACAAGCTTCCTTTTTTTATTTTCTATCGGACCTGACACAATTTAACGTTACCTGGCATAAACATGGCGAACAATCATGTTTGTTTCGACTTCGACCTCTTTATTATTATTATCAATTAACTTTACTGTTACATTGACCATTTTCTTACGCATTTCCTGTCGTAAGTAAAACATTCTAGACTTTCAAACTAGTTACTTCAATATGAGGAATGCAAACTCATACAATTCTTACTTCGAGTTCCCTATGGTACTTTTATACAATGACACGGACATATGGTGAGCTATACTATCATATTAACATACTGGAGTGTACTCACATTTCCTTCTGGGTGGCGTTATCCAATAGTACAGCATCATTCCCACCATCTTGCTTATATTACCATGGGATCGTTCATTTCACAATTAACACTTTCGGTGGTTTAAACACTTTTGATATCGCTTTAAATGGATACATTACACAACCACTAATTACACATTTTCACAGCAATTAAAATATATTATAATACAAACACTTGAACACAAAACTTTTATACACTGAATTTACACACAACGCTTCGCTGGGCTTCTCACTATTGCACGATCTCAGAGTTGCAGATGCTGCATTTCCCCTGACGTATCCTGGTTCTCAGTGAAAGTTTATCCCTAGTAGACGTGTACATCTCCTGTCTTCCTACGAGCGTATTCTCTACTGTGTGTGTTCCTTTCCTCCAGATCGCCTAGCGTTACAATCTAGCGTCTATTCTATGAATATTAATCACAAAACATGTGATACTGTCCTTACTCCCATGATATATCGTGTACTCGGATATGATACTATAACGATATATTACAGATCACTTCTTTCCTAGCGGTTAAGTCCATTGTCTACAGCGAGACTTCGCGACTTTCCTAGGTTATTACACATTACACTTGTGTACAATAAACTTGTTTATATGCACGTCGTTTACTGTGTGCGACTTTACTTGATAAACACTTATATTAGGCTTCATAATGCGCCTTCCATTGTCTTATTGTTCAGTTCTGACATCGACGACTTGCGTGTCCTCCGCGTGGGTGGTTTAACACGAACTCACATGCTCTCCGCATGAATAGTTTCCAACGAACTCGATGTGTCACCCGCATGGGTGGTTTCAAACGAACTGACGCTTCCCAGCTTCTCAGACCTGATAAAGGATCTTAGCAAAAATGTAGTTCCTCGTTGAAGCGGGAGCTTCCTTTTCCCTGGTATTGCACTTACCGATCTGGTAATGCATGATTCAGGAGCGTTTTTACCTGAAGGTCCCAATTCTTCCCTCGTGCTGGCAATTCGCTCGCTCAATTAATTATAATTAATTGTTTTTCTCAACGGCTTGCCCACGCTCTCCTCTGGTGATTCCCCTGTGAACCTCCGCTAATAGCCCTAAGACTGCTTTGGATGTGGTCCTCCGCTTCTTATGCTTTCTAGGCTTCGATTTAGGTGTTTAATCTCCCCTAAATTAGCTCCTTTGAATTTCCTGCACCTGGATGTTACTCTCATCCCATATGATTGTCTCGTTTGCGAGTAATTAATTAATTAATTTATCTTGGGTCTCTTCCCACTCCTCACACTCTGCTTTGTTCGGAGGTGGTTTTTGAGATGCTTCTGGAGCTCCCCATCCCACTGGACGCGTGGAAATAGTACGTCAGTGATGGATTAGGGACCGCCCCTTCAGCTGGCCGTATTTGTCAACTGTCAAACTGCCTCGAGTTCTTGACTTGGGCTACAGATTTTGTATGGTAGTCCACTGATCATACAATCTTTTTCCTTAAAAAATGCTTATAATTCCTTTCCCATACTCGGAATTAAGCTGCAATTACCTCAGTAATTATTGTTTTAATTATGTATCGGGTTCCATGTGGCTGTTCCCCCTCAGAGATCATGGGTTCGGTCCTCTGTGAAATCATGGACATGATTCCTCCTTCTCAGAGTACCAGGTTCATCGCCAGTCAGCATCCATACCCTCGGGTACAGTACGCCACTGGATAAAACAATTAACGGTGAAATTCACGACTCTCGAAAATGTACCCTCGAAGTATCGGAGAAGCTTGGCATTCTTGACTACTTCCTTCTTACCCTCAGTGCATTTATACTGACCGTGGCACGAAATAAACCCCTGTGGCACGTATTTGGTTTCGCACTAAGTATTGTTTCGCGTCGCTTTTCACTACGTTTTTGTGCTTTGTATTAAGTTTTGCTTCGATTGTAATTTTAACTAGTGGAACTCTCGCGTGTATAAACCACCCGCCCAGCTTCATGTTATGTGGGCTTGACGCGACACAGTCCTGGCAGGGGCTATCGCCTTGTTTATTTTTTTGAACGTAGGTATACTTTAAAATCAATATACTTATATATATATATATATTGTACCCGTTCGTCCTGGGGATGCGATGACCCATCTGCTATTACATCGCATTCCTGGATTTCCAGGACAGAGCGGAGTTAAATGAACCTCTAGTCAAATAAGGAATGTGTCGGAAATTCAGTTGAAATATCTCAAAAGCAGAGGGTAACACGAGATAAAGTATCTCCAGGATCGTTACGGGTTTACATTTAATTTAAAAAATACAAATACCAATGGGCGCCATCAACTGAATCCCTAGCAAACCACATCCTTCCTGGTTAAGCCTTAATTAAGACAAGGAAAGAAGTAGGAAAATCACATCATCCTCAGATCACAACTAAGATAAAAACAAATTTATTCAACTTTGATAGTCAGACAGACATATTAAACACTCATCCTACCTAAGAGCATGGTCGAATGCCAACGTTAAATTGTCATTGTCCAGAAAATCGAACCATCTCCATTCTACTCAGAGTGTATTTAATCCACATGAAATAGGAAACATTTCTAAAGTTCTCTTGGGTTCTCAGGATCACCGTAGCACTATGTCTTTGCGTCACTGACATTCGTGATAACTGAGACCTAATTTCTCTTTAAATTAACATCATGAATGTGGATGTATAAAATATTATTAATCTGTCTAAACACACATATTATAAACACATATTTTAAATATCACATAATTTATGGCTTGCATGGCATTATTCAAATGCTGAATATGTTAGTAAAATGCTCCTAAACATCGAATAACTAATTTACACTATTTACACTGTCATTAATCATTGCTTATTTGTGAATCACGGAAAATCCACTGTTCATTGGTTATAATCATCATCATCATCATCAAAATTAAATATTTAATTCATCAACACAAGTTGCAATTCTTCAAATCATTTCTCAATTAAATTTATTTAAATTCATTTAAATTTATTAATCATCAGCTTCTTTATTTAATTATCACCTTCCAATTCAGTTATTCATCATCTATTCAATCATCTATTAATTTATTTAAATCAGCTTATTTATTCAATCTTTAATTCATCCATTTATTTAATTCATTGATCTATTCCAAAATTTAATTTATCAATTTATTTAAATTTTATTCATCTGGTTATTTAGATTTTTATTATTTCATCTAGTCATTCTGATTTTTATTTCATTAGGTCAGATCATTAATATGCTTAAATTTCAGATTATTATTTCATTAATTATTATTATCAGAAAATCTTGTATTATCAACATTATTTATTTGTTTAATTTCCTAACAAATTGTTTAATATGGGTTATAGAACGTTGTCTTACAGTTTTATCACTTCCAAGTTATATCTCGTATTCAATTATCATGCCAAAAAATATTATTGCCTTCACAAATTCACGTTGGATCTCACTATCCACAACTACATTATATATTTTCACTTTATCAAATATCACATTTGAATACCACAATTATTCCACAAAACTCCATAAATATTCAGCGCACAGCATGAATCTCAAAATTATGCTAGACTGGGTTCGACAACCTCATGTCTGCTTCAAAATACATTAGCAATATTGCAACTTCCACTTGGCAACTTCCACAAAATGCCTATCACAAACTTCACTTAATCACGTTGCATGATCTACAAAAATACATAACTGGCTTCAAATTATCAACGCACACAATCTCCAATAACTGTAATTAATCTGATCACATCTAGACAACTTCTTAAACAATTAGGAAAAATATTACCTTAGTAATCGTAATCAAATTCAAGATCTGCTTTCAAATAACATAAATTCTCTTAAAATTCTCATAATTCACTTCACAGAAAAACACCAATGTGCTATAATCTCTCACATCGAAATATGCAATACTGATCTGCCTTAAAATAAATCTGACCATTAATGATTCATCTTATAAGATTCAATTACTTTAAATCCTTCTCAAAGGTATCAAATTCAATCATAAAAGTTATCAAAAGCATCAGCTGTAACAGCTGTTAACTGAAAGTACTCTCAAAAGAGTATAGCAACAAAATATTGGATTGGCAAACAAGAATTACAAAATGTAACCCTGCTGACATGTATTTTTGATTTATTTAACAAAATTCGACTGATATGTGACTAGTAGTTCCTTGTTTGATCCTCTTACAATCTCAAGTACACTCGGATGATAAAAATGAGTTCCTCAATGGCAAGTAAGATGAGTAACCACCACACGATCGTATAAATACGAAAGGCCTTGCCCCGTCGACTAACATGATAATGCCCTGAACGATGTGTAAAGATGTGTACCACCACGCAATCGTATAAATACGAAAGGCCCCATCTCGTCGTCTCATGAGTGAATGTACCAGATTGGAATCAACAAGTCTCTAGTTGTCACATAAAAGCGATATTCATTCACTTGAGTGAATAACATCTTAATATCTCCAAACAATCCAATGGAAAAATCCCTACTGATGAATAATACACACTCGCTAGTATGCAATGAACTGACGAAGTGATTTAAATAATCCAATTGCAGATCACGAGTTCGAAATACTCGCCACAAAAAAATTTAACTATCCAGGAAAACTATCCGTACTGGAAAATGTCTAAAAGACCAAACATCTGCTTAATAATGCCAACCAATGGTGAGAATGTCGTATAATGGTGCCTGCCATATCATACGGTAATGCCATATTCTAGCAGAATTTGGACACATAATGTCTAAGCCATGTCTAAATAATTGTAGAACTCCTACTAGAAAAATATATACATGTATGCCCAGTGTTCATGAAAATATCATATTAGAAAGTCATAACTCTTACAGTACCTTCTCATATCAGCTGTTATTATATTTCAAAGATCGTCGATTATTCTTATGTGTAATAAATTTCTCGAAAGATCGACGTGAATATCGTTTCACCCACGCAATAACGATCGCCTTCATATCCCAAGTGAATCAGCTGTTAGACCTCCTCTTCCTCAGGAATCGAATCCATCGCTCCATGGTGCCATCGCGTCTCTGTCTTCGTTTACTCCGACATGATGAACTGCATGTTATCCATAATGGATACTGTCCAAATCCTTACGTAAAAGTTCATAAAAGCAGCGTACCCCATGTTCCTCTTCTATGTTACGCCACTGTCCCATGTAATGTTCGGTTTGCTTGTTAAAAGTTCAATCTCCACAGCGGTTAAGTCTCACTTGTAGAAAATAAATTTTATTTATGAGAGTGTATAAGTTTTTGAAACACCCTGTAGCTGTGTTTGTACTCGATATTTTATGATAACTCATGAAAAAGAATTCTATTAATGCACATGCCAATGTTCATAAGTGCATATAATTGTAACAGTTCGTTTGCTTAAAAGCGTTAATGTTGTTTGGACCCCATGGTCGCTCTACATATTCCGTTATGAAATGCATAGTCGTAATGTAATTTGAATATCTAAGTTCATAATTGCAGTACTGTATATTGTAACTATCTGCCTGCACAATTCTATTACTGAATACAAGTCCCAACTCAATGTTGTAACTGAATGTTGAAATGAAGTTCAGCTTCGTTAATGTTGCCTGCGTATTAAAGTCGGAACTAGCCCGCTCTGATCTACTGCATTGTTCCAGAATGAACTATGCTTAAAGCCGGCCTCGCCATGCCGCTTTGCTATACTGTTCTGCGTTATAAAATGCAGCTCGAAATAAAGTTCTCAAACTCGTATTACAATGCTGTTCTGAACCCCGGCCTTTCTCCTCCGTACACGGCCCGTACAGCCTGCCGCTTAACCGATCTTCTCGCCGTCTGCCCTGCGTTGCTCGCCTTGGCTCAATGACCTACTTCCTGCTCTCTGCTTGGTTAAGTAATACTGTCGCCTTCGCTTTACGTAACCAGTGCTGTTCACCGCTCGACTTTACCGTACGCTCTGCGCATGTGTACCACTTCAGCTCGCTGGCTGAACTCGACTGACTTCTCTAAACTGCATTGACCAGCTCCTACCTGGCGCGGTCACGTGATTCTCTCCCACTTTCTGCTGTCGTGCGTCACAAATATAATCTCGACCACCTTCATCTCGGCTATTAAGTTGTACAATAACTTAAGGGATTATCTGTCTTTCTTCAAGTTATTATCATATATAATGCTTGTTATTTCTTCTCTTCTGAGATGATTAAATATACTGTTCTATAAAGATCTTAATAAAACTTTAATATTCCTCCCATAATTCCATCTACTTGACTGGCAGTGCCTTCTTGATCCTTGGCCTTCTACGTCATTTTCTAGCATTCCCTCTACTCGATGTGAGCGCTATCTTTACAACTTTTCCCATAAATCTCAACAACGGCTTAATGTCAGCTGGCGTAGCCGATAGCCTCAACTGGGTATCGGGTACAATATATATATATACAGTATATAACCGTTTATTTTTCAGGTACGGTAATCCAAGAATTTTCCTGCACTATTGAGACAAGTTGGAAGTGTTTGGCACAAACCGCACCATCTAACTCCCTCTGGTTTAAGAGCTCGCGGTTTGTGAAACATGCACCTTAGCATTATATATATATAAAAACTGGAGCTGTTTGGTTTCTACCAAGATGCCTCAAGACCCAGCATACCCCTGAATCCTTGTTAGGACATTTCATTTGCATACATTTTTGTGGAACACATTTGAAATTAAGCTGTATTATTTTCATAACAGAAATGTCAGGTGTTAACATTCTTGTAGATATTGTGCTGCAATATGGACACAGAGTCAACAACGAGGTTTACAGAAGGAGTGATGATGATTATTTTTTTGCAAGAGTGATCAGGTGATTCCTCTCTAAGCCGAACTTCTGGAACAGTTCCACAACTTCACGATAGATAATGCACCTGCCACCAAATAACATTTATCTCTCTTTGGTCAATGTAAGTGACATGTCTTCGACCCTTATATTAGACAGTTTGTTGTGCAAACATGCGCGCGCCGATCAAGATGGATGTCTTTCGCTGATTTCTTGCCTGTGTTATGGAAGAAATACTGTAATTCCTGTCAACTCCTGCATAACTCACTTACAAAATGTTAAAAGTTAATAATACTCCTTGATAAAACAATATTTCAGTGGTAAAAAATTAGCTGACGAGAGGTGCGATCGATCCTGGACTCCTGTGATCCAGAGTCACTTACCTTAATCGTGCGCTATTGGTACACGTCTCTGTATTCGTTGGTGAACCTACTTACTATCTCGATAACCCACTGTCTGGAGAAAATAGTCCTTCATTTCATAAACAAAAAATATCAATTTTGCACATTGGTATACGTAGGCAACGAACTGTTACTATAGGTTTTTGTCAGGAATTGGCCGATGTCCATCTTCAAATACACGGAAGCTTTATAAATAGGCGCGTACAGTTATTTAATGAGTAGAGGCTCGGCCTTGTTTGGTTGGCAACAGTCAAATGTTTTTGAGCGCAAGGTAAATATTTAATCATGAAAATAAAAATACTTCCGTTGACTATTCAAAAAATGCAAGATTTTTCCCGTACTATTGAGACGATTTGGAAGATTTTGGTACAAACCACACCTTCTAACTCCCCCTGGCTTAAGAACTTGAGATTTGTGAATCATAAACCTTAGCGTTTGATATATACATAGATAGATAGATCGATAGATAGATAGATACTCACGCCGACAATCAATATCACTTCGCACCCGAATATCACGCTCGCGGCAAAATTAAAATGTTTACACGCCCACAGCAATGCATTTCGTTTCACATGCCAGCCCAGATTTAATTTCAGACACGAAATGAAAATATGTTATATGCATTTAAAATTCACACCGGGTACGAAACTAAATGCCATTAGGGAATTTTGTGTCATACCAGGAGCGAAATTAACTGTCGTTAAAAAGTTCATCTCGCGCTGGGAGCGTAATTTTAAGACTGTAACGATTTTTATATAACGAATCTTATTTTTCCCCAGCTCTGTTAAGAAAATAAATCTGGTCTGAGGGCTGGAACGGAGTCCACTCAGCCTTGCGAGGTAAAACTGAGGAGAGGCGGGTTCGATTCCCACCTCTGTTATGAATTATTTTATTTCGCGCCGGGAGCGAAATTTAAAGTCTAGTGAATATTCTTCAGCGCCGGGAGCGAAATTTAATGTCTGTAAAGAATTTCATTTCGCGCCGGGAGCTAAATTAAAAGTCTATATTGAATTTTATTTTGCGCCGGGAGCGAAATTAAAAGTCTGTAACGAATATTAGACTACTTCGCGCTGGGAGGAAAATTAAAAGTCTGTAACGAATTTCATTACGCGCCGGGAGGGAAATTTTATTTCATTGAACAAATTCATTTCGCGACGCAAGATTAAATTGATAATAGATTTCATTTCGCATGCCAGCCCTGCACTAAACTCCCTTATTCTTTGAACAGTCTACCTCGTTTCGTAGTGGCTAGCACTCTTGGCTGTCACCGAGGAGACCCGGGTTTGATTCCCAGCTCTGTTAAGAAAATAAATCTGGTCTGAGGGCTGGAACGGAGTCCACTCAGCCTTGTGAGGTAAAACTGAGGAGAGGCGGGTTCGATTCCCACCTCAGCCATCCATGAAGGGGATTTCCTTTGTTTCTCCATTTCTACTCCAGGAGAATGCTAGGATGGTTCCTAAATTAAAGTCACGGCTGCCACCTTCCCAATCCTCATCTGAATCACAACTAAACACACTAATACAGATATCACAAAGAAAAAGGTTGTCAGACAATTTCCACACATACCAAAGTACACGGGGCTACATGACCACGATGTCGCAAAGCTCTTAAATGAATCAACAACAATTCTTTTCTCGACAAACATGAGATGGCTGCAGGTTATTAAGCATTAAATAATACTGTAACCTACGAAAATAAATCAAAATAAAATGTTACATTTGTATTACGGCAATAATTTTCATTCCCATTTTATATGCATTCCAGACAAATGAAAATGTATTAGTTTTATTATCATTAGTAGTAGTACCGTATTAGGATTATTATTATCTCTACTTAGTATAAACCTAAGCCCCCGATTCTTGGATGTTACGGGTAAACTCGAGAACCACTGGATGGATTTTGATGCGGTTTCACCATTCTGTAAAGGATATCTCGAGGATGATTTCTGAAGAAAATTATTTATTTATGATCAAAGGAAGCCGAGTAGTAACGATTTCAGTGGAAAAGTCGAAAACAAACCTGGCGACCGAGCGCTGTGTATGCTTACGCTGGGCAAACCATTAAAAATATCTAAATACTATGAGTGTAAGAATTGTTCAGCATGAAAAGTTCTACAAAAAAGTCCGCGAGAGCATATGTCTATCTTCAATACATCGCCCACTATAAGTGTTTTTACGTCTTAATTTCTTCCAACCATGCCCATTCAACTACTGAGGCGACAGTTTACGAGCTAGCTAAGGGCGAGTCTCTCATCCCTGTTACAGCCTAGCTAGCGGGCGAACCTATTGCCCCAGATACAGCCAGCAGCAAACCGTCGAGTCGTGTTGAGTTAAGACTTCTGAGAAGGGTGGTTGTGTTTGGAGTTTCCCTGGAAGTGCAACTCGGGTTTTCTTCATTTCGCCTGTGAAACACAGTCAAGTTAAGATTGGACGGAAGGGGGATTTGAGTTTCATTCACCTCGCCATTCCCTGGAAGTGCAACTCTCATTTCGCCTGTGAACATTTCGTTCCGCAAAATTCACAGTCAATTTAAGGTTGGATGGAAGGGGGATTATATTATATTAAATTATACTGATTGGCGTATAATCTCTCCTTAGAATAAAACAAACTCCCCGATTCTTGGATGTCACGGGTAACCTCGAGGACCACTGCATGGATTTTGATGCGGTTTTCACCATTCTGTAAAGGATACCTCGAGGATGGTCTCTGTAGAAAATAATTTATTTATGATCAAAGGAAGCCAAGCAGTAACGATTTCAGAGAAAAAGTCGAAAAAAAATCCTGGCGTCCGTGCGCTTTTTAAGCTTACGCTGGGCAAACCGTTAAAAATATCACTATACAATGAGTGTAAGAATTGTTTAGCATGAAAAGTTCTACAAAAACGTACGGGAGAGCACATCTCTATATTCAACATATCGTCCACTATAAGTTTTTTTTAGATTGGACGGAAAGGGGATTTGTGTTTCATGCACCTCGCCATTCTGAAATTACGTCTGACAAGAATTTGTTGCACATGCATCTCCATGATAATATAGTTAATAGTCCAGTCAGTGATTTTAACCCATCATGCCGAGACGTAAAACGGATATAGATCGTAGTTCTTTGACATCGGAAAGAAGCGCTTAACACGTAATGAATTCACAACTGTTCCCGGGCGAAGCCGGGCAGGATTGCTAGTTATTAATATTACAGTAAAACCTGCCTAAAGCGAACGCAATCGTTCCGGATTTATTTTTCCGTTTTCACAGGATTCCGTTTTACAAAGGTTGAGTGTTAATCAGACAAAATACACTACAAAGAAATACTGTAATATCGCACATAATTACAATGAAGTATTAATTTAAAATATAGGTCTGTAAATAAAAAAGAAAATAGGTTCACATGTATTACACTGTATTTTCAACTTACGTACAAACATTCCAGTTTCTCTGTTCGTTTCTTTGTTTCCATATGTATTTCAAAGTGCATTGTCGTGACTTCCTTACAAGAAAACGTTGTATGATCTCCTTTGCATCCTGCATTTACTCCAGGAGTTCTGGAACATTATTGGAAGCAGCAAATTCCAGAAGGCCTCTCACAACAGATATTGCTTCTCCAAATGTTTGTATTTTTAGCTCCCTTTCGTTGCCCTCATCATCATGGTTCATTTCTTCCATGACTTACAACCTGCTGTTTTCGGCAACAATATCAGCTGCACTTTAGATGACTTCAGTCGTTAATGATTCCTAGAGCTGTGCAAGTACAGTCACGCTCAAAATTTATTACTTTAGATAGGTTTGTATTATGGATAATTTAATCCGTCTTAGTCAGGTTATTTACGCCTACAGTTCCAGAAATTATTTCCGTTTCCGCGTTAGGCATTTTTTCCGGTTACAGTGTCATTTTACATAGGAAATACATCCATTCCGATTTTTTCCCCGTTCGTCCAGGTTTCCGGTTTATAAAGGATCCGGTTTAGGCAGGTTTTACTGCACAATTATTATTATTTCTGTAGAAACAATATACTGTACAGGTTATTGAATAGAACAAGAAGTTGCTTACTAGTTACATTTAACCATCGGAAATCAAGTTTAAGTTGATGGTCAAATATTTGTCATTTTTAGCCTATTTTCATTTATGAAAAAAATAGGCGTATGAGATCACCTTTTGTCCGTGCGTATGTGTGTGTGTGTGCGCGTATGTGTGTGTGTCCCTAATGAAATCTAAACGGCTAGAGCGATTTCAATGAAACTCAGTTAGGACGTAGAGGTCTACTATTTTGTCCGACCCCCAGCGTACCCTATAAAATTCATTACGTCTCACCAATCCAACAAGGCGGATGTGCGGAATATTTCACCAACATTCTATATCACCGAAACGATTAATGATATCACCCTGAATTTTTTTATGGTGATGAAGGGCACTACTTAAAGTACACCTATGTGTCTTTTAAAAATCTGTTATGTACAAAACGAACATGACGGCCAAGCAAATTTGAAACATTTAAATAGATTTTTCTCGCGATATGACCATCCGAGCACAGTGGAACATGGTACAGCTAATGTTGATACACATTTCAATGCACTGACATCTAATTAAGTTCAATTGTTTGCATGACCTAAGGATGGCGGCTGTGTGAAATTTTAAAATTAAGTTTCTATTTCTTGTGTCCTAATCATACGATCGAAGTCAAAGTTTGGTAATTAATATCTACTAATCTATAACAGCAATCAGACTGAACTTTTGTATGTTAATAAAAGCTATGATCATAAGTTCACCTATGGAACTTGCAGTATCCTGGTGAGCACAAATCCAACATGGCGGCGACGCGAAATTCAAATATTTAAATGGATGTTTCTCGCGATTTAACTATCCGAGCGCAGTGAAATTTGGTATGGTAATTGCTTATACAAATTTCAATCCACTGGCTTCTAATTTATTTTAATTGTTTTCATAACCTCAAGATGGAGGCTGTGGGAAATTTTAAAATCTCCGTTTTTATTGATTGTGTCCTAATCTTGCAATTGAACAAACCTACTCAATAATCATCATCTAATAGTACATAACTCTATGGCCTACATATATAAAAATCCAACATGGCGACCATACGAAATATTTAGATGGTGCTCAATATCTACGAATCTATTATATTACAGCAATAAAACTGAAATTTTGTATGTTGATAGAGGCAATTAATATAAGTAGGATATATAAAACTAGGCTATATAATTCTTTACGGAACTGAAAAAATGAAAATCCACAGCCTGTTTCCAGTCGTCCGACCGGGAATGGAATGAATGAACCCCCCCCCCCCCCCCCCGATCTAGCGACGAGAATATGAACTGTACCGGCTGCCGAAGCCTGTCGCACACCTCAGGGGCAATGATTAAATGAATGACAGATGAAATGAAATGATAGTAGAAAGTGTTGCTGGAATGAAAGTTTGAAAGGGAAAACCGGAGTACCTGGACAAAAACCTGTCTGCCTCTGCTTTGTTCTGCACAAATCACACATGGAATGACCAGGATTTGAACCACGGACCCAGCGGTGAGAGGCCGGCGTGCTGCCGCCTAAGCCACGGAGGCTTTGTTTACGGAACTATTTAGTTATTAATCCCAAATCTTTTCTTCGCATATTTTAGGGTATCGTATTGATAATTTTAGGTGATTTGTAAGGTAATCAATATCCGCCCAACACTTATTAGGTCACCGTCAAAAGCCACGCCCATGACCGGACTCGAACCGGTATCAGGCGCATTGTACGTTTACCAGTCTTCTACCTTAGCCCTGAGCTACGTCTGCCGGCTTCTATATTAATAATCATTACACGGTTAAGTCCTGTTCTCGCTCATGCCTCATTTATTACTAGCTGGGCAGTACCGATGAATCATGGCTTCAAAACAAGCAAAAACAGAAACAAATTGGGCATAGTGGAATGAATGTTTCCAGTGATTCTAGAATTCCAAAACAATAGTTTATGTCTAAGGAGTTAAATTAATACGAGGGGTGCTGCAATAAAATGCCACTTTCCTGATCATCGTTCGTTAACTTGCTCTGGTTGCGTTAGGCTAGTGTTAGTGGCAAATCTCTTCCATTTCTCACAAGGAGTGGTTAGCTGCACCGTTTCTGACCGTGGTGTTGTCTCTGGAGTTTCCACTTGGTGGCGTCTAGTAGCTAAGTTCTGAACTGGGCCTAGTAGTCGTTGACGGTGGCGTTTAGCGGCAAAAGAAGGAACTATTTGATAAATTCCAAGTTGCAGTCCTTACTTGAATTAATAAACAGATACACACACTAATACAGCCATCACAATTAACAACGGTTATTAGACAGATTCTACACACACCCAAAGTACACGGGGCTACATGACCGCGTTGTCGCAGCCCCTAAACTGAGGAAGCAACCAACCAGTTTCCACTTGCACTCAAGGCAAGTCCTCAAGGCACCTTGTCTAATCTTAGGGTCGCATTATTTTAGTTACGCACACAAAAGACATGAAGCCTCCGTGGCTTAGGCGGCAGCACGCCGGCCTCTCACCGCTGGGTCTGTGGTTCAAATCCCGGTCACTCCATGTGAGATCTGTGCTGGACAAAACGGAGGCAGACAGGTTTTTCTCCGGGTACTTCGGTTTTCCCTGTCAACATTTCATTCCAGCAACACTCTCCGCTATCATTTCATTTCATCTGTCATTCATTTAATCATTGCCCCAGAAGAGTGCGTCAGGCCTCGGCAGCCGGCACAGTTCTTATCCTCGCCGCTAGATGGGGGCTTCATTCATTCCATTCCTGACCCGGTCGGAGACTGGAAGCAGGCTGTGGATTTTCATTTTCACACAAAAGACATCATAATGACACCCTAATACTACTATACATATGGTTGATGACCAATAGCCCCCAGTAAAATAATGCAACACGTTTGTTCTTTGTACCTGTATGCGCAACCCAGACGATGCAGGATTTCTATGAATACATAATGCTGTCTCCGTTCTTGAACTAGGTGATATATAACCCCTGGCAATACAGTCCATGGAGGGTGACGCGTGGTCAGCGCATAGGGCCCCTTGACCGTTTATTTTGGATTTCGTGACCGGGGCGCTGCCTCACTGTCAGACAGCTACGCAATTGTCCTCACGAGGCAGAGTGCACCCCGTCAGTTCACGTCAGTTTCTAAAATCACTAACGGAGCCAGGAATCGAACCCGGGGCCTCCGGGTGAGAGGCAAGTGCGCTACCCCATCACCACGGCTTAGACTAGGCGAGCCAATACCAAATCCTTGACTACAGACCTTCTCTCTCTAGTGCCCGTCACTCAGAACTCACCGATTTATTTACCTGTTGTGTCCCACTCCCACCTAAATAAACTACACTGACAACGTCACTAGCAGGGTTATTATTTACTATAACGATAAAGTAAGTTAACTGTTATTCAGCATTGGTTTCGTCAGTGCAAATTTTATGTGTTTTTGGTTTGAACAGTCATTATTATTATTATTATTATTATTATTATTATTATTATTATTATTATTATTATTATCATCATTATCATTATTATTATACTGGGACTTGACTGCGCAGAGGCATAGCTATTGACCTTGTAACTCAGTGCCAGCGGCGACCGAGGTTCGAAGTTGGACACCCGCAAGTTGGCGTCAAGAAGGGCACATGATATTAATCCCTTATCTTCACTTCAACAACCGCAAATAACAAGGTTAAGCTTAAGATAATTTATCATTACTATTACACCAAGTAGCCTAAGTTTATGTTTTTCTTAACAATGATTAACTAAAAACCCATTGGCTTGTAGGGAAATTGTCTTCTTTTAAAAACTACAGATCGCAGTGGCATTCTTTATAACCAATTATATGTATTCGTGGTAGCAATAGAGAAAATTCAAGTCATGAACCCCCAGAATAGTCAGGTTCCAGGTGGTAGTTTAGGTGATAATTGTTTGGAGACCACCAAAGCTAATGGTTTTATTACAACTTGCGATGAGTTTAGACAGGACGTGCAGTATGATAACCCTACTCAGATTCGATACTGCCGTTTCCCATTTTATCTTCCTTTACGCTATACACTATAGTCCTTTAGAAGTGGCACAATTAAAATTCTGCAAACCAGTAACATTATCGCAATTCACGAGAAATATTCATAACTTATGCAATGTTTGAACAATTCAAACTGCCACATTTCGGGATATAAATGAAGATTTTGCAGAACTGGTGGATATTGCTGACCCTGACTCAGATATAATAATGTATCTAAGGCTGAATGGGTGGTGTCATGAAGTAGCGATGCTTGCTGCTGCTGTTGCTGCTGCTGTTGCTGTTGATGATGGTGATAATGATGATATTCGACAGTTCCTAATTTCCTTGACGTTGAATATCGCCCAGTGGATGAGAAAATAGGTTATATTTCATAAATTTCTTTGCACGGCCCATCGCTCAAGTCACGTGAGCTCTTCGGTTCAACATGCTGCGTGATAAATGACGCAGAGGTTATGGCAGTGATTTATCAGTACGTTCGTTGTTTCGACAGCTTAAGCACTTCTGAAATTATATGAAGAGCTTTATTCCCTACAATGGATGGCAAATACAGTCCCGTGAAAACTATGGGTTATATAATTATAGTGTATAAACCAATAACTGAAAATAACCAAACGTGTACGGATGAGTGACAGTAAGCGGGAATCAGAGTTTTAGACGTTTTCTAGTAGCACTCTCTCGTCCAGATAGTTTCAACTCCATACAAGTGCCCTTGCTGATATCAGGCGTGGATTTTGACCGTAAAACTCAACCGTAACATTAGAAATCCATCGAATATCATCTCGAACTTCGTTGAAACGGGAATAACAATGGGTAGACATTAGGGGTGGGTCCTCGATACTTTCGATACCTCGATACTCTCTAACCTTGCATGGTATCGACATCGAGCGATACTTCAGAAATCTTGCTCGATTCTTTCTTATATACTTAGGTAGTTCTGAAGTTTTTACTTTAAAATAATAAGATATTATTGCAACAAGTAGCAAATTTTGAAGTGGTCGCAAGGCCCAAATCTCTCTTGAACGTCTTCCTTGAACCACACAATCGCAGGTGGATTGACGGTGAAAATCTGCAATATCAGTAGCAGATTGCTTGTAGTAAGATGTTGACTACTAAATTAACAGTGTTAATATTGCCCTGTATATGATCGAAACGTAAAGAGTAGAACTAAAGACAGAGATAGGGTCAGGAAGAACCTTCTTTCAATTCCTGCTCATTCACCGCACACCGTCTTTAGAAATATTTCTGACCTACCACAAACGCTGGAGAGAGGTTTTCTGAGCCTAAGTTTCCGCTTGACGTCATGTAGCCAAATAGAACGTGACTAATTGCATGTTGAGTTGGATTTTCTAGGACGTGCTTCTGTCTGATTTTGTAAGAGTAGAAATTACTTTCGTCATGTTAGGGGGAAAATGAAATTTTGTCTACAAGAAGTTTTGACAAATCAAATTAGAGCTTTTTTGGTAAAAAGCACGTCACGTAATTATTGGTGTATTATTCTATCGTAGGCAATCTTCAGTATTTCGGTATGATTATAAAATAAGTAAATAGATGCCGGCAGTCAGTTGCTACCTCCACGTGACAGAAGACTGTTTGTTATGTTGAATCAATATCATCAATACAGTATTATTGATTATATATATTTTGTACTGCAATGAGAGTGAAGTGTGGAACTATTTTCAAATAGTCGCTCATAGTGATAATCGCAACATTTGCTGCATTTGTAAAAATAGTTTTTCGCATGGAAGACAATTACCAGAAAATTCGCAACAATGATATGTAACGATAACCAACCTTTCAGCGCTATTGAGGATGAACGATATAGTGAGATGATTAAACACCTTGAACCTCGATATACCATGCCTACTCGTAAGCACATATCTAACCAAATCATCCAAGAACTATACGAAAAAGTAGAGAGAAGAGTAACAAATGAGGTACAAAATGCGAATAACTTAACTGTTATGACGGATATGTGGACATCAATAGCATGCGACGATTAAATTAGTGTCACCGTTCAATTTGTGGACGTGGTCTATAACCTCAAAATATCTTTGCACTCAAGGGATACTATTTGAATAAGTGGTCACACTGGTGAAACTATTGCCATATTTTTGAAAAATTTTAGGAGCTTGAGGATAAATTGATAAAATATTTGCCGTTCGTAATAATGGTCACAATATTGTAAATGGTATGACGTCGGGAAAATTTCGTCACCTGTTGAGTCTAGCTCAAACATTCCAACTTGTTTTGAAGCATAGACTTTTCACTTCAAAAATATTCAGTCTCATTTCTTCAAGCAGGAAACTAGTTGGGAGTTCAAAACACTCATCAAAATCCACCAAGATTCTGAAAGCCACATAGAAGCATCTCTTTCTACCACAATATCGCTAGATCCAGGATGAACCTACGCGAAGGAATTCAACTCTGTATATGCTACAAAGACTTCAACAACAAAAGAGGGCCATAGCTTTTGCATCCTCTGATATTACCTTACCAATGAATCATACGGAGTCATTATCTTACTGATTGGAAAAATAAATATTTTCGATCAAGCAGCACTTGCCGTAAGTTAATCCTTAGTGTCAGTGTCCGAAATAATCCCCATTGTGAACAGCGTCATATCTGAACTGGAAAAGCCGTCATAAAGTGGACCGGGAATATTGTTTGACAATCATTAAAGACAAATAAATATATGTTCCATTGCAATGCTCTTGGACCCCCGCACAAAGGGACGAGTTTTTTGCAGTCCCAGTGCTCTAAATTATGCTAAAGGCCGATTGGTGGACCTTGCTAACGATCAGGAATGTCCTGGATCCAAAAATAATGAGGTACGATTTCTAATGTAATTCCGGTGGGAATAAGCATGACATACTAACGTACTCGTAAAAATCGACCATCCACGAATATTTCCTCTATAATAGTTTATATGCCACATGCTTCAACTGCCGACAAATTGCCAGGAATGTGATACCTATACCTATACCTATACCTATGCAAGAAAATAATTATGTGCCATATTCACTGCCAGTTAACAGTTCCCATGAAGAAATCACGGCATATATCTATGACGATTTGTCACCTCCTCTTTAGGGGACCAAGTACTCCCTATACGAACAATGTTAATTTAGTAAAACTTGGGGGAGCTCATCTTCCAAAGTATTGCAGATAGAGCAGTGAAATTTGATATTGTTGTAACAGTTGCCTTTATCTCTGTGTTAAATGCATTTTAAACAAAATTAGTTCATCCATTTTATTTTATATTTTACTTTTTTCATGTAAGTAAAAAAAACTAATTTTTTTCTTGCACATGAATTTTTTATGAGCAAAGTATGAATTAGTTTATAATGAATTTGTGTTTAACATGGAGATCAGTGTTAGTTTCAAAAGTGGTATTAGTTTTACCCTTGTATCTTTCGTAGTTTCCAAGATGAGCACCCCACACCAAAAAAAAAAATAATGTTTCCAGATATTTAACTTCAAAGTTAAGTTAGAAAAGAACATGTGCTTTTTGTGGTTTAGAACTTTCCAGCTCCATACTCTGGATCATCCATATCTTCCTTCCTCCGTTTGGCTCCTCTCCTTTTCTTTCTTGCTAATTTGGTCATCTGTTGTGCCTGTCGATCAGCATTTTTCACACGCACGTCATCCATTTTCTGAAGCTGATGTATGGTGTTTAGGCCTGGTTCAATCCCTAGGTGGGCAAGCACTTGTGCTTTTCCAATGTTTCCCATGTTGAAGCACAGAACACTTTCCAGCACCCCAATTTTAAGGGTATCATACCCAACAAACATATTCTTGGGTATAATAGTCCATATAATGTTGTTAAACGACTCATTCGGGTTCTGGGTTTTGCCATGTAAGCATTTTCTTAGCAGGTCTGGTTGAGCCAAATCCCGATATATGGGTTTTATGGCATGTAAAATAGGTTCAGGAAGGCCATGGTGCTTGTAGTTTGCCCTTTCAGAAGAATTATACTTACACCATGAATCTGTTGGGCAGAGTCCATGTTGAGGTTGATTGTCTGTCGAGAGCTTATGAAAATATGTGCACCACACTGCTTTTCTCATCTTTTCCAAGTCATGCACATTTTCTCTTATCGATACTCCCTTTCACAATAATCACATTTTATACATATGACACTAGCAAGGCCCATTCGTTTGTCAGTGTCTTCATGCACAGATATGCAATCCACATGATTACAATACTTACACTCTACAAATTGTCTCAAAGCTTTAGACAGCAGTTCAATATCTACAAACTGAAAACCTGTGGTCACTTTATTTACATCTGTATTAATGTTGCCAAATTTATTAAACATAGATCTTGAAGAAGAAACTTTCCTCCTTGATGCACTTGTAGGACTATCTGTACAGTCAGAATGGACCCACTGTTGCTTGTAGGCCTAACCTCACTTTCAATATTATTTCCTTCACTGTTTCTTACACTTCCACTACCTGCACCACTACATTTATTACTTCTTAAAGATGTATTCTTGTTCTTATACTGATTTCCATGAGTTTTTCTTCGGCCAAATTTCTTAACATTACCCATTTTTCTCCGGCAAACAAGATAATATGGTTTGTATCAAAACAAATAACTCCCTGTGTTATGGATCAAAATAAACCAACTCCCTGTGTAAAAACAAAAGAAGGTGACATAAAGACAGTAGGACCAACTTCAGCTACGTTAATTCCTCTTTAAAACGAGGGTACGCACATCAATTTGACACAAAAAGTAACGGAATAGAAGTTGATAAAGTGAACTTCATATGAAAAGGGGCGTCACCAAGGTTACAAGCATGCACTAATTGTTAAAAATGAGACATTTCCAGATGGATTTAGGATATGAAACTCTAGAATTACATTTATTAGACATCCCTCAGCATGAAAGTGAAAAAAAATAAAAATAGAAAAATTCATCCCATTTAAGGGTACTTGGTTCCCTTTATAGTTCATTGGATTATTGGAAAAACAAATTCAAAATTTACGAAATTAAAAAAGAATAGCTGCTGTGAAATAATTGCGTATACCACCAGCAACAGTTTTCTCTGAAGGACTATATAGCACAGCAAGACTCATACATGACAGAAAAAGAAGTACACTTGATCCCGAAAGAGTTTGAACAAAAATTGTAAATTGTAAAAATACATTTTTATTTTAAAGTAGAGCTTAAAAATGATTACATTAAATATGTACACTTAATTAATGTAATTGACATTATACAGTTCTCTCAACATTTAGTTTTAAGCTATTTATTGAAACTTGAAATGTTGACGGTATCGAGTATGGAAGTATTGAAAAAAGGAAGCTTGTAGTTTTACGTGACCATGAATCTTGTGATTATGACCAACGGGACCTCCTTTTTACGTGCAATTCGAACCACAGGACATGATATTTCACTTCGAAAATCTCACATGCATTGACCGGGAGTCGAACCCAGTCCATCTTGGTGAGAGGCCAACAGCTTGTCGAAGTATTGCGTATTGGGAAAAAGTATCATATCTCGGTTATTAAGTATCGAGAAAAACTGGTATCGACTCATCCCTAGTAGACATACATGATCATCCCTCAACATAAAATGCGAACAATTATCTTGCTCCTTCAGGAGCATACAGGGTGTAACTAAAATTAATCGCTGATAACAGAAACAACACTTGTCCACATTTTGTCGGCTTTGAGTTAAGGGTGCAGTACTGTTCTGCGAGGAGAGCTCTATCGGTTGGTAAGAGAAATAGCACTTGTCCCGCACTCGATATGGGAGTTTTGGGGCGGGAAATGTTACAGTGAGTACAGAAAGAACACTTGTCCTGGAGAAGTGTTGTTTCTATACTCAATGTTGGTAGAAGTGAAACAAGTGACAAAGGAGCTCTCGCACTGATGCCTTTGCGTGCGATGACAGTAAACCGCATGTAGTTTATTGTCGTGTAGCATGCCGTCTAGTGAAAAATTGCGTGATTGCGAGACTTTAAAACGAAAGGAGGGAGTGAGGAATAAAGAATACCAACATGAGAAAATCAAAGACTGCGTAGTCTACTAAAGGGCAGGAGTAAGAAACCTTCAGTGGTAAAATAGCGCAAAAGAAACTAATTGGGGATGATTGCAAGTAGGTACTGTAACTATTATACATTCGATGTAGATTTTTTGCATTAATTAGTAATAAACAAAATGCTGGTATTGTTGGGTCATATAGGACATTTATCACACGTTATACGTTACAAATGTTCTTGAGAGTACTTTGAAATTGTTTTTATGATATGGACTCAAAGAATGCACGAGACACCTATCTCGAAGGGCTGATTTCTGTCGAATGTATTGCACGAAGACATTCGCGAAAAGTTGAAAATGATCCCAATAAGAAACCTAGACAGCAAGACTTCAGGTATTCCGTGAATGCAAGAACCGGTATGTAAGAATGCATTCGTAAGCATGCATGGCGTGATGAACATGAGACTACGAAGGATTAGCTAACAACTCGCACTAAGCAGGTCACCTATTGGGTGGTGTGAATAAAAGTGAGCACATGCTCTTTACTCGCGAATTTAGAGCGGGCACTCGCATTGAGGTGAATAAAATCCGCTGGTCGGTAGCAGTCGCTCACAACAGTCCCTGCGTCCTTGAGCACACGCTCCAGTCATTTGAGTAGCAGAGCGGGTGCTCCAGATTCCTGGTGAATGAAGATCAAGCAGGCACTCATGCCTGTTAGCGCCTGCTCATGTTTCCGTGAGCATGCTCAGTAGGCGACTCCAAATCAGTAGCGTAGCCAAGATGGACCAATGGGAGGGGTTATAGGCTAGTTAACTGGGGGATAACCGTAATTTCGGGAATTGCTGGACATGGTAATATTCAGCAACTCTGCTATCTCACACTCAAGAAATTAACGGTCTCCAAATTAGTGTTAATGTATTTTCTAGGTCCTTATTGAAACATTTTATTTCGAATTAATTAAAACTACATTAATTTATGTATAACCTTCCTCCCGCAAAGAGACGAAAGAAAGCGGATTGCCTCGCTAAGTTGTATTCTATTTGGCGGGGGGGGGGGGGGGGGGGCAGCTTGATTGGCAACCCTGAAAGGAGGGAGTTATGGGTTGTCATGAAGACGCACTGGACTGAAAGGGACAGATGACCTCGTAGTTTCGCCCCTTAAAACAACAACACAACCATAACGATTTCCCACATTGCATGAGTTATACACTCATCATCAGCGAGTACCATTACCGGCACTTAATTTAAGACATGTTTATTTAGCTTCTTAATTATCAGTCTTTTTGTAAAAATTCCAAGGTGGAGGGAGAGGTTCTAACCCCCAGTAATACCCCCCTGGCTACGCCACTGCTCCAAACAGTGGTGTCAAGTAGCATGGCAGAGTTTATGATGGTGGGTAATAGGAAAAGGAAATTATATATAATAAACTTCGAAGAGAATCACTTGAGTAGCAGAGCGGGCGCTCCAGATTCCTGATGAATAAAGATCAATTAGTTCAAAATATACCTGGTATAACGTAGCCTAATAGAGCACTACAGTTGGCAGCCCTGGTGACTGAATATGTTTTAGTTCCATCTCTTAAGGTACAGAATACAAAATCTGGTCCAATGGATAGCACGAACGTTACATGCAGTTAGACATATAATTGGATCTATCAGTGCGCGTAAAATCATGTTGGCAACAAAGTCATGCATGTGTTGGTCAGAAATAATTTGAAATATTATTATGATCTCTAATTGTGCCAATTTGGGATGAAATCCATATGTTAATATAGAAGTTACATGTATTTTAAAACTGGACCTATCAGCAAGCTTATAATCATGTTGGCAGCACTGACTTCTATTAGTTACTCCAAATTAATCTAGAATGGCAGGTACTATACGTGTGCAAAGATTAGAACTGTTGGCTTGCATACTTTCTGATATAATAATAGAGACAGCATCTTTTAACAGCCCTGGTGGTTCTTGAGATTACGCCCAGTCATATCTTTTTATGTACACATATTACAAACGAAATTTGGTTGAAATCCAATTGAAAGTGTAGAAGTAATATGCATTTAAAAATTGGACCTATCAGCAGGATTCGAATCATTTTGGCAACACTGCCATGTATGGCCCCCTGGAAATTGAACTAAAGTATTATTATCTATATGTGTGCCAATTTTGGAATAGCTGCCATGCATACCTTCCAAGATATCCAACATGGAGCTTAAATTTCAAGTGCTGTTTTTCATCAGTTTGTGGCACTGACATCATTTTCAAATATGGGATTGAGATATTCAGGTATAGATCATTACTCATACCAAATTTTGATTACTGCAG
This sequence comes from Meconema thalassinum, assembly GCA_946902985.2. Taxonomy (NCBI): domain Eukaryota; kingdom Metazoa; phylum Arthropoda; class Insecta; order Orthoptera; family Tettigoniidae; genus Meconema; species Meconema thalassinum. The sequence goes on from OX336389.2 coordinate 742,708,756, forward strand.
CCGATTAGGAGGTGATAGGGGGGGGGGGGGGGGGACAGAAGGGCAGACAGACTTTTTCCTCATTTTTTGTAAAATGAGAAAAGCAGGCTAAAAATTAAATACCGGTAAATACAATAAATGAAACAAATAAAATAAATCAAACAAATGAAATAAATGAAATAAATCAAACGAAATAAATAAAATGAAATAAATCATCATCATTTATTGCATGTAACAGGCCATTAAGACCCATAGCAGAGAAAACAAGGGCATACAATAATTCTTAATTACAAATCAACCAAATAAAATAAAAAATAAATGAAATAAACCAAATAAACACAATAAATAAATAAAATAAATGAACTAAATCAAACAAATAAAATAAATAAATATAAAATAAATAGATAAAAGCAAAGTAAATATAGTTTAAGAACACATCTGATGATAAGAGTAAACTTTCAGCACCTTCACAATCCATCACTTGTTCCTTTCTTTCTCTTTCCCGTGTTTATTTCCCTTGCTGTTTCCCGTTCCCTTTTTCTTTCCATATCACAGTCAATTAGCTTCAGCTGTTTCTCCTGCAATAACAACACCTTATGTTTTTGCTCTAAAACCTTCAATTGCTTTAACAGCACCAACCTTCGCAGTTCACTGTTATTTAGTTTCCTTGTTTGGTCTGTTTCGTCTTCCAGCAATTGCCTATTAAATACCGGTACGCTCGCTGCTGGTGGTGGTGTGCTAGGATTTACCACTGATGATGTAGAGGCCCCTGCATTAACTTCATAATTATGTGACGAAACGTCTCCATATTCCATAATCGGAGTGTGGCCCCTTAAAGATACCGTAATAATATATAGAAATTACCATACAATAGAAAATAGCATTGCATAATATTTTAAATAAATTTTATCTTCCACAACTTATTGGTACTGTATTTATATAATTTCCTTACCATTCAGGTTTTCATTGTCGCTTCTGCTGCAAGTCGAATTAAGACAGCTCCTGCAGATCTTGCTCGTGAAATATGCATTCAATTGTTGTTAATTGTCAATTGTTAATGTATTATTTACATGATAATGAAGTTTTGTTATTTTCATGATTCCAATTTCCTAAATTTATTAAATTATTATTTATTAATGCTGTAATTTTCAGGTTATTATTTCCCACTTTTCAGACGGCCGATGGTTGGGTTATCCTCCCCCTGCATAAGACTCATCATCTGTTTCTCTCCACCCCCCCCCCCCCCCCAGGGGCTCACATCTAGTGGGACGTGGATTGGCGACCACGGGGCCCCAGCTGAGTCAGGCATTGCTTCCACTTACTTGTGCCGGCCTCCTCTCTGTCTTCTTTCCTTTCGACCTCACTTGGTCAACTCTTGTTCTCTTCCCACCCCGACGGTATTAGGGTATCCGAGGCCTAGGGAGTCTCTTCATTTCCCGCCTTAGTTGGCACTTGTCTCATCTTTTCTGATTCCCTCCTTCTGCGAGGGGTCAGCCTTCTTTTCCTTTCCCTGTTTTCTCCTGCCTTCTGCTAAAGGCCCTCAAGGAGGCCGAGTTGTCAATTGTTAATGTATTATTTTCATGATAATGAAGTTTTGTTATTTTCATGATTCCAATTTCTTAAATTTAGCCCCACCACTTTTGGTGCACCCTAGATAATGCTACACCCTCAGGGGATCACGGCTGGTGAGTTCGGGAGTTGGCGACCCCGAGGGATTCCTGAGCTGGGTTCGGTTTCCCCCTTTTGTCCCTTACCTGTGGGGGGGGGGGGATCCTCTCCTCTTTCACTTTCCTATCTGCCTTTCATGGCTCTCCTTCCTTCCAAGTCCCTCAATCCGCATTCTTCGAAGGTTGAGGGCATTTCTTTTCCTCTTGTCCTTTATTTGCCTTATTTGTCCTTTAGTTTTCCATTTCTTCTTCTAGTATGCAGGTTAGTAGTTAGTTTTAGTTTTTAAGTTTGCATTTCATTTTCATCTTCACGATCACCCAGACAATCAGGGGCCGCTAACCTAGATGTTAGGCCCCTTAAAACAACAATTATAATCATCATCATCATCATCTGTTTCTCCTAATCATTTAACGTTATGGATTTGTTTCCCGTACGCTTTAAATCTATTTTATATTTTAACCTGGTTTTTAAGTTTTGTAATTTTTATACAGTTGTTGGACCGAAATATTTTAATTAAATTTTGCAAGTAAATCACAAAAGCCTCCGTGGCTTAGACGGCAGAACGCCGGCCTCTCACCGCTGGGTCCGTGGTTCAAATCCCGGTCACTCCATGTGAGATCTGTGCTGGACAAAACGGAGGCAGACAGGTTTTTCTCCGGGTACTCCGGTATTCCCTGTCAAAATTTCATCCCAGCAACACTCTCCCCTATCATTTCATTTCATCTGTCATTCATTTAATCATCGTCCCAGAGGAGTGCGTCAGGCCTCGGCAGCCGGCACAGTTCATATCCTCGCCGCTAGATGGGTGCTTCATTCATTCCATTCCTGAACCGGTCGGAGACTGGAAGCAGGCTGTGGATTTTCAAGTAAATCACACTAACTGCATTTATTGCCCTTGTTTTCTTGTGCTTTGTATCCGGTAGCTGAGACTTCGAAAACAGAATTGGATGTTCCTTCAAAATTGAGACAAAAGCGGACTGGAATTCAACACTGTCTTCTGCCGTGGTGAGCAATGAACTGTCTTTCAAACATCAGGAGTCAGCATCATATTGCACGACACGTGTACGGCCTTGAGCATTATCACTGAGTGGCTACTCCAGACGCGTGAGTGTACGCTGTGCTTGCACTCCACATTCTTATTCACCAGAAATGCGGAGTAGAAACTCATCGGCAGTCAGACACTCGGGCACTCATTGGGTGGTGTGAATAAAAGTGAGCACATGCTCTTTACTCGCGAATTTAGAGCGGGCACTCGCATTGAGGTGAATAAAATCCGCTGGTCGGTAGCAGTCGCTCACAACAGTCCCTGCGTCCTTGAGCACACGCTCCAGTCATTTGAGTAGCAGAGCGGGTGCTCCAGATTCCTGGTGAATGAAGATCAAGCAGGCACTCATGCCTGTTAGCGCCTGCTCATGTTTCCGTGAGCATGCTCAGTAGGCGACTCCAAATCAGTAGCGTAGCCAAGATGGACCAATGGGAGGGGTTATAGGCTAGTTAACTGGGGGATAACCGTAATTTCGGGAATTGCTGGACATGGTAATATTCAGCAACTCTGCTATCTCACACTCAAGAAATTAACGGTCTCCAAATTAGTGTTAATGTATTTTCTAGGTCCTTATCGAAACATTTTATTTCGAATTAATTAAAACTACATTAATTTATGTATAACCTTCCTCCCGCAAAGAGACGAAAGAAAGCGGATTGCCTCGCTAAGTTGTATTCTATTTGGCGGGGGGGGGGGGGGGGGCAGCTTGATTGGCAACCCTGAAAGGAGGGAGTTATGGGTTGTCATGAAGACGCACTGGACTGAAAGGGACAGATGACCTCGTAGTTTCGCCCCTTAAAACAACAACACAACCATAACGATTTCCCACATTGCATGAGTTATACACTCATCATCAGCGAGTACCATTACCGGCACTTAATTTAAGACATGTTTATTTAGCTTCTTAATTATCAGTCTTTTTGTAAAAATTCCAAGGTGGAGGGAGAGGTTCTAACCCCCAGTAATACCCCCCTGGCTACGCCACTGCTCCAAACAGTGGTGTCAAGTAGCATGGCAGAGTTTATGATGGTGGGTAATAGGAAAAGGAAATTATATATAATAAACTTCGAAGAGAATCACTTGAGTAGCAGAGCGGGCGCTCCAGATTCCTGATGAATAAAGATCAATTAGTTCAAAATATACCTGGTATAACGTAGCCTAATAGAGCACTACAGTTGGCAGCCCTGGTGACTGAATATGTTTTAGTTCCATCTCTTAAGGTACAGAATACAAAATCTGGTCCAATGGATAGCACGAACGTTACATGCAGTTAGACATATAATTGGATCTATCAGTGCGCGTAAAATCATGTTGGCAACAAAGTCATGCATGTGTTGGTCAGAAATAATTTGAAATATTATTATGATCTCTAATTGTGCCAATTTGGGATGAAATCCATATGTTAATATAGAAGTTACATGTATTTTAAAACTGGACCTATCAGCAAGCTTATAATCATGTTGGCAGCACTGACTTCTATTAGTTACTCCAAATTAATCTAGAATGGCAGGTACTATACGTGTGCAAAGATTAGAACTGTTGGCTTGCATACTTTCTGATATAATAATAGAGACAGCATCTTTTAACAGCCCTGGTGGTTCTTGAGATTACGCCCAGTCATATCTTTTTATGTACACATATTACAAACGAAATTTGGTTGAAATCCAATTGAAAGTGTAGAAGTAATATGCATTTAAAAATTGGACCTATCAGCAGGATTCGAATCATTTTGGCAACACTGCCATGTATGGCCCCCTGGAAATTGAACTAAAGTATTATTATCTATATGTGTGCCAATTTTGGAATAGCTGCCATGCATACCTTCCAAGATATCCAACATGGAGCTTAAATTTCAAGTGCTGTTTTTCATCAGTTTGTGGCACTGACATCATTTTCAAATATGGGATTGAGATATTCAGGTATAGATCATTACTCATACCAAATTTTGATTACTGCAGCCGATTAGGAGGTGATAGGGGGGGGGGACAGAAGGGCAGACAGACTTTTTCCTCATTTTTTGTAAAATGAGAAAAGCAGGCTAAAATTAAATACCGGTAAATACAATAAATGAAACAAATAAAATAAATCAAACAAATGAAATAAATGAAATAAATCAAACGAAATAAATAAAATGAAATAAATCATCATCATTTATTGCATGTAACAGGCCATTAAGACCCATAGCAGAGAAAACAAGGGCATACAATAATTCTTAATTACAAATCAACCAAATAAAATAAAAAATAAATGAAATAAACCAAATAAACACAATAAATAAATAAAATAAATGAACTAAATCAAACAAATAAAATAAATAAATATAAAATAAATAGATAAAAGCAAAGTAAATATAGTTTAAGAACACATCTGATGATAAGAGTAAACTTTCAGCACCTTCACAATCCATCACTTGTTCCTTTCTTTCTCTTTCCCGTGTTTATTTCCCTTGCTGTTTCCCGTTCCCTTTTTCTTTCCATATCACAGTCAATTAGCTTCAGCTGTTTCTCCTGCAATAACAACACCTTATGTTTTTGCTCTAAAACCTTCAATTGCTTTAACAGCACCAACCTTCGCAGTTCACTGTTATTTAGTTTCCTTGTTTGGTCTGTTTCGTCTTCCAGCAATTGCCTATTAAATACCGGTACGCTCGCTGCTGGTGGTGGTGTGCTAGGATTTACCACTGATGATGTAGAGGCCCCTGCATTAACTTCATAATTATGTGACGAAACGTCTCCATATTCCATAATCGGAGTGTGGCCCCTTAAAGATACCGTAATAATATATAGAAATTACCATACAATAGAAAATAGCATTGCATAATATTTTAAATAAATTTTATCTTCCACAACTTATTGGTACTGTATTTATATAATTTCCTTACCATTCAGGTTTTCATTGTCGCTTCTGCTGCAAGTCGAATTAAGACAGCTCCTGCAGATCTTGCTCGTGAAATATGCATTCAATTGTTGTTAATTGTCAATTGTTAATGTATTATTTACATGATAATGAAGTTTTGTTATTTTCATGATTCCAATTTCCTAAATTTATTAAATTATTATTTATTAATGCTGTAATTTTCAGGTTATTATTTCCCACTTTTCAGACGGCCGATGGTTGGGTTATCCTCCCCCTGCATAAGACTCATCAGCTGTTTCTCTCCACCCCCCCCCCCCCCCCCCCCCCCCCAGGGGCTCACATCTAGTGGGACGTGGATTGGCGACCACGGGGCCCCAGCTGAGTGAGGCATTGCTTCCACTTACTTGTGCCGGCCTCCTCTCTGTCTTCTTTCCTTTCGACCTCACTTGGTCAACTCTTGTTCTCTTCCCACCCCGACGGTATTAGGGTATCCGAGGCCTAGGGAGTCTCTTCATTTCCCGCCTTAGTTGGCACTTGTCTCATCTTTTCTGATTCCCTCCTTCTGCGAGGGGTCAGCCTTCTTTTCCTTTCCCTGTTTTCTCCTGCCTTCTGCTAAAGGCCCTCAAGGAGGCCGAGTTGTCAATTGTTAATGTATTATTTTCATGATAATGAAGTTTTGTTATTTTCATGATTCCAATTTCTTAAATTTAGCCCCACCACTTTTGGTGCACCCTAGATAATGCTACACCCTCAGGGGATCACGGCTGGTGAGTTCGGGAGTTGGCGACCCCGAGGGATTCCTGAGCTGGGTTCGGTTTCCCCATTTTGTCCCTTACCTGTGGGGGGGGGGGATCCTCTCCTCTTTCACTTTCCTATCTGACTTTCATGGCTCTCCTTCCTTCCAAGTCCCTCAATCCGCATTCTTCGAAGGTTGAGGGCATTTCTTTTCCTCTTGTCCTTTATTTGCCTTATTTGTCCTTTAGTTTTCCATTTCTTCTTCTAGTATGCAGGTTAGTAGTTAGTTTTAGTTTTTAAGTTTGCATTTCATTTTCATCTTCACGATCACCCAGACAATCAGGGGCCGCTAACCTAGATGTTAGGCCCCTTAAAACAACAATTATAATCATCATCATCATCATCTGTTTCTCCTAATCATTTAACGTTATGGATTTGTTTCCCGTACGCTTTAAATCTATTTTATATTTTAACCTGGTTTTTAAGTTTTGTAATTTTTATACAGTTGTTGGACCGAAATATTTTAATTAAATTTTGCAAGTAAATCACAAAAGCCTCCGTGGCTTAGACGGCAGAACGCCGGCCTCTCACCGCTGGGTCCGTGGTTCAAATCCCGGTCACTCCATGTGAGATCTGTGCTGGACAAAACGGAGGCAGACAGGTTTTTCTCCGGGTACTCCGGTTTTCCCTGTCAAAATTTCATCCCAGCAACACTCTCCCCTATCATTTCATTTCATCTGTCATTCATTTAGTCATTGTCCCAGAGGAGTGCGTCAGGCCTCGGCAGCCGGCACAGTTCATATCCTCGCCGCTAGATGGGTGCTTCATTCATTCCATTCCTGAACCGGTCGGAGACTGGAAGCAGGCTGTGGATTTTCAAGTAAATCACACTAACTGCATTTATTGCCCTTGTTTTCTTGTGCTTTGTATCCGGTAGCTGAGACTTCGAAAACAGAATTGGATGTTCCTTCAAAATTGAGACAAAAGCGGACTGGAATTCAACACTGTCTTCTGCCGTGGTGAGCAATGAACTGTCTTTCAAACATCAGGAGTCAGCATCATATTGCACGACACGTGTACGGCCTTGAGCATTATCACTGAGTGGCTACTCCAGACGCGTGAGTGTACGCTGTGCTTGCACTCCACATTCTTATTCACCAGAAATGCGGAGTAGAATCTCATCGGCAGTCAGACACTCGGGCACTCATTGAGTGGTGTGAATAAAAGTGAGCACATGCTCTTTACTCGCGAATTTAGAGCGGGCACTCGCATTGAGGTGAATAAAATCCGCTGGTCAGTAGCAGTCACTCACAACAGTCCCTGCGTCCTTGAGCGCACGCTCCAGTCATTTGAGTAGCAAAGCGGGCGCTCCAGATTCCTGGTGAATAAAGATCGAGCAGGCACTCAAGCCTGTTAGCGCCTGCTCATGTTTCCTTGAGATAGCTCAGTAGGCGACTCCAAACCAGCAGCGTAGCCAAGATGACCAATGGGAGGGGTTATAGTTAACTGGGGGATAACCGTAATTTCGGGAATTGCTGGACATAGCAATATTCAGCAACTCTTGCTATCTCACACGCAAGAAATTAACGGTCTCCAAATTAGTGTTAATGCATTTTCAAAGTCCTTATTAAAACATATTATTTCGAATTAATTAAAACTACATTCATTTATATATAACCTTCCTCCCGCTAAGAAACGAAAGAAAGCGGATTGCCTCGCTAGCTTGATTTAAAATAAAATATCTATATTTAGAGGGGGGTGGGGGTGAGCTAGATTGGCAACCCTGAAAGGAGGGAGTTATGGGTTGTCATGAAGACACACTGGACCGAAAACGACAGCAGTACATCTCCAAGCAGTGATACAGACACAAATCACAATCATAACTGTGTTAAGAGAAACAGATGACCTCGTAGTTCCGCCCCTTAAAACAACAACACAACCATAACGATTTCCCACATTGCATGAGTTATACACTCATCATCAGCGAGTACCATTACCGGCACTTAATTTAAGACATGTTTATTTAGCTTCTTAATTATCAGTCTTTTTGTAAAAATTCCAAGGTGGAGGGAGAGGATCTAACCCCCAGTAATACCCCCCTGGCTACGCCACTGCTCCAAACAGTGGTGTCAAGTAGCATGGCAGAGTTTATGATGGTGGGTAATAGGAAAAGGAAATTATATATAATAAACTTCGAAGAGAATCACTTGAGTAGCAGAGCGGGCGCTCCAGATTCCTGATGAATAAAGATCAAGCAGGCACTAATTAGTTCAAAATATACCTTGTATAACGTAGCCTAATAGAGCACTACAGTTGGCAGCCCTGGTGACTGAATATGTTTTAGTTCCATCTCTTAAGGTACAGAATACAAAATCTGGTCCAATGGATAGCACGAACGTTACATGCAGTTAGACATATAATTGGATCTATCAGTGCGCGTAAAATCATGTTGGCAACGATGTCATGCATGTGTTTGTGTTGGTCAGAAATAATTTGAAATATTATTATGATCTCTAATAGTGCCAATTTGGGATGAAATCCATTTGTTAATATAGAAGTTACATGTATTTTAAAATTGGACCTATCAACAAGCTTAGAATCATGTTGGCAGCACTGACTTCTATTAGTTACTCCAAATTAATCTAGAATGGCAGGTACTATACGTGTGCAAAGATTAGAGCTGTTGGCTTGCATACTTTCTGATATATTGACATTAGGGTAAAAAAAATAGAGACAGCATTTATTAACAGCCCTGGTAGCTCTTGAGATTACGCCCAGACATATCTGTTTATGTACACATATTACATACGAAATTTGGTTGAAATCCAATTAAAAGTGTAGAAGTAATATGCATTTAAAAATTGGACCTATCAGTAGGCTTAGAATCATTTTGGCAACACTGCCATGTATGGCCTCCTAGAAATTGAACTAAAATATCATTATCTATATGTGTGCCAATTTTGGTATAGCTGCCATGCATACCTTCGAAGATATCCAACATGGACGTCAAATTTCTAGTGCTGTTTTTCAGCAGTTTGTAGCACTGACATCATTTTCAAATATGGGATTGAGATATTCAGGTATAGATCTTTACTCATTCCAAATTTCGAATACTGCAGCCGTTTAGGAGTTGATATGGGGGGGAGGGGGGACAGAAGGACAGACAGACTTTTTCCTCATTTTTGCAAAATGAGAAAAGTAGGCTAAAAATTAAATACCGGTAAATACAATAAATGAAACAAATAAAATAAATCAAAAAATGAAATAAATGAAATAAATCAAACAAAATAAATAAAATAATGAAATAAATCGTCATCATTTATTGCATGTAACAGTCCATTAAGACCCATAGCAGAGAAAACAAGGGCATACAATAATTCTTAATTACAAATCAAACAAATAAAATAAATGAAATAAATCAAACAAATAAAATAAAAATTAAATAAACCAAATATATAAAATAAACGAAATATATAAAATAAACGAAATAAATCAAACAAATAATATATATAAAAGAAATGAAATAAATCAAACAAATAAAATAAATAAATATAAAATAAATAGATAAAAGCAAAGCAAATATAGTTTAAGATCACATCTGATGATAAGAGCATACTTTCAGCACCTTCACAATCCATCACTTGTTCCTTTCTCTTTCTTTCCCTCTCTCTCTTGCTGTGTCTATTTCCCTTGCTGTTTGCCGTTCCCTATTTCTTTCCATATCACATTCTATTAGCTTCAGCTGTTTAACCTGCAATAACAACACCTTATGTTTTTGCTCTAAAACCTTCAATTGCTTTAACACCACCAACCTTTGCAGTTCACTGTTATTTAGTTTCCTTGTTTGGTCTGTTTCATCTTCCAGACATTGCAATTGCCTATTAGCTACCGGTACGCTCGCTGCTGGTGGTGGTGTTCTAGGATTTACCACTGATGATGTAGAGGCCCCTGCATTAACTTCATAATTATGTGACGAAACGTCTCCATATTCCATAATCGGAGTGTGGCCCCTTAAAGATACCGTAATAATATATAGAAATTACCATACAATAGAAAATAGCATTGCATAATATTTTAAATAAATTTTATCTTCCACAACTTATTGGTACTGTATTTATATAATTTCCTTACCATTCAGGTTTTCATTGTCGCTTCTGCTGCAAGTCGAATTAAGACAGCTCCTGCAGATCTTGCTCGTGAAATATGCATTCAATTATTGTTAATTGTCAATTGTTAATGTATTATTTTCATGATAATGAAGTTTTGTTATTTACATGATTCCAATTTCCTAAATTTATTAAATTATTATTTATTAATGCTTTAATTTTCAGGTTATTATTTCCCACTTTTCAGACGGCCGATGGTCGGGTTATCCTCCCCCTGCATGAGTCTCATCGGCTGTTTCTCCCAATATTTTAACGTTATGGATTAGTTTCCCGTACGCTTTAAATCTATTTTATATTTTAACCTGGTTTGTAAGTTTTGTAATTTTTTATACAGCTGTTGGACCGAAAGATTTAAATTATATTTTGCAAGCAGATCACACTGAACTGCATTTATTGCCATTGTTTTCTTGTGCTTTGTATCCGGTAGCTGAGCCTTCGAAAACAGAATTGGATATTCCTTCAAAATTGAGACAAAAGCGGATTGGAATTCAACACTGTCTTCTGCAGTGGACTTTCTTTCCGTGTCTTTCTATTCGACGCCCGTGGGCGACCTGCGCGTCGGGATGAGAGATGGAATGGATGAAGATGAATGAAACTGGGCAAGGATGTGGAGGAAGTGGCCGTGGCCTGTCAGAAGGTACCGTCCCAGCATTTGCCTGGTGTTGAAAATGGGGAAACCACGGAAAAACATTTCAAGGACAGCCGATGGTGGGGCTCGAACCCACGCGTCTACCGAGTCAGCAGAGAGCTTGGTCCCATGACCTAACGCTGAGCTTTAGCCAGCTTTTTTTTTTTTATTTATTAGCTCTTTACAGAATTACAGAATTTGCAGATATGATAAATACCATACTATTACATCACAAGAAATCCAGATAGTGTCCATATTTATCGTACAATTGTCCACTTTCACTAAGCTTCCAACGCTCTTTCTGCAGGTGATACCTGAGATCCAGGAACGAGAAATGTTGATCATTGTCCATCACGAAGTGTACATATTGGCCCATTATCCACACAATGGCAGTCTGTTTAATTTGGGGGAAGGCGGTCACCGACAAACGAATCAACTTCCTGTCATCAAGGTCATCCGTGGGCACATTTAATAGTTGACATACTTTTCCCTTACACCACAGCCACGTGGAGGCAACTCGCGTGCATGATGTGAAGCGGTGTATCGCCGTATCAGTTTGACCACATATAGTACACCATGGGTAAGCTTCAAGACGGATGGTATATCGCCGTAGAGCGGTTGGGAGGAGATCGTTGAGGAAGATATAAACCTGGGAGTGTACAGCAGAAGAAATGGTCATAGCCCCAAAATTTTTCCAAACAGTGGGCCAATGGCCTCGATTCGCGGTTTGGAGTGTACCACTTGCCGCAACATGTTATAAATACTTTTCGTCGTTGGAACAGTCCCTGAAGGCATTTGGCGAACAGTTTCCAGAAGGTGCTGTTGATGGTCCCTAAATATCTTCTGCAAAGCTCTATCACAACCACGGGCTGTGTTTCGAATATCTTTGTATAGCGCTTTCGTAAAAGTGTCATGTTGGGAAAGAATGGTGATATCGTTCTTGCAGAGGAGTGCACGGCATTTCATGCCATGAGCTGTTAGCCCTAACCCGCCTTGCCGGGATGGGAGATACAACTGTTCCCGTTGTACTCGGAACAAAAATCCTTGCCATATAAACCAACCTGTATATTTTGCCAACTGGCTCTCAAACATTTTGGGAAGTGGGAAAAGTTGTGCGACATACCATATTTTAGAGAGCGCAAACACGTTGAGGACCATGACCCGTTGCACTATATTGAGGTTTCTTTGACCAAATTGGATCAGCACTCCCCTAACTTTGGCAATGACCTTAGTCCAGTTTGCTTGCACTGTGTCTAGAAGCGATTGCTTCCAGGTAATGCTAAGAATTTTCACCTCATTTACTATCCGGAACCAGGGCTGTTGGGTAATCACTGAGTTAGTATTGAGCGGAAGCAAAGCAGTTTTCTGGGGGTTCGATTGTGCTCCAGAGGCGATATGGTAGAGCTGAAGGACGCTATCGATGTGGGAGATGTCTTCATTATTGCGGATCAAGATTGATACGTCATCAGCATAGGCGCACATGCCAAAAACATGTGTGGACAGTTTGTAACCCTGTAGCTTCACCTGGGTAGTCCGAATGAACGGTTCAAGGCCAATGACAAAAAGTAGCATGGAAAGGGAACATCCTTGCCTAACTGATCGTTGTATTGGAATCAGAGGGGAAAGAAAACCGTTGTCGAGCACTCGAGACGTAGCATTACAATTTATCATACGAATGTAGTCAATAACGATTTCAGGAAATTCAAAGTGTTGCAAGACCATGTACAAGTATTCATGACTGATGCGGTCGAAAGCTTTATCAAGATCTAAGGTGAGAAAACTCATTGGCTCAGTGAGGAGCATTTCGGCTTTTAGGTGTAGGTCCCGTAGTATCGCTAAGTTTGTTAACAGGGTTCTTCCAGGAATACTGCGACATTGTTCATCACCAATGATATCATGTAGAACAGTCTTCAATCGGCATGCAAGTACTTTGGTAAGGACTTTATAATCACTGCAGAGCAGAGTAACTGGTCGGAAGTCACCAACATACATGGGAGAGGATGTTTTTGGTATGAGGACTATGGTACCCTCGTGATGTGATTGACAAAGAGCACGACGTTGGAGAATGGTACGCAGGACATGACAAAATTCTTTGCCAATGAGAGGCCAGAAGTGTTTATACATTTCATATGGCAGTCCATCAATGCCAGGTGAGCGGTTGTTTGGGAGGTGCTTAACCACAGAGTGAATCTCTTCATCCGTAATATCCGCGCTGAGCAGAGTTTTGTTGTCCGGAGATAGTTGGGTACTGCAAGATGAAAGCAATAGGGTCACCTGCTGTGGATCAATTGGAGCCTTAGCGTAGAACGGTTGATAAAATAATGATATTTCACTACGTATAGCGTCAGGGGAGGTGACGACACTTCCAGTACTGGTGCGGAGGCGGTGGATATATTTACGTTGCCGCTCACGTTGTCCTTTGGCGATATGGTATACACTTGCACTTTCGTCCGGGAGCACTGTACGATCTTTTAAAGCCACGTTTATATGAGCGAGCGTTCGTTGCTGTAGAGACAGGAGTTTGGTTTTAACTTCCCGAATCTGGTCATATATACGCTCCCCAGCATCAGATCTTTGCTGGAGCTGGCGAAGAACTCGATAGTAAAATTCAACTGTATCCCGTCTTTCCCGACCTCGTTGGTAGGATATGTTCTTAAAGACGCGGCGGATCCCAGGTTTAACTAAAATATCCCACCAGTCTGCGCAGTCGCAAAATTTGCATTTTTGTTGGACCCATCGAGTCCAGTGTTGTCTGAAAATATCTTGGCATTCCTCCTCCAGTAACAGCGAGCAATTCAGTTTCCAATAACCTCTTCCTATGTGAAATATGGAATGGGGGTAAGAGATTGTACATACGACAGCATGATGGTTAGTGAAACTGGCAGGTATCACTCCATATCGTCTAGGCTGGATAAGTTCCTGTGAAAAGTAGATGCGGTCAATTCGTGATGAGGAGTTGTGACTTACACAGGTGTAATGGGGCAGGGGCACCCTTAAACTATCCACAGCATCAATGAGGTGTAGGGAGGTAAGAAGGGTCCTGAGAGCCGGGTTGATCCCTTGGTATGGACTAGTGGAATCCTCTGGGCATTGAATACAATTGAAATCCCCTGCAAGAATAAGTTTTTCCTTAACGTCGTGCAGATGAGGCAGTATACTCTGTTGAAAGAACATTTTCCGTTCCACACGTTTATTGGACCCGGATGGGGCATATACATTTATCAGGGTTGTATTGTTTATGTGTCCAGATATTATGCGTCCTGATGGATGACATATCACACCTTCGAGTGGGATATCATGTCTTATGAGGAATCCGGTCCCTCTATTCGTATTACCGGTATTGATGTATTGTTTGTAGAAGGCAGATATGGGCAAACAGGGTATAGCAACTTCTTGAATGAAGGCAATGTCAATGTCTGCATCTCGAAGGAATGTCTCCTACAGTTGAAATTTCAGAGGGCATTCTATTACATTGATATTCACAGTGGCCACAGTGAGAAATTGCGCCATTAAGAGAAGTATAAAAGCTGTGCTAGACATACTGGAAGGTGGACTCGAGAAAAAAAAAGAAAAAAGAAAAAAGACACAGGTGAGAAATATACTGGTGCACTATGTCAAATTAGGTTGAGATAGTTCCTTATGACTGCCATTCATAGGCCGGCTGTCAGCGTTTGAGAGCGTTCGTGGGTCCCTAGATGACGTAGAATGAAGATTTTGTTTCTTTTTCGCAGCTGCGGGAACGTTTGTAGAGCCAGTTTGATTCTTCGGGGCTGGTACGGCAATCGAGGCATATCTTCTTAGATACGTTCTCGGATCCCCGATCAACCTGCTTAAGTGAGTCGGAAGGTACCAGAGAAGGTGGGGGCAGTGAAGACAAAATTTCTGTGGCAGCCTGTAGTGACGGCATAGTTGGTTCTAAGGCTGCGATACAGGTTGCCGATAGCACAGGGGCACTCTGTGGCTCGCTGATCTGGTCAGTGCAAAGTACCAGATCTGCGTCATGTGTGTCCGAGGCCACTTCTGGTGTTGTCCCAGCTGACTGATCAATAAGCATGTTCTCATGTGACGTTTGCTGTGTCACAACTTCCGAGTATTGGACACGTCGTTGTTGTGTAGGAGTTATACCGAGGGGAATCATTTTCTTTGGGCAGTTGATACGTAGATGTGTGTTAGCATTGCAAATTAAACAGGTCTGTTTCTGTCCATTATACGATATATAGCCAGAATGGCCACCAAAAGTCTCAGTGGAGGGGATATCTTGTTTGATTTCCATAGTGACTGCACGTATTCCATTATACACCGGGAACTGATAAGCAGAAGACCATTGTTCTTTCCTGACGTCACTCACAGTGCCATATTTCGACAGGACGGATTTGAAAAATTCAGGGGGAACTTCGAGTGGGACATTAAATATACGCACTGTGGTAAAATTGGAATCCGCTGTGGAGAGCTTAACATTTGTCATTTCGCCTGAGTCATACTGAAATTTAATAGGATCTGCAAAAGTATTTAGCAATTTCTGATAAGTAGATATGCTGATTACCTTGATGTACATGGTTTTTTCTTGCGCATTTAACTGGATGGCTTCTACTTGGTCGACAGTCAACCGGAGGGTATCGCTGATCCAGCGGTGAATTTCTCCTGGTGTGGGGCGAGAACTCTGCCTGTCCCATTGGCAGCGTACGGTGTTTTTCCTCTGGTATCCGGACATGATTTTCAGCGGGGTTTTCTGGTTTTGTTGTCCTATCTGGAACACTACTTGAAAAAGTATTGTCCGAATGACACACGGAAGGTCAGTACACCCGTGGAACTATCGGAAGCACCGGTATTAGGAAACGTACACTCTTCCAATGCGGTCACACAGCGCGCACACACGTACCTCACTCGGCCACGACTAGTGACCAACTGCAATCCCAGCTGAGCCACTGCTGTCGGTTCTGCAGTGGTGAGTAATGAACAATCTTTCAAACATCAGGAGTCGGCATCATATTACACGACGCGTGCATGGCCTTGAGCATTGTCGCTGAGTGGCTGCTCCAGACACTTGAGTGTACGCTGTGCTTACACTACACATTATTATTCACCAGAAATGCGGAGTAGAAGCTCATCGGCAATCAGACACTCGGGCACTCACTGAGCATACGCTCACGAGCTTTGACTCATTTTTATTCACACCACCCATTGAGCATACTCTCACGAGCTTTGACTCATTTTTATTCACACCACCCATTGAGCATACGCTCACGAGCTTTGACTCATTTTTATTCACACCACCCATTGACTAAGGAGGTAAGAATCGCTCAGGCAATGCGAAAAGTGGTAGGGAGATAAATGCTATTGTTGAACATATTAACTCCTACCCGCAAAATGTAACCCACTATGGCTGTCGAGAGCACCATAATTTAATGTAAAAATATGCATAAAGAGTTTCTAGTCAAATAACCCCACATGGCTGTAAAATACGAGTATTTTCTGAAGATATTCAGGGATAGATCTTCTCTCAGTTTCGGAAGACCACAGGTTGACACGTGTGGCAAATGTGAAGAACTCACAACTAAACTGAAACTAAAATGCTTAATGACGCAGCGAAATGGGTAGCTGCTGCAGAACCTTTCGTGTATGATAGAAAAGCAGCAAACGTTTATTCTCGCATGCGTTAGATTAAGGGGAAATGCATTGATGATGTGGAAGTTGCAGAAATAGCTATGAACTTCATGCAAAATCTATGCCTACCAATTATACCAGTTCAAGAGGTCTTCTACTATCGTCAGCTTGCAGTGAATGGCTTTAATATACACTACCTGAAGACTGGTGAATCAAAATTCTACGTTTACCATGAGGGCACGGCAAAGAAGACCCCAAATGAGGTGTGTTCATTCCTATTAGATTTCATCGCAAATAACATCCCAAAAACCATTGAACATTTGCATGTATTTACAGATTGTTGTCCCGGGCAAAATAGGAATCATACTGTCATAAGGATTGTCATGGCTTTGGGAGCCTCAGGGTGATACCACACTGTGAATTACTATTTTCCCCTACGTGGACATTCATTTCTGCACTGTGACAGGGACTTCGCGGTAGTGAGGAGAAAAATTCGCTCAGTTGGCAGGGTGTATCACATAAAGTAATTTGTTGAAATGATTGCAAACTCAAGTTCCAACATCGATAAGTTCCAAGTGAAGGTAGTTTCAACAGATGATAATCTTTCATTCAAAAATTGGTGGTCTAGGTTTTACAAAAATAATACCCTTTCTCTTGAGAGTGTCAATATAAAGGTACCCAGAGATCAAAAGCAGTTATTTGCAGTGCCAGAATTCTTTGAATATGAATACCTAAGAAACACGCCTGGTACTGTGATTGGAAAGGTATATATTCAAAGTACTGTCATGCTCACCTTCCGACTTGATATTGACTGCAACACTTCAGTTCCTTTACCAACAGAGAAAGCATATAACACATGTGTGCCAATACGTTTGGAGAAAATTGCTGACATCAAGAAATTACAAGGGCACATTCCAGATAAATTCGAGCCATTTTAAACCACAATCTACAATTGGCCAACAGTTGAACTTGGAGATATGGACTCTGAGTAAAACAAAGGACCAGTGACAAATGCAGTCCAAAAGGAGTGCAGCGTAATGTTAAACACAGTGAAGGAAGATGCAGTGTAATGACTATGCAACTTCATTATGTTACAAATTGACAAAATGTTCAAATCATATACTTTCCTTCCTGCAATTGTCCGTTATTCAATAATATAATCTCATATTACACCAGTATTAAAACAAATTATTAATGAAATGATTTCTGTATTAAATAATTGCATGGTTTTCCTTTGAAAAACAAATGTATTTCGGAAACATCACTTGTTCCGACATTTCAACATTACATAAAATATACTTCCCTTAAAGCAAGGTCCCTGTAATTGCACCCAGAAATACAGGGAGATTCTTTGGTTGGAGTGGGGCTGGCGTCCGGCTGCCGGGAAAGCGCGTCTTCAGCCAGCGAACCGAGCTCGGGCCGTGGATTGCGCGCAGGTGGAAACAGTAACAAAGTGCATTAATTATTTGTAAATTCACCAGCAAATCGTGATTAATGAACTTACCTTTTCACAGAAGATTTGAGAGTGTTCTCCTTCACCTGACAGACAGGCGTAGTACCGTGTAAATAAATTAGCATTTCGACGTAATAATTCCCTTCGGTTGTGAGGGATATCTGCTGCCGTATATTGTTCTTCAGCTCCACTAGAGTACGGGTAATCGATCTGTACATTTTGTATTTTAAATTACCCCACAATTAAACATAAAACGGGCGTAGGTCCATGCTTCGATTAATTACAGTAAACACGCAGGTGGACACAGGGGTAGCTATATAATGCAACGATGTAACTTCCACAGTTACTGTCTGTCAGCTGGAGGAGAATATTTCCAGCTCCTTCTGTGAAAAGGCAAGTTCTAACCTTACACTGGTGTCGTGAGGTCATCCAGATTCCCATG
Source organism: Meconema thalassinum (assembly GCA_946902985.2). Taxonomy (NCBI): domain Eukaryota; kingdom Metazoa; phylum Arthropoda; class Insecta; order Orthoptera; family Tettigoniidae; genus Meconema; species Meconema thalassinum. The sequence continues at coordinate 742,727,332 of OX336389.2, forward strand.
AAATAAAAGAACATCTGTGCTTCTTTAATTAAATCTTGCAGGAAGCTGTTGATTATGCTACCTTCTTTTCTGTGCGCTGACATTTCACACCCTCGTTGATGAAAGTTTAGTGACTTAACGACTAGCTCCTTTCCGCTCGGTTGGCTGGCCGTAGGTGCGCGCGCCCGGCAGCCGGCCGATGGGCCCGCTCCAGCAAAATAATCTCACTGTACATACAAATCCACCATTGGCATCGTGTATTAATTAAATGTTTCTGTATTAAATAATTGCATGGTTTTCCTTTGAAATACGTATGTATTTCAGAAACAACACTTGTCCAGAAATTTCAACATTAAATAAAATATACTTTCCTTAAAGCAAGGTCCCTCTAATTGCACCCAGAAACACATACATATTCTCCATTGAGATTATGTACTACGCTGTTGCAGTTCAACACCAATGTATGTAATTACAATGTGTTTTGTGTTTTTCTCAAAAGCAGTCTCTGTGGACAAGTGTTGTTTCTGAAATCAGCGATTCAAATACTTTTAACGAATAACAGGACGGACATCTCTAAAGGAATGGAAGAGCAACTGAGCAAGCGGCATGCCTGAGAAGTAGTGCGTTTCGAGGAAACGCGTGGTTGTAGATGCGTTAAGTAACTTCTAAAACAGCCGGTGATTATGACTGTGTGTGACGTTAATCATGACGACAGAAAACGTAGTGGCAGCAGACTAGGCTATGACAAAACAGGCGTATGCGGTAGATGCTCATTTTAGCCCTGCGGTATAGGTGCTGACTACGTGGTTGGTCCAGAGCTCAAGCATCCAATGGGAACCCCGTTTCCTGTTAATAGCATGCAAAATTCCGCACTTGACTCTTCTGCTGTATCAAACTACTGGCTATGTTTAGTCTGCATCCAACAATTGTTGTTGTTGATTCGTTTAGGTGCTTCGTGGCATCGTGGTCATGTAAGCCTGTGTATTTGGGCGTGTGTAGAATTTGTCTGATAACTTGTGTCACTGTAATGTCTGCACTAGTGTGTGTATTTGTAACTGAGGTAGGTTTTGGGCAGGAAGCGGCCGTGGCATTATGTTAGGTACCATCCCGTCATTTGCCTGGAGTAGAAGTGCGAAACCACGGAAAACCACTTCCAGGATGGCTGAGATATGAATCGAACCCACTTCTTCTTAGTTTTGCATCCCGAGACTGAGTGTACCCCGTTCCAGCCCTCAGGCCAGAATTGAATTTCTTGGCAGAGCCGAGAATCGAACTCGGACCTCCGTGGTGACAGCCAAGAATGCTAGCCCCTCCGCAATGAGGTGGACACTGACCATTTCAAGACATCTACAATTTTAAATATTCCACTTTGCAGTTGTTGTTGTTGTTGTTGTTGTTGTTTCATTTAGCGACTTGGGACATCGACATCATTTCAGACCAGTGAATTTGGGCGTGTGTATAATTTTATTCTTCGTATAACCAGTGTCGTTGTGGTATTTGAGGTAGTGAGTGTTTTTGTAATTGAGGCAAGGATTGGGAATGAGTCGATCATGGCCCTAAACTAAAAACCATCCCAGCATTTGCTTGGAGCACAGGAGGAAAACCTCGGAAAACCACTTCGAGGAGCGTTGAGATGGGAATCGAACCAACCTCTTCTCAGCTTTGCCTTATTTCACAACCCATACCAGATATAATTCTTAACTAATTTTCGAATCGAACCTGGACTTTAGGGCAGACAGCCAATGACTCAAAAACAATACAACAGCGTGTTAGAATTGCCGTGAAGGTCTGGGTGCAAGCTTCAAAATGTTGAGACTACCGCTTTACGATTTGCGACATCCCGCTCTCTGTGAACCCTGGAACCCCGCGGCACAGTCGTGCACGTTAAATCGGGATACGGAGCTGCAGCAAGTCCGGAGATCACTGTTGTTGTTTCATTTGAGGGGCTTGGACATCGTAATCATTTAGCCCCGTCGTGTACTTGGCTGAGTGTAGATATACAGTATTAGTGTGATGGCTGTATTATTGTGTGCATTTGTAATTCTGGTGAGGATTGGGAAGGAAACGGCCGTCGCATTCAGTTAGGAACCATCCCGGCGGTCCCCTTCAATAGAAGTGGAAAACCACGGAATTCCACTTCCAGGATGGCTGAGGTGGGAATCGAACTCACCTCGTCTTAGTTTTTCCTCACAAGGCTGAGTGTACACCGCATATATCGCAGATTAGAATCTCGACACTGACAGTGTCTATCTTCAAGTGTGGTCTTTCCACAATCCCTCCAGGCAATTGCTGGGATAGTAACTTATTTCAAGTCCAGGCACCTACCCCATTCCTGTCACTAATAGAGCTGCACACACTACTACAGTCATCACAGAAACACAGGTTATCAGACAAATCCAACACACCCCCAGGTACACGGGGCTGATGACTAATATGTCCGAAGCCCCTAAAATAAATTAACAACAACACCTCAAAACTGTATTTGTACCAGTGTACGGTCGTCGTAAACCCCAACTAATGAGAACTCAGGCTCCCGTTTCGTAACATCGGTTAATTCCCAGTTTCAATTAATTTCTACTTTCAAATATTTAGATTGTGTGCTTGAGTCTTGAAGACAAATAATTGAGTAGCAAATTAGAGTGCTCCTTTGAAAGGGCCCATCACACTAATTAGGCTTGTTAAATGACATCCTGCAGGCTGGTGTCGAAACAAGTAATTAGACTGGCATAGTGACACGGCACTTTGGTTTCCAACCCGCACCGCGCTTCTGTTACGAACGAAGGAAGCTTGTAGTTTTACGTGACTGTTAATCTTGTGACCATGAAACACGGGACCTTCTTCTTATGTTGATTACGAACCACAGGACATGGCATTTCACTTCGTAAATCTCACATACATTGACCGGGAATTGAACCCAGCCCGCCTTGGTGAGAGACAAACTGCTTGGCCACTGTGCTACCACGCCTCTAACGCTTCTGTTACTTGTCTTCAGTTATAGACAGCTACCCTTGTCACTGCTATGCCAATTCAAATACGAGGAAGCGTCAGAATTTCATTTCCGGAGAACTCTAGAACTGGAGGGTTGGCAAGCACGCAAACATTTGTTGTATTAAAGAAAGCTTTTTAGTCGGTCAACACAAATTGTACGCAATTACATTGGGCGGGAATCAAGAAAAGAGATTAGGGCATATAAATACTTGTTCCTGCCTAATGTAATTGGGCATACAATTTGTGTTGACCGACTCGAAAGCCTTCTTTAATAGAATTAGACAACACTGAAAAACTGGCTTCTATCACTTCAACTAATTCGTTGGACGGTACTTAATGTGTCACAGCATTGCTCCAACACGGGGCAACGCGTACGTTCTCCAGAAAAGAAAATGAGGAAACATATTTTTCTCACTTTCATACGGAAGGAAAAAATGGCCTCAAAACAGCAATCGCTGACATTATCGCACAAATCTGCATTATTGATGGTGATGACAATGTTGGTAAGGACCGCTGTACAGAGTTTCATTTTTTATGACCGCATTAAATCCAATATTAATATATTTTCACCTTATTAAAAAAAAGGCTCAAAATATTACTATTGTAAGTTTGTGTGAGTGTGTCAAATAAGACGGCTGCGTGGCTCAGCGCTAACGTTCTCGCCTGCTGTTCCCTAGGTTGAAGAATCGAATCCTGGTGCAGTCAGCTGGCATATGAGGGTGCGCAAATGCGAGGGAGATTTACTTGCTCGTTAAATATCCCTTTTGGGGAAAATTTCCGGCACGCCCGCGTCTCTAAAAACGCAGTAGTTGAAAGGGATGTAAAACCAATAACAGTATTATTATTATTATTATTATTATTAAGTCTCATAAGTTTAGAAGTACTGGAGCGATTTGAATATAAATTGATGGCGATTAAGTTATACTCCATACAACCTCGACCGTATCTTTCCATATTTCGTTAAAAGTCTCTAATCGAGCATGATGCCAGTGCGAAATATTTCACTAATTAGCCTACTTTTATTTTATGGAAAATAGGCTTATGAGATCAACTTTTTTCCGTGTGTGTGTGTGTGTGCGTATGTGTGTGTTTGTGTCTGTGTGTCCCCGCCCCTAATAACTTCCAAACGGCTGAAGCGATTTCAATGATACTCGGTAAAGTCATAGCACCAATTTGGCCGACACCGACCGCGCCTTTCAAATTTTATAACGTCTCACTAATCCAAAATGGCGGCTGTGCGAAATATTTCACCTGCATTCAATATCTCCTAAACTATTACCGATATCACCCTGAACTTTTGTACGGTGTAGAGGGCACTACTAGAAATTCACCTATGATACTTTCAAAAACCTATAACCACAAAACCAACATGGGCGGCCAAGCGAAGTTGAGACTTTTAAATAGATTTTTCTCATGATTTAACCATCCAAACGCAATGAAACGTATTACAGCGAATGTTTATAGACATTGTAATGCACTGGCATCTAATTTATTTCATTTGTTTACATAACATCAAGATGGCGGCTGTGTGAAATAATTCACCGGTATTCTATATCTCCGAAACTATTACTGATATCACGGTGATAAAGGGCACAACTACAAGTTTATCTATGTAACTTTCAAAAATCTCTAAAGAACAAAACGAACATGGCGGCCAAACGAAGTTGAAACATTTTAATAGACTTTTCTCGTGATGTAACCATCTGAGCGCAGTGAAATATGGTACAGTAAATGATGATGATGATAATTGTTGTTTTAAGGGGCCTAACATCGAGGTTATCGGCCCCTAGGTACAGTAAATGTTTATACACATTGTAATGCACTGGCATCTAATTTAGTTCAATAGTTTACATAACCTCAAGATGGCGGCTGTGCGATATTTTTCAATTAAGTTTTTATTTCATGTGTCGTAATCATGCGATCGAAGTGAAAGATTGAATAATGAACCTACGCAATAATTTTCCTTTAATGGTACATAACTCTATGGCCTACATAGGTAAAATTCCAAAATGGCGACCATCCGAAATACTTAGACGGTTCTCAATATCTATTTCCATAACAGATATCGAACTGAAATTTTGTATGTTGATATAGGCTATGAACATAAGTTCACGTAGGAGACTTTCAATAGCCTGGTGAGTACAAATCCAACATAGATGTTTCTCGCGATTTAACGTTCCAACATAGTGACCATCCGAAACATTTAGACGGTTTTCAATATCTACGAATCTATTACAGCAATCAAACTGAAATTTTGTATGTTGATAGAGACAATTAAGATAAGTAGGATATATGAAAATGGGATAGCCTATATATTTCTTCACGGAACTACTTGTTCATAAAAGAAAATAGGCTAAAATACACAAATGCACTGCATGTAATGGAGTTATTTCAATTTATCTGTTTATAGAACGATCCTGTGGCGTCCGGTACCGCTACATTCCTCCAGCTGGCTATATACTTAATCCACATTGATAATAATAATAACGCAACAACCATAGAAGTGTACAATACAGTGTGTAAATAGTTGCGTGAGTTCATTATTCAAACGTTCACTTCGATCGTATGATTAATACACAATTAATAAAAACTTAGTTTTAAAATTTCAAACAGCCACCATCTTGAGGTTATGTAAACAATTGAACTAAGATAGAGGCCAGTGCATTACAATGTGCATTAACATTTTCTGTACCATTTTTTCACTGCGCTCAAATGGTTAAATCGCGAGAAAAGTCTCTTAAAATGGTTTCAACATCGCTTGGCCACCATGTTCGTTTTGTACTTTGCATGTTTTAAAAATTACATAGATAAACTTATAGTAGTGCCCTTTATCACCGTACAAAATGTCAGGGTGATGTCTGTAATACAGTAGTTTCGAAGATATAGAATGCCGGTGAAATATTTCGCACAGCCGCCATCTTGAGGTTATGTAAACAATTGAACTAAAGTAGATGCCAGTACATTACAATGTGTATAATCATTTGCTTCACCAAGTATCATTGCGTTTGGATGGTTAAATCGTCTATTTAAAAGTTTCAACTTCGCTTGGCAGCCATGTTCGTTTTCTAGTGCCCTTTATCACCGCACAATATTTCAAGTTGATATCAGTAGTTGTTTTGGAGATATAGAATACCGGTGAAATATTTCGCACAGCCGCCATGTTGGATTGGTGAGACATAATAAAATTGAAGAACTGTAGGCCTACAGCATTTTTCATAAATCCTACTTATGTTAATTTCCTCTATCAACATTAAAGAAAACAGTTTGATTGCTGTAATATATTCGTAGATATTGAGAACCGTTGAAATATTTCAGATGGTCGCCATGGTGGATTTTTATATATGTAAGTCTTAGAGTTATGTACTATTACATGAAGATTATTGTGTAGGTGTAGTATTCAAACTTCAATCGCATGATTAGAATACAAGAAATAAAAACGAGATTTTAAAATTTCGCACAGCTGCCATATTGTGGTCATGAAATAGTTGAAATAATTCAGATGCCAGTGGATTGAAATTTGTATAAGCATTTACAGTACCTAGTTTCACTGCGCTCGGATGGTTAAATCGAGAGAAACGTCCATTTAAATATTTATATTTTGCGTCGCTGCCATGTTTGATTTGTGCTCACCAGGCAATTGAAAGTCCCATAGATGAACTAATGTTCATATCCTCTATCAATGTACAAAATTTCAGTTTGATTGCTGTCATAGATTAATAGATATTGACCACCGTCTAAATATTTCGGATGGTCGCCATATTGGATTTTTATATATGTAGGCCATAGAGTTATGTACTATTAGATGACGATTATTGCGTGGGTTCGTTATTAAAACGTTCACTTCCATCGCATGATTAATACACAAGTAATGAAAACTTAATTTAGAAATTCGCACAGCCGCCATCTCGAGGTTATGAAAATAATTGAACTAAATTAGATGCCAGTGAATTACAATGTGTATAAACAATTACTCTACCAGATTTCACTGGGCTCAGATGGTTAAATCGCGAGAAAAGTCTATTAAAATATTTCAAATTTGCTTGGCCGCCATGTTGGTTTTTTACTTCACAGGATTTTGAGAGGTTCATACTGTAGATGAACTTGTAGTAGTACCGTTTATCAGCGTACAAAATTTCAATGTGATATTAGTGATAGTTTCAGAGATATAGAATGCCGGTGACATAGGGTCTATTTCGCACTGCCGTCATGTTGGATGAGTGAGACGAAAATATTTAAAGGGCACGGTCGGGGCTGACCAAAACAGTGCTATGGCCTCATAGAGTTTTATTGAAATCAATGTTACGTGATAGTTTGTCTTTCTGTCTGTATGTATGTCCCCTATGCGTTCATATACTATTCATCCGATGGCGATGAAACTTGGGTGAGTTGTTGTGTGCATTCCAGGGAAGGCTTCTAGCTACACATTATTTATGTAACACAAAAGGGTGAGGTACATAACAGGGACCATGGCTTCCTAAAACCAGGCCTTGCCCATAGCAGAGCGGCAACGCCGCACACTCGTCTATGTGTGGCGAGCAGTAAGCATCGTGATGAATGGTGCTGAACGTGCGAGTCCGCATAAAACTGGATATATTCTATTGTTACGTGCCACCCCCCTAGTGGCACTTTTTGTTAACTGGATTACGGTGGGTTGAAGCACAACACAGATTGTTCCTTTAAAGAAATAATTAACTTTATTGTGGCCAGAAAGATACACCACTCAACAGCAAATACAAGCAATTAGAACCTTACTCCAGTTTCCTCAAGTCTCTTCCTTGAGCGCTCTTGCCCCTTTCACTTGTCAACAAACCACAGTAGTTAAACCGTCTTAATGAGTCCGGTGGCCTTGACAGAAGCTACCTGCACCTCTTCCTCATGTACACAAACTACAGTTACTTTCGATAACTTGCTACACGCTGTTTCGCTGTCCACAAGCTGGGGAAACAATGTCACTGGATTTCGTAACCCGCACGGCACTTCGTCACCACACTTCTGTCGCTCAGAAAAAAAAAACACGCACTTGCTCAAAAACACACACCCGCAGAAAACTCGGTCCCCTCACTGTTGAGGCCGCTTATATAGCAGGCTGGTGACTGAATTCTAGAATCGTCCAGGACACACGGCTTCTCGAGATTTCCTTCACTGGCTGGGTCACGAATATTCTGGACCATCCCTTTCACTTCGCAGCCCGTTGCGTAACGCGCACGTAATACACTGAGGCAGAGCACACACAGCCCGGGGCAGCTGTGACTCAACGCGGCGAGGCGACAAAACAAACTCACAGCCGTAACACTATTATCGCTCGCTGTTTTTTCAATAGTGTTTAAGGTAGACCCGAGAGCGAAGGCTAATCATCTGGGAAACGTAAGTACAGCTCCTAACACAACGTCGTTTTTCTATAATATTAAATGATAGTAAGTTCTCGAATTCTATCACACGTGGTTGCTCTTCTGTATTGTTCCAAAGCTTTATGCATTTTGAATTTAAGCTTCATAAACTTGTAAAAATTGTAATGTGTTGAAACAACAATCGTACGTTGATACTAGCGGAGTCTTTATTCTCGTCAATAATCAATAGGCCTACTTTCGATCGACCATGCCCTACGATAGCTACTTATCTCATGCCTTCGTTGGCATTTATGCAGTGTACAGATACTCATAAATCATTGATATAGGCGTACTAATTAGTTACTAAAACATAGATAGCGATTTATTGCATGAGGAAGTTTCCTTCGTCTACGGTACTTCTGTTTCGCAAGATGTCAGAATAAGAATGCCTGCTGTAAATGACAGACATGGATGAAGGAGAGGCTGGCTACCGAACTACCTACTATAATTAGCAGAGGCAAGAGATGTCTTGAGAAGTATAATGGTGCTTTGTCATCATTATTATTATAATTATTATTTCCAACCCATATTATTGCCGTTTCTACAGGGTTGGGGTTGAACTAAGATGAATTTTTAAAATGTGGCGAATGGATTTTATGGCCGGGTGCCCTTCCTGACGCTGCCTCTCCAGAATAGTTAATGAGAGATACAATGACTCAAACTGGGCAAAGAATTGGATGGAAGCGTCAGTGGCCGGCATTTGCCAGGAGCAAAAAATTGGAAACCACGGAAAACCATTTCAAGAACGGTTGACGATGGGGTTCGAACCCACTGGTCTTAGGGCCTTGCGCCTCAGCGTGAGTAGCTACCCCAGTCGATATTATCATTATTATATTATTATTATTAGTAGTAGTAGTAGTAGTAGTAGTAGTAGTAGTAGTAGTACAGATAATCTGTACTGGAATTGTCGTCAGATTCGTGAGACATATCACATTAATGTAATATCAATAGTAGCCTATTTAATTAATAAATACATAGATAAATAAATAAATAAATAAAATAACATTATTATTAGTATTATTATTATAGACAGACGCATTGAATAGGCCTACTTCAAGTGAAAGTAGGAAACGAAAATTGATAACACATAAGTTATGTGAAGTATTTATTTCATTCTAGTCATGTTTTAGTATAAGTTAAATTTATGTGAAGTAATTTTATCAGTTTTATCGCTTTATTGACTATTTATTAAATAACTTATATCAGAATCTCCTTTTGTCATCTAACAATATACGCACCTTCTCCCGTCCATACATATTAGTGAACATCTTTCCAATAACCCGATTTCAAATTAGAATATGGAGAGACCACAATGTCTACTCTGCCCTGGGCGCACGGCCGGACCCGGACGTATGACACTAGCGAAGCGGTGTTGCAATTCGGTGTGGTCATGGCCTGTCTATAGGTGGCTATGCAGGAACCCTTAATTCCTACAGTAACCCAACTGCACAATCTGTATACTTATCACAAGGCAACGCCAGGTGTGAGAATGGCTCGCTGATTCATCGCGAGGTGACATGAATAGACTGTCAGCAGCCCGCCGTGTTATCTGGTATCGCTGTCTATTCCAATACAGTTCACGCCACGAATTTTGGTCGGAGGTTCTTAAAACTGAACTCAAGCTTGAAAAACCAATAACATTATTATGATCCTCCTTTCTATCTGTCTTTGATTGGAATTGGAACGCATGCCGGGTGTAGCTAGTATTCTATATTTTAGAGACAGCCACCTCGCTTTCTATTCTGCGTGTAATTCTTATTTTAGCAACGTCCCTTACATAGTACTTCTTTCTTGCTAAGTTTCGATTCATTGCGTAATTGAATTCTGAATGATTCACTATTACGTTTTATATTGCACCCGGCCGCTAATTTGAAAATTTAAAATCGCTGTTATTTATTTTTTGGACATGCGTTACTCCATATGGGTTTTTACTAATTTTTGTTTCTCTGGTTACAAGGCATAGAAAGTTATTTATTTTTAGCCTACTTTTCACATTTTGCAAAAATGAGGAAAAACTAGACTCATGAGATCGATCCGGGAAAATGTCTGTCTGTCTGTCTGGCTGTGGGTGTGTCCCCCCCTATCAACTCCTAAACGGCTACAGCAATCAAAACCAAATTTAGTATGAGTAAAGATGTGCACCGGAATATCTGACGCCTATATTTGAAAATGATGTCAGTGCTACCAACTGCTGAAAAAACGCACTAGAAATTTGAGCTCCATGTTGGATATCTTGCAAGGTATGCATGGGAGCTATTTCAAAATTGGCACACATGTAGATAAGACTATTTCAGTTTAATTTCCAGGAGGCCAACCATGACAGTGTTGCCAAAATAATTTTAAGCCTTCTGATAGGTCCAATGTATAAATGCATATAACGTCTACACTATCAATTGGATTTCAACCAAATTTTGTATGTAATATCTGTACATAAACAGATATGACTGAGCGTATTCTTAAGAGCCACCAGGGCTGCCAACTGTTAATAATTGCTCTCTCTATTTTGTTTTATCCAAATACCAATATATCAGAAAGTATGCAAGCCAACAGCTTTACACTATGCACACGTATATTCTGACATTTTAGATTAATTTGGAGTAACTTATATACGTCAGTTCTACCAACATGATTATAAGCCTGCTGATAGTACCAATTTTTAAATACATGTAACTTCTATACTATCAGTTGGATTTCAACCAAATTTCGTATGTGCTATGTGTACCATAACAGATACGACTATAAGTATTGTTAAGAGCAATCAGGGCTGCCAACTGTTAATAAATGCTGTCTATATTTTTTACCCTAATATCAATATATCAGAAAGTATGCAAGCCAACAGCTCTGTACTTTGCACACGTATAGCACCTGACATTCTAGATTAATTTGGAACAATTAATACAAGGCAGTGCTGCCAACATGATTCTATGCCTGCTGATATGTCCAATTTTAAAATACATGTAACTTCTATACTAACAAATGGATTTCATCCAAAATTGGCACAACAAGATATCATAATATATCAGATTATTTCTGACCAGCACACGCATGACATTGTTGGCAACATGCTTTTACGCGTGCTGATAGATCCAGTGTCTAACTGCATGTAACGTCCTTTGGACTTCAACCAAATTTTGTATTCTGTACCTTAAGAGATGGAACTAAGAATATATTCAGTCACCAGGGCTGCCAACTGTAGTGCTCTATTAGGCTACATTATACCAGGTATATTTTGAACTAATTAGATATTTCGATATTACCAAGTTAATTTCGTCATTATTCTAGATAGGTTCATATTCTGTAGAATAATCATTGGCATGAAAAGTAGGCTGTATAGTTCTTCACGGAACTTCTTGTTAAAATATGAATTTTCAGGATGACCACTGCACGCTACATTCACTTCGATAAATTTCTGTCTAACGCTACTGACGCCTCTTGTATAATACTCCTCTACCAAGTTTCGCCCTACTTGTGTAATAACATCCTGAGTTACTAATGTGTAGCCTATACTTTAATAGTACTCCTAACTGCCATCTTGAATCTATAGTGTCACTGTTATTTTACTTTGGGCATACTGTAACCTATATTTTATGAGCCCCCCCCATGACAGTTTTAATGTAGGCTCGTGGGTTTATTATTTCTTTATATCATGTTATCGTGTTGGCAACGTGTTCAATTGCATTGGACACGTCTGCAGTAGACGCAGTGTCATTATTATTATTATTACTAGTATCATATACGAATAATTTTTATTATTAATTATTCAATGTATTTTAGGTCACTTTTGACAAGATTCTGAAGCTAGCTCTAATCATATGTTGTCTAAGAAAGTTTATTAATATTGTTCGGACCACTGAACCAGGAGTCAGGTTCATGTTTTGGTCACACGTACAGGAGGCAGCATTTATGGACACTATTGTCTCGAGCAGGTATGCTCGCTTACCCCGGGGAGGGTGAGGAGGAAGCAGCCAGGGGGCCTTGCTAGGAGTGGAATGGACAAGCAGGCGTATGACAATAAGACTTCCTGGAAGGAGCTGTGGGTTTCAGACGTGTGGTAGCAAGCTACTGGATGCACTGCGGAAGAGATTGTCTCTCTGGACTTTGAGATGACTGGTTGAGTTGTGGAGGGTGCCGTCTCTCTTGAGGAGTGGTTCGTGTTTATACGGAAAGAAAACAGCTTGAAGACTCCGATTTGTTTAAGTATGGAGGGCACCACGTGATTGGGTTCTTACTGTTATGCCACAATCACAGTAGGGCTGATTGTGCAACGTGGAAGAGAACCGTCAAATGTGAAGGGATGGCTGACCAGCTTCAAAGTGGTGTAACTGGACATAGTGGGCAGACGACGGCATTACCGGTAATGTGAAAACAAATAATAAATCTTTAAAGGCCTAAATATTATTATTATTATTATTATTATTATTATATTATTATATTATATAGTTTTAATTGCATTTCTTGTGTGTCACTCTTTTTCTTATATTAATCAATTTCTTGCATGATGCAGCTTCAGAATATAAAGTAAATTTAAATTGGATAGTTTCTTTTTAGTTAGATGCATGTAAACCTTCCTTCATCTTTATTAATTTATAGGAGGTTTTGGTAAGGCCTATGTACGAGCCAGTCCTTTCAGAATATCTGCACACGCCCGGAGATGAGAAGAGTTTCGATAAGGTGGATTTGTTCAATTACAGTACTAATTATGTCAGTTTGTTTAAATTTTAAAGAAAGGCCATTTATGAGGCAGAATATTCATTTTTATTTAATTTTTGTATCTTCAAAGTTACAAATGGCTTCTCTGGGTGAAGCCATCTTGTGGCAAGAATTGATAGATTACAAATGGCGCCCAACATGGGGCGTGAATAAGGCTGGCTGGTGCATAGTATGGCAGTACGCACAGGTAATTTGTGAAATCTGATCGGGTATTTTAGGAAGGGTATATATGTTCAGTGATTTTGGAGGGTATGCTAAGTAATAAGAGTGAGCCTGATTTATTAAAGTTGAGATCTAGAAGTGATGATCGAAGCACCCTTGGTCATTCTAGAAGAGGCAGGAGTCAGTCAAACAGGCAGACCAATAAGCGGTCAGATTCCACAAATTCGAGAGTAGTTCTTAGTAAAATGGCAGATAAGGATGTGATTTCTGGTACGTTGGAGGGACGTGAGGGGGCCGAGAAAGATGATGTTGCAACTAGCAAGAAGTTAGGAATGGGAGTGAATAGTGACGAGGAAAATGTAGGGCTGGGGGAAAACTCACAGATGATCAAGTTAATGGAGCAGATGATGTCTAAATTCAGTAGTAAACTAAGTGATTTAAGTAATAAAATGGATACTCAGAGTAGTGATTTAAGTACTCAAATTAATAATCAAAGCAGTGAATTTAGTACTAAGATAGACATTCAAAGTACGGATTTAGAGAGCAAAATTAATAAGATTGTAGAAGGTATGAGTAAAGGCTATAAGGAAATTCGTCAGGAAATTGCCAGTAGAATTGAGATGGTAGATAAAAGATTCGAGCAAGTTGAGGAGAAGATGAGCTTACAGAGTCAGGGCATTATGGATACTGTTGATAAGCAGATAGGCGAGGTGAGTAATGAGGTAGCCATTTTCAAGAAAGAAGTTGGTGAGAGGTTGATAGTTGTAGAGGAAGAGATGAAGGATATAACTGAGATTAGAAATAAGCAGGTGTTTTTGGAACAGGAGCTAGCGGTGTCTTCAGCCAGAGTAACGATGGTAGATAAGAGCGTAAAAAGGGAGATTAGTGAACTGAAATCCTTTAATGAGAGCGAAAATTTGAAATTAAGAAGAGAGCTGAATCAGGCCAAGTCAAATAAGGAAAATTGTAATCACTCTGTAGGACATAGTAACTTCTATAGGGAATCTGACTTGCCTAAATTTAGTGGAAGGCAGTTTAACCCTATGGAGTTTGTTAAAGTTGTTCAGAAGAGGTTTTCGAAAGGGTTAGAAGATGGGACTTTAGACTGGGATATTGTTGAGGAAATCATATCATTAGCTTTTGTGGGGGAGGCTAAATCTTGGTATCAAGTTTTTAGGGGAGGTTTTCAGGGGTTAGAAGATTTTAGGCAGAAGTTTGAGGGAAAGTTCTGGAACGAACAGACTAAAGGAAGAGAAAGAGACAAGATTTCTTTTGGGAGGTATCAGTCGAATCAGGGGGTGAGCATGACGGAGTATTTCCTCACACATGTCCTTATCAGTCAGAATTTAGACACTAGTTCTTCTGAAGGTGATATTGTTAGGCGTATGGCCCGTCATTTTTCTGATGAGGTGAAGATGGCCGTAGTCATGCAGGATGTAAATACGATTAAGGACATGGAACGTGTGTTAGAAAGGTTTGATACTTTCGGTAGAATGGGAGGTAAGAGGCAAGAACAGGGAAGGGAAGGAAATTACGATCAGGGGTATCAGGAGGAAGGGAATAGGCATTATGAGCGTAGGAATATTGATAGGCCAGGTAACTTTGTGAGGAATGATAGAGGAAATTTTGTAAATAGGGATAGGGGTGACCAAGGGAATTTTCGGAATAGGGGGCGCGGAGAACAGAGGCAGGCAGAAAATCGGGGACCTGGGGAAAAAAGGCAGTTAGAGAATAGGGGGCGTGAAGAAGAGAGACAGCCAGCTCAGCCGAGTAATTTAAACGGGAACAGGGCTCTTTAAGACGGTCAGATAGAGGGTCCCATCCCAGTATTCCAGTTCATGTGTTGAAGAAGATAGAATACGACCTTGATGTTAGAAAGGAATTGTTAGATGACCAGGTTGAGGTTATGCAGGAGAGATGTGAGCCTACGTTGATCAGTCCTGTGATTAAGGTGAAGATATGGGGTCAAGTCATCGATGCCTTATTGGACTCAGGGAGCATGTGTTCTTGCATTAAGGCAGGCTTTTATGATGAGGTTAAGAGTAAAGGAGAAGCCATAGAGGAGATTCCTGTGTCCAATATATTCATATTGTCTGCTGTTGGGACTAAGTCACAGAGAGTGCGTAGACAGGTTGTCGCACCTATGTACATTGATGAGAAATGTGGTCGTCAGAGTTTTCTAGTGGTCGCGAATTTAGTGTATCCTGTCATATTGGGTGCGGATTGGTTAAGCAGTCAGATGTGTAAGCTTGATTACGGTGAATCTAAGGTGAGATTCAAGTGGGGTGAGAATTTTGATACGATTAGTCTGAGTTATCAGGTGGACTCGGGAACTTTTGTGAGTATATCAGTGTGTGTCCAGGTTTTAAATGAAGAGGAAGAAGTCAGTGAGGTTAGTAGCGACATGGTATCAGAGGATATTCAAAGTTGTAGTATGGTAGTGGAAGAGGAGCGTGAAGGCGAATTTTCAAGTGTTGTGGAAGATACCATGTTGGAGGTAGAGCAGAAGGCTCAGTTGTTAGAAGTCGTGAGAGAGCACAGTGAGGTGTTCTCTGACAAACCTGGTAGGACACATGTGTACGAGCATAGTTTCGAGATCACCGATAGGTCTAGTTTTAATGGTGTTAGATACCCGATACCACACGCCCATGTGAAAGCAGTAGATGATGTCATATCGCAGATGCTAGACGATGAGGTGATCGAATTCAGTAGGAGCCAGTATGTCAATCCGTTGGTAGTAGTGATTAAGAAGGATGGGTCAGTTAGGCTATGTTTGGATGCAAGACAAGCTAATAAACGCATTGCGCCGGATCATCAGCGACCGGAAACTACTGAGGATTTAGTTCAGAGATTTGGGGGCAAAGAATGGCTGTCCACATTAGATTTGAGTGCTAGTTTTTGGCAGGTACCCCTACGGAAGGAGGATAGGCAATTCACGGCTTTTTGTTACAAAAACCAGCTGTTACAATTTACACGGATTCCTTTTGGTATGAAAACATCGTCAGCTGGGCTCATTCGCGCACTTAACATCGCTCTGGGACACGACACAGGGGATTTCACAGCCAGTTACATTGATGACAGTCATCGCATCACGTACGTTTGGGGAACACATGGAACACCTTAGAATTGTTTTGGGGAAGTTGCATCGGGCCGGGTTCACAGTGAAACTTAAGAAGGCGACCTTTTGTGCACAACAGATCACGTTTCTAGGCCACACTATTACACCACAGGGGGTTACGCCAGAAGGGTCGAAATTAGACAACATAATCAACACTCGGACACCACGTAACGTCAAACAACTTCGCTCTTTTCTGGGGGTATGTAATTATTTCAGGAGGTTTGTACTGCGGTATTCGCAGCTGTGCGGGCCATTTAGCGGGTTACTTAAACAGAATTCTAAGTGGATTTGGGAAAAGGAACACGATGAGGCATTCATCAAACTTAAAGAGGGTTTTAGGGATGCTGTCACACTTAGGTACCCCGGGCAGGATAGTCAGTATATAGTGATGACAGATGCTAGCGACTTAGGTTTAGCAGGGGTGCTTTGTCAAAAGGATGGGGATGGTAATCTAGGCATCGTGTCACTCGCTAGTAGAGGTCTAAATTCCGCGGAGAAAAGATACACTACTAGTGAGAAGGAATTGCTAGCCATTGTGTATTCGCTGGGCAAGTTCCGGACCTATGTGCTTGGCCGGAAATTCCTAATCTATACCGACCATAACGCACTTACGTTTCTTAGGACATGTAGGATAACCTCGAACCGGCTTTCTAGGTGGATATTGGCGATCCAAGAGTACGATTTTGATATATTTCATGTAAAAGGGTCAGAAAACGAATTCGCGGATTTTGTGAGTCGCCACCCGGAAATTGCTGGGGAGGGAGTTGAAGCTAGGAGAGAGGAAGGAATTTTGGTCTGTGTAACTAGGATTTCAGATAGGGACGGGGAGAGGTTAAAGTTGGGAAAAATGAGAGAGGAACAATGCAAGGACGAGGAGATTCAGGATATTTATCGGGAACTCGAGGAAATGGAACATATGAGCATTGCTAAGAGGGGTAATAAGGAATTCAGGCTTTTTAACGACTTGCTAACTAGGAAATGCTTTGGCGAGAGATGGTGCGTGTGGGTTCCTAAGTCTTTGAGGTATGATATTATCTGGTTTTATCATAAGGAGTTAGGCCACTATGGTGCAGAGAAGGTGTTGGGTGCTATTCAGGAGAACTTCTTCTGGAAAAACATGGGCAGGGAAGTCAGAAAAACCCTAGCAACATGTGAGTTGTGTCAGAAGTGCAAGCACCCCACAAGGTATTTAGAAGGGCCAAGGCAGGCTGTTTTAACTCAGAAACCAGGTGAGTTGGTATGTGTTGACCTCTATGGGCCGTTGGTGAAGTCTCAGTATGGCTACCAATATGTGTTTGTCGTTGTTGATGCCTTTTCTAAGTATGTTAAGCTCTATCCCCTAAGACAGGCCACGGGGAAGGGTTGTGTAAATTGCATACTTGGGAAATATGTTCCGGAGTTTGGTAAGCCACTCCGAATACTCTCAGACCACGGTTCTCAGTTCACCTCGAAGATATGGAGGACCAAGTTGAGTGAACTGGGAATACAGTGTACGTATTCCTCTATTAGGTATCCCCAAGGAAACATGTCTGAGAGAGTAATGAGAGAACTAGGGCGCATGTTTAGGACTTATGTGAGTGAGCGACATAATGCCTGGTTTTCGATGCTTGAGGACGTTGAGCGTTGGCTCAATGTAACTAAACACGAGAGCACGGGTCGCACTCCCATAGAAGTCCAGCTGGGCAGGAAGCCTGTCAGCGAACTTGCCATGATTTTGGGTTTGAGGACAGGGGAGGCCGTACCCAGAGATTTAAGTATCAGGTTAGCTGGGGAACATTTATGTAAGGCCAGTAAGAAACGGCAGAAGCAGCAAGGGAAGCGGGCAGGAGATAAGTTAGATGTAGGTGACCTTGTGCTTTTGAGGGTGCCTCATGTCTCGTCCGCAGACCAGAAATTGCTGAGTAAATTTTTTCATTTGTATGAAGGACCGTATGAAATTGCACGGAAATTAGGGGCCTGTGCGTACGAGCTCCTTACAAAGGACGGAAGGGTGCTAGGGATTTACAATATTTCCAATCTGAGGATGTACGTATCCTAGTAGCCCTGTTGGTGGTGTATATATTTGTGGAAGGAAGGAGTTAGGATTTTGGAAGGGAAGTCATGCCTAAAAGGATTGCTTTTTATTCTATGGTATAGGACCAAATGAATGAAAAGCAAGGGGGCGTTCTGTAACCTATATTTTATGAGTCCCCCCATGACAGTTTTAATGTAGGCTCGTGGGTTTATTATTTCTTTATATCATGTTATCGTGTTGGCAACGTGTTCAATTGCATTGGACACGTCTGCAGTAGACGCAGTGTCATTATTATTATTATTACTATTATCATATACGAATACTTTTTATTATTAATTATTCAATGTATTTTAGGTCACTTTTGACAAGATTCTGAAGCTAGCTCTAATCATATGTTGTCTAAGAAAGTTTATTAATATTGTTCGGACCACTGAACCAGGAGTCAGGTTCATGTTTTGGTCACACGTACAGGAGGCAGCATTTATGGACACTATTGTCTCGAGCAGGTATGCTCGCTTACCCCGGCGAGGGTGAGGAGGAAGCAGCCAGGGGGCCTTGCTAGGAGTGGAATGGACAAGCAGGCGTATGACAATAAGACTTCCTGGAAGGAGCTGTGGGTTTCAGACGTGTGGTAGCAAGCTACTGGATGCACTGCGGAAGAGATTGTCTCTCTGGACTTTGAGATGACTGGTTGAGTTGTGGAGGGTGCCGTCTCTCTTGAGGAGTGGTTCGTGTTTATACGGAAAGAAAACAGCTTGAAGACTCCGATTTGTTTAAGTATGGAGGGCACCACGTGATTGGGTTCTTACTGTTATGCCACAATCACAGTAGGGCTGATTGTGCAACGTGGAAGAGAACCGTCAAATGTGAAGGGATGGCTGACCAGCTTCAAAGTGGTGTAACTGGACATAGTGGGCAGACGACGGCATTACCGGTAATGTGAAAACAAATAATAAATCTTTAAAGGCCTAAATATTATTATTATTATTATTATTATTATATTATTATATTATATAGTTTTAATTGCATTTCTTGTGTGTCACTCTTTTTCTTATATTAATCAATTTCTTGCATGATGCAGCTTCAGAATATAAAGTAAATTTAAATTGGATAGTTTCTTTTTAGTTAGATGCATGTAAACCTTCCTTCATCTTTATTAATTTATAGGAGGTTTTGGTAAGGCCTATGTACGAGCCAGTCCTTTCAGAATATCTGCACACGCCCGGAGATGAGAAGAGTTTCGATAAGGTGGATTTGTTCAATTACAGTACTAATTATGTCAGTTTGTTTAAATTTTAAAGAAAGGCCATTTATGAGGCAGAATATTCATTTTTATTTAATTTTTGTATCTTCAAAGTTACAAATGGCTTCTCTGGGTGAAGCCATCTTGTGGCAAGAATTGATAGATTACAATACGAAGCGACATAAGACTTATAAGGATCCAATTCATTCATTATAGCTGGAGGATACCGAAGATATTTATTTTTATTTAAAATGTCAATATGGCTATTGCGCGCTATATTCAGTGTGATAATATTCTGACTAACGTATGTGAGAGCTCGAATATGATGCTCACGTATTTGCAAGATTCGTCTAAATTACCCAATTTCGTTCGGAATTGTCGATCCTAATGTTCTAATAGTTCACTCAGCCGCCATCATAAATGTACGGAAAGTCTGTTATTTTACCTTGGCAACCTTACTACTAAATGTCACTAATTTTCATTACAGCAGCTCTTAAGTCTTGAGAGTTATTTATTTTAATCTTTTATACATTCAGAATGGCACCTGCGCGTAATACTTAGTCTGATGCTCTATCTTGTTGACAACAGAAGGTCCTTATATAAAACTACCTGAATGCCAAGTACTGTGAACATTGAATCATACGTTATGGATTATAATGATTGCATGATTAACACAGCCAATTTCTGGAAATTATCTGGCTAATGATATTGTGGTTTGGGCGCCAGCCGCTTTTCACATCAAGGCATAGTTTTCCAAAACTTGGTAGAGATCCGGTGATTAGTTTGGTTATAATTCGATTTAAACTTGGAACATTTGGATGGCCGCCATTTTGTTTTCGTTAAGATAACGACGATATAAACCTTGACACTGAGGAGTCCTTTGCGAGTGTTATCTCTGTACCAAGTGTGGTTCAATTCACTTACGTCTTATTTGAATTGATACGGGGATAGACATACCCATATCAACACACAGACACACATATCCCGTGTCGATGTGATAAGTTTCATTTTTTGAAAAAAAAATGAAGGTAGGCTAAAAATATACGAAAGAGCACTCGTTCCGTCAATTAACTCATGATGGTACAGCCACATTCACTGATAAAAGTAATTGCTTTAAATCGCACGTTCGTTGAACACGTAGTCTACATGTCTAGTTTCATTAACGCCCCATGTAGAAGTAACGCACTTGTTTGCTGATACCTTCTGTCATACCTTTTATCATTCAAGAAATTAAATAAAAAATGTGGAAGTGATAATTATCATTTCTAAGATTATAATTTCATTAACATCAATTGAAATACTAATCAAGCTTCTTTCATAAAACTCAAGTCACACACCATCCTGCTGTGACGTCAGCCTCATGGCCTGCTAAATCATATTCCAGCCCGCCAGATGAATCGCCTGTGGCTCCATGATGTTCACTGTTGCCAACATTCAAATTATCTGAAAACTCACCATGTGACCACGTGGCATAACGGGCAGATTACCTCCAATTGAAAACGTTGAAGCAAAATTTGTATTGTGCGCATCATATTTTATGAGTTCGGAATACTGAAAGAGCATCTGGGAGGTATAAGATTTTCCAACGTTGAGCAAGTACTAACAGGCCTTATCCGATGGGTCTAGGACCAAAGAGCGGGTTTCAATCACCAGGGAATTGAAACAGTAGTAGAACGTTCGGTTCATTGTTTACAGAGACCGGCAGACTATGTTGAAAATAGTGTGGTGTATCTGTCATTTGCACTGTTCTGCGTCACTCAACAAAAGTTAATTAATCTGCCATAATCATGCAAAGCGTACTGTTTGACTGCCGCTCACAATTGGCGCATTTCCTTACATTTAAACAGGCTGACATCAGTAGAACACCACAACAAAGGGTGTGTAGAGCTTTGGTGAATGCTTCCCACCGATGTTTCTTTAAATTAACCTGGATGAAAACGGGCAGATGAAATTTTAGAAGCTACATTACATAATGTATGCACTTTCAACAGTGCCTCTTTATTAACATATTACTTAATAATGTTATTACTTTCCACACCATCGCGTGCTGTAGCAACTAGCATTCGTGACGGTAGCCCAAGTTCGATTTCCGACTCTGCCCAGAAATTTAATACCTGTACGGGCTATACTCAGCCTCGTGAGGAAAATCTGAGAAGATATGGGTTCCATTCCCTACTCAGATATCCCAGAAATAGTTTCCCACTTATACTCCAGGTTCCTAGCTTAAGGCACTGGCTGCCTTCATCCCAATCCTCTCCTCAATTACAAATATACACACCACCACAGACAGCACAGTAACACAGGTAACCAGACAAACTCTGTACACACACCCAAGTACACGGGGCTGACATATTAACAAGATATCCAAGCCTCTAAATGAAACAACAACATAATTACTTTACAGTAATGTAAAGTAACTATTAATTAAATGTCATAACTTAACATACATACATACATACATACATACATATATACATACATTTTCATTTGAGACTGTCTTGCGTTTCAGCGTTCAGTCTAGTCTGCAAGCATCTGTTTGTGAACAAGTCACCTTCATGATCTCCTATTAGCAGTTAGCAATGCAGCTTCTTCTGCTTCTGCACCTCTCACTTAGAAATCGTTCAACACTGAATCTAGCCATCGCCTTTTAGGTCTACCTCCACTTCTCTTACCATTTACAGCCGTACTCATTAACATCTTAGGTAATTTCTCCTCCCCCATTCTCTTCACATGATCCCACTATCTGAGTCGACTCATAAGAACAGCTTAATCTAACGTGTTCATTTCTAACTTAGCTTTTATCTCTTCATTTCGAGTAACTTCCTGCTGTTGCTCCCATCCAAGTGCCCCAGCAATTATTCGTGCTACCCACATGTCTGTTACCTCTAACTTCTGTATCTACTCAGATCTCACTTCCACACATTAAAGCCAGTCTAAATACCAAGCGATTTAGGGAGAGTTTCGTCGCTGCAGTAAATTTTCCAATACACAAACACAAAATATGTCTCTTCCTCTCGTAGCATTTCTCAATAACTTGGCAAATTCTACAATTTTGATTCTTACATACTCGTTGTGGTCTAAAACCACACAGGTTTTCATCCAACTTACACTTGCCAATGATCGAACATTCCTTTCTATAATGTCCGGGACACTTATCAAAGAAAAGTCTCTATAATTGTTATAATCTTTTCTGTTACCTTGCTTATAAATTATAAATGTCTGCTTTTGTCCAGTCAGAGGGTACCATTCCTAAATCCCATGCTAGATCGATTGCCCTATACAACCATTTCATCCCTGCTTTCCCACTATACATTACCATTTTTTTTTTTTTTTTTTTTTTGCAAGAGATCACCACAGGGCCAAAAATTGTGTGTCTGTCTGTTGTTTATTTATCATCCTCTCTGCTTTCTCATCTATGATCCTATTCCCGTCCTCATTCTCCTCCAGCATAATATCAAAATCTGCTAAATTGCCAGATAAGTCTCCATTTATATTTGGCAAGTTTTCAAAGTATTCTTGCATTTTTTGCAATGCTTCCTTGGTATCTACAATGAGTTTCCCTGAATTATCCAAAACACTGCTCATTTATCTTTTCCTCTAGTTCTAAGATTCTTTATAACACTCCAGAAAGGCTTTCCCGCTGCTTGACCTAACGTTTCTAATTTGTCTTCAAATTCCTCCCAGGATTTCCTTTTCGATTCTACTATTATTTGTTTGGTACTGTTCCTTTCCACAACGGTACATATAGCCAGATTTCTTGTTTGGAACCATTTTTTAAAGCCTTATTAGCCTACTTTCGATTCTTGCAAAAAGTGAAAGTAGACTTATGAGATCATCACAGGGCCAAAAATCGAATGTCTGTCTCTGTGTGTGAGAGTGTGTGTGTATGTGTGTGTACTCTGCACGTCTGTTCCCCCGTATCAATTCAAACACGGTCAAACCAAACTGAACGAAATCTGGTACAGAGGTAGCACCTGCAAAGGCCACCTCACTGTCATGTTTTATATCGCCGCCATCTTGACGAAAACGTAATGGCGGCCACCCCAATGTTCAAAGCTTAAAACAAATTACGACTAATCTTATCATCTGATCTCTACCATATTTTGTAACAACAATCCATTATGTGGGAGGAATGATTTGACTAAATTACAAGGTCATCAGCCCAATAGTTTGCACATGGCGGCCAAGTATGTGTGCAAATCGATCCCCCCTATCAATTCAAACACGGTGAAACCGAATTGAACGAAAATTAGTACAGATGTAGCACTAGCAAAGGGCACTTCATATTTATGTTTTATATTGCCGCCATCTTGACGGAAACGTAATGGTGGCCACCCAAAAGTTCACAGCTTAAATCAAATAACGACTAACCTTATCATCTGATTTCTACAAAAATATCTCAACAACATACCTTTATGTGGGAAGCGTCTTTTGACGAAACTACAAGGTCACGAGCCTAATAGTTTGCAGATGGCGGACATGTTTGTGTGCAAATCGATTCCCCCTATCAATACAAACACGGTGAAAACTAATTGAACAAAATTTGATACAGAGGTAGCACTAGCAAAGGACACCTCAGCGTCATGTTTTATATCGCCGCTATCTTGGCGGAATCGTAATGGCGGCCACCCAAATGTTCAAAGCTTAAAACAAATTACGACTAATCTTATCATCTGATCTCTACCATATTTTGTAACAACAATCCATTATGTGGGATGAATGATTTGACTAAATTACAATGTCATCAGCCCAATAGTTTGCACATGGCGGCCAAGTATGTGTGCAAATCGATCCCCCCTATCAATTCAAACACGGTGAAACCGAATTGAACGAAAGTTAGTACAGAGGAAGCACTAGCAAAGGGCACTTCATATTGATGTTTAATATTGCCGCCATCTTGACGGAAACGTAATGGTGGCCACCCAAAAGTTCACAGCTGAAATCAAATAACGACTAAACTTATCATCTGATTTCAACCAAAATATCTCAACAACATACCTTTATGTGGGAAGCGTCTTTTGACGAAACTACAAGGTCATGAGCCTAATAGTTTGCAGATGGCGGACATGTTTGTGTGCAAATCGATTCCCCCTATCAATACAAACACGGTGAAAACTAATTGAACAAAATTTGATACAGAGGTAGCACTAGCAAAGGACACCTCAGCGTCATCTTTTATATCGCCGCTATCTTGGCGGAATCGTAATGGCGGCCACCCAAATGTTCAAAGCTTAAATCAAATTACGACTAACCTTATCATCTGACCTCTACCATATTGTGCAACAACATACCTTTATGTGGGAAGAATGATTTGACTAAATTACAATGTCATCAGCCCAATAGTTTGCGGATGGCGGCCATGTATGAGTGCAAATCGATTCCCTCTATCAATTCAAACACGGTGAGACCGAATTGAACGAATGTTGGTACAGAGGTAGCACATGAACAGGGCACTTCATATTCATGTTTTATATCGCCGCCATCTTGACGGATACGTAGTTGAGGCCACCCAAATGTTCAAAGCTTAAATCAAATTACGACTATCCTTATCATCTGATCTCTACCAAAATTTTGCAACAACATACCTTCATATGGGAAGCGTCTTTTAACGAAATTACTAGGTCATCAGCCCAATAGTTTGCAGATGGCAGGCATGTATGTGTGCAAATCGATTCCCCCTATCAATTCAAACACAACGGAACCCAAATCGAACCACCTTTGGTACAGAGGTAGCACTGGCATGGGACAACTCAGTGTCATGTTGAATATTGCCGTCATCAAAACAAAAAAATGGCCCCACCCAAATGTTCTGAGCTCAAATCAAATTACGTCTAACCTAATCCTCTGATCCCTTCCAAATTTTGCAACAATATACCTTAATGTGGGAAGCGTCTCTCACCCAAATTACAAGGTCATCAGCCAAACAGTTTCTAGATGGTGGATGTATGAATCATGCAAATATTATATCCTAACCGTAACTTACGATTCAACAAGGCCTGGTCTCAACAATTCAGCTTATCGTACATACTGTACCCGATACCTAGTTGAGGATATCGGCTACGCCAGTTGTGATCGAGCCATAGTTGAGATTTGTGGGCAAGGAGAAAAGATAGCGCTCAGATCGAGTCAGAAGAATGGTAGGAAATGACGTAGGAGGCCGAGGGAGAAGGAGGCACTACCCCTCAAGCATATGGAATTATGGGAGAAATACTGGATTATTATAAAGATTAATATGGAATAAAACCTTATCTAACCTCAGAAGAGAAGGAAATATCAAGAAATCTTATTGGTGATAACTTGAAGAAAGGCAGACAACTCCTTAAGTTATGTTATAACTTAATAGCCGAAATAGTGGTCGAGGTTAGAGCTGTGACGTCAGACAGCGGAAGGAAGGGGAAGTCACGTGATAGAGCAGGGCGAGGCAGCCGAACGCAGTGACACCAGCAGAAAGAATTATTCCAGCAGTCAAGCTAAGCGGATCACATCGTGCAGTAAGAGAACCAGTTAACAAGGCAGTGCGATACATAAAGTTACGTGCGGGAGAGAGAGTCGCCAGGCGAGGCCTGCAACGCAGTAGTCAGAGTTTGTTGTTGGAGCGCACGCTATCTGCAAGGCAGGTTATACAAGCCGTGAACTTGAGAGAGAAAGCCGGTGTTCAGGCACATGTCTTTTCAACATCGCAGTAGTAGTTACGTGAAACAGCAATGCTTTTCAAAACTTAAAGTTTATCGAAGCAATACGCAGCATTACGATAGGATTGAGAACATTATTTGAGGTACATTCTCAATGTATTACAACATAGCGAAGCGGTATAATGAGGCCAGTATTCAACCTCATATTGTACAAGGACAGTGAGGCGGAACGTGTCGTGCAGTGGCCGACATTTTACAATCAGGCGATAGTCAAGCAGCTGAACGTTACGTTGACATTTTGTCAAGCTTAAGATGTTTGGACTTGTGTTTCGACAGTCCAATTGTGCAGTCCAATTACAATTATATACTTCTTTTATGGACATTTAAATGGACTTGAATATATTTCAGCGGTATTACGGCATATTTTATGAAGCATTTTAGACCGAAATATTTAAGGCGACCATGGGGTCATTCCAACATTACTGCTTTTGGCAAGTAATAAGTTACAAGCGTATGCACTTTGTGAATAGTGGCACGTGCAACATAATAAATACGCATCATGAACAGTTATGAAATATCTCAGTTACGAACACAGATACAGGGTGTTTGACAAATCAGTACACTTTTCAAGATAATTTATTTTTCTACCAGTGAAATTCAACCGCTGTGGAGATTAACATTTTTGTCGTATGCCAACCGAATAGTTTATGGGACAGTGGCGTGACATATTCGAAGAGTATGGGGTACACTACATTTTTGAACTTTTGTGGAAGAGTTTGGACAATATCCGTGATGGATAATCTTCAGTTCATCATGTCGGGCTAGGCGGATACGGAGACGTGATGGCACCACAGAGCGATGGATTCGGTTCCTGACGAAGAGGATAAATACGACATCAGATTCACTTGGATGGAATTTTCGTTAGTTCAGTGGGTGATACAGCGTTTTCGTCGATCTAGCGAGAAATCTATGACAAACACGTGGATTATCGGCGATCTTTGAATTATATTAACATCTGGAATATGAAGGTATTGTAAGAGTTATGGCATTCCTGATATGATTTTTCATGTACACTGGGCATACTTGTATATATTTCTAGTAGGAGCTACTATTATTTTTCGACATGGCTTAGATATTTTATTGCTCCATTTGCTAAAATATGGTGTTACCATATGATATGGCAGGCACAGTTATACGACGTTCTCACCATTGGTTGACTTTATTAGACAGTACTTTGGTCTTTATATTTTTCTGTGAGGATAGTATTTCTTGATTATGGATATTTTTAGCGAGTGTTTCGAATTCGTGATCTGCAATTGGATAATTTAAATTATTTCTTCAGTTCATTGCATACTAGCGAGTATGTATAATTCATCAGTAGGGATTTTTGTTGTTGGATTGTTTGGTGATATTAAAATTTTATTCACTCAAGTGAATGCATATCGCTTTTATGTGACAAATAGAGTCTTGTTGATTCCAATCATGTACATTCACTCATTAGTCCACGACATTGGGGCCTGTTGCATTAGGCAATTGTGTGGTGGCACTCACCTTACCCAGCGTCTAGGGCATTATCATGTTAGTCTACGAGGCGGGGCCTGTCGCTCTAAGCGATTGTGTGGTGGCACTCACCTTACCTGCCAGTCGAGGGTCTCATTTTATCATCCGAGTGTACTTAAGATCGTAAGAGGATTAAACAAGAAACTACCAGTCACACATTAGTCGAATTTTGTTAAATAAATTAAAAATAAAGGTCAGCAGGGTTACATTTTGTAATTCTTGTTTTGCCAATCCAATATTTTGTTGCAGTACTCTTTTGAGAGTATATTCATTTAACAGCTGATACTTTTGATACTCTTTGTGAGTGATTTGATACCTTTGGGAAGGATTTCAAGTAATTGAATCTTGTAAGATGAATCATTTGTGGTCAGAATTTATTTTGTAGCAGATCAGTATTAGATATTTTTTTTGATGTGAGGTAATATAACACATTGGTGTTTTTCTTTGAAGTAAATCTTGAGAATCTTAAGAGAATATATACTCTAATTGAAACCAGATCTTGAATTGGATTACGATTACTAAGGTAATTTTCCTTATTGTTTAAGAAGTTGTCTAGATATGACCAGATGAATTACAGTTCTTGGAGATTGTGTGCGTTAATCATTTGAAGCCAGTTATATATTTTGTAGATCATGCAACGTGATAATGTGAAGTATTTTTGATAGGTATTTTTAGAGGTTGCCAAGTGGAAGTTTGCAATGTTGCCAATGGTATTTTGAGGCAGACATGAGGTTGTTGAACCCAGTCTAGCATATTTTTGGAGATTCATGCTGTGCGCTGAATAATTATGGTGTTATATGGAATAATTATGGTGTTATATGGAATAATTATGGTGTTATATGGAATAATTATGGTATTCAAATATGGTATTTGACAAAGTGAGATTATATGGTGAAGTTTTGGATAGTGAGATCCAACGTGGTTTTGTGAAGGCAACGTATTATTTTGGCATGATAATTAAATACGAGATATAACTTGGAACTGATAAAACTGTAAGACAACGTTCTATAACCTATATTAAACAATTTTTTTGGAAATTAAATAAATAAATAATTTTCATAATCCAAGATTTTCTGATAATAATAATTTATGAAATAGTAATCTGAAGTTTAAGCATATAAATGATCTGACCCGATGAATTAAAATTTAAATAAATGTATGAATTAAAATTTGAATAAATCGATGAATTAAATAAATTGATGAATTAAAGGTTGAATAAATTAATTGAATTAAATAAATTAATAGGTGATTAAACAGCTGATGAATAACTGAATTAAAAGGTGATAATTAATTAAAGAAATTAAAATTTAAATGAATTTAAATAAATTTAAACAAGAGATATGATTTAAATAAATTGATGAATTGCAACTTGAATTAATGAATTAAACAATTTAAGTGGATGAATTGAGATAATTTAATCTGAATGAGATAATGAAATGACAGTGTGTGGATAATTGAATAATATTATGAATTGATGAATATAATATTCATTTAAATGATTTGATGGTGATAAATTAATTATTCTGACTTGAATATAACGAATATTGGGATGGGAACTAATGTGAGAAACATTTAATTTTGATATGATGACGATGATGATAACCAATGAATAGTGAAGTTTTCTTTGATTCACAACCAAGCAATAATAATCAGTGATAGTGTAAATATGGTGTATAAATTAATTGTTAGATTTTTATGAGCATTTGTTGGGATTTCCAGCATTGATTACTGCCATTTAAGCCATCGTAATGAGTTAATATTTGAAGATATGTGTTTTTAGGATATTTTGTTAGACAGATTCATATTTCTTGACATCCACATTGCTGATGTTAAATTAAAGAAAGGTTAGGTCTCAGGGATCACGAAATGTCAGTGACACAAAGACATAGTGCTACGGTGGCCCTGAGAACTCAAGCGAACTTTAGTAAATTTTTATATTTTATGTGGATGGAAAATACTTTGAAATAGAACAGAGATGGTTCGATTTTGAGGACTATAACAACCTAACGTTTGCATTCGACCATACTCTTAGGTAGGGTTTGTGTTTAATTTTTCTGTCTGACTACTTAAGTTTAAATAAATTTGGTTTTATCTTAGTTGTGATCTGATGATGATGTTTTCCCAATCCTTTCCTTTGTCTTAATTAAGGCTTAACCAGAAAGGATGTGGTTTGCTAGGGGTTCAGTTGATGGCGCCCATTTCTATTTGTTATTATTATTAAATTTAAGCCCGTAACGACCCTGGAGATACTTTATCTCGTGTTACCCTCTGCTTTTGTGATATTTCAACTGAATTTCCGACACATTCCTTATTTGACTTCATGTTCATTTAACTCCACTCTGGCCTGGGAAGCCAGGTGTGCGATGTAATTGCAGATGGGTCATCGCATACCTCGGATGAACGGGTGCAATACGGAGGTTTAATCTGTCCTCAAAGAGGTAACCGATATGATATTAGTATATTATAATAGAATATTTAACCGTAGAAGTGAATAACAGGTCAGGTTTACCGTGCCATATCGTTCTGGGCCCGTGCCGTCCCATTGTCAAAATGGCCGCTATTTTTGCTCGTAGATACATATATTTCCGTAACTTCCTGAGTTTATATTTTTAAGAATGTAGTGAACAAAATCATACATATTTTGTATCAAATGGTTTATAGAATTGCCAGAAAAAACTAATGAAATCGTTGATTTCAACACAAAATATGATACAGTTATACTAAACTAGTTGATTATCAAGTAGGCCTACTATCGTAGTGCATTCATGGCGTAATGGTAGCGACTTGGGCTCATAGTCTGGTGGTTCGTGGATCAAATCCCTGCAGGTTCAAATT
Source organism: Meconema thalassinum (assembly GCA_946902985.2). Classification (NCBI taxonomy): domain Eukaryota; kingdom Metazoa; phylum Arthropoda; class Insecta; order Orthoptera; family Tettigoniidae; genus Meconema; species Meconema thalassinum. The sequence continues at coordinate 742,757,960 of OX336389.2, forward strand.
TCTTCACTTCGTTTTTTTTTTTTGGTATTTATTGATTTATAACTACTCACACGTTATAATGTTAAGCATATATAGTGTGTATTTGCAATCGAAAATATTATATTTATACTTATAACACCACATATTTCAACACTCGAATACAGCGATTAATATTCGTTGGCCTTGATCCGCAGTAGTGATTATTGTTGTTGTTGTTTCTGTTGTTGATTCTTTAGGGGTTTTGCGGAATCATGGGCTTTTAGCCCCGTTTACTTGGGTGAGTGTTGAATTTTGTCTGATAACCTGTGTTATTGTGATGGCTGTATTAGTGCGTGTATATATAATTCAGGTGAGGATTCAATCAATGAACGTTTAATATCCGTATAGCACGTTGTATTTCAACAAACTACTACAACCAACATTCAAATATACTCCTTGAAAAGGACAAAGAGTTATAACTATACCCATACATTTAGGAGAAAGTAGGCTATATGTTCTTTACTGAACATCTTGTTTTTACTTTTGCAAGCCGACTTCAACTGGTGGTTTTCAACCGTAATCCGTCTGTAAATAGCGCTCACTTTCTGCACTTTAGATCTAACTACGCTTGATTCACAGCAAATCTGTTTGTGGTCTGTTATACCCTGCAATTCCTAATTTCAAAGTCAAAAATGATATATTCTACAGTACCTGGCCAGATTATGATCAATTCTCGATTTCTTGTATTTATCAGCTATTGGCTTTCTTAGCTATCAATATGAAATTTCCGGTGACGGTAGTTTATTAATACTCTTTCACGTTTGTTAGCACTTTATTATTGAGCTTGGAGTGGCTAGGCTGATTTCAATGAGCAATTCTGAAGGGGGCAATGCGATTCAGTGAGGGATTATTAGATTTGTTTTGTAGGTTTCCTTTTACAGCTGTATTGTAGATAATAGTGAATTTGTGGTTGTTCTTGGTAAAACGAAACATCGGTAACATCTTCATTCGACATTATCTCCATTATGAGGGGGAAATTGAAAAGTTATTCAGCTTGGAAATGGACCTCTACTTTGGAGGAACTTGCTAATAGTGATTCGTTACTAAGATAAATAATTTGCTTAACGGGCTTACTCACTATTATATATTCCCTTCTACGTTTGTTAGCATTTTAGTATTGTGCTTGGAGTGGGTTGGATAGTTTCAATGAGCAATTGCAGTGAGATAGGTAAAGAAAATAATAGGGATTGGGAATGTTTTGTGATGGCCTATCAGAGGGTAGAACGTACAGACGATTATAATAATCCGACCAGTTACTGTATTATTAACCTGGTTCTTCTACCCTGCCATGTGTATCTGTGAATCTCATTATGATTCGAGAAAGGGTTCGCAAAAGATAATCCCATGCTTGCACAGAAGTCCAGTAAGCATTTCCCATTGCTGTTCGCTTCCCTGTCATCACCCCACTTACCCATTATCTTCTCAAACCCCTTAGTCCTTTTTCCAATCCTTACATTGAAATCCCCCATCAGTACTACACTATCCTTATTGTTAACTCTCACTACTACAACACTGAGTGCTTAATAAAATCTGTCTATTTCCTCCTGATCCACCCCTTCACATGCAGTGTACACTGAAACTATCCTGGCCAGATTTCCTGACATTTCCTAATGTATCCACATTAATCGTTCATTTACATACCTCAGAGAAACTATGTTACGTTCTAAGGTTCTCTTGACACTCAGTCCTACTCCCCGCTTTGCCCTGCCTAGTTTTACACCTGACAGGTGCACGTTGTAATCTTCTACTTCCTCGTCTCTATCTCCATATATCTGAACTTCACTAATCCCTAGATTATTCATTCCCATCCTACATGCTACTTGCTCTGCTATCTTCCTTCCATATACCCCTTCGATATTAATAGCACCCCATCGAATACTAGTTTGATTGCCTATCAGATGGGAATGGGACTCCATCACTCCCGTAGGTCCAAGGCTTGCTCAAGACATGTTTAGCAGGTTTAGAAAGTACAAGTGAAGCAGGTTGCTAGCCTTACTTACATAGGGCTCCTGAGTTTCACTTTAGGGAACAAACAATCGGATAGTCTTAGCCGCCTGAGCACAAGGAGGGCCACGAGTCAGAATATGTCCCAGATCTCCACTCCTATTCTATAGTAACTGGTATCCTGACTGTCAGGACCACTTACTAGGCCACACAGATTTTTCCCATGGTTCACGATCGAAACCGTGACTACACCATGAAACTTTGAACAATATTCTGGAGACAAATAAACTCCTAGAGAAGTACAGGAAACAAGGAGGACCTACAGCCTTTGGTGGAGACACCAGATTGACGTTTAACTTTGCAATGAAACACACGGGTGGAGTTAGTACAGATGTCTGTCGTTCCAATGTCACACGTGAGATGTATTCACTGAATAAACCTTGCGGTAGAGGCCCAACTATTCTCTATTTCCATTTTCATATTAATCACCGGCGTGTCAATTAGGTAGAATAGAATAGAATAGAATAGAATAACCTCTGTTCCGAATCTTGGATAGCCAGAGATTGGGGCGAAAGTATTATTTATTGTAATCATCCCCTGATACTTGTGATTATTAGTCACAGTGATTCCCTAATAGCCTAGTACAGTAATCCTCCTCAGTAAGATTAATAAAATCAATAAGAATTTAAATAATAAGTCAAGTCACAGAACCTACAAATAATTTACATGTTATTAAATGTTTTGAACAAATATCAAAACACTAATAGTGCCTATTAATTATGCACTAGGCCTATCGTAATTTAATTCTAATTGATAGACAGGCTATCCTAGTCTTTCACTAAGATTTATAGTTTAGGATACCGTCTCCTGTACCATTATATTTGTTTCACATGCATCTATGTTGTGTTTCTCATCTGTCAATACACTGACTTCTTTCATACTGAATACTGTAGATCGTAACTGAGAAATCACTGCATTGGCCTTTCCACACCTCGACTCTATTTCCTTCCCCAAACTTCCATCCTGAGATAATACAGAGCCCAAATACTTTAAACGTTCCACCTGCTCCAATTTAGTTCGTCCTACCTGGTATTCCATATTTTTAGCCTATTTTCATTTTATGAAATAACTAACAGTAGTGCCCGGCTTCGCCCGGAGGATTTATTTCTTTGTTTTACGGATGATAGCTGTGCCCCGCGGTTTCACCCGCGTACAATGTAATGTAAGAAATCACAGATTGATGAATTATAATACTTCAGAATAGACAATATTTTTAGTTACATTTCCTTGTGGTATTTGTATACATTGGTTTTCACCGCATCCTGTTCTAGATAAGGCAACATATAATTGCCCATGGGAAAAACAACATTCCCTTAAATCTATTCCCACGTGCTTAAAGGTCTGTCCCTGTGCTTTATTTATAGTGACTGCAAACGATACTTTTACGGGAAATTGTATTCTTTTGAAGCTAAATGGTAAATCTGTGGGTATCATAGGAATTCGAGGTATTAGTACCGTTTGCCCAATTGCTGGTCCAGTCAAAACTATAGCAACTATGATATTGTTTCTAAGAAATTTAACTTGAAGTCTAGTTCCGTTACATAAACTTGGTGGTCGCAGGTTTCGCAATAAAATAATGGGAGTGCCAGTTTTTAAGTTCAATGAATATGGTGGTAGCCCACAAGGATTCAAAGAATTTAAAGATTCTTGAGGATAATGTACTGCATCCTCTTGATCCATGACGGTATCAATGGCAAGGTAGTTTATGTTGTCGCCTGGTAATTTTGCCATTATTTCATCGTTGATGTCGTCAACGTTTGTATTTTTTGCAGCTAATATTGCCCTCTCACACATCCATTAATAATTGTTTAGGCCTATATTTGCCACATCCGGGTAAACTCTAGAGATCAGGTCTTCAATGTTGGTCACGAATTCACCAAGGTCTTTATCAATAGTAATTTTTTTCTCGTGTGACTCAGGTACTTTCCCGTTACCAATCATTAGTATCTTTTTTGGGAAATCAGTGCTTCCTGCAGCGAAGTGACTCCTCATGTTGGTATACAGATTCAAGAATTGAACAGATTTCCACAATGGGGAAGACTTTAAGCAAGATTTAATAATATCTGCTCTAGTTCCCCTAACTATTACAGGCAATGTTTGTCTGAAATCACCAGAAAACATGAAAGTAATTCAACCCATCACTTTATTTGAGCTCCTTATGTCTTGGAGAGTTCTATCTAATGCCTCTACGTGAGCTCTATGAGTCACGGTGCACTCATCCCATATTATTAGACTTGCATCTTGCAGGATTTTGCCCAACGGGCCATTTTTACGGATAGAGCACACACACTGTCCCTTTCGAATGACACCGTAAGGGGCAGTTTAAAAGTGGAATGAGCCGTTCTTCCGCCTGTCAATAGTGTAGCAGCAATACCTGAGAACGCAACGGCAATGGCTATTTTTCCCAGTGACCTAACTTTCGCTGATATTAAATTAGTCACGAAAGTCTTGCCAGTTCCACCTCGGGCATCCAAGAAGAAGGTTTTTCCTTCGTCAGAGGAAACGCTTTTCAAAACAGAATTATAAGCGAAGACTTGATAACGCACTAACTTGTGTTCATGTTCTCAAATATAATTATTTAATTGGTTTACATCATATGGTCTCCGCAAAAGTTCTTCTAGAGGCTCCATATTATTGTGATTGTAGCGAATCGGGGCCGGAAGTCCGAAAACTGTAAGAAATTTTTCCGACATTTCATGAATTCTGTCTTCAATCAATGTAAGACCTTCATTGTACATTTCATAATTGTATGGCATTAGCAGGTCCTGATTTTCATTGCGAACTTTATGTAATATGTTGTTGTTTGAGTCTTCAGTCTTTTGACTGGTTTGATACAGCTCTCCATGCCTCCCTGTCCTGAGCTAATCGTTTCATCTCTACATAGCTACCACACCCTACATCCGAGGCAATCTGTTTAATATATTCTAACCTTGGTCTACCCCTACAGTTCTTGTCCTCGACCCTTCCTTCCATAACTAAGCTTGCTATTCCTGGGTGTCTTAGTATGTGTCCTACTAACCTATATCTTCTCTTCATTAGCAGTCGCCAGAAACATCTCTCCTCTCCCACTCGTCTTAATACCTCTTCGTTTGTAACCCTATCTACCCATCTGATCTTCATCATTCTCCTGTAACACCACATTTCAAATGCTTCAATTCTCCTCTTTTCTGCTGCACCAATAGTCCAAGTTTCACTTCCATAGAGCGCCACGCTCCAGACAAAGGCTTTCAAAAATGACTTCCTAATACCTAAATCTATATTCGATGTCAACAGATTCCTTTTTTTGTAGAAAAGCTTTCCTTGCCTGAGCCAACCTACTTTTTATATCCTCTTTGCTTCGTCCATCACAGGTTATTTTGCTTCCTAAGTTACAGAAGTCTCCTACTTCCTTCAGCTTTTCACCTGCCAATTTGATGTCCATAGAGGTTTCTGATTTATTTCGGCTGCATTCTAGTATTTTTGTTTTACAATTATTACTTTTCATCATGTATTCTTTCCGTAAGACGGAGTCCATACCATTCAAAAACTCATTAAAATCCTCAGGCTTATCGGCCAAGATGACTATGTCATCAGCAAATCTCAGAGTTGAAATTATTTCTCCTTGAATCTTCACCCCCACGTTACATTTTTCTCTAATTTCCTTCATTGCTTGTTCAATGTAAAGATTGAAAAGTATGGGTGATAAGTTGCAGCCTTGCCTAACATCTTTCTGAATATCAGCTTCTCTCTCATGTCCTTCAGCTCGAATGACTGCTGTCTGGTTTCTGTATAGATTGTAGATTACCCTCCTATACCTGTACTTTATTCCAATAGATTTCAAAATGTCAAACAATTTAGTCCAATCAACGTTATCAAAAGCCTTTTCTAAGTCTACAAATGCCATGAACGTTCTCTTATCTTTTCTTATTCTACCTTCCAAAATCAGCCTAAGACTTAGTACAGCTTCCCTTGTTCCTACATTTCTCCTGAAACCAAACTGGTCTTCACCCAACTCCCTTTCTATCTGGCTTTCAATCCTCTTGTGAATTATTCTAGACAGGATCTTTGAAGCATGAGTAATCAAGCTGATTGTACGGTAATCTTCACATCTGTCAGCTCCCACTTTCTTTGGTATAGGGATGATAACATTCTTCTTGAAATCAGGGGGTACCTCACCTGTCTCATAAATCCTTCACACCAAGTGAAATAACCTGAACAGACCTTCATCTCCTATGCAGCGTAGCAACTCAATCGGTATATCATCTATGCCTGGTGCTTTGTTCCTGTTTAAGTCTTCCAAAGCTCTATCAAATTCTGATCTCAATATTAAATCTCCTTTCGCATCCTCAAAAATTTCCTCGTCCCTTTCCATTACATGATTCTCAATCTCCTTTCCCTTATACAAACTCTCTATATAAGCTTTCCATCTCTCAACTTTTTCTTCCCTATCTGTTAGAGGCTTTCCATTTGTGTCCTTAATATTATAGCACTTAGTCTTCTTTTCTCCAAAAGTATTCTTAATCCTTCGATAAGCTGTGTCTACTTTTCCTAATTTCAGACAATTTTCTATACCTGCACATTTTTCTTTCAACCATTCTTCTTTCGCTTCCTTGCACTTCTTGTTAACCTCATTTCTCAGACGTCTGTATTCTGCTTTCCCCTTTTCATCTCTTACATTCTTGTGTTTCCGCCTTTCATCCATCAATTCTAGTATATCCTGAGTGATCCACGGTTTCCTACCTATTCTTTCTTTCCTACCAATGTTTTCTTCTGCGGATTTTGTTATTTCATTCTTCAAAAGTGCCCATTCGTCTGCAATTGAAGTTTGTTTACGGTTTTTCATTAGTCCTTCCTTTATACTCTTCTTGAATCTTTCGTTTACATCCTTTACTTTCAGTCTGTCTATTGCCCACCTTTTTGGCTTTTGACTTTTCTTCAGTTTCTTCAACTTTAATCTGCATTTCATTACAACCAGATTGTGGTCAGAGTTTTTGTCAGCACCAGGATATGTTTTACAATCCAAAATCTGGTTTCGAAACCTCTGCTTGACCATAATGAAGTCGATTTGGTAACGCCCTGTATCTCCTGGTCTCATCCATGTGTATATTCTTCTATTGTGGTTATTGAATAAGGTGTTAGCTATGACCAACTCATGCTCGGTGCAGAATTCCATCAGCCTGCTTCCTCAATCATTCCTTTCACCTAATCCGAAATCTCCTACTATTTTCCCTTCTCTCCCTTTTCCTACCACAGCATTACAATCTCCCATTACTATAACATTTTCATCACCCTTGATATACCTCAGAATTTCATCTATTTCTTCGTAGACCTTTTCAACCTCCTCATCATCAGCTTGACTGGTAGGCATATAGACTTGTACCACTGTGGTGCAGGTAGGTTTAGTATTGATTTTTGCTACAATAATCCGTTCACTATATTGCTCATAATATTCCACCCGCTGTCCAAGTTTCCTACTCAATATGAGACCTACCCCTGCTTGGCCATTGTTTGATTTAGTGCAAATGACCCTATAGTCTCCTGACCAAAAGTCCTGTTCTTCCTGCCAGCGCATTTCACTAATTCCAACCAAATCCAACCTCAACCTATCCATTTCCCTTTCTAAGTTCTCTAACCTTCCAATTCCTAGCAGACTTCTAACATTCCACGCTCCGATCCGTAGCATGTCAGATTTCCTCTTTGTCACTTCTGTGATGTTAACCCCCTCTCGAGTAGCCCCCACCCGGAGATCCGAACGGGGGACTAGTTTACCTCCGGATTGAAATTTTACAAGGGAGGAGGCCATCATCACATGTAATTATGCGTAGAGAGGTGCATATCCTCGGGAATAGGATTACGGCTGTAGTTTCCCGTTGCTTTCAGCCGTGCAGCAGGACGCAGTGTAGCCATTATTTGGCTTATATTATCAATATCTTAACCGTCTATAAGACTAGTAAAGAATTGATTTATTCTGTAAGGCTGCTACTCCCTTTCAGAATAAGTAAAGAGCAATTCTACTAACAAAAATACTAACCTTCTACTAACAATTAAATACCAAAATTCTACTAACGAAAAAAATACTTAAGTTCCACCAACAACAAATACTACCACTAAAACAGTCTGTCACCAGGCACACTCACATGCACCCCCACACATCACAGTCTACTGAAACAATGAACTATAACTAACAAACAATGCAACTGCTACCAGACACACTCACACACCACAGTCTAATAGAACATTGACCTATATCTAATAAACAAACTAACTACATACTTACAACTAAAACTAACTACATACTTACTCTACTGTAATTTGAGTTGATAATATTTACAAAGTGCAATTTAGATAGAAAATACTTACAAAATGTAATTTAGATTCAAAATAGTCACAAAATGCAATTGAGAATAAAATCTTATGTGGATGGAAATATACTGGTTATCATTGTAACCTTCAAAGACATTTTTAAAAGTGGGAAACATATAATGTCAAATCTTACTCATAACTCTATGGCCTTTTATATGAAAATCCAACATGGCGACCATCCAAAATATTTACACGGTTCTATTACAGCAATCAAACTAAAAATGTGTATGTTTATAGAGGCAATTAATATACAGTAAGTGGGATACATGAAAATAGGCTGTTTATTTCTTCATGGAACTACTTGTTGTAGATATTTTTACAGACTATTGAAGATGAAGAGGAAGACTATTAATAGAGCCATTGTAGTCAATAATGACTTGGTTCTTGCAGTGAATGAACGTGTGAAATCCTGATCCTGAACTCGTAAGAAGCGTCATAACAAGGTGCCTTACAGAATACCACTTTGAGCCTCGCTAGCCATTTGTTGTTATGCCTATGGTTACGATTCCGTCGTATGCATGTTGGTGGGTTGTTGAGGAGTGAAGTTACAGAATCGAGGTGATAATCTGCTGTTAATTGAGAAAAACATGTGCATCATTTAGAGACTGCGAGTGTTGCATGCGGCACAACATTACCTGACAATTCGCATTATTAATACATAAGGAATAACCACATGCAGGACTTTCTCATTGTACACAGCTGAAGATCATATCATTCTTAGTGCATTTTACAACTTTTACTTTTCTTTACAACAATAATTTTCTTAGTTACGTGCAAGGAAAATTGTAGTACACACTTCCCATTGCTTCCATTAAGTTACCTGACTACTAAACCGGAGCTGGTAACGCATAACCATACGCCTGTGGCGCGTCCTTTGGCAAGTGAATGAACGAAGGAAAGTGTAAACTCGTTTAGGAAGAGCACTGATCCCTTAATAAAAATTAGGGCAATTTATCAAGTACCGGTACTAAAAAACTGTCAATTAGGGTGAGAAAAAGTATGATACTAATAATAGACTAATAAATCTTTCAGCCGAAAGGCCATGTAATTCATACATTGATGTAACAATAAAGATTTAAAATTTACTGTAATCACTTAGCGTCATAGTTCTCTTCTGGCATAAGTATGATAACGGTACCTATAACTTTCGGGATCAGATTTGAGGGAGATCTGATAAGGGGTGGTCAAATGAAGAAATGGGAAAGAGGAGCCCGACACAAGTACACAGAAACAATAACGGTCTCTACTCAGGTCAAGTGGGTCTCAAGGAACCTCCTATTACTATAGTCGTGGCAAGTTGATACTCAGATTCCTTGTATACACTTAAGCTGTCAAAAAAGGGGATTTATACAAATTATACTAGAGAACATGGCACTCTACATTAAGAGTTGACAAATGAACTACCAAAGGCAAATTGCATTAGCCGTGTAAATGCAAAATGCCTGGAATGTCAGGTTTTCTGTTTGTTCGGTTGGCGGTCACGTTTTCAAGAAAAAGAAGAAGAATGATGTGGTGGTGATTATTCATTAGAAATAGGCTATGATTGCTGATGCCCAAGTTAGAATCATAACATTGTTTTATTCCGGTAACCAGCTTGATTTGCTGTGGCAGTCTTCCCTTCTACCCACTAGCCTATAGCAACTAGCAGCGCATACACTTATGGGCATTCATGTCTCAAATACCTTTTATGATTGAGTTATAACACAGCACATTGAGTGGACGTCACCTATAATAGGATCCAGGGTGCCAGCAGAGTGGAACTGCAGTATCAATACAATATCATCAGCTATTGTTGCTGTTCCTATTTAAAACAAGACTGAATATTCCACTCTTCAAACAATATTCATTCTAAAAAAACAATCACATTATTACAAGAAGAATAATGTAGAACCGACAATTACCTGTAGTTCATGTTCCTCCTTAAGGGACACTAGGGCTGAGTTTTTAGGCAAAAATTACAAAATAACTGTTTTTTGTTTTTCCCATATTTATATCTTATGGACCCCTGAATATCCAAAATTCCTTCCTTAGTGGATGTAATATGTCTTCACACAAATTTTCTAATTTTTTTCTCCATAATTCTATTGGCTCTGATGGCTGGCAAAATATCAGGATGATGGCAAATAATTCTCTCAATTTTTCTGGTGACTCAGAAATAGCCGCATCTGAAAGAGTATTTTCCCAATGTTCATCTCCTTCTAATAATCCTAGTTATTTGCATGCACCTTGATACGTGGCTAAAGTAATGCTATTAACTGTTCAAAGATGTTCGAAGGAAGTTGGTCCGCGTACATTCATCAATAACATTCTTAAATAAATACATCCCGTTTGAGTTGGATGAACGTTATAAACACGGCCTAAAGCTGCGTCTTTTTTTACGCCTGTGTATCCGTCAAAATCTTGCCCACGTTTCCTTCTAGAAAATGTATTTCTCTCCCAGATGTAATATTGAGGCACTTCATGGTACAGCAAAGTTTTTGCAAAATCGTCATTTGTGCAGAGTTAGAAAAAGCCATTGAGAGTCGATGCAGGAGGATTATTAACGCGATTTTCAATGTTTTCTTAATTGAAGTATACTCTTTGTCCATTTTGCAAATGGACCGCTAAATGGATGACTGGTGGGTAGCGCTCATGTATTGGGAACTGAAATATTCTCCAAACAGCTTCAGAGGTGCTAATATATCGACCATTAAGATATTTTTCGACCTCATCGTTATTATTTTGCACAGTGAATGAAGCTTGATCAGAACCTTTATGAATGTACTTGCAAATATATATTATTGCTTTGCCTGATTGGCGAAATTCAACATTAATATGTGCGTTGAAAACTCGTAATAAGAACTGGATTATATGGAACAACCCAACTATTGTATATGTTCATTTCAGTTCCCCTCACATTTAGGACACCTGCATTTCCCCCGGAATATGAAGTTCTACGTCTATAGGTTGGGTAACCATCATCACCCGTTTGTGTCGGAGAAGTGAACCTCCTTGGGTATTTTTTGGAACACATGTGTTCTTTCATGCACGGTGACGTGGGGTTATTTGGTCCTCAAGGGCCGTGGATCATATTTTTCACCACATTGTTATAATTTTCAGCATCTTGTTCTTTGTCGGGTATTTCAGCCCATATTATATCATCTATAAAATCCGGTTGCACTTTGTTTGTAAGCCATAACAAAATATGCGCATGTGGTAATCCCCGTTTTTGCCATTCTACGCTATAAACGAAAGCCTTTGTTGGGCCAAAAATATGTTTTTTTTTGTTAATAGTTCCATAATGTTCTTGAGTTTCAAATGAAAAACTCTTGAAAGCAAATCATGTCTATCTTGCGATTTTTGATAAGGGAATAAGTGAATTTGTATTTCTTTCCGTTCTGGATTGCAGGTGATGGTGATAAAAAGATCTGGTCTCCCAAAGTTCCTAACAAATGTCATGGCGTCTTGGGTCTTTTCATTCATATATCGCGGAGATCCTGTACATGAAAACGGCAATATCACATATTGGCCTATATTAGATGCATTAACACTTCTATCATTGGCAACTGCATCTCGTAGGCCCTCAATTTCTTTTGGTTCCTTCAGATAAAATCAAGTATTTCCGGTATCATTTTTGCCGACATATCAACACAATATTGATTGAATAATCCTCTGAAATAATGTAAACTGTTCATATCATTTGTTCTCACCATAAGCCTGAAAGCATAAAATTGCATACATGATACTGTCTTAGGTCGTGCAACACCGTTTTGTTGTTGAATGTTGATACAGTACCCATCATCTCCACGTGGAAAGAGTAGAGGATACTGCAGCGGGTCATACGATCTGTGCAACTCACAATCTCTTTTAAGATGACCATCTTTAGTATTTATCACAATATCTCTCGGACCTTTGTCCTCATCTACTAAAAGAACAGCAACTTCGTCTACAGTTGGCTCATTGTAGCGACCACCGTGCTCGTTGGGAGGTTTTAGATTAGCGTGAATAATTAATTTGAAATCGTGAGCTGGTCTGTTTTCAAGATTATATTTGAAACTTTGAATATAACTATTATAATCGTGAAGCTCTATTTGCAAAGGACCAATGAGCTCATTTCGCAGATTGGGATTTATATTTGTGCGCAAAGATAACTGATCAGCTTGGGAAACGAAATATATTTGCAAAAACTCAGGCTGCGCACCTTGAGCAGGAAGTAAATTGCCTATCAGTGGTAAACCTGTCCATGTATTTTGAAGGTAGGCATAAAATTCCCCTCACGAATTTCATTTGCACCAAATGACGTAATTTGAAATAGAGTGTTGTATTGTCTTGTATGACTCAAGAAATGTTTTGAGCCTAGATGTGTACCTAATAATAATTCTTTCAAAACTGGTGTCGGTTCCGGAATTTTCGGTATATTCACTTTACCTTTGCCGCAGCATAAACCTGGCGCTTCAGTTTTCCATTTTTGTGCCTGGCAATTATTGAAGATATCACTCATTCTGCCAATGTCCACATCGTTTAACTCGGAATAATCTGCAATAAAGTCATATGCAAAGGCTGAATTTAGTAGGTTGGTTTGCCTACGTGCACGGTTTGCTGAAGTTCGCGCATTCTGGTCTATCAAACGTTCAGAACGTTCAGCGCTTGATTCTCGAGCACGGCTAGCAGCAATTCGTGCATTCTTGTCAATCAAACGCTGAGAGCGTTCAGCGCTTGATTCTCGAGCACGGGTAGCAACAGTTCGTGCATTCTGGTCCATCAAACGCTGAGAACGTTCAGTGCTTGATTCTCGAGCACGGGAAGCAGCAGTTAGTGCATTCTTGTCAATCAAACACTGAGAGCGTTCAGCGCTTGATTCTCAAGCACGGATAGCAACAGTTCGTGCATTCTGGTCCATCAAACGCTGAGAACGTTCAGTGCTTGATTCTCGAGCACGGATAGCAACAGTTCGTGCATTCTGGTCCACCAAACTCTGAGAAAGTTCAGTGCTTGATTCTCGAGCACGGGTAGCAGCAGTTAGTGCATTCTTGTCAATCAAACGCTGAGAGCGTTGAGCGCTTGATTCTCGAGCACGGATAGCAACAGTTCGTGCATTCTGGTCCATCAAACGCTGAGAGCGTTCAGTGCTTGATTCTCGAGCACGGGTAGCAGCAGTTAGTGCATTCTGGTCCATCAAACCCTGAGAGCGTTCAGTGCTTGATTTTCGAGCACGGATAGCAACAGTTCCTGCATTCTGGTCCATCAAACGCTGAGAACGTTCAGTGCTTGATTCTCGAGCACGGGTAGCAACAGTTCGTGCATTCTGGTCCATCAAACGCTGAGAACGTTCAGTACTTGATTCTCGAGCACGGATAGCAACAGTTCGTGCATTCTGGTCCATCAAACGCTGAGAACGTTCAGTACTTGATTCTCGAGCACGGATAGCAACAGTTCGTGCATTCTGGTCCATCAAACGCTGAGAACGTTCAGTACTTGATTCTCGAGCATGGGTAGCAACAGTTCATGCATTCGGGTCCATCAAACGCTGAGAACGTTCAGTGCTTGATTCTCGAGCATGGGTAGCAGCAGTTCGTGCATTCTTGTCAATCAAAAATTGAGAGCGTTCAGCGCTCGTTTCCCTATGCCGATTTTGTCTGGAAATGTTACGTTGATTGTCCGACCTATTAATATGCTCATCTTCCTTCTCGGTGTCACGCATATGTCTCAGACGCTTTGCTGTAGCAGAACGCTGAGAAAGGTGATATTTTCTTCGAGGCATCGAAACAGATACTTACAAAGTATGCAACGAAAGTAAATAAACAAAAGCAAATCAACTAAGCCATGAAAGTAAATAATCTGAACCTAACAATCAACTAACCTACAAATTTAAGATAGATAATAACCTACTTGTTAGTACTAACCAACAAAAAGAAAATAATGAAGAATTACGGTTATAACCAACAAAAAGAAAATAATGAAGAATTACGGTTATTTACTATTGAACCGTTGAAAACGATCTTCACTCTATTTTCAAATTGCGTACTTGCTAAGTACATACACAAGTAAAATGGATAACGTCAAAGAAACTGCGTATGAGTCACGTCCGTAAGGTAGCGAGCCATCCAATCGACTGTGACTGAGCCTAGCTGCAAGGAAGCTTACACTGCTCGTCTCTTCTCGGCAATGGTCATTGGTCGGTTCTCGTCTGGCGGGCAGGGTCACGCCACCACTGCAGCCAAGCTATTCGGGAACGCTTGTTCTTCTGACTTACTGAACAAAAGTCAATCTTTAAGGTTACCTGAGAGGTGTAGCCTAATGCTACATCGCCTAAACTATTCCTCTTGAATCTGGCTATCATATACGAAAAGAATGTTTAAAATCCGACTGCTAGTTCCAGAGATTAGCACGTTTAAACACATAAACACACAAACACACAAACTCTTCAGCTTTATTATATTAGTATAGATAGGCTTATGAGATCACCTTTTGTCCGTGAGTGTGTGCACCATCTGTCTCTGTCTGTGTGTCCCACCTAATAACTTCTAAACGGCTGGAGCGATTTCAATGAAACTCTGTAAGGTCATAGCCGACTCCGACCGCGCCCCTCAAATTTTGTTACGTCTCACCAATCTAACATGGCGGCTGTACGAAATATTTCACCGGCATTCCATATCTCCGAAACTATTACTGATATCACCCTGAAATTGTGTACGGTAATAAACGGCACTACTAGAAGTTCACCTATGGGACTTTCATAAACCTGTAAACTACAAAACGAACATGGCGGCCAAGCGAATTTGAAAATTTAAAATAGACTTTTCTCGCGATTTAACCATCCAAATGCAATGAAACTTGGTACAGCAAATTTTTGAAGACATTGCAATTCACTGGCATGTAATTTAGTTCAATTGTCTACATAACCTCAATATGGCGGCTGTGTGAAATATTTCACCAGCATTCTATATCTCCGAAACTATTACCGATATCACCCTGAAATTTTGTACGGTGATAAAGGGTACTACTAGAAGTTCAGTAATGAGACTTTCAAAACCCTGTAAAAAACAAATCGAGCATGGCGGCCAAGCAAATGTGAGATACTTTAATAGACTTTTATGTTCGACCCTGACTATTATGTGTCAGAAAACTGTATCATAATGAGGCTCATTATAACATTATTTTTCATTATGAAACAGTTTCTCCCACCAATCAGAGCTCAAGAAACAGTTGTGTGACCAATTAGATAAGGATACCTTCGCGCATGCGCTCAAAATCCAACATGTCTATATAAATTACCGAAAGTGCACCATCCATATGTTCGCGTAAATAAAGTGGTGAATATGAGACAAGAAATAGCACTGTACCTTAATATCCCGAAATCCAATTTCTACACAGCGCGTTATTTTCAAACGACTTCGGTGACAGTTTTACTGAATACTGGTGCACAACCTGAACGTATGGCATTGAAGCACACAGAGTGCATGCGTCGGTCGGCCAGAGAGCTTGGAAAACAGAGATATACTACCCAGCGCAGCACCCGATCACAAAATTCTAGTGACTGAACAGATATTTATGAATATTTATGTTAAAACATATACGCTCGCTATCGTTTTATCCTCCAGGTTTGGCTTTTTCCACGGACTAAGCGAGGGATCCCACCTCTACCGCCACTGAGGGCAGTGTCCTGGAGCTTGAGACTCTGAGTCAGGGATACAACTGGGGTGTGTGACCAACACTACGCCCAGGCGGCCTCACCTGCAAAGCGAACAGGGGGCCTGATGAAGGGATGGGAAGAGTGGGACGGTTAGGCAAGGAAGTGGGAAGGAGGCGGCCGTGGCCTAACAGTAGGAACCATCCCGGCATTTGCCCGAATACGAAGTGGGAAACCACGGAAAACCACTTCGAGGATGGCTGAGGTGGGAATCGAACCCCCTCTACTCATTTTCGCCACCCGAGGCTGAGTAGACCCCGTTCCAGTCCTCATGCCACTTTTCAAATTTCGTGGCAGAGCCGGGAATCGAACCCAGGACCTCCGGGGCGGCAGCTAACCATGCTGACCGCTACGCTACGGAGGCGACGTTAAAACATATAGTAAAGTTATAATTATCGTCGAACATAAACAGTCGTATGCAACTCGCCTATAATGGTAATTAAGACACTCGTATGGAAATTATAAAACTCGCATACGCTCGTTTTATAAACATACTCGTGTCTTAATTGTAGCCATTATAGGCTCGTTGCATAATGTACTATTCTCGTGATTTAACCATCTGAGCGCAGTGAAATATGGTACAGTAATTGTTTATACATATTGTAATGCTCTGGCATTTAACTTAGTTCAACTGTTCAAATAATCTAAATATGGCGGCTGGGGGCATTTTTAAAATTATTATCTTTATTTCTCGTGTATTAATCATGCGATCGAAATGAACGTTTGAATAATGAACCCACACAAAGATCGTCATCTAATGGTAGGCCTACATAACTCTATGGCCTAAATATATAAAAATCCAAAATGGCTACCAACCGGAATATTTAGACGGTTCTCAATATCTATTAATCTATGATAGTAATCAAACCGGAAGTTTATTTATTTATTTATTTATTTGGATTTATTGTGTTTCTAACAGGCATATGCCTAATAAAAAGATAGGGCAATTAACTTAAGTAGGATATATGACAAATAGGTTGTATAGTTCTTCACGGAACTAACTTACTTGTTACGTTTCTTCCCTACCAACATAACCTTTTGATGTGTAACATTTTTCCACTCGGTTGCTGGATATTTTTTGTGGGAGTGATTTTGAAAAATGGGACGGAAGTGGATCGGATCGATCGTGGTGGCACCAGCTGGCAGTGGTGGATCGAACGGAAGTGTAAGACGCACTGCCAACTCGATCGATCAATCCAGATGGCAGTGGTAAGATCCAGCTGGCAGCGGTAAGAGAAACAATGAGCGCGCGGTTTGGGAAATTGATACCATGACGTACTCTCGGCCATGTGGAATGTATATGACATACTGAACGGTAAACGCTCATGCGAACTCTGGTGTCAAGTGATTGAAAAAAGCACATGGTATATGTTCGAAGTCTTCGTATCAGTATTTAAATGGTAAAATGCCTTAATATCAAACATTGTAAGTAGTCGACATTGCCGGTATTGTATTTCTGCACAATGGCTATTCAAATATTAACCCACATAACGGTAATGTAGTCATCAATATAATATAATCGTTGTGGTTATACGAGAATTGAGCAAGCCTTCATGAACTATTGCTGAATACATTCTCTTTACACCCAAGAGGGCCTATTCATAAGGCATGTTAAACTCTATTTCACGCAGGAACATTATCGAAACAAGTAAAATATAAATGAAACTTAATTCCGTAATGCAGTATTATTGGAGCGTGGAAATAAGTCACCATCTTATGCACAATATTTGCGTAGTCGAAATAGCCGTGGGGTTAGCGCCTATGATTGTGAATCTAGAGATCTCGGGTTCGAATCCCGGACCGGGTAGATATTATTGCTACCAGATTATCATTTTAAACGATATTTATCATATCAATATGACTCATTTTAACAGAATTCATATGAAATTACGTGTTGATCTGTGAATCAAGAGGTCCTGTTTATAGGGAATTTAGGGTTATGAGCGGTGTCGCGTCTATTAATCTAGTTGATCCATATCGTATTCTTTATTTAGGCTAGTGTTGGTGGAAGCTACAAATCATCTAATAAAATGAGTTCCGTATTATGAACTACAATACCTGTAAAACACTCCCTTCTACAATAGATTAATATTTGTGCCAATAATAGTATAAAATACCGGTGTATCAACAATCTCACGTGAGGTTTCTTCAATGTGAGATGTTATGCATCATATGCGACTACTGTAAGGCTCGTAATTTTTTTCTTTGAAATGCTGATATTCATACTAGTAGGGGCCGATAACCTAGATGTACTGTAAGGCCCCTTAAAACAACAATATCATCATCATCATCATATTCATACTATACTCTGTACATTTTTGATTCAAGTTGATACAAGTGAATTGATGTTTAGCATATTTTCATTTATGAAAAAATGGGTCATTTATGTAAAAGTAGGCTTATGAGTTCACCTTTGGTCCGTGTGTATGTGTGTGCGTGCGTGTATGCGTGTGTGTGTCCCCAACCTAATAAAATATAAACGGCTGGAGTGATTTCAATGAAACTCAGTAAGGACATAACACCAATTTGTCCGACCACAACCGTGCACGTCAAATATTATTACGTCTCACCAATCCAACATGGCGGCTGTGCGAAATATTTCTCCGGCATTCCATATCTTCGAAACTATTGCACATATCACCCTGAAATTTTGTACGGTGATAAAATGCACTACTAAACGTTCACATATGTGGCTTTCAGAAGCCTGTTAAGTACAGAACGATCATGGCGGCCAAGCGAAGTTGAAACATATAAATAGGTTTTTCTTGCGATTTAAGCATCCAAACGCAGTGAAACATGGTATAGCAAGTGTTTATGCACATGGTAATCCACTAACATCTAATTTCATTCATTTGTTTACATAACCTCAAGTTGGTGCTATGCGAAGTTTTCAAATTAAGTTTCTATTTCTTGTGTCCTAATCATGCGATTGAAGTCAACGTTCGAATAATGAACCTACGCAATAATTGTCATCTAATAATACATAACTCAATGGCCTATAGCCTATATATATATAAATCTAACATGGCGACCATTGGATATATTTACTGTAGAAGGTTCTCAATATCTACTAATCTATGGCAGCAAACAAACTGACATTTTGGATGTTGATAAAGGCTATTAACATAAGTTCACTTATGGAACTTTCAATAACCTTGTGGGCACAAATCCAACATGGCGGCGACGCGAAATTTAAATATTTAAATGGACGTTTCTCGCGATTGAACAATCCGAGTGCAGTGAAACTTAGTACGGTAAATGCTTAAACAAATTTTCATCCACTGACATCTAATTTATTTCAATTGTTCTCATAACCTCAAAATGGGGGCTGTGCGAAATTTTATAATCTCGTTTTTATTTCTTGTGTCCTAATCATGTGATTAATGTTTGAATAATAAACCTAAGCAATATTCTTCATCTAAAAGTACACAATTCTATGGCCTACATATGGCCTATGGAAATCCAACATAGCATTCGTACGAAATATTTAGACGAATCTTAATATCATTAAGGAAATCAAACTGCCATTTTTGTATGTTGATAAAGGAAATTAACATAAATAGGATATATGAAAATAGGCTATTTATTTCTTCACGGGACTACTTGTTGTGAACTTTGTAGTCAATATTCGGTAACTTACTTTCAAACATTTTCAGTCGCCAATGCCGCTAGCCCTTTTGATTTTGCTGTTTTTAATTTGTTGAGTCCATTTTCCATTAGGCCTACTCACCAGTATCGTCCCGAGATACTCACATTTCTTCAGTCTGTAATTATGACCCACACATACATCACTTTTCAGTCTTGGCTAGTTCACTTCCGTTTTTGCACACCATAACTTTAGTCTTCCGTGGATTAATTTATAAATGCCAGTCTTCTCAGTATATCACAACCTCACTAATACTATGTTACACATTTGGAGGCGTTAGAGTGAGCAGAAGAATATAATCCGTTAGATCTAGGCCCGAGGTATCATGATTGTCCTAACAAGAGTTGAAAGCTTGCTCAAAGCCCTTAGATTCGAAAATTCCATTAATGAATAGCAAAAAAGAGCACCGGTGATAATTTACAGCCCTGTTTTAATCATAAATTTGACTTTATCTCACCCACGATTACACCATCTTTGACTTTAATTGCACATTTTACTTCCGAATGAACATTCTCAACTGCTCTTATCATTAGACACCCCGATCTTTCCCAATCAAGCAATGACAGCTCCTCTGCTCACTGAATCAAATACCTTCTGTAAATAGCTTGCTGTGATGTACAGCTTACCTGTTTTTAATCTATTTTCATTTATAACAAAAATAGGCTTATGAGATCACCTTTTCCCGTGTGTGTTCTCCCCCCCTCTTCCCCCTAATTAAATCTAAACGGCTGGAGTGATCTCAATGAAACTCTACAAGGTCATAGTACTATTTTGGCTGACCTCGACCGTGTCCTTCAAATTTTATTACGTCTCACCGATCGAACATGGCGGCAGTGCGAAATATTTCACCGGGATTTTAAATCTCCGAACCTATTACTGATATCATCCTGAAATTGAGTACGGTGATAAAGGGCACTACCAAACGTTCACCTATGTGACTTTCAAAAACCTGTTAATTTCAAAACAAACATGGCGGCCATGCGAAGTTGAAAAATTTATATAGACTTTTGTCTCGATTTAACCACCCGAGCGCAGTGAAACATGGTAAGCAATTATTTACACACAGTTTAATGCACTGACATCTAATTTAGTTCAAATGTTTTCATTACCTCAAGATGGCGGCTGTGCGAAATTCTTAAATTAAGTTTTTATTTCATGTGTCCTAATCATGAGATCGAAGTCAGCGTTTGAATAATGAACCCAAGCAATAATCGCCATCTAATAGTACATAACTCTATGGCCTACATGTAAAGAATTCCTACATGGCGACCATCCGAAATATTTCGACGGTTCTCAATATCTACTAATCTATGACAGCATTCAAACAGAAATTGTGTATATTGATACAGGCTATGAACATAAGTTCGCCTATGGGACTTTCAATAATCTGGTGAGAACAAATCCAACATAACGGCGACGCGAAATTTGAATATTTAAAGGGACGTTTCTCGTGATTTAACCATCCGAGCGCAGTAAAACTTGGTACGGAATATGCCTATACAAATTTTAATCCCCAGGCATCTAATTTATTTCAATTGTTTTCATAACCACAAGATAGCGGTGTGCGGAATTTTAAAATCTCGTTTTTATTTCTTGTGTCCTAATCATGAGATTGAACTTTGAATAATACACCTACACAATGATCTTCATGTAATAGTACATAACTCTGAGGCCTACAAAAATAGAAATCCAACATGGCGACCATCTGAAATATTTAGACGGTTCTCAATATCTACGAATCTATTACAGCAATCAAACTGAAATTGTGTATGTTGGTAGCGGCAATTAACGTAAGTAGGATATATGAAAATAGGCTATATAGTTCTTCACGGTACTACTTGTTTCCTTATGTATGTGTTCATCAACGTTTTACCACCGTTATATAGTCACTGGTTCTCATCCCTTTTCTAAACACTGATTGGAGTCTCAAGAACACTGAACAACCCTCCGCACACGCCATTGAACGCTTGGTTAAAACCCCTGGGTATTTTTTATTCAGATTATAAAGCAACGTTATGCCTCTATAATAAATTGGGTCTGATTTATCATCTTGAAGCAACACCTTCAGAAATCTACCTCCTTAAAGAATATTTTTACCAAGCTTTCCAACATAAAACTATTTCTACCCAACTCTTTCCGGAATTCGTTTGTTATTCCCGAAATAGCACCTGATTTCACTCCTTCAATTTTCGACATTACTTCCCTGTCTTCGTCTATTGATAAGTCTTGGTTTAGCATAGGCAGAGTGACATCCATCCCTCTCGGGACACCAATCTCATCTGGATTTTTCCATTCATCTTTTATATTTAGGAGATTATTATAGTAGGCAATCCAGGCTTCATTACTGATCCTACTCTGGCCACCACTTTTGCACCCCCTACAGTATTAGGTTATCCTGTTCCACATGTTCCTACAATCGTTGGATTTAGAATCATTGTTCAGTGCTGCTGCTTCATTCCCCAGCCACTCACTTCTTGTTTTGTTTTCCTTAGATTACGAAATTTGACTCTTACCGTTTCCTCCCCTTCCTTCTTGTATAACTGTATTGCCCTGGTAACTTCAGCTTTCTTACTTCTACGAGATTCAGCATACCACCCATCAATGTTCTTTAGTTTCCTCTAAGCTTTCACGCATATTCTTCGTCTGGCTATCATGATTCTATTCGTATCATATTTATTACCTCTTCCACTTAATCATTGTTGATCATTAAACTTATCCCTACCTTTACAAGTTCAAAATTTTGTCCCTGAAAACATTTATTGAACTCTTTGCTAGTTTCCTCCCCCCGCCTGAATCTTTGTACTTTTCTGTCTTTAAATTTCTCTTGTGGCTTCCCTTCTGATTTTATCTCTGCTCCCTGCATGATGATGATAATTAGTAGGTGGTGTGATTCCCCCATTCTTCAACTGTGAATCTCTTAATTAGAGCAAGTGTTCCTCTGGAACATCTGGCTAAATCGACTAGGCTCCCTCCATTTTCTGTTATATATGTCAAGTTGCCTCTTTCATCCCCAGTACAGCCGCTGTATAGTATACTGTATATAACTCCTCTGCAATATCTTTCCTCCGTTTTCATTGCATTCCTTAACTTTGCTATCTCTTTCCCCAAATGGCGCCTGAACAGCCTCTTTACTGTACAGGGGTTTTCTGTCTTCTACCCTCGCATTCAATTCCCCCAAAAGCACAATCTCTGTATCCCCATGAATGTTTTGAATTCTATTTATTTCAATTGATAACTCACCAAAAGAGGTTTCTCTTGGATACTGGGAGATCTCCGGAGGGGTGTAGAAAAGGAACATACTCCTTCCTCCTGCCCGCTAATTTCTGCTTTTACCCACACGACATCTTCCAGCTCTGAATCAATTAAGTCCGTTAATTCATTCCGTTGCTCTTTAATAAGGATGGCAATCCCACCCGGGAACTTACCGGTGCATGCTTTCTTAATTTTAGCTTTTGTATACATATTATAGCCATCTATTTTACTTCATAGACTGCAGAGAGCCAACTTTCCAAACATCCTAAAATTTGCATATCTTCCATTAAAATCCTTACTGCTTCATTGGGTAAGAAGTATTGACAAAGTTGCGACCGTTATTGAACTTTCTGTGTAGTGAACAGGTCAGGCGTAATTGAGTTACTTCACTCGCATAAGAATGGAGCAGTGTGTCAGATGAACATTTATGTACTTCATTATGGCTCCCCTCCAAGTCAACTACCCACCATCCGGCTCGAGCCGGAAGAGTGTCTGTTAATTTGATGACCGTGTGGGTAGGTAACAAGACCGATCACTTCCCTGACTAACTGAGCAGTCTCTCAGACAAGAATTGCTAGTCCCCTAAATACGGAATATGATACCAGTAATAAGATGTCGATAATGAGCCGCTCAGGACATCTTCATCGCTACTATTTGGAGACAGGCAATGCTACATGTTGTTGGACGTGGCCTGGTATCTATAGTTCTGCATGCAACTATTGTGGCATGATGGTAACTTTAGTGATTAGGATTCATGAGGTCAAATGTTCCAACACAACTTAGTGCCTGTTGTGTTTTAATATGTACGACAGAGAAAATGTCTGTTGTAATGCTGTATTAATAATCATCACCAGGCACATGAATTTATTATGTCATGACATTTTCTTTACCTCTTGTGACATAATGGCTGCAGCTAGAAATAATTATGGATTTTATTCTCAACAAAATATATTTTAAGGCTTAAAGAAAACAGAAACCTTACTGGCGTCTATCTTTAAAAAATCAAACAACAAAATTAAGAAACTAAAGCCATGATCTAATAGCCCATCCTTTTCCCACGTTGATCACACCTTGCAGTCGGGTGGGCATAAAATCAACTCGGCTTCTTAATCGAGGACTGATTTCAGCCACAGCATCCCAGGCATTCAAGACGAACTTCCACCAATCATCTACACGTCTTGGAGAGGCATTGGGCAAATTGCTTCGAATATGTATCTTTACTTGTGCCCACATATTCTCAATTGAATTCAAGTCCGGAGAATGATGAGGCTAGTTTAATAGGTCAATATCTTGTCATCTGACAAACCCGTCTCAAATTAATTGAGATGTTTGGACTGGATGATTAAACTGCTGAAAAGGGTTGGAACAAAGAGGTCGTCTGCCTCAAAATTTGGAGAATTCCAGTCCGACAACAACCTAGCATTAAGAGCCATATAGCGTTCCAGCAACTGATCATATCAGTTTTGGTTAAACTTTCCGCACATACGATGGGTTGTGCTCACACCACGATGCGGAATCCATCCCTAACACGACAGACACTTTCTCCCTGCGGACACGCATGGCGTCGTTTCTGTGGTTGAATCTTGATGCCGATATTCATCATTAGGTCCTCCCTTTATCGCAAAAGAAGAGACTTCTATCACCATTTCAATCACAAAGACTAAACGCCTGCCAATATGCCCCACTTCATGAATATCCCTAGTAATGACTCATCGAAGTGTCAAATTTGGGGCCCTTAAGGTGAGAACCACCTCCCTATCTTGCCCATGTTAAATGTTCAATTTTGTGGTACAGATTACTCAAAACGTATTTGGGTTCTTACAATGAAATTTTCAGAGATTGTTATATGCACCTTTCTCTGTAATAATAGGAAGGATTATTTTTGGAAATTGAATAGTTTTTTCAGAATGCAGTTTTAAAAAATACATTAAATTTTTTCCAAAAAATTTCTTTTAAAATTTCATAACTTTCTTCTTAGGCAACATACTGAAAATTCCCTTCCTATTTCCATTCAGAGAGGACTTATTAAACCACAGAAATATTTTCATTGGCCTAGCATAATAACTTTTCTCAAAAATGGTACCAACGTACAAAAAATATACAACTGAGAAAATTGATGCTAAAGTTTTTCAGTGCAATTTCTTACCTGTGAAGGGTCACAGAACTTTCCAGCCCCATAATCTGGATTATCTGCATCTTCCTTAGCCCTTTTAAGATTCCTCTTTATTCTCCTTGTCCTTTTAGTCATGTCTTCAACCACTAATTCTGAGAAGGCAACAGTTTCTTCGATGAACGTGAAGAATTATTATTGTTTACAGCTTATTGCTTGTCACTAGGGGAGCACGTGGCAATGTTGCCTACAACACTAACCTCTTCAACAGACGAAATTTCACCTACATCAACGATATTACCACATTGTAGTTTCATTGTATAACGGTTTCCCGTAGACTTTCTCTTACCAAAATATTTCAAACGACCCATTGCGCTAAAAAATACAAAAGACACCAAACTCACAACCACTTCACGACTTTCAACTCAGGAATGTAAACACAAATAAACTAAGGCGGGGGTTGAGAGGGCTACCAACTTGAAGATTGATCTTTACCAAGCAGAATGGTAGTGAATTCTGAAATTTACCTCCAGTAGTTCTGAAATTATCCGCAAAAGTATGAGCCGAGGTAAAAGTGGGCGTGCCCTTTCAAAGAGTAACATGATTACAAAAAGTGACATAACATGCACATTTTTAAGAGTTTTTTTTCATTTTCTCAACGTATTTGAGTTCTCCACATAGTAATTATAAAAAAAAGTAAATTTCGCAT
This sequence comes from Meconema thalassinum, assembly GCA_946902985.2. Lineage (NCBI taxonomy): Eukaryota > Metazoa > Arthropoda > Insecta > Orthoptera > Tettigoniidae > Meconema > Meconema thalassinum. Next base: position 742,783,710 of record OX336389.2, read on the forward strand.
TTTTTCACCCATAGCAAGGTGGTTCTCACCTTAAACGATTACTCACGATCTGGTCGTGGCCAGGAAAATTAGCAATTGACTTCAAATTAACAGTGGTACGAGAGGGATTCCTCTCACACTCTGCCACGAATCTGGCATTAATTTGTGGTGTTTAAATTTGAATACCCCTCGGAAAGGACGGGGTAAGTCCATTTTTTACGGAAATGAGTTTATGGCGCATTGTGGTGGCCAGCCATCGTCACTAAAGATCTGTTGAAATTAATTTCAAATAAATCGGAATGTCACCGAGATACAGAGGTTTTATTTTTAGTGGAAACGGAAAGAACGCCCCATATCCCCTCACTTTTTTATAATTTAACTTAAGTTGTCATTTGTTTTACATGTATTTCATTTATTTTTGGCAAAAGAACTATATTGCCTACTCTAAATTTGGGTATTTATTTTTAGTGTTGAAAGTTTAAATTCGCTCTCCTGAAAAATTTACAGAATGTGACTTACCCCGTTCTTCCCGTGAAGTCTTCATTTTCCACTGTGACCATTTAGATGAGGGCCACTGATTGATTTTCTTTGATGAACCAACTGTTTGAAGAACGCGCGGAGCTGAGATATTTCGTCTCATCAAGATGACACTAGATGGGGAGAGCTTCGATATGAGAGACCTCATATGGTATAAGGATAAGGATAAGGATACAAGGAGATTTATGAAACGGGTTTGCATACCATAAAATTATCTCATTTTATTTAAAAAATTTAAAATGACAGGAAAAATATGCCCAAAATGGCACAAAAGATGACTGGAGAAGCATAGTTTATATACACAAAATACAATGTCGCCAACACATGAACACTAAAATAGTTGAGACAAGAGGTCAAAATATCAGTCCTGTTGACTTCGTTCAACATAATTATATACAGGGGTAGGGTTTTATCAGCGCAAAGTCAATCGTCTATACTGATCCCTAAATCATTTAGCATTCACACGTTGAAGATCAATAAGAAAAATTATCACTTGTTGAAAAAGTTATCACTTCTCACAGTTCTTTTCTCAAAAATATCGTAGCAATTTTTGATTAACACTTTCAGGATGCAGTAATATCAGGGTTGGTTTAAATACAAAATTGATCATAATAGAATACAATATAATTTACATGGACTTTGAGCATTTTTTAGATTCGAATAACAGAAAATATCTATTTTAACATAGATCTCAATCCAAAGTCAATTCAAAAATTTGACTCAATCAAAAATATAACTATCAAAAATATAAATTCCATTCCACATGGATTCAATCAATAAATCAATTAATTATCCCTTGAAAATATTAATTAGGAAATTTGAAATATCATTCAGAATATTTTATAATGAAAAATATTATTATTATTATCAAAATAATTCTGACAAAATGTCAAACATGTTAAGCATCAACTTATTTGCAAAAATGTGTATTTATTTTTATAGGATCTGAAAATCCTTTCAGCTTATAGTGGTTGTTAATAAGTAACAATTTCAAATAACATCATCGGCCCATACGATTAAACGTGATAAAAATCACGGAATTATAATCAGCATTTAGACAACGGTAAAGTTTTCCTGAATGAAAGGAATTAGTAGAACAATAACAATTTTCGGGTAAGCAATTACGAGAAATATTTTTTAAAACACGTGGATCAACTGTAAATTAATAATGATGGTTCAACAAAATAACCTGTGGTTATATTACGACGAAAGTGTGGCTAAAACGACTATTCTACTACATCAAAGACACCCAACCTATAATATAATTGGTGCTCCATTTTATAACAACCTCATTCCTGCGACTTAAATTGCGCACTCAGAATGGCATATAACTTTCTACACACACACAATGACATCTTCCCAAATTATACAAAATAATCAAGCCTTTGCTTGTTATGACAAATGGAAGATTCAGTAAACCTCACCAATGAGTTTACGACAATATTAACAATAATTTTACCATCAGTTTGAAACATCCACACTGTGTTAATATTAGCAAAAACGTTTTGAAAGACTTTGCTCCATAATGATTTTATTTTATATAAACTCTAGCAAAAACCCTGCTTTATACATGCTTAGCTTCCCGTTTCACTTCTTTCCGTGTCTTCTCAAAGCTTTAATATGTAATGCAAACGTGAAATAATTTCACTGAATTAATCTGTTATTTATATGTGGGCATGCGTTAACCACTAACCTTCGGAATTAACAAATATCCGATTTAGACTATGACTTCAAATGTCAACTGCATTAATCATACAACCAGAAAATGATTATTAGAAATCACCAATGTTTATTATTATTATTATTTCAGAAAATAGAAAATAATAATTATTATTAAATCACATTATTATTATTATTATTATATTCTCAACCAAAAATGGGTTTAAAGTTATTAAACTGTTCGGGTAATATCACCCTCGACTTCCAAATAATGGATAACTATCCATTCCTCACCTTAGATTAATTCTTAAATCTCAAATTACGGCGGCTAATGACAGCAATAAGAAAAAAAATGCTCGTTCTGCTCGTCCATAAATGTCGAATCATTGAAGTCTGAGTATAAACAACTCAGATCCAAGCTCAAATTTCGAAAGAAAAATATTTTCAACAGCAAATAAACATATCGATGACTAGAGAAAAAATATGTGTTGGCAAGACTGTAGAAAATTTGAGAAAATCCAACTAACTACGCATAGAAACAATGTAAATTGCAGCTTACATTCTTGTAGGTCTTGATGTCAGAAGTCTGGACTGAACCAGATTATTCAGTCTTCCTATTGTCTGTCCCATTAGGACGCATACTTATAATCTCGTATCGGCTTCCATTTTATACCCACAAGCTGTCTACACAGACATTGTGGTGTTCATAATATCTTGCAGAAAAATGTTGGCAGCTTCAAAAGCTGAAGTGAAATTGACAGGGGTCTGATCTAAACGACCCATGTTGAAAATAATTACCATGACCCAACTGTGATATAATCAGTATTCCAGTACGCTCACAATCTTATTCAGCACAATTACGAATTCTGTCGAGTTGGTTGGGCAGAGCTTCTCACTCTTCAGGTCGCACAAGGCAAACCTGTATTCCCATTATCGGCTTATGAATTGTAATATGCAAGAATGGTATTAAGATTACTGACTTATCTTGGCTGGTCCAACGAACAAGACTAAAACTTGTCCCTAGACTGTTGGATATAAATAATCCAGCTATAAGTGATTGTGGACTGTAGAAAGAATTATAGACAAAGTCTATCATATGTCCAAGTTGTAGCGGTAAGAAATTACCAAGTGCCACAGACTTATATCACCTCGGTGATAACGTAGAAAAGTTCGAAACTCACTTGAAATGTTTCACACTTTCAGTAACCATGTACTGTAGAAAATTTCAAAGTCCACAGCTTGTACTATAAATCGAAGATTAAAGCAACCATGTGCTTGGCGATAATAATGATGTTCGTAGATTGTCGAGAGTAAAGCGGCTAGAGCGCTTACGTAGAGTAGCACGTCCAAGGCAACGGAGTGCTGATGACGATGTGAACATACATGTGCCTGGGAGACACGCCTTATATACTCCTCGGCTGGCCGGTTCGAGGTCAATGCGGAGAAAATGCTGAAACTAAAACAGCTCATAACTCGGCTTCCACTCGATCAATTTCTTTGAAACAAAGCTCATTCTTCCCTTGTCCGTGCCAGTAATCTGATATAGGTTTCATGTTTCCATCTCATCGGAAAATATTTAGTGACATATAGCCTCGACTATGATGCTCTCGTCCTACGTCACTTACCCACTTCTTGGCTGTCAAAACCTTCGAAAAGCTTCTACGAAGGTTCGGCGCGCGCTATTCAAACATCCCATCTGGACTTATCATCGTGGCCTGTTCCATCAAATCTAGGCTCACGGCTTGTACCCTTCAATCTAGGCAACTGGATTTGGGCACAGTATATATACGTCTTATAAACCACATACTTCAACACTCGAACACAGCGATTAATATTCGTTGACCTTGATTCGCGGTAGAGTCTATTGTTGTTGTTGTTTGTTTTCTTTGTTGATTCTGTAGGGGTTTTGCAGGATCATGGTCTTGTAGCCCCATTTACTTGGGTGTGTGTAGAAGTTGTCTGATACCCTGTGTCACTGTGATGTCTGTAGGCTTACTAGTGTGTGTACTTTTATACGAGGAAGGATTTGGGCAGGAAGCTGTTGTTATTGTTTCATTTTAGATGCATGGACAGAGATCATGGTCATTTAGCCCCATGTACTTGGGTGAGTTTTGCATTTTGTATGATAACCTGTGTTACTGTGATGGCTGTATTAGTGTGTGTGAGTGTGTGTGTATATAATTCAGGTGAGGATTCAATCAATCAATGTTTAATATCCCTATAGCACGTTGTATTTTAACAAGCTACTACAACCAACATTCAATTATACTCCTTGAAAAAGACAAAGAGTTATAACTAGGGCTCGGATTTTTAGGTAAATAAATATATTTTTGTGTAAATACATATTTTAAACATTTTTTCTATAATTTCTTAAATTCCTGCTTTTCACTTATTAGCATATAAAAATGCCTAATAATTACATTTTTGAATCAGTATGTTAGATCTTTCAGTTTATTGCATTTTTGTTCTGTGTTACTTCAACGGTGATGAACCAGTGAGCTATCTAATCTGTCTAGCTATCTAATGACAGCTTGCCGCTGTTTTTCTTATCTTGTCGCCCCGTACCACTCACTGCGGAAGCCGGGGATTTCCTTGTCCATAGCCATATTGCGCCACGTTCTAGACCTTTACCCCTAGCTAACTGAAGTCAGTGTCACTCACATGCAGTTCATTTCTGGCACTGTAAAGTGTAAGGTAGTTCTACGATGCATAAAGTAAAAGCAACTAAGGATTATCGTCTGCAGCAGTATGTTGCAGAATTTAAGGATAATTTTACTTCTGGTGGGGGCGTTCTGTTCTGCCAACCATGTGGGAAAGCAATCAAGTCTGTACAGCGATCTCAAGTTACACAACACCTCGAGGACAAGAAACCTATTGCCGCAGTTTCACGCCTTCAGAATAAGTGTTTCGCGATAATCGTTGGTGATTATTGATGGACAACCTGAAGTTGTATCTCGTTGTGTATTGTAATTCTTCAGCAGTCAGTGAGCCATAGCATAAATTGCATTCGTGGGTAGTGCATATTGTTTATATTCACATTAATAAACTAAATTATAATTAAATATTTTTCCTTTTTTGTCACATATTTCAGATATTTTTAATACATAAAAAATAAAATTTTCCCCGAATTTTAGCACCTAAAATTCCGAGCCCTAGTTATAACTATACCCATGCATTTAGGAGAAAGTAGGCTATATGTTCTTTACTGAACATCTTGTTTTTGTTATGTTCCTCATCCTACTTCCAAGTCCCTTCTATCTTGATTTCTTTGGAACTCACTGTACTGCTCGCTCCCCAGAGCATGGGTCATTGCATTCAAAGTGCTTCGATAGCCAGTGCGTCGCTTACCGCTTAAGAGGAATGAAGGCAAAAACGTAATTTTCAACTGTGGGCTAGCTAGCTATCTTCATTATTCAAGTTATGTAGCCTAAATCTCTTGAAGGCTCTATGTGCTATGCTGCACAATCTCCACGCTTATCTTCGCAAAAAATAAGTACCACATATTATGTGTACTTTCTCAATACATAATAACACAATAATAACGTGACTATCACAATTCAAATATCGCGGCACTTAGTTTCTTGACTATTTTCACGCGGCACTGTCAGAGACCAGCTCCACAGAGTCCAACTCTGTCGAAGTACAAGCTGACATGTATGTCTGTCCTTCGGCTTATATAGCCCCTGAAGGTTGATTCTCTGCCTCTGGCATTACATCATCACATGCGGGTTATATGATTGGCTATCGCTTAAATAAATACATATCTATATTCCCGTATTATATATTTCCTTCAAAACTTCTGTAGAGCTGCTTGATCATATTGACTTCCATAAACCTTAATTAATTCAATTACTAAATGTCCAATTTCACAGATATTAATTTTTTATAAGGCGCGTGTCTGTATTGGCTCTAAGTCCGCGCGCTGAATTCAAGTTCCGCTAGCAAGCAATGTGCGGGTGATTTCATGCCTCCTCACGCCGAGTTCAAAATTTACTCGCGCCGACAACGTTGCCTGGTCTCATATGGGCACAAGGGGTAGAACGCTTGCCTGTAATTTAGGTGGCCCCGTTTTCGATCCCCGACGGAACGAGAGAGATGGAGAGACAGACTCGGTCGGGTAGTGGACCCACGTACGGAGTAGAGTACTGAGCTCCTTCCGGACGCCATATCCCAATGTGGACGAGTTTCTGAGAGATGATTTAACCCAGCACTTTAAGGGTTATTGCTTTCAAGTTTGTTGAAAGTGTATGTCTCTTTGCCATGTACCATACTACTTTTGAGTTTGCTAGTCTAATTTAATCTTATTGACGTAAAGAGAGTAAATTATTGGGGCTCTCAATTGTGCCCATACCGTTAATTAGAGCAACTCAGAAGAACGGAAGTTTGGTTATGCTGAAAAAATATTCGAGAACTTTGTTGATGCTTGTCGTGTCTCCTGTAGGCTGCGGACCAACATCTTGTAATTAAAACGCCCCAGGCTAATTGTTGTTCTCATCAGTGGACGCGATGCTTTATACGGACGATGATGACGAGGGACATCAAAGTGCTAAGGTAAGCTAAGAGGGCTTGCATTCGGAAATTAGCTAGGAGCAAGCAGGCTTCATTTAAATTACTTTCGTTTTCTTTTATGATTTAGTTCAAAGGAAATGCGTCGCTAAGTAAGAGTTCAATGTGAGTCAAAAGTTGCAACCGTGCTAATATCTTCCTTCAACCTGACTCTGTGATATTCTGTACATTCAAATTAGTATTTTTAGCATACTTTCGATTTTTGCAAAAAATGAAAGTAGGCTTATGAGATCTACACAGGGCCAAAAAATTGTGAGACTGTCTGTGCGTCCGCGAGTGAGTGTGTATGTGTGTGAGATTTGGTATGATTCCCCCCCTCCTATCAATTCAAACACGGTGAAACCGAATTGAAAGAAATTTGGTATAGAGATAGCACTAGCAAAGGGCATTTTGTCTGATAACCTGTGTTATTGCGATGGCTGTAATAGTGTGTGTGTGTATATGATTCAGGTGAGAATTCAATCAATCAACGTATAATATCCGTATAGTACGTTGTATTTCAACAAGCTACTACAACCAACATTCAATTATACTTCTTGAAAAAGACAAAGAGTTATAACTATACCCAAACACTTAGGAGAACGTAGGTTATATGTTCCTTACTTAACACATTATGTTATTCATTGTGTAAAGATTTATTCCAAGGACCGTACCCCATACATTAAATCGCTCACCACAACCACGATAGAGAGCAGCAGAACGTTCGGAGAACAGAGATTCTAATACCGGCGCTGACAACGGTTCACTGTGATTTCCGCACACCCTGCAGGGAATAGCCGGGACACCTACCCCATTCTGGCCCTTAATAATTACAGTTACACACACTACTACAGTCACAACTGAAACAAAGATTATTTGACACATTCAATACACACCCAAGTACGCGAGGCTGATGACCAGGATTTCTCATGCCCCTAAAACGAGTTAAAAAAATCTCAAAGGCCTCAGTTGTTCAAGCAGTTAAATTTCCACCTCCCTCCTTTGCACCACGAGTAAAATGTCGGTCAGTGCATTTGATATTGGTGCTGGGCAAAGTGAAGGCAGGACAGGTTTTCTCCAGGATTTCCCTGGGATTTTATTCCTGCGATAGTCCATCATTATTCATCCATTCATTCATTATCGTACCGAAGGAGTGCGACAAGCCTTGCCAGCTGGCAGAATTTCATTCCTCGCACTAGATGAATCAATAGGTTTCCAACGCGTGTGAAAGTAAAGTTTTTATTGAAAATATATATATTCAGAGACTTACTATTCGGAGGGATTTTTAGAATTTCTCTATATACATGGTGTGTCCATGTATTAGAGGATGCTGAACAGATTGCTCTATTTTGAGATAGGAGACCAATGGGCGGACGAACATACATTTGTGTCCAAAATTTAAGCATAAATCACGAATAGAATAAGCAGGGCAACAGGAAATAGACCGCAAATCGCACGACATATGCACCTACCAACCTTACATGTTCGCTCTGTATAGGAAAGGAGTATTCCCTGCTTTGACTAACGGTGTAAAATGTTTTATGTAAAATGTTTAAAAAAGGGTTAAGTGTAAATTGTGCTGCGGTAATTATGTTGGAGGACTAAAACCCATTATGTAGGTGAGTAAGTTTCCAGTCATCAGTTTCAGGGAGCCGCCGGACAAAAAGTGAGTACAATATGCTATTACGATTATTTTGGAAAGGGGTTCGCGCATCCTTAAATGAATGAAAGATCACACATGTAGAAACAGAGAATCGGTTTGTAAAGTAAGATATGAAATGAAAGGCAACGGATTTTGAACGACAGCCCATAGAAATATAATATTGAAAGAGATATTGGTCATATTCCAAGTGAGTAATGTAAGAGTAAAAATATCTCATATAAGTGTGTAATGAGTTGAACGATAGTGTTCATGTAAATGTATTGAAATAATGGTAGTAATAATGAAATGGTCATGTTTTAGTGAATGTATTCTGAAAGCACAGACGACTGAGAATTATGAATAAGTCACGAAAATATTTATGGAAATAATTGTGAGATACGCTATGAGCGAAGGTAAAGATAGAATCAGTAGATTTTTATAATTAAAGTCCAGGAACATTAATAAGGAGCGGAGTTGTTTGGATCTGGAGATTGATTAATCGAATTGAATTGTGCGTGAAGGGAGCTATGTATTGTAATGACAAGGCCAGGTGGTTGTGTCCCGCTCGTGGATGGAGACTGTTAGCGCGCAGCTACCGACATGTTCCGTTCTGACGACGCATAAACTCATAGAACAGAGGTGTCATTCCTGTTACCGTATTGTTGTGTATTCTGAACATAAGGCCCTAGGAAGTACACATTGTTGAGCTGTTAAGCTTTAGGCCTAGTTGTGTTGAGCCCCTTAGTTAATGATCCCATCTCAGATCAAGCAATATTGAGGCTACTTTATTAATTGTCATTCCTGTGAAATAATATTGGCTATTTGAGAGCCACGATACAGTAAAACCGACAGAGTTTAATTAATAAAGATTTTGGTGCAATAAATTATGTGAGTGAAAGAATCTAACTAGCATGTCTTGGGAAGGACTTTCAGACAGGCATGCAGGCAGACGGCCGAGAGTAATAAATCTGTCCGGCCATTCAAGAGGCTTGGCGACCCATTAACTGCCTTGAGCAAGGTCGTGTAATATAAACACACCAGTAGAAGTGATGATTGGAACTTTTAAAGGAGCAGGACCGAGGGTTGTACTCGTGGCCCAGCAATCATTGCAAATGGCTGTTATATCGTTCAAATCCCGTGGATAAATAATTGGTTATCTTATTGTTGTTGTAAAATTCTAGTGTGTGATGGATCATGAAAAATGGATGTTTCTTAAGTTAATGCAAATTCTAAACAAATACAGGGAGCATTGTTTAATTGATTAAATTCAGTAAATTTGTGTTCTTAAGGGTAGCGCGAACCTCCTTAAGACAAAGGCAGTACAAATTAAGAGAGAGAAATAAATGATTTGATTAATGTGTTCAAAATAAAATAATTAATGTTATTATTATTAATAAGTGTAGAACACACATTTTGTAATACCCAAAGTTAAAGAAGTGATGTGAGTTAAATAACTGTGTAAAGTAATTAAAGATAATATGGTACCATGCGAGCCCATAGAACTTGTAGTATATGGAAAGACTATATGGAAGTGAAATTTGAGTATTGGTTCAAAGGGAACTAAATTAATTATAAATATAATGATTTAAGGGTTTGATTTCTTGTTCAATGGAACAAGTTTTGTATTCATTATTGTAGTTTGAGTTTTGTTGTTGTCATTTTGATTTGTGTAGCGCCAAACTTATGTGAATATTAAATATGTTCTAGATTTGTTTTTGAGTATGTCATATAGTGGTAATGAATGTACTACCCCCGACACCACTGAGCTAACGGAAGTATGATCACGTATTAATTGTTCGCAAGGGTACATTATAGAGGCTATAAACACAAGTTCACCTATGGGACGTTCAATAACCTGGTGAGCACACATCCAACATGGCGGCGACGCGAAATTTAAATATTCAAGTGGACATCTATCGGGATTTAACCATCCAAGCACAGTGAAACTTGGTACGGTATATGAAAATGAAAATCCACAGCCTGCTTCCAGTCGACCGGCCGGGTCAGGGAATGGAATGAATGAAGCCCCCCATCTAGCGGTGAGGATATGAACTGTCAAATTTTTAATATTACTTGAGAGTTATGAGACAATGCAGGGAAGTATTTCCAGTGCTGATGTGAATGTTGCAAGGTTGGTCTTGCCTGATTGAAGTGTAGTGCAGTACGAAGGAGTCATTCCCCAAAGTTTGGTGTCATGCATAGGCGATGAGGTGTTGTGGATGTGGATAGTTTTCACAACGATGAGGTGAAGCCTCGTAATTGAGTGTACATTAATTCACATATACTGTAGTAGTCCATGACATTGTGACCGATGGGAGGATGTCTTTCGCATAAAGAATGTTGCATACAACTAGATTAGGAATAGTAAGAGTTTTCTGACCAGATTAGAACATAAGACAATTTTGTCTCAAACTTTAAGCATGTTTTATCTTTGTAGTTCGAGTTATTTTTTGCATTTTAAACTCGCGTGTTTGTAGATATTTCACTAACCCGTTACACTCCGAGATTTGTATCGTAATTTTTAAAGCGACAGCTCATGATGTACTTTTATTTTAATCTGTGTTCGTGATGTCAGAATGTGCTGTGAGTTAGCCAGGGTATTTGACGGATATTATATGAAACCACCCGAAATACTGCACAGTCCGAATCTTACACCCTGTAAATCTCATCTGCTCGACAAGCTGAAAGGACATCCGGGTAGAGAATTTTTTGAGAGTTGTGAGCAACGTACTACTTAAGTCAGTCTCAGCAACATATTCACTTTAGCATTAAGCCTTCAAAATCAGAGATTCTGGATTCAGTCTCCACGTAGTCAGGTAGCATTTGAAGGTACTTCAACGTTCTCTCGTATAAGAGGTTGACTACTACAGAACATTTGAGAATTTGAAACACCACCGTCTTGTGGTATGTACCAAAGAAGTGCTTAGTTTGATAATTGTACTGCTAATTTCCTGCATTTTATGAACCTATTTGCCTGCCTGTTTTGACAAACAAATATAACTAAAAGCCCAAACGTTACTCAACTTGTTTTAGAAAGCCCTGCATACATTACCTAGTTATGCACACTCACTTGAACATACGGTAAATGGGCAGGTTGAAATAAACATTAGTCCAGCTGCACGGTGACGAGCAATGTCTACAGTCATGGACACTTACACCTAGTCCAAGCATTGTTTCCCCTGTATCCTGTGACCTATCCCACCTACATCACTGAACTCCAGTGTTATTATTTCTGTCATTAAATACTATTTATATCGCATGAGCTCAGTGATGTGTAGTCGGGATAAATCAAAGGATATACGACAAGAATATGCTTGGAATAGGGATAAATATCCATGACTCGGCCTAGTTTTGATAATCAGGGCCCATGAAGCATTACTCATACTGAAGTTTCCATCATAACTGGAGTATCTACGAGCGTGGGAATCAATTATATAGCACCGTAACAGTCGTGCGTACGAGCGAGATGGAAGCCAGCAGGCAGAGTAATAGGTTTGATACGGGTGCCTGTTCGGGAAGTGCCGTGTCACAGTGGGTACGGACTTACATTCACAGTGGAAATATGACTGGTTGCAATCCGCTTGGGATTTTCTTTTGCACTCCACCGGCAGCAACAGCGAGCAAACCATTCTGACTCTAGGATGCGGCGCCTATCACCCTTATACACATAGGCATGTTAGTCTATCGGAAATTACGGTCCACCAAAGACCTCACATCCATGAGCGAGTAGTTGGTGTGCTGAACAAGAAAATCTAACCACAACCGTGGCCGGAAAACGCTATGGCACCCCAACAGAGTGAGGTGACGCGTTGGTTAAGACGTACCCAGAATTGGAAGACGGTCTTGAGATGACTGATTAAGGCAGCGTGATAATCCCGGTGAGTGGCTACGAAATAGAAGCTCACTGATGAGCCGAGGGTTTGCTGAGAACAACCATCTGCCTGATTGGTAGAATGGTATATTCTCCAACGAGAGCACGTTCTCCTCAACAAACGATAGGCCAGTACGCGTGATTTGCCCTTTCGGCACTCAACAAAATCAACCATGCATGGCCGAGCATCGGTGTTCTGGCCGTGTATGGGTTGGATGAGTTCTTTTAGAAGCTATTTTCCAGTGTTGCCTCTGTAAACAGGTGAAATAATTGCTTTTAGTCGGTCAAAGCATGAACTTGCCCAAGAGTGATACTCAGCTGTTCACCAGGAAACAATTACATAGATAAATTATACACTTTTCCATACACATTTCGAAAGAGGGTTAATTGAATGATATGTTTCGTTCGTCAGGCGAACATCATAAGATTTGGTTCACTTAAGGCGTTTACATGGTTAGCGGATATTTACTTACATACAATTATTGAGGTACAAAAACTTTCTATGACGTGCCAAATATTTTGCTTGTGTGCCGTTAGTATTCAGTGTTGTAGCATAGCTGTAATTATTGCGTTCACGTTGTTAATACTAATTATATTGTTGAGACATGCAAACACCTTCATACTAACCGTACATAAATACTGAAGTGTTGTAGAGTATCGAGCAACGTCCATATGGACACACTCTCATCACCAACCAATAGGTTACGTGCATATCTTACAGAATATTATAGCTCCTTCCATGTGGGTACCTCATACCATCTTTATTAGACAATTTCAGCACGACCTGTCTCCGATCCACACGTCCTGGATAGTTCAGGAATGGCTCTCTGTATGTTACTTTAGGTGGAGCTCATTGACTGGTCTCCTTGTGGCGTAGACATGAATCCCATCGAGAACATACGGGCCGAGACGAAGAGGGTTATGGTGGAGACCTGGCCCGATCCCCAGCCATATGGTGTCATTGTGAACTACGATGGGGTAGCAGGGGAGAAGAATAGTACGGTACGTATGATTTGGTCCTAATCCATTCTTTGACCACACGCCTGGAAGAGGTCGACACAACGGTGGTGCGTGTTGTTCTCACTTCCAGGGCCACAAATGATCCCGCTAGCTGTCAATAATAGCGTGACTTCTCATATACGTCAGTGTAGGATTAAAAACAAACATTAAAATATTTTACCTTGCCGAGGCTCGAACTCTTGACACCAAAGGCGAGCGGCAGAACTCATGATTTACCACGCACAAATACTGCCTTGGCCGGCAAAGCTTGCACGTTTGGAGGTACTTCACAAAACTATAACACGACCGCCAGACAACACATAATGCACATGTTACGACATTAGGACTAATGTGTCCATTGGACGGATATGATGTTTTAGGCCGACAGGCGTAACACGCAATGTCCTGTGGCCGTATAAGGAGAAGAAAATAGAATGTAACTCATCAGTGCCCTGTTGCATATCCTAACCTCCTACCTGCATGTAATGCAGGTCTAGAGGACGCTCATATTATGTGACGGCGACAGTACTTACATTTCAAACCAAAATTTCATTTTAAACTACTGTATATGACAAAATATTAATTGAATAAGTGCTTTCATGAATATTTAAGGAGAGGTTAGCTTCGATACGCTCCTGTCTGACAGCGATCTTAAATCATGCTAAACGTCAGAAATCGAGCCATACATAACCATCATTGATTGAGAGAGAGAGAGAGAGATTACAAGCGACCGAGCCACTCGAGAACAGAACTTGATGCGTTCTTGTTGTCTGTTCTAATAGGTTCTGCATTCTGACGATTGCTTCGAGTGAACTACTTTCTTTCACAGTGAGCATACTGCATATTCCTTGTAGGACTTCATCATTCTGAACTCTAAACAAAAAAGAAAGAAACCATTGTACGCTAAATAAATACAAAAAAACATAAACTTTCAACTCAGCAAGAAATAAATAGCGAAGCGGGACCACCTATGGCATTCGTGCATGAGAAAACACCGGAGATAATGTGTTAGAAAGATCAGTAACTTACAGGCACATTCTTACTTGGAGTATAACAAACGAGAACAGAAACTCCAACGGTCGAGCAGAACCATGTCTCGGTAAATCACTACGCGATACCCATCTCTCAAATACTACCCACGCTTGTGGTGTAAATTGCACTCGTTCCTCTCAACATCTGTGTGATTTCCTGGGTGCAAAGATAAACACCTTTGAAGCGTGTGTTATTATTACCTTGCCACGCCAGACCTTCAGTTCATGCCATTATCTACTAGGACAATTCTTGCATAGTCATAAAGTATGTAAAATGTTTGGGTCAAATTCGGTAGTCCTACACAAGGAAGATATGTATACACATAGCACAGATACACATGTATGTAGTATTTCAAGTGTTACAGGAAACCACAGCTCAATAAAGATCATTATTAATAGGGTGGTTGCAATGATGGCAAACACTAGTACAGATTAAGTAAGAATTTCGTTATAAAAGATGAAACACAGCATAACTTATATCGCAGGAACACACTGAGAAGGTCGGGCGTAATATTAAAACGTAATATTGAATTATTCAAAATGTAATCGCTCAATTAAAACGAAACTTAAAAGCACCATATCAGGGAGGGACTTCGCAGAAATGAGCAGTAAGAATTACACCCTGAATACAACGCAATGCGGCCATCTAAAAAATTATATAATATGATAAGGAATAACTCAAAGTATTTTTAAGATACAACAACGGCAAGTAGCAGTAATGTAGACCCTTGTAAGCGTCTTCCTATGATCGAGTCAAAACAACAGCGAATCCAAACGTTCATATTGTCTGCTGGGCACATTTTTAAAGCGCGAGTAGCATTAACTCACGATATAATAGCACAATTAACACGCAATTAAGTTAGACAGGAGTACCACACAGAATACCTCACTACCATTATTCGTAGTAATATGACACTGAATTTAGCTGCAGCGGCCACCTTGAAATTACAGAATACACAAACAAATAATTCTATATATTTTAGAGATACAATATCTGAAATTAACATTAATGTACAACCGTATATGGGTTTTTTATTCCTAAGGCAAAAGAACACCCTCATCATATATTCAAAATGGGGATGAGCATACAATTAACACTTCAAAATCAATAACTCAGGATTGAATTGCACAATTAACACAAAGCTTTGTAAGAGGGGAGAAACAGATATGATAGTTCGCATGCAATTATCATAAGATTATCACATTGCATATATCACGTGGCTGCCATCATGAATATGTAAGAAATGAATACCGACAATCCACTATTTTCGTTTCAACGACGAAACGCAGCAAATATGAAGTCTCACAAAAGACTTTCTCTGCAGAAAACGCAAGATAAATGATTCCATACATTCAAGGTGGTGGATGGGCCTACATTTATATAGTTTCAATCAATTACTCTGGATGAAAGAACAGAATTACAACGAAATTTAGTAAACGGGGAGTCTTATGACGGATGTAACTCTTAACGTTCATCACAGGAACATTTAATTATACTCCTTGTAAAGACAAAGGGATATAAATAACCCATACCTTTTGGGGAATGTAGGCTATATGTTGTTCTGAACATCTTGTTTTCATCTGACCATAGGGGGCAAGTTGGAGTGGTCTGCAGTTCCATCAGCCTCCATTCTTTGGGTATGCGCTAGTGATAAGGGTGGCCACTATCCACGAACTCGACAGATAGGTGGATTCGAATTTCACCTTCAATCATCCTAGAAATGTTGTTCCGAATGGTAGTATGGTGATTCTTTTAAAACCTACTTCACGTCTCCAGAATACTCTTCCTCCGTCTGTTTTCTAGCTCCCAATAATATTGTTGTTGTTGTTGTTGTTTCATCAAAATACGCTCAAAGACACTGTCTGTACCACAGGAAGAATATTTTGTTAGCATCGAAAAAAGAACAACTTAGACATAAAGTGGTGAACCAAGAAACTCATTAATACGTGGCAACTCAGTTTTAATCTTTATCCAGGATCAGAGACGATCTTCCAACCCTCCTTCATCTCAATGAGTAAGTTAGAACTTCGTTTAACATGACCCAATGCTCGCTCTACTCATGCAAATTGCAATAATAAGTGTTATTAAGCTCCAGGATTTTGCCTTTTCGCCAAGGTGTACCCAGGCCCATGACCCAGCCTGGACCCCACTAGGATAGTGGACCATGTAGGCTACTAACAGCTCCCTCAACATGGTCACCTCCCAGTAGAAGTGACATTTCTCCAATTATAAACATCTTAACTTGCCCCTTACGGGTAGTTGTGTTGTTTGTATTCAGTATAAGGAATAGCTGGCAGGTATCCACGCCACCAGAAGTCATCCTTGAAATGTGTTTCATGTTTTGCGTTTTAACTATAGCCTATTATTGGAATGGTACATTTGCCAGCCTTCGCAGCGCTGTTACCAATTAATTAAAATTACAATACTTTAACTTAGATTGGCATACACGCATTAATCACGCAGTTAGTTCCCAGTGCTGAAGATCACGAAGTCCCAATCCCCGAAAATGAAACAAGAGCAGCATTTGATCGACATGAAGCCACACCACATATCGACGAAGAGGGTGGGGGTCTCCTGAAGAGCAAGGGAAGAATACTTGTGAATTATACCGCAGAAAGCAAGCAAAGCCTTGGGGTGGTTTATTACGTACATATAGCATTAAGTTATCGTTAAGAAAATTAACTAAAATAGGCTATGAAATATGAAATAGCGAAGTAGGAATAATGGAATTGTTCATTTATAGATTAACTAGCAACAGGCCCCGCTTCGCCTGGGAACAGATATGAATGCAAGGTGATAGGCTACTTTTAACCGAGGTCTTATAAGATTTTCTTGTACACGACATTAGTCGTTTTCCCTCCAGCAGTGAACACGAAAGATTTCGATTTGATGTAACACGCGATAGAGCCACGTAAAGCGCTCCATGAGAAAAACATTCTCCACTGAGATCAACTCCAGTCACGCGAAGTGTCTGATCCTGTGCTTTGTTTATAGTCATGCCAAAGCAGACTCTTACTGTGAATTGTACTCGTTTGAAATGATCAGGCAAATCTGAAGGAATCATAGGGATTCTGGGTACTAAGACCGTTTATCCTGTACCACAGCCAGTTTAAGATAGTTGCTTCTATGAAACAGTATTTCAATGTTTCCACTACCAATCGCGTCCCATTGCATAACATTGGTGGGTGTATATTACGTACTGCGCTAGAAATCATGTCTAGGAGAGAGGAGAAGACAGGATGAGGTATGAACCAAGGACCACCTCAGAAAAATGGCATATTTTAAATTTGGAATTTTCAACTAAATTAGCAGTCCAGATGGAAGAGAACGTTAATACGAGCATTTGGGAAAATTTTCGCCTGAATAAATATTTTTATTTCATGTAAAAAATGGAGATTTTATGATTTGGTAAATTTTTAACCATGAGTGAATGATAGAAATACTGTTCTGAAAGTCGACACTTTTAGCAAGGTTCGTGGTGAGAAACTAGTTTTTGATCCGAGGGGAGAGCGAAGGTGGACCAGAGGTCAGACACACGCCAGTATCAAGAGTGGGAGAAGCAAACGCGTGTCTGAAGCGCGCCACATTTGGCGAGAACCAATAAGAAAATAGTTTGAATACTGAGGAAGGAACAAATATTAAAATCACTATTTTAATATTTTATAAGAGTGTTACATATTGAATTCACCAGCAGAGAAAAAGAAATGTAATTGGCAAAACAGATTTTAAATTCAAAGACTGAGAGAGAAGTTATGTATGAATTTGTTAATATTCATAGCGGTTGGAGGCTAGTTGATCAGATTTACGAGGGAAATCTAACCGAGGAGGCTAGGAGACGCTAGCAGACGAGGCTCTTTCTACATGGACCGTCGAGAAGACAAGACGTAAATTATATTTACTCTTCAAAAGGTATTAGACAAAGGTTTTGTGAACTGGAGACTTCAAGATGAAGCAAGATGAAATGGAAACGAACAATTAATATTACAAGTCAACAGTATTGAGAAAAGTTATTCATCATATTTAAAAGAAGAAATCTACGACGAGATAAAACACTGCAAGTTACAGACTGAACATCGAACACGTAACTACGTAGAAGGAAAGTCAGAAGAAGGGAGACTTAAACCATTGGAAATTCAACAATCTAGACAAGAATGAATAAGAATTTAGGTCGGAGGGGAAGAACTATGACTACAAACAATTGTGCGGTGAGAATGATGTTTTAAATTCACCATGATGGGAAGATAGAACTATACTGAACCGGTGAGATCCAGAGATGACCAGGATGACATAGCAGTATGGAACAGCGGGCTGCAGAACATCGCAGTTTTCGCTGACACATAACGTTGCAAGCTATTACAAGGAAAATTCACGACATGGGGGCGATTTCTCATGATGGAAAGAACTATGCAAACTACCGACTTCAAAGAACATCTAGATCTGAGAAGAAGAAGACGAGCGGAGTGGTGATGGAGACGGCGAGGAACCCAGGACTGGTGGACGCGAGGCAAGCAGAGCGGAGGCGAGATCGTGTCATCATTCTGTACGAGAGAAGTGGGTCGACAAGCGGGGAGCCAGCTGGTAACCTGTTTCGAGACAGCACACCAGGTCGTTCACCTTTACTGCAGTCCACTCAAGGCCGAGGTGACATAATGCAGCCAGTTTGGAGCAACACACTGCATTCCAGAGACCACACGGTGAGGTTACGAGGACACAGGAGTCATCAGTTCTCTCACCAACGATCTCAGAAAGAAGGTAGAAGAGTGCATTTTTCATATCTGTAGTTAGATTTTGTTCACGTTATTCCAGAATATTGACCAACATATTTGCATTTATAACCTATGTTATTGTATTGTCTTGGAAGTTTTAGTACGTTTTGAGTAATTGCGATAGTTATTTTCATACGTCACTTGGACGTATTTAGAAGGTTTGATGGATGATATTAGACATCGTTAGTATTTTTCATTGTCATGTTTAGAGCGTTAAAATTTTACTTACGAACGATTTCGTTGCGATTGCGAACGTATATTCCGTAGATTTGTTGTAACATTGGAGAATTCCGTAGATTTGTTGTAACATTGGAAAAGAACTCCGTAGATTTGATGAAATATTAGAGAATTTTGTATATTTGTGGAAATATTGAAGAACGATAATGTATATGTATTGAAACATGAGAAATGAAGCACAACTTTGTGATAAATAATTAAATAATGTATCAGAGAAAGAATACAGTCATGTGTTTGATGAAAGTAAATAGTTTACTACTTGAAGTGAGGAAAGGAAGGACAGAGAATCCTATAAGTAAAGAGTTTATTCATTTCAGGAACTAAAAAATATGTATAAACCGAAATAGTTGACAGGAGTATTCAATATTGGCATTGAAGTAACTCTTGTATGCAAGAAATGTAATGACATTGTACAACCCAGAATTTTGACGTAGAACAGTATGCGATAGTAGAAGGAATAACTGAACGAGAAACGATATTATTAAATGTTATGGATGTATATTTATCATAAAACGATACTGGAAGATGGAAGGAGAGATATAAACATTTATTGCGAACATAAACGTGAGGGAAGGTTATTGTTATTTTTATAACAGACACAAGCAGACTTGAAATTCAGAATTAAGCGATAAATTGTGACAGAAATATGTGAAGCGAAGGAGGAAGTATGTGGAAAGTATTTGAACATAGCACGAGATGTATAATCGATAGAGGAGTTTGTAGGAGGAAGTCGAACGTATTCATGAACGTTATTGCAGTTGTACTTTCTAGTAGGAATACTAAATATCATACTTTGATGAAAGTAGTTGATATGGAACGGTAGAAGTTTTGTGAACGTGCTAAGAGAAGAAAGGTTGATGAAATGCATTTGTATTGATGAAGGCGTAACTAGAGACGCGATAATATGCAACGTGAGTTTATGAAGAAAGATTTTGTAATAATTTGTGGTGATTAAGAGAAGTCATAATGTGTATTTGGAGAAGATAGGAGTGTGGGAGTGAGGATTCATGCCACACACACTCGATTTTTGATTGAAGAGCTTATCTGAACAGTCGTGCATTGTTAGTTTGATTTATTATTAATTATTGAAATACCAGAGTTGTACACTTTAGTGATGAAATATTAACTTCACTGTTTGTATTCATGATTCACATGGAATTGACACACAAACACCTATTTTGACTAGTTTATTGTGTGAGATACGGGAAAAGATGGTGATACACGTAAAGAAAGATGATGAGACAGGAGGAAAGTGGTGGAATGAACTCTAATAAATTAGAGACAGTTGCTTTTATATCGTGCGGGACGCGATCATGTATAAAATGTAAATACGTTATTATTCTAGTATTAATCATTGCTTTTATTATATTTAAGAACATAAGATCTTAAATTTGAAGACTTTAACGATTGTATTACGTAGGGAGTATGTTTGTTATGATGAACAATAAAGCATAACTTCAGTAAACAAGTAGGACAGACACTACCGTCATTAATTAAACTATGTGTTTATGTAAATATATTATCAAGCAAGAGATACATGTTGAATTCGTATACGCCCAGGGGCTCACATCTAGTGGGACGTGGGTTGGCGACCATGGGACCCCAGCTGAGTCCGGCATTGCTTCCACTTACTTGTGCCGGGTTCCTCTCTGTCTTCTTTCCTATCGACCTCCCTTGGTCAACTCTTGTTCTCTTCCGACCCCGACGGTGTTAGGTTATCCGAGGCCTAGGGAGTCTTTCACTTTCCCACCTTAATTGGCCCTTGTCTTATCTTTCCTGATTCCCTTCTTCTGTGAGGAGTCAGCCTTCTTTTTCTTTTCCTTTTACCTCCTGCCTTGTGCTCAAGGCCCTTAAGGAGGCAGGGTGTATGTAGCCCCACCACTTCTGGTGCATCCTAGATAATGCTACACCCTCAGGGGCTCACGGCTGGTGAGTTCGGGAGTTGGCGACCCCGAGGGATTCCTGAGCTGGGTCCGTTTTCCCCTTTTGTCCCTTACCTTTGGGGCGGACCCTCTCCTCTCTCCCCTCTCCTTTCCTTTCCGCCTTTCATTATATTTCCTTTTCTCTTTAAGTTTCCCGCACCTTTTTGTAGGTATTCGTGATCTACGTTGCATTTTGCAAGTTTTTTCGTTCTAAATTGCATTTTGTGAGTGTTTTTCAAAATCACTTGCATTTTGTAAGGATTGCCAATCAAAATTGCTTTTTAGTAAGTCTTTCAAGATAAGGGGGGGTCTTGTGAGTATTTTGAATTTCAATTGCATTTTGTATTTTCAACCTACCCCGTATTGTTCAAGTAGTTAAGTCTCAATTGCAATTTTGTGGGTATTTTGAATCTAAATTACATTTTGTAATTATTTTCAATCTAAATTGCATTTTGTACGTATTGTCCATCCAAATGAGAAGTTTGAATCTTCCATACCTTTTGTAAGCAATTTCAATTGCATTTTGTATTTTCAACCTACCCCGCTTTGTTCAAGTAGTTAATTCTCAATTACATTTTGTGGGTATTTTGAATCTACATTACATTTTGTGTGTATTTTCAATCTCATTTGCATTTTGTAAGTATTTTGATTTCACTTGCATTTTGTAAGTGTTTCGACTGTACGTTGCATTTTGTACGTATTTTGGACTTAACCTACATTTTGTGCGTATTTTTCAATCTATTCCTATTGAGAGTATTTTCGTTCGAAATTCCCTTATGTACGTATTACCGGTCTCCATTTGGTGAGTAGTTTCAATCTGAGTTCCTTTTTGTAAGTATTTTTCCTGCTACATAAGCATAATTGTTGGGGCTCACTGTCTATTTTATCTAAACCATTTTCGTTTCATCCATAGCAGTGAGCTGTTTTTTTAACCTTCATCCTTTCATTTCACGCCATTTCATTTCGTCAGGGGCCGATAACCTCGATGTTAGACCCCTTAAAACAACAATTATCATCATCATCATATATTCGTATAAAGATGCAAGAAAGACATTTATTAAGCGCATCATGCCTAAGTGAGGCACAGATAAATATTTAATTTATTCTTGGTGAAGGGAACACAATTTTTGCCATGTTATATTCTGTATTGTCAATAAATGGCAAGAACATTTTTATTCTTGCTGAGTTTATTTAGAACTGTTTCTTTGATTCAACGCTTAATTACACTAGAACGATACCGCTAGCTAGATGCAGACAGATGATCGACAATTTATCTTAACGCCCGAGAGCCGAGTTGCTCGTTAATGCTCTACTTTTATTTGTTCATATTTTCTGTACTGTATGCAACTAGTTAGTAGTATAGTTAGAGATGTATATATGTGTTCCTAAGGTTCCCTAGTTATCAGTCCGGTGAGGGTTGTTCAACTCTTAGCCGGGTGTTGACATTCTCTCGATCCTCTTACCATCTGTGCGGATTTGGGACTGTGCTCTAGAGGAATTCGGGCGCAGTACCAATGTAATAGGCACTCCCACTTTTAAAATAAGCTTGTGTGGTGGCAAGCTACAAGGACGTAAAGAGTTTAGGAATTCTGTAGGGTAATGAACAGCTTCTTCGCTATCGACTCCTGCGCCTACTGAGTAATATACATGAGCATGGGCAGTGAATTTGGAGAACACCAAGTCATTAATTTTTACAACTTGTTTGTTTGTCGGCGATAATATTGCTCCTTCTTTAAACCATGAATAAGACTTGTTAGATAGGTTATGGATTTGAGGATAAACGCAAGTCAATTCTTGAATGCTGCTTACAAAAACACAGAAATCGTGACTGAGGGTAATTTTCCCGTCAATGACCGGTACATCTCCGTTTTCGACTCTAAGTAACAAATTAGCAAACAGACTATTATCTTCTGAAGATAAGAGTGTTCTCATGTTAGTTTTGAGTGCCAAATCTGTTATATCCGGCCAGATGTAAGATCTTCATAATGAAGTGTTCTCTTCGTCGGCTCTCGTTCCTCTTGTAACAACTGATAAGATTTGACGAATATCTCCGGCGAACAAAACTGTGCAGCCACCCGGAGATGTGTTCCGATTCCTTAGATCACGCAAGGTCCTGTCTACAGCTTGAACGGAAGTTTTGTGCGACATTGCAGCCTCATACCTAACTACTAAAAATCAATTTTGGATTAAACTGGCAGTGATACTTTGTTTTGAAATATTCCATACGCTTCCGTCATTACAGCTGACTCAAAGGAAGTTTAAATGTTGCATGTGCTGTTCTTCCCCCTTCCAAAAGAGTGGCTGCAATTCCAGATGATGCGACGGCAAGAGCAATATTACCACGAGACCTCACTTTGGCGAGCAGCAAATTAACCAAGAACGTTTTGCCTGTGCCTCCAGGGGCATAGAGAAAAAATATCTTACCTTCCTTCTTAGTGATGCTAGATATGATGGTGTTATAAGCTTATTTCGGATCGTGGTTCAGACGGTGTTCTTCTTGAGCAACGGTTTGAAGGAGCCGAGGACGATCCCTGAAGTACTTATTACTGTTTGGATGTAAGTTATAGATATTTGGGTGTGGAAGTCCAAAATATTTGATAGATTTGTTAGAAATGGATTGCACTATTTTGTTGACTTCAGTCAGCCCTTCATCGAACACACTTATGTCATAGTTTAATTCTTGTAATGGTACCTCTTTTCGCTTTCTGTTCAATATGTCTTCGGACATGCTCTCCCGTTGATTATTCCAAAGACCTATTTGATCCGGAACTTGGCAAAAGAAGATAATGAAGGAAAACAAATATCTAAGTGAACTTGCCGAACTACACAGAGCAGCTTCTGATAATGTGTTTTGCCAGTGAGAACCATCTTCCAACAATCCCTTGACTCTGCATGCTTCCTGAAATGAGTCGAAAGTTATTCCATCTACAGTCCTTAAATATTGAAAAGAAGTAGTAGGACCTTTAACAATATGAAGTAATATCCTTAGATGAAATCATTCACTGTTGTTGGGATGGACTACATACACTCGTCCAAGTGCATCAGTTCTTTTAATGTCATAGTAACCATCAACCGGCTCACCCTGTTTCCTCCGTTTAAATTTTCTGTTAGTTTGATTCCAAGTGTAATAACTTGGAACTTCGACATAAGTAAGAGTCTTTGCAAAATCGTCACCTGCACATAACTTAAAGAATGCTGGTAGCGTTGTATCACAAGGAATATTGGCAATATCAGAGGCAGGATTTTCAGTGAAATATACGCGTTGCCCATTCTCTAAATGGACTGCAAGGTGAGTGATTGCAGGTGCTTTTTCATGTACTCTGAACGATAAAATTTGCCACACTGCCTCGGAGGTGAAAATATATCTTCTAAATTGATATTGTTGAACCTCACTTGTAGATTGAATGCTGAAAGTAGCCTGTTCGCTGCATTTATTTATGTACTTACATACATATTTAATGGATTTGACGGAATTACATTTTTCGACGTTGGGGTGCGCGTCAACAATTTTAAGGAGAACCGGATTATAGCGAACCACCCATCGGTTATCTATTTCATTGTTCCTGAGAGTTGTAGTTTCTCCACCGTCATCAGGTGACAATCTACGGTACTTGGGATAACCATCATTACAGTAGATGTGCAGTTTTGGAAATGTTTTGGATACTTTTTGGTGCAAACTCCTTCGCGCTTGCAAGGCGAATTTGCTTTTAAAGCACCACATGGACCATGAATCATGTGCTTCGACACGATATCATATAATGTCGGATCGGAATGTTTGTTGGGCAACTCTGCAGAAATTACACTGTCTATCTGTTCTGGTCTAATCTTATTATGCAACCATAGTAGAAGGTGGATGTGAGGCAAGCCACGTTTCTGCCATTCGACCGTGCAAATGTATCAGCGAGTTTGGCCAAAAATTATCTCCTTATTAATTAAGAACATTCACTATATCGTATGTTTTGTGGTGATGTTTTTCAGGGAGGTTTTCTTTAATTTCAGTCCAGTTAGAATTACAAGAAGGAAGCTTGTAGTTTAACGTGACCGTTAATCTTGAGATCATGAGCCACGGGACCTCCTTTTTACTTGGAATCCGAACCACTGGACATGGCATTTCACTTCGAAAATCTCACATGCATTGACCGGGAATCAGTTAGAATTACAGGCAAGTGTAATGAACTAATCAGGTTTACCATATTTTCTGATATAAGTCATCGCATCTTGTGTTCTTTCATGAAGATACCTTGGCCCTCCTGTAAATGAAGACGGCAATATGACCCACTGACCGATATTTCCAACATGTTCATTTTCCCACCAAAGCATCTTGCAAATGGATGTAATTTTCCACTCGTAGTTTTGTCTGATTATTCCGTATGTAGGCTAAACGTTCTGATTCAATTTTAGCATACATATCTACCAAATACTGGTTTAGTAGCACTCCAAATCTAAGTATTGTATTGAAATCATTAAGTCTCGTCATTATTCTGTAACGGTAATAATTTATGCATGACACCGTTTTACGTATCGGTTGTCCATTGATCGGGTCATGTTGCGAAATATTAATGGAATAACCGTCTTCGCCTCTACATAATATTAATGGATATTGCAATCTATCATACGATCTGTGAATTTCAGCAATTTTCTGAAGGTTGTTAACTCGACTCCCTTCTGTCAAACAAGAAACAAAAACTTAATTTAAAAATTTTGCACAGCCGCCATTCTTATTTTATGTAAACAGTTGAACTAAATTAGAAGTCAGTGCATTACAATGTGTATAAATATTTGCTGTACCATGCTCTCGGATAGTTAAATCACGAGAAAAGTCTTTTTAAATGTTACAACTTCACTTGGCCGCCATGTTCGTTTTGTAGGCCTACGTAACAGCTTCTTGAAAGTCACATAGGTAAACTTCAGAAGTTCCGTTTATTACCGTACAAAATTTCAGGGTGATATCAGTATCCGTTTCGGAGACATAGATTGCCGGTGGAATATTTCACACAGCCACCATGTTGGATGGGTGCGACGAAATATAACTTGAAGGGCACGGTCGGGGTCGGACAAAGTAGCACTATTTTCTTGCCGAGTTTCATTTAAATCGCTCCAGCCGTATACATTTAATTAGCGGGACACACACACATACGCATACACACACACACACATACACACACACACGGACAAAAGATGATCTCATAAGCTTACTTTTCCATAAATGAAAATAGGCTAAAAATAGTCATACCCTATTACATCTTCACGTAAATATCAATTTGTTCTTTGGTTAGACGTTTCTAGACGTCTGTTGCCTGAGATTAACCCAGCGGCCGCAGTAACTTACGCCAGTGTACGCGTTGAGCAAGTGTTCTTACCAACATGCTCGGTGTGAGGGTGGGAGTTACATCAGCACTCCCTCATAGTCTCTGGAACCAGACCTTGGAAATAAAATAAAAGATCCTGATCTTAATGAGGTTGCGAAGCGAGCCGGGATTGCTAAACATATAATCCTTAAGCGAAGAACTTGCAAATGTTGCAACAAAATAGACTCGGTTTGATATACAAGGAAAGCGGAACAGTAGCAGCATTATACTCTGCATGTAGAACTTTACGATATCGACAGCATCGTAGAGGAACGTTTTCTATTGAAGAAACAAGAACGAGATGGTTCTCCGTAACTTGGTCTAAATCTAGAAGACAACTCTGTCGACCAAAAGAATCTCCCTTTCAATAGAAGAAATAGAGGACATCAGGAAGCTCTTCCAGTTCATCCCGGCCAGCCACAAAGACTTCCACAGTAACATCAATGAGTGGCCCACAACTACAACGTAAGAAGCGCTGGATGACCTGCAACATTTTCTTCCAATCATCTTTCCTTTGATGAGAATTTCCAGTGGGGCTTTGCAGTGTTATTTATTTTATCATGGCTTGCAAAAAAATACAAGATTGATCGTTGATCTTTTTTAACCCAAGTTCAATTTAAAACGGGTATCTTCACACAGGAAGAATACATTTCTTGGGCATCCTGTAGGATCATGAATGGTTACGAAAGCATTTCTACATAATGTTGTTAGTTGACACCAATCGATGCTTAAATTATCGAGACCAGTGCCAGTGGAATTATAGGAACGCCAAAAGTCCCGTTCAGTGAGAAATTCTAGTCTCTAAAGTCACAGGAGTTAAGAAGGATGTAAAGCCCATATTATTATAATAATTATTATCATTATTTTATTATTATTATTATTATTATTAATCTATTATTCGCACTGAGATTTCTCGTCAAATAGTGGAAAGTTCGTCGTCTCCGAATGGCATTGTTTGTTACCTTTATTCCGTTTTAGAGACCAACTTCTTAGCTATCAGTCATTTTTGGAAACTGTTCAAATTAGTAGGGCACTATAGTTCTGCAAAATATATGACCAGAAGGGTATATGTTTTCCTTGAGAATTTATTGCTCTTGTGGCTGCCACTCAACATGTATAAGTAGTAGCAGGACATCTATAACTGCCTTAACCATGTCATCCGGTTCCTCGTTGGAAGATAGTCGAAATCCTTAACTTGTCAATATGAAGGACAATTCCATCCAGTACGAAATATATCGACGTACGTATTGGACGATTGTTAAATCAGAGCAGTGAATACAGACATTAAATGTAGGCTATATATGATGATTCTTTTTTTTTTTTTTTTTTTAGCGTATGGCCGGGAGTGTCCGAGGACATGTTCGGCTCGCCAGTTTTGTAGCTGCTTCGAGGCGGACACCCAATGGGTGAGCTACACATACCGTCGCGTGTAGAGTGATGTCTGGGGG
Source organism: Meconema thalassinum (assembly GCA_946902985.2). Taxonomy (NCBI): domain Eukaryota; kingdom Metazoa; phylum Arthropoda; class Insecta; order Orthoptera; family Tettigoniidae; genus Meconema; species Meconema thalassinum. The sequence continues at coordinate 742,811,695 of OX336389.2, forward strand.
AGGAAAGTTTGAATGTAAGGACAAGGAGTTGGAAGGTAGCGGCTGTGGCCTATAGTTAGGGACAAACCCCGGCATTTGCCTGGAAGGAAGATGGAAAACCACCGAAGACCATCTTCAAGGCTGCCGTCGGGGGGATTCGAACCTCCTCGCCTCCCGGATGTGAGCGACTGCCAGCAGTCATGCCGTAACGACAACGGCTAACTCACCCGGTTATATGATGATATTTCTCCCTAATTACTTGAGAACACTTCTCAATATGAGGAGAAGTTGAGTGGCGACCATTGCCCTATCTGTGGCCTGAGGTTATATCAACGGCCGCAGCGGGCCAGTGTACGCTTTGAGGAAGTGTTAGTACGGTACCAAGATGCCCGTAGCGAAAGGTTCTTCACGGCCGGTATAGCCGCGTTAGCCGCGGGGCGAGGGCGGGGTTTGCCCTGCCAGTCATTGCTCTGCATAAGATTCCCACTCGGGAACAATACGGTTCAGTGCATTTGATCACGAGGGGTGATCAAAAACTAAGGTTACATAGTCCCGCAGTGAAGCGTGAACATTTTATTTCATAAAACCAACTGATATTAAATATAAATATTACGATTCTCTTCGACATAGTCTCCATATCGGTTTAGGCACTTGTCGCTTCGTGGGATGAGTGTGAATATTCCCTCATGGTAAAAGTCTTGTCCTTCTGTGTTCAGCCAAGTTGTCACGAAGGTTTTCACCTCCTCGTCTGAAGCGAATCGTCGACCTCCTAGGTACTCCTTCAAGTGTGGAAACAGGTGAAAGTCGCATGGAGTGAGGTCCGGGTTGTAGGGAGGGTAGTCAATTATGTCCCAGCGAAAATGCTTCAACAGCGTGGTGGCCTATGGGCAGCATGAGGTCGCGCATTGTCATGAAGAAGGATGACGCCCTCAGTGAGAAGTCCTGGCCGCGGTTACATGTTTCGCCCACAGTAATCGAATAACTGAGTGGATCTCTTCGCGAGTCCAGTTTTCCAAACGAGTCACCATTAGTTGTTTACCAACAACTAGTGCTGTCGGTGGCGGGTGCTAAAATTCTGCATAGTTACCAACCGTATGTGATCGAATTACCCCCACACTACTAATTCTCCATAACAGGCAAAACTCCAGGAATATAGGAATTGTAACCTTCGTTTCTGATCACCCTTCATAATAATAATAATAATTACTCCACAGTTCTAACGTTCTGAAACCTTCCCACTATACAGATGAAATAGAACATCAACTTGCAATAAAATGTCGTTGGTGATCGTTTCCCGCCTACTGTAATAGGCGTGTATGAAATACACTTGTAATAATAATAATAATAATAATAATAATAATAATTATTATTATTATTATTATTATTATTATTATTATTATTATTATAACCCAACCATTTCTTCATTTGGTGGAAACACGTGGTACATGTTTATTTCGACATGAGACACATCATCAAAGTGCACCACTACAGTATTTTTCATTTTTTTTTTCATTCCATACTATGCAGTGTTTCTGAACCGTCATTAATCCTTGGAGCGGAAATTTAATTTATGGGCCAGTCCCGGTATAAATACACAATTCTTTTTCAGGCGACCCCGTGGTGTTGGGGAAGTGCCCCTGCCTCGCACACGGAGGCCCCATGTTCGATTCCCGACACCATCAGGGATTTAAGAAACTGACGTGAGGCCTGGAACGGGGTGCACTCAACCTCGTGAGGACAATTGAGTAGCTGTCTTATACTAAGGCAGCGGGGCAAGGGGACCCGACGCGCTGACGAGGCTTCACCCCATAATCATCATGCCAATGGCTGGACAGAGGTCACTTGGCAGGCCTAAGCCCTTCATGGGCTGTAGTGCCACGGGGTTTGTTGTGTTATGGTTTCTTTCTGCAGCATTTTTACAAATCTGAACCAAATGCTCTACGTTTTAAATGACGAATTTTATGTAATAAATGTCTCACTAGAGCATTGCCAGCTACAATCAATAATATTTCAGCTGGCTGCGTGTCTCAGCGGTAACGTTCATGCCTGCTGTACCCAATGTTGCAGGATAAAACTCCGGTGCAGCCAGTTGCCAGTTAATTGTACACAAATGCGTGTGAGCATGTCAGAAGATTTACTGGCACGTTAAAGATCCCCTTCGGGACAAAATTCCGGCACCCCGGTGTCTCTAAAAGCCGTAGTTGTTGAAGGGGCGTAAGACCAGTAACATTATTATATATTCAATGGGTTAACATTTCACTTCACTTCATTTGATTTTTTTCTTGAAAGTTGATTATATTCATTGCTAACATATAATTAAAGTTTTCCTCAGGGCCATGTTTCACTTTTGTAGTATTTTGTATTTGCATTTGTTTTGAAACAATCATCAGAAAAACTATATGAGAAAATCTTCCAAATAAAGCATATATTTGAACTGGCTCAATTGTCTCAATAATTGAAGGATCACTATAAAGAAATAATAATGTTATTGGTTTTACGTCCCTTTAAACTACTGTGGCTTTTAGAGACACCGGGGTGCCGGAATTTTGCCCCGAGGGTGACCTTTAACGTGCCAGGAAATTTACTGACAAGGTTCCCTCGCATTTTCGCACCCTCAAATGCCAACTGGATGCGCCGGGATTCCAATCTGCAACCTTGGGAAAGACTCATTATATAGAACTTTATATGCAATTTTTTGAATATCCATTTTAAGAAAACATACACACAGCTATGTACTTCAAGCGAACAAATATTGTAATAAGCCCTTTATCTAGTCAAAACTTTTATTTCGTCATCCTGCGTAAATTCCTTCCGGCACAGAAAACTTTCACATGCAGTCGCAGTAAGGCGGACGGCCGGAGTCAGTTCCTATTTCACCTTTCATTTCAAAACGTTGCCACTAGTTTCGTTGTAGTCGCTGTCCCCTAGTAGTTACATGGCCCGTACATAGGTATCAGCACGGATTACCCCCTACTGTGAGCACAGATTACCTACTACTACTGTGGTGAGGGTGATTCAAGGTCGCGCGTGCGAGAAAGTTCTAACTGCTCCGGAGTCCAAACACTGGGGAAATGCAATCTCGTGGCAATGCGCTTCAAGAATATCGCGACCAGAAATTTCGAAGTGATAGTCTGTATAGGCTACTTCCAATTGAATGGCCGAAATATTTTGCTATAGATAAGCTAATAGTTAAACTACGGATTACGGAATTCACAAGTGACTGAAATATCCTTGGCCTTCCTCGTGTTGTAGCGGCTAGTATTCTTGGCTGTCACCCCAGAGGTTCGGGTTCGATTCCCGGCGCCGACAAGAAATTCGATTCATTCTTGTCTGAGGGCTGGAATGCCCCGTGAGGCAAAACTGAAAAGATGTGGTTTCGATTCCCATCTCAGCCATCTTGGAAGTGGTTTTCCGTGGTTTCTCACTTCTACTCTGGCTGCGTGGCTCAGGGGTAACGTTCTTACTTGCTGTGTCCAAGATTGCAGGATCGAATCCTGGCACAGCACAAATGCGAGGGAGCCGTGTCAGTGAATTTACTGGCAGGTTAAAGATCCCCTTTGGGGCAAACTTCCAAAACCCCGGCCTCTCCTAAAGCCGCAGATGTTTAAAGGGACGTAAAGCAATAACATTATTATTATTTCTATTATTATTATTATTATTATTATTATTTTTATTATTATTATTATCATCACTTCTACTCCAGACAAATGCAGCCGACTCCTTCACAATCCTCATCTGAATCCCAAATATACACACTAACGCACTACCTCGTACCACGCTGGTATCGAGAGAGCGTGGGTTTGAATCCCACCTCAGCCGTCTTATTACTATTATTATTATTATTAATATTAATAATTAAAATATTTTCCGGATCTTGCATGTGGGGGGAGGGGGGGAGGGGGGGGAGGAGCACATGTTGAACTCTCTACCACCGGCGGCTTCTATTAATACTATTATTATTATTATTATTATTATTATTATTATTATTATTATTTCTAAAATTACTATCAGTTTCTGCTTATTTAGGAGGATTATAAATTAATATTACATAATTTGGCAATAGAGGTGAGGGAGTGCAGGATTCTCCAGCCCCAGGGCCCATCACCACTCTCTAAGGCCTTGCATCCGGGGGTCACACACAAGAACGCTACACCACGAGATGGTCTTTAAAACAGTATGTTATGCAGAATGTGATAACGCAGAAAGAAATAAAATGTTATTCTTCAAGCTCTACCATTTCCTTACAGACCTTCCTTACATAAAACTGCCTATGTTGCGAAGTTCGAAACCGAAACACAATAAGGTTTCACGCCGTCGTTGTTGTTGCTCATGCTCAATTAGATTGTGTATATTCAATCATTTACTTTCATAAACATCTTCATACTGACATTATGGGGTTTGAAGCCATTTTTCAGTGTTCCCTTAGTAAACAAAAGTTTGGTGCTTTTCGGTCGGTCAACACGAATGTACCCAAAAGAGTTGGATTATACCCTAATCCTGAAAAATTTACAAATCTTTTGGGTAAATTCGTGTTGACCGACTGAAAAGCACCGAACTTTTGTTTTATCTTCATAATAACCTTAATTGTGATAAAGAATCCTTCAGACTAAACTAATTCCTGAAAAGAGTTGAAAAGTAAATTTTCAACACTTCTGTTTGAATATTTCAAAATATAACTCATCGTGTTTACGATAACATGGAAAAGATACGTAAGGAAGCCTACTTCCTAGTATACCTGTAACTTAGTAGTATGCTGAAAAACTGCTGTTTATTTCCTAGAATTATATTTACGTGTTTTTGTAAGTAACCATGACAAGTTATTTTTTCTTTTATTCTTAACAAAGGCGATATTTAAAAAAATGTAGAATACCTTTTTTGAAATTACATTTCTCATCACACAGGATTAACTTCAACGATAAGCTATAGCATATTATTATCAGGACTGAGTTGCTTCAGCTCTTCCTTTCGCATTGCCTTTTCCTCATCAACAACCAAAAAATGTCCAGAAACTACAAATTCAGTTGCTCAAGGGAAAGAAAACTAAGATCCGTTTCCCACGATCATCACATCACTATTCATGAACAAATATGGTGCAATTATATGGGGCAATTGTGATAATTAACTAATACATGTAACTTTTTCCAGGAGTGTATTTACATATTTATATCTTGTACCCCGCCCATTCATTGGGCACAATCGTGTTGACCGACTGAAAAGCTACAAAAGACAATATTATAGCCTATATAAAAAATCAGTAGTAGTGGTGAAAGATTTCAGCCTATTCCTGTAACAACTTAGACCAGAAACTCATCCTAGCATCAACTCTTACCGCAGCTTCATTATAAACACAAATACGGAACTTTTGATTGCCTATAGCAGCCTTCCCTGGATACCATAATACTGTACTTCAGAATCGTCAGTTTCTTTTCCCTTGGTACTCTTCCGTACGCATACATAATCATGGAATTTATTTAAATTTGCTATAATATGAACATGCTTAATTAATTAATTAATTAGTGTACCATCCTTTATTTTGCAAAAAATATAATGAATAAAATGAAGAATCTACAAGCAATATCATGTGTAATGTATATGATTTATATAAAAATTAAATCAATGTTACATATTTCAAATTTTTTAATGTAATATTACATAGAAGAAATGGAAGGAACGCAGATGCCCCACGTGGAACCATCTGTCATCACTGCGGCAAATCGTGTGCCTCCCGCATTGGGCTGTATAGTCACCTCCGAACTCACCAATGAGAGACTTCCGGATTGAAAGGCCAATCTACTCGATATGAGTGTTTGCTATGATGATGATAGATATTACATTAAAATCCTAGCCTTACTCATCAGTATATTGCCAAAATGGATCCAACTATGACATTTTAACGCATGATAACCTAGAAAGTCATCTCGAAATTGACATCTTAATTATTATGAGGTAACCCGTAGTGACATTCTCACTCCGATACTTACGATGAATATATGGGACACAAGAGGGTTATTCTTCCATATTTGTTAAAAAACGATCCGGGAAAAAAATAGCTTATCCTCTTGATGAAAAATGAAAATCCACAGCCTGCTTCCAGTCTCCGACCGGGTCAGGAATGGAATGAATGAAGCCTCCATCTAGCGGCGAGGATATGAACTGTGCCGGCTGCCGAGGCCTGACGCACTCCTCTGGGGCAATGATTAAATGAATGACAGATGAAATGAAATGATAGTGGAGAGTGTTGCTGGAATGACATTTTGACAGGGAAAACCGGAGTACCCGGAGAAAAACCTGTCTGCCTCCGTTCTGTCTAGCACAGATCTCACATGGAGTGACCGGGATTTGAACCACGGACCCAGCGGTGAGAGGCCGGCGTTCTGCCGCCTAAGCCACGGAGGCTTAACTTATCCTCTTGATATTAAATTTAATTTATCGATCAAGTCTTTGATATTTCCAGAGAAAAAGAAACTTACTAAAGTCAGTCATATTCACAAGTCGGGTAAGATTTCACTAATTCTTAACTACCGAACAGTACCGGTAGCTACTAAGTTTGCCCCAAACTAACTTTACGAGCAAACACTTCATGAACACATAGGCCTAATGTATTATTCAGGCATACATGCCATTTTATTCACGATTCATAACACGGATTCATCCCTCGATGATCAACAATAACCAATTTTCACGAATCAGGAGTCATCTGGTTTAAATTAAAGGATAACGAGTCGATGTAATATATACAGATTATTGGTAGAGTTAACCATGACGTAGCCTACAACTTACGAAAATGTCCTATTACGGATCATACTTACAGTATGAAAGACGCAACACTTTGTATCATAGAGAAAAGCTCCATTCACCCTCTGGTGTTCCCCTGGGATCGAATCTTGTGCCTCTGTAATCTTATCTTAATTAACCATCTCCGGGATGCCAATATATCATTATTATTATTATTATTATTATTTGCAAATGTCGTGTAATCGTTTAAATACATTTATTCGTTATGGGATTGTATGCTGCTCCAAAAGATGAAGAAACAATAAATTGGAACAAAACAAATTGTTTCGATTTATAAGTGTCATCCGATTGCATTTACACGAAAACTTTGATATAAAACACCACCATTTCCTATGTAGTTCCCATCTCAAGTCATCTAGGTTTATGGTAGGCTATACTATGAAAAAAAAAGTTATCCTTTTCTCACCGTATTGATCGAATTTTTGAGATATATTCAAAATGCTGGGATTTATAAGAAGATGCACATTTTATTTTAGGAACCTGTACATTGCTAAAGATTGTACAGTATAATGCATTCGTATGAAGTTGACTTGAATTTGGCTCAATAGTTTGGAACCCAAGATGTGCGAATGCTAACTATAGAGTTGAATCGATAAAAAATAAATTCCCTATATTCTTGGAATACAAAAGGACACATGTATATCCTAAATATGCTAAGCGGGAATGTGGTGGCCCAGTGGTGTGGTCAAGCTGTTGGCCTCTCACCACAGCGGACCGGGTTCGGTTCCCGGTCAATGATGTGAGATTTTCGAAGTGAAACGTCATGTCCAGTAGTTCGGATTCCACGTAAAAAGGAGGTTCCGTGGCTATTGATCGCGAGATTGACGATAACATAAACTACACATTTCCTTTAAAAATGCTAAGCATAATTTATTAATGGAACTTTTTCTTTAAAGACTTTAGAGAAAAGTAGGCAGGTTATTACATTAAATAATTTGATAACATCTTTGATAGACCTTATTTGTCATCTGAATTTGAACTATATGTTCCTTCGCGGTCAATAAGACCGAAACGTATAATATTCCACTGTCCAAGAACCAATACAGAGTAATATAAACATTCGCCTGTATCGAACACATTCAATATCTAAAAAAGAAAAAAGACATGCACACATTTCCATATATCAGACAGCACCTTTTGTTCATTTGTATTGTAGAGAAATCACTTAATATCATACACTCCTTATCAGTGACTTGAAACATAATTTCAAGTACGATACTTACTAGAATAATATTTAGTCATACGTATTATAAGTATCATTTTATATTAGTGTAAGAAAAATATTAAGTGTAATTCATATTGTTATTTCTCGTAATTAGGTTGTAACCTGTTAGAAGAACTATAAATAAACAAACAAATAATTATAAATAAATAAACAAATTAATTTAATGAAATTCAGGTCCACTTTAGTGATGGTTACTAACTAGTGATTGCTTGCTACTCATATAATAATTACTGTAACTTCAAAAGCCCAGTAGTCGCTACATCATATTTAGACTGACAAAGCAACATTTTATTTACAATCCACCTCGTGGCGTAGTGGCTAGTCTTCTTAGCTGTCAACGCAGAGGTCCAGGTTTAGGAGCTGAGGGCTGGAATGGGATACACTGAGGCTTGTGAGGCAGAACTGGGAAGAGAAGGGTTACATTGTTACTTCAGCCATCCTGGAAGTTGTTTCCTCACTTATGCTTCAGGCAAATGCTGGGATGGTATCTAACTTAAGGCCACGACCGCCGCATATACAAAACCCGTCCCTAATACAAATACACACCCTAATACAACCATCACAATAACACAGGTTATTAGACACATTATACACACACCCAAGTGCACGCGGCTACATGACCACCATGTCCCAAAGCTCCTAAACGAATCACCACCTCCAACAACAACAACAACTCTATTTACAGTACAACAATGGCATAATCTTGAAAGTAGCCTATACTACTGTATATTACAGACATGTTAGAAAGAACTAAAAAGCTCATAATAAACACTGGAACTGCAAAAGACCTGTAGGCCACACACCATAATATGATGATCTAGAAAGCAGACGATTGTAATCGGGGGTGGATCTAGGGGAGGGCGACCGCCCAGGGCCCCGCGGTCCGGGGGGGGAGTCATGGATTGTTTTAAATTTAATTGATTAATTATTTATTTATTCGTTAATTCCCCATAAGGAGAGCGTTATAACACAATCAATTTTCATGTTTAATTCTGGTCCTTCTTTTTTTTTCCAAAAACCTCTCATACACACACACTATGCTTCCTCTGTCTCTCCTCCCTCCACTTCTTTCCCGGTTGTCTCTCTTTGGGAGTCTGCTCAAACATCTGTTGTCTAAGTCTAATTGATTAATTAATTATACTTTTCAAACTAATTTATAATTCATATTCTTTTTTCAGTGCAGCTATGACCTCCCGTGACCGTTTAGCAAGTATAGATTTCAGTGAAATGATGGAAGACTTCATCCGAGAAAAAGAGTCGCAAAGTAATATTTTAATATTTCATAGTTTACATAATCTTCTTCAAGGGGACTTAAGGGTTTCTTTCATATTATTAAAAGAATGTACCGTAGTGTATTCAAAATATTGTAACTATTCTTTATTTTATTATTATTACAAAACTATTTTCCATTTGATTTGATATTTTTTATATTTTCTATTGTTGAGGGCCCGACCGTATCATATCGCCCAGGACACCGCAAAGCCTGGATCCGGCACTGATTGTAATGAAGCGACTGACAGCACCTGGACATGAGCTGATTTCATCACTTCCTGGTATGAGATTACCATCTCTCAGAAGCCGGCTCTGTCTTACTTCACCCTGTTTCAAGGACATGACTTTGCGACGATGCGGTATCTGACGGTAACTGCCTGAACTGCCAGCACCTCGACACGGCTAGCATTAGCAACTCAATATGCTGACATTTTCTAAAATCACGATTAAACATATACAGAGTTCTTAATTTGAAAATATGATTCAGTAGCACAATAGAGAAAACTATGAGCTGTCTTGCAGTGGAGTTTGTTTCTGTTTTCAACATCATCTGAAGGCATTGAAGAGGTTTGGAAAATTGCAGTTCAGAACTCTATTTTATATGGAGAATTGTGATTTTAACTACACTTTTTATAACTATCTTTGTATTCCTGTTCGATATGCTTTTGTACCGATGAAAAGTGTATAAAATACTACAGCGGGCTATAGGAACAAAATAATTTTACCTTGTCCCGTTTCTTTATAAAACGTTTCACAAACTTTTCACCCATGTTACAACAAGTGCTGGGCTGGCGGTCGGCCGTTCCCACTCCGGCCGGCTCTTAAACAGAGAAACAGACTTATACTGATGTTAATATAATTCTCGCCCTCTTACAATAGTTTGATTACAACACGTACTCGACATAAGACCTTGAATTTATTTGGGCACAATTAGGGTTGTTTTTTTCTATACCGGGTGATTTAGCCATGTTCGTTACGGCGTGGCTGCAGGCAGTCGCTCACATCCGGGAGGCGAGGAGGTTCGAATCCCCCCCTGCTGTCAACCTTGAAGATGGTCCTCTGTGGTTTCCCATATTCATTCAGGCAAATGCCGGGGTTGGTCCCTATCTATAGGCCACTCGGACACTCCCGGCACTAAAGGCCATACGCTAAAAAGAAACGTTTTTTTTATTAATTACACCCTATATTGGACCATTTGCTGAACACTGTACATGTTATTGCCTCATTCTAGGATATCCCAGAAATGATTCAAGACCAATTACAAAAATGGTACCAAAATATGCCAGAAATAGTTTGTTTTTGTTGAATGAGTTGGTTTTTTAGTTTTGGCACCAATGCTTCAGTGCCAAGTTGCAACAATGCTGGGCGCTGCCACATTTACCGACGGTTGCTACCCTGCATCCCCTCCCTCAGAGCACATGACCTCGCCCGTCCTCACCACCGCTCGTGCGCAGTCGCGCCTGTTAGATGAGTAGTGTGAGACCATCGCTCGTGAAAGACAGTCGCAATGTTTTCCAAGCAGGAGCAGAGAACGTGGATAAAAATTCAGTGTGCTAGGGATCGCAGTGCTAAACAGTGTCACCGAGGATTGCAGGAAGCGTGCGGTGCAGCTGCTTTACCGTTCAGAACGGTAGCAAGATGGTTTGCAGCCTTTCGAGATGGGCGCGAACGTGTGAAGCACATGCCTCGATCTGGTCACCCACCAGTAAGTGATGACAATGTACAGATGGTGTCCGCGTTAGTAGAGGTGGATCGGAACGTAACGATTCGTCAATTAGAGCAAGATACCGGACTGGCGCATTCAACTGTCCTCCACATCCTGAAGGACTTACTGAAAATGAGGAAGTTTGCGTCCAAATGGGTTCCGCATGACTTAACCGACATGCACAAATGGCTGCGATATGACGCTTGTCGTATGCACTTGCAGCGTTATAAGCGCGAAGGAGAGGCCTTCTTACGGCGTATCAAAGCCATTGACGAGACGTGGGCCAGATCTTATGAGCCACAGTTAAAACGCCAATCGAACGAGTGGCGGCACCACGGATCACCACGGAAACAAACAGTTCGACCAACCCCCACCAATGTGAAGGTAATGTTGATTCTTGCCTATGATTGGGATAGTGTGATCATTCACCGTACTGTTCCCCGAGGGCAAACCGTTAATGCGGCGTACTATTGTTCGTTTCTGCAAGACCATCTCCGAGGAGCTCTGAGAAGGAAACGGCGCCACCACATGGTTACACCGCCCATCGTTCTGCATGACAATGCTAGGGCACACACAGCAGGCGTTGTGTCGGCATTGTTGGATCGCTGGGCGTGGGAGGTCCTCTATCACCCCCTCCCCCCCTTCCCCCATATTCTTCCGACATCAGTCCCTGCGACTATGATCTCATCCCGAAGATGAAGATGACAATGCGTACCACTGAAGACGTTAAGCAGGCTGCCGAGCGCTCTATTCGTACCATCAATAGATTGGGCAGTGCCAACGGGATCCAACGACTTCCGCATCGCTGGGAACACGTTGTACGCAACGGTGGGGCCTACATCGAGGGCCTGTGAAACTTGGAACCATCTAAGTGAGTTATTAATCCAGTTATAACTGAAAATCCACAGCCTGCTTCCAGTCTCTGACCGGGTCAGGAATGGAATGAATGAAGCCCCTATCTAGCGGCGAGGATATGAACTGTGCCGGCTGCCGAGGCCTGACGCACTCCTCTGGGGCAATGGTTAAATGAATGACAGATGAAATGAAATGATAGGAGAGTGTTGCTGGAATGAAATTTTGACAGGGAAAACCGGAGTACCCGGAGAAAAACCTGTCTGCCTCCGTTTTGTCCAGCACAGATCTCACATGGAGTGACCGGGATTTGAACCACGGACCCAGTGGTGAGAGGCCGGCGTGCTGCCGCCTAAGCCACGGAGGCTTCAATCCAGTTATAACTAAGGTGCCAAAACTAAAAAACAAACCCATGCATTTTAGGGGCATTGCGGCATCATGGACATGTGACCCTGTGCACTTGAGTGCGTGTGTGTGTGGAATTATTCTGATAACCTGTGTTGTTGTGATGGCTGTATTAGTGTGTGTATTTGCAATTCAGATGAGGATTGGGATGGAGGTGGTCGTGGCTATAAGTTAGGAAGCATCCCAACATTTGCCTTCAGTTGAAATGGGAAATCACGGAGAACCACTTCCAAGATGGATGAGATGGAAATCAAACCCTTCTCTTCTTAGGTTTTCCTCACGAGGCTGAGTATACCCCGTTCCCGCCTTCAGACCAGAATGAAAATCCCTGACAGGGCATAATATCGAACTCAGGCCTCCGGGGCGACAGCCAAGAATGCTAGCCACTACACTATGAGGTTTTCGCCAGAAATGGGCTATAAAGTACGAAATATAATGAAGGATGGCGATCGGAAACCCACTAACTCACATTTTTCGCCAAAGTGAGTAACGGTCTGGATGTGGCTCCGCATGGGTGGCAGATAAGAATACCCTACTTCTGTCATTCATCTGCATGCAGGAGGCTTTATTTAAACCCATAGTAGAATTCAAAACTCCACGTATTCCATGGAATAAGAGAGTTTTGCTTTCCAGACTTAATTTCCCGGTAGATGCCAACACCATCGCTTACCCACCGAGTGGAGATCGTGAGGTCAAAATGGAGTCAGATTCAAATGTAGGTTCCGGTTGGGAAACGAATGGGAAGATGCGAAGAAATTAAGACAAATGGAAGCGAAACAGTATAAAAAAAGTTTAAAGCAGCGTACGTCTTCTCGGATGGATGCACAGGATAGAACAGGAATCACGCTGAAGTAGAGTTCGTTCTTTCTTCTTTTTTACACTCTGATACAAGAGGGGCGCTTTCATTTGATAGAGCAACATTATTTCTTGCGGGGAGTCAGTTTCTCACCAAATTGAGGGTCACTAAAGGAAACAATAAACTGTGGCATTACCCAGCCAGTGGTTTAATATAGTAAAATATTCGGTTGATTGTGATGTTGTGCAGTCCAAACTAACTACTGTATGATATATGACTACCCTTAACATTTCTTCAAAATATTTAAGATAAATACAAGTACTAATGAAACCAAGCATAGATAAAGTGAGAAATGTTTTATAGTATAAAGTGGAGTTTAACGGAATACAGCATCTCAATAAAAATGAAATCCATGAAAGTCACAATATGGAGCAGACTTAACATGTGGGAACCCGATACAGCTGCATCATTCCCCACTCAACACATGTACTACTCGGTGATGCGATTGAAAAATGACTTGCAAAATTTAATGAAGTTCATTTTTGAAGAAATTGGGATGTGTTACCAAACTCTGTTTACTACCGGCAATAGCCGAGATTTACAGGATGAAACAGAATATCTCTAACGGAAGTAAGAGGGTTTATGTTTATTTGTGGTTTTATTTCTGTATTTTGATGTGGTTTACTGGATTTCTGTCTCATAGTGTACTAGCATTACCCGTCGCGGCTTCGCCCGCGAATATTGTACCGGTAGTTGAAAAGTGCTCACAGCCACGTCTCAATCATGAATGCTATGATTTCGGCCTATTTATCATCTAATTTTGAATAATAATTATAATAATTTGGTAAAGACCGTAAACAATCAGACAATGAAGACAATACAACTCAACAATGGCATATAAATATCAAATTATCACGAACGTCATGTCGCATCGCATGTATAAAATTCGACTCAAAATCACAACACGGTTTCAGACCACAAACGTAAATAGGAAATAAATGAGATATATTAAACACACTGACTAAACACAAGATCCATTGACCTAAATTCCTGTGAAAAAGAACACATCATAAAATTAGACAAATCGAAATCTACTACGCCCTCATTTTCCCCTTTCACCTAATAATATACACCACATCGAAAAACTCTTAGACACGTTTCTTGCTTATTTTTAAATGGTAGTTAGCACATAAAAAGGAAAACAATTTACCATTTTAGGAAAATGTAAGAAAATTGCCGTATTGATTTACAGATGAAAAATGAAAATCCACAGCCTGCTTCCAGTCTCCGACCGGGTCAGGAATGGAATGAATGAAGCCCCCATCTAGCGGCGAGGATATGAACTGTGCCGGCTGCCGAGGCCTGACGCACTCCTCTGGGGCAATGACTAAATGAATGACAGATGAAATGAAATGATAGTGGAGAGAGTTGCTGGAATGAAATTTTGACAGGGAAAACCGGAGTACCCGGAGAAAAACCTGTCTGCCTCCGTTTTGTCCAGCACAGATCTCACATGGAGTGACCGGGATTTGAACCACGGGCCCAGCGGTGGGAGGCTGGCGTGCTGCCGCCTAAGCCACGGAGGCTTTGATTTACAGATAATTAATTTAAATGCTTCGTATACTAATACATATTCTATTCAAATGTTAATACATGTTTTGATCCTACAGAGACACCGTGTGGCCGCGAGAAAAACTAACCCTATTCAGACACCAAATCACGCGAATATGGAGGTGAAAACCATACACCAAAAGGAACCAGGTTCTATGTGATGGCGAAATTTGGCGACAAAAATTAGAAGATTAGTAACAAATCCACTCTAACGCTATATCTACCAAAGCTCTCCCTCTTCAGGTAAAATCATATTGACACACTCGAACACGAAAAGCAACACACGTAGTATAAAACAAACCAAAAAAAACTAACCCCGTAGCACTACAGCCCTTGAAGGGCCTAGGCCTACCAAGCGACCGCTGCCCAGCCAATTGGCCTGCAGATTTTGGGGTGACGCGTGGTCAGCGCGTCGGGTCCCCTCGGCCGTTAATCTTGGTTTTCGTGACCGGGGCACTGTCTCACTGTCAGACAGCTACTCAATTGTCCTCACGAGGCTGAGTGCACCCCGTTCCAACCCTCACGTCAGTTTTAAAATCCCTGACGGAGCCGGGGATCGAACCCGGGGCCTCCGGGTGAGAGGCAGGTGCTCTACCCCAACACCACGAAACAAACCTAAAACAAAATGCAAAACAAATAAAGTATGCATACTGACAAGATTAAGTAATATTTTTCGTATCTGGCGGCTTAAAATCAGCACTGCTTTGATGATCCTTCCTTAGTGGAGACTCTTTTTCTCCAGAATTTCACCCCTCCCCATGGGCCCTTTAAATTGAATGTATGAAAAAACGGTCGAACACCTATTTACTTATTTTTGAAGCTGTTTTTTTTTTCGAGTTTCATATTTCTTGCCTATGTCGTTTAAGAGATACTCGCTCCGTTAGTAATCCTTCAACCCCCACTTTCACCCCTTTCACTAATAATATACACCACATCGAAAAAGCCTTAGACACGTGTCTTCTTATTTTTAATGGTTAGTTTTATGCCGAGTATCACATCCCCCAATGAAACCAATCGGGAGATATTGTTATTCAATGAAATGCAGCTCTACCCTCTTAACACCCCTTTAGAACCTGAATATCCAAAAATCCTTCCTTACTGGGCGTTTCCGACTTACAACGAACATATCCCCAAAATGTCATGTTTCTTACTTTAATAGCTTTGGCTGGGCGATGATGAGTCAGTCAGTCAGTCAGTCAGTCAGGACACTTTGTTTTATATAATACATACCAGCTGAGTCAGCCACCCCTCATAATATTGATTTTAAGCAGCCCAACTAACGTGTATTTTCAGAAAGGTCGATATTTCTGTGTTTGCATCCCGTATGGTATTAATGTACTGTAAGCTTATCCCGCTAACGATACTGAACACTATTATTCCCCCATCCGATGTGACTACAGACCGTTTGAATAATATGATGTACCTGCAATCAATTAGGATATTGTAGTTTAACATATCATCTGCGTTAAGATGTCATGCCAAGTGGCTGGGAATCGCAAAACATGGAATTAACGCTGAAAATTACGATATAGTGACTTGGAGAACATTTGAATCAGCGAACTGGAGAAGTAACGTACTCTAAGAGGCTCTTTATACCAGTCTCTTTCAAAGCTGAGGCGTAGCTCAAGTAGACAACCACAGGATTACTAATTGATTGACCAGAGTAGTGAAGGTTCAAATCCCCGATTGGAAAAATATTTTTGCAACGTTATGACTAGGGCTCGGATCGATATGCTCGATAGAATCTCCAGATATGCTCGAAAACCATGTGTTTTATGCTCGATAGATATGCTCGAAAAACCCATTATATGCTCGAAAAACCCATTATAAACCCATTATATGCTCGATAGATATGCTCGAAACCCCCATTATATGCGGTTAAATATGCAGGATATGCTCGAAAAACACCGTTAAACACTATAGAAAGGAAAGTGAAACGATAAAACCAATAACATACCTTTAAATACGAGCTTTATTTTCTTATTGTATGTATGATACACTGCAATATACCCGCAATCAAGTTTTACAAGTATATATAAGAAAAGTGCTCTTATAAAAGTTACAGTTTAAAAGTTCATTTACAAAATGTTCAGAATTAGGCGAGTCAATGAAGTAGATCTGCATTGGTCTGTACAACAAGAAATTTTCTATGTTTTCAGTTTTGAATGATTTTCTTAAATCAGTCAATACAATTTTCAATCACGAGAACGACCTCACAAAAGGTTAAAAGCCTGTGGTTCTATTATTCGCACCAGATAGGCTTTTCAATAATTATTTCTGTTTTCGAACCTTAAGGATTGTCAGGGCCCGAATTCGGGGGAGAATTCGAAGAAAAACAAACTATTTAGACGAAAACCACAAGAATATGCATTTATATGCTTCTATTCTGAAAACCGCGGTTTTATGCATTTATATGCTCGATAAATTTCAATTCTGTTGGTCCCAGAGAGGTGAAAATACCACCGAAAGGCTTCTTTCAATGTGTACTATTCAGGAAAAAAATATGCAAATATGCTCGAATCCGAGCCCTAGTTATGACGCTTCAATACTACAATCACATGTCATTGTGTGCCGCAGCACGCAGTTTTATATTCGTGCTGAAATCAATTGCTCTTCCGGTACGCACAGTCAACAGAGTACAACGGGTATCTTTGCAATCACGGCTTACACAATAACGTCTAGGACGTTAATAAAACCTCTGTAGAACATGAATTGACATTGCAACCATTTTTAAATTCTCACATGAGCTGTGATCTACAGGCAGCTTGACGTGATGCAGTATAGGTCATATTGTAACCACATGGTGAACATGACGAACAGCCAGACCTACATGGGAGAAATTCGAGTACGGGCGAAGATGTTCTTCTATTCCTTATTGAAGTTTCGCTCGAGATGGGTTGCATTAAAATCGACGGGGCGGTTTCAACCTAGGTAGCCTACATGACAGGGTCATCGGTTCGTGCCAGCTTTTGTGAGGAGGAGCAGGTCCAGAGGTTGCCAGCCGACGGGAACAGAAGGAGCTATTTCGGGATATTTGGTGCGGAGGTAAGACTCTAAGATTACTGCAGGTTAATTGTCAGAGTATAGGAAACAAATTAATTGAATTTTGGAATCTTGTAGAGACATATTCTCCGGACATTGGCATTGCTACTGAATCTTGGTTATATGAGGATATCAGTAGTAACGAAATAATTCACGGGACCTACGAAATGTACAGAAGGGATCGGGGGAAGCGAGGTGGTGGGCTATTTATTTGTGTGCGCAAAAATATAGCTAGTTTCTTAAAGTGGGCTGATACGGATTATGAAATATTATGTGTACAAATCTCGGATAATGGAAATAAATTCCCTCTTCAGGTGATAGAGGCGTATAGAGCACCTAAAGATAACT
This sequence comes from Meconema thalassinum, assembly GCA_946902985.2. Taxonomy (NCBI): domain Eukaryota; kingdom Metazoa; phylum Arthropoda; class Insecta; order Orthoptera; family Tettigoniidae; genus Meconema; species Meconema thalassinum. The sequence goes on from OX336389.2 coordinate 742,829,725, forward strand.
TTTCTCTCCTCGACACACTGTATGATAAAACTTGTACGGGTAATGCTATGAAATAGAGCATTATAATTACCGGAGATTTAAACCTCCCCAAAGTAGACCGGTCTGGTGAGTCAACTAGCTGTGGTCAAGCTCAGAGCGCTGCAAACAAATTCTTAAGGGACGGGGGATTTTCCCAAGTAGTTGACTTCCGTACTAGAGAAAATAATACCTTAGATGATTATCTCGTAAGGCCTGTAGAGCTGTATATTAACGGGTGATACCGAGCTCCGCTGATGAGTTCTCTCCACGGGGGTCAATTAGGAAAATCTAACAGGGGAAGTTGCCTGAGGCGTGTTTTACTGCCCCCACTCCAAACTGGACGTGAAGGTAGTAATATTAACGGAATGTGTCAACCTGCGATGATCTTCACTATCTACTCTTGTTATCTCAAACACGTAGTCCATACCCCTCATTAGAAATTCTAGGCATACTATACAAATCAATATGCACATTTTAATTTGTATGTTGTAGCTTTGGAAAAATGTTAACATATGAAAGTTATAAGCAGCAGTATGAGCATTACAACGATATTCTGCTACAAGGTGCAAAACTACAGACAAAAGCTTTACTTTCACTGACAGTTCGTGGAGTTAACATTAAAACTTTGACGGTATGAAAATAATTCATCTTCTTAGTATTTTCATTCAATCAAGACGAAGTACTGGTATAAGAACAAAATTGAATGTAGATATTTTATGACACATCGTTTAAGTCTTAAGAGAATAAAAATAACCTTTACCACACGGTGATTTCTTCAAGTCTGCAAATGTGTAAATTGGGGGATCAAAGTGAAACGATCATGGTGGGGGGGATTGTGTTTAAATGTACCTCCTGTAATAGTCCAATAACTAACCAAAATACTCATTCTACTAATATTTAATATAACAACCACTATTTTTTTTTTTTTTTGGTGGGGTGTGAAATTTGTCACCGCACTGGTAGCCCCACTAAACTACATTTAGTGGCAATATACCTAAACGAAACCTTGTTATTGTCACATTGCATTACATTTCATTTGCATATTCCTTGTTGGTGCACACTGTTTCTTGAAGATACTTAGTTGAGTTTATTCTCGACTTATCCATATATTTTGGCCCATCAATGTCCAAGTATTTCATTCAACCTATAAATATACTTGGCAAATTGAATTATGATATGAAATAAATCACCCGTTTGGACAGCTAGTTCTACAGAGCTAACCTAGAAGTAGGATCCTCCGGTTTTATTCGAGGTTAGTTAGTTAGTTAGATGGTTTTCGTCATTTATAAAGCATATTTACGGTGTTCGACCATCTGGAAACAACATATTGTAACCACAAATATATTTCAACAGGACTCTTTATAAGGTTAGATGACTTCAAAAATCTTACGCATTGTTCCATATCGGTATGCCTGGCTGGAAACAACATCCCATAGCATCCATCAGCGACATCCGTTTCAATATATAATAATAATAATAATAATAATAATATCATATGGCCTCGGGTGCCGGGTGCAAGGTTTGTTATTTGACACCCAGAGGGTAGCTTGCATGTCGAATTTTGTTGTTCCTTGATGAAAGCCAAGGAGGTTAAATATCTAAGCTCCTTGACACTATAGCGCTTTCTAGTAGAGAAATGAGGAACTTTGTGTTGGCGGAAAATCCCGAGATTAATTTTGTCATTATGAACACGGCCTACTGAATTCAAATGGGTTCTTTGACATGCCAACATCGTATGACATGTCGTAATTTCAAAAATCACTTACCCCGGCCAGGAGCGAACCTGCAAGCTTGGGGGGTTAGTAATCCGACACTATAACCACTCACCCACCGTGGCAAGCAATATATTATTATTTAGCCGTATTGAATAAATCCAGTCTAATATAGGCCTAATATAGAAAGTTTGGGTTCAACTAGAACGTTTTTCAAGGTTAGAGGACTTTATCAGTCAAAAATTGTTACGCATTTCACCAATTCTTTATACGTGAAAACAACATCTTTTTTGCAATCAACAGGAGATCCATTCATTATATTGAACCATAGTGAAGAAGTATAATGTAGACAATCTATTAAGGTAGATTTATATTAACTTTAGTCTTGTTTCGTTTATGTATTTTTCTTGTTTTTTGTGACCTTTCATTTTATTTAAATTTTAATGTGTACTTTGTAAAGATATCCATTTTCACTATGGCATTAATTGTTAACATAGTTTTTAAGATTGTTTTATTATTTCAATCTACGCTGACGATTATCATTGTATACCGAAGCATGTACGTATTAATTTAAATATTAAACGTCTTTTAAGTGTTTGACAAGGCGGCTATTATAATTTGAGATTAATATAATGAAAACCAAAAGGTTAATGTATAGTCTATATCATTTTAAAGCTTATAAAACAGGTTACAATGTTAATACTGAGAGCTCTCCCATTATTATTTTTTTTTGATGGAGGTCCATGTTTTATTCCCGGCTCTGCCAAGAAATTTAATTATGGTCTATGAGTTGGAACGGGGTACACTCAGCCTCGCGAGGAAACACTGAGAAGAGATGGGTTCAATTCCCACCTCAGCCATCCAGGAAGTTGTTTTCTGTGGTTTCCCCACTTCTACTCCAGGCAAATGCTGGAAGGTTCCTAACTTAAGGTCACGGCCACCTCCTTCCCAATCCTCCAGTCTAGTCTGCAAGCCTCTGTTTGTGAACAAGTCACCTCCATGATCCCCTATTAGCAGTTAGCACCGCGGCCTCCTCTGCTTCTACACCTCTACATTGAAATCGTTCAACACTGAATCTAACCATCGCCTCCTAGGTCTACCTCTACTTCTCTTATGCTCTACAGCCGAACTCATTAACCTCTTAGGTAATCTCTCCTCCCCCCTTCTCTTCACATGACCCCACCATCTGAGTCGGCTCATACGAACATCTGGCGTGTTTATTTCAAACTTATCCAGTTTCTCTTCATTTACATACAACAATACTTAAATGTTCCGTCTATAAAAATAGTTTCTCTTTTACACAAGTATTTCAAATTTGATGCAGAAGAAAACATAATAATGTTATTCTCTCTGTCTTTTACCAGAAGCATATTTTCTTTTAGTCGGCCCCGTGGTGTTGGGATAGCGCGTCTGCCTCTCACCCGGACGCCCCGGGTTCGATTCCCGGCTCCGTCAGGGATTTTAGAAACTGACGTTAGGGCTGGAACGGGGTTCACTCAGCCAATATTAACGGCCGAGGGGACCCGATGCGCTGATCACGCGTCACCCCAATATCGGCAGGGCAGCGGTCTCTTCGTAAGCCTAGGCCCTTCACGGGCTGTAGTGCCAGGGGTTATTATTATATTTTCTTCTAAGTTCGATCGAATGTCCATAATGGCTAGAGTATCATGAACTTCTTGCTTATTTTGAGGCAGAGGTGGTAAGTTTCTCAGTCGCAATATTATTTTAAATCCTCTCTATGCCATTTGATAGTAAATTATCAGACAAGTGCTTAGGGATAGCAAGTATATCCTTTCTCATTAACTTCGATGGCCGTTCACATATATTGTCACGTACATTTCTTTTTACACAGTTTGAAATAAATTCTTGATTAATCGTCGTACATGGTTCGTGATTGTGAGACCCACATAACAGAAAGTTACCACCATTTGTAAATAAATGGGCAGAACATTCCTTGACACCTCCACTGTTGGCCCCATTTTGACAACTCACACTTATGAAATTTATAGTTTCCTATAATTCGCAATTCTCCAACTCTTTGACTGTACATGTATAACATGTTCGCTGCACTGATTATATCTACAGAAACCCCAGGGGGTCCAGGTGTATGTAGCTGTCAGTCAACTCATGACTTACAAACATTTTAGGAGAGGTTGCCTACCCCCACTCTCTTCCCAAACCCATTAGCGTGAGCTAACAGGACTGTTTGTGTTTAACCTAATCAGCGGAGTTCGACCATCTCGATATTAACTGTCTGCCAGTACCGGGAATTAGTGACCATTCTGGGGTTGAATTAAATATTAGATACGGTGACATTACAAAGTTAGACTCTGATATAGCAAATAAAATCATATTCCAGTATCGCAGGGCGGATCAGGGCAAATTTCAGGGGTATTTGAATGAGCAATTTGTAGGATGGGCATCGGAAGGAAATCACATACATATCCTGTGGAATAACTTTTTGAAAATTTTAAATAGCGCTATTGATAAATTTGTCCCTTTAAATTACTGAAACAAAGCCCAGATCCTGAGTATTACACACGAGAAATCGGGAGTCTAAAACAGAAAATTAGGAAATTATACAACAAAAGATGTCGCCTCCGTAGCGTAGCGATCAGCATGGTTAGCTGCCGACTGGAGGTCCTGGGTTCGATTCCCGGCTCTGTCACGAAATTTGAAAAGTGGTATGAGGACTGGAACGGGGTCTACTCAGCCACGGGTGGTTCAAATGAGTAGAGGGGGCTCAATTCCCACCTCAGCCATCCTCGAAGTGGTTTTCCGTGGTTTCCCACTTCGTCTTCGGGCAAATGCCGGGATGGTACCTACTGTAAGGCCACGGCTGCCTCCTTCCCTCTTCCTTGCCTATCCACCCCAATCTTCCCTTCCCATCCCTCATGAGACCCCTGTTTGCTCTGCAGGTGAGGCCGCTGTGTTGAAGTGCTGATCACACCTTCCCAGTTGTATCCTAACCGATCAAGTGTTCTCCGCTCTAGGACACTGCCTGGAAAGGCGGTAGTGGTGAATTCCCTCGATGAGTCCGTGGGAATCACCAACCTGGAGGGTAAAATTTACTTTAAAGAATACAACAAAAGATATGATAGTGACAAGTATATGTTGAAATTTAAGTCCTTGTCAAGAGAGCTCGTCTTAAAAAGGAGGGCTGCTCATGACAGTTATATGCAAGGTTTACTTGATTCGGGAGGTGATGGGTGGGAAAAAAAATTACAGTTACGTTAGGAGAAGGAAGGGAAATTCAAATAATTTTTCGAAGATAATGTCCGGTGACGGTAAATTAATTACTGAGAAACAGGCCATTGCTAATGAATTATATATAACTTATTTTACGGTAGTAAGTTCAATAAATCCAATAGCTCTGTGTTGGACCTTAACGACGAATCAGGGGCTCCCCTTTTCCAAATAAACCAGTCAGCAATTGTAAAGCTATAAGGTGGGTTCAAAAAGTAACGAGCCGGAGGCTGTAATGCGCAAACCGGTGACGACATCAGCTAATCGTGACGTGTGTAACAAGGTGTGGTTCCGACCAGAGCGTGGAAGGTCATAGCCCGTCGCTAGAGGGCACGCGTGCTCGTCACGTGACGATACAAAGCGAGCAGCAGCATGCATCAATCGTCCAAACAAGACCAAGACAGTAGGCCATTCGACATGCTTCCTGGTGTGGTTGAAGACTGTAGGGCACCCATTGGGCACACACTTTGCGCAAGTGCAGTCGTTCCTTCATGATGGTGTGCACACTTCCGACGCTCATCCGACCACGGCGGCTATGGCGTTCACTGTCGCTCGGCGGTCCTGGGTAATGAGTGCATCAACCTGCTGGACGTTGCCATCGGTAAGGCAGGGGGGTGCCCCAGACCAGGCGTCATCGGCTAACGACACCCGTCCTTCCCTGAAGCACTTGTGCCACGCCTTGACCCTTGCAAGGGACATGCAGTGTTCGCCGTACACTTGTGACATTCGTCGATGAATGTCCGTTCCCACTACTCCTTTCGCTGTCAGAAACCGAAAAACACATCTTTGCTCTTCGTTTGACTCCTCCATGTCACTGTTTGCAATGCGACTGGCAGCGTTGGACGATTTATGCATGCTGCTGCTCGCTTTGTATCGTCACGTGACGTGCACGCGTGCCCTCTAGCGACGGGCTGTGACCTTCCACGCTTTGGTCGGAACCACACCTCGTTACACACGCCACGATTAGCCGATGTCGTCACAGGTTTGCACATCACAGCCTCCGGCTCGTTACTTTTTGAACGCACCTTATAATACAAGAATTATGTTACAATATATCGAAGGGCCCTGATAATATTGTTAGTGAAGTACTTAAACTAGGAGGTAGGGGCGTGGCACGATATTTGGAGGTGATGTTTAATGTGTCCATAAATAATGCGCAAATCACAGATGACTGGAAAAGAGCTACGGTAGTCCCAATATTTAAGGGAGGGAGCAGACTCGAATTGGGCAACTACAGGCCGGTTAGCCTTACAGTACGTCCATCGTTTGTAAACAGATGGAGCATCTCATTTGCGACTACTTGAGGGAGCATTGGGAAGGATTATCATGATTTAATGATAGACAACATGGATTTCGGAAAGGTTACTCATGTGAGAGTCAGATGCTATCACTTTTTCAAGATATTAGCGAATCGTTAGACAATGGAGTTTCTGTCGACGCTGTAGTTATAGATTTTGCGAAGGCATTTGATGTCGTGCCTCATGACATGCTACTCCATAAATTAGCTTCAACGAAGATTGATAGAAGAGTAATTTTATGGATCCAAGAATTTTTGATGGGTCGTTCCCAGAAAGTGAAAGTCGAAGGCCTATTCCCGGATGAAATGACCGTAACATCGGGTATCCCTCAGGGCAGCGTAATCGGAACTTTGTTATTTTTGGCGTTTATAAATGACTTACCAAATGGAATTCGCAGTGACTGTCGATTGTTTGCAGATGATTGTGTAATATATCGAAATATACATGACTCACAAGACAACGCAGTACTTCAAGACGACCTGAACCTGGTCTATAAGTGGGCGATTGAAAATAAAATGAAAATAAACACACGAAAATGTAGTCTCATAAAAATATGGAAAGGCCGAAGGGAAGATTTTCAATATAACATTGGCTCGGAAATACTTGTAGAAGAAGATTATTTCAAATATTTGGGCGTTAACGTAAGGAGTGATATGAAATGGAGTACTCGTGTAGGATGTGTAGTTTCTAAAGCTTACAAATCCCTGCACTTTGTAATGAGGGCATTAAAAGGAAGTAGTACCTCTGGCAAAGAATTAGGATATTTGTCACTTGTAAGACCTATTCTGGAATACGCCTCAGCAGTTTGGGTTCCATATCAAATAGGGCTCATCAATGAGTTGGAAATGGTACAAAGAAATGCCGCTAGATTTGTGCTCAGTGACTTTAATCCCAGGGGCAGTGTGAGCCGTATGTTAAAGAAACTTGGGTGGGAATCACTAGAGGCTAGGAGGATGAAATCAAGACTATGCGCAATGTACAACACATATACAAATCAACCAGCACGGGGTGAGCTAAGTAAACGTATGGGAAAGCCCACTTACATGAGCAGGAGTGATCATCCTTTCAAAGTTAAGGGCCGACCACAGCGTACAAATTATGGTAAATATTCTTTCGTTAACCGGGCCATTGATAACAGGAACTCTCTACCTGCCGCAGTTTTGGAGCCTTTTCCCAACCCTATAGGTGTGTTTAAGAAAAGGCTGACGATTTGTGTAAATACTCCAGTTTAATTGTTATTGAATTGTTATGTATAATTATGTATTTGTTATGTATACCCAATTTGCCACCGGGGGACACACCCCCAATTGCAAATAAATGAATGAATGAATCTCGTATTGGTCGTGAAATATCCCCTTGTATGCACATTGTCAGTAAATGAAAGTGTAAGAGGTCCGAAAAAGGGTCGATTTGTCATCAGGGTCAGACTACAAGATGGATAGATGGGAGCAGGGGCACCAAACTGCACTAACAATGGTTTGTTTTGTAGCAAATGCTCGAAGTGATGGCCTTCTTGGCTTATGCACGTCTGCGCACGCCACTTGGACATTCTAGAGTGCTGTAGCATGGCCGATGTTGTTGTCGAAGGACCTATGGATTTTCTGGCTGCTGGGTGCAGACTGATTGCTTCAAATACCACCACAGGTAGAAGCCTAATGGCGTTTTAATCAGGTGACCTGGTAGGCGAAGGGAAAAGTCCTCCTCTTCCTAACAATTTTCTTGGATGTGTGTTATTGATATGGTTGCGGACAGCTAACGTCCCATGTGGTGGAGCTCTGTCGTGTTGAAACCACATCATTGAACGTTCCACATTCTACAGCAGAAGTGGAAGCTCATGGCGTGCGCCTGTCAAATGGCCATCAAACAAATTCGGTCTTAAAAGCCACTCGCCCAAAATTCCACACCATACATTCACTCTCCATTGCACTTGCTGGGCCTCCAGTCGAACCCAGTGGGGATTGTCAGCACTCCAATAGTGCATGTTATGGCGGTTGACGGTACCATTATTGTGGAATCTCGATTGTTCCAAGAATAGGATTTTCTATGAGAATGCTACATCATCTTCCACATTTCCTAACAGCCACTGACAGATATTCCTCCGAGCTTCAAAATCTCTCCCATGGAGATCCTGGTTTAGTTGTAGATCGTAGGGGTGACATTTATGCGCATGCAATATACTGCTTACGGACGACTGGCTGATGTTCACCTGTTGTGCAATTGCTCTTGTACTAGTGTGAGGATTAGTGCGAGCTGCGTCCATAACTGCCTCCTCATTCTCACCAGTCTTCAATCCCACTGTGTAGCTGTGCGGAGTGGTTAGCGCACAAACACTGTAATAACAGTATTAGACTGCATGTTGCGGCACACAATGGCATGTGAATGTAGGATTGAAGCGTCATAATGTTGCAAAACGTTGCAGCAATATGTTTTCAATGGGGGATTCAAACCTTCGATACTCTGGTCCATCACTAGGATATCCAGTGGTTGTCTACTTGAGCTACGCCTGAGTTTTGACTGACACTCTTGTATTAAGAGCCTCTTAGAGTACGTTACTCCTCCAAATCCCTGTTTCAAACGCTCTATACGTTCTTATATCATAGTTTTAAGCGTTAATTCCATGATTTGCAATACCCAGCCACTTGGCACGACATCTACACTCAGATGAAATGTTGCACTACAATGATTGACTGGAGGTACTAAACCCTTTGGAAAATAGCATGTAGACAAGATTCAAAATTTCGGGGTCGTAATGGATTCTTGTGAATGTGATTTAGAGGTTTTGCTATCAACATAACTTCCAGGGTTCATAAGGTTAACTTATTATTATTATAAAGCCAAGAAAAACAACAGGATCTACTAACAAATGAAATTTATTAACTGAATCAAACATAAAAAAAGAAAACTATAACCACCCTTTTATTGTTCACTCGCGTGAACAGATCTAACACTGACCAGCCTGACGTACCGTGACGACACGGCATGACAGCTGTCAACAAGCATTGTGACTGAAATGTCACTTAAATCAAAGTAACAAAAGAAAACGGATCACAAGATCCAAATATAACAAACAAATAAAATAGTACAAAAATTTAATATCTATGAGCGACACGGGTTTTAAGACTAGTTCAAGTAATGAGCATTTTGACGGGCGCTCGTTTCCGACCAAAACAGTTGGTTCGGGAACGGACTCCGTACTGCGAAGGACGAATTACGGAAATGTGGGAACAACAATTACATATTTAAATACACTACTGACATGCTCTAACCTTAGATTACCACAACCAAATACACGTGTGTATTATTTAAAATAAGGGCTGCGGAATTACCGTCTTATACCTTAAACACTAGGATAGCATAACATGACATGAACAAGTTTGGCCGGTTGCCAAATTATATTTATATGAATACAATGGCCTTGAAAATAAGAGCCAACAACAACAAATACAACTTTTAATTTTTACGCCGGAAAGTTTGGCGTTTTAAAACAATGAACAAATAAGTCGTAGTAATGATAAAAGAAACTTGGATCGACAACATGGCAACTTCCCAAATTAAACCAAATAAAATAACCTTAACTCATTAGGCTTTAAAGCAAACATAACGTGTCATAACGAGCTGGAGACAATCGGGCCTGTTATCGCATCACCGAGAGAGTGGCTGATTTCTTCCCCCAAGTAGTAATTAGTGCCATGCTAAATATAGATTCTGGCCCATAGCCAGCGTACAGCACCTTTGCTAATCGCCACCTGTTAAACGCGTACACATAAATAACATATTATCTCAAAACATCCTCTCAGGGATTTTTAAGAATACATTCCCAGGTCAAACTTATCCCCACGGATAACTAGTTTGCCGGAATGATATCGCAGTCATGGACAGGCTTTACCTCTCCTCATCATCATCACTTACACCCAAAAATACGTGGCACATTTCTCGAAGATCTCGTCGTAGCATTAATCAGCACACCCCTCAGATAATGACACACAACATGTCCAAATGACAATAAAGAATTAATAACAGGATCAGTCCTAGCCCGAGTTATCAAAGCAACAAAATGCAAATATTCCCCCCACGTAGTAATTAGTTTAACATATCATTAAATCAGTCCATTTATCATTGTCGTTCCTAGGTTCTCATTCATGGCTACACTTTTTATAGATACGTTAATCGATGCGGCCGTTTCGCTATAAGAATTACGTATACATAAGGAAAACATTTAAATTACAAAATTTACTGTACAACATAATTGTCACGCAATGCCAAAATTTACTACACGCATGTCAGTTAAGAAATCAAACCCTGAAATTTAAATTAAACCACACAAATAAAATCTATACAAAGTTCCACACATCTCTCGCGATTCCCCTCGTCCAAAATCAATAAATCAATTTTTTAATACTCATCACTTAAACTGCTTTCCAGAGGCCTCCCGCCTCGTCAATTCCCATCATTAGGCCGTTAGCCCATAACACTGATGGTAATGGAGGATGAAGCTTGCTGTCTTCTCTCCATGGTCGACATTTTGGTGCTGTCAAAACACAATTAAATCAAAGTTTTTAAACTGTTCTATCTGCGTTCTAAGTATTTTATTTCCTCAGATCGTCCTATGCAGAATCGTCGACTTTCCCTATTCTATGGCTAATTGCCATCTCACAATTTATGAAAATTTCCAACTTCGTTGCCGACACACAACTATAATTTTAAAACCATATCGTCTTAAGGACGTCTTAAATGACTGTCGAAGAATAATTAGGAGTGTCCCGATTCATCTCAGACATTTGTATATATACAGAAAGCCTAAAGTTTCAATTGTGGGAGAAAAACAGCTCCTCAATATTTTAAGTAATGGGCCTATAATTATGTGTGACCTCTCAAAATTCTTGTATTTTCTCACAGGTCGCGAATCTGCCGTCGAACATGCAAACCGATCGCTAGATCTTTTTATATCCGATTGCCGCGCAAAACACACTGACGCTATGTTCTGGCGTCATGTTTTCTTATTGGTCAGATAAGTTGGCGTTGGAGCTCTGACCTTACAAATCCCGCCCTTATATTGACGTCACGACTATTCTCCTCTCTCTCACTCCTTGCCTTGTACGCAGCATTTTGCCCTTTTATGGTCACGTACGCCACAGCGTCATATCTGATTTTCTCAGAAATCCAAGAATAACATTGGTTGTGAAACTATTGGTCATTTCCAGCCAGCACGTAGCATGTCTTACCAAGTCCAGATTTCTTGCTACATCAATATTACTCAAATATCCAGCATTTCATGTATTTAGTATTTCCATCGTTTTTATTAATATGAAACATTATTATTGGACACAATGATAAGGGTTCATCTGACCCCTAGTTGATGAAATTCGAACTCAAATGAAGTCGAATTTCACATCCCCTACTTTTTTGGCTCAAATTTGAAGTTGCTGGTCACCCTCAAATATAATGACTGTCCGCCTCTGTCTGTTTCAGTAGCCGTCTCGTTCCAAACTCATTAGGAAATTCCTGTATACTTATGCCCTCCGGCCTCTTTCCTTGCTACTCGTCTCCCCTCTCACGCTTTCAAAACATCAACATATTCATTAACGACTTCCGCCTGAACTTGTAAACACGTCAGAGCTGTCTTTTGAGCGCTTTAACCACTAGTGTACCCCCGTATCTTTTGTTGTATGTTATCACGCGAATGTTTAATTTGCTGCAGTAACATTATTTCTCGGTTCGTATGGCTCTCTCTGATGATACAATTTTAAATTAGAGATATTATATACTGCCATGTTTCCTGTGCTCACCTCTCGGACTCTGTAGGCGTTGTTACCTAAATTCGTAACCCCTAGTTGAACTTCCTTAAGCCGCTCCTGTCTCTTCTCCATTTTACCGTGATGTCATCTCCTTCTTCTCCCCCGCGTTGCCATCTTCTTCCTTCTCCCTTCTTCTTCTCCTATTCCCGTACAATAACTTTTTTTTACCATATTTCGAGACCCTTGCCTGACACGGTCTGCGAATCTCTCCTGCTATTCTTCTGTTTCCTATTGTCGGCTGCTCTATTTTCTTCTTCTCCATGCAGCTCCTCCAAATATCTCTGGGTTTCTACATGCATGGCCTCCAACATTTGATGTGTTCCGTTTTCCTCCTCGTGGTTGTCGGGATTCTTCCGCCGATCTATCGCTCTTTCCCATTTATCCTTATTTCCTTCCATGTTACGTGGCTCCTCCAGGTACTGTTGCGGGTCAGCGTGTCTCTCGTTCCAATTTCTCTGATCATCCCTTGGATCCGATTGCTCGTTAAACCGCTGGTTATTTTGTGCGTTATATTGTTGATTGTAACGCCTATTGTCTCTGGGCCTATATTGTTGATTATAGTGTCCTCCACGCCATCCTCGATTGTAAGGTGCGTTATTATTATTCCTATTGTATGACGTTTGGTATCTCCTATTATCTCGCCACTGCTGATTGTTTGTGTTCCGGTAGCGGTTAGTTTCTTCCTGATTGTTATGGTTTCTGTCCCTATTTTCGTATCTCGGTTGAGATCTCGGCTCATATTCTTCGGTGCTCTGCCGTCTTTGGTTATCCCCAGTGTTTGTAGCTTGCGACCTCGTGTTTTTGTTTGGTGTCTTGACTACTTCGACTGCGTTAACTAACTTTATCTGTCTCTTCTCTCTCGGGTTGATGTAATTAGTGGTTTCATCTATCTTCCTTAATACCTCTTCTGCCTGGACCACGGTCGTAATATTTGCCGCCACCAAGAATTGCTGAACGCTAATAGGCATCTGCTTTCCTATAGTAGTTATTAGCTCCATTTCGCTCGGGGGATTATCAAGATCCTGCAATTTGACAAGTTGCATGGCGAAAAAATCTGCATATTTCGTCTGATGCGTGGAATGGTATTTGCGCGAGTATAAATCCATTCGCAAGCTTTGTTGATACGACCTACTCCAGTATTTGCTTAGGAAGGCCTTGTGGAAACCTTCCATTGATTTAAATGTGTTCTTAAATCCAAGATACCAGGTAAGTGCTGAGCCCGCCAAAAATTTTTCAACCATTCTTAATTGTCGCGTTGAGCTAACATTTTGGTCCGAAAAATATTCTGTCAGTTCCCTTAAGAAAGCTTTAGGTGTCCCTCCGCTCTCTGGTAAAAACTTATTCGGTTTAAATTCGTTTCCACGGATGACTTGTATAACTTGCGTGGGAAGTTGTGTGTTTTGAGGTGTCGAGCTACGACCCTCATAATTCTGGAATGCTTGCGTGTCTACCGTTCTTGGACTTTGCCCAAGCTCGTGGCTGTCTATTGTGTGCTCTCTTTCCGCATTCTCCCCTTTCCCCTTTTCCATTAGTGTCGCGAACATCGTATTATGTCCAAGTGACTGCAACTCCGATTTTATCATGCGGTCCTCTTGAATTTGAAACCTTAACTTCATATTTTCTTCTAACGCCTGTATTTTCGCGTTATTTTCCCCTAGCTTCTTGCTTACTGCGAGCCGTTCATCTTTCGAATCAGCGCTCATCTTGGTCCAATCTTTCCTAATAGTATCCTTCAATTTAACAAAGCGTTTTTCGACTTCCTGTTGATTAGCCTCCTGATTATCTTCAAGTTTATCTATCCTTTCTCCCAGAGAAATGTTGTTCTGTTCTAATGTTTGTTTAATTTCTTCCTGGTCAATTTCTAACTTTTTCCATTTCTTAACTGATTGTATTTCTAATTTGTTGAGTTCCGTCACTAAGCCCGTGATATTGTTATCTACTGTAATTATCTGATCTTGCATACCCTGTGTCCCTCGTTCGATATTCTCAAACCTTTTTTCTAAGTTTGTGTGTGCTTCTTTAATCTCAGATGAGCTGGTCAAACACGCTTGCTCGATTTGTGCTAGTTTTGCCATAACAGTCTCATCCATTCCTTTTATTTCCTTTTTAAACGAATCTTCGATACCTTTTATTATTCCTAATTGTTTGGTATTGTTAGTGCTAACGTCCTTTGCTAATTGGATTAGCTGTTCTTTTGTGTGCTCTTTGATTTCTACCGTTAGCGCAGCTAGATTTTGAGTGTTCCTTTCGTCTTGTGCGTTTAATATTTCATTGTTTTTCTCAGACTGCCTATGTAATTGTTCACTAACCAGAATGTTTTGTGTAGCGATTTTCTGATTTATATTCTCGTTAACTTCAGATAGTTTTGTGTTTAACTGTGTCTGTATTTCTTCCGATTGTTTATTTATAGCAGCTAACTGTGTCTGCGTTTCTGTCGATTGTTTATTTATAGCCGTTAACTGTGTCTGCGTTTCTACACTATTTGCCGCTAACTGTGTCTGCGTTTCTTCACTATTTGCCGCTAACTGTGTCTGTATTTCATTGGTTATGTCCTTTCTCATCTCACTAAGTTGTTCTCGCGTACGAGCGGATGCTAATTCAATTACTTCGCGGATTTCTCCCAGAGTTGCCATCACAACAATAATATATTTGAGACATAGGGAAATGACATAAGGGCGGAGCCCTGGATACGCGCGCTCACATATATTAAATATACACACATTAACCCTTTACATACTCAGTTCATTTACTTTAAATTACTCCCACAAACTATAGCATCACTGAGTATAATTTACTTATTATTCCATTTAATTTTAACCCTTTGATTCAGTTATAATCTTCCTGACCTTACTTTACTTACAAATTTTAACCAATTAATAGAGTATTAATTAGTTTTTAAGGTCTAACCTTCCTGTCAAATAATTCTTTGAGTTTGGCTTTTCTACACAAAGCTAATTTAATTTTATTGGGCGCCTGGAACAGTTTGTTCTAATTTTAATCAAAGTTCAAACACTTAACTTGTTCCACATTTACTTTATTGCAAACTCCATGACTTTATATTTTCAAACATTTGGCGGTATTATCTTCGCCTAACTTACGTTAATAAACTTATCACATGCCGGTGATCTATTTTTTTACTCTAAAACACAAATGCCACACGTTCGGAAGCCAAAGTAACTCTTATAAACCCTTTGGAAAATAGCATGTAGACAAGATTCAAAATTTCGGGGTCGTAATGGATTCTTGTGAATGTGATTTAGAGGTTTTGCTATCAACATAACTTCCAGGGTTCATAAGGTTAACTTATTATTATTATAAAGCCAAGAAAAACAACAGGATCTACTAACAAATGAAATTTATTAACTGAATCAAACATAAAAAAAGAAAACTATAACCACCCTTTTATTGTTCACTCGCGTGAACAGATCTAACACTGACCAGCCTGACGTACCGTGACGACACGGCATGACAGCTGTCAACAAGCATTGTGACTGAAATGTCACTTAAATCAAAGTAACAAAAGAAAACGGATCACAAGATCCAAATATAACAAACAAATAAAATAGTACAAAAATTTAATATCTATGAGCGACACGGGTTTTAAGACTAGTTCAAGTAATGAGCATTTTGACGGGCGCTCGTTTCCGACCAAAACAGTTGGTTCGGGAACGGACTCCGTACTGCGAAGGACGAATTACGGAAATGTGGGAACAACAATTACATATTTAAATACACTACTGACATGCTCTAACCTTAGATTACCACAACCAAATACACGTGTGTATTATTTAAAATAAGGGCTGCGGAATTACCGTCTTATACCTTAAACACTAGGATAGCATAACATGACATGAACAAGTTTGGCCGGTTGCCAAATTATATTTATATGAATACAATGGCCTTGAAAATAAGAGCCAACAACAACAAATACAACTTTTAATTTTTACGCCGGAAAGTTTGGCGTTTTAAAACAATGAACAAATAAGTCGTAGTAATGATAAAAGAAACTTGGATCGACAACATGGCAACTTCCCAAATTAAACCAAATAAAATAACCTTAACTCATTAGGCTTTAAAGCAAACATAACGTGTCATAACGAGCTGGAGACAATCGGGCCTGTTATCGCATCACCGAGAGAGTGGCTGATTTCTTCCCCCAAGTAGTAATTAGTGCCATGCTAAATATAGATTCTGGCCCATAGCCAGCGTACAGCACCTTTGCTAATCGCCACCTGTTAAACGCGTACACATAAATAACATATTATCTCAAAACATCCTCTCAGGGATTTTTAAGAATACATTCCCAGGTCAAACTTATCCCCACGGATAACTAGTTTGCCGGAATGATATCGCAGTCATGGACAGGCTTTACCTCTCCTCATCATCATCACTTACACCCAAAAATACGTGGCACATTTCTCGAAGATCTCGTCGTAGCATTAATCAGCACACCCCTCAGATAATGACACACAACATGTCCAAATGACAATAAAGAATTAATAACAGGATCAGTCCTAGCCCGAGTTATCAAAGCAACAAAATGCAAATATTCCCCCCACGTAGTAATTAGTTTAACATATCATTAAATCAGTCCATTTATCATTGTCGTTCCTAGGTTCTCATTCATGGCTACACTTTTTATAGATACGTTAATCGATGCGGCCGTTTCGCTATAAGAATTACGTATACATAAGGAAAACATTTAAATTACAAAATTTACTGTACAACATAATTGTCACGCAATGCCAAAATTTACTACACGCATGTCAGTTAAGAAATCAAACCCTGAAATTTAAATTAAACCACACAAATAAAATCTATACAAAGTTCCACACATCTCTCGCGATTCCCCTCGTCCAAAATCAATAAATCAATTTTTTAATACTCATCACTTAAACTGCTTTCCAGAGGCCTCCCGCCTCGTCAATTCCCATCATTAGGCCGTTAGCCCATAACACTGATGGTAATGGAGGATGAAGCTTGCTGTCTTCTCTCCATGGTCGACATTTTGGTGCTGTCAAAACACAATTAAATCAAAGTTTTTAAACTGTTCTATCTGCGTTCTAAGTATTTTATTTCCTCAGATCGTCCTATGCAGAATCGTCGACTTTCCCTATTCTATGGCTAATTGCCATCTCACAATTTATGAAAATTTCCAACTTCGTTGCCGACACACAACTATAATTTTAAAACCATATCGTCTTAAGGACGTCTTAAATGACTGTCGAAGAATAATTAGGAGTGTCCCGATTCATCTCAGACATTTGTATATATACAGAAAGCCTAAAGTTTCAATGGTGGGAGAAAAACAGCTCCTCAATATTTTAAGTAATGGGCCTATAATTATATGTGACCTCTCAAAATTCTTGTATTTTCTCACAGGTCGCGAATCTGCCGTCGAACATGCAAACCGATCGCTAGATCTTTTTATATCCGATTGCCGCGCAAAACACACTGACGCTATGTTCTGGCGTCATGTTTTCTTATTGGTCAGATAAGTTGGCGTTGGAGCTCTGACCTTACAAATCCCGCCCTTATATTGACGTCACGACTATTCTCCTCTCTCTCACTCCTTGCCTTGTACGCAGCATTTTGCCCTTTTATGGTCACGTACGCCACAGCGTCATATCTGATTTTCTCAGAAATCCAAGAATAACATTGGTTGTGAAACTATTGGTCATTTCCAGCCAGCACGTAGCATGTCTTACCAAGTCCAGATTTCTTGCTACATCAATATTACTCAAATATCCAGCATTTCATGTATTTAGTATTTCCATCGTTTTTATTAATATGAAACATTATTATTGGACACAATGATAAGGGTTCAGTACATCATATAATTCAAACGGTCTGTAGTCACATCGAGTGGGGGAATAATAGGGTTCAGTATTGTTTGCGGGATATGCTTACAGTGCATTAATATCATACAAGCTTGCCACGGTGGGTGAGTGGATAGCGTGTCGGTCTACTAACCCCAAGATTGCAGGTTCGCCCCTGACCGTGGTAAGTGATTTTTGAAAGGCGGCAAAAATACGATACGCATGTCATACGATGTTGGCATGTCAAAGAACCCATTTGAATTCAGTAGGCCGAGTTCATAATGGCAAAATTAATCTCGGGAGTTTCCGCCAGCACAAAGTTCCTCATTTCTCTACTAGAAAGCGCTATTGTGTTCAAGGAGATTAGATATCTAACATCGAACCTCCTTGACTTTCATAGTCAAGGAACTACGAAATTCGACATGCAAGCTGCCCTCTGGGTGTCAAATAGCAAAGCTTGCACCAGGCACCCGAGGCCATACGTTATTATTATTTATTAATATCATACAAGAAGCAAGCAGAGAAATATCAACCTTCATGATAATACACGTTAGGTGGGCTGCATAAAAGTAATATTATAAGGGGTGGCTGACTCACCTGATGTGTAAAATTTCAAAATGTTTCAATATTCATCATAACAATAAAATTTCATATTTCATACGGCGGTTAAGATATAGCCTACTATACGTTTTCCGTCCATAATTATCATGATGTTATTCATACACTCTGTAAGTAAAAATTACCCCTAACTCTACCAATGCTTAATCCCAATTGTACTATTAGGTAATATATATGCTTTAGTTTTGATGCATGTAGCCTAATTGATGATTAATACACCTTTACACAATAGGTAAATCCATAAAATTTAACATCAGTGGGATAGAAGATAAGTTTTTGTCTCTCCTATAAAATTTGGTTCACTTAAGTTAGTGGGTTATTGATATCCCTACTTCATAACGATCAATATATGCATACATAGCACCAGCAACTGCTCATCCATCATACAAATATGAATAAAACATGTAATTACAAAGTGTTAATAATAAAGTGTGTCTGTTAATAAGTTATGAAGATTGCAGGAGGATATACAGATTTCAATCAAACATCGATCTTCAGTATAATGTGTCTTCCTCATGAAAGCTTAGATTCCCCCCTCAGCCATACTGGAAGTGCTTTTCCGTGGTTTCCGATGCCTCACTTGTCCACATGTCTTAAGCCACGTAATGAACTCGACTGCATTTCTTGTCACATTCACAACAAAAAGTAAACAGCCGATTTGGTGCCGTCCTCAGTCACGCACTCATGTCTGCACTCCATTCACTATTAAAGGTTGTGATCATTCCTGTACACTCCTGTACACCTCATGCATATCTTTCGGAATTTTCAATGCCTATTTTAACACTCTTCATCAATAAAATTTTGCTGCGATTACAGGACACAGAAGATATGAAGCAGTTACCACTACCGATTCACCAGATGGTTTAGGTATATACCCTTCAATTTCAAATTTCTAGACACACCACTGTATATGCCATAATGTTATAAATATACATTTTCATATAATTATCATGTATTTCTTAATATCACCGAGGGCTAGCACTCGCAGCTTCTAGCTCTAAACTGCGGGTGAGACCACCTCGTGATGTCGCTGCTAGCATTTTTGGCTGCAGTTCCGGAGGTCCAGGTTCGATTCCCGTCAAGAAATGTAATTGTGTTCTGAGGGCTGAAACGGGGTACCCTCAGCCTCGTGAGGCAAAACTAAGAAGAGATGGCTTCGATTCCCACCTCAACCATCCTGTAAGTGGCTTCCCGTGGTATCCCACTTCCACTTGAAGTAAATGCCGGGATGGTTCCTAACGTACGGCCACGGTCGCTTCCTTCCCAATACTCACCTTTAAAATTACAGATACACACACTACCACATGCAATAACACTGGTTATCAGGAAAGAAACACACACCCAAATACACGTAGCTACATGGCCACGTTATTCATGCCCATCAAATGATACAACAACAACAATTATTATATCCATTCTCGACGGACAAAGGATGAAGCGCTGCGAAGCGATTGAGAAAGCTAGAAAGGCCGCCTAGTGAAGACTGCAACTTAACTAGCTTTCGCGATAGGCGGGTTGCCTATGTAATGTTTGCTAGGTGTACACCAGCACGGTGTCGTAAAAACTGGCCATTACTGTTGGCACATGTCCTCACCTTCCCAGACAGCCGATCCCATTGGTAATAAATACAAATAATCCCGTAATGTGAGTCGTTTAGATTTTTAAATTGCAGATTTCAGAGGGCGAGTTTGATCCTATGGCGGGTGGCAAAAAATACAAGTTTCAGTGATAATTCTTCCATAGATGTATCAAATACAGTTGTGCCTCCTTGCCCAATTTCATTAATCTCATTCATCTCATTCATCTCCCATTAGCCTTTCTCGTGCGGTTGGCGTCAGGAAGGTCATGCAGCCGTAAAAACCTCCCGCCACATAAATATCACTGGCAATGGCCATTGTATTTTTAAGTCATTGACGCCAACATGAAACGAAATCAGAAAGTCGCTATATTAAATATTGTAAAATGTTTTGAACATGAAAGTTGTTTTTGAGGAAAAAGTCGAGGTAATTAGCCTCTATAATTAAAATATAATTTAATCTCAATATTAAATTTAAAACAATAAAACATTACACGAATCAGAAACGTGAAACCCCTTTTTACACTCAGCTAATAAAATAATGAGGAAATCTTCATATTTATATAACTTAGCATCTCTTCCCAAATTACTCTAGTATATGCATTCTCTAGATTATCAAAACATAATTATATGAAACTGGTTGCTCTTCGAGCAGCATTTTCAATCTGCGCATACAAAGGAAATATGATTCAGATTGGCTCGTAATATGCTAAACTTACACTCACACCAAGGCACACAATGTACTTTAACGTTTCATGGTACCGGATATGCTAACGATTTCTACTGTATCTGACCGTCATCTGTGGTCTCGGGGTACGCATTGATACTCCAGATCCAAAGGTCCTGAGTACAATTTCAGGCCCCGCCAAGAAATTAAATTGTGATCTGCTGAACATTGGAATGGGATACACTCAGCCTCGTGACGTAACAAATGACAATAGATGGGTTCAATTCCCACCCTAACTGTCCTAGAAGTGGTTTTCCGTGGTTTCTCTCTTCTATTCTCGGCAACTGCCAGGATTTCTCCTAACTTAAAGCCATAGCAACCTCCTTTCAAAGACACACACTATTACAGCCATCACAATGACACAGATTATAAGACAGATCCCACCCTCACACACACACACACACACACACACACAGACACACCCAAGTGCACCGAATTCCAAGACCACGAAGTCGGAAATCCTCTAAATGAATCAATAAGAACAACTAATGTATCTAATTGTTAGTGGAACTGTAAGAAAAATCTAAGGCTTGGAAAGGTGAGAGATTGGACTGATTATTATCCGTTAATGTTATTCTTATTCAGCATACAGTATGTAAGTGTAAGCTTGGCAGGACCATGCATTGTACTAATTGGCTTAAACTATCAACAACAACAACAACAACAACAACAACAACAACAACAACAAGAACTAATACCTTTTAAATACAGTCGAACTTTTATAAGTCGATCTTTTATATCTCAAAGTAATTCTAATTTCCTGGCGAAGTTCTACACAATTTATGTGTCATATTTTTCTATAATTCAAAGTTCTATTATTCGAATATTTCGATTGAAAGATATGTTGTTCCCCAGACATAAAATATGTGTCTATTCCGAAGTTGGAGTGAAAATGCAGTTGAATTACGCTCTTTAGTTGTGACATGGGAATTACAACATGGATTCAGTTGTGTAGGGTACCTGGTCTATGATACTTAAGGCTGGAAGATGGTGTGAGTAAATGTACAAAGCCGGGAGCAACAGTTGACTATTTATGTATTTATGATAGTAGACTCCCCCCCCCCTCTTTTCATGTATTTCTATAACTTGAATTTTCGATAATTCGAAGTAATTTCTATCTCTGAAAACACTTCGAGATATCGATGTTCGACTATATACCAGGTGAATCACCTGCCCCTAATAATATTTATTTATGCAGCCCAACCAGCGCTGTTGTCAGGAAGGTCGATATTTCTCTGTTTGCAACCTGTATGGAATTAAGCACTGCAAGCATTTCCTGTAAACGATACTGAACTCTATTATTTTCCCCTCGTATGACTACAGACAAATACGAGGGGAAATAATAGAGATCAGTATCGTTTGCAGGACATGCTTGCAGTATATTAGTACCATACGGGATGAAAGCAGAGAAATATCGACCTTGCTGATAACACATGTTAGTAGGGCTGCAAAAAGCAATATTATTAGAGGCAGCTGATTCACCTGGTATACATGTGTACCGTAATTCTACTACCACTGACACTAAAGAAACAGTATTTGAAAACATAATCAGAAAGCTTTCCCTTATGCCAAGCCCTTGAATTCCTTGAACCTCTCAACTCAAATCGCTATGTGCTTCAAGAACTGCTTTATTGTACGTAACGGGCCCCGAGTCTAGGTGCGCTTCCTGGAGGCAGGCAGGTGTTACACCACTGGTGTGTACCACTGGTGTGTACCAGCTGAAATGTTGACAAGCATTCCTAATTTGCATTAGGGGTTGCCCCCTTCGCTGGTAACGCACATCGATCTTTGTCTGCGGGCACTGTTGCGGTCACAACATGACAAATAATTAATTCTAAGCCATAAGCGGTTGTAAATGGTGGGTTAAGTGAACGTCAATCAACAGGTCGTGCTCTGGAACAGTG
Organism: Meconema thalassinum; assembly: GCA_946902985.2. Lineage (NCBI taxonomy): Eukaryota > Metazoa > Arthropoda > Insecta > Orthoptera > Tettigoniidae > Meconema > Meconema thalassinum. The sequence continues at coordinate 742,852,438 of OX336389.2, forward strand.
GCGGATATTACTATTCACCCTAAACTTTGCCAATGACAGGGTTTGTAGACCAACATGCAGTCTTCAGAAGTGCAGCTGTACATTTCCGTAATGTGATAGATGTATTCGAATAACCACTTTCCTTATAACTAGGTTTACCGAGAGGCAAGCAAAATACATTGGGTGGCCTACCTAATAAGGACCGCTCCGGAATAAACGCACTAAAATGGCCGCTTCAGCTACAGTTTTTCATGAAATTAAACCTCATAGGCATAGGAGGCGACGAGTGTGGTCCGACGAGTCGTGAATGATGATAGGAGCCGACTCCAGCGATGGGCCAATCAGGCATTTAACCTTTCGTGTGTGGAGGGTGTAGTTCAGTCGGGGGTAGTTCTGTAATACTGTTCGAGCGTTCATCGTACGATGACTCGGGCCCACTCATTCAAGTCACCATGAACATAAACCAGTTCACCTTCCTCGATGAACAAGTGTTGCCTTTTATGCAGTATCTTCATGATGAGTATGCTCACTCACACACTCACTTCCAAGATGAAAACAGCTGTGTTCACAAGCAGAGCTGCTCACATACGTGACTGATCTCACGAACAGACAGACACCCTGACTGGCCCGCTAAATCAACCGATCCCTTCTTTCCATAGAATATGTGTGGGACTATTGGGAACAGAAATAATCATCCCCGCAATTTGGTGGCACTACGGGATTAAAAAAACTCATTTTAAGCCTTTCGATGTTGGGGAAAACACAACTCGGTGGCCAAACAGATCCCCGAAAGCAAATTTCAAGCCCGTGCGAGGTCCCGTTTTGTAGAGAGCTGTCCTCACCCTGTGAAAGAAGGGTACCATAAGTGGCAGTCTGAAGTCATGACAACACATACTGTACTTGAGGGATCACTTTTCACTTGACATTTATGCGCACCCTTGTATTACCAAAAACAAGATGTTCAGTAAAGAACATAATATAGCCTACTTTCTCCTAAATGCATGGGTATAGTTATAACTCTTTGTCCTTTTCAAGGAGTATAATTTAATGTTGCCTGTAGCAGCTTGTTGAAATACAACGTGCTATACGGATATTAAACACTGATTGATTGAATCCTCACCTGAATTATATATACACACACTAATACAGCCATCACAATAACACAGGTTAACAAACAAAATTCAACACTGACCCAAGTACACGGGGCTAAATGACCATGATGTCCATGCATATCGAATGAAACAACAACAACAGCTTCCTACCCATATCCTTCCTCGCATAATAGTACACACACGAGAAAGCCTACATACATCACAGTGACACAGCTTATCAGAAAACTTCTACACACACCCAAGTAAACGTGGCTACAAGACCATGATGCCGAAAAAAAACTAAATAATCAACGACCACAATACCAGTTTTAATAATGACACAAGACTGAATCTTGCTTTTCTGTGAAACTAAACGTAACGCAAAGAGTTGTTTTTAAACAGGCGTTCTCAACCTTTTTGAGGCTGTGAGCAACCTCCCTCATGCCATACCAACTACCCGAGAATCATTAGTTATAATATACTTATAATAATAATAGTAATGCAACAAACATGCTCCTCTCTTTTCTTTGCCTATCTCTCTTTCTGAAGTAGCTAGCGATTCTCCGCTCACCAGTCATGCTGCAACTGCTTGCATGACTCGTGCAGATACGATACATTTACGTGTGGACACTTGAGTCGATTCAGCATCTTTTGTGTTATAAAACAGAGATGTCCTTATTTTTTCTATAGATTAAAAATAATATTTCAGAAAATGATAAAATTTCTTATTGTCAAAATTTGTACTGAAAACACTATTATTCCGGTTCGTGCAACAGAATTTGAACTGAAAAATGGATCTCAGGAGATCTTGTGCTCGTGAGCACCAGGGTGAGGACGCCTGATTTAAACTAAAGGCGACAAGGTTAGCATTCGTTATTCATTGGCAGATGTCCTCCTCTTCACCTTTGTCTGACAGTATCGAACACAATACAGATGCCTGAACATTCTGACTCACTTAAAATGGACTAGTATTCAATATCCATTTAAAAATATCTCCAAATCCCTAAGAGTGGAAGCTAATCTTGTGTTTAGTGAACAAGGACCCCAGTTCTTCTCGTTCCTGAGCAACAAGAATATAGTCATTAGGTAGGCATTTGTGATAAATGAGTCTCTGGCGTTACGTGGAAAGAAAAAGAGAAAATGTGAGTAGGATAAATAAGCCGGTTCTGGCACAGGGGCTAATGGGCAAGATGGCCGCCGCGCGCAATCACTCTGTTATTCTTATGGAGGGGTCATTCAGAGCTGGCACAGGGGCTATTGGGCAAAATGGCCGCCACGGCCTGAGACCGTGGATTACGTCACAGGGAGAGGTCGGCCGTGTAGTTGCCAAATGGAATATTTATTATTATTATTATTATTATTATTATTATTATTAGGTAATTGTTAATTGATCATGTATAATCAAGACCAGCCTTATATTGTCCACTTTTTGGTGTAGTGGCTAGCATTCTTGGAGGTCATTCCTGAGGTTCGAATCCCGGCTCTGCCAAGAAATTTAATTTCTGGTCTCATGAGTGGAACGGGGTACACTCAGCCTTGTGAGGCAAAACTGACAAGAGCTGGCTTTTGATTCATACCTCAACAATTCTGCCTAACCCAACTTCACCTAACCTAACCTAACCTAACCTAACCTAACCTATCCTAACCTAACTTCAAAGTCAAAGCAAATATAAAAGCAAATGTGAAAGCACACATAATAAACTAAGTTATAACCTAACCTAACTTCACCTAACCTAACCTCACCTAACCTGTCCTAACCTAACCTAACGTAACCTACCTAATTTAAAATTGCAAGCGAAAAAAATTTAGCAAAAAGTATGAGAAAAAAGTGAGAGCAAATGTAAGAGCACAAATAATAAACTTAGTTATAACCTAACCACACCTAACCTAACCTAACCTAACCTAACATAACCAAACTTCAAAGTGAGAGCAAAAATGTAAGAGCAAATGAGAGAGCACAAATAATAAACTTAGTTATAACCTAACCTAACCTAACCCACAGAAACCTCATTTAAAGATTTTAGATTTTATGTTTTAACATTTTAGATTTTTGATTTTTTCATTTTACATTTTTTAGATTTTACATTTTACATTTTTGATTTTTTGTATTTTAGATGTTAGTTTTTTTTAGATTTTACATTTTAAATTTAAGATTTTTTGATTTTAGATTTTACTTTTTACATTTTCCGAAAAGAGTAAACTACTAGGTCACATACCTAACCTCACCAAACCTAACTTTGCCAAACCTAACTTAAGCTAATTCAAAGGCTAATGCACATACACAAAGTATATAAGGGTACAAGCAACTATCCTTATGCTAGTTTTATAGGTTACTGTACAATATGATAACTACCCCAACCGTTTTTTTTTCATTTGTTGTTTACACATATGACAATTTTCCAATTCCCCATTTTCATTTTTTTAAATGTTAGTTTTAAGTTTTTCAATTTCATAACATGGAAACATGGATTTTGCATTATGTTGTTTACACATTTATCAATTTCACAATTTCCCATTTACAGTTCTTAAAATGTCAGTTTAAAGTTTTTCAATTTCATGATATAGAAACATGGATTTTCCAATTTGTTGTTTACACATTTGTCAATTTACCAAATTCCCATTTACAGTTTTTAAAATTTCAGTTTAATGTTTTTTTTTATTTTGTCAATATGGAAACATGGATTTTCCAATTTGTGTTTTACATGTTCATTTTGCATTAGGAGTGGAGAGAGGTGAGTAGTAATAAAAAATGTACAAGCAGTTTCCATACGGTACAATATTTTTTTATTTAAATACATGTACACTATTTACACATAATACATTTTTATATATATTCCTTATTGTTATAAATTGTACACTTGTTTTTATTTTGTTTTCTATTTTATTTATTTTTGATTATGAATGCCATTTCTTATTTTGTTTTATTTTTATTTTTGTAGTGCTATTGTTTTATTTCCTAAATTGTTTTGTTTTATGTATTTGCTAGTTGCAGGCAGAAGATTTTGATATTCATAACTTAACTCTTTAAGCATGGTTAATGATTGAGTAATGACCATAGGCATGTGTACCTATACCATCAGCATCAATCACTCTTTTATCATCACCAGGACACAAAGCAATTTTGTTTAGTCTTATAGATGATATGTCATGTTGTTTAGAAGCGATAATGTTCATTGGTATTCTTTTTACATTGTTTTTCATGACACAATCCTTATAATCTTGAAAGCTTATACAATTTTTGACAACACCTCTGCTAATACCTTTAATCTTTTTGATTTCTTTACCATTTATGTCTAAAGCATACATTTTAGCTCTAAGTCCAACAAATGCTTTTATAATTTGTCCACAAGCCTCGTCTTTAAATTTCCCCAACGTTTTCTTGTTTGATGTAGAGTAACATATGTGATTAGTAGGATAATCTGATGTGTCCAGGTGTTGTAGGAAATCCAACTTGTCTTGATATACATCTGGGGTGTTAACCAAATATATGAACGAGTCAGTATCCATATACATGAGTTTAAGATTGTCCATGCCATAATAAGGTAGCAGGACATCATAGTGGTGGGAATACATGAGAGTTTTTGAAATATCCAGTATACACATTCCAATATATATAGGCTTATTGAATACAATGTTACGTTTAGCCATGTGGAAAGCAGCTAGGTTAGGGCCATAAATTGTTCTGTCGATAAATGTCGGCTTTGCTATTAGCTTTTCAGCCTTTTTGCTGTCAGTCACAAGACGTATGTCTATTCTTTTACGGATATTTTCCATTGTTTTCCCAAAAATGGCATTGTTGAATAATTTGTACAGATTTTTCTCAAAATCATTTTTGGCTTGTTTTCGAAGGTTGTTATTAAAATCAACGTATGCCTTTAACCAAGGTCTTTGTTTAAACTTTAACACACGATGAAGTTTTATCAATTTTATTCCATGATCTAAAGCCTGTTTTAATGCCATGTAGTGAACAACATATCGCCTTCGATTTCCAAGATGAGGAATTAGTTTTTTCAGAGACGAATCCTTAGGTTGTGTACACTCTGGTAGGAAAGGTAAATCGTTGTGTAGATCATGCAGGTCAGATGGGTAATCAACATCAACGTCTAGAATGTATCCCACAGGATCGTCTTTCTTTAGTTTTTCTAGATCAACAGTATCTGGAGAAACCCACTGAAATCCACCATAAGGAAGGGAGTGGCACATAGCCCACCCGTATTGGTTGTTGGCATCATCATAGGTAATAAACTGCGATGGTTTCTCAGAATCATAGGTTTCCATGTATTTATTGTTAGCTTCAGCATACCGATGAGACACCTGGCATATGCCTCCACGTATTCCAGACTCGATTAAAAGAATCTGATCGTAATCCTGTAGCAATTCCAGTTCAATGCCTGTGTAAAGGAGCATTGCCTCGAAACTTAAACCAGGCGAAGTAAAAAAGTGTGCAGCATCCACTCGGTGTGTTTCTAGTGTTTTGTTTCTAAAGGTTTCAAAGCTGTCTGCAAGAAGGAGTACATCTGATGTTAGGTAGAGGTCACTATATTCCCCTAGAGTTTTAATGTTGAACTGATTCCAGACATTTTTGGCATGTTCATAGTCTTCTTGACTAACATCTTCTTGACTTAATTTGTTAAAGAATGCCTCTTTTGGAGGTAAACACGTTTCACTTAACTTTTCCCATGAGTCAATGTAGTCATAACAAAATACCCCTTTACGAGTCATGAGCATTGCATTTTCTTTTCCAAAGTACTTGTCTGTTTCAGGGTATAATGTTAAGTTGGAAACTAAGTTTTCCAAACTACTCGGCATTAACCGAAACGTATCCACAAATCTAAGCTTAACATTTCCTACATATTTGGTAAAGGAAATGTACTTTTCTTTGGAGTTAGCGATAACATCCACTCTCCCAGTAGTACACCCCAATTGCTTTACAATGAAATTTGCGTCGTAGCCACTCATATTATGTAGAAACACAGGAACGGGGTTTCGTGTTTTACACTTCAAATTACAGTTATTGTGAGCACTTTCACGGTATTCCCCTGTAATATGGCAGTGGTCTCGAACTTTCCAGTCCTGTTGGGTAAATGGTTTTCGACACAAATAACAGGTTTCAGAACATTGGAACTCTGCTTCTTGAGCCTGAGTTAAGGCCTTTGGAACATTTAAGCTGTAAAGGCGATCAATTTCATTAGCTATTGAGATCAAACAGTCCATAAACTTTTCTGCAGCGTCAGGCCCACGATAAATAACAGGTTGGCTTGGAAGATTTGTCTTTATGTGTTCCACAGCAGGTGAGGGTTTAACGTATATACCAAAGCTCATAGGAACATGACTCTGGTATGGCACTGTATAACTTGCCTCAGGATTAGGTAGACATGTTTGATAGGGTAAGAGTATACTTTCAAAATCTGCATAGATAACGTAAGGTATTCTTAGCATTTTTTCCACGTTTAAAAATTTGACAATGGGGTTTTTAATAGGCATTTCAACCCTAGCAATGTCATGCTGGACACACAAAGCTCTATGTTCTTTCAATTTTTCCATTCCTTGTTGTCCATATTGATTATCAAAGTGTGTAAAACACCGTTTACACGTATATATCTTATGTTCATGGCGAGTAATCTGATGTCTTACTAGTTTATCAAAATCTTTGATAAAGACGTAGTGGTTCTGGCCGGATGATGAACTTAGCAAAAGGAGGTCGCGATGATCTTGCATCTCTTGATCCACAACCTTTAGAGGGAACAATTTCTTGTCTTGTTCCAATCCAAATACATTAATGGATATATCGTTGGCTTTTTCAAATTTGGGAATGTCAACTAGCGATGTAGGAAATGATATTACAGAAAAATCATACTTGTTTTCCAGGTCCTTGTATTTACTAATGCGATGAGCATTCTTTTTAACCAGTTTTGCTAAAATGGCATACATAAAACACTTTTCATTTTTCAAGTTTTCAGGATTAATGCAGGCTTTTCTTGCTTGTATAGCTGCTGGTAATGGAATATATGTGCTTCCACGCAAGGGATTGTACTTATTTATTTTCAATCGTACTCCTTCCACTGCTAACAAAGCCCAATTACTGCCTTTTAGCTCAGATTCCTCCATTTCCGTAGTTAACTTTGTAAATTGTGTTTCCAAGAAACTACTTAAGTCCGTTTCCAAAAATAGGGCCTGATTTCGTGTTTTAAATGCACGATCTGTAATTTCATTGGTAGATGTATGAATGAATCTACATTCAGCCACAAGATTAACTTTTATCGACTTGTGCATTGCTAGTTCTTTCTGCATAGCTTGTATTATTTGCTGTTTGGACTCTTTAAGGTATGAATTTAAATCCTTGCACGTATCGCAACGAATGAAATAGGATTTAAGTCGACCTCCAAAAGATGTCTCATATTCAATAAGTCCATTTTTGTCAGGGACCAATGACAGTAGGTAATGTTTTGTAGGCTCTGCCTTTTGTCTTTTAGCTGCCGACACAACATTACAACATTCTTCATGACGACGTCCATTGTAGGCATTGTTGAATGTACTACCACAGGTCTTGCACTCATGAAATTCACCACACGATACTTCATGTCGCTTCCTATGATAGTCTCGAAGAAAAGTCTTTCCACACTCTTTACACATATAGCTAGGAATGGCTTCTTCCATTATGATTGTTGATTTCTGCAAACAGCTGCTTACTGCGTATCACAGGGCTAGAGGTTGGTCAGTGAGACGGTCTTTCACGATGTGAACACCGTGAGAGGTAGTAGTCAACTGGTGCTATTCTTGTGAAGGGTCCACTAATATACCCCTAGTCTAGACCAACAGCTCTTTACAGCGTATGACAAGGCTGTATACTGGACAGTGAGACGGTCTTTCACGATGTGAACACTGTAACAAGTAGTAGTCAACTGATTATATACTTGCTAAGGGTTCTCTAATATACAATAGTCAAGACCAACAGCTACTTACTGAGTAGTACAAGGCTGTACAATAGTTGTTTTGACAGTCTTTCACGATGTGGTCACTGTGAATGGTAGTAGTCAACTGATGATATTCTTGATAAGGGTCCTCTAATGTACACCTGGTTAAGGGTAACAGCTGTTCACTGCTTATGACAAGGCTAAAGACTGGTTACTTCAACGGTCTTTCACAATGTTAACACTGTGACAGGTAGTAGTCAACTGAAAATATTCTTATGGCCTACTCAAGGTTATCAGGTACTTACTGCATATCAAAAGGCTGTACACTCATGTGTGTTAGGCACTCTTTCTTGCTAAGGACCCCAATATTCCCTACACAAGGCTATACATGTTAGTTCTAAACACTTAGTGGTTAATTGTATATTCAATTTTTGTACAAAGCATATACGAGCACGTTTTTATGAGGTAAAACTTTACCAAATAGTCAAATGCGACACGCAAAGTATGTTGCCGCTATCTAGCGGTGACTATGAGAACTACTTGACCGACCAGCATGCTACCTAGCGCTCCATTTCAATACTCGCTCACTGAACGAACAGCATACTATCTAGCGGTCGATATCAATACTCACTCAACTACCAGCCTGCTACCTATCGGTCAATATAACAACTCACTCAACTACCAACATGCTACATGGCTTTTTTGGTCAGTTTTTTGTTGGCTTATGTTGGCTTTTATTGGCTTTTGTTGGCTTTTGTTGGCTTTTGTTGGCTTTTTGTTGGCTTTTGTTGGCTTTTGTATTAGCTCTTTTATATTTGCTCTTGTTTGTTGGGAAAGTATGTTGGTCTTGGAAAGTATGTCAGTCCTTTTTTTATGGCTGTAAAATGCTTACAGCCATGTTTGTAAGCAGCAACAACAACAACAACACACAAAATTCCAAAAAATATCGAAAGTACTCTAAGTTTTATCAATGACTCTCAACTCTTACACTTACCTCTATCCCATGCATAGTCAAAAATTAGTGTATTTTTCAAATTTTTCAAAAAATATTTGGAAAGTAGGCTGTATCATTAAACTAAAAATCCTGAAAAGACATATGTTAACTCCAACACCTACTTCTATACCCCTCTCAGTCCAAAAATAGTGTATTTTTCAAATTTTCCAAAACATATTTCCAAAATGGGTTATATTTCCGAAATTTAAAAGTTTACAAAAACGTTTGTTTGACATAAACGAATGGCCTTTGTCCCCTCTACCGTCGTACCAAGTCCCAGGTCTCTAGGACAACAAACATAAAAATTTGAAAATGGGCTTATATTTCCAAAATTAGGAATTTTACAAAAACGTTTGTCTGACGTAAATCAGTGGTCATTACCCCCTCTATCCCCACACTAAGTCTCATGTCTCTAGAACAACAAAAATAAATTTTTGAAAAATGGGCTTATATTTCCAAAATTAGGAATTTTACAAAAACGTTTGTCTGACGTAAATCAGTGGTCATTACCCCCTCTATCCCCATACCAAGTCTCAGGTCTCTAGGTCAACAAAAATAAAATTTTGAAAATGGGCTATATTTCCAAAATTAGGAATTCTACAAAAAAGTTTGTCTAACGTAAATCAATGGTCTTTACCCCCTCTATTCACATACCAAGTCTCAGGTCTCTAGGTCAACAAAAATAAAATTTTGAAAAAATGGTCACTATTTTGGAAACTAGGAATTCTACGAAAAAGTTTGTTTAACATAAATGAAAGGTCTCTATCCCCTCTACCTGTAAACCAAGTCCCAGGTCTGTAGGACAAAAATGAAAAAAGTTCAACTGGGAAAGTAGGCGATTTTTCATAAAACCAAACATTCTAAAAAGTGTTCTATGGGTTTAAAAGAATGGTCTCTATGTCCTTTATTTTTTATAATAAAACTTTTTTATTTTTTGAGTTTTTTTGAAAAAGTTCAATTTTGAAATTTTTATATTTTGGAAACTAACAAGTTTACAAAAATGTTTGTTTGACATAAATAAATGGCCCTGACCCCCTCTACCAACAAAATAAATTTCAAGTCTCTAGGACTAAAACTGTACAGTAGTGGAGTAGTGGTGCTTCTAACGCACTCCAGAACCCTCCTTGCCCCACTACTAAGCCTCAGGCATGTAAAATGGGTGGGTTAGAAGCACCACTACTCCACTACTGTACAGTTTTAGTCCTAGAGACTTGAAATTTATTTTGTTGGTAGAGGGGGTCAGGGCCATTTATTTATGTCAAACAAACATTTTTGTAAACTTGTTAGTTTCCAAAATATAAAAATTTCAAAATTGAACTTTTTCAAAAAAACTCAAAAAATAAAAAAGTTTTATTATAAAAAATAAAGGACATAGAGACCATTCTTTTAAACCCATAGAACACTTTTTAGAATGTTTGGTTTTATGAAAAATCGCCTACTTTCCCAGTTGAACTTTTTTCATTTTTGTCCTACAGACCTGGGACTTGGTTTACAGGTAGAGGGGATAGAGACCTTTCATTTATGTTAAACAAACTTTTTCGTAGAATTCCTAGTTTCCAAAATAGTGACCATTTTTTCAAAATTTTATTTTTGTTGACCTAGAGACCTGAGACTTGGTATGTGAATAGAGGGGGTAAAGACCATTGATTTACGTTAGACAAACTTTTTTGTAGAATTCCTAATTTTGGAAATATAGCCCATTTTCAAAATTTTATTTTTGTTGACCTAGAGACCTGAGACTTGGTATGGGGATAGAGGGGGTAATGACCACTGATTTACGTCAGACAAACGTTTTTGTAAAATTCCTAATTTTGGAAATATAAGCCCATTTTTCAAAAATTTATTTTTGTTGTTCTAGAGACATGAGACTTAGTGTGGGGATAGAGGGGGTAATGACCACTGATTTACGTCAGACAAACGTTTTTGTAAAATTCCTAATTTTGGAAATATAAGCCCATTTTCAAATTTTTATGTTTGTTGTCCTAGAGACCTGGGACTTGGTACGACGGTAGAGGGGACAAAGGCCATTCGTTTATGTCAAACAAACGTTTTTGTAAACTTTTAAATTTCGGAAATATAACCCATTTTGGAAATATGTTTTGGAAAATTTGAAAAATACACTATTTTTGGACTGAGAGGGGTATAGAAGTAGGTGTTGGAGTTAACATATGTCTTTTCAGGATTTTTAGTTTAATGATACAGCCTACTTTCCAAATATTTTTTGAAAAATTTGAAAAATACACTAATTTTTGACTATGCATGGGATAGAGGTAAGTGTAAGAGTTGAGAGTCATTGATAAAACTTAGAGTACTTTCGATATTTTTTGGAATTTTGTGTGTTGTTGTTGTTGTTGCTGCTTACAAACATGGCTGTAAGCATTTTACAGCCATAAAAAAAGGACTGACATACTTTCCAAGACCAACATACTTTCCCAACAAACAAGAGCAAATATAAAAGAGCTAATACAAAAGCCAACAAAAGCCAACAAAAAGCCAACAAAAGCCAACAAAAGCCAACAAAAGCCAATAAAAGCCAACATAAGCCAACAAAAAACTGACCAAAAAAGCCATGTAGCATGTTGGTAGTTGAGTGAGTTGTTATATTGACCGATAGGTAGCAGGCTGGTAGTTGAGTGAGTATTGATATCGACCGCTAGATAGTATGCTGTTCGTTCAGTGAGCGAGTATTGAAATGGAGCGCTAGGTAGCATGCTGGTCGGTCAAGTAGTTCTCATAGTCACCGCTAGATAGCGGCAACATACTTTGCGTGTCGCATTTGACTATTTGGTAAAGTTTTACCTCATAAAAACGTGCTCGTATATGCTTTGTACAAAAATTGAATATACAATTAACCACTAAGTGTTTAGAACTAACATGTATAGCCTTGTGTAGGGAATATTGGGGTCCTTAGCAAGAAAGAGTGCCTAACACACATGAGTGTACAGCCTTTTGATATGCAGTAAGTACCTGATAACCTTGAGTAGGCCATAAGAATATTTTCAGTTGACTACTACCTGTCACAGTGTTAACATTGTGAAAGACCGTTGAAGTAACCAGTCTTTAGCCTTGTCATAAGCAGTGAACAGCTGTTACCCTTAACCAGGTGTACATTAGAGGACCCTTATCAAGAATATCATCAGTTGACTACTACCATTCACAGTGACCACATCGTGAAAGACTGTCAAAACAACTATTGTACAGCCTTGTACTACTCAGTAAGTAGCTGTTGGTCTTGACTATTGTATATTAGAGAACCCTTAGCAAGTATATAATCAGTTGACTACTACTTGTTACAGTGTTCACATCGTGAAAGACCGTCTCACTGTCCAGTATACAGCCTTGTCATACGCTGTAAAGAGCTGTTGGTCTAGACTAGGGGTATATTAGTGGACCCTTCACAAGAATAGCACCAGTTGACTACTACCTCTCACGGTGTTCACATCGTGAAAGACCGTCTCACTGACCAACCTCTAGCCCTGTGATACGCAGTAAGCAGCTGTTTGCAGAAATCAACAATCATAATGGAAGAAGCCATTCCTAGCTATATGTGTAAAGAGTGTGGAAAGACTTTTCTTCGAGACTATCATAGGAAGCGACATGAAGTATCGTGTGGTGAATTTCATGAGTGCAAGACCTGTGGTAGTACATTCAACAATGCCTACAATGGACGTCGTCATGAAGAATGTTGTAATGTTGTGTCGGCAGCTAAAAGACAAAAGGCAGAGCCTACAAAACATTACCTACTGTCATTGGTCCCTGACAAAAATGGACTTATTGAATATGAGACATCTTTTGGAGGTCGACTTAAATCCTATTTCATTCGTTGCGATACGTGCAAGGATTTAAATTCATACCTTAAAGAGTCCAAACAGCAAATAATACAAGCTATGCAGAAAGAACTAGCAATGCACAAGTCGATAAAAGTTAATCTTGTGGCTGAATGTAGATTCATTCATACATCTACCAATGAAATTACAGATCGTGCATTTAAAACACGAAATCAGGCCCTATTTTTGGAAACGGACTTAAGTAGTTTCTTGGAAACACAATTTACAAAGTTAACTACGGAAATGGAGGAATCTGAGCTAAAAGGCAGTAATTGGGCTTTGTTAGCAGTGGAAGGAGTACGATTGAAAATAAATAAGTACAATCCCTTGCGTGGAAGCACATATATTCCATTACCAGCAGCTATACAAGCAAGAAAAGCCTGCATTAATCCTGAAAACTTGAAAAATGAAAAGTGTTTTATGTATGCCATTTTAGCAAAACTGGTTAAAAAGAATGCTCATCGCATTAGTAAATACAAGGACCTGGAAAACAAGTATGATTTTTCTGTAATATCGTTTCCTACATCGCTAGTTGACATTCCCAAATTTGAAAAAGCCAACGATATATCCATTAATGTATTTGGATTGGAACAAGACAAGAAATTGTTCCCTCTAAAGGTTGTGGATCAAGAGATGCAAGATCATCGCGACCTCCTTTTGCTAAGTTCATCATCCGGCCAGAACCACTACGTCTTTATCAAAGATTTTGATAAACTAGTAAGACATCAGATTACTCGCCATGAACATAAGATATATACGTGTAAACGGTGTTTTACACACTTTGATAATCAATATGGACAACAAGGAATGGAAAAATTGAAAGAACATAGAGCTTTGTGTGTCCAGCATGACATTGCTAGGGTTGAAATGCCTATTAAAAACCCCATTGTCAAATTTTTAAACGTGGAAAAAATGCTAAGAATACCTTACGTTATCTATGCAGATTTTGAAAGTATACTCTTACCCTATCAAACATGTCTACCTAATCCTGAGGCAAGTTATACAGTGCCATACCAGAGTCATGTTCCTATGAGCTTTGGTATATACGTTAAACCCTCACCTGCTGTGGAACACATAAAGACAAATCTTCCAAGCCAACCTGTTATTTATCGTGGGCCTGACGCTGCAGAAAAGTTTATGGACTGTTTGATCTCAATAGCTAATGAAATTGATCGCCTTTACAGCTTAAATGTTCCAAAGGCCTTAACTCAGGCTCAAGAAGCAGAGTTCCAATGTTCTGAAACCTGTTATTTGTGTCGAAAACCATTTACCCAACAGGACTGGAAAGTTCGAGACCACTGCCATATTACAGGGGAATACCGTGAAAGTGCTCACAATAACTGTAATTTGAAGTGTAAAACACGAAACCCCGTTCCTGTGTTTCTACATAATATGAGTGGCTACGACGCAAATTTCATTGTAAAGCAATTGGGGTGTACTACTGAGAGAGTGGATGTTATCGCTAACTCCAAAGAAAAGTACATTTCCTTTACCAAATATGTAGGAAATGTTAAGCTTAGATTTGTGGATACGTTTCGGTTAATGCCGAGTAGTTTGGAAAACTTAGTTTCCAACTTAACATTATACCCTGAAACAGACAAGTACTTTGGAAAAGAAAATGCAATGCTCATGACTCGTAAAGGGGTATTTTGTTATGACTACATTGACTCATGGGAAAAGTTAAGTGAAACGTGTTTACCTCCAAAAGAGGCATTCTTTAAAAAATTAAGTCAAGAAAATGTTAGTCAAGAAGACTATGAACATGCCAAAAATGTCTGGAATCAGTTCAACATTAAAACTCTAGGGGAATATAGTGACCTCTACCTAACATCAGATGTACTCCTTCTTGCAGACAGCTTTGAAACCTTTAGAAACAAAACACTAGAAACACACCGAGTGGATGCTGCACACTTTTTTACTTCGCCTGGTTTAAGTTTCGAGGCAATGCTCCTTTACACAGGCATTGAACTGGAATTGCTACAGGATTACGATCAGATTCTTTTAATCGAGTCTGGAATACGTGGAGGCATATGCCAGGTGTCTCATCGGTATGCTGAAGCTAACAATAAATACATGGAAACCTATGATTCTGAGAAACCATCGCAGTTTATTACCTATGATGATGCCAACAACCAATACGGGTGGGCTATGTGCCACTCCCTTCCTTATGGTGGATTTCAGTGGGTTTCTCCAGATACTGTTGATCTAGAAAAACTAAAGAAAGACGATCCTGTGGGATACATTCTAGACGTTGATGTTGATTACCCATCTGACCTGCATGATCTACACAACGATTTACCTTTCCTACCAGAGTGTACACAACCTAAGGATTCGTCTCTGAAAAAACTAATTCCTCATCTTGGAAATCGAAGGCGATATGTTGTTCACTACATGGCATTAAAACAGGCTTTAGATCATGGAATAAAATTGATAAAACTTCATCGTGTGTTAAAGTTTAAACAAAGACCTTGGTTAAAGGCATACGTTGATTTTAATAACAACCTTCGAAAACAAGCCAAAAATGATTTTGAGAAAAATCTGTACAAATTATTCAACAATGCCATTTTTGGGAAAACAATGGAAAATATCCGTAAAAGAATAGACATACGTCTTGTGACTGACAGCAAAAAGGCTGAAAAGCTAATAGCAAAGCCGACATTTATCGACAGAACAATTTATGGCCCTAACCTAGCTGCTTTCCACATGGCTAAACGTAACATTGTATTCAATAAGCCTATATATATTGGAATGTGTATACTGGATATTTCAAAAACTCTCATGTATTCCCACCACTATGATGTCCTGCTACCTTATTATGGCATGGACAATCTTAAACTCATGTATATGGATACTGACTCGTTCATATATTTGGTTAACACCCCAGATGTATATCAAGACAAGTTGGATTTCCTACAACACCTGGACACATCAGATTATCCTACTAATCACATATGTTACTCTACATCAAACAAGAAAACGTTGGGGAAATTTAAAGACGAGGCTTGTGGACAAATTATAAAAGCATTTGTTGGACTTAGAGCTAAAATGTATGCTTTAGACATAAATGGTAAAGAAATCAAAAAGATTAAAGGTATTAGCAGAGGTGTTGTCAAAAATTGTATAAGCTTTCAAGATTATAAGGATTGTGTCATGAAAAACAATGTAAAAAGAATACCAATGAACATTATCGCTTCTAAACAACATGACATATCATCTATAAGACTAAACAAAATTGCTTTGTGTCCTGGTGATGATAAAAGAGTGATTGATGCTGATGGTATAGGTACACATGCCTATGGTCATTACTCAATCATTAACCATGCTTAAAGAGTTAAGTTATGAATATCAAAATCTTCTGCCTGCAACTAGCAAATACATAAAACAAAACAATTTAGGAAATAAAACAATAGCACTACAAAAATAAAAATAAAACAAAATAAGAAATGGCATTCATAATCAAAAATAAATAAAATAGAAAACAAAATAAAAACAAGTGTACAATTTATAACAATAAGGAATATATATAAAAATGTATTATGTGTAAATAGTGTACATGTATTTAAATAAAAAAATATTGTACCGTATGGAAACTGCTTGTACATTTTTTATTACTACTCACCTCTCTCCACTCCTAATGCAAAATGAACATGTAAAACACAAATTGGAAAATCCATGTTTCCATATTGACAAAATAAAAAAAAACCATTAAACTGAAATTTTAAAAACTGTAAATGGGAATTTGGTAAATTGACAAATGTGTAAACAACAAATTGGAAAATCCATGTTTCTATATCATGAAATTGAAAAACTTTAAACTGACATTTTAAGAACTGTAAATGGGAAATTGTGAAATTGATAAATGTGTAAACAACATAATGCAAAATCCATGTTTCCATGTTATGAAATTGAAAAACTTAAAACTAACATTTAAAAAAATGAAAATGGGGAATTGGAAAATTGTCATATGTGTAAACAACAAATGAAAAAAAAAACGGTTGGGGTAGTTATCATATTGTACAGTAACCTATAAAACTAGCATAAGGATAGTTGCTTGTACCCTTATATACTTTGTGTATGTGCATTAGCCTTTGAATTAGCTTAAGTTAGGTTTGGCAAAGTTAGGTTTGGTGAGGTTAGGTATGTGACCTAGTAGTTTACTCTTTTCGGAAAATGTAAAAAGTAAAATCTAAAATCAAAAAATCTTAAATTTAAAATGTAAAATCTAAAAAAAACTAACATCTAAAATACAAAAAATCAAAAATGTAAAATGTAAAATCTAAAAAATGTAAAATGAAAAAATCAAAAATCTAAAATGTTAAAACATAAAATCTAAAATCTTTAAATGAGGTTTCTGTGGGTTAGGTTAGGTTAGGTTATAACTAAGTTTATTATTTGTGCTCTCTCATTTGCTCTTACATTTTTGCTCTCACTTTGAAGTTTGGTTATGTTAGGTTAGGTTAGGTTAGGTTAGGTGTGGTTAGGTTATAACTAAGTTTATTATTTGTGCTCTTACATTTGCTCTCACTTTTTTCTCATACTTTTTGCTAAATTTTTTTCGCTTGCAATTTTAAATTAGGTAGGTTACGTTAGGTTAGGTTAGGACAGGTTAGGTGAGGTTAGGTTAGGTGAAGTTAGGTTAGGTTATAACTTAGTTTATTATGTGTGCTTTCACATTTGCTTTTATATTTGCTTTGACTTTGAAGTTAGGTTAGGATAGGTTAGGTTAGGTTAGGTTAGGTTAGGTTAGGTGAAGTTGGGTTAGGCAGAATTGTTGAGGTATGAATCAAAAGCCAGCTCTTGTCAGTTTTGCCTCACAAGGCTGAGTGTACCCCGTTCCACTCATGAGACCAGAAATTAAATTTCTTGGCAGAGCCGGGATTCGAACCTCAGGAATGACCTCCAAGAATGCTAGCCACTACACCAAAAAGTGGACAATATAAGGCTGGTCTTGATTATACATGATCAATTAACAATTACCTAATAATAATAATAATAATAATAATAATAATAATAAATATTCCATTTGGCAACTACACGGCCGACCTCTCCCTGTGACGTAATCCACGGTCTCAGGCCGTGGCGGCCATTTTGCCCAATAGCCCCTGTGCCAGCTCTGAATGACCCCTCCATAAGAATAACAGAGTGATTGCGCGCGGCGGCCATCTTGCCCATTAGCCCCTGTGCCAGAACCGGCTTATTTATCCTACTAATGTGCCGTTGCGAGACATACACCAGAACTAACTTCGGTCAACCCAGGACCAGTTATCTTTCACAGTACAACACCTCCCGTCAGCTTGCCTCTGCTCTGTGGAACCTGAATACGTCTCACAACATGGAAGTGTCAATATTTCAAGTTAAATCTTTTCGATTATAGAATAATATGTTTTATAGTTTGAACCAGTTTTATTATATAATGTGATGCAATACCCTGCACAATTCTTCTGTAATGCTTGTACTACGTCTTCATATATTGCTGTGCATTTCTTAAAATGTGTAATTCTGTACTCATATGCTGCAATGTTTTGCAACATTCTCTCTGCTTTTCTCATTGGCTAGTGTCAGAACTCACCGTGGTGTAATAACCTGACACTATTGTAATTTTCGTTGTATCTGTTTTACTATTGGCTCTGCCAATGTTTAGGGAGAAATGAAACATGTTCTTTTCTCCCCTCCTCTTATCTACGCATTTCAGATTTGCGAGGCTTCTGTTAACTCTGCGTGCGTTTACTCTTTCCCTTACCTCACAAACTGCTAAGTATGGCAAACGTGTTGGGCTGCTAGGTCCACATTTTACAGTCAGCCACAGTAAGTATTACTCAATATTCAATTGCATAACAATCATGTAATTATTTCACTCCCGTGTCTTATCTTTCAATATTTCATTTAAGTGTGTATTTTCATGTGTTTAAGGACATTATCCGTAAATCCGCATTCCGTTCCATTTTATGTCATATGGTGAGTTTTGTGCTTTGATTATTGACGTTATTCATTACGTAACTACATAATTTTGAAACTCAGAGTTGAAAGTAATACTGTGTTGTTTTTGGCTTATTTTGTGTGTCTTTGGAGACTTCGCTCAACTTGTGTACCACAAAGAGAGATGTCTTTGTATAAGACAATCTTACTGTTTGATTGGTCATAGCTGAGATTTTTGTGTGTGAACATATCCGTGGGATTACTGCTCCATTGTTTGGTTTCCTGTCTGTATACTGTTGTATTTTGTGTTTCGAATTTATGTGATAAGGTTACTGCGATTTCTACAGTTCATTGATCTACGTTACTCTTTATGTTTCGTGTATCGTGGAAGACAGACAATCATTTTTTGCTACGCCTATTATTTGAGTATACTTTCAATTATTATTGCTTTCTTGTTTGATTGATTTTAATGTAATTTTGTGCATTTCATTTTCTTTTGTTCTTCAATTTTACGCTTCTTTTATCTAACCCTCCCCCTCCCCCCACCCCCCCATCCCCTCCGCCATACACACACCTCTCTTACGATGTTTCATGACAACATCTAAGCACGCATTTTGTTTCTCGTATGATCAGTTTCGAAGACAGTCGTGTTTTTTTTATAAATTGGTGAGTTTAATTTTGATTTCTTTATTGAGTTATACTTATCGTTAGTATTTGTATTTTTATTATATTTATGTTTTTAATTTTGTTTTTGTGATTATTTTAAATTGCGCAACTATTGAATTAACTTTTTAATATACGTCATTTAAGTTATTTTTGTCTTTCTCATTTTAACTTAAGCATCCATCTTTCACTTTCTTCATCGTTTTCAATATTTGACTTCGTCGGTCTTGGCTCCATGTTTGTTACGGAGTTACGACCTACACTCCTCTGGGTATTTTACTAAATTTCTTACAATTTTTCTCTTCCGATTTTGCCTTAGCCATTTATTTCCTTTGAAGAAATCTCCCTCTTTCTTTGATTTACAAACCCGGGCCCAGATGTAAATCAAACGAGATCTTGATTTGTTTTAGTTTCTCCCTCATTTGACCTTCCACTGAGACTTGCGTATAGTTTTAACCCGCACCAGCTTCCTTTGACAGACTGATGCATTTTTGTTATCCCCGTGTACTTATGAATGTATGGTATTTGTCTGAAAACCTATGTTATTGTAGCCATAGTGTAATGTTAAGATGGGCCCGAATTAATAATTCCGTCCTTCAGTGAAATGTCCACTACATTCATTCATTCATTCATTCATTCATTCATTCATTCATTCATTTATTTGCAATTAAGGGTGTCTCTCCTGGTGGCGAATTATTCAATACAAATGAAACTGGAGTATTTATACAAGTCGTCAGTCTTTTCTCAAATACCTATATGTTGGGAAAAGGTTCTAAGACTGCAACATGTAGAGAGTTCCAGTTATCAATGGCACGGATTACGAAAGAATATTTACCATAATTGGCACGCTGTGGTCGGCCCTTAACTTTGAAAGAATGATCACCCCTGCTCATGTAAGTGGGCGTTCCCATACGTTTGCCAAGCTCACACCATGCTGGTTGATTTGTATACGTCTTGTACATAGCACTGAGTCCAGATTTCATCCTCCTAGCCTCAAGTGATTCCCACCCAAGTTTCTTTAACATACGACTCACACTGCTCTTGGGATTAAAGTCACTGTGCACAAATCTAGTGGCCTTTCTTTGTACCATTTCCAGCTCATTGATGAGCCCTACTGTGCCCAACTCTAGGAATGGGTATTCCAAGTTTCAGACACCTAGATATCAAGGGAAAGGCTGTAGCCGCTTTTGAAAGTTGAGATATTTGAATATCGCGCTACATTGCTTCTCGAAGCATTTGGAAGGAATTTACCGATAGTTGGATGTCAAGTGACGTAGCGAGTAATAGCAGAGGTGGAGGCTATTTATTGATTAAATAGTTAACTATGGAGTAGAGACTTGAGACTGGGATCAGATTACTGGCACGGCCAAATGAAAGAGAATGCAATTAGTATCAAGTAAATCGGACCAGGGATTCAAGATATATGAGGATTTCCAGATATCAGGTGATGACGCGTGACCCTGACAGTTTTGAATAAAAGCCAGCTGGCCGAAGCAACTTCAGCTCATTCTAACACAAGCACTTGGCAAGCAAGTTGCTGCGACGCTGAGCCAAGGCACATGGTTGCCGGATCTACGCAGAAGTTCTTTTCAAGTCGTGATAGTCACGAAAAGTGCTGCGCTACGAGGTGGAACTTAGTAAGTTTCTGGTGAGGAGAATCACTGAGGTGATTGATTTTTCTACAGACATTGGTGGAAATATTTATATTTCTACAAGGACATATGCTAGACTTTGTCTAGAATTTAATATTTTGTCACAGTCCAGTAATAACTTAATACTTGGATGTTTAAATCCATTCAGTCAGTTTTCATGATTTGTAACTAGTTAACCACTTCGATCTGTCAGTACACTGAAGACTAGTCTATAACGGTGGCGTTCATTAGTCTACGCAAGGGAAACTACAAGTTGCCTAGCGCATGGTAGATGGTGATATAATAAACCATGCCCAGGGAACGATCTTCAGAACAGCCGTTAATTGGTTAGACTGTCAATGTTTTTCTTGTACTGATAAGATTACCGTGAGTTATGTTACAACTGACATATCTAATAAGAGATCACTTAGATCTGACCCCATTTAAACAAACTGTTATGGCTTTGATAGAAGCTCATATTAAAATGGAACAACAGTTAATTCAAACGTCAAAAGATACTACCACTATGTCTGACTAGACGAATTGTGGGTATATGATGGCGGCGGATACAAGGATTATACGTGCTTGTCCGATAGGGCATGTCTATGGATAAATCTGGTACAGACCAGGTTTACTACACTTCAAGACCATCAATAAATGTAAGCCACATTTGAATTATATTATGCCTAGCTAATTGGAACAAACTATTTTTCTGCAGATGACCAACATATTTTTTTCGTCGTATTTAAAGCTTGCAATGATTTACGCAAGACTTGTTAGAGTTATTCTGAGTATTTTCAACACTCAGAACAGTTTAGGATCGATGACCGAGCATTTCGAGCATTTATTTGAATATTTCATATTTTTGGGAAATCACGGTAATCAGCCGATGTAACTGTAAAAGTTAATAATTTATTTTTGTTGAGGAATGGATATTTTTTCCATATTCGAAGGTTCGAACATGTGGATTCTCACATAATGAGATGATAATTATATATATATAACAAATAATAATAATAATAATAATAATCCACTAATAATAATAATAATAATTTTTATAATTTTTCTAAATAATTCTTGGATATTATATTTTCTAATAATCATATGTATTGAGAAAGAGCCTATGAAGTAGTTTAATCATTTCTAGTCTGGAACAGGAGATTTTCCGAAGGAGAGTGGTTAACGCAAGCCCGCATTCAACCAACATTTCAGTTCTGGTTGAACAGTTGATATTTGCAATGAGTAAAATATATTTTTCAGATAACACGGAGAGGCATGAAACGGGAAGCAAATGATATTTGTATCAAATAGGATATTTTTGTATTTATATAAAATCATGACGTAAATACACTCGAAAGTGAAATAAAGATTTTCATAAGTATGGTAAATTCACGGGTTGAACTGAATGGTAAAATAAAATAAACTTGTAAGTTTATTAATCTTCCAGTGTTGATAACAAGCAGAGGCTTGATTTATTGTATAAATTTTGGGAAGAAAATTTATGTGTGTGGAGTAGTTGAAATGCCATTCCCAGGTGCGCATGTTTAAGTCGCAGGAATGAAGGTTTTTTCGAGCATCAATCAAATAGCAGGTTCGATGGCTCAGGTTTATAGTAGGAGTATTGGAACTACACATTTCGTTGGATGGATGACCCGAAGGTTATTTCTTGAAACCATCAGTTCTTATTTCAACCTTGTTTACGGATTCCATTTAGACTTTGATTTTGCTAGAACCCGGATTTGTCATGATAGTAGTTTATTCTTCTTCAGAGGAAGACCTTTGCCGTTGTTGTTGTAATATTGTGTTCTTACACAAATAATAGAATGGGCCACTGCCAATTAAAAATAATTCTTTAACCACGAATAATTGGAAGGATATTTTCAATCCTAGTGCCATGAACTAAATGAATTCATTATAAAACTACAATTCTAATTTCCGCATTCTGTCGAAGAATTGCAAGTTGTGAAAGTTGCTAAAAATGGCCATGAATATAAATATTTTTATAATAATGATTCCAAGTGGAAAATTGAATAGTTGAATGGTTCAACAATTTAGTGATCAAGTTGATGATTCAGAAATCATATATTTTGTTAGGAACTTGATGTTCATAATCGAGTCACTTCTCGAATGTTTAATGTCAGAAGAACAATTAATTGTTGTTGTGCTTCGCACAGTTCTTCGATGCTATGCTCAAGGTCAAATACTTTTCAGATTTTATTAATATGTGTTAATAATGTGTGTTGCTTCGATGATGATAATATTTTTCGACGATGTATTTTTGAAACTGGAAAAATAAGTGAAAGTTTAAAAATTCTGTGAACATTTATTCTACGAGTGTTAATATCATGTAAATAATTCAAACAGTGATCTACGATATTTCCAGTATAGACAATTAACTTTGAACTGGAATTAAATATTAATAATTTTGGAACACAGTCTACAGGACTATTAATCGGACTTGTGTTTCCAAAAAGATTGTCAAATGTGTTTGGAAAATTTCTGTATATTGTGTGTAAATAAGAGTGTGGATCGCCACACGTGGATGATGCTGCTTTGAGCATCTTTGCAGTAGATTTTAACTTCAAAATAAACTGAGATAATTTTACAGGATGTGTTACTCCCAATTAAATCTCCTTCTATCCTTATTGTTGCATTGAGCCAAAAATCAGTAAAGCATTTTTTTCTATTTGATGTCGTTTTTGCGATTTGCTTTAACCCATCTGGCGCCCCGGGATATTTTGATTCTCGTGCTGACTGATTATTGGTAAAATGCATATGTGGTCGTGCGGACTCCGGTCTAAACGGGCACATAAAATAAGATAGAGAGAGAAATGGCTTCGAACGTGGGTCCCGATTTAGACATGGTCAATCGCATGCCGATTTGAAATTGTGATAATTTTTATAGAAATATTTTGGGAGTTGAGAGATGTCTGGTTTGGATGAATAAATTAGTAGGAAACCCAATTAGTGGGGAAAATTAAAAATTTAACTTGGTTAATAATTAGAATGGGTTTGATAATTTCGATAATGGCTTAACCATTAGGGCGTCAAGTAAATTTAGTAGTAAACGTTCGATGACTGGACATACACATTATTAGAATCCAGGTGGAGGATATTTGAGAACTTGCATATTTTCTTGTGATATTGTGGTAAATGTAATTCGTAAAAGTAGAGAATTTTGTTTTTCCATCACGTCGACATTAGGACAAATCTCATTTTATTAGAGTGTTCCAATTAGCTATTCATATTTCTTATTCTAGTTATAAGCTTGTGTTTGCCACTGTTGTATACCCCTAAGTTTTGAATAATAATTAAAATTATGGAAGAAATGATGAGGATGATGAGGAGTTTGGAGGAGAGTTCAAAAGAAGCTGGACTGCGTGTAGCAGCCATTATGAAAGAAAATACTGAGGCTTTGGAAAAGAAACTTAAAGAAAATTCTGATAAACTTAAAGAAAATTTGAATGATAAACTTAAAGAAAATTCTGATTCTTTGGAAAATAAACTTAAAGAAAATTCTGATTCTTTAGAAAGTAAACTTAAAGAAAATTCTGATTCGTTAGAAAATAAACTTAAAGAAAGTTTAAATGAGAAACTTAAAGAAAATTCTGATTCTTTAGAAAATAAACTTAAAGAAAATTTGAATGATAAACTTAAAGAAAAATCTGATTCTTTAGAAAATAAACTTAAAGAAAGTTTAAATGATAAACTTAAAGAAAGTTCTGATTCTTTAAAAGATAACTTAAAGGAAAATTTAAATAGTAAATTTAATTCAATGGAGAGTAAATTTAAAGAGAATTCTGAAATTTTGAAAATGACACTTGAGAGTAAGATGAATAAATTATGCGAAAAAACACATGAGCTCGAAACTTCATTAGCTACTAACGCAAGTTTAATGGACGATAAATTTCGCGATGCCGATCTTCGATCTCAAAGCTTAGCTGATAGGATAGAACATGGTCTTAGGAAAGTTGGTGAAGACATGGTCAACCTGGAAGTCCGAGTGAAGAAGGAGAGTAACGAGATGGGAATTCTAGTTGTTCAACGGTTGACAGAACAATTCAAAGAACTTGTAATGGGAGAAATAAGAGAAGGTGTGATTAATGAGTTACAAACTGAAATTAAAACCACAGTTGTCAATGAAATTAAAGACACACTCCAGCTGGAGAACCAAGAGGGAATCAAGGAGATTAGGGAATCTTTGTCATCCCATATTGAAGTAATTGCCAAAGATATCCAAGCAACTCAGAAGGACATATCAGATATGACAGGGTCATTGAAAAGTCATGAGACTGTTATGAACCAGATATCCATTGATGTTAAGGAGAATTGTAAAGAAACTGAAGCAATTAAGAAAATGGCAGAAGAAAACCAGAAGGAACTTGAGGCTATGAAAACTCAAATCAAGGATGAGAAACAGTCTGATCATCTGTTGAAAATGCCAAATGTAAGGGGAAAGGAACAGATACAGATAAATCTAGGAACAGCTAGAGACACGGATAGTCAAAGACAGGATGAGGTCAGGACAGTATTTCAATCCAACCCCATAACGGTATTTAAGAATGTAGAAGATAAGCCTTCTAAATTTTCAGGGCGAGATTCTGTGACACCCGTGGAATTTT
The DNA here is from genome assembly GCA_946902985.2 of Meconema thalassinum. NCBI lineage: Eukaryota > Metazoa > Arthropoda > Insecta > Orthoptera > Tettigoniidae > Meconema > Meconema thalassinum. The sequence goes on from OX336389.2 coordinate 742,878,075, forward strand.
TGAGAGAAGCAGGTGATTACCTGAAAGATTCCAAGATCCCTAAAGAAAGACAGATCCGAGTGATAGGGAAGTTTTTGGAAGGTCCTGCACTTCTTTGGTTTAGAGCCTTTAGATCCACTCTAACCACTTTTGAGGAGTTTTCTCGTGGGCTATTGAAAAAGTTTTGGTCCCCGGAAACCCAACAGCAAGTCAGAGCAGAGTTATATTCGAAGAGATTCTCGACGTCACAACCTACTCGATACTCTACGTACTTTTCTGGACAGCTGTCTAAACTCCAACATTTAGATCCGCCGATGCCAGATAACGAATTGATTACTGCATTGATACGTCAATTTCCAGCAGACGTCCAGAGGACTTTGATCGCTGCTGATATCTATAATATGGAACAATTTGATGAAGTATTACAGAAGCTGGATCATACAAACGCTCAATTCTTCCATCAGAAGGGAGTAAAGAATAACAACGCTGTGTATGCTGTTATGGCTGATAGTTATTCTCAAACACCTCGAGAGATTCGAGAGGAGCGAGAAGAGAAAACGCCGAGGGAAGATCCAAATAAAGGAGGATGGAACCAGTACAGTAACAGATACAGTTACAAGCCATATGCGAGACCGGATGGTGGTAATCGATACAATACTCGATGGAGAAGACCACGAGATACTCAAGGAAGGTACCAGGAAAGAAGATATTATGGTCGAAACAACTACAATAACCGAGGGAATGTGGATACTCGTCAGTCCAATGAAGAGTTCAACAAGGAGACGAGGAAAAATTTGGAAGCAAGACACCAAGATAACTTGCAATTTTTGGAGCAGAGGCCCAATGAACCAGGTCCATCGGGAACACAACATTCCCGGGGGAATGGCAATGAAAAAAAAACTTCGAATTCACAGTAGAAGATAGAATTTTGAACACTTTCACTTCCAGAATTATTAAATGGCAAGCAGAGGATGATGACTTAATTCAACAGAATGACGAACGAAAAGAAATGGGTACAAGAATTAGAATGCCAATCATATCATGCGAAGTATTCGGTATGCCTGTCGATACTTTAATCGATACTGGGGCTATGCTTTGTCTGGTGAGTGAGAAGCTTTATATTCTGTGGAAGGTCAAAGAGAATTTAGAGGAGATTCCAGTATCAGGAATTAAGATCCAAGGAATAATACCCAATAAAATATCTCTGTGTAAAACACAATTATACTTATGTATTACGATTGGAGGACATGATTTCCGACATGTATTTGTTGTAATGAAGGACATGGCTTTTGACATGATATTGGGAGCAGATTTCATTCAGAAATATCAAGCAGTGATAGATATGAAGACAGAGACGATCAGATTCAAGAATACCGAGGAGATTAACTTCGAGGGAAAAGAAGAGGAAGACATCGAGGGAGATGCTCAATGGTCTCTGATTTTTCATGAAGCTGAAGGAAGAGAAGTCTACACTGAGAAGGAGTCCCCAGAGCTAGGGAAAATTTTGGAAGAGTATCACGATATTTTTGATATTAAACCTGGTGAAATTAAAGATTTTGAATATCATATTCGTGTAAATGATGATGCACCTTTTCATGCTAAATTGTATCCAGTAGCAGAAAAGCATCGAGAAAGAGTAAAAGTGCTTATCAAGGAGATGGAAAGCAACTATGTGATTGAAAAGTACACTACATCTTATGTCAATCCATTAGCAGTAGTGTCTAAGCAAGATGGAAGTCTGAGACTATGTTTAGACGCGCGAAATTTGAATTCAAGATTACTGCCAGAGTATGACAGACCACCAATCATTAGGGAACTGTTAAGGAAATTCCAAGGCAAGGTCTGGTTCTCTAATATTGATCTCACTTCGTCCTACCATCATATTAGGCTTAGTGAAGATTCTAAGAAGTTTACAGGATTTATGTTTGACCAGCAGACATATGTATTCCTCCATTTACCATTTGGAGTCAAAACATCTGGATCCGTTTTGATCAGAGCACTGGAACAAAATTTGAGTCCTGAAGTAAAAGAGATAGCAATTCGTTATATACATGATATCTTAATTGCATCCGAGACTAAGGAGGAACATTTGTTACATTTTCAAATGTTATTCGCAGATTTGAGAAAAGCTAACTTCAAAGTAAACCTTCGAAAATGTCAGTTCTTTCGAAAGGAAATAAAATTTTTGGGTCACATTTTGGATGGAGAAGGATACCGTCCCAATGAGACGAAGATACAAGCAATTGCAAATTTCCCTAGACCTACTAGAGTGAAGAATGTCCGCAGTTTTCTCGGGACATGCCAATTCTTTGCAGGGCATTGTCCGAACTTCACCAAGACAGTTGCGCCATTGCAGGAATTGTTAAAGAAAGGAAATAAATGGAAATGGGATGAAGATTGTGAACAATCATTTCAAGATGCCAAGAGGTTATTGGTAAACAGTGTGAAATTGGAGTATCCTGACTTTACCAAGAATTTCATCATAGAATCTGATGCATCCACCGTAGGGATTGGAGCTATTCTACTTCAAGAGGATGAAGACCACAAGAGACATTACCTGGCGTTCATTAGCAGGAAACTTCGTCCATCAGAGAGAAATTATTACACCACAGAGTTAGAAGCACTTGCTGTAATATTCGCATTGGAGTCGTGGAAGAAAATGTTAATTGGACATTCAGTCATTGTGAGGACTGATCACCACGCATTGGAGTTCATTTTGAGAACAAACTTTGCCAGCGATAGAATAACTAGATGGTCACTTTTTATTCAGCAATTCAACCTAGTTATTGAACACACTCCTGGAAAGTTGAACGTGGGAGCTGATTTATTGAGTAGAGCAGTGGAGTCTACATCTAAGGTTTTTCAAGTTAACCTGACGCAGGAGGATGAAGATACCTTGAGAAGGTTAAGGTTATTGCATTTATCCCAGAGGAGAGACCGACGTCTCAGAAACATTTTTCGTTTTCTACAGGGAAACATGGATCCAAATGATGATGATTTTGTGGAAACTGAAAGAATTTCCAGAGATTTTATGATGTTAGATGGTTTAATCTACAAGTTTGCAGATCCCGACCATACGAAGCTGAGAGTAGTGATACCTCCACGATTGCAAAAACCCATTATTTGGATGGCACATCGAATCGCAGGTTATGCTGGAGTAGATAAGACAGTCAACATGATTCAAGAGAAATTTTCGTGGGAGCGAATGCGACAAACTGTCAGAAACACCATTCGAGAATGCGACTTATGCCAAAGGAGTAAACATAATTCTAGATTATTGAGAGAATTACCAAGGCCTATTATTCCTTCTAAGCCTTGCGAAATCTTCGCGACTGATTTATATGGTCCTCTCCCAAAGTCTAAAAGAGGTAACCAATATATTTTGGTGACCATGGATGTTTTCAGCAAATACACTATGTTACATCCAATTCAGAAGGCAAACGCAAAATATTGTGCGAAGAGAATTAGAGATAGCGTAATTCCGGAAGCAGGCAAACCGGAATTCCTTTTATCAGATCGTGGACCTCAATTTACATCTTTAGAGTTTCGAACCATCATGAATAATCTTGGGATTAGACAATTGTTTTGTTCTATTAGACATCCAGAGAGCAATCCAGAGGAACGCGTGATGGCTGAAATAGCAAAATTTTGCCGCCTCTATTGTCCAAATGAGCATTGGAAATGGATGGATGTTCTTTCTTTAGCATCCGAATCCATCAACTCTACGATTCATGACAGTACTGGACAGATTCCCATGTTGCTTCATCATGGAATTAAACCAACACGATTATGGGATCGAATCATCTCTATTCCACCTGAGATTGAACCAAGTCGTCAGATGAGGGAAACTCTAGCTTTAGACAAGTTAAGGAGCCAAGCTGAGAAGAGAGAGCGCAGAGTGAGAGGAAAGCGTTTTCGCAGACCCTTGCGCGTAGGAACTCTTGTGTTAGTGAAAAGACCTACACCCTCTGACGTGCAAAATCGAGTGTACTCGAAATTTGCAAGCCTTTACGCTGGACCCTATCGTATTGTGGAAGTAAACAACAATGGAAGCTATGAAGTAGCCAATACACGAACTGGTAACATCGTGGGAACTTATAATGCATCGAATTTGAAGATTTATTATTCAAGAACCAGATGATTTAATGTGTAGATAGGAAAAATAAAAATTTTTCAATTTTTATTTTTTGCTAGGTGTGGGGTGGATGTGCCCAACTCTAGGAATGGGTATTCCAAGTTTCAGACACCTAGATATCAAGGGAAAGGCTGTAGCCGCTTTTGAAAGTTGAGATATTTGAATATCGCGCTACATTGCTTCTCGAAGCATTTGGAAGGAATTTACCGATAGTTGGATGTCAAGTGACGTAGCGAGTAATAGCAGAGGTGGAGGCTATTTATTGATTAAATAGTTAACTATGGAGTAGAGACTTGAGACTGGGATCAGATTACTGGCACGGCCAAATGAAAGAGAATGCAATTAGTATCAAGTAAATCGGACCAGGGATTCAAGATATATGAGGATTTCCAGATATCAGGTGATGACGCGTGACCCTGACAGTTTTGAATAAAAGCCAGCTGGCCGAAGCAACTTCAGCTCATTCTAACACAAGCACTTGGCAAGCAAGTTGCTGCGACGCTGAGCCAAGGCACATGGTTGCCGGATCTACGCAGAAGTTCTTTTCAAGTCGTGATAGTCACGAAAAGTGCTGCGCTACGAGGTGGAACTTAGTAAGTTTCTGGTGAGGAGAATCACTGAGGTGATTGATTTTTCTACAGACATTGGTGGAAATATTTATATTTCTACAAGGACATATGCTAGACTTTGTCTAGAATTTAATATTTTGTCACAGTCCAGTAATAACTTAATACTTGGATGTTTAAATCCATTCAGTCAGTTTTCATGATTTGTAACTAGTTAACCACTTCGATCTGTCAGTACACTGAAGACTAGTCTATAACGGTGGCGTTCATTAGTCTACGCAAGGGAAACTACAAGTTGCCTAGCGCATGGTAGATGGTGATATAATAAACCATGCCCAGGGAACGATCTTCAGAACAGCCGTTAATTGGTTAGACTGTCAATGTTTTTCTTGTACTGATAAGATTACCGTGAGTTATGTTACAACTGACATATCTAATAAGAGATCACTTAGATCTGACCCCATTTAAACAAACTGTTATGGCTTTGATAGAAGCTCATATTAAAATGGAACAACAGTTAATTCAAACGTCAAAAGATACTACCACTATGTCTGACTAGACGAATTGTGGGTATCTGATGGCGGCGGATACAAGGATTATACGTGCTTGTCCGATAGGGCATGTCTATGGATAAATCTGGTACAGACCAGGTTTACTACACTTCAAGACCATCAAGAAATGTAAGCCACATTTGAATTATATTATGCCTAGCTAATTGGAACAAACTATTTTTCTGCAGATGACCAACATATTTTTTTCGTCGTATTTAAAGCTTGCAATGATTTACGCAAGACTTGTTAGAGTTATTCTGAGTATTTTCAACACTCAGAACAGTTTAGGATCGATGACCGAGCATTTCGAGCATTTATTTGAATATTTCATATTTTTGGGAAATCACGGTAATCAGCCGATGTAACTGTAAAAGTTAATAATTTATTTTTGTTGAGGAATGGATATTTTTTCCATATTCGAAGGTTCGAACATGTGAATTCTCACATAATGAGATGATAATTAAATATATATAACAAATAATAATAATAATAATAATAATCCACTAATAATAATAATAATAATTTTCATAATTTTTCTAAATAATTCTTGGATATTATATTTTCTAATAATCATATGTATTGAGAAAGAGCCTATGAAGTAGTTTAATCATTTCTAGTCTGGAACAGGAGATTTTCCGAAGGAGAGTGGTTAACGCAAGCCCGCATTCAACCAACATTTCAGTTCTGGTTGAACAGTTGATATTTGCAATGAGTAAAATATATTTTTCAGATAACACGGAGAGGCATGAAACGGGAAGCAAATGATATTTGTATCAAATAGGATATTTTTGTATTTATATAAAATCATGACGTAAATACACTCGAAAGTGAAATAAAGATTTTCATAAGTATGGTAAATTCACGGGTTGAACTGAATGGTAAAATAAAATAAACTTGTAAGTTTATTAATCTTCCAGTGTTGATAACAAGCAGAGGCTTGATTTATTGTATAAATTTTGGGAAGAAAATTTATGTGTGTGGAGTAGTTGAAATGCCATTCCCAGGTGCGCATGTTTAAGTCGCAGGAATGAAGGTTTTTTCGAGCATCAATCAAATAGCAGGTTCGATGGCTCAGGTTTATAGTAGGAGTATTGGAACTACACATTTCGTTGGATGGATGACCCGAAGGTTATTTCTTGAAACCATCAGTTCTTATTTCAACCTTGTTTACGGATTCCATTTAGACTTTGATTTTGCTAGAACCCGGATTTGTCATGATAGTAGTTTATTCTTCTTCAGAGGAAGACCTTTGCCGTTGTTGTTGTAATATTGTGTTCTTACACAAATAATAGAATAGGCCACTGCCAATTAAAAATAATTCTTTAACCACGAATAATTTGAAGGATATTTTCAATCCTAGTGCCATGAACTAAATGAATTCATTATAAAACTACAATTCTAATTTCCGCATTCTGTCGAAGAATTGCAAGTTGTGAAAGTTGCTAAAAATGGCCATGAATATAAATATTTTTATAATAATGATTCCAAGTGGAAAATTGAATAGTTGAATGGTTCAACAATTTAGTGATCAAGTTGATGATTCAGAAATCATATATTTTGTTAGGAACTTGATGTTCATAATCGAGTCACTTCTCGAATGTTTAATGTCAGAAGAACAATTAATTGTTGTTGTGCTTCGCACAGTTCTTCGATGCTATGCTCAAGGTCAAATACTTTTCAGATTTTATTAATATGTGTTAATAATGTGTGTTGCTTCGATGATGATAATATTTTTCGACGATGTATTTTTGAAACTGGAAAAATAAGTGAAAGTTTAAAAATTCTGTGAACATTTATTCTACGAGTGTTAATATCATGTAAATAATTCAAACAGTGATCTACGATATTTCCAGTATAGACAATTAACTTTGAACTGGAATTAAATATTAATAATTTTGGAACACAGTCTACAGGACTATTAATCGGACTTGTGTCTCCAAAAAGATTGTCAAATGTGTTTGGAAAATTTCTGTATATTGTGTGTAAATAAGAGTGTGGATCGCCACACGTGGATGATGCTGCTTTGAGCATCTTTGCAGTAGATTTGAACTTCAAAATAAACTGAGATAATTTTACAGGATGTGTTACTCCCAATTAAATCTCCTTCTATCCTTATTGTTGCATTGAGCCAAAAATCAGTAAAGCATTTTTTTTAATTTGATGTCGTTTTTGCGATTTGCTTTAACCCATCTGGCGCTCCGGGATATTTTGACTCTCGTGCTGACTGATTATTGGTAAAATGCATATGTGGTCGTGCGGACTCTGGTCTAAACGGGCACACTACTTGATATGGATCCCAAACCGACGAGGCGTATTCCGTGTTGGTCTCCACTTAGAGAAACCCCTTCACATTATAGGAGGTGATTTTGCATGATTGTCATAAATTGCTCTGTTATTTTACCCCACAATTCAATAGTAACTGGCTTCACTCTATTAATGTAATCTTCAGCATTTTCATATTCAGATTCAGATTCTTTCGGGGGAAGTAACGACTTCTCTTTCTGGCATCAAGACGTTCATACTACAGTACTTTGTTACGCCGTTGAAGAAAGCTTTGTTTAATAGAATTAGGCAACACCGAAACATTGGCTTCTATCACTTCAACTTTTCACCGCCAGTCAGACAAATCGTGAAGCCTAAAGATTCCAATCACTCAGGATGAAAATCATGAACTTAGACTTAATTTGTGTTGACTGACTGGAGAGCTTTCATTAATGAAATAATTGTTACGTTGTGGAATGGCTTCTTTCACGTAATGATTCTTCTCTAAGTCATCAACCCATGTTATATTTTCACGGTGCATAAATTAGTATACCCTTTGGCATTCCTGATTGTAAGAGGTTGAGGATAATATCAGAAGAAGTTCTATGTATCAGATGGTTTTTACGGCTAGATGACTTACGTGACGTCAACCTCATGAAAGGAGTTAATGAGAAAATAAATGAATTAAGATGAATCAAACTGGGTGAGGAGTTGGAAAGGCCAGACCGTTGCATATTAGAACGTATCGTCCTGGCATATGCCAGGAGCTAAAAAAGGGAAACTAAGGAAAATAATTTTAAGGACAGATGACGCGACGGCATAATTCGAAATTTCTTGTCTACAGTCAGGGCAGAAGAAAACATTGGTAGGAAAGAAGAAGGTAGAAAACCGCGCATCACGCAGGATATACTAGAATTTATGGATGAAAGGCGGAAACACAAGAATGTAGGATATGAAAAGGGGAAAGCAGAATACAGACGTTGAGAAATGAGGTTAACAAGAAGTGCAATGAAGCGAAAGAAGAATGCTTGAAAGAGAAATGTGCAGGTATAGAAAATTGTATGAAATTAGGAAGAGTAGACACAGCTTATCCAAGGATTAAGAATACTTTGGGAAAAAAAAGACTAACGTAAGTGCTGTAATATTAAGAGCACAGGTGGAACGCCTCTAACAGATAGGGAAGAAAAGGTTGAGAGATGGAAAGCTTACATAGAGTAAAACTCAGCAATTCTTCTAGGTTTGTGCCGTGTCTTGTGTGGGGTTTCGCCTAGGACACCAAGCTGGCTCATCGGCGGACTCTAGGTGTCCCCGCCCGGACCCCCACAGAAGTGACGAACTGCGCGCCACCTCCCTTTATATTAGGTGCAACTGTACCACTTGACTGCGAGAACTAAAAGCTCAAGCAGCCTTAACCTCCCTATGAAGGCTTCCAAAAAGATGGTATATTGGCTTTCACGACCGGAGAATTAAAACTCAGCAATTCTTCTAGGCTTGTGCCGTGTCTTGTGTGGGGTTTCGTCTAGGACACCAAGCTGGCTCATCGGTGGGCTCTTGGTGTCCCCGCCCGGACCCCCACAGGAGTGATGAACTGCGCGCCACCTCCCTTTATATTACGTGCAACTGCACCACTTGACTGTGAGAACTAAAAGCTCAAGCAGCCTTAACCTCCGTATGAAGGCTTCCAAAAAGATGGTATATTGGCTTTCACGGCCGGTGAATTAAAACTCAGCAATTCTTCTAGGTTTGTGCCATGTCTTGTGTGGGGTTTCGCCTAGGACACCAAGCTGGCTCATCGGCGGGCTCTTGGTGTCCCCGCCCCGACCCCCACAGGAGTGACGAACTGCGCGGAAACCCACACAAGACACGGCACAAACCTAGAAGAATTGCTGAGTTTTAATTCACCGGCCGTGAAAGCCAATATACCATCTTACATAGAGTGTTTGCATAAGGGAAAGGAGATTGAGAATCATGTCATGGAAAGGGAAGTGGAAATTGATGAGGATGCGAAAAGAGATTTAATATTGAGATCAGAATTTTACAAGAGCATTGGAAGACTTAAGCAGGAACAAAGCACCAGGCATAGATGATATACCAATTGAGTTGCTACGCTGAATAGGTGGTGATGATCTTATCAGGTTATTTCACTTGGTGTGTATGATTTATGAGACAGGGGAGGTACCCTCTGATTTCATGACGAATGTTATCATCCCTATACCATAGAAAGTAGGAGCTGACAGATGTGAAGATTACCGTACAATCAGCTTGATTACTCATGCTTCAAAGATCCTGTCTAGAATAATTTACAAGAGGATGGAAAGCCAGATAGAAGCGGATTTAGTTGAAGACCAGTTTGGTTTCAGGAGAAATGTAGGAACAATGGAAGCTCGACTAAGTCTTAGGCTGATTTTCGAAGGTAGAATAAGGAAATATAAGAGAACGTTCATGGCATTTGTAGACTTAGAGAAGCATTTTGATAACGTTGATTGGGCTGAATTGATTGACATTTTGAAAATGATTGGAATAAAGTACAGGGATAGGAGGGTGATCTACAATCTATACAGAAAAGAGACAGCAGTCATTCGAGCTGAAGGACATGAGATAGAAGCTGGGATTCAGAAAGGTGTAAGGCAAGGCTACAACTTATGACCCATACTTTTCAATATTTACATTGAACAAGCAATGAAGGAAATTGGAGAAAACTTTAAAGTGGGAGTGAAGATTCAAGGAGAAATAATTTCAACTCTTAGATTTGCCGATGACATGGTCATCTTGGCCGACACGCCAAACGATTTGAATTAGTTTTTGAATGGTATGAACTCCGTCTTGAGGAAAGAATTCATGATGAAAATTAATAAATGTAAAACAAAAACAAGATGTTCATTAAAGAATATATAGCCTACTTTCTCCTAAATGTATGGGTATAGTTATAACTCGTTGTCCTTATCAAGGAGTATAATAGAATAATTTCTTGGTTGAAGACCTTAGAAACTATTTACCTCTACCAAACACCCGAGCCTCGGAAAAACTACTACCGTCATTGAAGAAAATAAGAGAAGACGTATCTCAAGAATTGTATGCAACTGGAGACAGCATGATCGTCCGGACGTGGGCTACATCCAACTTGGAGTTGAGGCATGTGTTTACACGACTGGCTGTCCATGGTTTTCACCACTTTCATTGTATTAACTAATCTTTCCATGACCCTACAGTGACGTGTGTATACCAACTATGTGGACAAGCATGTGAACGCTACCACTTAGAGCTTTGTTGTATAAGAAAACAATCAAAGACTATGCAATTCAAATCGCCAGTGCGCAATTTTAGTGTACATGTTCATTATTTTCGATTCCTATTTGGCTGCAATATCCTGAACTAGCACCAACAAATATACAGGTACTATGTGGGATAGTTTTGTTCTTTAGTTCAAATAACATTTTCAAATAGCACACAATAGGCTGTTACTAACGCATTCAAATAAACACTTATCGCATTTCCAACATATCATTCTTTAAATTCAATGCGTATTGAATGCCAACGGTAGGCAAACCAATGGAGTCCCACATAGACCAGTCACGACATCTGGCGGAAACGTTTCGCATAAGATAATCCTAACAGGGCGAGTGCATTCTAGCGGCTATAAAAGTAAACTTTTCAATTAAAGCTGTTCCAACGTACAGGCCGCTGCTCAGCTCGCAACCAGTTGCCATGATTGACACCCTAATAGTTCATCTGGTTGCTGTTAGATGTCTCATCCAGATCCGGTGTCGAATGTTGTTTAAATTAAATATATATTTTCCATTGTAATATGCACAATGTAACGCTTAATTTTATAACTTTTGAGTAATTACAAAACAATAAATATAATACATTCAAACGGGTAAAAGACTACCGCTTTACCACACAGCCAAACATGTCCACAGAAATTCGTCGTTATCAATTGACTTACATACAACGTCTTAACAAAAAATGATTTGGACTAAACGATTTCTTCAGTGGAGTATATTTGTATAGCCTATATAAAGCATTTCATACTAAGTTTATATTATTTCTATCAGTAGGCTATATTGTATGCAATACTAAAACTAGTGAAAAATAGGCCAGGCACATGATATCAGCTGTCATCTTCTTTTGTAACCAAGACGGCTTGGCTTTTTAAAGCCACTGCTACCATGTAATATTATAATTTGAACTTAAAACATCGAACGAGCCACGTTCTTTAGGACAGTTTAAACCATTGTCAGTTCGATAATCGGAACTAATGGGTTGAAAGTTATTAATTATAATGCTTCCATAATTCACAGGGCCGCCATCTTGAAATGGTACGGCTGATGACCGTGTATTTTGGGCGCAAGACACGTCCCATAAATGAAGGTGTTATTATTATAATTATAAAATATTTGAAAATGGGGGTAATTCCCCGGTGGTAAATTGAACAAATACAGAAAATTACCAACAATAACATCTAACACAATATACACAATTCGCAATTTAGGAACTATAGTAATTACTTCGTAGTATTTACACAAAATTTCAATCTTCTCTTAAACACATCAATATGTTTGGGGGAAAGGCTCTATGACTAAGGCAGGTAATGAGTTCTAATTATCAATACCACGCTTAATGAAAGAATATTTCCCATAATGTGTACGCTGTGGTCAGACCTTAACTTGATGTGGATAATCTGCCCTGCTGAGGTAGGTGGGATTTCCCAGACGTTGGCTTACTTCTCCCCATGCTGGCCGATTAGTGTAAGCGTTAAACATAGCGTATAGTCTGCATTTCGTCCTTCTATCTGCCAGAGATTCCCACCCTAGTTTTTCTATCATTCGAGTTACACTACATCTAGGATTAAAACCGTTAAGCACAAATCTAGCAGCCTTCCTTTCTACCATCTCCAGCTCATTGATGAGCCGCCTGATATGGGTCCCAAACCGCTGAGCCGTATTTCAAGATTGGCCTCACCAGGGTCAAATATCCTAATTCTTTTGCGGTAGAGCTACTATCTTTTAATACCCGCATTACAAAATGAAGTGATTTGTACGCTTTGGAGACGATACAACCCACATGAGTACTCCATTTCATATCATTCCTTACATGAATGCCCAAGTATTTGCACGAGTCTTCTTCTACGAGTATTTCCGAGCCGATATTATATTGAAAATGAAGCCTTTGACCTCTTCCTATTCTCAGGAGACTTCATTTACTCGTATTTATCTTCATTTTGTTGTCAACCACCAATTTATGAACCAGGTTGAGGTCAGTTTGCAACTGAGCGTTGTCTTGTGATGATTGAATTTTTCGGTATATTATACAATCATCCGCAAACAATCGGCAGTCACTTCGAATCCCATTCGGTAGGTCGTTAATAAATGCAAGAAATAACAGGGGCCCAATCACACTACCCTGAGGGACACCTGACGTTATCAAAATGTCCTCCGAGAATACATTGCCCATTTTAACCTTTTGCGAGAACCAGTCAAGAACTCTTGAATCCATAAATTTACTCTTTTATCAATCTTCGTTGCCGCTAATTTACGGAGTAGTATGTCATGTGGGACGACATCAAATGCCTTCGCAAAATCTATAATTACAGCGTAAAATTGCATCCCCCACCTCTGTCTAGCTAGTCATTAATATCCCGAAAGAGTGAAAACATTTAGCTCTCACATGAGTACCCTGGTCTAAATCTGTGTTGCCTCCCATTAAGCCATTATAACTTTCCCCACTGTTCCCTTAAGTAATCAAAAATAAGGTGCTCCATCAGTTTTCATATGATGGTTGTAAGGCTAACAGGCAGGCCTATAGTTTCCGATTACCAATCTGTTCCCTTCCTTGAACATTGGAACCTCTGTAGCCCTTTTCCAGTCTTCGGTTTTTTGTGTGTTATTAATTAATACATTAAACAGCACCCCCAAGTATCGCCCAATGGCTGTACCTCCCAGTTTTAGCACATCTCCGCAAATATTGTCTGGGTCTTTCGATATATTTCTACGTAGCTTTTTAATTCTTGCTAAAATCAACGATTGGTTTATTCGGAAAGGTGGGCTATCAAAATCATAGTTAAGGTCCAACACATAGCTATTGAATCCATTAAACACACTACCATACCATATATTTAATTCATTAGCAATTGCCTGTTTCTCAGCAATTAATTCACCATCTCCGGACATTATCATAGACAAATCATTGGAATTTCCCTTCAGCCTTCTAACATAAATATATATTTTTTCCACCCATCACCCCCTCCCCCAAATAAGTTTTGCATGTAATTATCGTGAGCAGCCTTCTTTTTTGAGGACTAGCTCTTTCGATAATAATTTAAACTTTATCATATGCTCGTAACTATCGTGTCGTTTGTTATATGCTTTCCTTAATTTCCTTTTGAGTCCCCTGATTTCCCTTGTGTAATATTCCGGATCCGAGTTTTGCTTCAGTAATTTAAACGGCACAAATTTCTGAATAGCACGATCCAAGATATTTAGAAAATTTTCCCACAATATTTCTATATGACACCTCTCCGACGCCCATCTTACAAATGACTCATTCATTTAATCCTGAAATTTGCTTTGATTTGCTCTGCTGTACTGAAATATTTTAACTGTTTCGACGAAGTCAAGTATTGGAGTGTCACTGTGTCTAATATTTAGTTCAACACCGAAGTGGTCACTAATTCCAGGAACTTTCATACAACTAATATACAGCGCTACAGGTCGTACTAAATAAACGTCTGAAGTATTATTCCCTGTCGTGGGGAAATCAACCACCTGGAAGAAACTCCCCTCCCTAACTTGTTGCAAGTTGAGCTTGGCTACAGCTTTCTGAATCACTGGACCAGTTCACACTTGGAAGATTTAAATCCCCGGCAATTATAACAATCTTTTCCATAGATTTACCCGTACAGGTGATGTCATCAAGACCATCCACTAGCGTATGTTGTTACCAAATTTGGTAGAGCTCGGATGATTAGTTTAGTCGTTATTTGATTTTACGTTTTGAACGTTTGAGTGGCCGCCATTAAGTTTTGGTAAAGATGGCGGCAATATAAAACATGAGTGGTGCCCTTTGCTAGTGCTACTTCTGTACCAAATTTCGTTCAATTTGTTTTCACCGTGTTTGAATTGATAGAGGGGGGGGGGGTACAGACTTACCAAATCACACACTCACACACAGACAGGCACACAATTATTGTTTGGCCCTGTGTAAATCTCATAAGTCTACTTTCATGTTTTGCAAAAATCAAAAGTAGGCTAATATTGGAATGCAGCTGAAATAAATCAGAAACCTCTATGGACATCAAATTGGCAGGTGATAAGCTAAAGGAAGTAGGAGACTTCTGTTACTTAGGAAGCAAAATAACCAGTGATGGATGAAGCAAACAGGATATAAAACGTAGGTTGGCTCAGGCAAGGAAAACATTTCTACAAGAAAGGAATCAGTTGACATCGAATACAGATTTAGGTATTAGGAAATCGGTTTTGAAAGCCTTTGTCTGGAGCGTGGCACTCTGTGGAAGTGAAACGTGAACTATTGGAGCAGCAGAAAAGAGGAGAATTGGAGAGTTTGAAATGTGGTGTTACAGGAGAATGATAAAGATCAGATGGGTAGATAGGGTTCCAAATGAAGAGGTATCAAGACAAGTGAGAGAGGAGAGATGTTTCTGGCGACTGCTAATGAATAGAAGAGATAGGCTGGTAGGACACATACTAAGAAGGAAGGGTTGAGGACAAGAACTGTAGGGGTAGACCATGGTTAGAATATGTTAGACGGATTGCCTCGGATATAGGGTGTGGTCGCTATGTAGAGATGAAACGATTAGCTCAGGACAGAGAGGCATGTAGGGCTGCATCAAACCATTCAAAATACTGAAGACTCAAACAACAACAGTCAGGTCTCTTAGCCTTAGAGGGTGTAGCATCTGCAGTCAGTGCATACATTAGTTAATAATTAAAGCAAATATGCCGAAACATTTCACGTGTTCATTTTTTTAATTCTATCATAAGCCTTAAGATATGAAATTCGTTTGAGAGGGGGTTAGAGATAAAAGCCTTGCACCCGGGGGCTCCGGGTTCGATTCCGAGCTCCGGAAGGGATTTAAGAAACTGACGTGAGGGTTGAAACGGGTTGTACTCAGGCTCGTGAAGACAATTGAGTAGCTGTCTTACAGTGAGGCAGCCTCCCCCTCACGGAGACGAAGATTAACGGCCGAGGTGACCCAACGCGCTGACCAAGCGTCACCCCATAATCTGCAGGCCAAATGGCTGGGCAACGGTCGCTTGGTAGGCCTAAGCTGGGAGCACACTGCATCCATTCCGTTACGTTCAGTTGACCTTGGGTGACTTGCTGAAAATGCAACCTAATGTCCAGCCGTACACTGCATCCGTTCTGCACCCATCAGCCCATTCCCCCACCATCCATTCAGTCTAGCTTGCTCTCATAAGCAAAGTTGATGGAAGGCTGATTGCGATTGTACTGTTTAGTGCAATGATTGCGATCAATGAGGAACTGCTGATTGAAGTTGAAAAAACGCATCCTATTCTTTAGGATATGGGTGATAAAAAATCACGATCTGACAAGGACAAGGAATGTATGGAAGATGGTCGTACAGTGTTATTTCCTTTACTTTATATTTTGTTGTTGCTTATTTTAGGGGCTGCGAAATCGCGGTCATATAGCCCCATGTATTTTTGGATGTTGATGGAATTTGTGTGATAACCTGTTTTATTGTGATGGCTGTACTAGTGTGTGTATTTGTAAATTTGGGATAGGATTGGGAAGGAGGCGGCCGTGGCCTTGTGTTAGGGACCATCTCAGCATTTGCCTGGAATAGAAGTGCGGAAAACCTTTTCGAGGATGGCTGAAGTGGGAATCGAACCCTCCACGGTTTTGCCACACGTGGCTTAATGTACCCCGTACCAGCCCTCACACCGGGAATCGAACCTGGACTTCCGACATCCAAGAACGCTAGTCGTTACACCACGAGGAGGGCTATTTTACTTTAATTACTTTCATAAAAGGGCAAATGCGAGTTTCTAAGGTTGCATACTATTGTGATAAATAGTAATAATGATAAATAAATATTACGGATGACAACAGCTCTTATTAACTTAGAGAAACAACTTATAAACGCATTAATCCTATCCTCAACTGACAAATACACGCTCTAGTACAGCCATTACTATAACACAGTTTATCACACAAATTTACACAAACATACACCCAAATACACGCGGCTATATGACCACGGTGTCGCAACCAGTGAAATTAGCAACAGCAACATAACACAAAGTTATAACCATACATTTCGTATTCATTTATGAGAATCTATCGACATAAGCTATGATGTATGCCTGAGATATCAATTAAGGAAGCTTGTAGTTTAACGTGACCGTTAATCTCGAGATCATGAGCCACGGGACCTCCTTTTTACGTGGAATCCGAACCACAGGACATGGCATTTCACTTCGAAAATCTCACATGCATTGACCGGGAATCGAACCCGGACCGCCTTGGTGAAAGGCCAACAGCTAGACCGCTGAGCCACCACGCCCTCCGAGATATCAATTAGAAAGTCTGGAAAGAGAAGGTAATATTCACCGCGATGTTCCCTTCTTGAAATTATGTCAAGAGTCCAAAACATTTTTTCTCGGCTACTTCACAGACAAAAGCTATAGCTATAATTTCCCCCTCGTCATCGGAAGAATATGAACTCGATATTACTATTCTCACAGTGGTGTTCGATGACTGGATTGACGGAGACTGAGGCAATGTGCGGCTGGCGAACTGATGCGAACGGATACGTGAGAAACGGATCCGAAGCAAACTGAACGGAACGGAGGCAGTGTGCTCCTTGCATTTAAGCCCTTCATGGGTTTTAGTGCCACGATTTTGTTTGTTTGTTAGGAGTAAAAGATTTTTCGCCAACCTCTGGATCCATCATACCCTCAACAGCACTAGTGCTGAAAGTGTACATTTACTTGTTTGAAAGACACTACGTGTTCAACAACCCAAGAGTTTCAGGTGCATGCAAGCAATAAATCAAACCTTTACATTCTGAGCTGTCATTTGCATGTACCTCTCTCCTTCTCACTCCCAATAAATATTGATGGATGGGAAATAGAGAGGTGTTCGGAAATAAACACTGTCTCAACGGAGAGGAATTTATTTTGTATTCATCACTGCATCACTGGAATATTATCACGAAATTCTCTATGCATGTCGATCAGTGGCGTAGTGGCCTATGCCAGCCATGAGCCCCTTCCTCTATAGCAGGGCTACGTGATGCACATTGCACGTGCTTAGTACCTGCCCGCTCGCCTGTACCGTGAACTATATGTTCCTACGAGACGCCACACAACGTAAACAAACTGTGTTATTGTAGTTGAAAGAACACTGTAAGCGTACAATAGGAGTGCTTGTTGTTCATAAATTATACGACTATGTTATTAAGAAAATCGGTACATAAAGAATAAGTAACAATATTTGAAATTTATCTTGGATTGTTATGCTCCATCGGCAGTACTTCTATTTCTTTGTTTATACCGCTTGAATTCGCATTTCCTTCTTCATTGTGATATTCAGTGTTTAAATCACAGAATATCATCCATCCATCCATTCATTCCTTTACTTGAGACTGTTCTGCCTTTCAGCGTCCAATCTAGCTGCAAGTCTCTGTTTGCGACATTGTGGTCATGTAGTCTCGTGAACTTGGGTGTGTGTGGTAACTGTCTGATAAGTTATATTATTGTGATGGTCGTGGTAGTGCAAGCATTTTCTGTCGAGGCTGGAATTTGGCCATGGCCTTGATTTTTGTACCTTCCCAACGTTTGCCTGGAGTAGAATTAGGATACCACGGAAAATCACTTCCAGGATGGCTGAGGTATGAATAAAGAGCATCTTTTCTCACTTCTTCCTCACAAGGATGGTGAAACCCTCAGACCAGAGTTGAATTTCTTGGCATTGATCACGAACCACTGGCGTTACAGTCAAGCATGCTTAGTGAATGTGTCACGTGGTGGACCGGAGTCTTGGTGGCACTGCACATGTGTAATTTAAATCTTTATTGGCCACACTGATTAGCAACGGAAACACACGACTCACAACAATTTATGTTTCAGTGAAAATTACATTGGATACCAATATTTCATAATGATAGTAGCTGGTGTTGCTCCATTTAGTGGTTGGAAATACTTTTAAACATCAGCGTCGTGTGTGTGAAATTTGTCTTATAGCTTGTGCAATTGTAGTGTCTGAACTGTGCTGTAATGGGGACTAGAATTGGGAAGGAAGCGGCCATTACCTCGAATTACGTACCATTCGGACTGTTGCCTGAAATATTAGCGGGAAACTACGTCAAACTATATCTGTGATGGATGAAGTAGGATTTGAATCCACCTAGCTTCCCATTTGTCCTCACGAGGCTGAATGTACCCCGCTCCCAATCTCAACTTGGCAGTGTTGGGAATCAAACCCGGGTACAATGAGCGGAAAGCTATAATGCATACCACTATATCAGTGACCAGGAATGTGGGATAAATATAGTGATGTTATGCAATAACACACCGGATGGATGTTATGCCAGTTTCTATTAGTCAGAAATGAAGGTGGATGGTGTTGTTATTGTTGCTAAATCATTTTGGGAGCTATGGTAATCCTGGTCATCCAAACTTGAATGAGTATTGAATTCATCTGATAACCTGTGTTTCTGTGCAACTGTAATTATTAGGATTTAGAGTGGGGTTAATTGCTGCGGGAATTTAAATATGATTGTTGATGTTGTTGTCAATTCATTTTAGTGGCTTGGGAAGCCTTTGTGTATTTTTAATTTGTTTAATAGCCTGTGACTGGGAGTAGTGGAAGACAGAGACATCGGTACTAGACGGGATGGAGTTGTCGGTTCCATGCCCGGGTTTCGGCCGTCTTTGCTCCCTGGAATCACCCGGGTACTCATTTCTAGTGTAAGCTGAGTGAACCCCAGGGCTATTTGCGTTTACGAACGTGGTAATCTTGCTTCTAAAATCCACAACCTGGGTGGGGATCGAACCCACTCCCTTTCAGTTAGAAGCTCAGCACATCTACCAACTGTGCCACGCAGGCCCCTGGTGACTGTACTAGTGTGTGTAAATGACATTGTTAGGTCGGGAAAGGGGTGTGCGATCTGGGATTTGCAATAAGGTACTATCTTGGCATTTTCCTGGAGGGAGATCGGAAAGAACTAGGGAAAACAATCCTCACAATAGCTGCTGTCAGCGCCGGGATACGAACCTCTGATCTCTGGACTTGCTGCAGCCGTGGTGAGTGACAACACGCACGGCTACGCCACGGGGTTTCAAATAAGATACAATGCCGGTATTTTCCTGAACGGACGATGGAAAAATGGCTGCATTTCTTTCCTTACGCCAACATAACCAGCGGACTGAATAAAAGTTGAATTAAGGTAAAATAAAACTGACAATGGTTTGCAATAAGGTGTCCATGACCTATTAGAAGACACTGTCCGCGCATTTGCTAGGAGTTGTAAATGGGCATTTATTATATTTAAGGACGGTCGACAAGTTACTCGTCTCGATATTGCTGCTTCCCGGCGCTTGTCACGTTAACACGCGTAGCTGAACCGGTCAGTAAAATCACACCAGAAATATCCCAATAATGCATAGTTCCTTTCATTCCATTGGTGCATCATTAGGCCTACTTGAAATGGATAGGTCTGGCTGCCTATTGCTAATTTTCCTGGCAGAAGATCTTGCTGTGTCTTGCCGTGTTTTTTGATTACATTCGAACACTGGTTGAACTTCTTAACGCTGTGGGGTTACATAAGCTTCTCCACGAGTTCCCTCTTTTCTCACTTTGGAGTAACAATATTTCAACATCATGAACTTGACTCCCTGAAGCTGTAATGAGGGAGAAAGACAGAGACAAGAAACTTTCTACAACTAAAGTAGATAAAAATCCCCGAGGGGGCAGCCAGAAAGAATTCGCACAAGTTAGTTTTCTTTGGGTATTCAATCGAAAACCTCATGAAGTGGAAGAGCAACGTAGGCCCATCTTTTCCGCCATTATTCGATCTTAAGCATGCTGTTGATTCATTTAGAGGCTTGTGACAGCCCCGTGTATTTGGGCATACGTAAGGCTTCAATCACACTGGAGGCACGCTTGCGCAAGTAATTTGGTGGCGCGCGCGTGCGCAAGCGTGCACATATAAACACAATCAGTAGGGGAGCGACAGAAACAAGTGGTGACGTGTCCATCGTCGCTCACACTGCCCGCCACAAGCAAGTGTACGCTTGCGCAAGCTTGCTCCGACTCAACTTCGAAACAAAAATATTTGTTTCGTAGTTGCAAGCGTGCATGATCACAGTTGATGTCGGACCATCGAGGCAGTGACAGTCTAGTGTTGATTTCATGTAATAAAGTTTTTGATCAAGCGTATTAAAAACGAGTGTTTTATTTTCCAAACCTGATAGGCTATCCAGGTTATTTTCATAAACTATTCATTGAAAATATATTCAATCGGCACTTCAATCGGTTATAATTAATGTTGTTGTTGAGTCTTCAGTCTGGTTTGATGCAGCTGTCCATGCCTCCCTGTCCTGAGTTAATCGTTTCATCTCTACATAGCTACCACACCCTACATCCGTGGCAATCTGTTTAACATATTCTAACCTTGGTCTACCTCTACAGTTCTTGTCCTCGACCCTTCCTTCCATAACTAAGCTTGCTATTCCTGGGTGTCTTAGTATGTGTCCTACCAACCAATCTCTAATCTTCATTAGCAGTCGCCAGAAACATCTCTCCTCCCCACTCGTCTTAATACTTCTTCGTTTGTAACCCTATCTACCCATCTGATCTTCATCATTCTCCTGTAACACCACATTTCAAACGCTTCAATTCTCCTCTTTTCTGCTGCACCAATAGTCCAAGTTTTACTTCCATAGAGTGCCACGCTCCAACTTATCAGTCTGTCTAAGCAAATCGTTGAATATTCGTGCATACTCTCCATCTTCTTCTCTGTCCAAAAAATACTCATTCACCCACTCTTCCCTGATTTCCTGCTCATCCAAAAATAAAAACTTTAAAACACCATTTTCCAAAACAATGTCCTCATCGTCTGACATCTCCATTTCGACTGACCTGTTTATAATAATTAACTTGCACCTGCTTGCATTTAGAGTGAGCACATTGCTGTTCGCGCCAGCTTGCGCGCGCCACCAAATTACATGCGCAAGCGTTCCACCAATGTGATTGAAGCCAAAGGTATATTTGAAATCGAGACTGATTAAGAAGGAGGTGGCCGTGGCCTTACGATTTCATCAACAGTACTTCTTAGTGATGATAATAATGTTATGGGTTTACATTCCTTTGAACTTCTGTTGCTATAGAGACGCCGGGCTGCCAGGTTTTTGCCCTTACGGGGATTTTTAATGCGCCAGCAAATATACTGATACGATCACGTCAGATATTTTAACTCTCTGCTTGGCATCATGATGGCTTGTACTATATGAATGCAACATGACCTAATAGCAGAAAATCCAAATTTGTTATTAATAATAGACCAATAATTGTTACTCCTGTTCCAAACGGTTGGAAACTGACCCATATCGCTGCATCCTAGGATCAAATCTCATTCACTACCCATGAATTTCATTTCAGGCAATGTTGAGGTACGGAAGGTTTCCTCCAGGATCTCTTCTTGGTCTATCTCAACTACAGTAATTTTCCCTACACGCCAAAATCTCAACACTCTGTAGGAGTGCGTAGCATATGGCATACAAAGGGTGCAGTCATTAGCTCAGAACCTAAGTTTGTAAGTTCATGGGGAGTATTATCTATGAAGCGGACTGTAGCAAGATAACAGCGCTTCGAAAATATTTGTAACTGAGAACTTTTGAACAGTTAAAATCTATAGCGGCTACCACCACACTGGTTTTCAAACTAAGCACCATATATTTCTATCTGACCTGGTGTGTTTGACTGAAAACTTAAAATTTGTATAATAATAATAATTATAGACGAATTCACTGATTCTGATTAAGTTGTGCGAGAATTGTACTGACGCCATCGAATCCTACCTAGCATTCTTAAATCTGCAGTACAATAAAATCATGAGTACACAAGGAAACAAGAGTATCGACTAGATTTAGATTTTGTTGTTAAATCATTTGAGGACCTTGAGATGTCTTGTCCAACTGTACCGTGGACTTGGGTGTGTGTTCAATTTGTGTGATAACTCGTGTTTCTGTATTGCCTGTAGTAGTATAGTTGTATTTATTAGGGTTAGGTATGCGGTAGGTGCCCCAAGAGATGCTTGCAGAGATTGTAGGTAATCCTCGGGGAAACCAAACTCACTATAGCCATAGTCAGCACTAGGAATCAAACATCCGATCTCCGGACTTCCTGCAGCCCCACCTCACAGTCATGCTGATTGATTTAACACTAACGGCTAAAGAAGGTATATTCATATTTTATTCGTACACTGTCCTAAGAAAAATATTTAATTTGGTACTGTACCCTCATTCTCATGAGCAGAATACCTTTTATTCTAGTGCAACATGTAACTTAGTTGGAAACCCGGAGGGCGATTCATAAACAGATGTTTCACGGCCCAGGGATACTTGAGGTTGGTTACGCCGAGCAAGCCTGAGCGCATGCGTTGGCAGAGCTGACGGCACGGCTGGATGGTCAATGGCATTGATTATATCGACCGCCGACAAGAGATTAATTATGCCTATAAAATGGGAATATAAGCTTTATGTTTTGAAGCGTTATGACATGTTCGTCATAATAGCAGGTAACGGATTATTAAGTACTCTCATGTAATTGAAACCACAGGAACATGGAAAACATGATAACTGTGCATCAAGGTTGTAAATTGTAAGTCCAGGTAGAGCAGTGATCGAGGCAGCTGTGGCTCGTAAAAGTGTCTGCTGGGGAGTGAAAGCAGAACGCAGTTTGTCGCTCTGAGAGCCACATCCAGATTTGGACCGGTGATAATACTATTATATCACGCGAGTCGTGAGTGAAAAGTCCGTTTCATATAATATGTACAATCCCTGTACGTTTTGAAGAATCCAGTGACGAACGGGGCTTCAGTTATTTTAAGCATAAACTATTACGGACGAATGAGCAGTACAGTATGTCAGAACTGATGGCTGTTCTTGATAAGCAAGTAATGTGCTGTTTTCATGGACACAATACTTGGCTATTACAAGCTTAAAGACTAAATCCAAATGCAAGCACAGTTCGCCGTGTCGGAACTTGAAACTGTAAGCACATATTTTGTGGCCAGTTGAGACAGTGAATGCTAACATTCGTGAAGTGACTTATCATACAATTGCATGGACATTGTAACTGTATTAATATTTACAGACATTGAAATCTGCTCTTATGACATTTCGACCACGTTTATTAGCCGGATGTCGGGAGGAAGGATTATAATGTGTTATATTAATTTAACCATGGCTGGTTAAACGCAGGAAACATGAGTGTCACTGTTCGGGCAGAGTTACGAACATTCTCGCTGCAACCGGCTTAGCTTCACGCGTTTTGAGTGTCTGCCAGCACAGCTGTTCGATGCTAAATGCGTTGTGTTACGCAATGACACACTACCGCGGGACTCTTGAACTTTCAACTCAAGCCGAAGTGGAGATCGTTTCGCTACGATTAGACGGACAATCACCTGTGATGAAAAGAACATTCTGTGAAGTGGTAGCTGACAGTTCAACCAGGATGGGAGATATCCTGAGGACCAGCTTGAGCCAGAGGAGAGATGTCTGGTGTTCCGGAGTTCGGTTCTCATTATCCTGGAGGATCTATACCATTGCCATATGTAAGGAAGGAATAGTTAAGAAGGGCATGTCATTGTTCTTCTGTGAGCTCCAAGAATCATCAAAGGTACAGAAAAAGTCCCATTAATCGTCGTAAAGTATTAGCATTCTAAAGTTGTCATGTTGTCACATTTTATAGGGTTTTTAGTAGCATGTCTAAGAGTAGAGTTTAGGCTTGATAATCTTGTCAAGACTGATTCTATTCTAGACAGGGTTTTGATCCTAGTAAAGGATGCACCTATTTTTATTAAATGCATTGTTGTTTGAAATTCTAGTAATTGTGAATTCAAGTTATTTAATTGGGAATTTATTTAATGTAGAGAAGAGGTTCCAGTAGGTCAAGATTCTTCATTCCACTTGTTTTGATAGTGAATGAACACTCGTAATATGTCTATTTAAGACATTATTCAATTTTGGTAGACTCAAATTTGAGCTACAATTATGGTTCAACTCCAAGAACTGTTATACACTCGAAACTTTGATTTCAACATTCAGATTGATTATTAAATTTTGTTGAAAGCTTGTTAAAGCTATTGTGAGTGGAGAAGGTGGATTCTTTTGCTTTTGTTAGGAATTTATATTCTGTTCTTTTGGCAGATAGTCGCCTATAGTGTTTCTAACCGATCAATTCGAGTGATAATTGTCATGATTACCCAGACCGGTGCTGTAGGACACTATTCGTCGTTCTTGAATCCATTTGAGTAGATTTATTCCGACATTTGGCTCCATCCAATTTATTTCTTCAGTGACATTTTGAGATTTTGAAACTTGAATCCCAGATTAGATTTATGTGGAGGCAGATCCATCGCCAGATTTGTGATTATAATTAAACCTATTAAAAGCAACGTATTTTGGTCACTATGAATAATGCAAGATTAAATGGAAGAAAGATTAATATTGATAATTAAAATGTAACGAAATCTGTATAATTCTAGCAACACTATTCTTAATGTGAATTTGAGTTTTTAATTAAGCCTAGTTATGGAATTCTTCGTTCACCAAGAAAGGTGATTATTTAAGGCATTGATTTAAAGTAATGCAATGTTTAATGGTTATATGAATGCTCAGTGCAGCATAATATGTGATAATGAGGCCGTATTGAGGCTACTGTCGTTATTTGTCGAAAGGATATTGAGGGAAATATTCCGTCTTGTGAAATGAATTACAATCCACTCAGATGGATTTTTGAAACCAAGTGTAATTATTACCTAGGGCATTGAAATTTCAGAATATTCCATGTGAATATTTTGTTGTGAAGAATCATGCTTTTCATGCATGGATAATTAAATCTACTTTGCAGGATTTCACATCCTGGAATCATTGCGATGCCTATCAGGTTTTATAATCATCCCCATTCTTGATTTGGTGATGATAGTTTATTATAGGTGTCTGATAATAGAAAATCGACTTAGCTTAATTGCTTGGTCAGATTATATTGATAAAATACAATACTATAAGAAACCACAAATCGAATAGGACACTTATGGAAAGTGTCAGTTCTGAAACTTGCAAGTAACACTCAGAAAAGTGTTGCACCATAAATGTAAATATGTATTATAATTTTGTTTTTCTTTAAGGGTATAAATTTTTGTACAGTCAATTCAGTCCTATAAATGTGGAATTTCCAAAACCTGTTTCATCGGGTTTTCAACATTGCTGTTGGATCATAAAAGATTGTTCATGTTTAAATCATGGTGAAATGCAGTCATTTACAGTGGTGACTGGGGACTGGCATTTATACTCAATTATAGTTAATACTTCATTTTGAAGCTAGGCACTTCGCCTTTGTCTTAAATATAGTGACTTCCACTATATTCTTCGTTTTCTTGAATAAATCATTTTAGTTCATTTTAAATCTTCGCAGGGTGATGTTTCATAGAAATGATACGAGAACACGTTAAGAAGGCCAGTGGTGGGTATTTCGGTTTTTTTCACACCAGAGGTTACGTCTTTTCGTAATTCTCGTGCTTTTTGAGCTGCTTTTATGTCGTTTACCACGGTTTTTCTTAACGTAGTCTCAGTTAGGAATTCCTGTATCCCATTATCCTCGTCACTTGTTGGTAGAATCTGGGGGTTTTCTAGCCGGGGGCTTCAGGTTCTACGATCCAGTTACCATCGAGGGATTCCAACAAGCTGATGGTAGGTATTTTTCGGGTGCAGTACCTTGGAAGTTAGAATTTGTTCATGGGTATATTTGAGTCCATGATTATAGAAATGACATTGGTTTGACTAATAGCTCTAGTTTTGAATCGTTTGAATCCAATAATGACAGGCCATATTCAAATATTTTCATTTTATACGGCGTTTTATAATACTTTTGTAATGCCTGGTGCTTTGTATTTGCGTTGCACAACCATGCTTTGTGTAAACATTGTTTGAAGGCCTGTTGAAATGATTCTCGTCATGCAGATTAAGCAGGTGTTATGTCGGGTGTTTACCTCATGAAAACGCGATTTAAAACATCTCGATATATTTTGCTTCATTTGTGGCAAGTGCAATCAAAGGGCAATCGGAGAGTTTATAAAGATAACAGTGTTGTTATTTTGTTGAATATGGGCTCCCATATTGCCTGCAGAACCCGTACAAAACATTTGGGATTATAGGCAAAGGAATACTTGTCTGAAATGTTCAGTGCCGCTTATTTGGAGGGAAACCAAAATCAATTATTGTACCCATGTGAGTAATTTCCATGGAAAACATGCTTCTGCCTCCAGCTAGCATCAGTTCTCAGGCGTGTACCGTCCACCCACTGAGCAGTTGCATATTTTTGATCTGAGACTAAAAGGTATCAACTCTACAATGATAAAGCACAACTCTATTCTAAAGACTTTAATTCAGTTCTAAATCATGGCTTCAAACACATAAAAACACAATCCCAACAAATATCATACAAAACAAAGCAAAATTACTCCTACAATCCACTAATTATTCACATTTTATCCTTTCAAATCCAGATGATTATTCATACATTTACCCTGAGATTAACATCAACATTCATCTCAAGTGCTCTGATGCACATGTAATTTACACAAAAACTGTACTTGCATTCTTATGTCACCTGTTGTGACCTCTTTCATTTCACAAGCTTAATTGTTTACTCTCAACATCTTAATTTACATTATGTGTGCCTTTCTGTTTTGTTTCTCTCTTCCCACCAAAATTAGCCAATTTATGGGTTACACAAATTTACTTGCAACTCCACAATTCTATGTAATTATACCCGATCTGGAGTACTACAGTCCCCTCTTCTACAGTTCCTCTGTATGCCGTTGTGATTTCAATTTCAAAATTTCCTTTCCCGCTGTGTCGGATGGTATTATTACGCTACCCTTGCGTGGGCATAGCCTATGGCATCAAGTGCCGATCGTCATAACTAAGTGACAGTGTCAGTATCAGTATAAAATGCAACTTCCAACAATTCGTAAGTTTGCTAAATATTAAATCATCAGGCTGATCTTTAATTATCAATGTGTTTCAAACCACACAAATACATTATACAATACAACAATGACTCTTTTCTTTACAAGCAGGGTTTCAAAGTCTGTCCCTTCTCAAATGTCAACCTTCAAGGGTCGTTTAACGTCTCCCCTGGGTTCTTCCTGCATAATAGGCTGAGGCGGGCGGTAACGAAACACTCGTTCCGTCCTCTACTAGCTCCGTCTCACTCTCCCTTCTCTCCCTTTACCTCCAAGCAGTAACTTGTAACTTTAAATACAATAGTGTAGTCTCAATGACCCACATATCCCATATGATTTAAACTGAATGGTATGCAATTTAGGTTATGGGCGAGTTTAAACATTTATTCCTAACCTTAGGATATTAATAACTGGCCTCAATAGGTCCATTTCATTATATGAAGGAACGAGATTCATCAAACACTGGTCGAACTGGCTAGCCGGTATCTTATTAAATGCTACGGTCAAGCACATGCAGCCGCCAATTAGATTCGCTTCCCATGAGCTGAATCATTTCAATAACTAGTTCTCGGTCGATCAGGTATCATGCAGAGGTTTCCATTGTTGTCCTCCCATACACCACAGGATTCGAACCCGGAACATTCCATATCCATCCTCAGAGTTAGGGTACATCACTAAATACACTTTGGCAAATAATAAATATCCCGGTACGCCCTAGGCTATACGAGATTTCACACGTCGATAGACTACCTGGCTCCCTGACCATTATGCTATGATCTCGTCCTTTAATTAGTAAGATAAATCTATCAATTACTCTACAAGTTATTCACAAGCTGCAAATTCAATTCACTATTAAACTCTTCCATCCCCTAGATTCTTGCATATCTTATTCCCATTATCACAATATATTCTGATATTAACTTGCTTTTCTTAGCCCTTCATGTATAATATTACTGCTTGGATAGATAAATATTCCAATGAGCATATATATTTTTCTGCTTACAACCATTTTTCCCTGATTTGTATTCCTTTATTCCTTTTTATTATTATTATTATTATTATTATAACTGACATGAATTACCATAACCCGACACAACGTAACCATTTTAATAACCGAACATCCGTGTCCGTTACGTTAAGTTTTTATATAACTGACTTGCCATTTTACAATAGTGGTAACGATTTATCCACTCAATGATGTACAAAACACCTCAACTTTACTAAAATCAACACAACAATACTAATTTGAGGCTCTACCTCCTAAAATTGACTCTTATTGGCATATTTTATAATTTTGAAATCACCCAACACACAGTGGACTACAACTGCTATAAAATCATGGTTTTTGGGTAGTTACATCGGCTAGTCCGGTGGCTCCAACCACTCATTTCTTCCAGTAATGCCTGCCATTTGCATAATTAGCAAGGCATTCTTACACTGATAACACACATTTTATATAACTTTGGCCTCACAAGACACACGGCATTTTTCCTTTCCATATTGAAGCTATTGCTTCCTTATACACTCAACACTTTATAGCACTTGTTACAATATTAATTTTAAAGATATTTAACAAATCATCACTACACTCACACGTCACTATTTACATTTCTTACTGGTTGAATTTTCCTGGCACGATATCAGAAATGCAGACGTTGAAGCTCCTCCTTGCTGCTACCCGCATCCTGATTGAAAGTCTCGATTATCTGCCTACGGATTCCTATCGATTCACCCAACTGTCTATCAATCTCTATCCTTCGATGAACTTCCTGCTATCGCATAAATATGCTTGCGTATCGTCCTGAGCGTTACTTATATTGGTATTCTTATGAAATTTCACCCATCGCATACTAAAGTTTATCTCTGCGCAGTCCGGCATACTAAGATATGTATAACGAAAAGTTTACATACTGCGCTCAACCATTTTACATTGCACTGGTACAAATTATCACTCTCAATTGTCCTAGCTTTGTATATTACACGGTACCTTTCCTACGTGCACAAAAACAATCGCTCGTAATGCCGACTATACAAATATGGTGCGACTGTCCTTAATAAATGGTATTAATAACTGTTTTACTGCGCGGCTCTTCATGTCGAAGTCCGAGCATCCCTTCTCGGCTTCGGTAACGCGCACTTCGCATTAAACTGCGGTTAAACTGATTACATTACTCGTTATTACTTCTTGACTTAATGCATGCTTATATGTTGCTGCACTTAGAATGTTAAAGTCCGCGCCTTTCTTCTCTGGGCTAGAGTGACGTGCTCTCCGCTCTCAAGTATGGTTCGACTGACCCCTCTTACTCCATCTGTCTCCACTAACTAATTGCCTCTGTCCTGGGTCCACTCCCTTATATCCGTTTGAAGAGGAAAAGTAGACCGAGGATTCCTCTGCAGCGTCAAATTCTCTCACAGCATGATTCTGGTCTTGAAATAACGTTTATATTGTTCCTTTTCCCTCGCTGGTCACATAACTGTATGCGTGCTCGAGGATCGATCGGCCAATTCATTAATATTAATTGCCTTTGCCATGGCGTGGGCACGCCGCGTCACCTAAAAACCCCGGTGACCTAGTCAGATCTCGCCGCTAACACCAAATATACTGTGTCACTGCGCGTTCCATCAAATCTTCATCGATTTCAGTGTTTAATGGCTTGATAATTAGCCTCCCGGCTAAACATTCACAGAGATGAAAACCTCATGTCACTGCGTTGTTCCAATCACGAGTAATCATTAAATTACGCTGGTATCTTCCCACTCCACCAGCCTCTCCATTCTGAAACGGGGAATAACTTGGCAATTATTTTTCCTCCTGACCTGCTCCAGACGACTTAAGTAGGTCACAAAGAGTGACAAGGCTCCAAGAATCTCCTCCCCCTTTTCTAGGGTCATTAGACAAACGTCAAGCGCTCCAACTTCTGTGCTCAAGTCCAGAATAGTATGCTCCATACAGCCCATTAATGCCATATCCTACTAATATTCCCTGCATTATATTAATAAATAATGTCAGCATTAGTTCATATCACAACAGTGATTTAATATGTATATTCTCTAGGGGTTTTTATAACTTAAACTCCCTCAGAAGATCTCGTGTTCGTTCCTAGCTGGAACCTTCATTCTGAGCTCAACTATCTCTGAGATCCACGTTCGACACCAGTCAGCCTAACCCCGTTGGGTTCATATTCCCCTTGCAAAACCTATAGAAGTCAATTGCAAGTGACCTTCTGTAAGTCACCGGCTGACTGTCTCAACCGTCTGTGTTTACTCTAGGCGGTCCTTCACCTCGTCTGCCTGCGGATGAGTCTGTCTGCTTCCCCCTTCCACTCTGAGCTCAGCCTTTAGACATGCATTCTCTCGACGGAGGGTTTCATTCAATGCTTCAACCTCCCTAGCGGCCTCGACCATGTCTTTGTAAAGCAGTTGCAGACACTGGCATTCTGGCTGTCCGCTCCCTTCACTGGGCAAGCTGCTCGTTTCTCGTTCCGTCTCGCTGCGCGAACCTTCAAGCCTGACTGCCTGGCCGACTTTGCTGTCCACGTCCACTTGGGTGTGTGCTGCTATTACTTCATCTTGTTCATCAAATTCCTCTGCAAAGATGCAGGAATGACAATTCTTTGACGGGTATGTTCCACATCATCCCACTTGTATAGCATCTGATTGTACCATACATAGTCTGTTGATAATGCCTCTGCCTCTCTGTATATCGCAGTTCCCCTTGCTAAGCGTCCCTCGAAGTAATCAATCATCATTTTCAACCACGGATCTTCACGTTGTAGGTTGGTAAGATTCTTCAAGTCATCCAAGGTCTTCTGATCTCGATTTTCAATCTGGACAGCTAGAGTTTCCTCTTCTCTTGGATATCGGCTTAATATGTCCGGTATTACGTTCTCTTTCCCTGGACAGTATTCTATTTCCACATTGAACTGTTGAATATACAGGGACCATCTTGTCAACCTCTGGCTAGACAAATCCGTCTTTAACAAAAATGTTAAAGCTTTATGGTCTGTTCTAAGTACGATTTGAAAGCCATAGATGAGTTTGCGCCAGTACTGCAATGCGTACAGAATTGCGAGCAACTCTATCTCTGTGTTCGTGTAATTTTTCTCATGGGCCTTCAACCTCCTACTTATAAATGCAATAAAAACTTTATTCTCGGGCTTATCAACATTTTCTTGGAACAGCATCGCTCCTATCCCAACAAGTGATGCATCCGTCTGTATTATGAACTTCTGGGTATACTCAGGGTATCCCAGCTTCACATATTCCAAAAGCATTTGCTTTGACCTCACGAATGCTTCTTGACATTGCTCCATCCAATTCCACCTGCCGCCTTTCTTCAATAGATCCTGCAGGGGTGCCACAGTCGTAGTATAGTTTGGGCAGTGGTTAGAAAAAAATCCAATTACTCCCAAATACTGTCGGACGTGCTTTACTTTCGTGGGTCGAGGAAAATTTCGAATTACCTCTAATTTCTCCGGGTTTGGCTTAACTCCATTTTCATCAATAACGTGCCCTAGGAATTTAACTTCCCTCTGACAGAAGTGCGATTTCTTGATATTAACCTTAAAATTAGTTTCTCGAAGGTTATCCAGCAACTTCTTCAGGTCTCTCATGTGCTCCTCCAGAGATTCTGATGTGAGTAGAATGTCGTCTACGTATCTGATGGTACTCTCTTTAACATCATCTGATAGATTGCGATCTAACGCTATTATCAACGCTGAACCAGCTGTTTTCAAACCAAAAGGTAATCTTAAAAACGTATATGTATGTTGATCAAACATAAATCCTGTCAACAGACTAGTTTTATGCTCCAATTCAAGATGGTGAAAGCTCGATGTGATATCTAAATTTGTAAATATGGTCTTCCCTTTGAATTTTCTGAGGATCTCTTTAATAGGTGGCACTTGGTCGAATTCTTGTATTACCTTCATATTTAAGTGCCTCAGATCCAGGCATACTCTGACAGTCCCGTCTGTCTTAGGTACGATTACCAATGGGCTTACATAAGGCGTAGGTGTTTTCTCAATAACACTGGCCTCCAACATCTCCTGAATTGCTTCTTTGACCTCAGCATAGTGCTTTTCGGCTATAGGGTAGGGTTTCTGCCTAAATGGTGTCCAGTCGCTAACTTGGAAAGCATACGTGAAGTTCTTTATACGACCAGGTCTCGAGTCAAAGACTTCCTTCTGTTCCAATAATAATTTCTTTAAATTTTCTTTATCTCTTGGACCAATTTTTGCTTCTTCTTGTTTTTCCGAAATATGTTCTTCCAGTTCGGGTTCCAGATCTTTCTCCATGTCTGCGGCTAGTGTTTTCAGTTGATCTTCTAACTGCTCAATAGCTAACACTTCTTCCTCAGCCACGTCTCGGTATGTATGGCATACTTGTTCATCTGTCCCTGGTTCATTCTGATTGAGTGAGACCTCTAAGTCTTCGGCTTCCTCGTTCACACGGAACATGACTCTGTCCTGTGATAGGTCTATTACCACTCTGTATTCCCTTATAAAATCTGCCCCAATAATAAGGTTAAAAGGCAATTTGTTTACTAGTAGAAAACTCTGTGAAAAAATAGAGCCTCCTATCTGTAAATCTAGGAATACCTGATACTTGCATATCATCGTTCTATCTGGAATGACACCTTTTATTTTGACACTTGAGATAGGTATTTTCAAAACATTTTCTCTCTGCGCTATCTCATTATACAATGCTTGTGTCATAAGACACACCGTTGAACCCGTGTCTAACAGACTTCTTTTCTTCAACCCTGCCACTCTTACTAATATAATGGGCAATTCTCTTTTGATCATGACCTGTGATCCACCTGTATCCTCGATTAATTCTTCTGGTTTGGCTATCCAATTAATGATCTTGACCGCCTTCCATCCATCATTCTTAAATTCTTCTAATTTTGGAGTTTTTTTCTACAGCGCCCGTCCCCTTAGAGTTTCTTCTCTCCTGTTCACTGCGCTGTAACTCCAAACTTTGGCTCCGTCTCCATATCTGTCTGGCGACGTCCTATTTTGCATAGCTTCTTGCCAGCGGACTTGTTGCTTCTGGGGTTCTTCTCCCCTTTCATTTAAGTATTGCAATGAAGCGTGATAACGTTCCTCTACCTCGTCATCAAAGTTCCGTCTTCTTTCCTGGGGTCTCCACTTCCTATTGTTGCCTTCTTGGCCATTGTTACCTCCATTATTTTTGTACGGTATACCCCTTGTATTCTGTTGATTCCAAGAATTTCGGCCTCCTCTTCCTCTACCAGCATTCCCTTTGTACTTCAGCTGCCATCTTCTGGGTTCATGTTCCCATTGACGTCCGTAGGAATCTAACGTTTCAGTGCTAGCAGCTTTGTTATTCTTCGGAGCTTGGTACTGGTCAGTCTGCGTGTTGGTCACGTGTACCTGTTCCACGGTTCGATTCTGACGCATAGTATTGGATGTCGTGAGGTCTAGTTGTCTAAGAACTGCCTCCATTTCCATAGCGGTTTTTGCACTTGCCGAAATCAGCAGCCTTTGGATTTCATAAGGAAGCTGTTTGGCGATAGCAATACATAGCTCCAGCTCGCTAGTTTTTTGGTCAAGTTCCTTGAACCGACACATTTGAGATATGAAGAATTCTGCGTACTTCGTTGGATTGTTGGTGCTGTATCTTTTCGAATACAAATCCAATCGTAAATTCTGTTGGGTCATGGGATCCCAGTATCGCTTCAAAAATGCTTCCCGGAACTCCTCAACAGTATCGAAGGTATAACGGAAACTGCGAAACCATAACGCACATTCTCCCTCCGTTAATTTTTCTATGGCTCGTAGCCTGCGCTCTTGTGGTATCCGCGCATCGTTTAAATATTCAGACACTTCTTTCAACCAATACTTCGGTGTCATATTACAATGGCTACCTGAGAATTTTCTTGGTTTCTCTTCGCTTGCTCTAATTACGTTTATAACTTGGGTGTGCATAGCATTTTCGTGCGGCGTAGAGGCTACAACCGGTGCACCTGGCGTCATATAAGTACTTTCGCCTGGGCCTGTAGCATTCCTTATTATAGGTTGGGTTTCTAAATCTGCCCACCTGGTTTTCCTCTTATCTTCCACGCTGCCTTCACTTGACTTAGGATCTTTCATTGGGGTTTCCTCCTGTGCGATTATCCTAGTCTCCATTTGATTGTGGCGCATTTCTGCTCTTTCCAATCGAGTAATTACCTCCTTTTCTATTCTGCTAAGCCTATCTCTATTTTCTTCTGCCACTTGAAATATTTTCTTCTTATCTTCCTTCAGGCTTTGCTTGATATGGGAGATTTCATCCTCTACATCTTCCTTTATTTGAGCAAGGGTCTTGTCGCTTGCCTCTGTCTTTTGGCCTTCTCTCACTTCGAGTTCTTCTCTCAACCCTTTAATTTCCTCTTGAATGTGTCCATTGACCTTTGATATTTCATTTCGGACCTTAACGATTTCCCCTCTGTTCTCCTCTTGCCTTTTGTTAACGATAACAATGTCGCTTTGAATTTGGTCCAGCTCTTGATGAACTTTGCTCATCTGACCCTCTATGTTGCCTACCAGCTCTTTACTTTCATTAGCGATAGCCTTAATCTCTCCTATTTCCTGACATTGATCTAATATGTTCTGATCCTGCTTCTTTAGATCACCGTTAATCGCTCTAGCATAACCTTTCAATTTCTTGTCCCATTTACTGTCGTTTTCTTCTAATCTCTGATCTACCGTTCTAGTAAATTTTGAAAACTGTTTCGCTTGGCGTTCGAGATTCGCCTCATTTTGGATTTGAATATCCTTAATGTCATTAGACAGCGCATCTAACCTACTGTTCGTTTCATCCTGCGCGTGCTTACATGCCTGTAAATTACTTTCAAGTTTGGCTTCTATCGCCTCGAAACGCTTATCGGTCTTAACCTGCATTTCTGATATAATGCTTACAACGGTTTCTGTTACCTCGGTCTTAATTGTTTCTTGCATTTGACCTAGCTTATCATTTATTTCTGCCTTATTTGCATCCAATCGGTTACTCAACTCAACCTGATTATTATCTAAACGGTTACTCAATTCAACCTGATTATTATTAATTGCCAACTGATTAGCATCTAAACGGTTGTTTATTTCATACTGGAAAGCCTTGGCTTCCAACTTATTCTGTTCATTAACAGCGTCAAAATACTGTTTTATCTCTGCAATCCCCTGCAAAATCTCCTCCGTACAAGCCATTCTTACAACAATACACTTTGAGATACAGGCAGGCTTCCTGGAAACATGTGTGGATTCGTTTTGAAGAGAGATACAAGACACTGCACACATATTGTAAGATTGTACTAAAACTTTGGATTTTCGGATAAATTGTGGACTGGGTGCGTAGCGCTCATACCCTTGGGTAATTCTCTTCTCAATAGAGAGATTCTGCGTTACTTCAAAAGCCTACTGAAATCAAAAATCACTCAAACACAGTTTGACGCAAAAATAATTATTATGGTTTTCCCCATGAAATACCATAAAAATCTATGGGGTTTCCCTAAATCCCAAAAGCTCCACAAACCTGGGCGCCATGATAAATAAAGTAGGTCATGCTTTGCCCCACACACGGGCGACATGATAAATAAAATACACCTCTGCGCCTATGGTGACCTGTATTTTAAACTGGCCCACATATCAGCGCCAAGATAAATATAGTAGTAGGTTTTACCATGATAAATAAAGGATAGGCCATGCTTTAAAATGAAGATAAGGTCTTGCAATGCCAAGATACACATATTGCACTAATGAGGCGATTCCACGTTAGAATAATGCCGCCCCATGTTACCTGGATCATGGTAAGTATAAGGTGTTTATCAAAATTTATATTGTTTGTATCGGAGCTTAGCTAAGGTTAGGTGCGGTCATTCCCCTAATTCATTTTATTCGTTAATTTAATAGAGTTGTTTACACTAGATCTTGACCGACTTAAATTATACCTATAGCTCAAATCACTGTACAGGACATCAATCTCCATGTACCCATGTGAGTAATTTCCATGGAAAACATGCTTCTGCCTCCAGCTAGCATCAGTTCTCAGGCGTGTACCGTCCACCCACTGAGCAGTTGCATATTTTTGATCTGAGACTAAAAGGTATCAACTCTACAATGATAAAGCACAGCTCTATTCTAAAGACTTTAATTCAGTTCTAAATCATGGCTTCAAACACATAA
Source organism: Meconema thalassinum (assembly GCA_946902985.2). Taxonomy (NCBI): domain Eukaryota; kingdom Metazoa; phylum Arthropoda; class Insecta; order Orthoptera; family Tettigoniidae; genus Meconema; species Meconema thalassinum. Next base: position 742,914,989 of record OX336389.2, read on the forward strand.
AAACACAATCCCAACAAATATCATACAAAACAAAGCAAAATTACTCCTACAATCCACTAATTATTCACATTTTATCCTTTCAAATCCAGATGATTATTCATACATTTACCCTGAGATTAACATCAAAATTCATCTCCTGTGCTGTGATGCACATGTAATTTACACAAAAACTGTACTTACATTCTTATGTCACCTGTTGTGACCTCTTTCATTTCACAAGCTTAATTGTTTACTCTCAACATCTTAATTTACATTATGTGTGCCTTTCTGTTTTGTTTCTCTCTTCCCACCAAAATGCTTTACCATGCATTAGCCAATTTATGGGTTACACAAATTTACTTGCAAATCCACAATTCTATGTAATTATACCCGATCTGGAGTACTACAGTCCCCTCTTCTACAGTTCCACTGTATGCCGTTGTGATTTCAATTTCAAAATTTCCGTTCCCGCTGTGTCGGATGGTATTATTACGCTACCCTTGCGCGGGCATAGCCTATGGCATCAAGTGCCGATCGTCATAACTAAGTGACAGTGTCAGTATCAGTATAAAATGCAACTTCCAACAATTCGTAAGTTTGCTAAATATTAAATCATCAGGCTGATCTTTAATTATCAATGTGTTTCAAACCACACAATTACATTATACAATACAACAATGACTCTTTTTTTTACAAGCAGGGTTTCAAAGTCTGTCCCTTCTCAAATGTCAACCTTCAAGGGTCGTTTAACGTCTCCCCTGGGTTCTTCCTGCATAATAGGCTGAGGCGGGCGGTAACGAAACACTCGTTCCGTCCTCTACTAGCTCCGTCTCACTCTCCCTTCTCTCTCTTTACCTCCAAGCAGTAACTTGTAACTTTAAATACAATAGTGTAGTCTCAATGACCCACATATCCCATATGATTTAAACTGAATGGTATGCAATTTAGGTTATGGGCGAGTTTAAACATTTATTCCTAACCTTAGGATATTAATAACTGGCCTCAATAGGTCCATTTCATTATATGAAGGAACGAGATTCATCAAACACTGGTCGAACTGGCTAGCCGGTATCTTATTAAATGCTACGGTCAGGCACATGCTGCCGCCAATTAGATTCGCTTCCCATGAGCTGAATCATTTCAATAACTAGTTCTCGGTCGATCAGGTATCATGCAGAGGTTTCCATTGTTGTCCTCCCATACACCACAGGATTCGAACCCGGAACATTCCATATCCATCCTCAGAGTTAGGGTACATCACTAAATACACTCTGGCAAATAATAAATATCTCGGTACGCCCTAGGCTATAAGAGATTTCACACGTCGATAGACTACCTGGCTCCCTGACCATTATGCTATGATCTCGTCCTTTAATTAGTAAGATAAATCTATCAATTACTCTACAAGCATATTCACAAGCTGCAAATTCAATTCACTATTAAACTCTTCCATCCCCTAGATTCTTGCATATCTTATTCCCATTATTACAATATATTCTGATATTAACTTGCTTTTCTTAGCCCTTCATGTATAATATTACTGCTTGGATAGATAAACATTCCAATGAGCATATATATTTTTCTGCTTACAACCATTTTTCCCTGATTTGTATTCCTTTATTCCTTTTTATTATTATTATTATTATTATTATTATTATTACTGACATGAATTACCATAACCCGACACAACGTAACCATTTTAATAACCGAACATCCGTGTTCGTTACGTTAAGTTTTTATATAACTGACTTGCCATTTTACAATAGTGGTAACGATTTATCCACTCAATGATGTACAAAACACCCCAACTTTACTAAAATCAACACAACAATACTAATTTGAGGCTCTACCTCCTAAAATTGACTCTTATTGGCATATTTTATAATTTTGAAATCACCCAACACACAGTGGACTACAACTGCTATAAAATCATGGTTTTTGGGTACTTACATCGACTAGTCCGGTGGCTCCAACCACTCATTTCTTCCAGTAATGCCTGCCATTTGCATAATTAGCAAGGCATTCTTACACTGATAACACACATTTTATATAACTTTGGCCTCACAAGACACACGGCATTTTTCCTTTCCATATTGAAGCTATTGCTTCCTTATACACTCAACACTTTATAGCACTTGTTACAATATTAATTTTAAAGATATTTAACAAATCATCACTACACTCACACGTCACTATTTACATTTCTTACTGGTTGAATTTTCCTGGCACGATATCAGAAATGCAGACGTTGAAGCTCCTCCTTGCTGCTACCCGCATCCTGATTGAAAGTCTCGATTATCTGCCTACGGATTCCTATCGATTCACCCAACTGTCTATCAATCTCTATCCTTCGATGAACTTCCTGCTATCGCATAAATATGCTTGCGTATCGTCCTGAGCGTTACTTATATTGGTATTCTTATGAAATTTCACCCATCGCATACTAAAGTTTATCTCTGCGCAGTCCGGCATACTAAGATATGTATAACGAAAAGTTTACATACTGCGCTCAACCATTTTATCTTGCACTGGTACAAATTATCACTCTCAATTGTCCTAGCTTTGTATATTACACGGTACCTTTCCTACGTGCACAAAAACAATCGCTCGTAATGCCGACTATACAAATATGGTGCGACTGTCCTTAATAAATGGTATTAATAACTGTTTTACTGCGCGGCTCTTCATGTTGAAGTCCGAGCATCCCTTCTCGACTTCGGTAACGCGCACTTCGCATTAAACTGCGGTTAAACTGATTACATTACTCGTTATTACTTCATGACTTAATGCATGATTATATGTTGCTGCACTTAGAATGTTAAAGTCCGCGCCTTTCTTCTCTGGGCTAGAGTGACGTGCTCTCCGCTCTCAAGTATGGTTCGACTGACCCCTCTTACTCCATCTGTCTCCACTAACTAACTGCCTCTGTCCTGGGTCCACTCCCTTATATCCGTTTGAAGAGGAAAAGTAGACCGAGGATTCCTCTGCAGCGTCAAATTCTCTCACAGTATGATTCTGGTCTTGAAATAACGTTTATATTGTTCCTTTTCCCTCGCTGGTCACATAACTGTATGCGTGCTCGAGGATCGATCGGCCAATTAATTAATATTAATTGCCTTTGCCATGGCGTGGGCACGCCGCGTCACCTAAAAACCCCGGCGACCTAGTCAGATCTCGCCGCTAACACCAAATATACTGTGTCACTGCGCGTTCCATCAAATCTTCATCGATTTCAGTGTTTAATGGCTTGATAATTAGCCTCCCGGCTAAACATTCACATAGGTGAAAACCTCATGTCACTGCGTTGTTCCAATCACGAGTAATCATTAAATTACGCTGGTATCTTCCCACTCCACCAGCCTCTCCATTCTGAAACGGGGAATAACTTGGCAATTATTTTTCCTCCTGACCTGCTCCAGACGACTTAAGTAGGTCACAAAGAGTGACAAGGCTCCAAGAATCTCCCCCCCCCCCTTTTCTAGGGTCATTAGACAAACGTCAAGCGCTCCAACTTCTGTGCTCAAGTCCAGAATAGTATGCTCCAAACAGCCCAATAATGCCGTATCCTACTAATATTCCCTGCATTATATTAATAAATAATGTCAGCATTAGTTCATATCACAACAGTGATTTAATATGTATATTCTCTAGGGGTTTTTATAACTTAAACTCCCTCAGAAGATCTCGTGTTCGTTCCTAGCTGGAACCTTCATTCTGAGCTCAACTATCTCTGAGATCCACGTTCGACACCAGTCTGCCTAACCCCGTTGGATTCATTATGGTGGCAAATATTTTTGACTATTCAACTTTATAGTTGAAAACATTCCAGTTCAGTGGATGTGCGACCTTCTTAATAAGTCTTATTCCACCTTGGCACTTGCTCCATCTTCCTATGATCTCCTACAGCTCCGAGAACATGGTTATTGTATGTCAGATGATATACAACATAGGAGACGTGGGAACCGAGACAGTGAATTTTTATGATTCCCTCCTAGCTACCCTAGCAGTAGTTTTCCCTGGTTTTCCACTTCTACTCCAGGCAAATGACAGAAGACTCATTACTTAAGACCACGGCCACCTCCTTCCCAATACGTGCCCCAAATACAAAATACACACACACAAATACAGCTATCACAATAACACAGATTATCATACAAATTGCACACACACACCCAAGTACACGGAGATACATGACCACGATGTTTCAAAGCACCTAAGTGAATCAACAACAAAACGCATCTGAATTTTGTTTGTCCAAATAATGAAAAATAATCTTGGGAACTATAGGGTACCTTACATAAATGGGCTACACGGAATTAAAAGGTTTCATGTTGTCTGATGTTTTACTGAATTTGACTGTAACATGAGCATCTAGACCTCCTTCACTCGGATCTCTTTCCTGAAAGTATGAATCATGCCATAAAGACTAGAGAAGGTGATTCGCCCAAATGTTGACAGATTACTTCCAGATGTTCCAGTTGGATAATACTAGTGGATCACAAAAGAAACTTTTTGCTTTAACTATGTGTTGATCCTGTTAATAGAAACATATTGATTCTATTTAATAGCGATCATATAGAATCGCATATATTGACGGACGACTCTGGTTGGTAGGCTAGACCTGATGGAGTAATAGTGGTGCCAGTTTTAAAATCAGCACACCTAACATCCCCGAGAATTTATCTAACATCAAAGGCACCACAGGGTTGCGTACAATGAACGACATTTGAAATGAATGCCATTACACAGTGTGTAATGACAAAGAATGTAATACTCCTGAGGAGTACCGGTTGGCTATGTAGAAATAATGAGAAACTGTGCTACTTTGCTTAAAGCAGCAGAGGGATATCAACTGTTACACTGGCCTAAAGAGGCTGATTATACTTTAATCTCAAGCAAACGGGATGCTGCCATTTTCAGAACTTCGAAACTCATAGTTCCCAAGTGCCGTAGAAAATATCGGATAGATATTTTATTTCAAAATGATCATTTCAACAAGAGTGACTTAGGGTGTTGGAGATCCATCACTAACGTAAATGGTTCTGTCAACTCTGAGTTCATCCCAGCAGATAATCTCCACAACGTAGCATAAGAAACATTGCGAGATGTTGCGAACCTACTAAACACACACTATGGAGAGTAATGGCGACAGCACGAAGAACTGCAGTATTCCGTAGAGGCGTTGTCAAGTGCAGAACAATCAGTTTCTGCAGTTTCTTCAGCAGAAAATATCACTGTGTGAACATGTGGCAGAAGAAATAATTTTGCGCATTTGAAGGGGACATAGTGAGGACATGGTAAATAAGGGCTATTGACTTGCTGATTTGAATGTTTCCTTTGTTTGTCATAAAATGTGCAAATTATAACGAAGAATGTGAACTGTGGACGCCATAACGGTATTTTGAAGAAGTAAATAAGAATGATTAAAATAATATCCTGGATGAAACCGAGAATGTTGCATATATCACTACAGTACATCATAGTTAGCACTTTCCTTCTTCTGTTAACTCAAACTCAGCAATCTCCAGTTATTACTTCAAAGTCAGCTATCTCCATACTTTAAGAGAACACTACATCATACCAACAGTGTTTACTTCAAGATGTATCAAAAAATGTACGTTTATTGTTCCAAATAATTAATAGAAACAGAAGGTACGCCTTCAAAATTTAAGGAAATTAGTGTAGCAGTCTCTTCCCTCTGGAGCAAAATCATGAAAAGTGCAGATTGCTTGGTTTGAAACTCACCCCTTCATGTTCTGTAGCGTCCTCGCATCCAGCGCATAGCAGACAGCACAATGCTAGCGTGATAGTGTGTCAGTCGAATGATTGAGGTTCGACTAGTGTACACTTTTATCCCTCATTTAGCCGTATTTTCAAACTCTATGACTGTTGTCTCTTCTATCCAAGGGTTAAACTAGTGTTGCGTATTATAGGTAGCCCTGAAAATACTGTTAGTACCACGTCCAACCACCGTTATCATCCTTTTCCTCCCTCATCCGCCCATCCTGGAACCCTTTGGTCCCCGAAAATATGCCGCTTTGTCCAAAAGACTGTTTCAAGTTTCAAACAATAGTTCCAAAGTTGGTAAGTTCGTTGATCCGTTTGTAACCAATTTGAACACACACGACGCTTTACATCGGTCCACTCATATTCAATCGGATTCCAGTTAGAAGTTCTAACAAGCCAGTTGAAAAAATCATTCCTGGGCGATTATACTTGTGTGGTCTGGTGGAACTGGACAGCCCCATCCTGATAACGCATTCTCACACTTAAAACCGTAATACTTAGTAAGATGTGCAAGTAATGGCCCGGGATGAGATGATCAATACGATACTCCTCGCGGTTTTTAAACAATCACCAAACCCGTCAAAAACTTCGCTAAATGTAGACACATGAAAATATTGATGTTGTAAGTTACAATTACTGGAATTATTTTGTGTTGTCCGATTGAAAGTTACAATATTAATTCTCAATATGGCAACACTGAAATATGGCTTCAAATCTATCTTCCTGAAGATATGGCGTGATTAATGTCACGTTCTTCATTTAATGCAGAAAATCCATGCCAGGGAAGCTTCTGGTGCCTCTTTCTTAGCAGTCCCTTTGCCAAGAAGGCCGATGACTGTTCTAGAACACCCAGAACAATATTTCATTCTTTAATCGGTGTTGAGACAGTGGTTTAAGACAAATGTTGGTTGCTGCCTGTCAAGAACACCCACTTTTAGGTACGTTGTTATACAGTATTACAAACACCTTCCGTGTCCGCACCGTAACTGCTAAAGGACTGGCTGTCCGGAGATCAAGCTGAGACAGTGACCATCCCGGTTTGTCCACATTCACTATAGGCATATATCAGTGTGGTACTGGTACCTTATTTCAAGTTCCAGTGACTATTACAATCACCACTGAATCAAGTGCGTGGAGCTGATGCTCAAGATGTCCTACATCCCTAAAATAATTAACAACTCTATTCAGTGCATGTAATGCACGTAGCAACAAATCACCTGGGAAACGTAACGTTGAACATTGCCTAACATTGCTTCAACAATTAGAAAAACAAATGTCGTCGAATTCTTGGCAATGGATAACATAGTATTGGCTACTGTAGTTACAACAGGCAGTGAAACCACAAGAAGTTGGGCTCGCACTTTGTCTTGTCACAGCCTGAGTTCCTACTCGCAATGGTTAGCAAGACAGAGTGTCATCTGCCAGATAACTTACTTCAATTTGCAAAACTTGAATGGATACTTCCCAGAAGTTTCTCCACAATCCAGTGTAAATCGTTAGATTCCATTTGTTAACAGAGCCGTGTTTGCGCTTGCCAACAATGTTTCAATTCCGTTATGATAGAAATCCGCACTCTGGTCCTGGAGCCATTGGAGTACCGCTGTTTGGACTTCTTCATCGTTGGCAAATCCTTCCCCGCCCCGATGCTATGTCTGCTTGTTGAACACATAGAATCAAGCATCACTCAACGCAACATTTTTTTGATGTGAGGTATGGAAGCATCAGGCATACAGTCCTCATCTTGCAAGATGCTAGGTGTCAGATCGGGACACTAGAAGTACACTGCTTTTCTGCCAATGACGACGATGAAGTAGCCACACATTCCGTATCCAGGACATAGACTGCTACCGACAGGGGTTCCGCAAGCTCGTGAAGAGGTAAATAAGAGAATACTGTGTAAAGACAAAAGCCGGGTAATGATCCTATCTGCCCACACCATTATGTGTACCGTCAATAATGTTAGCTGTGGATCGCAGACAAGGAAACGTATTTCAAGACTAACCTACATACGTAAATAATATTAAATTATCAGCGAAGCACTATTTCTGTGAAGCTTTACACAAATAGTTAGTGCTTATTCAGAGATTCTTTTGCACGTTAAAATGAAAGCAAGGAAAATACAACTGCCTACTCTACGTTCTCTGAGTTAACTGGCGAGCAACAACTTAATGCAGACTGTGTAATAACTCCCTTTGCACCATTTTTTCGGATTTACTTTAGTTCATCAGGTTTTATCGCTCAGTCGTTAAAAGAACACACACACATAGATAACACATTTTTATTCCGCCCAGTGTGTTAGAGCAAAATCGACAAATATAGCTTGGCACTCGAGTTAGAATTATCTGTCCTCATCTCATAAAACCAACAAGTTGTCACTTCATTTCATATCTCTCTTTTGTTGATGTTTCCTTTTAGGGCTCGGAACATCAGGGTTCGTGGTTATATATGGAATGCCTAATAAGCAGTGTTAAAATATTATAGTATTTTACTAGTATTCGGGGATAGCACTGAGTTGGGAGCAGCGTGGCCATAAGGTAGGTGCCATCATTAGCCTAGTGTGGAAGTGAGAAACCATAGGAAACCAGTCCCAGGATTTCTGAGAAAGGGATCGAATTCACTCTTCTTGGTTGCTCTCACGAAGTTGCGTGTGCCCCGTTTCAGTCTACACGGCAGACTTTTCTTGGCAGAGCCTGGAATTTAACCTATGATCTCTGGGAGTCGAGTTTCAGTACAAACCACTTGACACAGAGACGGTTTTCCAGTTGTATTTTATATTTTACAGGCAACTTGAACTTGTGTAAATTAATCCAGGAGAAGAGTTCTGACCAGTAAGCTTCTTTAATTTAAAACACGTTGGGGAGTGACTATATCTTCTCCTTCAAATTGAACAGAATCAGTGAGTTTTTTCACTCTTGGAATTGGAATGAAATTCAAAATATTTTCCTTATAGTACACACCACGTTGCTTGAAATATTTTAACGCTAGTGTATGAAGATTGTTGTTGTTTTTGTTGTTCATTATAGCAGCTTAGAACACCTCGGTAGTCAGCCCATATTCTTTGGTGCGTGACTGGTTGCGTGGCTCAGCGTTAACTTTCCCTTCTGCTGTGCCCAAGGTTGCGGGATTGAATCCTGGTGCAGCCAGCTGGCATTTTAGGGTGCGCAAATGCAAGGGAGCCGTGTCAATAGATTTACTGGCACGTCAATGATCCTCTTCGGGGCAAAATTCCGACACCCCGGCGTCTCTAAAACCCGCAGTTGTTAAAAGGGACACACATCCAATAACATTATTACCTTGGGTGTGTGTTAAACGTGTATTTATGTGATGACTGTAGTAGTTTGTTCATGTTTACTGATAGTTTTAAGAATGCTTTATTTACCTCAATCTTACCCTTGTGTGTATTAAGTTTACTGTTTTTTTTGTGAGTGCTTGGTTGTTATAGTTTGCTTTTTTCCTTCGCTACGGATGCTTATAATCTCGTATTAACGTCAGACAGAATTAGCTAATGCATTAACGTAAAGATAAATGTTAGAAGTGGCACCATCGTAACGTCCATTATATATATTGTTGCTTTAAATGTAAATAACCCTAGCCTTGTGAGCAAATTAAATGTCTTGCCTTGTTGTAAATTCACCGCCTGTCACTATTCGTATTTTTAGCCTACTTTTCACATTTTGCAAAAATGAGAAAAAAGTAGACTTATGAGATCGGGCAAATGTCTGTCTGTCTGTCTGTCTGTCTGTCTGTCCTTCTGTCTGTCTGTCTGGCTGTGTGTGTGTCCCCCCCTATCAACTCCTAAACGGCTGCAGCAATCGAAACAAAATTTGGTAGGAGTAAAGATCTACACCGGAATATCTCACGGCCATATTTGAAAATGATGTCAGTGCTACCAACTGCTAAAAAATCGCAATTGAAATTTGAGCTCCATGTTGGATATCTTGGAAAGTATGAATGGGAGCTATTTCAAAATTGGCACACGTACAGACCATAATATTTCACTTTAATTTCCAGGAGGCCAAACATGGCAGTGTTGCCAAAATGATTATAAGCCTCCTGATAGGTCCAATTTTTAAATGCATATAACTTCTACACTATCAATTGGAATTCAACCAAATTTCGTATGTTGTATGTGTACATAACCAGATATGACTGAGCGTATTCTTAAGACCTACCAGGGCTGCCAACTGTTAATAAATGCTCCTAATTTATTTTATCCAAATACCAATATGTCAGAAAGTATGCAAGCCGACAGCTTTAAACTATGCACACGTATAGTACCTGACATTCTATATTAATTTGGAGTAACTTATATACGTCAGTGCTACCAACATGATTCTAAGCCAGCTGACAGGTCCAACTTTAAATACATGCAACTTCCATACTATCATTTGGATTTCAACCAAATTTCGTATGTGTTATGTGTACCATAACAGATATGACTATGCGTATTCTAAGGAGCAACCAGGGCTGCCAACTGTTAATATGTGCTGTCCCTATTTTTGTTACCCTAATATCAATATATCAGAAAGTATGCAAGCCAATAGCTCTAAAATTTGCACACGTATAGTACCTGGCATTCTAGACGAATTTGGAGTAACTAATATACGTCAGTGCTGCCAACATGATTCTAAGCCTGCTGATAGGTCCAATTTTAAAATGCATGTAACTTCTATACTAACTAATGGATTTCATTCAAAATTGGCACAACAATAGATCACATTATTTCAGATTATTTCTGACCAATACATGCATGACATTGTTGCCAACATGATTTCACGCGCGCTGTTAGATCCAATGTTTAACTGCATTTAACGTCCATGCGATTCAATGGACTTCAACCAAATTTTGTATTTTGTACCTTAAGAGATGGAACTAAGAATATATTCAGTCATCAGGGCTGCCAACTCTAGTGCTCTATTAGGATACATTATGCCAGGTATACAGTATTTCGAACTAATTGGAAATTTCGATATTAGCAACTTAATTTCGTCATTATTCTAGATAGGTTCATATTCTGTAGAATAATCATTGGCATGAAAAGTAGGCTGTATAGTTCTTAACGGAACTTCTTGTTCTCTTATATTTTCTCTATTTGCTTAGGGTGCATTTTTCGTGCACGTTCTTAGCTAGCTTGCTACTGCATTTTTCTGTAAGAAGGACTTCCAGAGGGTTTAATTTATATTCAGTTTAGGAGATGTATTTATTTATTTATTTTTACTTACTTTTTAGATTTGCGGGCTAGCCGAGATTTTCAACCCTCTGAAGTAGGCTAGGGGCTTGTGATTTTAACAATAAATTTGTAACGAATTTTACATAAATCTGAACTATTTATTTCTAGCTTTGTGTTTTGTGGGTGTGTTTCCTACGGCCGTCTAGGACTTTTTTCTCACTCACCGATCGCCCTGAGCTATCAGTCTCGTGCCGGAGCTAGTCTGAGGACGCACCCGACCCTTTCAGTATGTGGGTTCGTAGGATAGGGAACCCAGAAGGGTCATCTGTGGCAGATGAACCCCTGGCAACATTCTCAAACGGGCACAGTATCCAGTCACAGGTAAAAGAAGGGAAAATAAGAGAACTGATTCCTAGAACTGAGAGTATCAAGAAAGAAAATACTGGGTTAAAGTGATAAAAGTAACGACTGAGATGAGGCTCCATCCTCAGATGCTATCATACCGTTGGTGTTGGAAGAGAACAAGAGTTGACTAAAGGAGGTCAACGGGAAAGATAAGGCATAAGCTTCTGGCACAAGTGAGTGGAAGCAATGCCGTATTTACTAATCCACGTTGAACTGGTTGTGGGCCCGTGGGGCAGTGTCTGAAGACGTGTTGATACTCAGACTGCAGGGTACTACTGTACATTGAGAATTATAATTAACTTTGCCCACGATCGTTCCAGGCAGTCACGTTCCAGCATTCGCAGATATGAACAGGATCGCGCCCGATTCGTTACACGTATCTCGTGATTGTAAACTTTATCAATTAACTTGCTGTTTTACCAGCCTTGCCGTGGGTAGGTTGCTCTTCGGTTGGTCATTGCGTTAACGCGTCAATTATAATACTGAATGAACACAAAACAAATACATACATGAAGTAAACACAACGGCACAATACAGCAGAGCTGTCATGAATGAACAGTCATTCAATGGACTGAAATAATGGGATAACGGGTGTGAAATCCACAATCCACATTCAAGTAATTGCATAGTTTAATGAAATGCAGGATTATTACAGAAAATGAAACGTGCCAGTTTCTTAAATACACATATGTACAGTCATGGATAAGTATGTCCTGTGACCTATCCTGCCTAAACATCACTGAGCTCACGTTGTTGTTGTTTGTTATGTTTCATTTGAGGGGCTTAGACATAGTGGTTATTCAGCCCCATGCACTTGGGTGTGTGAAATTTTGTCGGATATCCTGAATTATTGTGATAACTGTATTAATGTGTTTATTTGTAATTCAGATAATGATTGGGAAGGAAGTGGCCATGGCCTTTATTTAGTAACCATTCCGGCATTCGCCTGGACTATATGTGGGTAACCACGGAAAACCACTTCCAGGATGGACGAGGTGGGAATCGAACCTGCCTCACGAGTCACATCTGTGCGAGGTGTGAGAGGACTAATCACACCCCGTATTAACCTTTTTCCTGTTTGTTGAGGAAGGTTACCTATTTTGTTTATTTTGGTTGTGAGCCTTTGCAATAGAAAGCAATTGTTTGGTTCATGTAGTTTCACTCTGTTGTGTACCAGAGAACCTTGTCATTTTATTTCATTATGTTTGGTACAATTCTGACAGTTCATTAATAAAACATTTTTGCATATCTTATTTTTTGTGCTTAACGAGAATGTGGGGTAGGTCAAATGATAGCCTACACGGCAAGGATACTCTATGACAAGCACAAGTTTGTCTGGTTTGAATTATTGTTCTCACCGTAGCTGATTAATGCTGTGGATAACCTTCCACTGGATGCTTTAGTAGTGATGATGATGATAATTGTTGTTTTAAGGGGCTTAACATCTAGGTTATCGGCGCCTAATGGTCTGGGTGATAGCGAAAATATGACAATTAAATGGAAACCATAACGAAATTTAAGTTAGACTGAAAATACTTACAAAATGGAACTCAGATTGAAACGACCCATTAAATGTAGAGTGGAAATACTTAAAAAGGGTAATTTAAAAGGAAAATACTCACAAAAGGAAGAGATTGAAAAATACGCACAAAATGTAGTTTAGGTTCAACATACAATATGCAATGTAGATTCGAAATACTCACAAAATGTTATTTATATTCAAAATACTTACAAAATGCAATTGAGATTGAAAATACGTACAAAATGCAGTTGAGGTTCAAAATATATACAAAATGCAATTGAAAGTGAAAATACACAATGCAATTTAGATTGGAAATGCCTTATCAGATCCAAAATACTCACAAAGTCCAATTGAAATTCAAAACACTTACAAAATGCAATTGAAATTGAAAATACTTACAAAATGTATGGTAGATTCAAAATACTCATTTGGATTGACAATACTGTACTTACAAAATTCAATTCAGACCGAAAATACTTTAAAAAAATGTAATTTTAGATTAAAAATACCCACAAAATGCCATTGAGAATCAAAATACTTACACAATGCCCATCCTACAAAATGCAATTTAGAATGAAAATACTTGCAAAATGCGGTTTATGTTGAAAATACTTACAAAATGCAATTAAATTTCAGAAAACTCACAAAAATGGTACCCCTACATTCGAAGACTTACTAAAAAGCAATTTAGATTGTCAATCCTTACAAAACGCAGTTGTGTTGAAAATACTCGAAAAAATGCAATTTAGTATGAAATTACTTACAAAATGCAACATAGATTGAAAATACCTTCACAATGTGATGTAGAGTCAAAATATTCACAAAATGGAATTGAGATACATGGGAAGCCAATTCACAACAGCAGTGCGGGAATCTTAAAGAGAAAAGGAAATATAATGAAAATAAAAAGAAGGTTGATCCCTAGAACAATGAGGGATCAGGAAATATGAGACAAGGGCCAATTAAGGCGGAAAAGGAAGAGACTCCCTAGGCCTCGGATATTCGAATACCGTCGGGGTCAGAAGAGAACAAGAGTTGACCAAGAGAGGTCGACAGGAAACAAGACGGAGAGGAGCCCAGCACAAGTAAGTGGAAGCAATGCCGGACTTAGCTGGGGTCCAGTGTTCGCCAACCCACGTCCCACTAGATGTGAGCCTCTGGGAGTGACTTAGTAGTAAGCAATGAGATGAACAGATGAAGAAGCATAAAAAAAACGTTATATTATTCTTCGGTCGAAATTATTATGAAAAATTCTAAAATGTGTTTGGAATTCCAGTTTTTCACTTATCACTTCACTATAGCTGCATTACAGTCACAAAAGGTGTGCTTCTGCGAGTGTTTTATTTATAATGGATAGGGGACTTCCCTTCTGTGAGTAAAACTGCTTTGAGATCATGAATTGCTAGATTGGCCTATGTGCCTGGATAAAAATATTCCCAGGATAATTCACCTTATACTGTCCGACAGTCTCCGCTTGAATCCATAAGAGAAAAGCTGTCTATCTTCCTCTGCTATCAATATATTTTAAGGCTGGAAACTTACGCTGACACCTATAAATGTGTTCGGAAAGTTCCTCGATGATTGCCAATATTGGCGAGGGTTGGCATTATGGAACGTGAGTTACTGATTACAATACATGGAAATTATGAACGGCCTCCATATTGGAACTAATTAGACGAGAAATCTTGCCATCTGGCTTGACGTATATATTAATACGTGACTATCGAATTTGGTTAGCCGGTAGCAGACTTCGGCAATGCAAATTCAGGTAGATGCGATATTGTTTTCACGAAGATGGTGGCAATATAAATATTAAAATCAGATGTCACATGTCATTGCCTCCTGATTGATCTCATAAGACTACTTCATCCTGATTTCAATGAGGAAAGTCGTCTAATGTTATGCTAATAGGGCAATTTTTAGCTTTTGGATCTCAGCAGTCTACAGTACCTTAGATGTTGCTATTGCCACTATTATATAGAATATAATTCTCAACTTTTGCCCTGTGAAATGTATGACTGATGATCTTACAAGTAGCACTGAACACACTTATTAGGTCTGGTTACTGTATGTCATGTATGCCTATGATTTCCTATAGATATAAACGTCTTTATAATAACACAGCACATTGCTTTATATTTGAGGAACACCAAAGTGACAAAAATTAACACTATAATGTCGTGTTGAATTGTAGTAATTATCAATTTTTTTGGGTTTCCAACTCAAATCATTAAGTTTTGGCAATACTGCTACTTTAGACCGTCGATATCTGAATTTCAAAACCTGATAAGCTTATTTTAAAAAATGCGATCACATGAAGCCCAAATATGTAATTAAACTTTTCTGGTGACTCAAACTTTCGAGCAGAATAAAAATTGGCACAGCAAGTAACCTTAATATATTGGCGTCTAATGTAATTCAATTGTTTAAAAGAATGTAAGATGGTGACTGTTTAATTTGTAGAAACCTGTTATTATATTGTGTATCCAAATCAAGTATTCAAATTATTGAAACTTTGTATAGTGAACCACAACTAAAATATTTATCTACTGGTATATAAATCTATAAGATGGTGGGCATGACACAATAATTCCAGAGTAATGTTTTCCCTAACTTGTCATATCAGTGAAACTTGGTACAGTGGACCACTACTAAGTTATAGTCTTAACACACAGGTGTAATATACACATACGTATTAGTTTTCATAAATACAGTACTGTTGATGGCACACGTGTCAATTCCTAATACATAATTCAACCTAACTTAGCACTGTGAAATCTGCCACAGAAAGCACTACTGAAATCTAAACTTTCCGACATTTAGATCAGATTGCTGCTTTTTCAAACTGTATACGTGGCGATTATGTGAATTTCTCTAACACGTCTCTCTGGGACATACTATAGTGAACCCATGGCATAATCCAAACTTACAATTATATTAGAGTGTTTGTAAATTATAGATGACGTGCACGTCAATGCCTTAAATATTAATACCTCTAACTAGTCACGGAATAATTCGACCTTAGTTTAGCTTGATATAATTGACCGTTGCTACGAGTGAAACGTTCAGGCATGTAATTTTCTGGTGTAGTTGCCCTCAATTATAGGTATCTCTCGTGATATCCTCTAAGATGAACTTGTTACTTAGCATCAATTTATTGATTCTATTGTAGCAGAAGTTGATAAAACAAACTAGTGCTGCACGACGAACGAAATACAGTATTCTCGTACATTTTCCTCAAATGTTGCATTCATCAGAGATGAAGATTGTGAGAGTTTTTTATATGATATATTATATTTCGAGCATTTTTCCATGGAATATTTCGTACAATAGCAATAATAATAATAATAATAATAATAATAATAATAATAATAATAATAATAATTTGACACAGATATATACAGCTTGCTTGTCATAAATTACAGATGCCATGCAAGTGACTTTCCCTAAATGATCCCCTGTGACTCGTCACAGAGAACTGCGATCTCCAATGGAGTGTTTGTTTCTGAAATAATTCTCTTACTCATGTTCTATAGAAGTGATCAGAAGGACAATTGATAAGGCGAACTCGTTAGATGAACTAAATATTCTGGAATATAGTGTATTAATTTTGCGTTCTAATTTTTTTGTTGATAGTGCCTCTGCCTCATCGTGTCACCAAGGAGTTATGTTCTCCAGGGCTGGAGATGAGTTGATGGGAGGTATATTGAGCAATGTAGGCAGTTTTATTTTAAAGCACCAATTTTGTACTGATGAGTTTAAATTTGTATGCCTATTATCAAAATGGCTACAATTTTTGGATACGGAGTTATGAGTTTGAAATTATAGAAGTTCTAGAATCCATTTTTTTACTAGTGCCTTCGTAATCCAATAAAAGGATAATGTTTCAATCGGATAACTCATTAATGTGTCCAATTAAATTGGGCGGGGAATAATTATTAATCACTCTTACCAACCTGGAAAGAATAACATTGATTAACTATACACTTTTTCACTTGGATGCACTTTCGAATTAAAAATTGTCACCCTATATTTTACCACAATGTAGCTCATAGATCAAAGGCTATTTTATTGGCAGTGGAGTTTTGTGAGAAGAAAAAGGACCAGTAGAATATGTAAATGTAGGATAAATGTGTTCTTCACGGAACTACTTGTTTAATGACATTAACAGATTCAGTTAATACATTAGCAAGATTACATGTGATAGACTAGAGAATGAAATCAGTCCGATTATGGTAACATAAAAAAGGGAATAAGCCATGAAAGATTTCTTTAAAAATCTAAGAGATATTTAATATCCATACAAAAAGGACAATGCGCATTCAACCTGTTAATTATTCACAAGAAAGAGAAAAAGAAAAAAAGAGAGAAAGAATGAATGAAGGAAATATCCATGGAATTCAATGTGTTTCGAACTAAAAGGTACAGTATAATTAGAACACCCATGCCCTCGCTCAACAACGATGTTTAAATCTTGATTCCGATGATTTTGAATCACAAGAGAAACCGTGCAAATTCAAAAAGATATAACGGACAGCCCATTGATCCAGACGAACATGTCAACTATCGACGTGAACTTACAAAAGGAAATTATCAGTAGGCTATCTATTCAGTAATTGCAGGCCATATGTAAATGCCTTTCAGTTCCACCCTTAGTGTGATATACCGTACGACGTAAAACTAGTAGCTCCGTGAATGACTAATATAGCCTTCTTTTTATGTATATTCTACTGGTCTTATCACACCAAAAACTCCCTTGTCCGTTAAACAGATTTTCCATGTAACGTGCTAAATAGCTTTTAGTTTATTACCGACACAGTTATAGGGTGAAAATTTCAAACACGTAACTGAATATCCAAAGACTGTAGACATTTAAAGACAATAAACATGAACATCAAAATTTTAAAATAGCAAAACTAAGTTATTAGTGTGTTGGAGGTTGCCCAAGATACCGCCCATCAACACATCTCCAGTGCTGGAAAACATATGCTCAAAGTCACACGATGAGGCACTGTCTACAATACAATGATTTACACACTAAAGAAATATGTACTAAAAGATTTAGTGCATTCCTTCAAGATTAATAGTAAGCTGTTCAATAGAACATGAATAAGATATGTTCAATCTTTTCCAGAAATTAACATTCGTATCACCCACGGTAACTACATAGGAAAATTGGGTCAGATGATCCCGATGTTTTGCACCTTGAAACAACAATCACTACACCAAACTAGCAGAGTTACGTACAAGAATATTTAACTCTTATTATCGGTTAATTAAGACCAACCGCGTTGACATCGTATCTTTCTGTGACAAGTCACAGAAGTTCACTTTAGTGGAAGTCGTGTAGACGGCTTCTGTTTAGCCTATTCATGAATGTAATCTAGAGATTTCTGTGTCAGCTGATAACTTTTCTACAAGTAGTTATCAAACAATTTTTCTAGCAATCAACACATTACCGCACGGAATATAAAAGTATGATTTTAGAAATACGCAAACACGCCATCTATAATTCATGAGTCAAAGAAAATGTACCAGCATGTTTTGTTCATCGTACCAGTTTACTTTATCAACATTCACCACGATAGGATCAATAGACACCAATTACCGACGTTCGTCATAGAAGATATCACGAGCGCTATCTGAATTAGGTCGAGGAGACTACAGTACACTGGAACATTAGTCCGGGTGATTCAGCAGCCTCTTCCAATGTCGTTTGCTTCAACCCAACTAACGCGTGTTGGCAGGAAGTTCGATATTTATCTGCCTGCATCCCGTATGGCACTAATGCTCTGCAAGCGTATCCAGCAAACGATACTGAACACGTATTTTTCTCTCGTATGAGTGAAAATACCTCACTAAAATGTCAAAAAGAATCTAGTCTTATAAAAAGGGATAAAAAAATATTATTTCAATAGACAGGCAAAGGATGTTAGTTCACATTGCTAACACTAGCATTATGAGCATTTTAAAACAATAATCTTCCAGAAATGTGAAGTTTTGTAGAAATTATCAAGGAAAGGCATGATCAATGTATAAATTAGTCCAACTATTTGATTTTTTTAAATAACTAGAGTAAGTTAATTGCAAATTTTCAAGTTGAAAACTAAAGATAAAGGACAGTACGAGGAGTGTGCAAAATTTCATACCTACAGAACAAAAGGATACCGAGGAAATCTATTTTTAATATATGTGTTTTTTACACTTTTAAATGTGTACCTCCCCCTTAATGTTCAAAATTCCAAACTACCACCATAATATGGCACTTGGTCTACCTCTTAATGAAATCATTCGCCACTAGAAACAGCAATCACCCCAACTCCCGATGAGATCTTTCACCACTAGAAACAGCAATCTTCCCAACTCTTGATGGACACGGGCTAATTATTCTACATTAAAAATAGTCAAACTGAACCTCTGGCAGCCAGTTTACGTCAGTGACATCTGGTATCTGCTGCTAGGAACTATCACGCTTCATAGATAAACACTTATGTGTGCTTCCTGCTGCTCGAGTCATGTACGCTGCCCAGCGATCCCCTTACCAGCCATGACCGAAAGGTGTCAACCATTAATTTCGGGTTTTAGATAGTAATTTCATTATTATTATTATTATTATTATTATTATTATTATTATTATTCACATAAGGAACCTTCTATGAAATCCCCAGTGTATATTCTTCACAAGAAAGTTGGGACATTGCTCAAACCCACACTAGCCCACGGGTAAGACAATCAGTTAAAAGCACTCTCTTGTAAACATGCAGCACTATAAGGAACATAATTCCATTTGCTATTTCTCATAAGTATTAAACTGGGAGCTAGGTCGTAGTAAACACATACCTATCTCCCCAGACAGTCGCCAACTTTCGAAAGGACAGATATTTCCTTCCTTTCTCATATTAATTCCTAGTATTGAGGCTCTTAGCAGAGCGAACAACAACACTAAGTCACGACCCTGCCATCGCCCCGATGCTCATGGTCTGATTGGCTATCACCCCCTCTTACCTCTAGAGATACATACTATTGGTGAATCTCTGCTTGTGCTAGTTTTCTCCCTCCAGAGAAATCTAATGTTTATATACTGATGTAAAGGCCGCTCTCGACCTCTTTCATTCTGACATCTTTAGACCAAGTGGCCACTGCTAGGGAGCTGTCTCTGTATAAGACAGACTCTTCTCTCTGACATAACACCAGCTATGTAATATACTGTGTACGCTCTGCCACACGGCAAGCAAGTCAGGCTTCGCATGAATGTAAATATATTGTAAAGTACTTGTGGTTATTGGTATACCAATAAATAACATCTATTCTCAACGTCTTCAATTCTTTTGGAATATAATAATAAATACAGCGCGAGGAGAACTCGAGACTTATCTGGGGGCCCTTGTCTGCGATTGATACGTGATTATCAAATCCATAAGCAGACTGGACAGGTATTCAGATAACGCTGAAAAAGGTGCCATTCGCTACCTGTCTGATAAGCTGTATCAACCCGCAACATTCTGCAGTCATATATTCCAAAGAACCAGCGAGCTGGGGTAGCCGGTAGTTAGCCGACAACGCTGAAATAAGCGCCTTTTGACAACAAACCGACTACGCACGCTGGAGGGAGGGAAGTAGCCGACAACGCTGAAATAAGCGCTTTTCGACACCAACCACCATCGCCGTTCGAGTGAGCCAACAGCTCTTGAAAAGGGGCCTTTTGACCATTCATCGACGACCGAAGACTTGAAGGAAGGAGGTTATCTGACAGCTCTGAAATAGGGGCATTTTAACTACCAACTTCTACCATTGATGTACGTGCGAGGTGATAACGTTCCAAGAGACTAACGTCCCAAGCAACGCCTTTCAACCACACGCCATCAGGGAACCAACAACCGACTTCTACCACTGCTGTACATGTGTGTTGACAACGTCCCAAGAGGCCGACGCCCCAAGTGACGCCTTTCACCACACGACAACAGGGAAGCGCAGTACGAAGAAGATGAGGTCCGAACTGCCGATTCTCTTCTGCCTGTGAGTACAAAACAATACCTATTTTGTGATGCCTGAATATTGCAGTGAACACATAGTTTATACGTCATACTGAGCAAAAATTAATAATAATAAATTGCCTTTCAAATAAAGTGAGATTAAGCTTGATCGCGAGATACGTCGCTTTTCCCATTTTATTTGAATTAATATGTAGATAATAAGCTAATAATAAATTCATTCTGTTTTTCAAATGAAGTGAGATTTAACTTAATCCAAAGACCTGTCGTTTTTCCCACGTGCATTTGAACTAATAATAGTAAAAATAAAAATCTAAATAATAAATACTTGCCCTTCAAACGAGAGCAAAATTGCGGTAGATTTTGATTAGCAAAGTTTACTCTTGTCATTTTGTTTGAATTAAATTAATGACATTAAAACAAATAATAAGAATATAATAATAAATATTTTTCATTTCAGAAAGAATAATCAAAGTGCGTTCTGATTTAGCAGACCTTACACTTCTTTATCTACTTTCTGAATTAAAACAGAAACTAAACCTTTTTTTAACAAAAAATCAACACATTAATCATCATCCTTATTTCGGAAGAAATATCATTGTCATTAGTTCATTGTAGAGAATCTAAACGGGATATCTACATATAATTAGTCTATAAAAATAATTATTATTAATAATAATAATAATAAGTAACTTTGAAATAAAATTTTAATCATTCCTTAAAACAGTTTCCATCTAGATAAATTTCAAATTAATAATAATAATAAGTTATTTCTTTTTGTGGAAACCTAACCGGGGCTCTTTCAAATATATTTTAATAATATCAACACTCATAAATATGTAAGTAACTTTTGGAAAAATAAGCCATTTAACCAACCTTGTCGAAGCCACATTAAAGTATACACTGCCTAGCAGTATCGATATCGAATTACTAAAGAGTAAACTCCACATAAAGAACACATGGATCTAATAGAGGCTATAAGGTTCTATCAAAACCGATTGGAAGAAAGCGTAGGAAATCCAAGAGAAATGTACCGATGCATCAAAACTTGCCAATCTACACACCAGAGTTACAAGAAACTCTTGTAGGTAGTAAGCGCTTTCCGACGCTATGAAGGAGAAGTAGGAGCCGCCGCGGCAAGATTACTAATACTTAAGTGTAAGATGATAATAGCCTCAGAAATGTCAGCCGATGAAGCGGAAGCAAATTTCAGAGATAGGAGAATAGGATAGGAAACTAACGTAATAGTTTATTCAAAATATCCGCCCAACAACATTACCAGTCAGAAAATGTATCCACAAACATCACTTAGAAACAGTCAAACAAGACAACCACTAAACCAGGATAAATATCCACCACGCGAGCAAATGTAAATGCACACGAGGAAGACCCGAACGAAATAATTAGTCACCGTCCTGAATTACAATCAGAATATCCTCAGGAAACACAGGAATTCAAACACGGATTCGAACCCGAGTTTTAATATTATTTAGAGATTTGAATATAGTACCGACCAACCATCACTCACAAATCATTTTAGCACAATTACGAAAATCCTGATTCTTTTTCGCATATTTTTATTTATTTTCGTCTTACCCAACTATCTCAAGCGAAAACCTGAATAATATAAGGAATGCCCTAAAACTGCCATTTATCACACTATTTGGATTTAAAATCTTGATAGACAGTGGAGCTTGTAATTCCATTATGAATCCAAGCGTGGCATATGAACATTTTACAGAATAGTTATTCAAAGAACAATTCTGTATTCAGTCTGTCCATTCGGAAAAGATAGGCGAGGACAACATACAGTTTCCCATCTTTTCTGAATATGAAATTGATGAACCAATAGACTTTCTTGTCATGAGATGGCATGAATACTTTGATGCGTTAATTGTTTCAGCTGACTTTGTAAAACTAGGCGCAAAAATAGATTATACATCTAACCTAGTTACCCTGAATAACAAAGACATACCATTTTATTTTCACACAAGTAACAAACAAATAAGTTTCTAACCCTCATTAGATATGCACCAAATTGCCATCCCTGTCAATATCGAACAAGGAGACGTGTATGTCCCGACGTTTGAACATGAAGGAAAATGCTATACAGATGCAATTTTGCATGCGGAAAACTACCAGGTTATGTATCCTGTAGAGAAGACACTGAAACAGGAATTCAGTAAACCAGTGTATTGCTATACATCCTTTAAAAATGAACTCAATTTCAGAAGGTGATATCCAAGAATATCTCCGCACTCTGCACATGAATGACTTGGAGAGTAAAGTCATATCTGAATTATGTTTACAATTTTCAGATGTGTTTTATTATCCGGGGTGCGATTTAACGTTTACTAATGCAGTAAAACATTTTATTCGTACCACTGATGAGGATCCGGTGTATCAAAGAAACTACCGATATCCTCCCGCTTTAAAGTCAGTACTGAGCGAAGAAGTAGAAAAACTTCTAAAGAAAGGTATAGTGACTGAAAGTGAATCTCCATATTGCAATCCTGTATGGGTAGTGCCAAAGAAGCTAGATGCTTCAGGTCAGAAAAAATAGAGACTAGTCATTGACTTTAGACAGTTGAATAAGAAGACTATTGAGGACAAATATCCACTTCCTAGAATAGAAGAAATCCTAGATAACCTAGGACATAGTCAATATTATTCGACTCTTGACCTCGCGCAAGGATTTCATCAAATTGAAATGGATCCTAGATCTATAGAAAAGACAGCTTTTACTATAGATAACCGGCAACTCCAGTATGCTCGAATGCCGTTCGGTCTTAAAAATGCGCCCGCCACTTTTCAGCGCGTAATGGACAATGTCCTACACCCTTTTCTTTATAAGTTCTGTTTTGTGTACATAGATGATATCATTGTATATAGTAAATCCTTAGAAGACCACAGACAGCATTTAACCTTTGTAATGCAAAAATTACGGAAGGTTTACCTAAAAATTCAACTTGACAAAACTGAATTTCTCCATAAAGAAGTAGCCTTCTTAGGACATGTTGTTACAAGGAACGGAGTGAAACCGAACCCAGAAAAAATAGAAGTAGTAAAGAAGTATCCTACTCCCAAAACCACAAAAGAAATCAAACAATTTCTTGGCCTAGCTGGTTATTACAGAAATTTTCTGAAAGATTTTGCTAAAATAGCATATCCTATGACCCGATGTCTAAAGATGGGATCAAAAATAAATGCAGAAAACCCCGAGTACATATCTGCATTTGAAACTCTCAAGACCTTGCTAATTAATGCACCAGTCCTAGCTTACCCAGATTTTGAGGAACCATTCGTGTTAACCATGGACAGCTCAGACTAGGGAGCGTTCTCACACAGAAAGGACATCCAGTTGCCTACTACTCAAAAACTTTGAATCCCGCAGAGAGAAAATACTCTACAATAGAAAGAGAGTTAGTTGCCATAGTACAAAGCAGTAAGCATTTTAAACCTTACCTATAGGGACGACAAAGTGATCACCGTCCGCTACAGTGGCTTGTCACTCTAAAAGATCCCAGTTCGAGAGTGTACCGTTGGAAAATCAAATTAGGAGAGTTTGATTTTGACATTAAATATGTCAAAGGAAAAACTAATTATGTAGCCGACGCCCTTTCACTAATTCAAATTAACGTAAATGAGGAAGCAATTTCTAATGTAGCCATCCCTGGAGATAAATCATATCAACAGGAAGTAGATAACGAAACAATACATTCAAATCAAGAAGACCCGAATTTCACTTTGAAATTGTCAGAGAGAAATCTAAACCCGAATAGAAATCAGATAATAGTGAAGTATGGGAAATTCCCAAAAGTTTTGGAAATAAAATTATTCAAGAAGTTTACTCGACATGTTATGATAGTAACACGAGAAAATCTTGCTGAAGATTTAAGAAAACACGTTCTTAAAATCATACACACTTCAAACAGATTCGCCACCTATTTCGATGATGTGACACTAGAGATTCCATTCATCCGAGTATGCCAGGAATTATTTACGTCAGAGTTAATAATTATTAGAGCATCAAAATTTCTAGAAGATATTGAATATTCAGAAACACAGAAACAAACTGATATTACAATATCATTCAATAAACCACATTGGAATCATTGAAACATTCGAACACCTTCGTACCAAGTATTATTGGCCACATTTAAAAGAACAGATTAGAAATGTGATTAACCAATGTAATTTGTGTCAGAGGAACAAATATGACAGACACCCGAATGTAGTACCAAACCAGGGTCCCATTATAGCTGACCACCCATTTGAACAAGTTCATATAGACACTTTCCATTTTGAACAAACCAGCATCTTGACAATGAAAATCCACAGCCTGCTTCCAGTCTCCGACCGGGTCAGGAATGGAATGAATGAAGCCCCCATCTAGCGGCGAGGATATGGTCTGTGCCGGCTGCCGAGGCCTGACGCACTCCTCTGGGGCAATGATTAAATGAATGACAGATGAAATGAAATGATAGTGCAGAGTGTTGCAGGAATGAAATGTTGACAGGGAAAACCGGAGTACCCGGAGAAAAACCCGTCTGCCTCCGTTTTCTCCAGCACAGATCTCACATGGAGTGACCGGGATTTGAACCACGGACCCAGCGGTGAGAGGCCGGCGTACTGCCGCCTAAGCCACGGAAGCTTGCATCTTGACAATACTAGATGTATTCTCAAAATATGGACAACCCTTTGTGTTAGCTAATGGCACGGCCATAGCGACCTTAAACCAACTACAAGTGTATTTCTCACATCATGGTTACCCCAAAAGAATTACTCACGACCAAGTTGGTGAATTCGAGAATAGTTTAATTACAGAATACTGTAAATCTGTTAACATCGAATATCATGCAACCACACCTTTGAACTCCTCTTCAAACTCCCCAGTAGAGAGATTGAATTCCACTCTCCTCAAGAAATTGAGAATTTCAAGAGATCATGATAAATTCACCCCACTACCACAACTCATTATTAATGCAATCATGAATTATAATTAATCGATTCACTCGACAACTAAACAACCACCGTTCAATGCCCTGTATGGTCCTTATTACAAAACATTAGACCATATATTTTCTGCGTCACCAAAAATTAACGAGTACGTAGAAAGACAAGCAAACCAAATTAAGGTTCTGAACAAAAGGCAATCCGATCCAAGGTATTCCACATTTACACACCCCTATAAAATAGCAGAAACGGTATATGTTTTGGATCCCCTAACCAGAAATAAGAAATCTAAGAATGTGTACAACGAAGGCACAATATTCAAAATTGTGGCAAACCAAGTTCATTGTAAAATAAAAAACGGTAAAATTCATGTCCGGAATCGAACCTAAAAGGATAATTCTTCCTATTACAGATTCCTTTCCTTTCCGGATATGGCACCATCCACACAGAACCCGTAGAAACCCCAGGGTTTTATGCTGATCCCCTTGGACCTGTAGTAATTGTTAATAACTATCATAAATTCATGTTTCATTTCAATCTAACTACCCTGAAAGCGGCATATAGGAATATTGATGATACGTCTCCAGTCTAGTAATTAAAAGTAATAATAAATTTCCATATTTAATAAATGAATTAATTGAAGTAACTAAAGAAACAAGGAAAGATTTAAATAAATTAATACCAACCAATGTCAGTAGAATCAAACGAGGTTTAATTAATTGTTTAGGTAAAGTAATTAAATTCATCTCAGTTATTTTAGATCAAGATGATTTAGATAACTTGCAAAGTCAACTAGACACCCTAAAACATAGCCGTAATAATGAAATAAAGCATATTAATAAACGAGTATATTTTGCCAACTCAATCGCTCAAAAGTTTTATGACGAGATGAATCATGTTAGTAACAATATGACGGTAATTCAAGGTATTCTACAATCAGAAGACTCCAAGATCAACCTATTAGAAGAATCTCAGTGTTAATGTGTGTTAACAAGTTCAACAAGATATTGCCTTTTCTGCAAGACACCATTTCCCTTTCATTTAATGAAATGACTAACTTCAGGTTATTTTCAAGAAAAGACTTAACTAATTTAGTGAAGCATTTATTGTCTATATATCTTGTCAAAAGTATGATTCATTCAGACCAATATCACCAGTTTGAACATCTCAAACTATCAAAAACTCAAGTAATTATATTGGACGAAGAAATGATTGTGATCCTTTCTATGCCAATCACAAATGGCAGTCAATATCAATTTTATGAGGTCACCCCTGTACCTAATATTAAGGACATTATACTTGTCCCCACTGAATAATAGTATTTGCAAGGACCCACTTCTAAATGGTCCAGTATACCCTGTATAAAAATACCCAATCATATGTATGTATGTATTACAATATTAGAATAACAAGTTGCAACCTAACAAACACTATTGGATGTGAATATGCTTCAAAAAGCAATGAGATAAAGATATTTCAACCTATAAATAAGGAACATATTCTGTTCTTTAGCAAAACATCTGAGATAATTATGCAAACATGTATAGAAGCTCAAAGCTCTCTACAAATCTCAGGTCCACAGGTAATATATTCAAATGAATCTTGTCCTATTCCCAGCTTAGGAATAACGTTACATCAAAAACCTACCAACTATGTTCACAGTTTCCCATTCCTAATTATTCATAATGAACCTTTAATAAATAATGAAATAAACCTTCTCCATTCCCATCTCGATGTAACAAAGCTCAAATTAAATTTGAAGCCTATACCTATGACTTATATTACGAAAAAACAATTTGTATCCATTAATGTAACCCTTGTGTTATTCATAACATGTATGATCTTGTTTATATTTAGACAAAGATTAAGCAGCTTGTATCACTCTGTAAAACTTAAATGTAAGAAGAAGTTAGTAATTACTGAGGTCAGTAACTTGCATCTTGGAGGAGAGGAGTCATGTACGCTGCCCAGCGATCCCCTTACCAACCATGACCTAAACGTGTCAACCACTAATTTCGGGTTTTAGATAATAATAATGTCATTATTATTATTATTATTCACATAAGAAACCTTCTATGAAGTCTCCAGTGTATATTATTCACAAGGAAGTTTGGACATTGCTCAAAACCGCACTAGCCCACGGGTAAGACATGTGCCAGTTAAAGGCACTCTCTTGTAAACATGCAGCACTATAAGGAACATATTTCCATTTGCTATTTCTCAGAAGTATTAAGCTGGGAACTAGGTCGTAGTAAACACATACCTATCTCCCCAGACAGTCGCCAACTTTCTAAAGGACAGATATTGTCTTCCTTTCTCATATTAATTCCTAGTATTGAGGCTCTTAGCAGAGTGAACAACAACAGTAAGTCACGACCGTGCCATCGCCCCGATGCTCATGATCTGATTGGCTATCACCCCCTCTTACCACTAGAGATACTTACAATTGGTAAATCTCTGCTTGTGCTAGTTTTCTCCCTCCAGAGAAATCGAATGTCTATATACTGATGTAAAGGCCGCTCTCGACCTCTTTCATTCTGACATCTTTAGACCAAGTGGTCACTGCTAGGGAGCTGTCCTTGTATAAGACAGACTCTTCTTTCTGACATATCACCAGCTATACTGTGTACGCTCTGCCACACGGCAAGCAAGTCAGGCTTCGCATAAATGTAAATATTTTGTAAAGTACTTGTGGTTATTGGTATACCAATAAATAACATCTATTCTCAACGTCTTCAATTCTTTTGGAATATAATAATAACAACAGCGCGAGGAGAACTCGAGAGGACCGAAATAAGTAGATTCTCAAACAATCCGAGCAACAAACGAGTGTGGATAAGTTCACTCTTCTCCACTTAGACAACCGGCCGGAAATCTACAAACTTATCTCTCGCACATCTCGTGTTCCCAAATGAGCGAATCACAGCAAAGAAAACATTCCTTCTCGGTGGCGTTAAAATGCCAATCATTGTATGATTTACTGAAACAGAATAGCAATGTATTATTATTTATAATTTATTATTAATAATCTGTCCGTCTGTCTGTTGCTTATATAGTCAGCAAGGAGGTTGTTCAGATCCTCATAAAGCACCGCCCCAAGTTATGTCAGAAGAAAAAAAGGCAGCACTATATTGAGGCCCACTGGGTGAGGTGAGGAGTGGCATACTGTAGTTTGACATCATTTGCCTCGCTGAGCAAGTGCAACATCACAGGTAATGGCAATACTCACTTGTCAGCACAAATACCCGCATTGGATGATAATGCAATTATTTAAACAATTTTACTGGTGAGAAAATGTAACACCGTTGCATAAAAAGTTGAGTTAAATTAAATTAATTTGCGTAACGTAATGTTTGTTAGATCTCACTATACCTCAGCTTGCAAGCTTATTTCCATTTTCTGCAGGTATCTCAGTTTGTGTACTGAATACTGCTGAGCACAAAATTGTAAGCTCTCTTTTCAAGTATTTTAATTAGTCTGGTTCTACTCTCTATTTTAATCAAGGCAAGTTATCGTTACTCAATCTTGCCAAGTATTATTGATTAAAAGCAACGAGCACACTACTTCTTGCTGAGCTAAATGACGTTAATATGGCACTGTGGTGTGATGTAAATGATATGACCTTAAATGTAAACAAGTGTAAATATATTCGGTTAGGTACGGCCAGACAGCCTCTTACACATAGCCTTTCACTGAGCAGCAAAATTCTTCCCATGTGCAATTCACTGCGAATGCTGGTAATACACATTTCCAGCAATTTGAAGTGGAATGTACACGTTGAGGAATCTAGGTATAATGCATTTAGAATTCTGGGATTTGAAAGACGTAGACTTCTGGGATTCAGAAGCCGTGCACTCCGAGCGGTGTATCTCTCCACGATAAGGCCCATTCTTCTGCATGGACTTCCTTCCTCGCATCCCACTACCGAGGAAAACACGAGGAAGTGCAGTCCAACGTCGAGCAGAGCGACTCATTTACAAACAGGGCAATAACGTTTTGACAAAACCATTAACATCCATTAATGACATATGTAACCAAATAGGTCTCACCTTTCCTCGTAAATCTCTAGCTGACACCGTTAAACTGTCCCCCAATTCACCGCCTTCAGCTATCAAATCGCTCAGTCCGTAGAGCACAGGGGGTCACCCTCGTTCCTCCATTCGCTAGGACAACAGATTATCAATCTGGATTCTACAATCGCTCTGCTCGACTCAGGAATGACCTGCCGCGTGCAATAAAAGACCTTCCTACGCGACAATTTTGCCGCAAAGTGAAGGCTCTAAAGCAGGGTCATCCAGCCATTGCGCTCTGAGAGCGCGGCCGCGCTCGGGGTGCACTGGTCAGTCAGGCTAGCGGTCCTTCCCCTACCATCACTACACTGTGGCAGCGAGGAGACGGATGATGTTCGGACCGCGCTGAATAGATACGTACGTACAGTCGTGTGCTTGATGGCTTTTGTGTTTTTTTTGACATCATATTGATAGGGCTGTTTTGCCATTTAAAAAGAATATACCGCATATACACTCCAATGTATGGAATGTGCAGGAAACGAACGCAAGTGTAAAGTAAAGAATATTGTGATTTATTTCAAACTGAAATTCAACAACAATTTACTCAATTGAACAGATAGTACAGACCTTGAGAGACCTTTGCGCCGTCGTTTTTACGAGCTTTTAGTTTTTGAGGAAACAATCTTCTCTAAATTGGGTAGGCTACACTATTTCTGGACACAGCTATTCGTAAACAATTGCGCAAGTTTCTATCGCTCATCGTTGCACGGTGTTTACTTTTGGTAAGCTTAAGAACCGAAAAGAAACGCTCACAAATGTACGTTGAGCCAAGCATTGCTCACTTCGGCGTGGCGGGCAGACCACGCACTCAACCAGCCAAGCTCCTCCCACCACTACCGAAACTACAGTACCTTCCCCCAAGGGGCTCAGAGCACTGGCTTTGAGCGCGGCCGGAGTGCTAGCGCTCGGGGAGTGCTGTGTGGATGGTCCTGTTCTAAAGGGACTAATATCCTATGTAAATTGAATTCATATAATGTACTACCCTACCAGCGAATTGTTACATGTGGCGAAAATCGGAACTAATGCGCTCCGCCCAGCCACACGCCTGCGATAGACGTGCAGTCGTCGCCAGCGAAACCACATCGCATGTCATTTGTGTGAATGATTCGTGCAGGGTCGTGCGCTGTGCGGTGTGTTGTCAATGTATTACTGTACATGCGTTCCCCGTCTTGTTCCGCAACCGCTCGCTGCAGCCATAACGTGGCCAGATGACGTAGTGTATACACAACAGCACCGCTCCACGTCTAGCGGTAAGAATTCCCTGGTAGGGTAGTATAATGTTACTTTGTGTGTATGTGGAAATGTGTGCGTGCGTGTGTGTGCGTGAGGGTGTATGTGTGTGTGCGTATGTGTGATTGTGTGTGTGTGTGTGTGTGTGTGTGTGTGCGTGTGTTATCTTCTCTTTTTTTACAATAGATGACATGTACAGCAGATTATGTGTTAATAGCAATGTAAAGTTGCAAATTATATATATGTAACATATTCAGATTTGTATAGATTTAATGAACGGAGATGGAGACAATGCTGTGTAAGTGGGGCTTGCCCTTTCTCTATCTGTCGTTCATAAATTGTAGGCACATTTTTTGAAAATAAGTAATAATAATAATAACGTATCAAGTTGAGCAAGAGAAGTGGTTATACAAAATACCACTAAAATGAATTGATGCAGAGTTACGAAAAGGGGAAAGCTTTTCAAAGAAAGCACGTCAAAATTAAAACAAGAATGC
Source organism: Meconema thalassinum (assembly GCA_946902985.2). Lineage (NCBI taxonomy): Eukaryota > Metazoa > Arthropoda > Insecta > Orthoptera > Tettigoniidae > Meconema > Meconema thalassinum. Next base: position 742,946,596 of record OX336389.2, read on the forward strand.
ACTGGTTACCTACTAAATTTTCATTAACCGGTTAATGTGGTTGAATGGGGTGGGAAGGAATATAACTAATTTTTTCACTGTACTAATCTATTTGTTGGGTACTTCGCACTTCTAAAGTTTTGTTACGGAAAATATAGTTTTTCAACATGAAGGCTGTTTTCAAAATTCGAAAGTTGTACGTGAATACAAAGTTATTAGATCTTGACACAACTACAACATTCACACGTTGATCTAGTTCACAGTAAAGTTGAATAGGGTGAAGTGTGGGTCCCACGAAGGGGTTAAGGTTATTAACCCATCAAATAGTTGAATGAAGCAATCAAGATAATCCAACGTTGAGTTGATCAATCAACTTTAATATTGAATTGACATTAGGTAAGAGTGAAATTCCCTCGTTGGGGGCGACTTCAACCAGTAACCTCTAAAATATTGCATTCCCGGCCAGCGGAATAAAATAGGACAATTAGAATGAGAGTTCCATAATGTGGTTAAAAAGAGTGCCCCATTAGACAGAGTTTAAAATACTCTAAAAACTGTACTTAACTTGTCCATTTTAGAAGTTGAAGATACTTGTAGATCGCGATCACCAAGTCACCATGACATGGCGAGAGAAAGGGTTTTTGTCAAACCATTAGAAGATGTCCGTTGGATGCGTAATTGCCTCGTAGGAGAGACACAAGGCAAGTGTTGACTGCACTGAAGTAGAGTGACGAGTAGAACTGCTAACGGCTGGGAGAGCCGAGGAGGAAGGTAGGAGAGAAAAGGAGAAACACAGAGTAAACAACTTAACAGAACAAAAAATAACACTAAATACAAGAAGTTTCTTCACTCTTCAGAGTAGGGAGCAGATGAAGTTGGATAACCAGCAGGAGCTGATGAAGTTGGATAACCATCGGGAGCTGATGAAGTTTCTTGAGCGACATCTGTTGTCAGGTGTGCGAAGTATCAGCATTGAGTGTGTGGCATGAAGAAGTTCATCATGTTGCCGGGAGTTCGAAGCACATGAGGGTGTATGATTTCTATTTTAAATTGAAGAAGACATAAAAATTCACTCTAAACAGACTAAAGTACAAAATAAATACAAAGCACTGAGAGAAAGCAAACATAAACAAGGGCCTCTGTCGGTGGTTTCATTAGAAGCAAGATTAGGAAAACGAATGAAAAAGAAATTCCCAATGTGGGAATAAACTAGGCTACTTTATCAGTATATTAGAAGAATATACGAGTGGTCCCGTGTTCAGCTAAGTCCACCAATAACACACCACACATATCCCAGAACACTGGTACAAGCACTTTCCTAGCAGATAGAGTCACTTTGAATTTCTTTCGTGCTGGATTACCAGCATGTTTCCACTCCAAAGAGGCCTGCTTGGTTTCGGGCGTGTAATGGAAAGCCCACGACTCATCACCAGTGACGATTCCTGGAGTCATTGCTACGGTCCATACAGTCGTCCCTATAGACGCCATGCATGTCCCTGTGAATTTCACTCGGTTTATGGTCTTTGGCCCACAGATATCGAACTACTCTTCGCTGCTCTTCACAAGTAGACGACAGAAACATACGCGCCATAATTCTTTCGTAGTTCAGGCTTCTCTCACTAGAGCTGCACATGAAGACAAAATAGTGCAAACTTCAAACTATTACGTAGTGAAATTTCAACATTCCAGCTGTAATACCAGGGGAGAACGAGATGATTGTGCGTTAATTTCCGATCTGTCCTCGTATATCGATACATGCATGTAGAATACATTGAATACACCTCATGTATAATTTTGTTGTAATTATAAAATGAAACAAAATAAAGAGGGGTCACTCGACTCTTGGACCACTCTGTATAAAGTGAATACTTTACAGCATTTGAATAATTCACACAAGTTGTACAGCATTTGAATAATTCACACAAGTTGCAACAGTGTTTTAGGATGAGAATTACCGGAATGATTTCTGTATTAGAATAATAGCTTTCCTTACTTGAATATGCCCACATTATTAGCATAACTGATTCATAATTCATGGTGCAGTCATAACATTACTTATCCTGTGACTCATGGATCATAAAACTCGAGAGTGACGGGCGTGTCCCAATGTGCTTAGCGGGCAAACGATTTGTTATTAGCCATCCTATTACGTAAATAACCATTGTCATGGTGCACTAAGGGAGAAACAAACGTAATACTTCACAAGAGGAAGGCGATCTGCAAAGGTTTAAAAACAAATATGACATCAAACAACAACCTTGCTAATGTGTTATGTTCTATTTTCATTCGCTGAAGAAATGTGTTGTTTGTTGTTTCTGCAGGTGTTGTTGATGTTCTTGTAAGGACTTGCGATATCGATTTCATCAGCCCTTTAAAGCAAAAAAAAAAAAATGCAATATTGTGGTTTTGCGATCATAAGGCACAGGATCTCCTTTTTCCATGATGTCCGAACCAATGGACGAGATTCTTGACTTCAGAAATCCCACACGCTTTAACCAAGAATTGAACCCGATCCGCCTTGTTGAAAGGCAAGCTGCTTGTATCATCATGTCTCTCCTCAGCACTGTGCACATCGGTGTACGTGGAATCTGGAGTCTGTACTAGCATGTACACTTGTGCAGTAATTGGCGGCAACGCTCTCGCCTGCTAATCCCAAGGTTGTAGAATCGAATCCCAAAGCAGTCAGTTGGCATTCGAGGATGCTTAAATGCGAGGGATTTACTGGCTCGTTAAAGATCCCCTTCGGGGCGAAATTACGACACCCTGGCCTCTCTAAAGCCACAATAATTAAAAGGGACGTGCAACCAATTACATTAGGCCTATTATTATTATACTTGTAATTTTGGTTAACAGTAACTCGAAATAGGCAGTGGCCTTAACTAATGCACCTTCTCAGCATTTGCTTTGGGTAGAAGTGGAAAATCACCGAAAACCAGTTGCAGGATAGTTGATATGAGATTCTCTGCTGTTCTCATGAGCTGAGCCCATGAAAGTGGGATCGAATTTCAGCGCAGTCAGCTGGCAATTGAGGGAGCTTTAATGTGAGGGAGCCATGTCAGTAGATTTACTGGTACCTTAACTATCCCCTTCGGGGCAAAATTCTGGCACCCCTGCGTCCCTAAAAGCCACAGTAGTTACGAAGGAAGTAAATCGATAACATTAAATTATTATTAAATGTTATCATGAGTTTTAGTGCATCCCTTTCCAACCCTCAGATTTAATTAAATGTATGGACAGAGGTGATAATCAAGCCCAGGCGTCCTGATACGCGCTAAGGGACCACAGGTAGCGGTTAGCGTGAACTTTGTCTGGTATTATGAATCCTGGAGTAGTGTGGAGTGTGTAAATGTAACTGGTTCTAATGCTGCTATAGGTGTCTCGAAGTTTGAGATAAGGCACAGTCCAAGTCTTGGGTTCCATTCCCGTCTGGACCGTGGGTCTTCATAACTTTATACCATTAATTTCCCTTGGACCTGGAACTGCTTGTCTATGGCATCTCCATCTTTCATTTGATCTTTATCACGGGCGTTAAATCAATAGGCCTGCACCATAACTCTCCGGAGGCTAAACGCTAATATTACAATTCTCAAAAAAAGTTTTGCATATGACGATTACGCATGGGTAAACACGTTTACAGTACGCACTGTACGTCACGTTTAGAGCCACACAATGACTGTACACCGTACGAATCATTGGATATTTGTTCGCTAGGAGGCATGTCTTGTGTCCGTCCGTTTAACAACATCATTTGTACAGTTGGTTTCAAGAGCACGGAGAAGACAAAGGTGATGTAGCCTACTGTAAACGTGCCATTCGTACCACAGACCGTATTGGAATTTGAACATTGCTTCTGGAGTGATTCTGACAAGTGAATGTTGATGCTCGTGTTGGAGTGAGTCAAAGTGATGTCTCGACGGTGTGGAGCAACGGGGGGCCTCTACAGTTGCTGATCGACAAAGAACTTGACGCCCCCGCAAAACCACTCGCAGGGAGGATCGGTATCTCTTGCTTTCAGCACGTCGTAGGCCCATTGGTACTGCCACGTCCTTCCGCCAGATTCTTCGAAGGGCCACTGCAGGGAATGTGTCCGTTCAGACAGTGCGTAATTGGATGCATGAAGCAGGACTGATGTCAAGGGTGCTGCGCCAAATCCTCCTCTGTAACCACAGCATAAGGCAGCTCATGGAAGGGGGGCGACAACTCATAGGACATGGCAGCAGAAAGACTCTTTGCTGATGAGGTCTCCATTGGTTTGAACCCTTACAACAGGAGCATTCGAGTGTGGCGACAAGTGGGCGAGAGATTTCATGAGCCCTTTATCCAGGAACGCCACCAACAGCAAGGAGGTTCAGTCATGTTTTAGGGTGGGATCATAGTTGGTCGACGTACGCCTCTAGTTCCTATCCTCACATAAACACATCGCTATCACTCCCCACAGCACGTAGGGACAGGGGGGAGAAGGCAGGGAAAAACCAGTCGTTAAGATAACCACCGCAGTCGACCGCATAGTGAGTTCCAGTGAGCACGAAAACTGCGAGTAGCTGTAGTACGGAAGACAATCAGATAAGTAGTTAGCCTAAAATTTTATAGTTTAACCATAGTTTACAACCATATAATCTCTCTAAAGTACAATCTCCGGATAGCTATCACCATTTAGCATATCACCTAACATATATACTGCATTTAGCATACACTGACAGTTGTAGTACCAATACTGCAACTAAATAATTGTACATATTGTAAATATTTTCACCTGTATTTCAAACATAGATTTTGTAGCCTAAGTGTAATGGATCTGATGATGATCGCTTGACGATCGAAACTGGTAATCCTAGTGTTTTATTAATCTCATCACTTTTGGGTACATTCGTGTTGACCGACTGAAAAGCACTAAACTTTTGTTTACTAAGGCAACACTGAAAATATGGCTTCAAACACCACAAGGTTCAGTTTTTTTAATTCTCCCTTTCCTATGGTCAAATAACACATGATTGTTCCATATTTTTCATAAGGGGATTCAATGACCTTATGCTGAACTAATTAAGAATAGGGCATGTACCCCCAACCCCTTAAAATATGAAGTTGTCAGGATAAAAAACATGTCCATAGCCATCAGAAACTTGTGAACACTGAGATCAGGAGAATGTTGATCATCCATGGATGCTAGACCAGAAAGTCTTAAAGTGAAGTGTTTCATTTAGATGCTTGGAACATCATGATCAAGACCCCTGTACTTGGGTGTGTGCTCAATCTGTTTGAAAACCCGTTGACAGATCATGAGTTAATCTGTGGCTGGAATCCACTCATTCCTATGCTAAGCTGTGAGTACTGGGCACCATTAGTGCTCTGTAACTACTGTATCAATTTCTGAAAGTTGTGTCAGGCCTATGCATAGACAAGTCGCTGAGAATGTTCTCTGAATGGTGAATACCAATAGGCTAGCCTACTTAGCTGCCTCCTTCACTAGCATTTCCAGGCACCTGGTTAGTTGGTAAAATGAAATTGAAAAATCACTTGAATGGTTCAAGTTGTCCTTGATTGTCCTCGTGGAACAGTGTACATGTAGATGGACGCAATGTGATACCAACCACTAGGTAGCTTATGTCCCATTAGTTGGGAGTGTTAGGGAATGGGAGATTGGTTCAACATGTCAGCCTATGTTGTATATTTCATTAATGTATGGGATCTAAAAGTGTATCATAGGAATATTAAAGCACGCCATAATATATTACCAGTTGGTCAATTGGATACAACAATTCGATGAAACATTCTGTTAATAATTATGAAGTGTCGTTGGCAACCAGAGAAGCGACACAAGAAATAACACCTGAGTCTTCCAGGCAGTTGTCATCAACTGTATTTCACATAGAGAAGAATAACTAAAATTGTTCCTCATGAAAAAAATAACTGGTCACTGACTTGAAAGACAGTAGTAAGGACTTACATGCTGTCAGTAAAAGTGGAGTTAAAAAGATGTCTGGAATATTTAAATCAGTAGTTGATAGCCAGGATTTTTAAAATTACCGTAGGTAATTGCACCATAATATGATTAGTAGCCTATGGGCAAGATTTTAAATGATAGGTTTTTCTGTGAACCAAAAAAACAGCTCTTAACATGGATTATGTTCAGGTTAGGCCTACAAGTTATTGGGAGGGAGGTTTATTCTACATACCAGTTGCACATAAAATGATCTTCTGATTAGAGCTCTGTGGGAATGTTTAAACGGATTGATGATACGGGGTTTATCAAGCCACTTTCTATGCACCTTTTAAAAACATTTTAACAATTCATAAGTTACTGTCATCATTGCTAATGCTGTAATCTGTCATGTTTATTTATGCAGCATGAGGAATCAGGAAATATTGGTAGGATTGGTATATTGAGTGGAGATATAGTAGGATAAAATGCAACTGTGTCATGGAAACCTAAGATGTATTTTTTTTCTCAACTTTATTTTCTGTAGACTCCAACACAGCCTACCACCAGGGAAAGAAACAACTTGATGGTGATGTTTAATGAGAGCAAATCTTGAAACACTGTGATTTAAGTGGTTGGTATCAAAAGTTGTATAGGAAAAATGAAAATGTGTATTCGCGCCCAAGTTTACGAAGCCTTGCCAGACTCAGCTGAAAGTATCTTCGATGCAAATCAATTCTCAATAGTTAAAACTTTAGGACGACCTTTGACATGAGCACTATAATATGCCTACATTTAGGATCGACATAGCTTGCAGTAGGTCTTATGCTACTGTATGCACCTGGGCATGTTTAAAAAAACTCAGCCTGCACGTTAATAAGGTAGAATATTGCTATAAATCTATCTCAAGCAAATCCAAGAAGTTATCAGTCTGAGAAACGACATAATATCAATATAAAAAAAGGTGGTGGTGCAAACTGCACTTTTAATCCTTGCTTAATTAGTTAAACCAAACTATCTATATATTTAAAACAGTAAGGTGATTTTTGTTATCACGAGATAGAGAGAACGACAGAACCAATTTACTTCGTAGAGCACTCTAACGAAAGCTCTTGGCCTGTAGATTTGCAGAGTGTCTCTAAAATAAACAAATATATTACGGTATATTTTTAAATAAATATAGAAAATAGCAGAATTCTTGACCCTCGCGCATGCGCACAATCCGCCTGGGCTCATGACAAAATGGCGGTGAGAAGTCCATTAAAATGTAAGTTATTTAATAAGCTTGCATGTAATTGAAAACATACATTAACCAAGTTCTGACAATAAAATATAATAACAGTATGAACGTATACCAATGTGCAACATTGATTTATTTGGATAATGAAATGGATTATTTCCTTCAGACAGCTGCTTTTGATGATAATGAACGGCTGCGTCTGCTTTAATACAAGAGTGAGCGAGTAGCTATGTGGTTAAGGCGACAGACTGTGGTTCCCAGGTTCCAAGGTTCGATCCCAGCCCTCGCCGATATATATATATATTTTTTTTACCACTGAAATATTGTTTAATCAAGGAGTATTAGTAAGGTTTTATGTCTGTTAAAGATACATATTTCTACATTCTCTCTCGGTATATTTTTGAATTAATATAGAAAATAGCAGAATTCTAGCGCCTCACGCATGCGCACAATCCGCGTGAGGTAATGACAAAATGGCGGTGAGAAGTCCATTAAAATGTAAGTTATTTAATAAGCTTCCATGTAATTGAAAACATACATTAACCAAGTTCTGACAATAAAATATAATAACAGTATGAACGTATACGAATGTGCAACATTGATTTATTTGGATAATGAAATGGATTATTTCCTTTAGACAGCAGCTTTTCAGGATAATGAATGGCTGCGTATGCCACTAAACGAGAATGCGTGAGTAGCTATGTGGTTTAGGCGGCTGACTGTGATTCCAAGGTTCTACGGTTCGATTCCAGCCCTCGCCGATATATATATTTTTTACCACTAAAATATTGTTTAATCAAGGAGTATTAGTAAGGTTTTATGTCTGTAAAAGATACATATTTCTACATTCCCTCTCAATACGTTTTATTTCCGTTTTACCATTGCATTACAGCATTTGATCAAAAGAGAAAACTGTTGTCCTCAGTACGCCGTTTAAATATCTGCAATCAGTTCCTATAACTGACAACAGATGGCAGTACATCGCCCATATAGTTCCAGTAACTGACAGCAGATAGCAGCACCATTGCATCGGTGTATTTAAAACCCAAGACTTGGCACGTTTTCACGTGATGGAGAATTATAAAGGAGGGGAATATTTAAGAAGGGAAATTTTGAGGAACATTAACCGACAGTTGAATGTGTAGGCTATGTTGTTTATGTACCTTAATATTGCAATTTCTTCCCAATGCTTCGGTGGTCAAGTTATTAGCGTCCTAGACTAAAAGTTATAATTATGCATCGTCGATATACTCTTAAATTATTAAAGAAAAAAGTAGTTTTCCAGGCACTCGCGCGTGTCCACAATTGCTTTCGCCATAAGAGACACTTGGCAAACATAATTCGTTTGAGGGGCTCCGACATCGTGGTCACTCAGCCCCGTGTACTTGGGTGTGTATGTGTGAAATTTTCTCTCATAACCTGTGTTATTGTGATGGCTGCATTACTGTGTGTATTTGTAATTAAGGTGGTAAATGGCAAGGAGACGGCCAAGGCCTTAAGTTAGGAACCATCCCGGTATTTGCCTTAAGTGGAAGTGGGAAACCACGGAAAACCACATCCAAGATTGTCGAGGTGGGAATTAAACCTTCCTCTTCTTAGTTATACCTCAAGAGACTGAATGTGCCCCGTTTTTGCCCTCAGACCAGAATTCAATTTCTTGGCAGAGCAGGAAATGTAACCCGGGTCTCCGGGGCGATAGACAAGAATAGGTGGGGCTCCATGTGTTAATACGATGTTTGACATGCACGGGACATATAATTCATAAACTGCCTACATTAGGGTGACTGCCGAAGTGAGTATTGAGTATAGTCCTATGGTCGTTCCAGTAGTTGGCGAAGTGATTTATGTTCCCCTGCAAAATGTACTGTCATAACCTATAACAGGTGATGGAAATTGCTTATTTAGAGCAGTTTCGTACTGTTTATAACAAAATGAAGAACGTCATTCTGAGCTGCGTTTTCAAGCTATCGCAAAAAATTTCGCTGGCAGGAACAATTATAAGGAATTTATTTTAAGCGATCAGTCTCATCGCATTCTCCTCACCAACCATCTTGAGTATGAAAGTCTCTGGACGGTCATGTTGAACTTAGTTGTATAAGACAATTGTTTAATGATTATTTGTTTAGAGTACTGAGTCTAACTACGCAGTTGATTTCGGCAATGGAAGTATTATTTGCCATTTAATATTTAGCGGTTCCGTTATTGCAGGACACTATAGTGTTATCGAATAATACGAAGCCACATTTAAAATCCAATATAAATAGGCCATTTCAGAAACAATTCCAGATATTATGCAGTACAGTGTACTGTAAGGTCTTTGACGATCAAATGTAAACATTATTCTACATTGTATTTCTCTTGCGTAAAATCTATGCGTGGTTACTTTGGTCTTTACTGTTGTGAGGGTAAAATTGATCTGCTGGAATATAAAATATTTGCCAAGCTGCAACAATGTAATGATATTAATTTAAAAGTCATTGAACTTATATCCAGTAGTTCAAACACATACATGAGCGTTAACAGATTGGATACTGAAGATGAAAGCCAGCTACTTCATTTCCCTATTATTGAATTTTTCAATTCCTTGGAAATAAGTGATTCGCCTCCACATACTCCAAACGTTTGAGCCATAGTTATGCTCCTTAGAAATCTGAACGTTTCCCAAGGACTCATATATGGTAATATATTAATTGTAAGAAATATGTAAGAAATTGCTTGGATTCGGATATAATAGGTGCAGTAATATTAGGCAGAGAGCTCAAATCCTACGACTTGATTTAACACCTTCCGATAAAACACTTGCAGGTACAGTACATTTTCTTTTAATAGGCAACAATGTCCTATTCGCTCGGCCTACTTTATCACAATCAATCAAGCTCAAGGAGAAACTCTTGAACGTATTGGGCTATTTACCTCATCACGTTTTAAGTCATGACCAGCAGGATAGTGAAGGTACAAAAAAGGTCCTGTATGGGATGGTAAAGAATAAGAGGCGGAAGGATCCTACGGATTATGTTAGAATGGTGAACAAAAGGGGACAAAGGATAGAAAATAGGGAAGAACTGAAGAAAATGTGGAAAGAATATTTTGAAGAACTCCTGAACCCAAATGGAAACCACGGCGAGGAAGAAGAAATCGGGGAAGAGGTACAGTAGATGAACTGCAAACAGAAAAGGACTTAACATGGAAAGAAGTGGAAGATGCAGTGAGGAAGATGTAAGGAGGGAAGGCACCGGGTGTGGATGAGTTGAGTGTGGAGATGGTGAGAGCAGCAGGAGAGGTGGGGATACAATGGTTGTACCGGGTGATGAAGGCAGCATGGAAGGAAAGGAAGACCCCAGAAGACTGGAAAAAGGGAATAATTGTCCCGATCTTCAAGAAAGGTAGTAGAACAGAATGCAGAAACTATCGGGGAATAACACTGATGAGTCATTGTGCAAAGATGTTTGAGAAAGTTTTGGAAAGGAGAATTAGGACAAGGATAGAAGGAGGGATGAGGGAAGAACAACATGGTTTCAGAGCAGGAAGGTCCACAGTGGATTTGATTTTTGCTGTAAGTCAGTTACAAGAACAGCACTATGAGTATGGAACAGATCTACTGATGGCCTTCCTGGACATTGAGAAAGCATATGACAGTGTATGCAGAAACAAAGTATGGAAGTCCCTGGAGGATAGAGGAGTAGAAAAATGGACTATAAGGAGGATAAAGGAGATGTACAAGGGAAGCGTGAGCTGTGTGAAAGTGGGAGGAGAGAGATCGGACTGGGTGGAACAGAGAAACGGCCTGAAACAAAGAAGTGCACTGCCACCGTTACTTTTCATTGTGGTGATGGATGACATAATGACCCGAGCGGCACAAGTAATTGGGGAAGGAAAGATGAAAGCAATGGTGTTTGCGGATGATTTGATGATTTGTGGAAACAAGGAGGAGGAGGTACAGGAACAGTTGGACGTGTGGGAAGGAATAATACAAGGATATGGGATGAAATTTAGCATAAATAAGAGTGAGATGGTGATCACAACAAGGAAGAAGGAAAGGACCACAACGGGAATAACAATTGGTGGGGAACAGCTGAAGAAAGTGGAAAGTTTCAAGTATCTGGGAAGCCTGATACAAGAGAATGGAAGAAACGGTAGAGAAATAAATGAGCGGGGAAGACAGGCAGAAGCATTCCGGAGGAGTGTGAGAAGCATGTTATGGAGCAGGGATGTCCCTCAGAACAGCAAGTTGATCATATATCGTACTATGTCCCTATCCTGACGTATGCCTCGGAGACCTGGGTTATGAAAGAAAGGGAGAAGAGCAAAATACAGGCCAGTGAGATGAGGTTCTTGAGAAGCAGTATTGGAGCTACAATGAGGGACAGAATAAGAAATGAGAGGACCAGAGAATTAATGAAGGAGGAACCATTACAGGATGGTATAGAGAAATCTAGACTTAGATGGTATGGACATGTAAAACGAATGGAGGAGAAGAGGATACCCAGGAGGATACACGAGACGAAGTGGAAAGGAAAGAGACCAAGAGGGAGACCGAGAGACAGGTGGCTGAAGGGGGTGGAAGAGAGCGTGAAGAAGAGGGTAGAAGACTGGACAAGGGTGGAGGCTGAGAGATGGTGGGAAGACAGAAGACGTTGGAGAGGCTTGTGTTCCAAACAGACCCGGCCAGTGGCTGGAAACTGTGCAAGATGATGATGACCTCATCACGTTTTCAGTCATGACCAGCAATATGTTGCAATGGTGAGAGTGCTATCTTTTGACGCCCTTAAAGTTGCAATAGTGCTAAAAAGTAATCGTACAAAGAATGTAACTTATATAAGAAGCTTCTTCAGTAAATTTGTTTTCCATTGTCCGTCATGTTTTGACGGGTTTCATCTAGTTTGTACATAAATACCGTAAGGACTTCACATTACAAACGGCCACTTAAATTATATGCCTTAGGCATAACCTACAAATTACATGTCATGAAATTGGTAAATATATTCAGACAGCAACATCAATACGCAATGGTCAATAATGTAGTTTTATAGTGCAAAAAAGGTTATTGTACTGAATATATTTCGAACTGATGATTAAACTGGTGGAAACGACAGCCAATTGATTTACATCCAAAGTAGTAGAAACTTTCAGTTGATCAGCAAGAGTATTGATTTGTACTTTTTTATTTTCACAAATTTTGATGAACAGTGTCACGCTGCAATTTAAATATAAACGTACATACAATTCCTCATAAATAAATGATTTGTACTTCATACTGTCATGAACTGGAATAGATTTCTAGCAATTTAATTGTTGTAGAAATCTATTCCTCTCGCCGCCATGTTGGTGATTTATTTTGTAAACAAACCAGCGGGCAGCCTATGGCTGTTAATAATTGCCAGCCAATAACAAGCCTGGATGATGCGGATCATAATTCGCGTTTCACTCTCATTGCGTTTTAACTTGAAGTGAAGAATCAGCTGTTCGTTAACGCCACGGGGTGCCATTATTAAAATTTTGGGAGATAGAAACACACCCTAAGTCATCAGGGTAGGACGAAGATGGGATAGGTAGTGGGAGAAGAACAGAACCCATGAGCACTAATGTGAATGTTCGCAGGTTCGTATCCGAGACATTTCAACTATCTATAATCCATGCACATCGCTTGCATTATTTGTGCATTACACGTCCTTAAACCTTTCACTTGCCATTCTTGTGGCAGTGAACATCCTAATTCATGGCATGCTCAATGCTCGACTCGTCGCATCATTATAATACAAAATAATTTTAAAGTTACGTTTTCTTTACTGAGGTAGCATGTGAACACCATGAAAGGAGAAGCTTCGTAGTTAAGACTATATATATTTTGTGCTTTGAAAGCATATTTAAACAATTTTAGTGCAATAACCTACTAAGTCTAATTATGAGACACCCACGTCGTGCTGTGGCCATGAGACTTTTGTGTGCGTTATTGTTAGCTCCTCATTCTCACCAGATGTTATGGTCTCTTCCCACCACCTTCTGCGATCTCAGGGTGCGTATTGAGGCTCCAGTCCCGAAGAGACTGGTTTTGATTGTCAGAACTGCAAGGAAATTTAATTCCAAGGTCAGGCCACGGCCGCTCTCTAAACAAATCCTACCTCGGTTACAAATACAATCACTAGTACGAACATCACAGTGACACGGGTTATCAGACAAATTTTAAACACACCCAAGTACACGGGCCTGCATGACCACGATGTCGCAAAGCCCATAAAGAATCAACAATGACGACAACAACAAAAACTTTTCCATGGTAAACGTGTGTTTCCATTATCATAATTGGTTGAATTTTTGTGTGCATACAAGCGTTACGAGTGGTAGCTATACGACAAACTACTCGCCCTGTTACACACCATTACCGAGAAAACCTCATTTCGATGTAGATCTACTGGAGGTTCATTGAAATCACATCTTGTTAAGAAGAAACCCCGTCATGACTAATTAACGCGAGTGATTGTCATCGCATGGAATGGCTTCAGGCTCGTGGCTCGTTAGAGCTCATGTAACCACAGGAATGTTTCATATCATTCCTTTCTATCCTCAACTTGCGGCTGGACATTCAATCCCTCTGTATTGACTTTGATGGTGGAGTGAGACATTAGTCACTTACTCCCCCGAGCATCCATCCATCCATCCATCCATCGTGTCCTCAAGGGATTCTGGTTTTATAACACTACTCTATCTTTTACTTCATGCCTAGATAGTGTTTGCTCTCTTCTCGTATCAGTTAGGATTTAGCGACAACGTGGTCATTAGCCCTGTGTACTTTGCTATGGGTGGAATTTGTACGAAAACCTTTGTTAGTGTAGTACCTGTGAAAGTGTGAAAAGCCACTTCTAGGATAACTGTGGTGGCAATTTAACCCACCTCATGTCAGCTAGCCACTTGTAGCTAAGTGTACCTCAAAGAAGCATTATGTTTTCCTTGGCAGTGTTAGAAATCGAATCCAGGACCTTCTATAGGAGTTTCGATCAGTATGCATAGGCCACACAAGATAGTTGGTAGTATTTCTGAAGGTGAAAGAATATTTTATAATGGGATAACTACTTTATAGTTGTTAAATGAACAAGTGAATTTCCCCTCTCCCTCTTTTGTTACAGAACTAAATAAAGTGATATTTTAGAATATTACAATAACCAAACTGTTAAATAGAAATGCGAATCGTTTCTGCTACAGCACTTTATGTGATGATGATGGTGATGATGGTGATGGTGATGATTAGCGGCTTGCAATCTTGGCTGTCACCCCGCAAGTCTGGGTTCCACTTGCGGCTGTGCCAGGAAATTCTGAACTGAGGGAATTAAATGAACGGGGTACATTTGAAATGGTTATTAATGCCCCATGTTGGCAGCGACAAATGAAAAGTTTTGCTAGCTCCTAACTGTTGGGTGACAATGTGGCAGTTTGGCTATGCCTAAGCTATGTTGTTTTAATGGGCGCCAAGACCTCAACGCAATGTTGAAATCTAAATTTGTATTTAACAACGTCTAGCTCTGGCAGAACACATTCAAGACTCTATTCACTCAGATCGTGGTATGATTTGATCATTAACCCAACAAACAATTGTATCAGGAGAAGGAATTGGTCTATATCTAATGCTACCTACTGAAAGCAAAGATTGCATTGTAAAAGAAATGAATTTATTATATAAAACAAGGATAGCAAAATTAATAAAAATAATAAGTATAAAATTTAAATTGGAGCGTTGTGATTTGAATATTACCGATAGAAAATTACGTGAAAACGGAGTCTGATAAATTGATTTTACTCTTATTTCCAAGCTATGAAGTTACTGAAATATGAAATGTAAAACAAAGAAAAATGAGAGATTGCGTATTTCTGCGTCATTTGCGCTTACCATTGGAAATTGCCAAGGCATTTCCCTCGTACTTGCTGATGCTGTGTGCTTCCCACAGTCTCCTGGACGTCGTCATCTCCGTCGAAATTTGATGATATTCTCGTAGATTAGATAATTCTATGGTCCGTACCTCGGACCCAAACACTCGTACAACCAAGTTTTACAAAAGTTCGTCGCTAACTCCACTGAACATCGGAGCGACACGCACTTGCGACCGTACTCTGCAAGTTCTACACAGATTGTCCCTAACTCCACTGAACATCGGAGCGACTCGCACGCGCATCCATACTCCTCAAGTATTTCACAGATAGTCATCGTTTCACGGCGCGTCGAACGATATATCCACACGTTGGCTCCCCCACCATGGTACCGACATCTAGCTTACGTCGTCCTCACTGATTGGCTGCACCCTACGCGCTAGATCCCCACTCCTTCCTCATTACACTCCGCGGGAGGGAGAAGTCGATTTCCGTTTCAACAATTCACCTTTTCTTGACGATGCGACCCAAGATTGCGTCATGCTTCTCGACAAGAATCAGCGTGTACTTGAAATCCCAGTGAGTCATCTCTCTCAAATACCCTAACTGACAAAAACTCCGTAAAATTCCGTAATCAGATAATTTTCTATGATATCGTCGTTCGTAATAATTTGCTTGATAGCGTTTTCTAAGACATAGAAAACCTATCTGAATGCTAATAATTTTTATAAAATGCTCCGAAAATACCTTAATAATAATTATAATAAATTAATAATAATAATAAATTACCATGAAAAATTGTCTTGGCTGAACAATTTGCCGCGTAAATAAATATAGAATGGCTTCCTACTGACTTATGCCAGTTGCATAAAACCCCTCGAAAAACACGTTACATATTCGCCTCGGATCATCGGATGATTTACCGTGACGACGGTCCATTATCCGATTATCCCAGACACGTTAATAAACCCCATCCAAAATACATATTACATAAACGAAATCACCCTAAATTACAGATATATACACTCATATTTTTTCTTCACGCACTTTGCGTCAAAGTTTGTTGTCACTATGGATTGCACTTTGCAACCAGTCCAATGTTTCTCATATAAAATAGTGTTCCACGGATATTTCCGCCTCTCAAATTCCTCTATGTTGGAGAAATAGACATAATAAATGTGTGAGCACTATGTATTTATGATGTCATATCACACGCATTGAAGGTGTTCTGATATATTTATATCACCATAGAACTCCCTAATTTCACTGGAGGTCCCCTCCTTATGGTGAAATTTAATCTCACTTATCACTGAGCACACGATCACACTATTGTGGCAGCGCCTCGTGACCATAATACTTAATCTCTCTTTAAAGTAGATTAAATTAATATTGACTTCTGAAAAAAAAACAGTAAATGCGCATTACATATAACACCAAATATTTCTGTGCCGTAATCGCCCTGTCTTGTTAAGTTCCCGTTAACCATATTCTACTTAATACTAGTTCTCAACACAGACCATTTCTCCTCACACAAATAATACCATTGTACAAATTATCTTAAATTACACACTTACAAATCTTACATGGCGAGGCCGTAAACAGAAATCACGTGTGCTGATATGTATGAGTTTCATGAAGGACTGTCTCGCATTCTGATGGCCCATCTTTTATCTCGTGGACGCCTTAAGCTAACAAGCCCTATACAAGCGCTCCCCCATCTCTTGGAGATAAATGGGAACCCATCAGCGCTGCCAAAATGGCCTTGGTGCATCGAGACAATTTAGTGCTCAACAGCATCCGACAATCCCGTCATATTTCCCTGTACCTTAAAAACTCTCATTTACTTACATACTACCCCCCTGTGTGACTTCTGATACGCCTGCCTTAAGACCAGATCCTCCCACGCACCAAATACCACACTTACTCATTTGATAGGCTGGCTCGCCAGCTAAACACACTCACTTTATGACACATATTTTCGTAGACTATGTATATTATACGTCCCGTATAATCTGTTTCCCTCACTATTCTCCAGCACATATGCTGTTTTGCCAATACGTTTGGAAACTATAAATGTTTCTGCGTCACCTGCTTCCAACCTTGCAAGTGGCTCCCTTTAAATGAACGTCGTCACGTTGCTCTACTAGCATATTCCTCAGTGTCTGTAACGATGCCCTGTTGCTACTGTCCACACATGCTAACCCTACTTTCCTCTGGTGTTACACCTCTACTCGACACTCTATGACCTAAAAATGTCACTTCTGACTGACAGAATGACGACTTAGACAGCTTCAAAGTGAACCCTGCCTGATCTAACTTCTGAAAAACTATATTTAAATGACATAGATGCTCCTCAAAACTGCGTGAACTAATTACCATATCATCAATGTAAATGGTTACAAACTCTCCTGTGTCATCCCCTAATGCGATGTTTAAAGCCCTAATTAAAGCTGCTGAACTACTCTTTAACCCATAAGGTGTTCTACAAAATTGATAAAGGTTATATTTATGACTAAAAGCTGTAAATGGTCTATCTTCGTACATGTGTGGCACTTGCCAAAAACTGGAACTCAAATCTACACAAGTGAAATACTTCTTCCCCTCAAATGTTTGCATTAATTCCTCTATTGACATAGATTTCAGCTGATCTGAACTAATTCTACTGTTAACCAAACGAGCGTCTAAACAAATACGAACAGTGCCGTCGGTCTTGGGTACCGTTATCAAAGAATTAACATATGGACTGTTCGAGTGCTCAATAATCCCATCTTCAAGCATCTGGTTAATTTGTGCCTCAACTGCACTCTGATAAGCGAAAGGTACAGGATATCTATGTCCTGTGAATACTGACCTATCAATAACGTTCAATGAATGTGTATAGCAATTGGCCATACCAATGGGATCCTCAAAAACTCTCCTATTACACCATAACACATCATAGAGCCGAACACACTGTTCATCCTCTATATTTCCCTGAAATGCAGCCTCACGTAACGAGTCCTCTAGACTTCCGTTCGTAATCACACTGCCCACAAAACATGGAGAACCCCGCTCTACGGCTGGCGATATCTCATTTAAAGTACAAATCACACCTACAATACTACTTCTCTGAATATGGTCATTGAACGCTACTTCTACTTCAGAATCTCCCCATTTAAATTTCAAACTCCCTACATCATAACATAAGTTACCAGACACTCTACTTAGCCACTCTGAACCCAAGATAACACTGAATACTAAATTTGGAATTACAAGACAAATCTGCTTCTCTACATGATTATTAATTTTAATGTCTACTAAAACTTGCTTAGAAATTACTTTAGACCTCTTCCCAACAGCTGTGATAACAAAAGTGCTTTTAATTGGCATCTCCTCAAAATTTACTCCAGTTCCTTTCATTTTATCATAAAATGCACTACTTATGCAACTCTTCATACAACCACTATCAATTAAAACATCTGTGTACGCCTCGGACACGTTAAATTTAACTATGGGGCTCTTACTAACCACTTCCTGAATAATACCTTCATCATTTAGTTCATGTAATAATTCATTTCTTACATTTAGGTCATAGGGTTCCTGTATAATTGTATGGACAGGGCATGCTACAGACTGAGATTCTGACCTTACTTCACAGCCTGGTTCGCGTTTAAAGAACCGCTACAGCTGGCCGTAGTACTACTAACTACTGAACTGGTCTGGTTGTTCTGGGCTGTGTTGTCATTGTTTGGCTGTATATTACTACCACTAGGCTGTCCTCTTCCTTGACCCCTATTCTGGTTGTAATTATTGTCATTATAATTTCTCCCTTGATTTCCCCTGAAATCATTGTTTCTCCCTTGATTTCCCCTGTAATCATTGTTCCTCCCTTGATTTCCCCTGAAATCATTGTTCCTCCCTTGATACTGATTACCATAGCCATTTCCTCTGTTCTGATATAGCTGATTATTATTATTTCTATTTTGAGCGTTGGCCCCTTCGCCACCGTTCCCTTGAACTTCCTGATGCCTGGCATCATTAGGTCTATTATTATTATTACCCTGGTTCCGATTGAAATTGTCCTCATAACCCTCTCTCCCTAGTGCATCAAATGTGCTTAACAAATTTTCTACTTGTGATATAGTCTTTACATTCTGGATACAAGCAGCCTCCTTGATCCTATAGGGAAAGTGCCAAAGTAGCAACCTTACCACATCACTTTCCTCCTTCAACCCATCCAGATATTTACACACTAATACCTGCCCTAAAAAGTATTCGGTCATGGTGGAGCTTCCTTTAGGGTTATATTTACCACACACTACTCCCTCACGATGCTGCGACTGAATAACCTCATTCCAGAACTTTTCACAGAATTTCATTTTAAAATCATTGATATCAGTAAACTTGTCTCTGTAGACAGCAAACCAATTCCTCGTTTCCCCCACAAACACTTGTTCTAAAATTTCAACTACCTGGCACCACTCAATACTACCATTTTCCAACCTCTCCCCGAATTTATTTTCTATAGTGTTCATGAACTCCATTGGGCACCCCTGTCGATTGCTGAACTTACCCAGTTCTACCTCCCTGTGTGTGCTATTCACAAAAACTGGCCTATTCTGACTATTTTCTTGCCTGATCCTAGCTTTTAATTTTAACTCTAATTCTGCGATTTTCTCCTCAGCCTTCCTCTCAATACTGTTTACTGTTAATTTAATGTTTCCTTCTGATTCTTCTACTTTATCATATAGCTTTGCTTGTTTCTCCTCAATCTTGCTAATGCTCTCTCTATTACTCTCTCTTAAATCATTTACTTCTGCAACTATTTGTGAGTGGACTTTCTCAATTCTACCCCCCAGCTGTTCCTTAACCTCTTTAGTAGCTACCTGAATTTTGTCAATTTCTCCCCCCAATTGCTTTTTGACCTGCTGTGTTTCCAGTTGCACTAGTTCTTTTAAATTTTCAGCCAGTGTACTGATTCTAATTTCCAACTCCTCCTGTACTTTTCCTAATTTTCTGTCTACATCTGCAATAATCTCTTTAGCCTTTTCTTCCATCACCCCCCTGATCTCACCTCTAATCAGTTCGAATTTGTCACTCATTTCCCTACTGTTTTGTTCTAATTTGGCGTTTAAACTATCGCTCAATTCCTTATTACTCTCTTTATTTTCCCTACTGTTTTGTTCTAGTTTAGCGTTATTCTGTTCTAACTTTGCATTTAAAGCTTCTGTACTTTCTTTATTTTCCCTACTGTTTTGTTCTAATTTAGCGTTATTCTGTTCTAACTTTGCATTTAAAGCTTCTGTACTTTCTTTATTTTCCCTACTGTTTTGTTCTAATTTTGCGTTTAAGGCATCACTACTAACTTTGTTCTGATACATGAACTCGAGAAGTAAAGTTTTTAATTCTGGTTGGCCGCCTACACTCCCTGTTTCAGTATCGGGATTTACCTCCGCTACCCCGGTACTACCATCACTCGACATACTGCTCGTATCATCACTTTCCCGTTGATGACCACTACGTAACCTCATCTGTCTTTCTTTCTCATCCCCCATAATGATATACACTGATAAAGACAAATAACCCCCAAAATACAGGCACAGAAATATATACCCTTCTCCTTCCACAAATGTTATTAGGTTTTCAGCCCCAAGTTGTCGGCGACAAATGAAATGGTTATTAATGCCCCATGTTGGTAGCGACAAATGAAACGTTTTGCTAGCTCCTAACTGTTGGGTGACAATGTGGCAGTTTGGCTATGCCTAAGCTATGTTGTTTTAATGGGCGCCAAGACCTCAACGCAATGTTGAAATCTAAATTTGTATTTAACAACGTCTAGCTCTGGCAGAACACATTCAAGACTCTATTCACTCAGATTGTGGTATGATTTGATCATTAACCCAACAAACAATTGTATCAGGAGAAGGAATTGGTCTATATCTAATGCTACCTACTGAAAGCAAAGATTGCATTGTAAATGAAATGAATTTATTATATAAAACAAGGATAGCAAAATTAATAAAAATAATAAGTATAAAATTTAAATTGGAGCGTTGTGATTTGAATATTACCGATAGAAAATTACGTGAAAACGGAGTCTGATAAATTGATTTTACTCTTATTTCCAAGCTATGAAGTTACTGAAATATGAAATGTAAAACAAAGAAAAATGAGAGATTGCGTATTTCTGCGTCATTTGCGCTTACCATTGGAAATTGCCAAGGCATTTCCCTCGTACTTGCTGATGCTGTGTGCTTCCCACAGTCTCCTGGACGTCGTCATCTCCGTCGAAATTTGATGATATTCTCGTAGATTAGATAATTCTATGGTCCGTACCTCGGACCCAAACACTCGTACAACCAAGTTTTACAAAAGTTCGTCGCTAACTCCACTGAACATCGGAGCGACACGCACTTGCGACCGTACTCTGCAAGTTCTACACAGATTGTCCCTAACTCCACTGAACATCGGAGCGACTCGCACGCGCATCCATACTCCTCAAGTATTTCACAGATAGTCATCGTTTCACGGCGCGTCGAACGATATATCCACACGTTGGCTCCCCCACCATGGTACCGACATCTAGCTTACGTCGTCCTCACTGATTGGCTGCACCCTACGCGCTAGATCCCCACTCCTTCCTCATTACACTCCGCGGGAGGGAGAAGTCGATTTCCGTTTCAACAATTCGCCTTTTCTTGACGATGCGACCCAAGATTGCGTCATGCTTCTCGACAAGAATCAGCGTGTACTTGAAATCCCAGTGAGTCATCTCTCTCAAATACCCTAACTGACAAAAACTCCGTAAAATTCCGTAATCAGATAATTTTCTATGATATCGTCGTTCGTAATAATTTGCTTGATAGCGTTTTCTAAGACATAGAAAACCTATCTGAATGCTAATAATTTTTATAAAATGCTCCGAAAATACCTTAATAATAATTATAATAAATTAATAATAATAATAAATTACCATGAAAAATTGTCTTGGCTGAACAATTTGCCGCGTAAATAAATATAGAATGGCTTCCTACTGACTTATGCCAGTTGCATAAAACCCCTCGAAAAACACGTTACACATTCAGCCTCGTGTGGCAAAACTGAGAAGACGCGGGTCGATTTCCACCTCAGCAATCATGGAAGTGGATTTCCGTGGTTTCCCACTTCTACCCCAGGCAAATGACGAGATGGTTCCTAACTTAACGCCACAGCCGCCTCCTTCCCAATCCTAATTTCAATTAACAATACTCACATTACTGCAGACACCACAATAACACAGGTCAACATACATAATCTATACACACATCCAAGTACACGGGGCTAAATGACCACGATATCCAAGCCTCTTAAATGAAACAACAAACTTTATGTAGTAAGAGATATCGCGTTAACCGGGGCCGGTGTTGTCTGATAATCAGGATCAGGCAGGCTGTTCGACGGCAGACACAATCCACCGATTCTCTTGTCGCCAGCATCCCAACGTGTCAGTATCCGCCGAATGAACTTTAGGGGCAGCAAAATCCTGCACAGCTCTCTACGATCCGTGGGTCACAGCCGAACTTCGCGTGAGCAGTTCTTTACTGCCGCTACCCGCGGTTTACACACTATTATTACTTAATTTGGGGGTGCTTGGTCCATATAATAATGTTATTAGCTTTATGTCCCTTTTAACCACTGCGGCTTTTAGAGACGCCGGGATGCCGGAATTTTGCCCTGAAGGGGATCTTTAACGTTCCAGTAAATTTCAAGCCAAGGGGAGTCATTTTTCCCAGAGACCTACAAAAAAGTCGAAGGTATGTGCATGCACTCTTCACAGATTAAATCAGCATACGCATTTCTTTATGCCATTTAAAACACAATTTCATTTTTAAGGAAATACCTGATGGTCCTTACAATTTGAAAACTTATGAGGTCAGAAATCGATGTATTCGCGGGATGTTTCCTAACATTGTTGTACCAAGTCCGCCACACAGTGAAATAGCCAGCATTCTCAGCTGTCACCACGGAGGCTTGAGTTCGATTCCCGGCTCTGATAAGAAATTTAATTCTGATCTGAGGGCTAGAACGAGGTACACTCAGCCTCGTGTGGAAAAACTGTGAAGAGGCAGATTCGAGTCCTACCTCAGCCATCCTGGAAGTGGTTTTACGTGGTTCACCGCTTCTTCTCTAGGTAAATGCCAGGATGGTATCTAACTTAAGGCCACGGCCACTTCCGACCCAAATCTTGCCCCAATTATAAATACACACACTAGTACAGCTATCAAAGTAACACAGTTTATCATACAAATTCTACACACACCCAAGTACACAGTGAAACATGAACAGGATGTTGGAAACCCCCCTAAATGAATCAACAACAACGTAATTGAAGTAACACATTCTTAACTTTTATTTTTTTGTGTTCTTAAAGTGCGAACAAAGTGAACGTTTCAATACTGAACCTACGCAATAATCTTTATCTAATCTATACTAATATAATAAAGCTGAAGAGTTTGTCTGTGTTTTTGTGTCTTTAAACACGCTAACCTCTGGAACTACCAGTCGGATTCGAAAAATTATTTTTGTATATGATAGCCAGATTCAAGAGGAATAGTTTAGGCAATGTTAAATTTCGGACAGACCACTCCATTCCCTGCATTTAGGCCCTTTGGCACAAATCTACACCGTTCAACCGATCTGAACCAAAATGTGTACACTTACCCTTTGGAAACCTGCGAGTAGCACTGTCTACATGAAATTTATGACAGACCAGTCCATTCCCTGCATTTAGGCCCTTTTGGCACAAACCACACCGTTTCACTAATCTGAACCAAAATTTGTATACGTACCCTTTGAAACCCTGCGAGTAACAATGTTTACATGCAATTTCGGACAGACCACTCCATTCCCTGCATTTATGCCCTTTGGCACAAATCTATACCGTTCCACCGATCTGAACCAAAATTTGTATACTAACCCTTTGGAACCCTGCGAGTAACGCTGCCTACATGAAATTTATGACAGGCCAGTCCATTCCCTGCATTTAGGCCCTTTGGCAGAAATCTACACCGTTTCACTAATCTGAACCAAAATTTGTATACTTACCCTTTGAAACCCTGCGAGTAACACTGTTTACATGCAATTTCGGACAGACCACTCCATTCCCTGCATTTATGCCCTTTGGCACGAATCTATACCGTTTCACCGATCTGAAATTAAAATCTGTATACTTACCCTTTGAAACCCTGCGATTAACACTGTCTGCATGAAATTTCGGACAGGCCACTCCATTCCCTGCATTTAGGTCCTTTGGCATGAACCTACACCGTTTCACCGATCTGAACCACATTTTGTATACTTTTCTTTTTTCTTTTCGAATTTACCCTCCCGGTTGGTGGCTCCCACGGACTCAGTGGGGGAACTCACCTCTACCGCCTCTACGGGCAGTGTCCTACAACTGGGAACATATGATCGGAGTGGATACATCTAGGGAGGTGTTACCAGCACTGCGCCCAGGCGCCTCACCTGCAAAGCGAACAGGGGCTTCATGAGGGAAGGGAGGGTTAGGCAAGGAAGAGGGAAGGAGGCGGCCGTGGCCTGACAGTAAGAACCATCTCGGTGTTTGCCCAGAGATGAAGTGGGAAACCACGGAAAACCACTTCGAGGATCGCTGAGGTGGGAATCGAAGCCCCTCTACTCATTTGGGCCACCTGAGGCTGAGTAGGCCCCGTTCCAGTCCTCATACCACTTTCAAATTTCGTGGCAGAGCCGGGAATCGAACCCAGGATCTCCGGGTCGGCAACTAACCATGCTGACCGCTACGCTACGGAGGCGACATTTTGTATACTTACCCTTTGGAAATCTGCGGGTGACACTGTCCACTTTAAATTTCGGACAGACCACTCCATTCCCTGCATTTAGGCCCTTTATCACAAATCCACACCGTTCCTCCTAATTGCGGCAAATTTTACTTACACTTTGAAACCCTGCTGGTAACACTGTCCACTTGATAATTTGGACAACGCTCTCCATTCCCAACATTTAGAATAACAAACAAACTGAACATGAAAACCACGTATTAAGGCCCTTGAACCATTCATATCCGTAGTAGTGTAACTATAAGAGTATTTTAATAAGTCCGTTGCTGACTGGCAATTCGGGCTGCATCACATCGCCCCTACAAGTGTTCTGGTGCAGAATTGTGAAAATAGTTAAATCTTGCGCTGCTTATAAATTGCAGTCACGGGGATTAGCGCAAAAAGATTTCTTATGCCCCTTAAAACAGTTATCATCATGAACATATTATTCCTCTGTATAAGTGCAATGGTGTTGGTGCAGTACATTGAGGTTATCAGCTGCAATAAGCCTTGGTGCTTTCAAGTTTACCTTCATTTATTCCGAAACTTATCGTTGAGTGCTATGTGGCGGTAAATGATACTATTCTACCTCAGGAGCTCGGGCAGCCGAGGTTTTCCAAAGTGTTCTGATTATTTTCCTACGGCGCTATGCGACAAATGACGACACTATTTGTCTGTACATTTCTAACAGCCAATGAGATATAGGCCCTAGGCAGTGTCTTATTTCACTTACTCCTCTTTCTAAACATACTTTAAAATTTGTTTGTAATTTACATATGTCAGTGTTGTAGTTAGTAAACAGCCATTTCCCTATTCATTATTATCATAACGGGAATATGACCTGAATGTTACGTCCATCATACTGTACTACTTATCACCCTCACTACAACCACAACCACCACCACCACCACCACCACCACCACCACCACCACCATCACCACAAAAAGTTATATTTTTTTCTGGTAGTTTAAGTATCATGTGCCAGTTCTGTAGTAGTATTAATTATCATTAATAAAACAAATAAATCCACCGGGCGAAACCGGGCACTACTGCTAGTAGTACATAACTCTATGGCCTACAAATATAGTCTAATAAACAATAATGGCGATCATCCGAAATATGTAGACGGTTCTCACTATCTACCAATCTATTACAGCGATCAAACTGATTTTTATATGTTGATGGAGGCTATTAAATAGTTCGAAATTTCAATACCTTGTTTTTAGCCTATTTTCATTTTGTTGTTTGAGTATTCAGTGTTTTGACTGGTTTGTTGCAGCTTCCCATGCCTCCCTGTCCTGAGCTAATCGTTTCATATCTACATAGCTACCTCGCCCTACATCTGAGGCAATCTGTTTGTTTTACATTTATTAATTTTCATCAAAAATTATTTCCTCAAGACGGAGTCCATACCATTCAAGAACGCATTCAAATCCTCAGGCGTGTCAGCCAAGATGACGATATAATCAGCAAATCTCAGAGTTGAGATTATTTCTCTTTGAATATTTTGGTCTATCCCTGCAGTTCCTGTCCTCGACCCTTCTTTCCATAACTAAGCTTGCTATTCCTGAGTGTCTTAGTACGTGTCCTACCAACCTATCTCTTCTCTTCATTAGCAGTCGCCAGAAACATCTCTCCTCTCCCACTCGTCTTAATACCTCTTCGTTTGTAACCCTATCAATCTATATGATCTTCATCATTCTCCTGCAACACCACATTTCAAACCCATCAATTCTCATCTTTTCTACTGCACCAATAGTCCAAGTTTCGCTTCATAGATTACCACGCTCCAGACAGGGGCATTCAAAAATGACTTCCTAATACCTAAATCTATATTCGGTGTCAACAGATTCCTTTTCTGTAGAAATGATTTCCTTGCCTGAGCCAACCTACATTTTATATCCTCTTTGCTTCGTCCACCACTTGTTATTTTGCTTCCTAAGTAACACAAGTCTCCTACTTGCTTTAGTATCTCACCTGCCAATTTGATGTCCATAGAGGTTTCTGATTTATTTCGGCTGCATTCTAATATTTTTGTTTTATATTTATTAATTTTCATCAAAAATTCTTTCCTCAAGACGGTGTCCATACCATTCAAGAACGCATTCAAATCCTCAGGCGTGTCAGCCAAGATGACGATATAATCAGCAAATCTCAGAGTTGAGATTATTTCTCTTTGAATCTTCACTTCCACTTTAAATTTTTCTCTGGTTTCCTTCATTGCTTGTTCAATGTAAAGATTGAATAGTATGGGTGATAAGTTTCAGCCTTGCCTCACACCTTTCTGAATACCAACTTCTCTCTCATGTCCTTCCTATCGATTAACTGCTGTCTGTTTTTGTGTAGATTGTAGACAACCCTCCCGTCCCTGTACTGTGATCCAATCATTTTCAAAATGTCAAACAATTTAGCCTAATCAACGATATCAAAAGCCTTTTCTAAGTCTATGAATGCCATGAACGTTCTCTTATCTTTCCTTATTCTACCTTCCAAAATCATCCTAAGAAATTCCACTGTTCCTATATTTCTCCTGAAACCGAACTGGACTTCACCTAACCCCGCTTCTATCTGGCTTTCCATCCTTTTGTAAATTATTCTAGACAGGGTCTTTGAAGCATGAGTAATCAAGCCGATTTTACGGTAATCTTCACATCTGTCAGCTCCTACTTTCTTCGGTATAGGGATGATAACATTCTTCTTGAAATCAGAGAGTACCTCACCTGTCTCATAAATCCCTCACACCAAGTGAAATAACCTGATCAGACCATAATGGCCTATGCAGCGTAGCAACTCAATCGGTATATCATCTATGCTTGGTGCTTTGTTCCAGCTTAAGTCTTCCAATGCTCTGTCAAATTCTGATCTCAATATTAAATCTCCTTTCACTACCTCATCAATTTCCTCTTCCCTTTCCATTACATGATTTTCAATCTCCTTTCCCTTATACAAACACTCTATGTAAGCTTTCCATCTCTCAATCTTTTCTTACCTATCTGTTAGAGGATTTCCATTTGTGTCCTTAATACAGTATTACAGCACTTAATCTTCTTTTACCCAAAAGTATTCTTAATCCTTCGATAAGCTGTGTCTACTATTCCTAATTTCAGACAAGTTCCTATATCTGCACATTTCTTTTTCAAGCATTCTTCTTTCGCTTCCTTGCACTTCTTGTTAACCTCATTTCTGAGACGACTGTATTCTGCTTTCCCCTTTTCATCTCTTACATTCTTGTGTTTCCGCCTTTCATCCATTAATTCTAGTATATCACGAGTGATCCACGTTTTTCTACCTATTCTTTCTTTCCTATCAATGTCTTCTTTTGCGGATTTTGTTATTTCATTCTTCAAAAGAGCCCATTCGTCTGCAATTGAAGTTTGTTTAGGGTTTTTCATTAGTCCTTCATTTATATTATTCTTACATCCTTCTCTTTCAGTCTGTCTATTGCCCACCTTTTTGGCTTTTGACTTTTCTTCAGTTTCTTCAACTTAAATCTGCATTTCATAACAACCAGATTGTGGTCAGAGTTTATGTCTACACAGGGATATGTTTTACAATCCAAAATCGGGTTTCGAAATCTCTGCTTGACCATAATGAAGTCGATTCGGTAATTCCTGGTCTCATCCAAGTGTATATTCTTCTATTGTGGTTATTGAATAACGTGTTAGCTATGACCAACTCATATTTGGTGCAGAATTCCATCAGCCTGTTTCCTCGATCATTCCTTTCACCTAATGCGAAATCTCCAACTATCTTCCCTTCTCTTCCTTTTCCTACCACAGCATTCCAGTCTCCCATTACTATAACATTTTCATCACCCTTGACATACCACAGAATTTCATCTATTTCTTCGTAGACCATTTAAACTTCTTCATCATCAGCTTGTAGGCATATAGACTTGTACCACTGTGGTGCGCGTAGGTTTTGTATTGATTTTAGCTACAATAATCCGTTCACTATATTGCTCATAATATTCCACCCGCTGTCCAAGATTCCTACTCATTAGGAGACCTACCCCTGCGTAGCCGTTGATTGATTTAGTGCTAATGATCCTATAGTCTCATGACTTAAAGTCCCGTTCTTCTTGCCAGCGCATTTCACTAATCCCAACCAAATACAACCTCAGCCTATCCATTTCCCTTTCTGCGTTGTCTAACCTTCCACTTCCTAGCAGACTTCTAACATTCCACGGTCCGATCCGTAGAATGTCAGATTTCCTCTTTGTCACTTCTGTGATGTTAACCCCCTCTCGAGTAGTCCCCACCCGGAGATCCGAATGGCGGACTTGTTTACCTCCGGATTGGAATTTTACAAGGGAGAAGGCCATCATCACATATAATTATGCATAGAGAGGTGAATATCCTCAGGAATAACATTACGGCTGTAGTTTCCCGTTGCTTTCAGCCGTGCAGCAGAACGCAGTGTAGCCATTAGTTGGCTAATTGTATCAATATCTTAACCGTCTATAAGACTAGTAAAGAATTGACTCCTTCTGAAAGGCTGCTACTCCCTATCAGAATAAAGTAACAGAGAAATTCTACTAACTAAAATACTGACCCTTTACTAACAACTAAATACCAAAATTCCACTAACAAAAAAATTAATTTCTACCAACAATAAAATACTACCAATTTATACTAATACTAATTAATAATAACAATTTTCATTCATGAAAATACAAGCTAATGAGATCGCCTTTTGTCCGTGTGTAAGTGTATATATGTATGTGTGTCTGTGCATATGCGTGTGTGTGTCCTCTAATAAAATCTAAACAGCTGGAGCGATTTCAATGAATCTCAGCAAGGGCATAGTGCTATCTCATCCGACCCCGACCGTGCCCTTCAAATTTAATTATGTCTCTTAATCCAACATGGCGGCTGTGCAAAATATTTCACCGACATACTATATCTCTGAAACTATTTCAGTAATCACCCTGAAATGTTGTACGGTAATAAAGGGCACTGTGCCTTTGAAAAACCTCTTAAGTTACAAAACAAACATGACGGCCAAGTGAAATTGAAACATTTCAATAGACTTTTTTCGCGATTTGACCATCCGAGCGTAGTGAAACAGGGTACAGCAAATGTGTATACACCTTTTAATGCACTGACATCTAATTTAGTTCAATTGTTTATATAACCTCAAGATGGCTGCTGTGCGAAATATTAAAATTAAGTTTTAATTTCTTGTGTCCTAATCATACGATCGAAGTCAACGTTTGAATAATGAACCTACGCAATAATCGTCATCTTATAGAACATAGCTCTATGGCCTACATATATGAAAATCCATCATGGCAACCATCCAAAATACGAGGCACGTCCAGAAAGTAAGCTCCGTTTGGTAATAAAATTAAATTGTGTACAGATACAGAAAAATTATTTATTGCACAACATTCTACACCTCTTAAACTACTTTTCCACATAACTGCCGAACTTTTTCAGGCATTTGTCATAGCGTGGCACAAGTTTTTGGATACCTTCTTTATAGAAGTTTGCCGCCGACCGTAAACGTGAGTGAAGACACCCCTGTAAGATATCCTACCGTTTGGCCACCACTGTTAGGCAAATTGCGTATGTGGTCAGGAGAACTCCTAAACATA
The DNA here is from genome assembly GCA_946902985.2 of Meconema thalassinum. NCBI lineage: Eukaryota > Metazoa > Arthropoda > Insecta > Orthoptera > Tettigoniidae > Meconema > Meconema thalassinum. Next base: position 742,977,003 of record OX336389.2, read on the forward strand.
CGCAGTTCTCCTGGTAAACTGTTAGGCAAATTGCGTATGTCAGGGGAACTGCGTATGTTTAGGAGGTCTCCTGACCACATACGCAATTTGCCTAACAGTGGTGGCCAAACGGTAGGATATCTTACAGGGGTGTCTTCACTCACGTTTACGGTCGGCGGCAAACTTCTATGAAGAAGGTATCCAAAAACTTGTGCCACGCTATGGCAAATGCCTGAAAAAGTTCGGCAGTTATGTGGAAAAGTAGTTTAAGAGGTGTAGAATGTTGTGCAATAAATAATTTTTCTCTATCTGTACACAATTCAATTTTATTACCAAACGGAACTTACTTTCTGGACGTGCCTCGTATATACTCTCCAGTGTGGCGTCTGGAACTCATTCTATAACACTAGGCTATGCCTACGCTGTGGCTATGATTCACATTCACTCTCAGTAGCTTATACTGTTGTGTAGTTGTGGGAACACACTTCCGGTACTGCTTGAAGAGTCAATGTCAGATGCGCAATGTTCCTGTTCTTCATAATTCCACCAACTGTCCTACGTATCTTCACACATTCTTGTGTCCTCACCGTTGTATTTATCTATTATTATGTTATGTAACACGATCGTGAACTGTGTATCCTCCATTGCGAGTAAGTTTTCTCAATCAGTACTATTATTTAGATGACATTTCATTTGATTAATGCACCGCATGGAGCCACTCTCCACTGTTTTCAGAATTGCACACAACCAAATTCTCCACGGGATGGGATCCTTCCTCTAATACATCACAAACGCGCCTGGACAAAGATGTGGTGCACATCGCTCATACAATCAACAGATGGCGCTTGTCGTCAGACACAGCTTATTGCATGGGAAATACTCAAAATACTGTTCTCATTTAGATCCTCCCGTTCGAGCCCAAGTATGTACCTTGTTAGCACCACAACAAATACAGCCATTGTTATGCATTTATGGTGGTGTGCTTCATCCATCAATCAATGGCAGAGTGTGTCTCCTGATCTCAATATCACGGGTTAGACTTCCTACCGAGGAAGTCTGACTTTTGAATGGCAATAAAATTCCACAGCGCCGAGTCGTACGATGTCGGCTCATAAGAACACACTAATATCACATATTTGGTAATTACAAGACAAAATTAATTAAATCTTAGCCGCATGTCACACAATGGAGGTTCCGTTGGTCTGCTAAGTGGCAGTGCAAGCGGAACGTTAAAATTGCCGTGAAAATCACATAAACGGCTTCTACTAAAATGATAATACACCAGGTTGTTGAGGTCTATGATGATGATGATGATTATTATTATTATTATTATTATTATTATTATTATTATTATTATTATTATTATTATTATTATTATTATTATTATTATTATTATTATTATTATTATTATTATTATTTGTGATGGCAATGTTTTATAAACCCTGGTCATGTAAATGATTACTCAAATAACGACACACAACGCTTCTCTTCGACATTCTGCCCGTTTAGTCACGTGTAACTCGCCACAAGTGTTCGTCTATTTCTTGATATGTAAGAAGTTTCTCTTCCCACATTGCAATTGAGACAGTTGAAGTCACTTCATAGATCAGGCAATCAATTTACGGACAGCTAATAAGCAAACAACCTATTGCAGATTACTTCAGATACGAAGCAACATCTGCTGCCTTGTACGTGTTGAGAAGAAACTCTTGTCTAATTGAGGAAAATACAACTGACGTTCACTGCAGAGGCTTGAGACTACGAGGTCATCAGCACCGTGGTTTGTCTCATAAGACTGTAAAGCACACTTCTTCCCTCTGCATGAATAAGTGGTTAGGTCTAATTTTCGCATGGTTAATTCAAATATGATTTTCGTTCTTCTCGATCCCATGTCTGAAAATAGGCTGTTTAGATCTTCACTGAACTACTTGTTAGCTTATGAGATCATATGGGCCAATGTGTGTGTGCTCCAGTGTGTCTCAATATCTGTCTGTGTGCATGCCCCACTATCAATTCCTAATCGCCCAAACCAAATTTAATGAAACTTGCTACATTTGTATCTATTCTTCTGTGCATTTTAACCACACATTTTATATTGCCTTATCTGCGAAAGAAAAATGGTGGCCACATGAATTGTCAACGCCTAGGTCGGTTACCAGCAGAGACAATCATCAGGTCCGTACAAAATGAGATTCACACGTACCGTATAATCATATGAAGGAAGACAAGCATTGAGGTTACTACATTTTGGCTCTTAAATTTCAATATGGCAGCCATGTTTAATTTTGAAGTATTACAATCGATAGCTTAAGTTCCAATTAACCAATGCTCACCAAAATTGGCATTCTAGCAGCTTCATATGAAGGGCATAAATTGCATCAGTTGGAATGTTATCTGCCATCTTGCGTATGTGCAATATTGATATTGATTATTACCCATCAAATTAAAATAGAAAATATAATGTTTGCAGGATATTTACTCTGATGAAGGTGCAAGAACACGAGGCTTCGTACATACAAGATGTCACAGAACATTTATATCAATAAATTGAGATGTAACTGAGCAATTATCGCAAACTTTATTTGCAGAAATCACCAGAGTATCACACTGACTATAACGGACATCCGTCATCTTGAATATATAAAAGAGTGAAATTGATTACTCCCCATCCCATACTAAGAATTTCGAACATTGATATAAAGTGAGTACTGTATATGATATCTACTCTGCTTTAGTCCCAATTGCATAGAGAGGAGTATCACACGTTCTAGATGGCGACTATGCATAATACTAAAACATTAAGATCGATAAATTAGAATCTATTTTAGCACTTATCATGAAAAGTCGTGAAGCTGGGGCCCTGTACTTAAAATATCACATGCAAAAGTTACAAGGCTATCACAATGAATATTATGCGCAGCTACTATCTTGGATATGTGTACGGGTATGTCTACCCCATAGTATTCACGTTTAAACGGTGTCGGTGATGATATAAGATGAATTCCTATGTTGCAGACAGATTTCAAGGTGGGATGCCCTTCCTGACAACAAATGTATGAATAAGTTAATGATAGATGAAATTAATTAAGATTAAATTGGGCAGGAAGTTTTAAGGAAGTCCCCGTGGCCTATTAGTATGTGCCATCCCGCCATTTTCCTGAAGTTCAAAGTGGGGAAACATGGAAAATAATTTCTTAGATAGCCGACGATGGGGTTAGAACCCACTCGTCTCCAAATCCGTATATAGCTTGGGCCCTTTAACTAGTGATGTGCCTTAGAGAGCGTAGCCACCGCTGTGTCAGTTTCACAGATTGGTAACCAAGGAAACTTTACAAGAAGAATGTGCCGTATAAGAAACTTACTGTGCAATGATCATATCAATAAAAGATTGAATCCTACGCACAACCAAAATGCTGATTATGTATAATATTAAAAGCAATAACTCATCAGGGATTGAATTTTTATGTGCTAAAAATTGAATATATTTCAGTTTTCGTGCAGTAAAAAAATATAAAAATGGAAAAATATGTATAAAATTACAAAAATATTTTGTTTCAATATTGCAAATCTATAAACACCTACGATTTAAAAGATCACTTACCAATCACGCTCAGGCAGTGGTGGATTGAAAGAGCTCACTATGGCAATGAAGTATGTAACATTTTTCCGTCACATACCGATGTCGGTTGTCTCGAAACAATGCACGATACCGCGTAAAGGACCGTTCAACATCAAAATAAGACAGTCTTACATATTTCATCAAAGGAATGTCCCAGGCACTCAAACTTTCAATTTCATCAACGTCTTCTTGCCCTTTCAAAACTTCGGCAACTTTACACTTAGTATGAAATCCATCATTTGTTTCAATAACACGTTTAAATTTCTGTTCAAAAGATTCCACTTTAGGACCTCTGAGTGAATTAATATTTTCCTCACTGGCATGCACTTCATTAATTGTGTCAGTTAATAAGTGGTTTGATGCTTCTATTTTCTTATGCAAGAAGACCAAGTACTAAAAATTGCACATATATAAGATAATGATGAAAAAGACGAAGTAAGTACAGTAAGTCCTGAAGAATTTCGATTGGTGAAGCGTCATGGTTATTTAGTGCATCTATCACTGATTTTAAATTTTCTAAATTGTTTGCATAATACAAGGAGATGATGACTGCGTGCTGTGTGCCGTGTGATAATGTTATGACTAATGCAATCAAGGCATCCTACCAGTTTATAACCACATACAAGGTTTCGCGTTAATTTCGCAATTGAATACTGAGTTAATTTTGAAGTTTAAATAGTATGCTCAACCACCATCTTTAACATCCCCGATTCTTGGATGTTACGGGTAAACTCGAAGACCACTGGATGGATTTTGATGCGGTTTTCACCATTCTGTAAAGGATATCTCGAGGATTATTTCTGTAGAAAATTATTTATTTATGATCAAAGGAAGCCGAGCAGTAACGATTTAAGTGGAAAAGTCGAAACAAAACCTGGCGTCCAAGCGCTTTGTAAGCTTACGCTGGGCAAACCGTTAAAAATATCATACTAAGTTGGTTGCTGAGGAGAATGCGATGAGGCTGATCGCCAATAAAAAAAATCCTTATAATTATCCTTGCCAGCAACAATGTTTGCAATAGTTTGCAAATGCATCTCAGGGCGATGTTCTTCATTTTGATATAAACAGCACGAAACTTCTGGAAATAAGCAATTTCTATCGCCTGTTATAGGTACAATCCTTTGGTCTTCTTTGACAGCAAACTATGCAGGGGAGCATAGAATCACTTCACCAATTACAGGATGAGCACAGACTCACTTTGCCAGCCACCGTAATGGAGGCAGTTTTAGAATTATATGTCCCGTGCATGTCAAAAAAACGCATAGGGAAGCCCACTATTAAGACTATATTCTTGGCCATCGCCCCAGAGATCCGGATTCATTTCCCTGCACTGCCAAGAAATTTAATTCTGGCCTGAGGGATGGAACGGGACGCACTCAGCCTCGTGAGGTAAAACTGAGGAGAGGTAGGATCTATTCCAACCTTAAATATCTTGGATGTGTTTCTCTTCGGTTTCCCACTTCCACTCCAGGCAAATACCGGGATGGTTCCTTATTTAAGACCTCGGCGTTCTCCTTACCAATCCTCACTTTAGTTACAGATCAATAACACAGGTCGGTAACATATTTTTTTCTCTTAAAGACACTCTGCAAATCTAGAGGCCAGGAGCTCTACGAAGTCGAAACATGATGGTCAATGGTAAAATAATTACCGAAGGATTTCCTTATATACGACATTCTTTGTACGACTACTTTTTGGCACTATTGAAACTTTAAGGGCGTAGAAAGATCGCACTCTTGAAATTGCAACATATAACTGGCCATGACTGAAAACTTGCTGAGATAAATAGAGACCTACACGTTCGAGAGTTTCCCCTTGAGCTTTATTGATTGTGATACAGAATGCCAAGCGAATTGGAAATTGACGTCTCTTAAAATAAAATGGAAGGGTTTTGTCGGATGGTGTTATATCAACTCGAGGGATTAGAGCTCTCTGCCCAATTTCATCTCCACTGATTATTTCCAAATCCAAGCAATTTTCATACATATTCTTTACAAATAATCTGGTTCCGTTCAGGAGCCCTTGGGAAACGTTCAGATTTCTGAGGAGCATAACTATGGCTCCAACTTTTAGAGTAAGAATATGTGGAGGCAAACCACTTAATTCCAAGGAATTCAAGAATTCTGTAGGAAATTGAAGCAGCTGGCTTTCATCTTCGGTAATTAATCTGTTAACGCTGGTGTATGTTTTTGAACTACCGGGTATAAGTTCGATGACTTTCAAATTAATTTCATTACAGTGTTCATTTTTTGGTGTTAGAATGCATACTTTCGAGAAATTGATTATATATTTCGTAGGAATGAATGTTTCGCTGTAAAGCTCAGTCACGATGTCATCGTGCGCTAGAATTCTGGGTGGTAGTTCAATAACATTTGATTCCTCACCATCTACAGAGGGGTAGTCACCGTTACCAATTTGTAACAAAAAATCAGAAAATTCAATTTCTTCTGGTTTCAACCGCATGTTTTTATGCAAGCAGCGTATTTTGAAGAAGGGCCAGAGAGGAGAGTATGTAAAACAGTTTTGAATACTTGTTTGGCGAGAAGCATGCGGCACAACAGGCAAAACCTGCCTAAAGTCTCCTCCAAGAACAGTAATTTTCCCACCAAATGGAATGTCATTACCCATAATATCTTTTAGAAGACGATTCACACACATTAATGAATTAATATTTGCCATTGGGCTTCATCCCATATTAAGAGCCGTGCTAATCGAATATCGTCAGCTGCTTTGGAATTTAATTTTAATCCAGACACTGAACTCTCATTTAAATTTGGAGGAATTTTGAATGTACTGTGTACTGTTCGACCGTTGGGTAGCAAAACAGCGGCTATTCCGGTCCATGCTACTGATATAACATGAAGCCCTAAACTGCAGAACTTTTGTATTAAGCATCGGTAAATACATGTTTTTCCTGTGCCTCCAGCACCGTCAATAAAGAATGCGTTCGTGACAGTTGTGTTGTTATTTTGAAGAACGCTAGTGATTTCATTAATAATTGAAAGTTGTTCCTGGTTTGCTAAGGACATCAGGTCAGCCAAATCAAAAGGGAACACTGGCCCATTAGAAGTTTGATCGTTTGAGTGTGTGTCAGTACCAACAGGCAAGTTAAATGTTGGGAGAGAGAAACCATGCAATTGCAGAGTTTTATTAATATCACTGAGATATAGTTAATAAGCTGTATTTTCGTCCTCAGACTTTAAATAATCTTCACAGAGAGGGTTTTTGTGCATGTCCCATAAGTGACTGGCATTGCAAGGTTGATGAAATATGCATATGTAGGCGAATAACTGTCTCAGTTGAAAGGGCATTTGGAAAACCGATGCTTCCATCAAACAGCGTTGCCATTCTGAATCATCGATAAGCAAACCAAGCTTAATTGCCATATCCTTATATGTTGGGCAGGTAACACCTTGGTATGTTCGGAGATCCTCAAAGCTTGTGACACCTACTATATGAAGTAAAAGTAAGCGCAGATGGTATCTTTCTGATTCAGATGGAGAAACATTGTACATCCGACCTATTACCTTTTCGAATCTAAGTCGTTTTTTTCCAAATGCATTTGCATTTATCCCATACATAATGAACGGGTGTTTCAGGATAAATATATGCACTCCTAGTTGTTGGATTTTGGTTCAGCTGAAACCATGCAGTGAGTTGTGTACTTTTTAACTGAGCCCGTATTAATGCTTTGGGAGCATCATCGGCATGAAAAAATACATCTTGTTGGTCTGGTAAATGGACAGGTAACCGGGCAACAATGTGGGACTGTTCGTGCATGTTGTAACCAAAAATCCTGTATGCAGCCTCACTTGACCCAACATATCTAGCATTCAAATACGTAGAAACTTCGTCATGATGTAACATTCCATCGTTTGCCATGATTTTAAAGTTAGCGCAATCATGCCCCTTATAAAAATATTTCAGTATGTATTTGATGCTGTGCACACTTGCACAGATTTCGACGTTAATATGTGCCTGAAAGTACATCAATAGATATCGATTGTATGCAACAATGAAGCGATTGTCGATTTCAACATTGGTGCCTTGTACTCGTTTAGTATATGATCTTCCATTCTGTCGCCTATGGTCAAGTGGATAGCCTTTCACATTCTCTTTAGTTTCTGGCACAAAGTCTTTTGGAAAACCCTTCTTACATCTTCCATCCTTCATGCAAATTGAATTGGGATTCAGAAGGCCGCAAGGTCCATGTACCATGTGTGTGTTTACTAAGTTGTACAATGTTGTATTGGAAGGATATGGTATTTCTGCAGAAACTGTCAAATCAATATCATAGATTTCTCGTAATTTACAACTGTCTCGAAGACAAACCAGTAAGTGTATATGAGGTAAACCTCGCTTCTGGAACTCAACAGTGTATAAGAAAGTTTGTACCTCGCCAAAAATTTGCTTTTGATCTATTAAAAGCAAGAGTTCCTTCACTTTCGCATGAAAGACGCGAACAACGACATCAGGTCTATTGTTTGCATTTTCATAAGGTTGGAGACTAGTAGTAATTTCAGGCCATGATGGGTTGCAAGTGAAAGTTACGAAGAGGTCTGGCTTGCCAAATTTTCTCACAATTGCCATTGCATCCTGATAATTTTGCAACATATTTCGGGGATTACCAATAAAAGTAGAAGGCAAAATAACTATGCGACCAGCTCTTAAACTTTCATTTTCAGCTCTAATGTGTAAAGCATCAGCATGACCAACGTAGGTATCGACACCCAATTTCGTTTGTTGATTGCGAATATATTTTAGTCCATCTCCTTCTCTTCGATAATAATAGTCAACTATTAATTGTTGGGTAAGTTTACCTGCATTAAGTAAAGGTTTGAAACCTCCTGCGGGAGGACAACCTCGAATCGACAGCCTATACAAAATATATTCACGCATTGTCATATTTTGCCTAACGTTCGTCTTACGTTTCCCTCCTGTTGGCAGTGAAATATGCCACCCTGTTTCTCCGCAAGGCCAGATTAAAACGTAAGTTAATGGATCACAATGCATACTGTCAACATCAATTTCCTTTAAAACTCCCTGATAGGAAAATACGGCTATGTGGCGGTGTGAAGCCGGAGCACCGTCTGTTGTTTCAAAAATAGCTGCAATCTCTGAGGAGGCTGGGTTATTGTAACGTCTAGGATCTTCTTGAGGTTCATTGTAAAAGCGCCTGACCAAATCTAACGGTTGACGTTTTTCTCTCAAAGCCAGTTCATTTTCTTCGCATATTTTTGAATGCATTGTCTTATACAGTTGAATGTAAGGGTTATGCTCTTGCAAAATATTATTTAGAATATGAAGTGTACCCTCCCTAATGCAAGAATTCGCTCGATTTGCTAGTCTGATTTGATTAGCTTCTGAGCAGTCTAATATATACAACTGGCCGTAACAACTGTCGCTTATATTTTTGGAATATATGGAAGAAATGCGATGATGTACAATTCCTGAAATTTTGAAACAATATGGACCGTGTTCAGGTGGTAAGGTAACATTGGCACCAAAGGAAAAGAAGGACATATAATTGTTGTACTGCCGAATATTCTCTCTGAAGTTCCTTGAGGTATCATCATTTCCAGTGAAAAATGGTTTAAGCCTGTCAAGTATTTTATATTCCGGCAGATCAATTTTACCAATGCAACAGCAAAGGCCAAAGTAACCAAGCGTAGATTTTTCGCAAGAGAAGAACAATGCAGAACAATGTTTACATTCGTTCGTCAAGGACCCAACGCTGTACGGCATAATATCTGGCATTGTTTCTGAAATGGCAGGTTTATATTGTATATTAAAATTGGATTCGCCTTTTCTCCGATTTCTCATTGTTTTGCGTCTATTTGTAGTTTCCACACGACCGGTTAATGTTCTTTTTCGTCGAATGCGTCTATTTACAGTAGGATTTATCCCCAAATTAATGTCGTATTCGATCACACTATAGTGTCCTGCATCAACAGAGCCGCTAAACAATAAATGACAAATAACACTTCCATTGCCATAATCTACAACGTGGTTAGTCTCATTGTTATGCACTCTAAACAAATAATCATTAAACAATTGGCTTATACAATGGAGTTCAACATGACCAGCATATGCACCGTTCAGAGACATAAGATTTTCATACTCAAGTTGGTTGTTGAGGGGAAGGCGATAAGACTCATCGCCAATATTAAAATCCTTATACATATTCCAGTCAGCAACAATTTTTGTAACAGTTTGCAAACGCAACTCACTATGACGTTCTTCGTTTCGATATAAACAGAACGAAACTGCTCTAAATAAGCAATTTCCGTCACCTGTTATTGGTACAATTCTTCGGATATCCATGACAGTAAATTATGAAGAGGAGCATAGAACCACTTCGCCAGTCACCTTAATAATGGAGTCAGTTTTATAAATATATTTCCTGTGCGTGTCAAAAGTCGTATTTACACAGGGAAGCCCACTCTTAAAGCTGGCAATGAATTATCGAGACAAACCAGCCCAGTAATTCTGCATAGTCATTTGCTAGTACGGTATGCCATAGTTATGGTATATAAAATGAAAGGCTTAACAATTCGTAGAAGCTGCGATATGTATTCTCGACAGACAACGACTGACCTGGACTGACCACCAAAGACTATATAACAGAAAGATCGGAAACACAATAGAAATGGCGGTTCCAACATTCGACTGCAGCGGCATCTGCTACTGAAACATAGAAGTTAATTTGGAAAACAATGGAATCAAAAATAGGCCTACATTTGTAATATCAGTATTTCAACGTAGGCCTACTGTATAGACTATTATTACCGTATAACTGGTAAAGATACAGTTCATTAGTGGAATTTCATGTAACAACATTTTGGACATGCCTTGTATGTTTATAAGGCAAATAAAGAAGTGAAGAAAACAAATGAGTACCGAAGCACATGGCGCGATTTGAAGACACACGGAAGTAAGTCGCCCAGGCGGGTGGATTCACTGCATATATTCTTCGTAATGTGTTGGAATTCGTACAATCCTTGATTCACAGTCGGCTTAACAGTTAATCCCTGTGCAACAATATGCCAAAACGTCTGTAGCAATAAAGATAAATAGCGTACCGTTATTGCAAATGTAATCTGTCGAACGAGTCCTTAGTTTGCGGGAATGTCAAAAGTTAAATATGTTTTGACGATATAATAGCAATTGCAAGAAAGGAAAATACGGAAATAAAAAAACATGCCGGAGGGGGGATTCGAACCCCGGACATTGGGCGATGCATAAATTATAACACTTCGGTGGAGCCACCTGAGCTACCGAACCACTTGTAGTGACATGCAATATTACGGTAGTAACACATCATGCACGCTCCAAATTTGATGTCGGTTTACGTTTTTCAACATTTTCTGTATGGTATAATTATATTCCAGTGTATATCATGGAAACGTCATAAACAATGTTCCCTTCCATTATAATTCTTATACATAACTATGAAATTAAAACGCGGTGGACTTGTAACCGCCATGACTGTCATGAGGCAAGGCGATTGTGCGCATGCGCGATTGGCAAGATTTCTGAATTTTTGTTTATTAATTTAAAAATATTCTGTAACATATTTGTTTATTTTAAAGACACACTGCAAATTTACATGCCAAGAGCTCTCGTTAGAATGCATTACGAAGTCAATCGGTTAAGACGTTATCTCATTCTCGATATAACAAGAATCGCCTTAGTGTTTTAAATATATAGATGCAAAGGAGAGGTCAATCATGTTACTCATCTGTTACCAAGGTTCGTCTTAATTACCCAATTTCATTCAGAGTTGTCTATTTCTACGACTAGTAGTTCACAAAGCCGCCATTTTGAATGTATGGAGAGTCTGTTCTTTTCCGTGGACATACAGAACCCCACGACGGCATCACCTTGTCACAAATTTCCATTACTGCAGCTGTTAGGCCTAAGTATTAGGAGTTATTTATTGTTAAATTTCATGTTTTAAAGATGGCGGCTGATTGTAATAGTTACCCTTATATAGTCATAACGTTGGTAACAGATGGCCATTATACAGTATAATGCTCTCTGAATCCCTAGTAATACGAAGATTGATTCATTGGATCATAAGTTATGGATTATAATGCTTGCATAATTCACACGACCATCATCTGTTGTTTTGGTGATGGCCTTGTAGTTTGGGCACCGGACGCTTCCAATATGAAGGTATGTTATTCCAAAATTTGGTAGAGATTCGATGATCAGCTTAGTCGTAATTCGATTTAAGCTTTATTAGCGTTTAGAGTACAAAGTTTTCCAACAATTAGTCCAATATGCACTAGATATAAACAGTAATAGTATTTAAAAAATACGCAAGCAAGTCATTTATAATTTGGGAATGCAACTTTTAGAAATACACACCAGCATATTTTATTCATCGTACTAGTATCGTTCACCGCCATTTGATGAATAGACGCTATTCAATAGGTGTTTATGACACGAGTGCCATTTACTATTTGAGGAATCTACTCTAGGCCTATATGCCAGAATGTGTCATCATAACATTGGTCCATAATACAAACTTTCACTGTTAACTTCCAGGAGAATTAAATGGTATGGAACGGTGTTGTTCTCAGTGATATATTGATCAGCACAACCATTACGTTACGTCGAAGCTTAACCCTCTTCAGATTATCAACTAAAGAAGTAAAATTGTCAAACGGTTCTCATTATGAGATGATGTTGGCCATTATCTAAAGCAAGTACGTGCCGTGCCTCCACACACAGTAAACCTAGGGATATGCCAATATAGTGAGTAACTGAAGAAGCGTAAATGGCAGGAACTAATCAGTGATACGTCTGACAGTTATCTAATCAATTGAAACGTCATGAGCGGGATCGCCATTAATGGTCCATCAATATCACTAGACAATTGGTTTAGTAACATCGTGTTTCTTCAGCTTTGAGTCTGGCGCTTTATTTGGATCCACACTGTTCGTAGACATAGGTTTGCTCGGTTTAATTTTAACTTTTGGAAATATCAGGCAAGTTGCTCGTCTTAATAAAATAAATAAAATACTACGTTTACGTTTTGACCGTTCTTATAGAAATGCAGTCTTGTACAGTTTAATATAGGGTACCAACTGCACACATGCCTCTCATTATTTAGTGTTAGGAACTAAACCAACATTACATTTTTCATTAAGGTCGATAGTGTCCTGTCTGCGCGTCAGAAATGTAAACTGAGCCATGGAATTAGTAAAGGCAAAACAACCATGCACAATTCCCCACCCATTTCTACGGACCTGAAATAACACATATAGCACATGCAGCTGCTGAGAACTATGTATTTCCCACTCCGTGCCTCTCGTCCCTTCTCACTCTTTCTCTATCTCTCACTAACTTGATATTCTCATGAATTCTGAAATTTTCCAAATGGTATTTGCAGACTCGGGTCAGAAGATCATACTATTGATGACTCATATAACACCATGGAATCTTTTATCTGTCATTTGTTTGGCTTAAATAAATTAGCTGATGTCAACCGAGCAAGGATTGAAGTTTTCAATAAGACATACAAGGTATCAGATACATCACAATCCTTCTCGTTGAATGTGCGTAATTACGATGCTTGTAAGTTGCCAGCTTGCCAATCGGAGTTACAGCAGCATTTATTTCGAACGAGATATATTACATACTTGTGGAGGAATGCACACAATCGAATCATCACTGACATGTCACCAACAGATTTTGGTTGGTCAAATGTGGATGGAAAATTGGAGATGATTTGGTTCGTTTGTAAACAACTACCAGCAGCGTATGAATATGTCATAACAGCTGATATTCTCGGAGATGCTCCAGATTCAAGTATGTTTTATTTTCAATACTGTAATAATATCATGAAATAAATAAAAGATTGTTAAGTATCATAACCATTTCTTGTTGCAGATACGAAGGATGTAGATAAGAACGACCAAATCGAACCGAACTTCCAGTATGAAGATTATTCCACTGACGATGAAGATTATAAAAAAATATTTTCAACATTCTTTTTCATTAAACCATTTTCTTCTATATATTTTTTATATTATATATTATGTTCTGTTAATTGTATTTATTACACTCAGTAATTTAAAAAAGAATTGCTAAAACATTTTTTTCAAATCTTCAGATTAAGAAAATTCCTCCACATAATTGTCAGATTATGGTCAGCACGACAAGGACATCAAGCTGAACCGTCTGTATATTAATCTGACTCGCTCGAGTATTTCAATTTCACGATTATTTTTTGCATTTTCAAACATCAGCCATGAGGTTTGGTAGAGTCCAAATCGTCAGTCTTCTGAATAGGAGCTCCTTTAGGGTTTACTTAACATCCCTTCTGAATATCTGACGCGGTCGAATATTTTTTTCTTCCCATCTTCAACCGCTTCATACGGCCACCCCACCATGCAAACCGGCAGATTAATATTCTTCCGTTATCATAAACACGTGGGGCGCATACACTATTAATACCTGAAGCGCCCAAGTATTTCTTTGTTGCTATTTTTTTATTTTTTTATTTGAAAATCTGTACACGCTCCCCCCACCAGTGAAAGGGCACACAACATATAACCTTCTATTCTTTTAAGCATCTAATCTTCGCAATCCAAACGGTCCCCACGACGCTCGATTAAATCCCTATTTTTCCCCTTAGGCCCCCGTACTATAGGAGACAATTCCTGTCCAAGAGTAAGGTAGTGTTTAACGCAGCTGTGATCGTTTTAAACAACCATAGTTTAGGTCATTGACGCTGATGATTTCACCTATATTCTCCGACATGAACTAAACGGTAATGTTGTACTAACGAAATACAGGATTATATACCACTGGTTTAAGGCCGGTTGTGATACATGAGGTCATTGGTTAGTGTACCTCCAAAAACAAGAAGGGCCTAGTGGATCACCCGATGTATAATTTGGCACGATCGTTATTCACAAGTCATGTACGCAATACTGCACCCGTTTAGGAAAACGGAAGTACCGGTCATCATCCGACTAAATGCTCAGCTCAGGGCGTGTACAGTTATTCCCACTGTCTGACCATGTACTCAGAATGTGAACTATAGGAAGGACAAGCACAAAAGGACTATAACACCAACTACGTTAAATTGATATCTTTAATTCACTCAAATATTTCCAAATATAAAGTCAAAACACTAATATATTGGTTGAAATTACCTTCAAACATAATAAAAAACAATATAATGACCCTTAGTCTATTATGCTTCATTTCCAATGGATTCGTCATGATCCATCTGCTTACACTGATACTTAGATATTCTAAATCTTATATTCCCAAAAATAAGGGTTTTCAGTCACTTCAACTGAGTTTCGCCTGGTCAGGCTCGAACTCAGGATATTTATCTTTACTATTTCAATGCCTTCATTTGGCTATAATCTGAACTTATTTTTCTTCACATTTATTTATCCTTTTAAATCTATTTTTCCACACATTTCAAAAAAAAATGATCCCCCAAAAACACAAATAACATTGTTTACACATGAGTACCATTATTTCTCCACTTCCATGCCAATTATATTTTATTGCAGCCATTGTGTCCCTGAGAACAGGATGTCCAATGGATCACGCACTCCACGACGTCCAATTCTATAATTATTTTCTTATCCGTATTTATTCTCTTTAAGAGTATGGAACCAAAATTTGACATTTTCAAAAATGCATTTATTATTATTATTATTCTTTATATTCGTCATTATCATTTTATTACTATTATCATTCAGGATGGGCAATCCATGAATAATAATGATCTTTGGCAGGTATTACTTCTGCGACATTTTAATCCTTCAAATAAAACCACGAGGTCTTCATTATGACATTCTTTTAACACAGTGTCAGTTGTATGGCTCGGCCT
Organism: Meconema thalassinum; assembly: GCA_946902985.2. Classification (NCBI taxonomy): domain Eukaryota; kingdom Metazoa; phylum Arthropoda; class Insecta; order Orthoptera; family Tettigoniidae; genus Meconema; species Meconema thalassinum. The sequence goes on from OX336389.2 coordinate 742,992,467, forward strand.
GCGTGCGGTGCGACCGTCATTAAGTCTCCCCTCACCTTGAGCGGGACAACGAACCTCTTATAAACAACATAGCCTTCCCCTTTCGTATCTTGACCTAGCTCAATCTTTAACCATATGTTTTAACATCCAAAGAAAGGCCACCTCTCCATTGAGACTCCAAGCATTTTTATTCTATTCCTTATCTGGACTGTGCTCAGTCTAATTCTTCACATTTATTAGTGCTTATTTTGGGATAATTATTCGCTGCTATTAGGATGACAAAACAAACGTATTATTAAGCCCGTTGTGGTCAACATATTATTCTTCTGTGATAGGTATTCCAAATACAAATGCTAACCAATCTAGAAACGCCATGTTCTACCTGGCTGCAGAGGTCGGCCTAGCTCGGAGGAGGGAATCAATCTCACCCTACTTCCGGCTACCCGCCTAGACAAATATCATCTATCCAGTCTTACGATTCCTTTTCATTCATGTGCTCCCTAGCGACATGAGAATTACACAACACCTGAGCGAGCATTTATTCTTTCACTCGAACAAGTTATATGACCTTACCTTGGTCAACCGACGAATTTCCCATAGACTGTAACAATTATCCGATACTTGCATGATAATTCAATATTTCAAAGCCCTAGCTTACTTTTGGTCTAGCCTATTTTTGGCGACAATAATATTTCTTGGATACTCAATTCATTATTACTGTGGACCAGTTATCCTGGAGAGGATAAATGAATTTACTTTTTCATTATTACATTTTCATATTATTTCCCGTTAGTTATTTCGTGGTCTTTTATTATTACACTTATTTTCATTAGGCCTTTCATTGCCTTTACTCGTGATGCTAAGGTCATTTGCAAATACTTTTAATTTATATCATTTAACCGTGTATATTTGGTTTATTATTTTTATCAATGACTTTGATTTTCTTTGCATTAGTTTAAACTTCATTAAATTATCTTTCAATTTCCTGATTATTTACTTTCGCATTAACTTAAGTTGCGTTCAACTTCTATTGCGTTTACTTTGCATAACAAACGTCACGATTTCTATTACTTAATTTATTTCTGTCGACAATAATTTGGTTCCACCCCTTTTTTAATTACTTGATATGCTTACACGCACTTGGGTATCATCCGTACAATATTTAACTCGTTACTGGGCCTCATTTTTACGGCCTTCCTTATTAAAAAGTGACAATTTAAAGCACTATTCACCGTTATCCCTTTATCATTAATCATTTCACAATAGTACATTTCAAATTATGGGTCCACAATAGCTCAATATGTTTAATTCATTTTGGTACTCACCAACCCAGAATCCGCCGTTGTGAAGAATTTCCCCCACATGATTGTAACTAATACATTTTCACAACAATATGGCAACACATAACACACGAGATTTTTACCTGATATGACATATTGATATTTCTACACATAATGATTCTTGATTATAAAACACTTTCACAAAATTTTTATTATTTTTTAAACTATTACCCTATACCTTTTCACACGTTTCCACTTTCTCACTTATCCAGTCTGTGACAATTCACACGTGTTAACCCTTGGGTTATGTCCTATTTTATTATCTATTTACAATTACTTTACACACTGTGTAATAGTTCTTGTCGCATCTCAGAACGCATGCGATGACTTCCGATTGGTTCCCTGATGATGACTCCTCCCCTAGAACTAGTTGCACGATCTGTCCTATGATGACTTCTAGATCGGACCCCCTAGGTCTCGACACAAAGTTCTGTCGTTTATCCACGGTTTAAACCCACCGGTTTATTAACTTAACCTGGCTTCTCTTTTAACAAAGTTATGTTGTGAAACAATGTACTTGTCGACCTGTTCTCTGATTTCAACAAGGCTCGAAATGTTATTTTTATATGACAATGTTTGGTCTTTTCCACTTTTCACTGCGCATTCATTTTATACTGAAACGCGACTCTACTTTTACTTTCGATACGCGGCCCTATTATCTAACTGGCTTTCATTTAAAGGCCAATAGATGATGCTAGCGATACTTGTTTCTAGCTACCGTGTTCGGACCTAATTTTCACTCCTGATGCGTATTGTTCGTCTATCCTCACAATCCTATATAGGCGGAGTTCTTTCTACTTCCGGTAACTTCTGCCTGGTCTCGAACCAGCTTACGTGTGATCTTGAAAACGTATAGTTCTTTCCGAAGCTACTTGACCTTTCGCTGATGTCTTCGTGTTCGATGTACTGAACTATCCCGCTACGGCAGACACCAAACTGAACATTGTGAACCAGTACTATGCTCCTTGGCCCCTCCGGTAGACTGAATATACTGAAAATTGTTCCTTTCGCCCTGACCGGGCCCAACTTAGCGTAGTGACGACTTGTACTTGTTGAAACTGGTTGTAGAGTATGACCTCCCCTGAGGTTCATAAAACTGAATACGTTATTAGGCAGCAACCTCCCTTAGGAGTGCTCTGTATAACTTGATCTGATACAGCCTCACGCCCCACTGGGCTGACGAAAACTGCATGCTCTCTGGTTGAAACCTCGGCTATATATTGGGAACTTGCAAAAATAAATAAATTTGGTCTTCTTCTCGGAGCTATATTTTGAACTAGACGTCGCACGTTCTTGAAAAAATAACCATTATGTTCCCTACAATCTAAACGTTACCTTCTCATCTCGTTTTCCGAAAATCGATCGCCTACTTATTTTAAATTAAATCTACAAGGCTCCTCAGCTGTGTGGGCGAGTTGGTTTATTTTTCTCCTACCCAGGACCTCTTCATAGCCCCGCCTAATGACGTAGCTGCTTCGTAAGCACTTTTTCCCTTTGCCTAAATTACTCGATTTTTATCTTGATTAATTCGTAATTCCCTGGATTATTCTGATTGACATAAAAATACTTATGTGATTTTGCGTTATATCCGAGAAAACGGGTTATTTCATAATTCTGCGGTGTTGGGATGCAATCCAGGGTTGCCATGAAAGCGCTGATATCGAACCTTCGCAGTGGTTCCCCTGCCTACCTGCTCTGATCGGTTCCTCACAGCATGACTGTCCTCGTGATTCATTCACGGGTTGCATCTTGTGACTTCAGATAAGGCTGTCAATTCTCTGCGTCATTGCCTGAATCACTTCATATTTCCTCATGGCTAGCTTATATGTAACTGAAAGTCTTATAGCTATTTTACATTTCTCGATTTATAATAACGTAGGTTCGAACCCCGTGCCTCTCGGTCGGGCACAATACTAAGGAACCGTGTACTAGAGTGTTAGGATTTTTGTACTGGTTCAGTGTATCAACCTTCGCTGCGATCGCATCACTAGACTCTGAGTGCCAGGCATTCAGTTTCAGAAGTTGACACGAGTGTCATCTGTAAGATAACATGTGTTATTGTTGTGACTGTATTAGAGTATGTGTACTTATTGAGACTAGGATTGGGAGTAAGACGGCGTGGCCTTAATTAAGACACCACGCCGGCATTTTCCTGGAGTATAAGTGCAAAATGCGCAAAACCACTTCAAGGATGGTTTAGGTCGAAATCGAACCTACCTCTTCTCAGTTTTGCCTTACGAGGCTTAGTGCACACCGTTTCTGCCCTCAGTCCAGAATTTAATTTCTTGGCAGAGCCGGGATTCTGACCCGGACCGCAGGGGTGACATGCAAGAATGCTAGCCACTGCACAACGAGTGGTCTGGATATCTATGCTCTCACTTAGTTTCTGATTCGACGACATACAGGAAGTGAAGGTTCGCCTGGATTCATTTCGTAGACACGTGACTAAGGCGTAAAACAGAAATGGCGTCATTACAGTAATGTTTACGTTAGGTTAAATCCATATTAATGTTGTTGTTTCATTTTTGGATCTTAGACATCGTGGTCATTTATCCCCGTGTACTTGTGTGTGTGTAAAATGTGTGTGATAACCTGTGTTATTTTAGTGTATGTAGTAGTGTGTGCATTTGTAATTCAGGTGAGGATTGAGAAGGAGAAAGCCGTGGCCTTATGTTACGAAGCATCCCGACATTTGCCTGGAATGGAAGTGGGAAACCATGGAAGACTACTTCCAGGAGAGTCGAGATAGGAATCGAACCCACCTCTCCCCAGTTTTGCCTCACGAGGCTGAGTGTACCCCGTTTCACCCCTCAGACCAGAATTACATTTCTTGGCATATCCGGGAATCGACCCTGGTCCTCAGGGGCGACAGCCGAGAATGCTAGCCACTACAACAGGAGGTAGTGGGTTAAAATGATCATTTTGATAATCAACATGTTGATTACTCTACAGTTCCTGCATTAGAGCGCTCCAGGAAAAGCATTCTGCAGGTTTAGTGAAGACGTCTAATATGCGCTTGAAGCTTGTCTTATCCCGCATCAGCGTTCCGTTGACATGACACCAAAGTCATTAGAGGAGATTTTGAAGTCCTAAGATTAATGGGGTTAAATGATCAACTGCTCTTACACGTCCACATAACATGTATTGGAAGGAGCTTGGAGTAATACTATGTAAAGGTCCCTAAGTTTCCAAGACGAGAAAGTTAAGTTGTGACGCTTACACCCACAAGTTGAGGCGAGCCTCCGACTTTCCACCCAACTCTGCGTCTCCGTCCAAGTTGGACATTTCACTCCCATAGCCCGGAGGGTGAGATTGATAGACTGATAAGGAAACATCACAAACGTGAACCTAGCGATCTCGCTGAAATTGTGCATGTGTGTTGGTTATTGATTCAAGTAGGGGCTCTGCGACATGATGCTCATGTAGCCCCGTGTACTTGGTTGTGTATGGAATATTATAACTGTTTCATTGTGATGGCTGCCCTAGTGTTTTCATTCGTAATTGGGGCTAGGATTTGGGTAGGATGAGGCCGTGGCTTTAATCTAGGTACAGTCCCGGCATTTTCCTGGGGTATCAATGGGAATCATGGTAAACTAATTATAGGATGGCTGAGGTGGGAATAGAGCCCGCCTCTTGTCAGTTCTACATCACGAGTGTGAATGAGTGCCTTCCAGCCTTCGGACCTGAATTAACGTTTGTGGCAGGGCCAAGCATCGAACTCGGACCTCATGGGTACAGTCTTTCCGTTTGGCCATGATACCGGGAGGATTAAGGGACTTCTCGGAACTCAACTCACGTCACTCACTCACCCTCCCGCTCGCCGGACCGGCCGGTGGCAACCAATGACTCACCTACTGGCGCTGTCCCACAGCACTAAAACGTTTCTTATTTCAAGTTTAAATTTAAACTTCTCAAGTTTTTTGAATTCTACATAAGATTCTAAAGAAAATGAGTCCAAACCCGGACTTCGTAATTCTTAAACTGTCGTTTACGTGTCGTTTATGATAGTCTTGCAACTACTAGTTTTAAAATTTCAAACAAATAAGGAAAACTTGAAAAATTGAGGAATATAAACTAACCAAATTGCAATTTGAAAAAGTCGTGACTCTCCTAATAAAGATGTATCTAAAGATCGAATGTGGCCTCCTGTGAGTCACAGATAACTATGACTCATTTATTACAAACAATTACGGCACGAAATACGTCATAAGTTTTGACGGACTATCAGACCGTGGATATGAAGCATTTCAGTCGCGTTTGGACTCATCTTCCTTAGAATGTTATGTAGAATTCAAAAAACTTGAAAATTGTAAATTTAAACTTGGAAAAAAAAAATATAGTCCTGAGGGACAGCGCTAGTAGGTGAGTCATTGTACACCACCGGCCGGTCCGGCGAGTGGGTCGGGAGGGTGAGTGAGTGACGTGAGTTGAGTTCCGAAAAGTCCCTTAATCCTCTGGGTATCGTGGTCAAACTGAAAGACTATAACAGCCAAGAATTCAATCAACCACGCCAAGAGGTGGAATCCTGGTTGTTAGATCGCCGGCTTAATGGTGTAGGGGTAGCACACTTGCACCTTACCTATGCTCCGGGTTTGATTCCCGACTCCGACAGAAATTTGAAATCTGACGTGAGGCTTGGAACGGGCTGCACTTAGCTTTGTGAAAGCAATTGAGTGACTGGTTGATATGGGGAGTAATTGGCTGGGGTCTTCGTTGCTTCGGGCAAGTGTTCTCCATAATCCGAATGCCACGAGCTGGCTGCTGTCCTCTGGCCCCGACCGCAAGGTTAGCTAAATGGTCAGATCTCTGGGAATGTGGACGCTAGACTCGAAGCGGCCCAGGCAGGCGTGCGCGCTGAGTTCTCATATCCTTCCTTCTATGACATATTCCATAGGCCTTCCTACCAAAAACCGGCTGTGACGGGAGTAATTGTAGTAGTTTGATTGGTTTCACAGGCAATTCTACCCACCTGGACTGAACCAAGGCGTATAATCCCACCCTCATTAGAGGTGGCTCAAGTGAATACCTATTTAGTATAAAACTAAGTCCCCGATCCTTGGATGTTCCGGGTAATCTCGAGAACCACTAGATGGATTTTGTGCGGTTTTCACCATTCTGTAAAGCGTATCTCGAGGAAGGTTTCTTTATAGAATAATTTATTTATGACTAAAGGAAGCTGAGCAGTAAAGATTTCAGTGAAAAAGTCGAAAAAACTGGCGTCCATGCGCTTTTTAAGCTTACACTGGGTAAACCGTTAAACATATCTATATACTATGGATGTAAGAATTGTTCGGCATGAAATTTTCTACAAAAGAGTCCGCGACAGCATATCTCTATCTTCAATACATCGCTCACTATAGCCTAAGTGTATTTACGTTTTCATTTCATCCAACAATCTCTATTCAATTATTATCTTCGAGACAGTTTACGAGCTAGCTGGCTGGCGAGCGAGTCTATCTCCCCAGATACTGTCGAGTCGTGTCGAGTTAAGACTTCAGAGAAGAGTGGATGTGTTTGGAGTTTCCCTGGAAGTGCAACTCGGCTTTTTTTACTTCTCCTGTGAACCTTTAGTTCCGCAGAATACACTGTCAAGTTAGATTGGACGGAAGTGGGATTCGTGTTTCATGTACCACGCCATTCTTAAATTACGTCTGACAAGAATTCGTTGAACATGCTATCTCCATGATAATATAATTAATAGTCCATTCAGTGATTTTAACCAACATGCTGAGACGGAAAACGGATATAGCTCATAGTTCATTGAAATAAAAAATAATACGCTTATTACGTAACAATGAAACTGAGCAACAAATACTGTCTCGATTGTCACAAGGGAGAGAAAGAGAGAATTCACAAAGACAAAGGAAGACATCCCCAAAGTTCCTTTGACACAGGGAAGAGATGTTCATGGTTTGTGGTTCGATAAAGGGAATTCTGCTATGAATTATGATTCCTCCATAAATTATATAAATGATGCTTCAGTTTCCGGGCGAAGCCGGGGTGGGTTGCTAGTTTACAGATAGAATATCATCACGTATGTTTTCTTTGCAATCTGACCAACATGTATGAATGAGATTGGGAGATCAAGTTCGCGAAGTTCTCTTGTGAATAGCTGCATAGTTCAGAGTTCTGAGTATCAAATCCTTGCACCAAAAGGGGCCATCCTGAATGTTCATGCCCTGGTTTCTTTTGCTAAACTCACTTCAGGCCAGTGTAGGAATTAAAGAAAACTTTCAAGTCGGTCGATACGAAATGTGCCCAATAACTTAACGTGGCAAAACAAGTATTTATACGCCCTTACATGAAATATATTACATACGATATTTAACACAAAATAACATGCTTTAATGTACGAAAAATAGGGGGTGCTTAATTGGATGACATGTTTCGAACATCAAGCGTTCATCTTCAGATCCTGTTCAATTAGGTAAGGGGTTTATGGGAAATATGTTATAGGATGACGATGCACTTTGTGTCTATTTTTAACAAAACTAGACCTGTATAAAGGTAGTTTCGTAGGGTCCTATACCATCTATTAGACTGGAAGCAACCAAAGGGACATATGTCTAAGGTGTGGCGGATTGATAAATGGCCTACGATAGTAATGGAAACAGTTCCAGAGTCCTTAACACACACTTATGTTTGTCACTCCAACCTAATTGTGTAGTTCATGTCACAACGATAACCTTGTTAAAACCTCAAGTACATAATTACAGAATCAGATAGCGCGCAGGCTGACATGTGAACGACAGGGGGCATACTACAAGGCGGCGTTAGTAGCAGTGTGGAGAACACTGTTTCAACATCGTAGTGAGAATCGCCAACACCAGGATAAGTGAACATTATAATTATTTTGTCTAGTACATGCCAAAACTTGTTAATTATTCTATTATTGTTTACTGTGTAATACAGTGTATTATTCTAAATTGTATACACGTGCATATACACCGTTACTCACGTAATTCACACAAAATAACTAACGTAGACAAGATTCGAGCGAATCGATGATAATTTCACCTAACGGTACCACAATAGTGAATTTACATTATTGATATTTAAACGAGGCACAACTCTTTTATAAATGTTTGTTCTATATCATTTGGAAAATATTCTTGTAATGTTGCCGCATGTTTCCTTAATTCAGGTTCATTCAACGTACCAAATTCGATAAGTGCAATACATTTTTGAAAAATTATCTCATAATCGGCGCATTTGTCCTTCAAATCTGTATAGAGTCTATCCAAAATTATATTGAAAGTATTTACTCTGAAATTCCCTCTTCCACCTAGCTCAACATCATCTTCATACAATTCATCAGATATTAATGTTCTTCGTTTCTTGCTACGAACGTCTTTTTAAAACTCCTGGGTGGTTGAAATTTTCCGTGCTGTTTCCTCATAAAGTTCAAACTTTTTCCGAGCATCTTCTACAAAACCAACGATTTGTACAAATCCAAAATATCTGAAATGCTGGGATCCATGGCTTGCAATTTCTGACTTGTAGCATCGAATCGTTCAAGTAAAACAGACCAAATACTTAGCATAAATGCACTTCATAGTCGTTCCATATTATTCCGAAGGCCTGTAGCTTTATTTCGAACTATTGCTTTTTCGTTAGGATTTTCTTCAAAAGCTGATAAAGCATTTATTATTTCGTTCCAAAATTCAACCAGAACAGAAACCGCATCAGCACGTGCAGACCAACGAGTTGTAGCCAATGATTTTAGTTTCGCAAATTTTGAATTAGCAAATTGCTGCAAAACAGCAATCTGAAAAAAAATTGTACAACTCCTGGACCAATTCAAAAAACTTACTCGCTTCTGTACAACTTTCTGCAGCGTGTGTACCAACCAAATTCAACGAATGTGCAGTGCATGGTGTGTACTCTGCGAGAGGATTGTCGTATTTTATTAGCCTATTTTCATTTTATGAAAAAAGAATAGGCTTATGAGATCACATTTTGTCCGAGTGTCTGTGTGTGCGTGTGTGATAGTGTGTGTGTGTCCCCCAAATAACTTCTAAACGGCTGGAGCGATTTCAACGAAACTCGGTAAGATCATAGCACCATTCTGGTCGACCACGATTGTGCCCTTCAAATTGTATTGTCTCTCACCAATCTAACATGGCGGCTGTGCGAAATATTTCACTAGCATTCAGTATCTCCGAAACTATTACCAATATCACCCTGAAATTGTGTATGGTGGTAAAGAGCACTACTAGAAGTTCGCCTATGAGACTTTCAAAAACCTGGTAACTACAAAACCAACATGGCGGCCAAGCGGATTTGAGACTTTTAAATAGACGTTTCTCGCGATTTAACCATCCAAACGTAATGAAACTTGGTACAGCAAATGTTTATAAACATTGTAATGCACTGGCATCTAATTTAGTTCAATTGTTTACATAACCTCAAAATGGCGGCTGTGCGAAATATTTCACCAGTATTCTATATCGCCCTGAAATTTTGTACGGTGATAAAGAGCACTGGTACAAGTTTATCTATGAAACTTTCATAAAACTCTAAATTAAAAAACGAGCATGGCGGCCAAGCGATTTTGAAACATTTTAATAGACTTTTCTCGTGATTTATCTCTCTGAGCGCAGTGAAATGTGCTAGAGTAAATGATTATACATATAGCAATGCACTGGTATCTAATTTAGTTCATTTGTTTACATAACCTCAAGATGGCGGCTGTGCAAAATTTTAAAATTAAGGTTTTATTTCTTGTGTCGTAATAATGCGATCGAAGTGAAAGTTTGAATAATGAACCTACGCAATAATTTTCCTTTAATGGTACATAACTCTATGGCCTATACATATAACAATCCAAAATGGCGAGCATCCGAAATATTTAGACGGTTCTCAATATCTACGAATCATTTACAGCAATTAAACTGAATTTTTATGTTCATAGAGGCTATGAACATAACTTCACCTATAGGACTTTCAATAACATGGTGAGCACAAATTCAACATGGTGACGACGCGAAGTATACATATTTAAATGGACGATTCTCGCGATTTAACCATCCGAGTGCAGCGAAACTTTGTACGTTAGATGCATATACAAATATTAATCCACTGGCATCTAATTTATTTCAATTGTTTTCATAACCACAAGATGGCAGCTGTGCGAAATTTTAAAATCTCGTTTTTACTTATTGTGTTCTAATCATTCTATTGAAGTTTGAATATCACACGTACACAATGATCTTCATGTAATAGTACATAAATAAAAATCCAACCTGCGAACCATCTGAAATATTTAGAATCTACGAATCTATCACGACAATCAAACTGAAATTTTGTATGTTGATAGAGGCAACATGAGTAGGATATATGAAAATAGGCTGTATAGTTCTTCACGGAACTACTTGTTCTAGCTTGAAGTCCCGAATATATGTCCTTCATGTTGGCAGCATTATCGTTAAGATTGCCCTTTCATATCAAGAATGTCTATGCCATGATGTTTCAAAGTAGATGTGACTGCATCATATAAGACATCACCTTGGTGACCTGGATTGTCTAGTAAATAAAAAAACGTTCAGTAACAGTGCCGTCTGGTTTTACATATCGTAAAATGAATGAAAGTTGGTTAATACGAGAGATGTCTTGGGTCGAATCCACAAAGATAGAATAGTACTTCGCAGTTTTGATTTCTTCAACTATTTTAGACGTCACTTTTTAGCCAAAATTTCGATGATTTCATAAACAGTTTTGGATAGGTAGCTTGTACTACCACTGCCTTTACATCCATAATTACGAATATGCTCATTTATAAATGGATCAAATTGTCTTAAATATTATATTTACAACAGAAAATTCCCATTGTTAGGAACGCTGAAATGCTCATTGCTGCCTGTGCCCCTAAATGAGAGTCCACGACTTGCCAAGGTTTTGACAGTAGCAACAACTCTTTAAAAAACTTCTTTCCAGTACGAAATTTCTTCTTGAAGTCATTGTACTACACCATGATCTACTCTTCCATGTATATTAGCTCTTACAAACAATTTTAGGAAAGATTGTTTATGATGATCTGACTTTTCGTGGGCAGAAGTCAAGTCATGGATGTTTTTCCAGTCATTGAATCCGTGTCTGAACGTAAATTCGTCAGTTGTGTCTCCAAAGAGCAAACACGGTGCAGAAAAAACAGAACCTTTACTCTTGGAATAAACAAGCCAGTTACGATCCCCTGTTTCCCCGTTCTGAAGTTTTCTTTTAAACACTGAGTGGTTCAAGTACCTATTATATTCAGGGTACACTCGTTTGGATTCTTTAAAATCAGAATCTTTATTCTGATTGTAACCATTGGTAAAATTCATTCGCACTCCAAGTAGCCGGGTCACTGTTGAATACAAACACATTTGTCTCAATATCACTCGCTTTTGCTTTCTCATCAGAAAATTTAGGTAAATCTGAGTGAGCTGTATCTGGTACATTTTCTTCAACATCAATATTCTCAGGTACAGAGTCAGTACCAGTCAGGATGGCAAAAGTAGAGGAAGGGCATGAAGGAGGAACATCTGAAGATGATTGTTGACCTATATATTTGCACATAAAAACTTCAGTTCATTGCATTTGAAAAACTGATTTCTTACATTATTCAATTATTATTTTGAGCAACTTACTTGTCGAAGGTTTAAAAAATGCATCAATATTTGGCGTTTTACCCCCCCAAAATTCTTTAAGTTAGTTATTGTTGTTTTTTGTTATGCGCCTTTTCAGATGCTTTCTTTCTACATTGAGCACCACTTAATCTTTTACGCCCATCCATCTTCAAAATGAATGTGTTGTGACGCGCCAAATTTTAGCTCTCAGATAATTCGAATTATAGACAGTTAACTTTAGTTCAATGATGTGCAATCTATTAGATAAATTGACAAAAGAGATCAACATCAAAAAGACGTCAAGAGACTCGCAACAAAGAAGGTAAATAATAGTTTATTACCAGGAAACAAAGCCCAGTCTTCACAAAGAATTTGGTGAGGTTAGATAGACCAAACTCCAGCAATTAACAACTCCAACACTTGGAGAACAATTTCTATGAATGGCCTCGCACACAAGACGCACACATTGCAGTCCAGCTTCGTATGAAACATAACCATACCGGAGAACAATTTCTGTGAACGCCATCGCACAAAAGATGCATACTTAGCAGTCTATCTATGTATGAAACGTAACTGTACCGGACCGAACCCAGTTTTCTGTTACAAACGTAACAAGGCTATTACAAGCCTCACACGAAGTAAATCCACACTGGAACGAGACCAATCACCTGTTTCATCAAAAAGTCTGCCCCTCCTCTGTCACCGAGAATGCAGGAAAAGGACCCTACAGAGCTCTGCAGAAAATGCAAACGCAGCACAGAAGAATATGGGGACTCAGCTACATGCGAGGCATACGAAAGAAGGGAACATGTGCGGGTCTGAGGCTAGGCGAACTAGACACGCTTACGAGGGCTAACTGCAGACTCACGTGGATAGGCAAAGAATGCAAAACAATGCTGCGGAAAGCAGGGAAACAAGATGACCTCATACAAAGCCTATTAAGCTCAATAGAATCTATGCAAGCATCCATAGAGCAAATGAAACAGAACATGGAAACCACACTCGTAGAAAGAGTACAAGAAGCGGTAGCCAGGGAGATGGGAAAAACCTCTCTCCCCCCGGCAAGAACCAAAAACAGCAGCCACAATAAGCCGGATGACCATAGAAAACAGGAGCCCTCCATGCAGACGCAACAAAAGAAATTAGCAAAGCTATCACGATAAAGTCACCAGCCACACAAAACATGGTAGAGGTACCAGCCACGCAAAACAAGCAGAGCGCCCCCCCCCCCCCCCCCCCCAAGATAATCAGACCATTCTCCATCTAAACAAAGCTTCGACCGCCAACACGCAGCACACAGAGACGGAAACAAAATACCTATTTCTCAATTTTATAATATGTCACATAGGTGGTATTGGATTGTCTCTAAGGGACGCTCATTACTCTTGTAGATGCATGAACATATTCAGATTTCAAATTTGTATTTTTAAATAAAACAGATTTCCAATTTTTATTTTTAAATAAAATATATTTTTTTTATTTTAAAAAATTACTCAAAATTTGCCGCCCCCTAAAATCTGCCGCAGTAGGCTACCGCCTATACAGCGTATACGTACTGTAAATCCGCCCCTGCCTGAACACACTAGCGTACTCTAAACGGTCGTTCTTGGCGAGGGCTATTCCGGAGCCAGACACGTGTTGTTATAGTTTTCTGTGAACTTAAACCTTTTGTGTTAAAATCACTATGCTTCATCACTGTCAAAGGTCAACATACAATTTATCTACAGAATTCGAACTAGGACGCATGGTCAACGGTTTGAAGGTGGCTTCTACACATGAGATTGTGGCACGCATTCCGTTGAAGAAGTTACCCCACTGACCCAGAATCAGCGACGTCTCAAGCTACATTGAGCGCAGGACTACAGACCACGACGGGTGGATTGGCACCAAGTCGTGTTTTCTAAGAGTCTGGTTTAAAATTGACTACAATGATGGCTGGATATGCGATATTGTGACAAGCGCCACCATCGTCCCTGCATTGTAGATTATCATACCGCACGAAAGGTGGAATGCTATTGGTTATTAAGATTGCTACACAACTAGGGTAGTCTCAATAGCGACCGTTATGTGCGGGAGTTTGCAGAGGCTGAAGTCGCACCTATTCTTCAGCTCACTCCTGACGTTGTATTCCAACAAGACAACGCCCGAACATATGTTGCCCGGAATGTTCAAGCCACCTTTTCGGCACATAAGATACCGGATCTTCCTTGGTCTGCCCTTACGCCTGACATGCCTCTGAATGAACACATATGGGGTATGTTCACTCGTCAGCTGGCCAATTACCCTCCTCCAGCAACCAGTAACCACAACCAACGAATTGTGGACTTGGATAGAAGCAGATTGGCTGACAATACCCCAGGAACACACCCAGCATCTATTTGATCCCATGCCTCGGACGTTAAAACGTAGCCTACGTATTGCCGGTATAAATTACTGATACTGCGCCTGAAATGTGGAGGCATTGGCCTGAAAATGTAACAATTTGTGTATGACACCATAAGTTGTATGTCATTCCATTGGACAACTCCTTCATGGTGTTGCAATTTTCATAAACATGAATGCATTTGCCAAGCCTTGAAAGACATGCTGTACGTGGGCACTTAAGCTGTGACAAGCCTCCCAAGGCGAAGACATCTCGCGCAGACCACTTGCTGAGCAGTATATGGAGGCATGTCTGCGACCAACCTAGTGACTGATGACAAGTCGGATAGTCCAACAGGTTCAGCGTGCATTTTCACTTCGTTCATTCATCCACTGGTACCCATGAAGAACTGAGTTGTGGACATACTAATGTTTTACAACAGACTCCCTGCAGTGTAACTTCACATACTTACTACAGCAATTGCAACGGGAGTGAGCACACATATAGTATCAAGCACATGCTCTTGAGCTCATTAGTCTATTTTAGTGCAGCATGACCAACCAACAGTACTAACATGCGTCATATTCGCAAACATCAGAAATGGGTATAGATGTATTTCCACATACCAACCCCATTAACTACGAATACTTTCATTAATAGTGTATAGTTGTTGTTATTTCGTATTAGGGCCTCGTAACATTTATGGTCATCAGTCCCGGGTGCTTGTGTTTCTGTGGTGACCAAAGTAGTGTGTGTAACTGTAGGGTCGGGGATGGGGTAGGTGCCCCGAGACTTCAAATATTGAACTATCCCGGTATTTGCCTGGCGAGAGTGTGGGAAAACTCGATAAAAAATCACACCTAGGATAGCCGCTGTCACTGCTAGGAATCGAACCTCCGATCTCGAAACTTGCAGCAGCTCCCTAATGCAGTCGTCGTAAGTGAACGTGCAAGCCTTTACCGCAGGGTTTAGGCTTTAGCAGTTTGTAATGAACATTTTTAATTCTAAAAAGATGGTGTATTGGCTTTCACGGCCAGTGATTAAACTCGCCCACACAAGACACGGCATAAACCTAGAAAAATTGCTGAGTTTGTTTTCAATTCTATTTCTTTTATTGAGAATCTACGTTGAATATACTCCCATCACTTGTATCTCTGATAATCAATTCATCAATAATAATAATGTGTGTCTACCCCTTATTACTCAAGTTTCCAACGGGGTCGGGGATGAGATGCGATGAAATTCTATGTGGCGAATGGCTTTACGGCTGGATGCCCTTCCTAACGTCGACCACATGAGAGAAGTTAATGAGAGATGAAATGAATAAAAATAAATGAAACTGGGCAAGGATGCGGAAGGAAGCGGGCGTGGCCTGTCAGAAGCAAGCGTCCCAGAATTTGGCTAAGGTTGAAATTGGGAAACTGCGGAAAACGATTTCAAGAACAGCCGACGGTGGGGGCTAGAAACCACATCTGCCGAGTCCACAGAGAGCTTGGCCCCATGGCCTAGCGCTGTGCTTCAGGGAGCGTAGCTACTGCTGTCGGTCTCATCAATGATGATGATGATAGTAATAATAATAATAATAATAATAATAATAATAATAATAATAATAATAATGGCATTTAGACTCCGTAGTAGCCGGCTGCAAGCATTTCAAGTCAACGCAAATAGGGTAACCACTCAACAATTCTTTCTTTTTCTTTCTTTCTCTCTTTCTTTCCTTCTTTCTTTCAATGTCCAAGCAGTCTAGCTGCACAGTAAGCTGTAATTGTTCTGATGAGACTCACATCCTGGAGAGATATTTAGACGAATTCACGAATAAAATCAAAATAAAACAAATCTCTATCCCAACGTAAGATAACGGTCTGAACATTTTGCATTTTCAGCTCAAACTTTGTATTCATGCCAGATGAGATGTACAATGACCAAATATACCCTCAGTTTAATCTTTGTGTGTTAATTAGCCTATGGTTGGTGTCAAAACTACAGGAGCGAATGACATGAATATTCGTATGTAAGTAGAAGGCTCCACTAAAATAAGACTCGACTCGTTGCGTGGCTCAGCGGTGACGTTCTGGCTTGCTGGGCCCTAGGTTGCAGGTTCGTATCCTGGTGCAGTCAGCTGGCATTTGAGGGTGCGCAAATGCGAGGGAGCCGTGTCAGTACATTTACTGGCACGTTAAAGATCCCACGGTGCAAAATTCCGGTACCCCGGTGTCTCTAAAAGCCACAGTAATTAAAACGGACGTAAAACCAATAACATTATTATTTACTAGCAGTGGTGCCCGGCTTTGCCCGGTGGATTTATTTGTTTTATGGATGATAATGAATACTACTACTTGATACTTAAACTACCAGCAAAAAAATATAACTTTTTGTGGTGGTAGTGGTGGTGGTGGTTGTAGTGAGGGTGAGAAGCAATACAGTATAATGGACGTAACATTTAGATCATTTTCCCCTAATGATAATAATGATAATAACGAATAGGGAAACGGCTATTTACTAACTGCAGCACTGACACATGTAATTTAAAAACAAATTTCTAAAAATGATTAGAAAAAGGAGTAAGTGAAATAAAAGACACTGCCTATGGCCTATATCTCATTGTCGGTTAGAAATGTAGAGACCAATAGTGTCGTCTTTTGTCGCATAGCGCCGTAGGAAAATAATCAGAACACTTTGGAAAACTTCGCCTGTCCCGAGCTCCTGAGGTAGCAATAGTATAATTTATGGCCACATAGCGCTAAACGATAAGATTCGGATTAAATTACGATAAATTTGAAAGCACCAACGCTTATTGCAGCGGATAACCTCAATGTATTGCACCAACACCATTGCACTTATACAGAGGCATAATATTTTCATGATGATAACTGTTTTAAGGGGCAAAACAAATATTTTTGCACTAATTACTCCCCGTGACTGCAATTTATAAGCAGCGCAAGATTTAACTATTTTCGCAATTCTCCACCAGAACACTGGTAGGGTTGACGTGATGCAGCCCGAATTGCCAGTAAACAATAGACTTATTAAAATACTCTTACAGTTACACTACTACGGACATGAATGATTCTATGGCCTTAATAGGCTACATGGTTTTAAAGTTGAGTTTGTTTGTTATTCTAAATGTAGGGAATGGAGAGCGTTGTCCAAAATATCAAATGGACAGTGTTACCAGCAGGGATTCAAAGTGTATGTATAATTTGGTGCAATTAGGAGGAACGGTGTAGATTTGTGATAAAGGGCCTAAATGCAGGAAATGGAGTGGTCTGTCCGAAATTTAAATTGGACAGTGTCACCCGCAGGGTTCCAAAGGGTAAGTGTACAAAATGTGATTCAGATCGGTGAAACGGTGTAGATTTGTGCCAATGGAACTAAATGCAAGGAATGGAGTGGTCTGTCCGAAATTTCAAGCTGACAGAGTTACTCGCAGGGTTCCAAAGGGTAAGTATACAACTTTCGGTCCACATCGGTGAAACGGTGTAGATGTGTGCCTAAGGGCCTAACTGCAGGGAATGGAGTGGTCTGTCCGAAATTTCATGCAGACAGTGTTCCTCGTAGGGTTCCAAAGTGTAAGTATACAATTTTTGGCTCAGATTTGTGAAACGCATTTGTACCGAAGGGCATAAATGCAGGGAATGGAGTGGTCTGTCCGGAATTTCATGTAAACAGTGTTACTCGCGGAGTTCCAAAGGGTAAGTGTACACATTTTGGTTCAGATCGGTTGAACTGTGTAGATTTGTGCCAAAGGGCCTAAATGCAGGGAATGGAGTGGTCTGTCCAAAATTTAACAAAGCCTAAACTATTCCTCTTGAATCTGGCTATCATATAAAAAAAGAATTTTTCGAATCCGACCCTGTAGTTCCAGAGATTAGTGCGTATAAACACAAAAACAAACACACAAACTCTTCAGCTTTATTACCTTAGTATAGATTATAAAATAAGACTCAGCTGGCTGCGTGGCTCAGCGGTAACGCTTTAGCTTGCTGTGCCCAAGGTTGCAGGATCGAATCCTGGCGCAATCATTTGTCATTTGAGAGTGCGCAAATGCGAGGGAGCATTGTCAGTAGATTTACTGGCACGTAGAAGATTCTTTTCTGGGCCAATATTCCGGCACCCGGTGCCTCAAAAACGCTCAGTAGTTAAAAAGAGACGCAAAACCAATACTATTAACATAGTCTAATTATATTATCATAATATCACGGCACATTAATACAAGTAAAAACAAATGAAATTAGAGCTGGCTGCATTGCTGTAAAGGCCAAAAGCCAGGAAATATTTTTTTAAAAAATTGCAAGGGTATTGGCGTAAGAAGTCCGACAGTCTAGTCATAATTGTCACCAGTTTCCCGAATGCTATTTCTTGTTAGCCATAAAGCGCAAAGTCGTCAACGACGGGTACGAAGGACTGGTGATCAATAAAGCTATACAAAGAGTAACTAAAGTAATTCTTAAATTCATGTGAGATCGTGAAATGACCTACGAATATGAACAGGCTGTAAATGTCCAAATGTATTGTCCAGTTTGATTTAACCATTTGTCGGTAATAGGACATTGAGATGAACTCAAAATACTGCATGCAAAAAGAAATCAAGTAGTTCCGTGAAGAAATAATTAACCTTTTATCATATATCAGTAGGGATAATAAGCCGATCCTGGCGCAGTGGCTAATGCGCAAGATGGCCACTGCGCGAGTCCAACCCTATGCTGGTCGTATGGAGGGAGAGTCATAGCTGGGCCATGGGCTAATGCGCAAGATGGACGCCACGCGAGTCCAACCCCATACTTGTCGTATGGAGAGAGAGTCAGTGCTGGGCTAGGGGCTAATGCGCAAGGTGGCCGCCGCGCGTGTCCAACCCCATGCTGGTCAAATCAAGGAGTAATAAGGAGCGCTATATCACGCGGAGAGTTGAAGCACTCACCACGCCCCCATACTAGCCTGGCTCCAGCGTTAAATGGAGCCTACGGTACCGTAGACTTATTTATTAGTGGGATTTAAGTATCATTACAAGTAAAAGATTCTTGTGCAGGTATAGTACGAAGTTGTAAGGTATATGACGATTGAAATCAAGGAATATTTGTTGATCATTGCTAGCTAGCGTGAAGTGTACGGCAGTCACAATACTTTTCGTCGCACTCGAATATCATGTAAATACCGTGAAACGTTTAATTTTACAACATAAACTAGAGCAATACGCCGATCTAAAATATAGTATAGCACTTGGGAAATGAATGTACAGTATTATACCGGTATGCAGTTTTTATAACCGGAAATTATTGTGGGATTTCAGGCAACCAGACACCCACCACTATTCTTAACTTATACCAAATAGTAGACAAATAATTACTGAGATACCAGTAGGCCTGCCATTATATTCACGAATGTGTATTAAATAAATTTAAAATATTAAGGCATGTGAACTCATTGGGTGGAGGCGTTATTGTTTTTATTGCACGATGTTTTAAAAAAAATAGGCCAGTTCAGTTCCGGTAACAAAATAAACAAGGTGGATGAGGTTTGAGATTAACACGCTAAAATATGCAAATAATGCCATATCATTCTCCTAACACCCACGAGCAATAAATCTAGAGCTCAAGCCACGTTAAAAATAGATTGGAGTAATTAGATTACAGTAATACCGTTCATTAATTGACAAGTAGAAACTATTTCCAGTAAGAAACGAAGGAAAATATCCGTAATTAATTCCTAGCAATCAAAATACTTATATTGGTGGACACATATGCCACTATTTGATCATTTTACGAATGATACCAGAACAGTACCGTACGGTGACTACTCTAAGGATGAAAACTAACACAATAAAAGGCAAATAATGTGCATTTACTTGTGAAATGACATTACTTCGGCAGGTGGGAGTTCTGTTTGTGCAATAATATGCCCCACACGTCGACATTTCGACCCACAAGCGAAATATCACCACTTTTTAGAACGAATGTCACACCATCCAATGCAATTCTTATCAGCCTAATGCAATTTTTTGAGCACAAGATGAGCACAAGCCTTGTGGCTTCACTTTCTGGCCGATAGGGCCTCCCCTTATTACTCCTTGGGTCGTATGGAGAGAGAGTCATAGCTGGGCCAGGGGCTAATGTGCAAGATGGCTGCCTCGCACAACCACTAGTCACGTGCGCGTGGCGTAGCCGAGCACCTAGTGTCACCATTTTAAATTCTCCTCATTTCTCTACTAATTTGTTTTGTCCCGGGGATATAGGACTTGATGTGAGGGGTAAAGGGGATTAAGACCTTTCATTTAAGTCAAACATACAACTTTCTGTGATTAATGGTTTTGAAAATATAGCCTACTTTCCAAATACATGTTTTTTGTTTTTATTTCAAAAAATACAATGTTTTGATATGTTTGAGCCAACAACTTTCTACGATAAATAGTTTTGAAAATATAGCCTACTTTCCAAATACTTTTTATTTAATTTTTTAATATTCATTGTTTTGTTCTAACGATAAAGGTCATAGAGACTTTTCATTTGAACTAACATACATTTCTTTCATTAAAACTTTTTTATAAAATCTAAAAATACATTGTTTTTTTAGAGATAAAGAGCATAAAGACCTTTCGTTTGAGTTAACATACAACTTTCTGTGATTAATAGTTTAAACCAAATATCTTTTGTAATTATCTAAAAATACAACCTTTCGTTTGACCCGGAGACATTGATATTAACGGATGCTCACGAACCGAACTCTAGTGAAGTTATATTAGTAATAATAATATTAATAGAAAGTAATTATTTTAAAATGCAAAAATTGAAAATGTAAAAACTTACAATGTGTTTGAGAAATTTAAAAAAGTAAAATTGTAAAAATAAAATGTGCAAACGGAAAATATGAAAATGTAAAATAAGATAAGATAAATTTTAAAAAATGAAACGAAAAATGAGAAATGGTTGTCTGTCTGAGTGTTTTAAATTTTGTTTGTTGTAACCTATGTTATTGGGATTGTCAACATATTCATGTTAAAGTATTTCCTACCTTTCATTACGAATTCGGTTATCATTAATCCTCGAGTATCAAGTCTTATGGTAACATTACTTAAAACTAAAATTGCCATGTGAATGATATATAAGTATCCTTCTTAGTCATGTCTGGACTAAGTTCTCATTCTCATACAAATGTGTTTGAGAAATTTAAAAAAAGTAAAATTGTAAAAAAATGAAATGTGAGACCCGAAAATTTGAAAATGTAAATTAAGAAAAGAGAAATTTAAAATTGTAAAAATAAAATGTGTAAACGTAAAAATGAAAACGTAAAATAGGAAAAGAAAAATTTAAATAAAAATTAGAAATGGGAAATGAGAATTGGTTGTCTGTCTGAGTGTTTTAAATTGTGTTTGTTGTAACCTATGTTACTGGGATTGTCAACACATTCAAGTTAAAGTATTTCCTACCTTTCATTAGAAATTCGGTTACCATAAATCCTTGAGTATCAAGTCTTAAGGTAACATTACTTACAACTAAAATTGATATGTGAGCGATGTACAAGGATCAATCTTAATCATGACTAGATTAAATTCTGATTTTTTTAGAGATGTGATTTTAGAAAATATGTATATAATGCAATTATTGTAGAAAGCAAACTAATGTTTTAGCAACAAAAGATTGCCCTTTTGAGGGGTGTAGTAACATATATATTATACAATTTAGGATAAGATTGGAAAATAGCAGGCTGTAGTGGGTATGTGATAACCTATGTTTATAAAATTCTTTCTTACGCTTACGTTTGGTTAAGATTGGCAAAAGTACTCTAGAATTCTCTGAATTTTGGTGTGTTCTTGTTGTTGCGTGTATACAAACATGGTGGTAAGGATTGTGTTGCAATCAAACTGGCTGCGATACTTTCCATAACCAAGAGAATAAGCCACTAAATAAATCAACAAAAATAACCCGCCAAATAAGCCAACATCAGAAAGCGACTAATTTAATAAGCCGACAAATAAGCCGACAAAAGAGTGGGCGCACAAGTAGGCACAAAACGTGTGCGTAAACATAGGTGTAAAAGTGAGCGCAATAAGTGGGTGCAAATGTGGGAGCAAAAAGTGGGCGCGATTCGGTTTCAGTTCGGTGCAGTTAGGTTTTGGTTTAGATTGGTTTGGTTCAGTTTCTGTTCGGTTCGGCTTTGGTTAGTTATAGAAGTGAGGGTACTGATAGTTTACATTCATAATTATTTTATGACCTGGGATTGGAAAGCACGCTTAAACAGTTTCCCATGCCTGGCTTTTTCAATTCCTATACACTCATAAAAGTTACATCCTGTTCGCTAATTCAATCGTAGAATGTCAAACACCTGTATCTTATCAAATTTCACCAGACAGAGCATTCCTACACAATTGTACTATTCACTTCCTGTTACGTCATGCGACAAGATAAATCTTGATTTGGACGTTAAAGCAAACTCTCTGCCTGTGTAGCCTTACCTAGGGTATATTAGGGGACCCTTAGCAAGAATATGTTCAGTTGACTGGTACCTCTCACACTGATCACATCGTGAAAGACCGTCTAACCAACTATTCTACAGCCTTGTAATACACAGTAACCATCGGTTAGCAGGAAACAACATCCATAATGAAGCAGACTATTCCAAGCTATATTTGCAAAGTGTGCGGAAAAACTTTTCTGCGGGTCTGTGATAGGAAGCGTCACGAAGTATCGTGTGGCCAATTCCATCAGTGTAAAACCTGTAGGTGCAAATTCAACAATGCTTACAACGGACGTCATCATGAAGAATGTTGTGATGTTATGTCATCAGCTAAGAGACAGAAAACCGAACCTACAAAACAACACCTACTTTCAATGGTTCCTGATAAAAATGGACTTACTGAATATGAAAGGTCGTCCTAAATCCTATTTTGTATTTTGTGATACGTGTAAGGATTTAAATTCTTACCTTAAGGAGTCCAAACAGCAAATAATGCAAGCTATACAGAAAGAGCAAGCAAACCACAAGTCGTTAAAAGTTAATCTTGTGGCTGATTGTAGATTTATGCACACGGCTAGCGGTGATATTACAGGTCGTGCTTTTAAAACATGTAATCAGGCCGCATTTTTGGAAACTGAGTTAAGTAGTTTTTTGGAAATACAATTTTAAAAGTTAACTACGTAAATGGAGGAATCAGAGTTAAAAGGCAGTAATTGGGCTCTGCTAGCGGTTGAAAGGGTGCCATTGAAAATAAATAAATAAATAAATAAATAAATAAATAAATAAGTATAATCCCTTGCGAGGTAGCTCATGTATTCCATTACCAGCAGCTCTGAAAGCAAAGTAAAGCCTTCCTTAATAATAACAACTTCAAGGACGAAAGGTGTTTTATGTATTCCATTTTAGCAAAGCTTGTTAAAAAGCATGCTCAACGCGTCAGCAAATACAAGAACCTAAAAAACAAGCATGATTTTTCAGTCATATCGTTCTCTACATCGCTGGCTGACATTACCAAATTTGAGAAAGCGAACGACATATCCATCAATGTATTTGGACCGGAAGAAAACAATAAACTTTTTCCCTCTAAAGGTAGTGGATCACGAGCTACAAGACCACCGCGATCTTCTTCTCCTAAGTTCTTCATCTGGCCAGAACCACTATATCTTTATCAAAGATTTTGATAAACTCGTAAGACATCAGATCACCCACCGTGGACATAAGATATCTACTTTAAACGGTCTTTTACTCACTTTGATAATCAATATGGGCAACAAGGATAGATAAATTAAAAGAACATACAGCTTTGTGTCTCCTGCTTGACATTGCAAGGGTTCAAATGCCAATTAAAAACCCAATTCTTAATTTTTTAAATGTGGAAAAAATGGATAGAATACCTTACGTCATCTATGCAGATTTCGAAAGTATACTCTTACCATATCAAACATGTCTACCTAATCCTGAGGTACGTTATACAGTCCGGGGGCGTGGTGGCGCAGCGGTCAAGCTGTTGGCCTCTCACCAAGGTGGACCGTGTTCGATTCCTGGTCAATGCATGTGAGATTTTCGAAGTGGTTCGGATTCCACGTAAAAAGGAGGTCCCGAGGCTCATGATTGAATGATTAACGGTCACGTAAAACTAAAAGCTTCCTTCCTTCCTTCCTTACTTATGTTATACAGTCCCATACCAGAGTCATGTTCCTATGAGCTTTGGTGTGTATGTTAAACCATCACCCGCTGTAGAACACATAAAGATAAACCTTCCGAGCAAACCTCTTATTTCTCGGAGTCCTGACGCAGCAGAAAGGTTTATGGACTGTTTAATATCGATGGTTAATGAAATCGATCGCCTTTACAGCTTAAATGTCCCAAAGGCTTTAACTAAAGATCAAGAAGCAGGGTTCTAATCTTCTGAAATCTGTTATTTGTGTCATAAAACATTTACTGAAGAGGACTGGCAAGTTAGAGATCATACCGTGGATGCGCTCATAATAACTGTAATTTGAGGTGTAAAACACGTAACCCCGTTCCTGTATTTATACATAATATGAGTAGATATGATACACATTTCAATGTAAAGCAGTTAGGGTGTATTACTGAGAAAGTAGACGTTATACCTAATTCTAAAGAAAATTATATCTCCTTTACAAAATATGTAGGAAATGTTAAGCTTCGATTTGTGGATACCTTTCGGTTGATGCCGAGCAGTTTGGAAAACTGAGTTACAAACTTAACAGCATACCCTGAAGTAGGTAAGTACTTTGGAAATGAGAATGCAAGGCTCATGACTCGTAAAGGTGTTTTTCCGTATGATTACATTGAATCATGGGGAAAATTAAGTGAAAAGGGTTTACCTCCAAAAGAGGCATTCTTCAACAAATTAAGTCAGGAAGATGTCAGTAATGTAGACTATGAACATGCAAACAATGTATGGAAACAATTCAAAATCAAAACTCTACCTAACTTCAGTTGTACCCCTTCTCGCAGGCAGTTTTGAAACTTTTAGAAACAAAACGCTAGAAACACATAGAGTGGATGCAGCACACTCCATTACTTCACCAGTATTAAGTTTAGAGGCAATGCTTCTTTACACTGGAATTGAACTCGAGTTGATACAGGATTACGATCAGATTATTTTAATAGGGGCATGAATACGTGGAGAATTATGTCAGGTTTCGCATTGGCATGCTGAAGCTAACAATTAATACATGGAAGCATTTGATTCAAAGAAACCATCACAGTTCATTACCTATGATGACGCCAACAACCAATACGGGTGGGCTATGAGCCGCCCCCTTCCTTACGGAGGATTTCAGTGGATCTCTCCAGACACCGTTGATCAAGAAACGTAAAGAAAGATGACCCTCTCAGATATATTCTAGTCGTTGATGTTGATTATCCATATGACCTTCATGATCTTGACAACGATTTACCTTTACTACCAGAGTGTGTAAAACCTATGGATTCGTCTCTCAAAATACTAATACCTCATCTTAGAAATCGAAGGCGTTACGTTGTTCATTACATGATACTTAAACTGGCTCTAGATCATGGACTAAAATTAATTTAAAAAATCATCGTGTTTTAAAGTTTCAACAAAGACCTTGGCTAAAGTCATACGTTGATTTTAATAACAACCTTCGAAAACAGACCATAAATGATTTTGAGAACGATCTGTACTAATTATTTAACAATGCAATTTTTGGAAAAACAATGGAAAATATTCGTAAAAGAATAGATATACGTCTTGCAACTGATAGCAGAATGGCTGAGAAATTAACAGCCAAGCAACATTCATAGACAGAACAACTTACGGTCCTGACCTAGCTGCTTTCCATATGGCTAAACGTAGCATTGTATTCAATAAGATTATATAGGAATGGGTATACTAGATATTTCAAAAACTCTCATGTATTCACATCACTATGATGTCCTGCAACCCCATTATGGAATCGAAAATCTTAAACTCATGTATATGGACACAGATTCCTTTATTTACTTGGTAAACACCAAGGATGTTTATCAAGACAGTTGAATTTTCTTGAACACCTGGACACATCTGATTATCCTAATAATCACATATGCTACTCTACATCAAACAAGAAAACTTTGGGAAAAAATAAAGACGATGCTTGTGGACGTATTATTAAAACATTTGTTGGACGCTTTAGACATAGATGGAATTGAAATAAAACAGATTAAAGGTATTAGTAGAGGCGTTGTTAAGAATTGTATAAGGTTTCAAGATTATAAGGATTGTTTCATGAAAAACGAGGAAAAGAGAATACCGATGAACATTATCGCTTCTAAACAACATAACATATTATCTATAAAACTAAACAAAATTGCTTTGCATCCTCGTGGTGATAAAAGAGTAATTGATTCTGATTGGATAGCTACACATGCCTATGGTCATTACACAACCCTTGACTACATTTAAATGGCTAAGTTATGTATATCAAGTCAACAAAGTATTAAATATTAACTGCTTATCATCGAGAGCACCTCTTGGTGTAGCGGCTATCACTCTTGGCTGTCGCTACGGAAGTCCGGGTTCGATACACGGCTCTGTCAAGCATTAAAAAGCAATGGTATGGTCTGGTATGTTGTCTCCACCCTCGTTATATTCAATGGAAACCTGCAGAATGCTGTATTAGGATGAGGAGCGTGAAGGAAGTTGCCACCTACCGCACGTAAACTCAGGCTTTGTACTTATAATTGAAAGACCTCTGGCGTGAGAATAATTACTCCGTATGCCTGTGTGTAAAATCATGTCTTGTATTTTGTGCATTACAATTTAAGGATATAGGTTCCTTGTTTACATTAAAACAATAGTTACTGAAAGGACCTAAATATTTGATCGAAGATTTAAACAAAGGTAAAAATAATTAGTTAAATGTTATTGAATCTACAACAAGAAAAATAAGGAGAAGGGTGTATTATGTGTAAAAATTGTAGATATGCTTAAATCAATACAAATATTGTATGGACACTGCTTGTATTTTCAATTGCTACCCACCTCTGACTCCTAATCCAATCGATAACCTCCAGCAAACTCGGGAGATCGCCCTTAGCGGAAGGTAGTCGAAAGTATAGTATAACCCATTTATTATCAATATGCTCCGGGATGAGGTATCCAGCCTCGTCATAATAAATGAAAACCTGCAAGATGCTGTGGTAGGATGAAGAGCTGAAAGGAAGTGGCCACCTACCGCACGTAAACTTAGGCCTTGTACTTATAATTGTAAGACCTCTGGCGTGAGAATAATTATTCCGTAAGCCTGTGTGTGTATGAAAATGCCTCTGGCACGAGATAAATTTCTCCGTAAGCCTGTGTGTTAACTCCGCCTCTAGGATTATGCCCTAGTGCTGGCCTCAAGCCCGGGTAAAGGAAGAGAGGTATAAAAGCATTGACTTCTTTAAACTTAACTGAGTTTGTAATCCTGAGCTCGTTGTACGTGGCAGTCATCTTGTGCAGTAGCCACGGCGCTAGCATTACCTCACTCTCTATAAGACTGGCATGATATAGTTGCGTGTGCCCGTGTACTTGGGTGTACGCATTAGCCCCTGGCTCAGCTTTGGGGGTTAGCTTAAGTTAGGTTAGCTTTGGGCTGGTTAGCTTTGGGTAGGTTAGCTTAAGTTCGGTTAGGTTAGGTTAGGTTAGGTTAGTTTACGTTAAGCAATGGTCACCATCTTTATTTGAAAAGCATGCCATTGAAGTAGGTGGTTGTGCGCGGCGGCCAATTTGCGCATTAGCCCTTGGCCCGGCTATGACTCTCTCTCCATACGACCAGCATGGGGTGTGACTCGTACGGCGGCCATCTTGCGCATTAGCCCCTGGCCCAGATATGACTCTCCCTCCATATGACCAGCATGGTGTTGGACTCGCCAGGTGGCCATCTTGCGCATTAGCCCCCACGCCAGGATCGGCTTATTATCCCTACTTATATCCTACTGGTCTTTTCCATTAAAACATCTCCCTCCTAAGGATCTTCCGTGTGATGAAGGTTACTAAATAGCTTTTGGTACATAGTCTACGTTGTGATAAAGTATAGAACAATAAAATCAAACTCAAAACTCAATATCGATAATTTGTAGTAATTTCAGACAAGAAACATAAAAATTATAGTTTCAGAAAGCATAATCATCTCATCATGGTAATAGTGCATGCCCTGTCTTAAATACAAGCTTTCATCGTTCCTCAAGATAACTAATGTCAACACACCTCCAGCATTGGAAAATATGTGTCCAAAGTGACACGATGAGGCTTTAATTGTTCAGGAATTATGTACTGGTATATCAACTGCCGAGGAGCAGGTTCAATAGAACATGTTCCTCTTCAGATATGAACATACGTATAATCCATATTTTATGTTGTCTGCAATTCAAAATTGGAGTAGATAACCTTGGTGTTTTACTGCCTAAAACAATATCCATCAATATTATTACATTGAGAAAGTATGTGCTAAAATAGGGTAATTTCAGTATCGGTGAGTAAGACTCCCCCCTCGTGATAGCATTTTTCTGTAACAAATCACGGTAGTTAATTTTTATAAATTATGAATTTTATGAATTACGAAAAGTAAGGTACAAAATTTAGCACCATTAGATAATGATTATTATCATAGCCCAGCATACGAATCGTCTTTTCAATCACCTGAGATATTAACAAATTAATGAATGAATGAATGAATAAATAAAGACTGTAGTGTCCCTGAAAGGTCAAAGGCCTCCCTCGAAAGGTCGAGCGCGTTGATTATACCTCACGTGGTGAGCTAGTCACGTTAGATTATTAGTTTTGCCAATATGACAATCATAATGTTTACTTGAACCACCATCTTCCAAACTCCTTCCAATCCGTTCTTTGTCCTGGACCAG
Organism: Meconema thalassinum; assembly: GCA_946902985.2. Taxonomy (NCBI): domain Eukaryota; kingdom Metazoa; phylum Arthropoda; class Insecta; order Orthoptera; family Tettigoniidae; genus Meconema; species Meconema thalassinum. Next base: position 743,021,581 of record OX336389.2, read on the forward strand.
TGTAGTCTTAGTAGCTGTCGGAAGTCGTCCACCCATCTTCTTCTCGGTCTGCCGCGGTTTCTTTTGCCTGTGTACGGATCCCACATGGTTGTTCTCTAAGCCCATCTGCTTTGGGTAAGTCTCGCCTCATGCCCTGCCCATTTCCACTTAATTCTGGCGGCCTTCTGCGCAACGTTCCCCGAAGTCGTGATTTCTTGGAGTCTCTTGATAGAAACTCTATCGCTCAGGATTTTCCTCTCCATTCTCCTCTGGCACACGTCTAATGCTCTCTTTTGCTTGGCCGTTAAGTACCAAGTATGACAGGCGTAAGTCAAAACTGGAATGATGCATGTGTGGAGATCCTATAATCTGAGTTTCCTGTTTAATGCTTTATCAAGCAGTATGAACATCAATCCCCAGAAGGCCTTCCAAGCGTGAGTTATTCGTTTTTTTGATTTCTTTGTCCATTCTTTGTGTTAAGACGATCAAGTCTTGTATCCATCAGTGTATTGCAGTGTGATTCCATCTATTAAGATTGGGTTTGGGGGCCTATTGGACATTAGCTTTGTTTTACTGTAGTTCATTGTGAGACCTGCTGTTTTACTAGCTAGTTTATCTCCATCACCATTAGTTGCAGGTCTATGTGCGATCTCGCAACCAGCAACATGTCGTCGGCAAAACGTAAGTGTGTCAGTCTCCTCCCTCTTATCTTAATGCCGTACTTGCTATCCAACATTAGTTTTCTGAACGTATCTTCCAGTACACAGTTGAACAGTTTGGGGGAGATGGGGTCTCCTTGTCTAACGCCTCTGCCTAGACGGAAGAGTTGTCCCTCTTTCTCGGTCTTGACTTTGGCGACGCTATGGCTATAGATGTTTTCCAGGATGTTGATACATTTAGAATCTATACCTTGGTTCTTCAGTGCCTGGCGTATACTTGGACGTTCCCCTGAGTAGAATGATTTGCTGTAGTCGACGAAGGCTATGTACAGCGGTAGGTTGAATTCCTCTGTCTTCCCGATAATTTGGTAGAGGGTGTGGATATGGTCTTTAGTGCTAAAGCCTGAGCGGTTAATTCTCATCTAGTTTTTTCATCAACCGTCTTGTTAATATCATCGAGAAAAGCTTGTATAGATTGGCCAAAGGACTGATTGAATTCTTCAAAACAATTCAACATGAGATGTCTCTACACTAAGCTCTGAATAAAGATTCTCTGTGCCAAGTTTCATTGCACTCGGGTGATTAGATGGCCAGAAAAGTTACATGAAATATTTGAAAATCACTCGGCGGGACACACACACGGACAAAAGGTGATGACATAGCCCATTTTTTCATGTGATGAAAATAGGCTAGAAATACCCGATATGTAGTGATTTTAGTAGAATTTGAAAATGCAACGCTGAAAATCAGGTGAAACTACTTGATCCTCGTGACCACTCATACATTTTGATATGATGCTGTATAATTAGGTTATTCAGCCGTCTTGGTTTCATACAATACATGTGCATTTTCTTGAATAAATGCCCCACCAAACCAGTTATCACGTTAATTTGCCGTCAATGCACGGCGTTCGCTTGGCTGTAGTTCTTTTCACGGGAGAATTTGCCAGTTCCGATTATGAAACAAGCTCTACCGATCTGGCACTAGGGAACCGAGGGCTCAAAGCAAGTAGTGAGAGTCTAGTCCCAACGCGGCTTGCTTTGATCCGAGTGATCCTGCCAAGTGATTATCAGAGTCCGTTGTCGGCTTGCTGGATACTAAATACTGCAGCTTAAAGCCCCCTCACCAGGCAGGTAAGAATCGTCTGAGAGATGTTGTATTAGGGGCTTCAATCGTCTTTGTACATTTGGGTGAGAGTTGAATTTGTCTGATAACCTATGTTTCTGTGGTAACTGTAGTAGTGTGTGTAGCTTTATTAGGGTTGGGAATGTTACTTGACATAAGGTACTATCCCAGCATTTTTCATGGAAGGAGTGCGGAAATACTCGGTGGTTAACCACACTCAGAATGGCCGCTATCAGCGCCGGAATTCGAGCATACGATGTCCGGACTTGCAGCAGCCGCGGTGAGAACACGGCCACTCCACGGGAATACACCTGAAAGAGACTGTTCAATCGTATGCCATTCACATTGAGACCACTCGAGGACGAGGTGGCCGTCAAAACTATTCATGAATCGTAAAATGTGCCGGCAAATTAATGTGGTTCGTTGGCGGGAGTAATTCTCGTGAGTTCCTTTATAAATAGTCACACTCCCAGTTGATAATACAACCCGCAATTCAGTCGCATATTATACAAATTTCTTCCATAAATAAAGTCTCATTCCCTATTTAACATTGGCCTTTGGGGTTATTCTTGGCAGAACACAGACCTTGCATATGCCACTTTGGGAAATGAATGAGGCAGTCATTATAGGCATTTCAATGTGGAATGACAATTGATTTAGTTGTTCGAACACTGCCAAGAATAACAATAATATGTGAATAGCAGGCATTAACCGAAAGTACTTCACGAAATCATCTATTTTTAAAATGTGATAATAATAATAATAATAATAATAATAATAATAATAGTCTAATAATAATAATAATAATTACTTAAACCTCATTAACTACTAATGATTTCAGAGGCGCCGACAGGTCAATAATTCCCAGATTTTCGTTTACGTGCTGTTACATAATTATACCGAAACGATGATGATGATGATGATAATTGTTGTTTTAAGGGGCCTAACATCGAGGTTATCGGCCCCTAATGAAATGACATGGCGTGAAATGAAAGGATGCAGATAAAAGCAACTCACTGCCATGGATGAAACGAAAATGGTGTTTATAAAACAGACAGTGAGCCCCCAAAGTTATGACTTATTTGAATACAAAGAATAAAAGGCGGATGGTAAAAAAGCATAAAACAAATAAGGCATAGTGAACAATAAAATAGATGATCACAATAAAAAACATAAAACAGATTTAAACTGAATTAAAAGTCGTAACTACACATTAAAACTTAAAAAAGTAACCATTCTCCCTCATAATACCGAAACGAGCCTGCCACAATCAAACACAACCTTACGGTGTTTAAAGCCATTTTCAGTGTTGCCTTTGGTAATCGAAATGTATTGCCTAATTTATTCCCAATTCTTTTCCGGATTAGGGAATAACCCAATCACAATTGGGTACAATCTTGCTGACCGACTGAAAAACATCAAACACAACCTATTGAAATGTCATCGAGCTAAGCAATAATCGGACCCACAGTCCATGGTTTAGATGATCAGCATGTAAACCAATAAAACTGAAAACAAGAAAAAATGACGTTTTAAAAACTTGGATTTGATTCGATATTAGGTTATTATTACAATGTAGCAATCCTGTAGTTGTCAGCGCTTTGCACTGTGACACTCCAAGTCCATGAAGCGTTTTATCCCGTAAATCCCCCACCAACTGGCAACTTGTGTTACTTCTGTTGATGTATTCAAACACGGCTTTATGGCCGAGCTTCTGTTTTAAAAAGTAGACTTGTGTGTGTGAGCTCTACATTCATCGTCGCATGACAGAGAAGAGCATATATTCCCGCTATCAGTGGTGGCTATACATAGCGACGTGGTCCCAGTTGTTTATATTTGGTGACACAACTCATTTCCTCGTTAGAAAAAAAATGAAGTCGAATGTGAATACCGTATTGGTTTAGCACCGTGGCGTGCGTTGTGGAATACCTAGAAACCAACGTCAAGGCAGAAATGAATTTAAATGTGGAGAACTGATGTACGTATGCAGGATACGTCATTTCAAAATAATTGTCAGGGATAATTGCACATTAGCTAAATTAGGAACATCAACAGTTCTTGCGTTAATATAGACTACACAGTGATCCACAGAACGTTCAGTCCGAAATATTTTCAACACGGCTGGATTTCACACCTTGTTGAAGTTCTAAATTTTCCCCCACCACTGCCTGCGTGGCGCAGCGGTAACGTTCTCGCCTGCTGTTCCCATGGTTGCAGGATCAAACCCTGGCGCCGTCAGTTCGAATCTGATGGTGCGCAAATGTGAGGGAGCTGTCTCAGTAGATTTACTGGCACGTTAAAGATCCCCTTCGGGGTAAAAGTTCGGCAACCCGGCGTCTCTAAAAGTCTCAGTAGTTAATAGGGACGTAAAACCAATAACATTATTACATTTCACCCACTACATGTATTGCTTAGCGAGCCTCATCCTCTCTTCTGAGCATGTCACACGTCTCCTCACCGTTGCCTCGCCAGCCATGCTTCTTCGCTTTTATCATTCCCTCACACCATATGCTGAGCCTTTGTGTTACTCAATTGCTTTTACGCAAATTATGAATGAGGTATCTGAAAATAAAATAAAAATGTCAGACGCTGCAGCTTAATCCACTCTTTGAATCACAGTAGCCTACTTGTTCATTGACCTTGCCCGAAAATACTTGCAGTGCCACGTTGTACCAAAACCATTCATCCTCACTACCTTCAGACGAAAGTATGGGAACCTTACCGATAGCGGCAGAAAACATAAAATCAACAACTGAAAGATGTTGTTAATTCGTATTAGAGGCTTAGGACTTCTTTGGTCATCAGCTCGGTGAATGTTGAATTTGTCGTCTGTTACCTGTGTTTCTGTGGTGCCTGTAGTAGTGTGTGTAGCTGTAGGCCTAATTATCAGGGTCGGGGATTGACTAGATGCCCCAGAGCTTGAAATAAGGTACTATTCCGGCATTTTCCTGGAGGGAGTGTGGAAAACCCCGGGGAAGAACCACACTCAAGATAGCCGCTACCAGCGCCGGGATTCGATCCTCCGATCTCCGGACTTGCTGCAGCTTCCCAACACGGTTGTGGTGAGCTATTTAACACCACGGCTATGCTGCATGATAACTAAGAGATGCCATATCAGCACAGGTACAGATAGCCTATGTTGTTTTGTTCAGAATAAACGATCTTCTTTATTTGGAGATTCCATCATTTCCGTCCCTTAGAACAACAATTTTATTACTATATTATGATTATTACAGTATAATTAGTATTATTATTCTTATCTTTATTATAAACGAAATCAACACGAAGGAAACAGATTGTAGACTGGAGCAACATATAAAACTCTGCCTTGATTTTTCAAAAGACGATAGTGTTTTTGGAACACCAAAACGAAAAATCAGTTATGTTCGGGATTACATTAGGAGCTCCGATTAAGATCCATGTTTTACCTTTAAATTTAGCACTCAAATTTGCGTAAGTGTGGAACAACGTATCTGCGTGAGGGGGTATTTTGAACGAAACTAAAATATACGGTTCTACGTAAAATGATGTACTTTGAATTGAACAACGATATTTTACATAGAGTCTAACAAGGCAAAACAGAAAAAATGGCTTCTAAATGGCTGGTGCTAAACACCCAAAGCGCCATTATGGAACGTTTGGCCATAAAAGGAATATCAAATAAGAATGCTACGTAGAAACTGAGTTAAGTATAAGGATAGCTCAGTTCATGGCATGCATTTGAAATCTGTTTAAAAAACTATTACTGTACATTGTTTAAATGACCGTAGAACTTAAGCATTTACCGGTATATATTTTTGTAACACGCTTGTTTCTTTTGTCTCTGAAGTTCGTGTTAATTAAATTGCAAACAGCTCTGACTCGTTTTCCTCTGAACTATAGTGTGAAATTTCCTGAGTTATTGTTACAAACGACAACATTTCTTAGGCCGAGCCTGCCCTTGATCCCAATGAATGAGTAGAAGAGGCGTGTCATTTTGCGCGCGTCAGCGCCGAGACAAACCCAGAAAGCCCATTTCTGCAGGTTCGTATTACACCTTGGTACTCCCACCCTCAATGGGATGAGTCTCCTCCACAATTTCTTCCTTTGTTGGAATATTTGCCTGGTTCAATTAATTCCTCCACTTTGCGATGTGATTTGCTTCCTCTGAACCTACCAGGACTCGTGTTCACCACAAGAATCTATTTCTGGACTGGCCACACCTTGATGACTATGAAGGAGGGGGAGGGGACAGAAATCTGTCTCTTGTTTCGTCCTCACGACATCTGCGAGGACGCAGACAGCAACAGTGTTAGTACTGATGTTCTTTAAGTTCGTGGACTTGCACTCCAGGCTGTGCTTGTAAGCATGTTCCGTTTTCCCCTGGTGTACGTAGCAGAAAAAGAGCTCCTCCAGGGTCTCGGGAAGTTTCTCTTCTACCTCCGCGAGGCCCGAGCCTTACTGCTGTATCAGCGGCGTAGATGAACTGCCGTGTAGTGTTTGGCATATGCTGATCTTTCGTGTAGATATTGTACACGACTGGCACTATTATGTTTCCTTGGGGCTAGCAACTCTTCCGGATCCTCTATCTGTTGTTCCCCCTGTAGGCAGACGTAAAATCTTGTTTATCACAATGAAAACTGATATTCATATCTACTTTTTTTCACAAGAAGTATAGTTGGAGGTAGTTGCTCAATTTGCGAAAAAAGCTTCACTTCAGAGGTCTGTCAGACTACGTACACTTGCCAAACTGAACTGCATACCACAGATGATATCATATTTCTAACAAGGGAAGGTCACGATATGTTGTTGTTCAAATTATATTCATACATAGCGCAGTTAATAGAGCAACAAAATATTCACACACCATACACATTTTAGATGCTACAGAATACTGTACGTATGAATTACACAGGTCTACAACGCAAAATCATCAAGGAAACTGATATGTGGGTTTAACAAATGTGGGACTGCTGATTTCAAATCTGTTGCAGGTTTTGACCTAGCACGTATAGTTTGTGCGATGATGAGGGCTGGAAACCATGTGGAAATGATAGAAATAGGAGTAACAAATTATATGTTGGGCCCCAAATCCGAGAAATACTTAAAGGTGTAGCTTCCTTCAGTACATTGACGGGCTAAAAACAAGAAGTTTGGGAATATTTCAAATGGATTTGCAGCAATTTTTTAGGTATGAAGAAGGATCCTGATTTCAAAAATGGCATCCACAAACTTCAGCACGCATACAAGGAACTTGGGTGTCGTATGTCACTAAAGGTCAATTTTCTGCATTCACATGTGAACTTCTTCCCAGAAAACCTTGGTGACGTAAGTGATGAGCAGGGAGAGCGTTTCCACCAGGACATAACGTCAATGGAGCAGCGTTACCAAGGTTTATGGAACGATTCCATGATGGGCGATTAATGCTGAATGTGATACAGGGATGTTCCTGACACCACGCAACATAGGAAGAGGAAATCAACTTTATTTAAATACGGTAACTGAAGGTATGATTATCATCATATTTCATAATTTCAGATATTCATATCATATTTCATGTCCTAGATATACAACAGTGACGGATTTCAATGGAACTGTACTGGCAATACTGTACGTGCTAGAACAACTTGAACAGGATCTTCGTAGTCAGCGTCGCAAACCTATCTATATACGCGTAGTTTTATTTCTGATGATTACAAAAATTTTAATTTTGTAGACCAGTGTTATTTATTAAACAAATGGATTATTTGAGACAAATAGTCAATAATATGCCATGAAACACTATATAACAGAGTTTACGTACTTGACGGCACTATCGGAGGCAAAAAAAATTGCAAGTCAGCAATAACAGCATGGTCAATGCATAGACAGTTATCGCAGTGTGCACATTTGATGAAAGCAGGTTGGTCACAGTGCTCATGGACACACACTTACGTTAATCCTTCTTTGAAGCAGTACTCCAAGGCTGTTTGAAATACACCAGGAAAGTCATTGGTGTAGCCGCATTGACAAAATGCACACGATTCAGTTGGAGAATCTTTCTGCCGAGAACTGGAAATACAGTAAACAAACGATTCAAGGCGTAAGAAGTGGTCTCTATGGCATATGTTAATGTCATTATCAGAAGATACCATAATGGCATCTGTGCTAAATTTCACAAAATGTTTGTATGGTCGGAAAAAGAAAACGTCGGCAGGTTGCACAATGTCTGTGCACTTTGCTGGAATCAGCTTCTTTATGAATTCAACACCTTTAGGAACTGTAGAGCTGTATAGTTTGTCATATGTGTTGGCTGTCCAGAAGTCAACAAAAAGAAGGGCACTAATTGTCTTGAATTCATGGCCGCAGTACTTGTACTAGGCATATTTTTAAATCCCTCTTCGTCATATTAGCAGATTAGCTAGCAAACCCCTTGGTATTCGGTATATTTATATTCATATTTGCAGGAAAATGGCCAGTGGGCTTCGATACACGGACATACAAATGGGATTGCAGCGTACCATCCATCACAATCCCAGGCATTATCATACATGAGTGTGTGGTTGCCGCTATAGATCCAATCGCACCAATGCCATACTTGCTTCCCTTCACTGCGAGAGTCCCTCCATATCGGAACTCTTTATTAAATCTTGATTGGTCGGCATGAATTACTTGATCTTGTGACAGACGGTTTTCCTGAATGAAAGGTCTGATTTCGCTCATGGATTGATAATTTTTTTGTTGAATATCCGCATCCCCTACATCCAACTACTTGCTAACTTTGTGGGTTATTTTGCGACAGATAATGTTATTCTTACATTTACATTTATTTACCCACGATTTGGAACCTTTGAACTGCAGTGAATTGTGAGGGTCGATTCTCTTATTTACTTTCAGTGCCAAAAGTCTCATTGTGCGATCATTATTGTGTTGCCCAGTCTCTTTGCTATACAATGATTACGTGGTTCACGATTTATCATATCCTGCATAACGTTTGGGTTTGACGAATGACGTTGTTTTAGCATGGTTTCAAAGTTTTGTAACACAGTCTTTTTCTATTCTGTGCCAACACTGTTGTAATTTTCAGGCGTGGTGTCATATCAATTGCTAATCCAGAACGATACAGACAGGGAGGATCCGCATTTCCATATCTTCCCCTTGGTTGGTTCGGCCATAGCTTGCACGCATCAGGCAGATATCCCTCCGGAAACTTCGTTCTTGGTTTTCTTGGAGGCGATGCCAGATTAAATAAAATGAACTGCTGCTTCCCTGGAAATCCACCCCTGGTGACATTGCTTCATCACTCACTGCCATGGCACCATCATTTTCTTCATTTGATACCTCTTCATCTATTTCAAGTGTAGTAATCTCTGCTCTTACAGCATCCTCTTCTGTCAACTGTTTCTGTATTCGTTTATAAATAATACGCTCTTCTCCTCTGGGTACATCTTCTGCAATACCAAAGTACTACACCAGCAGTTTCACAACTATTGCCTGTCTCATTGTCCAGGTGAAAAAATGACTAATTCTGTAAACACACTTCCACACCACAACGATAATCTGATCTTCTCTAACAGACACAACCCTTCCCCTTCTTCTTCTTCTTCTTCTTCACAGATTTGTTTGGGCCTGAGATAAACAACACAGCCAAATCTGACGTATTGTGACCACTGCTCTGCTTGCAGCTCGATACGTAAATGGAGAGCATTAGTAGACAGGGCCGACAGGGGAAACCCATAACCGCCCCGCCTATTCATCCCTCTCCTGTCAATGCCGATGCAGCAAAGCAGCTCAAACTTTACAAAGAGTGTTTCATTCTTGTCAGTAACAAAACACAAATAGTTTTGATCTATTCCCCACGACAACTACCGTGACCTTCCCTTGTAAGAAAATAACAAGGTATAACAACACCGTTGAGTAGTCTAACACTTGAAAATGAGACGACAGTCAGAATTCGAAATTTATAACTAAGTAAAAAGACTACATCAGGAATATGAATTGGAGAAAGAAAGAAAGAAAGAAAGAAAGAAAGAAAAGGATGGTAAGTGCCCATGCATTTGGGAGTGTGTGAATTTATTATGATAACCTTTGTTATTGCTATGACTTCAGCATTGCAACTGTAATTATAAAATTCTATGATTGGGGTAGGTACCATATGACTTGAAATAAGGCCTACTACTCGGCACTTACCCGGAGAGAGCAGTGGAAAAATCTGGAGGAAACCTCCATCGGGATTCAAACCTCGGATCTACAAGGATAGCCACCCAGTCCAGGAGTGGAACGTTGGTGGTAGGAATGAACAACGATATCGATTATAGAAAGATCTCGTTTTCTACGAAACAATATAATTACAGCTAAATTCATTTGATTTACAACCAGAATTTAATTTAGAGTATTAAAAGCAGTCTAAGCTGAGATGGCAACAGCTTTCATAGATACGAATCTTGGGTCATATTAGACATAGATGTCATATAGAATATAATTCATTGGAAAGAATAGTAATCCTGGTATTTTAGTAATCAATATTTTCAATGAACACTTTTCAACAATGACTTGTATGGGACAATCGTCTAATGAAACTGTGCCATACGATTTCTAAGGTCCAGAGTCAACAATCTGTGTCACGTTCTTAAAATCTGTCACAAGATTACAACTCACATAACTACTGTGTTTTAATGCAATGGAAGCATAAAATCTTTCGACCCCTATAACCGCAGAAGAACCATCTCCACTAGGTCATATCATACGTCTATTACTATTCAACAGCCATCATCAATAGAAATTCCATTTTACCCCCAGTGGAGGAAAATGAAGATAGCCACTGGTGTAATTGGATGCCTGAAGCTTGTAATTGATTTCCGGTGGCTGTTGAGTCTCAGCACCAGCTGACGCAATTTCTACGTTACAGTCAAGGAAGAAATGCTGTGGGGCTGCCGTTCAACGACGACTAAGAATTAAGCGTTATGTCACGCTAAACATATTAGAGGACATTGCCGAGACAAGGTGCAGTATGTTCCTTTCCTATAACCCATTGCACACTATACTTTCATTAATGCCTATGATTTCCTCGCCCTAAGAGTGCAAAGTCACCCCGTGAAAAATTGTAATAATATGAACATATGATTGAATTCAGAAGGAGAACTAGAAAACCTTTGTCTGATGGCGTTATTAAAACAGCTGACGATGTACCTGATTAATCATTCTTCAGCACAAGGCTCAACAAGCGAGGTGGAAATGAATAACCAAGTACGTCATTATTTATTATTAAAACAAGCGCAATATTACGGTGATATGGTGAAGTTATTGCTGGTTTGAACACTGAAATAATACTCGCTTAAGATTTAAGTAACCTCGGTTGGAAAAATAGCAAGATGTGAAAGAGGACATTGTAGATCTAACAGAAGAATATGAAGACATTTCGATTGATATAAGTTTGTCATTATCTATTACTATGACCATTAAGACTCTTGAATGCATTGGCAGTGGTGTAGTGGCTAGCATTATTCGATGTCACCACTGATGTCCGGGTTCGATTCTCGGCTTTGCCAATAAATTTAATTTTCGTCTTACAAAGGAACGGACATGGATTTTTGAAAATAAATTATTCGTCTTTTCATGCTGAAACATGTATAGGTGGTTTAATACTTCCGTAGACCAATTATAGAGGAATCAGGGGCTCGAATTTGGTGCTCCGTGCACTGCATTGGAGCTAGCTGCTAAATGTCACTCCTCGCAGCCAGCGACTGTGTTTCCTCACCTCCACTTTGGGGGAGGGGGAATCAGGGATTCCAAGATGGTGCTAGAAGATAGCGAGTGTGCTTCCTCACCTCCCCTTTGGGGGAGGGGGAATCAGGGGCTACATGTTGGTGGTAGAAGCTAGCCACTAAATGTCAGTGCTCGCAGCTAGAGAGTGTGCTTCCTCACCTCCCCTTTGAGGGAAGGGGGAATCAGGGGCTTCAAATTGGTGGTAGAAGCTAGCCACTAAATGTCAGTGCTCGCAGCTAGAGAGTGTCCTTCCTCACCTCCCCTTTGAGGGATGGGGAATCAGGGGCTCCAAGTTGGTGGTAGGTGCTCTAAATAGAAGCCGCTAAATGTCAGTGCTCGCAATTAGCGAGTGTGCTTCTTCACGTTCCCATTAGGAGAGGGGGGAATCAGGGGCTACAAGTTGGTGGTAGGTGCTCTAAATAGAAGCCGCTAAATGTCAGTGCTCGCAGCTAGCGAGTGTGCTTCCTCACGTTCCCATTAGGAGAGGGGGGAATCAGGGGTTACAAGTTGGTGGTAGGAGCTCTGAATAGAAGCCGCTAAATGTCACTGCTCGCAGCCAGGGACTATGCTGGGGAGGGGTCTTGATCCATCCCCTAGCTACGACATTACAAGGAAGATTTGCACGATTTGAAACATGAACATTAGACTACATCAGCAGACAGCGATTGGCGCGTAATCTATCCAAATATTTCGGCAGACTGTTCGCCCATTTCTGCTGTGTGCAGAGTGGGAACCAATTTTAAAGTGATAGGCCTACATACGCTGAAGAAAATGGAAATTGCAACACCATGAAGGCATTGGTCGTTTGTGTTGATTTTCAGATATGGAACGATGCCACGTAGGTACGTAAACGATCCAAGTTTCAGACCCATTGGATTGTTGCTACAGGTCTTCCCACGTGATTAGTCGCGGAGGAATCAACTCCAGTATACGGACTCTGATGTAGCGTAGTTAACTTGCAGTCTGTGCAGTGAAGTGTTCCCCGTCAAATATGCCTCGACGACAGAGAAGAGCACGCTATCAACAAATGTCGCCGTTTGAGAGGGCTCAGATAATTGGGCTGTGTGAGGCTGGATTATCGCTAAGGACTGTCGCTGCACGTGTTGGCCGACAGGCATCTACAGTACAACGTGTATGGCAGCAGTGGTCAAATGAAGGTACCCACACTCGTAGACCTGGCACAGGCCCAGTGCGACAGACAACTGTGGGAGAGGATCGCCGCATTATTCGTATGGCCCGGATGGAACCTCATGCAACAGCAGCGCAAATTCGAGCAGCTGTGGCACCCCACGTTACACAACAAACGGTTGGTAATCGCCTGCGTGCGGCTGGCTTACGATCCCGTGTCCGTGCAGAAGGTGTTCCATTGACCCCACTACAGCGACGTGTAAGGCTGGCCTGGTGTCGAGTACGATCGACGTTGGTCGACGAATGGCATAGTGTGTCTTTAGTGATGAATCGCGCTTCTGTCTTGCCCGCAGTGATCGCCGGAATCGTGTGCGCCGACGTACCAGGGAGAGGGGCCGCCCAGACCTTATTTTCGAGAGGCACACAGGGCCAACACCAAGCATTATGGTATGGGGAGCTATTGGCCTTAATGTGAAATCACAATTAGTGCTTGTTGAGGGCACTATGACTGCTCGACAGTACGTTGATAGGGTACTCAATCCAGTGGTTGTCCCTATGATGGCGAACATTGCTAATGGGATGTTTCACTAGGACAATGCCCGGGTTCACAGTGCACGCATCTCCAAAGAAGCTCTCCACGACATGACAACCTTAGAATGGCCCGCCAGATTCCCGGACCTCAGTCCTATTGAGCATGTGTGGGACATGATGGGTCGACAACTGGCCAACCGTCCTCAGCCACCCACAACTCTGGAACAACTGGCCCGTGCAGTACAGCAAGTATGGGCCACAATTCCTCAGGAAGCGATCCAGGGCCCTATTGACTCCATGCCTCACCAAATTCATCAATGTATTGCAGCTCGTGGTGGGCATATCCTGTATTGATTGTTGTCCAAACTTGCGGTCAGAGGGACCTGAAAATGTAATCATTGAATCACAACCGAACGTACACTCGTCCTGCATGTTCAATTGCAGCAATGTTGCACCACTCCTTCTGGGTGTTGCAATTTCCAGTGTAGTTTAATTTTAATAGGATATAATCGTGACAAGAAAGGTGATACCTACTACCAGGGTAGCGGTATTGTAAAGTGAGAAAGCACATTATAATGACAAAAGACAAACATTTGGCTACTTGTTCACACAGTCACCAACGACATTGGCATTTGTCGTGCCGTGAAAAATATTTCTAGAAACCCTCCTGGTAAAATTCGATGCCCAGCGGTTTCAGGAAGCTCTTCACAGCCTGTTGTATATCATCTTTGCTTCATAAGTGACGTTTCGATAGTGCTGACTTCAAAACAGGTGCACCCATGCCTCATCCGCTGTGATGATACTGAACACGAAGTTATAGCCTTGCGCTCGTACCGCCACAACTGTTCGACGCTCATTGCCACTCTTGCAGTCTACTGACCAGGTGTAAGCTTTCTCGGCAACCATCTAGCCGACACCTTCCGATATCCCAACACTTCGTGAACCATGTGGTGGGCTTGAGCACGTCCAACACACAGTGGGGATGCGACATCGCACAAAGTCACGTACCTGTTTGCTAACACCATTACCTGTACTCTGTCGACGTTTGGTACAATTGCGGACGTGCAAGGACTCCCACGCTGTGCCTTTCATTCACTAGACATTGGACACTAGCGTCCAACCAGTTGACAGGACAGGACATGACGTCGTCGCCATAGAATTCTTTAGGCGGCGGTAAATATCCGAAACACTAGTCTCATGCACCCATTCATAGCGCACAATAGCACGCCGTGACCACGTTTCCAGCATATGTATTTCGGCCATAATTGTTTGCACTCGAATGAACTCGGGCACGCTGATCTGCTGCTTCTCTCTCCGGTTTGTCTCTCAATGCTTACGCCAGTGCTCCTCTGCTTTCACTCGACCCGTCGATAACTCATGACAGCTTGTCCTTTGTCATGGCGATGTTTTCTCTCACTCTATAAAGCAGCATCTCAGTGAAATAACATGATGGAACTTATATTCGGAACGCCCCTCGTACTTTCAATTTAAGGCATATTTTTATTTCCAGATAGCCCCCTATAAAGGGCTGGGGAAAACTTAGATCCCCCCGAAACCTGTTTAAGCTATGTCAGACTTTCGTTCCTTCGTTGGTGTTGAAACGGGGCACAATATACCTCGTGAGACAAAGCTGAGAAGTGAGTTAAATTCCCATCCCAGCATTCCTAGATGTAGTCTTCCTGATCTTTTCGTTTTTATCTTAGACATAATAATGAAATGGTTCGGAACTTAAGGCCGCGGCCGCTTTCTTTTCACTCCTAGGCTATACTACAAATGCGCACACGACGAGAGACACTGCAATGAGAACGGTTACCAGACATATTCCTCACACACCCAAGTTTACTTGGTTGGTTATAACGGTGTCCAAGCCGCTATATGAAAAGGACAACTAGAGCGATGATCATACAACCTGGCATATTAAACTGTAAATAAGAATGTGTGAAGTATTCTTTTTAGCATAGAGCAGGCTCTTCCGAATCCATGAGTTTGAGTATGCGTACACGCAAGCACTCAGCAGTGTTGCTCGGAGCAGGTTGGAGAGGGACTGGGGGTGATAGCCAATACGTCACTGGGCGAAGGTCATAGCACAAGTCCATGCGCTTCCTGCCAGTCTTGATGTGTTATTTCTCATCACTACATAACTACAGTGTGTTAAGCCAGGGAGGCCCGTAACTTAGTTCGTGGGAAGAACAGTTCCTCTTTACCGAAAAGGACGGACTACCGCAGTGTCTGGTGTGTCAAAAAGTGCTACATTCACTGAGGAAATGGAACGTACAGCGTCATTACACAACTCGCCATTCTGCTCTCTATGAACGGATGGATGGCGAAGCACGGCAGGAGCTCATAGATAGACTGAATGCCGACATACAGAAAGGCATACGTTTTTCAAAACAAATATCACTGTAGATTCGTTTGACTTAAACCGTTACAGATTAAAAGGAAAACTTATTCATACTTTCTTTTCCAGGCGAATTATATTGAAGAAACCACCAATGAGGCAGCAATGCGACCAAGTTACAAAATTCGCTCACATAATTGCGATTAATGGGAAACCGTTCTCGGTGGGGCCTATCGTGAAATCGTGTTTGCTCGCCGTTGCGCAATGTTTAACTCCAGGAGAGAGGCAGAAATTTGAATCGGTCTGTCTCTCAAAACAGACAGTGTCTCGTCGCATTCGCGCCGTGGGAGGGGATTTGGAGAGACACATGGCGGCCTTTTCGGTCGCACTTGATGAAAGTACGGATGTAGGCCTAGTTGATTACGGTCAGCTAACTATATTTGTGCACGGTGTGGACATGGGATTGCAAATCACGGCGAAACTCTTAGATGTGGTACCGCTGGATTACACTGCTACTGGTCAAGATATATTCCAGGCGGTTTGTGAATCTGTGGACAACATGAGCATTCCATGGGAAAAGGTCAATTCAGTGGCTTCAGACGGCGCGCGACAAATGGTTGGGTGAGAGCAGGGCTTCGTCTCTCGGTTAAAACATAAAGTTAAATGTGAATTCGGGAAGGACGTGGTGACTATTCACTGTTTTATTCACCAAGAGGCACTTTGTGCCGCAACCGTGGAACTGGAATCGGTCATGAAAGTTGTAGTGACGTGAGTAAATTTTGCCAGGCTTCATGGTGTTAATCATTGTCAGTTCAAAGGGTTTTTAAAATATCTCGAAGTGGCTTACGGTGATATACCCACTCACAGCACTGTTTGCTAGCTAAGTCGGGGAAAAGTTCTTGATGTGTTTTTTGCCATTCGCGAAGAAATCGCTATTTTCCTGGAAATGAAATGACAGGCAGAGCAATGTCTCTCTGATCCAACAAGGGTAGCAGACTTGGCGTTGTTTTTTTTTAAAGATAAATCAATGCACCTATACCACCTAAATACTTCATTGCAAGGAAAAGATCTACTAATCGTAGACATGTAGGCCTACGATAAACTTCGAGCGTTCACTGAAAAACTCCGTTTGTTTAAGCGGCAATTTCAAAATAGAGATTTAACCTTCATCACTCGTCTTGCCTCTTTAAACATGCCTCCTAAGACCACTTTGGACAAGTATCTAAAGAAGACCATGAGACTTCTCCAGTCTTTTCAAAAGAGGTTCCAAGAACTTAATGTTCGTGAAAAGGAAATGCGATTATTCAGCACTCCTTTCTCAGTTACCCCTGATGCCTAACCGCCGTCAATGCATCAGGAAGTAATAGACTTACATAATTCTACCCTATTAAAAGACAGATATCACAACACTCTGGATCTATCACTATGTTATCGTTCACTGCATCAAGAAACCTTTCCCAGCTTGCACAAGAACGCAGCACAGCTCATGTGTATGTTTAGGTCGACATACTGGGCGAGCAACTTTTTTCGGCCATGAACCGAATAAAATGCAAAGACAGCTCAATGCCCGGAGATCCGACATTGAAAAATGCTCTGCACAACATGTCAGCAAATGCATTGACTTCCGATATCTCAGCAATTGTGTCCGCAGTGAACCGTGTACCCTCTGATACTCAGTTAAATTATTTTATTCTGTATCTTGTACGTGTCTTATGCATATCTCCTATATTCTAACGCCCACAGTCATGCAACCCCATTCAACAGTATTCTCCGTCACAGTATCCACCACGCAGTGACGGCAGCCCCCACAGCAGAGCTGTATTGCATGTTGCAGGTATATTCACGCAAGGCGGCGAGTACTCCGCTCCACACTGGTGACCAGCTCCGCTGGAACAGCCAGGCATAGAGTTTGGAGCTGTAGAGCCAAACATGTTAAAGCAGTGGGCAATGACAAACAGATTATCTGCAGATTTCTATGTGGTATTTGGTACAGCTCTCGCCTCCTGTGCCCAGGGCTGTGAGGTCGAATCTTACATAGTTCGTCAAAATGTATGTGGTTTGAATTTGAGAGGACCGTGTCAGTATATTTACAGCTATTTAAGATCCCTTTCAGAAAACTATTCCCTTACCTTGATGTCTCTGAAACTGCAGGATCTTTAACCTGTAACATTATTAATATTGTTATTATTATTTTAGATAGCATTTGAGCTTCTATGGACTGCACATTAACAATCCATTTCATTTGTGTCTAGATCTTGTTCTTCTACTGGCCTGAACATCCTCCCAGTGTTCCTTAAGTCCATCGATCAGTGCCTTCTTTCATACTTCTGGCAGAGGCTCTCTCCACCTCCTGGGCCCAGATTCTCTTTTACAATTTTGATAGTGCTTAACCATTTGTCAAAATTCAAATCTGTCATGGATTTTCGTTTCTGGAATACCAATTTGCATCAGATCTTTCCTACATTACTGGTACCATTTCCATTTGGTTGCCTTTGGCTTTGTGAAATTCTAGATTTTGTAATTATTATTATTATTATTATTATTATTATTATTATTATTATTATTATTATTTATCATGCAATTATATCTAGGCCTACCAGGTTACAATCCAAGTTATTTTGTTGGATGTACCCGGGACACATCATATTTTATAACAAACTACATGTACGCTGCTTGTACCATCCCGTAATCTCAATCATCATAAATGAATCCCACTTTATTATTAGGATGTCTCAAAGTATTGTCGTTTTTTAAGTTTGGTATTTTATAAGATAGGCCAATAATTGGTTTTCTTTGGTTTGCGAATGCTAGTTACAAAAGGCCATGACTGAAATTGCGTATATTGCAAGAATGTATCATCAAATGATACCATACATCGCCACATTAAGAAACTTGGAAAATCAAACAGCAGCTGTATGAAATTGACCCCTGAACAGTTTCAACGTAGAGTGGATATCTGTCGTCAGCTCATCGGTAACCCCATGGATGATAGATTTATCACGAGAATTGTCACATGTGATGAAAAATGGGTCTAGTACCGTAACACTGACACCTCTAAAGAGTGGCTCAGTCCCTGTCAACCAGCCAAAGTCATCGTTAAAAAGGATCGGTTTGGCCCCAAAGTGATGGTGTGTGTCTGGTGGAATTTTGAAGGAGTGATTCACTGGGAGTTTGTTCCAAACGAGCGTGCAGTCAATGCAGATCTTTATTCTCAACAACTGAAAAAAGGTCATGAAATTTTGAGACGGAGATACCCGGCATTGGTTAACCGAAATAGAGTTCTCTTCTAGAAGAGCAATGTGAGACCTCATACTGCACGAAAAATCATGGCAAAAATTCAGGAATTGGGAGGAGTTGAACTGCTAGCACATCCAACATACAGTCCTGATCATGCGCGTTCAGATTACCATATTTTTCGATCCATGGCCCATTTCTTGCGTGGAAGAAACTTCGAAAACATTGATGTTGTGGAAGTGGGTCTCACCGAATTCTTCGCAACAAAACCCAGAGACTGGTACCGTCATGGGATAAGAAATCTCGCTGAAAGATGGCTCAAGACCATAGAATCTGATGGTCTCTGCTTTGAGGAATAGTTTAATTTCTTGTCAGAAAACTTTCCAAATAAAATTTTCTTAAAAAATCGACATTACCTATGAGACATCCACTATAAAGAGGGAATGTTCTCATTAATATTTCCTTTAAACAGCATTCCTACACAAATTTCATTGATGCTGGAAATCTTGCCCTGTTCGTAGCTGTTACATGAATTGTTTACAATTTCCTTAAGAACTCTACTGTGCATATGATATGACTAGTGATTCTATCTCCTCGAGACAACTGCAATGAGGTCCCTGTTGTTTCACAACCGAACAAGCGAGGCGAGGGTGAGACCAGATGCTTTTGCAAATCCTCCATAATCTCTCGTGCAGAGCAAAGCACGCAAGGAAGCTGTGAGTAGGACTTACTTACGCTACATCTTCCATTATGCATGCATCGTTCTTTCCACAACAACATGCTATTCTTGTAGGAGGAAATGTGTATCTCCTTTCCCTTCCTACAGACGAGAACGGCAGAGGGATATCATGACCAAGCCCACTACAAAGTACACTGTTGATATGTGTATCTCCGCCCTCTTCAAACAAACAAGGACAGCAGTGATTTCAAGCCCACTACACTGTTGAAAAATTGGACATCCAGTACGTACGACACATAGAAAACCACATACAGTGGGCACAGTGGCACCCTGAAGGGCCACACAAGCAGTTAGCTAATTTGGCATGTAACGTATACAATGTTCAAAATCTGTCTGGGGTACGGTATCCCACGCACACTGTACAGAATATCTTGGTGCAAATGGACGCTAACCATTCTTGTACCGGAATCGGTTACGTCCCACACGTGTATGATAGGTCTGATATCCAGAGACCTAGCAAGCCAGTGTTAAGAAAGGTGAACACTGTGAAGAGTACGTTCGGTTTTTCTTGCAGTATGAGGACGCAGAGGTCATTTCCAACGAAGAGATATGGAACAGAACTCGACAAACATCTATTGACATTGAGATGCGTCGCAGGCTGTGGAGATGGAGCGGGCACGCTAAGACCTGATAGAAACAACATCGCCAGAAAGCACTGGAATGAAACCCACAAGACACTAGACCTAGAGGCAGGCCGAAGGAGCGTAGAGGTGGAATGGTGGGAAGACCATAACGGAGATCTAGACCATGGTGCAGAACAGAGTCCGATGACGGAAATTCGTCGATGCCCTATGCTCAACTTAGGAGTTACATGAAATAAGGCCGCGTGCAACCCTGCTGGAAGATTGCTTCCTATAAAGAATCCAGAAATGACGACGTCACGGAATCAGGAAGAGCTCGTCATTGCTTTCTCAATGAATACATAAGGTGATGGAGATGTACAGATGAATAATCAAAAATAGTCCTATCTCTTGAGACATGAAATATTGGTAAGTTCACTTCGGGTATGATCGGCTTTGTACAGTCCACCAGATGATTTTTGCTACACTGACTGTAGTTTCTCAACCATTGTCAGTTGCTCTCTCTCTCTACTCTCCTATGTTGATCTCTCCCCTCCTCGAGACATGCACTTGCATACAACATTATTAAATAATAAGCTTATGATACGCTCCCACGTAGCGCAGTGGGGCATCTGGAGACCACACAATTTGTAGCTATTATAACCAAAGAGCCCAGGTGGATAGGCCGTACAAGGAAGCACTGCTCTAATCCCCCCACGTTACCATGATCATCTGTGATGTGCCAAGGTTGCATACCCAGTTTTCACAGACTGATATGGTTACTTGTGAATGAAAAGGGCCTTCGTATCTTTGCATTGGTTGTGGAGCTGGGTTGGATGAGAATGAGGAGGTGATGGTCTGTGGCTAGGACACAAGCAACCTATATTCTAGTTATCTACATTGTACGTGTTCCAAGCTTCGTAGAACACAAGTAAGGCAAAGTGTGCCCATGTGACGACAAGTAGGTACCTGTACCAACTATCTAGCCACCGGCCATAACATAATATCTTCATCCCCGTCCCGCCAAGTCCATACACTATGCCACGGGTTGCATAAAACTAGACCGCACGAGGTAGGCCTATATTGGGCTGACGTGAGTGTCTCAGTCAGTTATTCATTGTCCTACAAAACCCAGGATATCTAGTTCAACTCGGGCTCAGTCCGATGTGCTCCATGGGGCATGCTCTTAAGTCGCAGCAATTAAAAGGTACGTTAAACCCATAGCATTATCAATAGCTGATATATTTGGCGATTTGATTAGTATGGGATTAAGTTTGTTGTGCTAAGTTTTATTTCAAAATTAGCAATAGGAAATCACGGTGAAATTGACGTAACTATTTCTGAGACAGAATGGGTTTGTGTAATATAAGAAAACAGGCAGATTAATTATTCGTATGAGCTAAGCGTACCCATCTTGTTGAATTTTAGAAGTCCCTTTACAAGGACTTTTTTCTTCTTCCTTCTCAGCATAAAAGGTGTTCAAGTTCATCAAATGATATTGTTTCGTGACAACATCGGTGAGTTAAAACTTACTAGTAACATAATTCACTCAAATTGTTCCTTTACGACATGAGTTGGTTTCTTTCATCTTTGTGTCACTAAACTAAGCACAAATGACTATTATTAAATTTAAGAAATAATGGAATATTTTGCTCTTAAGCGTACATGGCATGAGGTTATTATCTCCTGTAGACACAGCCATGCTAGCCTTGCATACCAATCGTTGACCGGCCCATTCTGTAAGTTAACATGTGTAGACGCACTCCTCCGACCATGCGGACAGTAGGAAAGCCGTGGCAATGTGGTTGGGCTTGTGAACTCTGTTCCTCCGCTACTCGTGGGACTACAACGTACTCTTCCGTTCCATAGTTCAGTGGTAATTTAAGAAGTTAAAAATTAGAATACGTTTGAGTCACCTCAGATTGTATTTTACTAACTATTGCTGAGAGGCTGAACATTTCCTACGTGGATTTAATGAGGGGTGAACACTCTAACCAAATGTCTAATTAATGAGCAGTGGCCCAAGTACCCCTCAGGTGCAATTAACACAATTACGTTACTGAAGCTACCTAGCATTCCATGCGTCTGAATAGTAGTAAAAATAATAATAATAATAATAATAATAATAATAATAATAATAATAATAATATATGCAGTCACTCAAACAAAATATAATGATCGCACTCTCGGTAAAGTTATCTTAATTGTGATTAGCGAAGGATGTACTGTATATGGGAAGCCCCCATTAGCTTATTGCAAAAACAATGGTTCACAGAACTGAAGGTCACGAGCTGGAGTCCCGCATTGGAGTAGAAGTCGGAAACCGCGGAAAACCACTTCCTGGATGACTGAGGTGGGAACTGAACCCAACTCTTCTCAGTTTGCCTCACGAGGCTGAGTGTACCCCGTTTATAAATGTTGTGATGTGGGTGCTAATCTAGTAATGCACAGAGTACGAGTTATTTAGAAGTAATTGTAAGTTGGTACCATCCATTACTACCGGTAGGCAACACAGTAGCAACCTAAACCTTTATAATTTGTGTATTGGTTGTGATTACTACAATCGTAAACATTTTGGTCAAAATTGGGCCACATGTGTGCGAGTTCTTCAAGAATAACTGTAAGGTTATAATAATGTTATTGGTTTTACGTCCCTTTTAACTACGCTGGCTCTTAGAGACGCCGGGGTGCCGAAATTTCGCCCCAAAGGGGATATTAAACGTGCCAGTAAGTCTACTGACACGGTTCCCTCGCATATGCGCACCCTCAATTGCCAGCTGACTCCTCCAGGATTCGATCCTGCAACCTTAGGCAGAGCTAAATGTAAGATTGGTACCACCTATTACTAATGGTTGACATCATCGGAACTGCAAAATAAAATCGTGGTGCGTACATTGTTCGTACTGAGTTTTTTCCGAATAGGATTCATGTTTTGCAAGGTTTTCAATGGTAACTGTGAGGTTGGTACCACATATTACTACGGTTGATAATACTGAAATGGCCTAAATCTTTTCTTTATAGCTTCTAATAGTGACGCGACTAATGGGAGTAAGTTAGCAAATGTCCACGTTTCACTCCGTACTGTAGTTCAAAATTAGAGGCTACTCGTATTCTATTTTTATTTAAATACCGGGTGAGTTAGCCGTGCTCGTTACGGCGTGGCTGCTGGCAGTCGCTCATATCCGGGAGGCGAGGAGGTTCGAATCCCCATACGGTAACCTTGAAGATGGTCTTCTGTGGTTTCACATCTTCCTACCAAGCAAATGCCGGGGTTGGTCCCTAACTATAGGCCACAACCGCTACCTTCCAACTCCTAGTCCTTACAATGACACTTTCCCCCCAGGACAACATTCCACACGTGACGGTATTTGTAGCTTACCCCATGGGTGTCCTAATAGAAGCAGCTACAAAATCTGGTGAGCCGAACATGTCATTGGACACTCCCGGCACTATAAAAGCTATACGCTAAAAAGAAATGTACTTCCAACCAATAGATAGATGTTCGTGCAAATGTTGGTCCAAATAGGACCAGTCATTTGACAGTTTATCAAAGTCAACTGTAAGGTTGGTACCACCCATTACTGACAGTTGGCAACTCTAGAGTGACCTGAACTTTTACAAATTGTGTGCTGGTGATGCGTAGTACGTTCGTACAAAGCTTGGCCAATGGCTTGCGAGATTTTCAAGGGTAACTGTAATGTTGCTAGTATCTAATACTAACGGTTGGTTATAGTGACATATCCCAAAACTCTTCAGATTGACTAGTTTTTGAGCGTGTTAGATTCTTACAAATTTTGGTTGGTAACACTGGAACGGCTTCAAAACGTAATGAATTATATAATGGCTGTGCAGACTATGTTCATGTAAGTTTTGGACCAGATTTGATAAGTTGTTTGTTATTGGAGAAGCCGTTCACAAATTAATAAGGGGGAGGGGGCAGACAGACCTACCAACAGACACTCGCACACCGTCCCCTAATCTAGTGACCCTACATTCAAATCATCTTTAAGAGGAAAGTAGGCTAAACATTTCGACTCACTTTGTTCCATGGTGCTTCTTTAAAGATGAGTGCGTGACACTCTTTAAATCTTCCACTTAACTTCCTCACTTGTTTAATATTATACATTATCTATGCCTTCTACTTAAAAGTCAATTACCTCCCATAATAAGTATGAGCTGAAGGTTTGACGGAGATGCAACCTGCTTTAGTATTGGAACAACATCTCCACTTTAACTGGCAGCAGGTGGAACTGTACTCACATGAGTAATGATCCTTGATACGTCTTCGCCTCAGCAATCTATCGGGCTACTATCTATCTCACGCTAATTTTTCGTCAAATATCATTAGACTTGTTCACATGAAATTGAAGTTCTAAGGAAGCGTGCCCTCACATATATCTATGTAACCGAATTTCATTTTTGGTTAATGCGGGCCTCAGGAGTGATTCAGATACACTGAGAACAATTTAGAACCGGTCTTACTCATTATTAGGGGTGTAATTTAGCAAATCTCCATGTTTTGCTCCTTAGTTCAAAAGTGTATGCTATTATTATTATTTAAATCAGTTTCAGCTTATTTCCAACCAATAGATAAGATTTTATGTGGAATATAGGCTGCTCATATTGCATATTTAAAGTGTTCGTAAAATTTTCGGACCCCGTTGCGTAATCGTTCACCACGACCATGACGTGTGCTGCATCAAGTCCGGATATCAGAGGTTCAAATCCCCACGCTGATAGTCGCTATCCTGAGTGGTTTTTCTTTACTCCGAGTTTCTCCACACTCCCTCCTGTCAAATGACGGAATAGTGCCTTATTTCAAGTCCCGGAGCAACTATCTCATTGCCAACCCGTATTACAGCTGTACACACAACTACAGTCACCACATACGTACTAGCTTCTAAAACAGATCTTATATCATGGTGTATTTTTTAAACGATCGCAGTACTAGTACATAGTTCTCCAACTTAGTTTTTCGTAAACTGTACATGGCGCGGATATGAATTCCCAAGAAATCAATTTAGAATTACGCGTTTTGACCGTCAAGCGGTCATATCAGATCCTGATCACTATGGTTGAGGTTTAAATTTATATACAAATATAAATATATACAAATATTAATCGGTATAGTCTTATTGCCAACGGCCTAGCCGTGTTGAAACACCAGATCCCATGAGAACTCCGCAGTTAAGCAACATTGGGCGCAGTTGGAACTTGGATGGTATGCCGGTTCTAGGCACTGCGCGCTGTTGGCCAACATATGGAGGAGCGGAAAGGCCCTGGCCACCCTACCGCACGTAAACTACGGCTGGGGATAGCCTCTTCGGAGGCTCGGACCTGCCTTCGGGCAGAATACCAATTAATTTTAAATAGTCTTATTATACTCTGTAAAATGAGTCCTATAGCTTATAACGTGCACCTGTACAACGAACGTGCTGTGAAGCAGATATGTATCCATATCCATAATAGAATTCAAATGCATGTTCTTATTTACTATATTGTGTTTGTTTTAATTGTATACATGTGCACAGTACTCATACATAGTTCACAACGCCTTATAAACTAAACTAAACTTATATAACGAGATTCGAACTGCGAATTGTAATATAAATATTCATAAGACTTATTATAGGCCTAAGTAGGCCTAAGTATAATATGACCACACCGATTAATATTTGTATATAAATTTAAATCTCAAAAGTAGTGATGGCCGCTGGATGGTCGAAACGTATAATCTTCATTCCCCATTATTAAATAATGTACCGACACCTAATAGGCTACATATACGTCTTTCAGGAGTATTTATTTATTTCATTAATTTATTAATTTATTTATTGAATTATTTATTCGTTCAACTAACGATTGAAATATTCTTGCGAACAATTTTCTGGTTTAATTCTCCTCATTTATTGATGATGCTCGTGTCGTCATCTAGATAAGTGACTGTTACAAAACAATGCCTAACGCAGCAAACATTGATAAGTATAATAATAATAATAATAATTATTATTATAAACTAATGATGCTATTGCTTTTACGCCCCTTTTAACTACTGCGGCGTTTAGAGACACTGGGGTGCCGGAATTCTTCCCCAAAGGGGATCCATAACGTGCCAGTAAATCTACTGACACGGCTCCCTCCCATTTGCGCACCCTCAAATGCCAGCTGACTGCGTCAGGATTCGATCCTGCAGCCTTCAACACAGCGGGCAAGAACATTACCGCCGCATTACACAGCCAGTCACATTGATAAATAAACCAGTAAGATGAACCAATCATGCAGATATAATATTCATTAAATGTTGAATTCTTGAATAATAGATATCCAGCGTACGTGAGTACTTGTGACAGTACAATGTGTATTCTGTGTTTTATTTTACCAATTGCAGGATACATTTATTTGATGTAATAGTATTATTAAGTTAATCCTCTAGAACAGAACTCTATTGATTAATTTTCCAAAATTATAGGTCATGTGCATATGACTTTTCCTGGAAGTCTTCAAGGAAAGATACAATCTCCACGTGAGTGGTTATAGATAACAGATACCAATAATTAGATGTTCTTGCACGTAATGTTTTTAAAGTGGTGGTGATTGCTGTTTTAAGAGGCGGAAAATCGAAATTATCTGCTCCAATGTTCTAGTGCAATTATCGTAAGTTACACTGTAGATGGTGCGCAGCTTAATTTCCAAAAATGAACATCCCGTATTCGTGATCTACTGAACCGAATTCTGAGAAAGTTTGATGAATTGAATATTCTGGAACGTTATCTTCTCGGAAGCATTTTTTCAGTGTTGCCTTGGTATGATAAATGAAATGTAAATGCTTTTCAGTCGGTCAACACATTTTTACCCAAATTGTAATAGGTGTTATTCCCTAACCCTGAAAATAATTACATGATATTAATTAATACACTTGGATGACAAGTTTCGATCGTCAAGCTATCATCAAGCGATCATCATCAGGGATCCGATAATGATCGATTGACGATCAACACCAGTCATCCAAGTGTATTATATAATCTCATTTTTTCAGGTTTAGGGAATAACATCCATTACAATTTGGATATAATCGTGTTGACCGACTGAAAATTATTTAAATTTCATATTCCAGAACGGAACCATTTAAGGTTGTGTCCATGCATTATACTGTACCCGAGGGTATGGATGCTGACTGGCAATGAACCTGGTACTCTGAGAAGGAGGAATCGTGCTAATGATTTCACAGAGGACAGAACCCAAGATCTCTGAGGGGGAATAACCGTAAGGAACCCGAGACATATGTAAAACAATGATTACTGAGGTAATCACAGCTTAATTCCGAGTATCTGAAAGGAATTATAAGCATTTATAAGGAGAAAGATTGTATGGTTATTGGACCAACATACAAAATATGTAGCCAAAACCAAGAACTCGAGGCAGTTTGACAGTTTACAAATGAGGTCAGTTGAGGGGGCCGTCCAGACGGTCGCCACATCCATCATGACGTACTATTTACACGCGTCCTGTGGAATGGGGAGCTCCAGAAGGGACTTGAAAAACCACCTCAAAACAAAGAGCAAAGCTAGGAAGGGGAAAAGAGCCGAGATGAATTAATTTATTACTCGAGAACCAAGCAAACAAATGACATGAGAGTAACATCCATGTGCATGAAATCTCAAGGAGATAATTTTGGAGACATCAAACATGTAAATCAAAGCCTAGAAATCACAGGAGGCGGACGACCACAGTCAAGGCGGTTGGAAAGCCATTAGCGGAGGTTGACCGGGGATTCACTCGAACATAGCGTGGGCACGCCGTCAAGGAAATCAATTAATTATAATTAATTGAGCGAACGGATTGCCTACACGAAGCTTGAATTGGAACCTCCATGTAAAGATGCTCCATAATCATGCATTACCAGGCCGGTAAATGCAATTTAAAAGAAAAGGAAGCTCCTGCCTAACGAGGGAACTACATTTTTGCCCAAATCCTTTATAAGAGCTGGGAAGTTGGGAAGCGTCAGTCTTCTAAACAACGCCATGCGGGGAGCATGCTAGTCTTCTACAGAATTTTATGCGGGTGACACGCAAGTCTTCTAAACATCGCCATGCGGGTGGCATGCCAGTCTTCTACAACCAAGTCGCGCCAGTGAGCACGCAAGTCTTCTAAAGTAACGAAATAACGCGAAAGACAATGGAAGGCACAGTGAAGTTAAGTAAAGCTTATTATAACGCACAGTAAGTGGCTCGCATATTTATAAAGCATTTAATGTACACAAGTGTAATGTGTAATCAAGTAGGAAAGTCGCGAAGTCTCGTGAAAGACAATGGACTTATACACTAGGTGAAGTCATGATCTAGATATTATCGTTATAGTACCATGTCAGAGTACACGATAGGTCATGGGATTGAGGACAGTATCACAGGCATTGTGATTAAGATTCATTATAACAGACGCTAGATTGTAATGCTAGACGATCTGGAGAAGAAAGGATCACACACACCAGAGAATACACTCTTAGTTGAGATAGGATTACTCCTGGGAACCGATAGAAGATGAGTGAGGCAGGAGAGATGTACGCGCAGATTAGAGAGAGACTATCACTGGAAATCAGGATACGTCGGGGAAACGCGACGCCTGCAACTCTGAAATCGTGCAGTAATTCGAAGCCTAGGGAGGCACAAGTGTATAAAGCCAGTGTATTATAATTTATGTGTTCAAGTGTTTTTAATATAAAATGTGTTAAAAGGGCTATAAAAATGTGTGAAAGTGTTATATGTTAAATGTATGCAATTGATGTAGTATCAAGTGCGTTAAAACCACAAGAACTCTTTATTGTGATAACCACGATGTTGTGTTAAAAATGCAAGATGGTGGGTGCAATGCTGTATTACTTGGTAACACCACCAAGGAAAGTATATAAGTATCTTTGAATGTTTTAATTTGACGGTATAGCTCACCATATGCCCATGTTATTGTATAAAATGTGCCATAGGGAACTTCAATTAAAAGATTTATATGAGTTTGCATTCCTCATATTTGCATTAACTAGTTTGAAACTCTAGAATGATTTACTTACGACAGGAAATGCGTGAGATCATGTTCAATTTAATAGTAAAGTTAATGGATAACGTAATAAAAAGGTCGATGTCGCTAGAAACATGAATGTTCGGCAGGTCTATGCCATGCAACGTTAAATTGTGTCAAATCCGAGAGAAATTGTAAGTTGAAATAAGTGAAAGAGTGAAATATGTGTCAGGATGTTTTTATACATGTTTCAATGTAATAATTGCCATAAGTCACGCAATAGGCGTTGTAGAGAAATGCCAGTAATTAATGCCAGAATGATAGGAGCCGATATAAAGTCATGAGACGAGCCAGATACGGAAGGTAATAGAAGTGTCATATGATCCGAATTATTTAACAGCTGTAATTGTTGAGCCGCTAGAAGCGAGCAATGTAACGTAGAAGCCATGACTTTTACTTAAATAAATGCAAGGAACATTCTTTAGCATGCACGACAGGACGTTATGAGCCATTCTTCGAAGGTGTAAGTATTGTACAGCTTTGAAGCGTACATATATGTTGACAGCGGTTGGGGACAGGTTAAGGTGCCTCTACTTCCAAGCCAGCGTCATTGTAGCGATTAAGGATTAACTGTGTCACCTTAAATCAGCTAAGATTATGGAATGATCCACCCGGGGAGGTGTGACACCATTATCGTGGAAGGATCAGGTGATGCCCTACCAATTCTTCGTATCGTGGAGGTGGAAACGATGGACACCATTCTCGCACGCAATTAGAGCCATATTCGATCCCAGGACGGCATAGCTATAAGAAATTCATTCCTCTGCTGAGAATACTATTTGAGAGCCTTATTGAGCCAAGTTATTTACCCTAAGAATAGGATGTAAATGTTTAGATATATTCCGATCACAGCGATGGCACAATCCTACACCTTGTCCGTGAAAGTGATAGTATGTATAACATTTTAGGCTTTGTTGATAAATTGTATGACTAGGTCATGTGTACAACAGCTGGACTAGAATGAGAGGGCCGAGCTGTAAAGACCGAGCCAGACAGGCATATTCTTTCAGGGTGGAGCAGGTCAAACCTTTTGTAAACACGACGGGTGGGCTTAGCAACGACCGACCCTTGTGAGACTGGTGCTGGGAAATTGCAAGGGAAATTGCAATGTACAAACCGGTAACCTGATATAGTGAAATATTGATTGTTATTATTGCATAAATCAATTGCAGGCATTTAGAGGATATGAAAACCTCGAAGAATTGTAGAAATCGCACAAGATTTAGCCAAGTTAGTGTTTCATAACATCATAACACTTAAAAAATGAAAACCCATTTAAATGATAATTTATGCAGACGGGTTGCCCGAAATACGGATTGACACAATTTTAACAATATTAACGACTTGATAACGACCAGCATTAGGACATATGGTGATGCTAATTACTAAACACTGTTATTGTAGGGTGGAGAAGGTACTATAATCCGCGTTTGGAGCCAAGGGAAAGGAGAATGATTGTTGCACAAAAGAAACAAGTAACCAAACGTAATAATGATAAATGCATTGTTGGAACATAAAGTAATGATAAATGTCCCGTAAGCACAACGGACAGTAAGATTGATTCAAGTACAATTGTAATTAAAGATAGAAAGTGCTATTAGTGTATATGCTTATGTAATGTTTTACTTTAATTTGAGTTTCTTTGCTATTATTGATATAAGCAATGTGCAATGAACTATGAATATTTCGTCGATGTCATGAGTGCATTTTATGAGTGAATTTTATGACTGAAGATTAGATTTGGGTGCAGTGAGACACCACACTGATTCAAAGACTCACAAGAGTTGAAGGGATAGTGTTGCAGCATGCCTGATGAGATCATGTTTTGATCTAAGCTGCGGAGCACAGATGATTCATGTTAGGATTTGTGACCCTTTTAGAACCATCATCTGTGTGCTCCAAATTTTGATTTGTGTTGTTGGGATTTAATGTAAATGTAATTGTGTTTTGTTGTTGTTTTGCCATGATTAAAAATTAAATTCAGTTATTTTAGGAATATGTTAGTTTGTCCTGTAGAGTAGTCACCTGGTAGACATCAAATCTTGAATATGTGTTCGTATGGTGGGGGAACGTTATATACCTCGAAAGACCGTGAGCTGTCGGGATGCGAACACATGTTCTCCATATAATATCAAATGGGTACAATACCGTACATATTATCTAACTATATAATTTCAGTACTTACTAATGTTGGAATCCATATCTAGATAGCATTTTAGCACATTCTTTGTTGAGAACAAACCAGTGGAGTTAGGGTGAAAAAGAAATAAACGTTCTGAAGAGAATGGAACACCCCTACTCCTGACTGGAGAAAGAGTTTCAGTAGCGTGCGAAGTGAATGATTGCGACTTCTTATACTGTAGCTTGATTGAGACACTTGCATTAGGGCTGTGTTGTGACAACAGGGTAGCTTAGGTCTACTGCGCAGGAGTCAAGATTCCACCAGTCAGGTCACGTGACTTGTGGTGGTTGACAAACATGTGCTTTGCTCGTTAAATGCCATTTGTTATTATCACACTAAGTGAAGATTAGTGGTGTTTCAGAGTGAATAGCAGATGTCCTATTACTAGAAAATACTGCCTATTTCGGATCAAATGAAAATTTGGAGCGGAATATGGGCAACAACGTTACATTGAAGGGTAAGAAATTATCTTGTAATAGGCCAAAGCAGAAATGAAAAAAACGCAAATATATTGAACCCTTGCAAAGAAGCATATGAGACTCAGTTTCGGGGGGTGTAACGGTTCATATTCGTAAGTTGCTGTCAGGGCGCTTCATTAACTTGCAGGGTAACATATAACAAAATAACATGCAGGAAAGAGTGAAGCCAGGGTTAAAACAACTGAATTTAATAACAAATCACCATATTTACACATAAACAATTAACAACAAAAACTCCCAACTGACTCCCATTTAATAAAAATGCCAAAAACTAGGCGATATCTCTGGAGAGATAAATTACCTGGACCAAGTGTCCCTAAGATAAAAATACAAAAGTGACCATATATGCCTGTATGCCGTTCTACATGCATCACGATGTGTACTTTGAATGCGTGATTCGTTATCATCCGGAATAATCCTTCAGACAACGAATCCACATTTCTAAGAGCTAGACCGACACGGGGGAACACAACAACAATACTTAAAATTAAACCGACACTTCCTAAATCTACTATAAACAAACACAAAATTTCCGGGTGAAATTGGAATCAAATTGCCGTAGCAACATTTACTGCCTAAAAACGTAGGACTTCTCACACAAATCAACCCAAGTACATTAACACGTGACCATCAGATAAATACACAAATGACCGCTGTCAAAATTTACAAGTACTCTACCACTACACCACACGGGTGTGACACACAAAAATTGCATGAATCGAGTCATAAACAAAGCAATAGGCAAACAGCCAACATTTACGTTAATTACAATATTTTACCCATACAACGTACAACAAGCCGTTACACACATGGCGAACTCCCCAATTAATTATGGCTTAAAAATAACCATCACAATGAACAGGTTTGCTACATGAAAGCTTACAGGGGTCAGTCGGACAAATCAGGACTGCCTATCAAAAATAAGTCACAGGCAAACGGGTGATTTGTGGAACTCTGCATGTCTGTCAACCCACGTGTCAATAACCTCGACCTCCCAGAACATGGGGTCGAATCTCGAAGAAGTGTGCCCAAAAGCACAATAATACGTGTGAGTGTCAAAAAAATATATGGACAAGAATCAGCAGTCTCCCAAGAGCACCCTGTCTTTCCATCAAAAATACAACAGCAGCAAAAATATGAGAGCGGTAGGACAACTACCCCCTCCTCACGTAGAATCAACACACACAAGACACATTAACACACACAGAATCACACGTATGGGTTTTGACAGACCCTGAAATAAAAAGACACAAATAATATCCACATGCTGGCGCCATCGTTCTATGCCGTGACTAGTCACCTGAAAAAGGACTCAAGAAAAATCTAACAAGATTAGAACGAAGGTGTTCTAAAAAATTACTTTTAAGTTGGTGCGCTTGGCAACCCTAATATGAATAATAACCTGTTCAGCAAAATATCTTACAATAATTTCCTCCCATTCCTATTTCAAATATTAACGTTAATAAAGCACCATTTATCGAATGTAACGGGTTCCGCATTTGCAGGGATAAAAATCACGCACGCACGCCGCGCGCATTACATCTGACTCAAGGAAAAACAAAATTTCAAACAAACACTTTGGCCACGCGCCAACGGACATTTAAACATATAGTGTCGGTGCAAGAAAAACTCTTAACAACAAGAAAAGAAAACATGACTATTTACAAAGTTCCCCGGCCAAATCTAACTACATAATTGAAATAATCCAATTTTAGTACATCACCGCTTCTGCTTGTAGAACTAAGGACATCCTCCTCAACCCATCGCCCTATGGACAAATTAGCACTCCATAGTAGTCGTCTGCGTTGATGTGTTGAAGCTCATCCCAACTTCAAACCACGTGCTGATCATCTTGGTATCGACTCCTTGGCAGAAAAGTTCAATGTTAGTTATTTTACCTATCTATAATCGCTTGCAGGCTACTCAATTCACCCACAATTGTCCTAATGCGATTAATAGCGAAGACTGGCCCTAAATATCTCGCACACACGCAACATAAAAACACATATAAAATACACTGCAATTTATACATAAAATATACATCTCGAGTCCGCGCCACTGGCTCGTTAACAAGTTCAAGGTCCTGGCTGCACTAGCAGTCGCTATCTCGTTCGGTATTTCCGTCCTGTACTATGGACCTCGGCTCCAGTGAGCGCTAATTAGGGTGATACAATACTTTCCCCTTAGAGCTGAACTCGTCGTCTTTAACTGAATGTTACAAGTTATCACGCACTGGCGTGAAATATTTAGCTCACACAATAAAGCTGATTTAGAACAGGATGTATTATAGCTTTTAAAATTCGGTACTGCAATCGCTGCGACTTAAGCTCAATCGGAGCTCACAAAATAAATTAACTTCACTAATTTTAGAGCGTAAAAATCACAATATAAACTGGCGTGGAGTAAGCCTCTGAAGGCTCCACAAGGAAAGACTTAGATAAATTCGAGCGTCAAAATCACAATATAAACTGTCGTGAAATAAGCCTCTGAAGGCTCCACAAAGAATAGACTTAGATAATTTCGAGCGTCAAAATCACAATATAAACTGGCGTGGAGTAAGCCCCTCACGGCTCCACAAAGAATAGACTTAGATAATTTCGAGCGTCAAAATCACAATATAAACTGGCGTGGAGTAAGCCCCTCACGGCTCCACAAAGAATAGACCTCGAGTGGCGTCAGGCCAAACTATTTATTAGAAACTGACAGGGGCGGAGGAGTGGGGCGGAGTCGGATAAAAACTTCCAGAGTTTTTGTCTCACAAAGATGGGACTAGTGTCATTCTTCTCCAAATAAATCAAACGTCTCAAATTACTCGAGCGGAGATTAATCCGTTCGGCGGTTCTTTAGATACACACTTCCGCGGGCTTTTTACTACTGACGCTGTCTACCTCGTGGTCATGGCTTGGTCTCTTGCGATTGGCTGATTCAATCGTATGTTCGTTGCGAGTACCTCGTGATTCTTCCTTTATGTCTCCAATTTTGGTACAGTAGTTGCACAATTTGGCCTTGAACTCGACTAATTCTGGCCGTTCCCCAAGAATAGCTACCAGCTCACCTCCTGTTGCAATCATTACGAAATGCTGGCCTCCCTTATATCCAAGTCGACTTCCTTAAGTGCTGCCTGGACCGTAGTAATAATAATAATAAATATGAATACTTATTTATCGAAGATCAATAAGGGTTCATTTATCCTCAGCAAGGTTTTGAAATTCGAAACAATTTATTGGTTTGGATTTCAAAAACAAAATCCACTGTAGTAACAACACATCTCTTTAAATCTCACTCAGCTGCTCGAGTGTATGCCCCTCTGACTCAATTAGTGTGCTCCCTTCTCGCTGGAATGTCATTCATATTTTCACTAGGTCTCCCCCTTCTCCTCAAGTAGTTGCCACTCCTGACGTCTCAGCTGCTCGTTGTTTACAAACAAAGTGCGTACTCAGGCGCTCCCCGTAGGTTTGAGTGTTGGCTCTCAAATAAAAAAAAAATCAATACAGATTCTGCACGTATCATCTTTCCTAATCATCAAATGGTTCCCTTCTGTAGTACGGTTTCAAATTGGCGCTATTAAAAACAGATTTTGCACCAGTGCTCACTTCTTCCAGTCTGTAGGCATTGTTACCCAGATTCTTAATTACCCGGAACGGGCCAATGAACTTCGGACAGAACTTGGCGAAGACTTTGTTCTTAGGGTCGGAGATCGGTGGTCTACGAACCAGCACTAATTCTTGTTCTTGTAACTCTCGGTGAAACTTCTTTCCTCGGTACCGTCTCAGCCTTCGGTCCGCTTGGTTCCTCATGTGCTCTCTCGTTCGCTGGATCCGCAAATCATGCGCTAATAATGGATCCCTTGGGCAAGGAATGATCTTGTCCCAAGTTCTTTCTGGCAATCTGTTGTGGTGTACAATCAGTGGGACTTGACCCGTCGACTCGTGCTTAGTAGTGTTCATGCACATCTCAATTTCCCCTACTTTGTCTACCCATTTATTGTGTTCGTTAGGAATCATTACTCTGTAGTACTTAGCAACACAGCGAATTGTTCTCTCGCTCGGATTTCCACAAGGATGACGAATACTTGAAAATACGTGTTTTATTCCTAGGCTCTCCAAACCTTGCCTAAAAACATTGCTTGTGAAATAGGTACCGTGATCTGATAGAATGGATTCCGGCTTCCCAAGCATCGGAATGACTTTGTTCTTAATTCGACTGAGGACTTGTCTTGATGTCGTCTTCTGAATAGGACATAGCACGACCATCTTCGAAAACACGTCGACACACACAAGAAGATGTCGGCATCCACGCTTTCCTTTTACTAAAGGACCAAAGCAATCAATCGCGAGCATCTCGCATGGTTTCTGCGGTAATAGTGGTCTTGGAGGTTGTTTCAGAATAAAGTTGTTCGGCTTTGTGCGCTGACAAGCGTC
Source organism: Meconema thalassinum (assembly GCA_946902985.2). Taxonomy (NCBI): domain Eukaryota; kingdom Metazoa; phylum Arthropoda; class Insecta; order Orthoptera; family Tettigoniidae; genus Meconema; species Meconema thalassinum. Next base: position 743,057,748 of record OX336389.2, read on the forward strand.
ACACGTTCTAATTACTTCAACAATGGTGAATCTCATCTTGGGCCAAGTAATGGTCTCCCCTATCGTAGCTTCAGTCTTATCCGTGCCGATATGTGCTAGGCTCTCGTGAACATGCCAAGTTAATCCCCTCTGTAGTGATGCTGGAACTAAGATTCGCAGTTTAGTATGATGCTCATCCACGTACTTATGTAACAAGTTATTTAAGTAATGAAATCTCGCTTGTTTAGCACTGGCTTCTCGGTACTCCGGTGAATTTGGTTGTAACTCCTTCCTATAGAATTTTATCATCATCATCCATGGGTCTGCTTCTTGCTCCTTCCGAATATCCTTCAATCTTGCCAAAAACTCACGAGCCTTAGGTGTCAAGGTAATATTGTGAACTTCCGCTGTTACTTCGTTTCCGTCCTCAGGATTTCTACTCAAGGCATCTGGTATGACGTTCATTTTCCCAGGACAATGCTCTATTGTGATGTCAAACTGCTGTATGTATATGGACCAGCGCGTAACTCTCTCACTTGCTATTGTTGTCTTAAATAAAAATGTCAGTGCATGGTGGTCGGTTCTAACAATGATGGAATAGCCATAGATCATCTTACGCCACTGTTGAAGAGAATATAGAATTGCTAGTAGCTCAAGTTCCGTAACTGTGTAGTTCCTCTCATGTTTCCGTAATTTACGACTCGTAAATGCCAAATAGGATTTCTTCTTGGGTTCTTCAGCGTCCTCTTGGTACAGCATAGCACCAATCCCAATTAACGAAGCATCTGCTTGAATGATAAATTGCTTCTCAAAATCCGGATATCCAAGTTTCACACAGTTTTCCAATAAATCCTTCGTTGCTTTAAAAGACCTGTCGCACTCTTCGTTCCACGACCATCGATTCGCTTTCTTCAACATCTCCTGCATAGGTGCTACTGTTTCTGTGTAACCAGGGCAATTTTCTTTGAAGAAGCCTGTCACTCCCAAAAACGCTCTAACATGTTTGACCTTGGTAGGTGTGGGAAATTTCTTAATAGCATCAATCTTGGCTGGATTAGGCCGCACGCCCTCGACATCAATTATATGCCCCAAATATAAAATCTCGCTCTGGCAAAAATGTGACTTTTTTAGGTTGATCTTGAAGTTCATGGTTCTCAAGTTATCCAGCAGTTTATTTAAATTTATCAGGTGTTCCTCCATTGTCTCAGAAGCGATTAATATGTCGTCAACATATCTCGTGGTGAAGTTCTTGACCTCCTCAGTCAGATTTCTATCGAGTGCTCTAATGAGTGCACATCCCGCAGTTTTCACGCCAAAGGGCATTCGACACCAGATATAACTTTGATTATCGAATAAAAATCCCGTCAACAGTTGGGATTTTTCTTCAAGTTCAAGATGGTGGAAACTATTCGTCAAATCAACACTTGAGTATATCTTCTTCCCACGGAAGCCTTTCAAAACATCTTTGATCCTAGGTGCTTGATCGTGCTCAACTAGCAGTTTGCTGTTCAAAACTCGCGCGTCTAGGCATAGCCTAATTGATCCGTTTGGCTTGGTCACGGCCAATATTGCGTTCAGGTAAGGGGTTGCCGCTTTCCTTATCATGCCAGAATCTAATAAGTTAGTAATAATGTCCTTCACCTGAGAAAAGTGCTTCTCTGGGATCGGGTACAATTTACTTTTAAATGGGGTCCAATCTGTTACCTGCATCGCATATTGAAAATTTAAAACTTTCCCAGGTACGGTGTCAAAAGCTCCTTTATGTAATCTTAAAATTTCTTCCAGTCTTCTTCTATCAGATTCCCCTACGATGGCCTCCTTAAGTCGCTCCTGAAGTAGAATTTCGAATTTGGTTCCGCCAACTTCTTCTTCCGCCAAATGCACCCAAAGTTCCTGCGAAATATCTCGGCTGTCAATTTCTAGCACTGCTGTCTGGCTGACTTGCTCTCCCATCAAGATCTTATCTCCGGCCTCATTAGTGCATTCCTCAACAACCCAAGTATTGGCCTCTCTCTCCAACGGATTCTCTTCCATATTTAAACCCACATGATCCAATCCTTCTACTTGTTTGAAGCTTACAGTGTTGTTATGTAAATCAATTACAGCATGAAAATCGCAGATGAAGTTGGCTCCTAAAATTATATTGTAGTTCATCTTTGGAATAACGATGAATGTTTGTGAAAAAGTATGGTTCAATATTTCCAGATCTAGAAAGGCTTGCTGTTTACAATTCATAGTTTTGTCAGGAATGACACCTCTGACTTTCATTAGCGGTACCGGCATAATAGGAACAGTCTGTTTTCTTGCTATTTCCTTTATCAAAATTTCAGTGACTAGGCTCACCTGGCTACCTGTATCAATCAAACATCTCACCCTCATGCCTCCAATATGCGCGTAAATAATTGGTAGCTGTCTGATAACATTTTCACGGTTCTTCACCACTTCCTCCAGGCAGTCGTCCGGGAATGCTACCCACTCTTCTATATTGGCCACTATCATCTCTTCTTGCCCCCTGGCGACCTCCATTTCCAGCCTGTCTCCTTTCAGTTCATTTGGTTTTTTTTATCCCGGGACCCATTAGTTGTGTTTCGCCGGTTGTCATTCTGTCGCTCCTGTTGCCTCAATAAACTCTCTGCCCCCTCTCCTTGATGGTTGTCTGGGCTCTGTCTGTTCGCCATGGCACGCCCCCACTTCTCCTTCTCCGCTTCTTCATTACTTAATTGATCCAAGTATTTACGGGATTCAATATATCGCTCGTCCCAGTTGTTCCTATAATCTCCTCTATTTTCTTGGCGATAGTCCCTGCCGTTATTCCATCTACCATCTCCATTTCTTTGGTAAGGTCTACCTTGTCTCTGGTTTCCCCTCCAATTTGTGTACTCCCGCTGGTACGTCCACTGATTATTTTGATTTTGGTTATTCTGATTATATCTCCCGCGGTTATTCTGATAATTCTGATTGTTGTTATGGAACTGGTTTCGGCCGTCAAAATCTTGTCTTCTTGGCGTGAATTGTGTCCCTGTGGACTGTGTCTTAGTTTGGTTCCCATGGCTGTGGTTATTTTGGAGTCCCTGAACTACCTCTGCCGTGTTGACACATTCCAAATCCCTTCTTCCTGTCTGTGGGCTTACCATACTCGTTTCGTCTAAGTGTCTGAGTAATTCTTCGGCTTGGACTGCGGTCTGAATGTTTCCTGCGACTAATAATTGTTGGATGTGCATTGGGAGTTGTTTCCCGATGGTTAGAACCATATTTTGTTCGCTAGGCGGGTCGTCAAAATCTCTGAATTTTACCAATTGCTGACTGAAGAATTCTGAAAAACGGGTTGGATGCGTACTATGATATTTGCGCGTGTACAGGTCCATTCTCAACCCCTGTTGTAACGAAGGACTCCAAAACTTCTTCAAAAATGCCTCGCGGAATTGAGCCATGTCTGTGAACGTGTACTTGAAACTTAAAAACCAGGTCAGGCTAGGTCCTTCTAAAAATTTCTCCACCAGTCTTAATTGTTTCTCAGGGCCGATGTGCTGGTCATTAAAGTAATCGGTTAATTGCCGTAGAAATGCTTTGGGAGTGGTTCCTGAATGTTCCTTAAACTTATCGGGCTCAAAATCATTACCCCGAATGACTTGGATGACTTGGGTTGGTGCCAAGTTCGGTTGCGGTGTTGAAGTCTCCCCCCTGTACTGCTGGAATGCATTAGTCGTTAGTCTGGGACTTTGACCCCGACTCGTGTCCTCAACCAACTTCGAACCTGCAGGACTTCCAATACTTGTTTGCTTCTCCGGTATATTTTCAGTTGAAAATAATGTCGCATTCTCTAACGATCTAATCTCGTTTTTTATGATTAATTCTGAGTGTTCCTGTAATTTCGACTTTATATTTTCCTCCAATTCCTGCATTCTTGAACTGTGTTCCCCCAAGCGTTTTAAAATTGTCAAGCGGTCTTCCTTATTCGCCTAAGCCTGCTGGTCCCAATCTCGCCGGATCCTACTTTTCAAGCTATTTATTTTCTCCTCGTTCCTTTCCTGATTTTTCTCTAGCTCTTCACGTATCTGTTCTTGCGTTTTTACTAGTTGTTCCCCCACCTCTTCTCTTATAGCCTCTTGTGTTTTAATTAGCTGACCTTCCAAATTATCCTGAGTCTTGACGAGCTGCTCTCCTACTTCTTGTCTTTTGACCTCTTGTGTGTTTATTAGCTGGCCTTCCATCTCTTTTCTTATGATCTCCTGTGTTCTGCCTAATTGCTCCTCTAACTTCTCCCGCAAGTGTATCCGTTCGGTTTCTGCCTTAACCTCGACTTTATCAATTTCCTTTATTAATTCCAGCACGTTGCTGTCTACCGAATTAATTTGCTGCTGTAGTTTCTCTTGGGTTTTCTTCATTCCCGCGGTGTTACTGACACATGCTGCCTCTATCTGCTTGAGTTTATCTGCCACCATCTCGTCAAATTGTACTAATTTGTTATCAAATTTCGCCTCCAATTTCTTAATTTCGCCTAACTGTTTGATATTGTTTTCCGCAACCTCGCCTGCCAGTTTCTCTACTATTTTAACGCTCTGATTAATGTCATTAGTGATTTTTCCTAATTGTTCGGTTTGTGTTACCGCCTGTTGTGACAATTTGTGGTTTAGTTCATTGAATTGTTTGTCCGTGTCTAATTTCTGGACTTCTAACTGGACCGAAATATGACCCCTCATATCAAGTAATTGTTTTTCACAGTCTATCTTCTGCGCTTGTAACTGGACCGAAATATTATCGCTCATGTCGTGTAATTGTTTTTCACAGTCTATCTTCTGCGCTTGTAACTGGACCGAAATATTATCGCTCATATCAAGTAATTGTTTTTCACTTTTCGCGGACATCTGTTCTAATTGTTTTTCCGTCTTCACGGACATCTGTTCTAATAATGCCTTAATCTCATCAACACTCGCCATATCACACACAAAAATATATTCAGAGAAAAACAGGGTTATGGGCCAAGGTTTCAGCCCTATACACACATACATGTCACACATTTAAATATTACTGGCTCTAATTTAATGAAAATTTCAGTAACAAAATTTACTGAATACAATGACACTTATTCCCAAACAACAAAATAACCCCTAGTGATCTGCTTTTAAATTCCTAACCAACAGAATTTACGAAACACCAATTAACCGAAGTCAATTAATTGTCAAATATAAGGCAACATCTTCCTGCTTTGACTGAGTTCGTTAATAATGCAAATTTCTAATTTTAATGTGGGCGCCAGAACAAGTTTATAACAAATACAAAATCAAATTCTAACCTTGTTCAATATCTCTAACTTTAGGAACTCAGTGATTATACTAATGCGCATGGCGGTACAAAATCGCCTCAATTTACTGAATTTACATGTCCGCTTGACCTGGCATCATTTCTCACCGAAATAAATATGAGATCAGCGAAGCAACAACAACAACAACAACCCCACTTGGGCAGCCATTTTTGTTTTATGAACCCTTGCAAAGAAGCATATGAGACTCAGTTTCGGGGGGTGTGACGGTTCATATTCGTAAGTTGCTGTCAGGGCGCTTCATTAACTTGCAGGGTAACATATAACAAAATAACATGCAGGAAAGAGTGAAGCCAGGGTTAAAACAACTGAATTTAATAACAAATCACCATATTTACACATAAACAATTAACAACAAAAACTCCCAACTGACTCCCATTTAATAAAAATGCCAAAAACTAGGCGATATCTCTGGAGAGATTAATTACCTGGACCAAGTGTCCCTAAGATAAAAATACAAAAGTGACCATATATGCCTGTATGCCGTTCTACATGCATCACGATGTGTACTTTGAATGCGTGATTCGTTATCATCCAGAATAATCCTTCAGACAACGAATCCACATTTCTAAGAGCTAGACCGACACGGGGGAACACAACAACAATACTTAAAATTAAACCGACACTTACTAAATCTACTATAAACAAACACAAAATTTCCGGGTGAAATTGGAATCAAATTGCCGTAGCAACATTTACTGCCTAAAAACTTAGGACTTCTCACACAAATCAACCCAAGTACATTAACACGTGACCATCAGATAAATACACAAATGACCGCTGTCAAAATTTACAAGTACTCTACCACTACACCACACGGGTGTGACACACAAAAATTACATGAATCGAGTCATAAACAAAGCAATAGGCAAACAGCCAACATTTACGTTAATTACAATATTTTACCCATACAACGTACAACAAGCCGTTACACACATGGCGAACTCCCCAATTAATTATGGCTTAAAAATAACCATCACAATGAACAGGTTTGCTACATGAAAGCTTACAGGGGTCAGTCGGACAAATCAGGACTGCCTATCAAAAATAAGTCACAGGCAAACGGGTGATTTGTGGAACTCTGCATGTCTGTCAACCCACGTGTCAATAACCTCGACCTCCCAGAACATGGGGTCGAATCTCGAAGAAGTGTGCCCAAAAGCACAATAATACGTGTGAGTGTCAAAAAAATATATGGACAAGAATCAGCAGTCTCCCAAGAGCACCCTGTCTTTCCATCAAAAATACAACAGCAGCAAAAATATGAGAGCGGTAGGACAACTACCCCCTCCTCACGTAGAATCAACACACACAAGACACATTAACACACACAGAATCACACGTATGGGTTTTGACAGACCCTGAAATAAAAAGACACAAATAATATCCACATGCTGGCGCCATCGTTCTATGCCGTGACTAGTCACCTGAAAAAGGATTCAAGAAAAATCTAACAAGATTAGAACGAAGGTGTTCTAAAAAATTACTTTTAAGTTGGTGCGCTTGGCAACCCTAATATGAATAATAACCTGTTCAGCAAAATATCTTACAATAATTTCCTCCCATTCCTATTTCAAATATTAACGTTAATAAAGCACCATTTATCGAATGTAACGGGTTCCGCATTTGCAAGGATAAAAATCACGCACGCACGCCGCGCGCATTACATCTGACTCAAGGAAAAACAAAATATCAAACAAACACTTTGGCCACGCGCCAACGGACATTTAAACATATAGTGTCGGTGCAAGAAAAACTCTAAACAACAAGAAAAGATAACATGACTATTTATAATGTTCCCCGGCCAAATCTAACTACATAATTGAAATAATCCAATTTTAGTACATCACCGCTTCTGCTTGTAGAACTAAGGACATCCTCCTCAACCCATCGCCCTATGGACAAATTAGCACTCCATAGTAGTCGTCTGCGTTGATGTGTTGAAGCTCATCCCAACTTCAAACCACGTGCTGATCATCTTGGTATCGACTCCTTGGCAGAAACGTTCAATGTTAGTTATTTTACCTATCTATAATCGCTTGCAGGCTACTCAATTCACCCACAATTGTCCTAATGCGATTAATAGCGAAGACTGGCCCTAAATATCTCGCACACACGCAACATAAAAACACATATAAAATACACTGCAATTTATACATAAAATATACATCTCGAGTCCGCGCCACTGGCTCGTTAACAAGTTCAAGGTCCTGGCTGCACTAGCAGTCGCTATCTCGTTCGGTATTTCCGTCCTGTACTATGGACCTCGGCTCCAGTGAGCGCTAATTAGGGTGATACAATACTTCCCCCTTAGAGCTGAACTCGTCGTCTTTAACTGAATGTTACAAGTTATCACGCACTGGCGTGAAATATTTAGCTCACACAATAAAGCTGATTTAGAACAAGATGTATTATAGCTTTTAAAATTCGATACTGCAATCGCTGCGACTTTAGCTCAATCGGAGCTCACAAAATAAATTAACTTCACTAATTTTAGAGCGTAAAAATCACAATATAAACTGGCGTGGAGTAAGCCTCTGAAGGCTCCACAAGAAAAGACTTAGATAAATTCGAGCGTCAAAATCACAATATAAACTGTCGTGAAGTAAGCCTCTGAAGGCTCCACAAAGAATAGACTTAGATAATTTCGAGCGTCAAAATCACAATATAAACTGGCGTGGAGTAAGCCCCTCACGGCTCCACAAAGAATAGACTTAGATAATTTCGAGCGTCAAAATCACAATATAAACTGGCGTGGAGTAAGCCCCTCACGGCTCCACAAAGAATAGACCTCGAGTGGCGTCAGGCCAAACTATTTATTAGAAACTGACAGGGGCGGAGGAGTGGGGCGGAGTCGGATAAAAACTTCCAGAGTTTTTGTCTCACAAAGATGGGACTAGTGTCATTCTTCTCCAAATAAATCAAACGTCTCAAATTACTCGAGCGGAGATTAATCCGTTCGGCGGTTCTTTAGATACACACTTCCGCGGGCTTTTTACTACTGACGCTGTCCACCTCGTGGTCATGGCTTGGTCTCTTGCGATTGGCTGATTCAATCGTATGTTCGTTGCGAGTACCTCGTGATTCTTCCTTTATGTCTCCAATTTTGGTACAGTAGTTGCACAATTTGGCCTTGAACTCGACTAATTCTGGCCGTTCCCCAAGATTAGCTACCAGCTCACCTCCTGTTGCAATCATTACGAAATGCTGGCCTCCCTTATATCCAAGTCGACTTCCTTAAGTGCTGCCTGGGCCGTAGTAATAATAATAATAAATATGAATACTTATTTATCGAAGATCAATAAGGGTTCAGTGTCAACAATATCAGTGTAGTAAATGTATATGCCACTACACCCTGAAGCTCTCTTATTGATACCGGTACATATTTTCGGAGGAGTTGTCCTGAATAACATCTCTTTCATCGGTTTAGAAATACAGTGAAACCTCTCTTAACGGACACTCCTCTAAGGCGGACACCCCTTCGAAACGGACGATTTTCTAGGTCTGTGACCAAACACCTATTAACTATTAATAATAGTAATTAATCTCTCTCATGCGGACACTCGCTATTACGGACACAGACACCCCGGCCGTATTTAAGAAAATCAACCAACCTCTCTTAGCGGACACTTGTTTTGAAAAGTAATCGCATCTCTGTAGGTCTATTAGCCTTGTATGAACACTTTGTTGTGTTAATGTACTTTCGACACATCCTGTACTTCCTGGGAGCCAGTTAGTGCTGACCTTCCCATCCCCTATCTTCTGCACTGCTCCAAAAATAAACCTGGGCCTAGCGGTATCGCTTTCATTGTTGTCTTCAACCTCAAATGGTTGGGATAAGGGAATTCATACTTTCACTATCTGGTCAGTTTTACCGTGAAACTTCTGAAATCTATTGTAGGACCTGTGCGTTACAGTAGCAAGTGAGTGCATTTGAAATGGCTCCCCGTAAAAATTTAACTTTAAAAGAGAAAGTAGACATCGGAGATTATCACAAACGTGAGAAATGTGTTGTACGGAAACCATGTGAATTGTTTAAGATTGGAAAGATACAGGCAGCAGAAATTGTGAAAAAACAAGAAGAGATAATTAAGGTTTGGCGTCTCTATGGTAATGAGCTGCAAATTAGAAAGTTTCAAAGTGATAATGGTGTTGTTATTGAAAAGTCAGTCAGAGAGTGGTTCAGCAAAATAAGAAGTCAGAACGTCCCTGTGTCCGGGCCAATGATACAAGCCAAAGCGTTGCATTTCGCGGCAGAATTAGGTATCGGAGATTTCAAAGCCTCGAACGGCAGGCTCAAGAATTTCAGAAAGCGCCACGATATAAAATTTAGAGCAATTTGTGGAGAATCCTCCACTGTTGATATGGATAATGTTTCAAGATGGGAAGAGAAATTGCCTTCCATCACTGATGGCTATTCATCTGAAAACATTTTAAATGCGGACAAAACTGGACTGTTTTACCGCGCGTAACTCTACATTTTCATGTAAGTACACATACTGCACAAGTACATGTGCCAAATTGCAATCATTTTCTCTTACCCTTTCTATAGTGGACACCCCTCTTTAGTGGACAGTATTTACGGCCCAAAGGTGTCCGTTATAGAGAGGTTTCACTGTAACTACATTAATTTGTGCCTCAAATTCATCTAGTGTTAGTGCTCATTTTAGTGTCTTAAACACTGACTCGAGTTAAAAGAAACGTTCTGTAATACTGCCGTAAAATGAACAATGTCCTTTTTCATGAATATGCAAGGTTTGCTTAAGACAGTTAAATGAATTAAAATGCTGCTGAAGTATCCTTAACTTATGCCTAGTAACAATAAAACAAAGCCTTCTCGTTAGTTTCCAAAAGAAGAAGCACGAAGGACAAGTAGTTCCATGAAGAACTATCAAAATCTATTTTCATACATTCTACCTGTTCTTTATATCTCAAAACTCTCCCGCAAATTATATACTTGCAGTTGCAGATACATTTAGCGGCTTTGGGGCACCGTGTTCATGTAGCCCCATGTATTTTGGATGTGTGTGGAATTTGTCTGATAGTTTGTGTTATTGTAATGGCTGTAGCATTCTGAGTAATTGTAATTGGGGATAGGATTGTGTGACCGTGGCCATCCCGGCATTTGTCTAGAATAGAAGTGGGAAACCACGGAAATCCACTTCTAGGATGGCTGATGTACTCTCCTCAGTTCTGCTTCAAAAGACTGAGTGGATCCCGTTCCAACCCTCAAACCAGAAATACATTTCATGGCAGAGTCAGAAATCGAGCCCAGACATCACGGGAGACAGCCAATAATTCTACATACTGTGCCACGAGATTGATATAAATTACATAGATTTACCTTGTGATGAGATAAATAGCTTTTGGTACATGAGCTACATTGTGGTAAAGAATACGGTACCAATTTAAAACTCAACATCCAAACATTGCAGTCATTTGAGACATTAACTATAAAAATAATACGGCATATATCAAACTGTCCTTACTATGGTACTAGCACTCGTATTTAGCAAGTCTAAAACAACAGTTTTCGTTGCTGTAAATGTATGTCACATAGTTATAAACCAGTAGATGAAGATTATTAAGGTGGTTCATTATACAAACTTTCAATTCGATCGCTTGAATAGGATACGGATTTGTTTTTCAAAATAAGTTTTTAAATTTTGCACAGCCACCATGCTCAAATTGCTTAAACAACTGAACAATATTAGGTGGCGGTATTTTAATATATAAGTAAAAATTTGCTGAGTGAAGTTTAACTGTGCTCAGATTATAAGATCACCAGAAAAGTCATTTAAATATTTAAAATTCGCGAGACCGCCATATTGCGTTTGTGACGAACATGGCTTTGAAGGTCATATATGTAAATTTACTTTATTGTCTTCTATCAGCACTCAAAACTTCAAGTTGCTGACTGGAATAGTTTCGGAGATCTTAAGTACTGGTGAAATGATTCGCGAGGTCGCCATGTTATTGGTAGGCGTACTTCTTATTGAACTTTGAAATATACGGTCGTGGTCGAGCGGAATAGTAGTAAGTTCTTACCAATGTTTCATTGAAATCGCTGTAGCCAATCAGCATTAATCAGGGACATACACAGACACATGAACAAAAGGTTATCATGAAGCTGTAAAATAGTAGCCTATTATAAAGGACCAATGGATGTTTGAAAATACGTTCTGATAATTCTTCATGGGGCTAATTGTTATATTTTGCTATGTTAAGGTTTTAACGTTCCTTTTAACAGCTGTATCCAAAGGGACGTCGATGTGTCATAATTTTGCCCTGGGTGGGTTCTATGTCGTTCCGGATAATCAGCCGAGGACAGATTGTCGCATTGTAACAAAGAATTCGAAGGAACCCCCTATATTTGGTTTTAAGGACCAACTGTGCCCCACATTTTGACCATTAATATAATACCTATATATTGTAGGTTATGTTGTTAATATTCCTATGCATAACTGTGATGCAATGCCAGCTTACCATAGATGCTTTCATCGTCGGCTCTTTGGCATTCAGTAATGATGGCATTGGAGTCCTTCCGGAGAAGAATCTCCTGAAATTTCGTTGTAATCCATGCTCCAGATTCGGCTGCTGTTGAAGACTAAACTGGCTTATCTTACCTGAAACAAATATTATGAAATAGCTTAAATCATCGATTCGTACATACATAATACGGACTACATTGCAAAATTACATTTGGCGTAACATACAGTACAAAACATTAATCAACCCAACTTAAATCAAATAGACAAGTAAAATATACAGTTTGACAATAAAATTGTTAGCTGTACCATGAATGGTCACGGAGTAATTTGACAAACCACTTGGCACAATTTCACCTTGCAAATTAAAGCTAAATGCACTACTAAAGTCACCACAGAAACACAGGTCATCAGACAAACTCAACACATATCCAAGTACATGGCGCTGATAACCAAGATGTTCCAAGCCCCTAAAATAAATAAACGACAGTTGCGGCAGTGTTCACTGGCAGGGCAACTGCCCCGCCCAGTCAGTGTGTCTTCTCATGACATGAAGACTATCGCTTCCCGGACGCAACGACGGGCACAAACCTTGACCAAGGTTCGCTTGCCTTGCACCAGGACATGTCCACGAGCAACGCTAATTCACACCTATCGAATCAGTCACCAATTGTAGATATTTCTACTAGAATAGCTAAGTGTATGAAGTTTTAATAACGAAACTATATAGGCCTACACAGAGCAGGAGAACGACAGGCCTCTATACCAAGCAACTGATCACGAAGAAGTAGAACGTAAGAAAGAACGTACGCAGTTTTTCTCCATCCAAGTCATGACATACCCAGTACGAAGGAAAGATTACAGTGCTTGTTCCGTCATTCTACAACACAACCCAGCAGCATAGTCATGCTGGTTAAATTGCATAACATGACAGCACGGATGAGCTGGAAATTCGAAGATCGAACGTTCACATTCAGATACTGAAGTCGCTATCCTAGTTATTGTTGCTTTCCCGAGATTGTTCATACCCTTTCCAGGCAGAAATGCCGGGATGGTGCCTTGTTTCAAGTCCCGGGGAACTTACCCCAATCCTAGGCCCTGAAAACTACAGTTACACACACGTCCACAGTCACCGCGAAATACAAATTCAGCACATATCAAAGTACACGGGATTGATGACCAAGATGTCCCAAGTCCCTCAAATGAATTAACCATAATAGCACGCTGCAGTATAATTTTAGACGTTGTTTTCATGCGTAAAAGATTACAATTTATCTGGATTGCCCAGCAATTGAACCCACCTCTTCTCAGTTTTGCCTCACGAGGCTGAGTGTACCCCATTCCTGCCCTCAGATCAGAACTAAATTTCTTGTTAGAACCGGGAATCGATCCCAGATGAACTTACAACCTGCTGCATTGAGCTTCCTGCAATTGGCGTGTGTCGGTGACCTCTCGTCAGCAGGTTGAGAGTTCGAATTGGCCTCAAAATGTGGATCTATGTCGTACCATTTGTATGAAGTTAATTCGGCATAGAAACTTAAAATTAGAAATAATTAACTCCTGACCTGAACAGCAACTATACTCCAGGTCAAAAAAGAAAGATAGCTCATACAATACCGTACCCGGTCTCTTATTAACACCAAGAACGCATGATGTATAATTTCCTTGACCGCTAACAACTTCGGACTACTACTTATAACACACGTATTTCAATCTACAATACGATTACAGAGTACCAACCAGGCTTTCAGATAACAGGTTGTTGGGTCGTGTTGTGTGCATAAAGTACATCCCATATGCATGTGAAGTACTGTAGAAAGTTATAATGGCATGACTTGTACGGTATTCGAACCAGCAAACCCTGTGGCATTTAGCCCTTGAAGAACCTCGGCCTACCAACCGAATGCTGCCCAGCACTGTTGGCCTACCCCTACAGATTGTAAGGAGATGCGTGGTCAGCACGTCAGATCCGTTCGGCCGTTAATCATGGCTTTCTTGACCGGGGCGCTGCCTCTCTGAACAGACAGCTTCTCAATTGTCATCACGAGACTGAGTTCACTTTGTTCCAACCCACACGTCAGTTTCTAAAATCCCTGATGGAGCTGGGATTCGAACCCGTGGCCTCCGGGTGAAAGGCTGGCATGTTACCTAACACCACGGAGCCGGCAATCGAACCAGCAACTTAACATTAATACGGTTTATACTCAATGTACAAAACATGACGTAACAGCTGAAAGCCCCCTTGGCAAATAGTGGGGTCGTAAAAATCTATTTTTGGATTGGTCTACTAGGCCTGAGCCTCCGTGGCTTAGGCGGCAGCATGCCGGCCTCTCATCGCTGGTTCCGTGGTTCAAATCCCGGTCACTCCATGTGAGATCTGTGCTGGACAAAACGGAGGCAGACAGGTTTTTCTCCGGGTACTCCGGTTTTCCCTGTCACAATTTCATTCCAGCAACACTCTCCACTATCATTTCATTTCATCTGTCATTCATTTAATTATTGCCCCAGAGGAGTGCGTCAGGCCTCGGCAGCCGGCACAGTTCATATCCTCGCCGCTAGATGGGGTCTTCATTCATTCCATTCCTGACCCGGTCGGAGACTGGAAGCAGGCTGTGGATTTTTTTTTCCTACTAGGCCTACTACAGTTTCAGTGGAGGAGCACGTATCATTGAAATAAATCTATACTAATACAATAAAGATGAAGAGTTTGTGTGTTTGTTAGTGTGTTTTTGTGTTTAAACGCGCTTGTCTCTGGAGCTACCAGTCGGATTCGAAAAATTCTTTTTTTATATAATAGCCAGATTCAAGAGGAATAGTTTAGGTTATGTTAAATTTCGGACAGACCACTCCATTCCCTGCATTTAGGCCCTTTGGCACAAATCTACACCGTTTCACCGATCTGAACCAAGATTTGTATACTTACCCTTTGGAACCCTGCGAGTAACACAGTCTACATGAAATTTCGGACAGACCACTCCATCCCCTGCATTTAGGCCCTTTGGCACAAATCTTCACCGTTTCACCGATCAGAACCAAAATGTGTATACACACCCTTTGGAACACTGCGGGTAACACTGTCAACTTTAAATTTCGGACAAACCACTCCATTCCCTGCATTTAGGCCCTTTGGCACAAATCCACACCGTTTCACCGATCTGGTCCAAAATTTGTATACTTACCCTTTGGAACCCTGCGAGTAACACTGTCAGCATAAAACCATTCAGCCCTAGAATCATTCATGTCCGTAGTACTGTAACTGTTTAGAGTATTTTAATAAGTCTATTGTTGACTGGCAATTCGGGCTGCATCACGTCGCCCCTACCAGTGTTCTGGTACAGAATTGCGAAAATAGTTAAATCTTGCGCTGCTTATAAATTTCAGTCACGGGGAGTAATTAGTGGAAAATGATTTATTTTGCCCCTTAAAACAGCTATCATCATGAACATATTATGCATCTGTCTAAGTGCAATGGTGTTGGTGCAATACATTGAGGTTATCAGCTGCAATAAGCGTTGGTGCTTTCAAATTTACCGTAATTTATTCCGAAACTTATCGTTGAGCGCTATGTGGCCATAAATTGCTACCTCAGGAGTTCGGGACAGCCAAAGTTTTCCAAAGTGTTCTGATTATTTTCCTACGGCGCTATGCGACAAAAGACGACACTATTGGTCTCTACATTTCTAACAGACAATGAGATATAGGCCCTAGGCAGTGTCTTTTATTTCACTTACTCCTCTTTCTAATCATTTTTAGAAATTTGTATGTAAATTATATGTGTCAGTGCTGTAGTTAGTAAATAGCCATTTCCCTATTCATTATTATCATTAGGGGAAAATGATCTAAATGTTGGGTCCATTATACTGTACTGCTTATCACCCTCACTACCACCACCACCACCACCATCACCGCAAATGTAAATTTTTTTTCTGGTAGTTTAAGTATCATATGCCAGTTCTGTAGTAGTATTCATTGAAAAATGAAAATCCACAGCCTGCTTCCAGTCTCCGACCGGGTCAGGAATGGAATGAATGAAGCCCCCATCTAGCGGTGAGGATATGAACTGTGCCGGCTGCCGAGGCCTGACGCACTCCTCTGGGGAAATGATAAAATGAATGACATATGAAATGAAATGATAGTGGAGAGTGTTGCTGGAATGAAATTTTGACAGGGAAAACCGGAGTACCCGGAGAAAAACCTGTCTGCCTCCGTTTTGTCCAGCACAGATCTCACATGGAGTGACCGGGATTTGAACCACGGACCCAGCGGTGAGAGGCCGGCGTGCTGCCGCCTAAGCCACGGAGGCTTTCTAGTAGTATTCATTATCATCCATAAAACAAGTAAGTCCACCGGGCGAAGCCGGGCACTACTGCTGGTAACAGTATAAAGAGAGAAATCAAAACGAATGAAAGGAATGAGGAATGCAAGATAAAACGTATTGAAACATGCAGATTCGCATAACTACTAGCCTACAAAGCAGCTTAAGAAAGCACGTATCAGTATCACTTGCGTCTTTGAGAGCAAACCTGGCATTTCCTGGAGTTGAAAACGTTAAACCACGGAATAACCATTTCAACGACGGCTGACGGTAGAGTTTGAGCCCACTCGTCTCCCAAATGCAGAGCTACAACAATCGATGAACAGATTACACTAACTCGATGGTCCGTGAAGAATGAAATACAGTACCTACTAACATTGGTATTAATTCTTTGTTAAAAGCAAACAATGGTAGCAAGGGTGAAACACCAATGCACATGAAACAGTTTGGAGGAGAATTGATCGTCCTTACTCCTGGCCGGAGACAGATTTCAATCAGCGTGCGTATTGACTCACTCCACAGTCCGTGCGAAGTGGATCTAATCTGTCTGTCTATCATCCTCCAGAAATACATCACATCTATCTCATGTGATGTGCTGAGGGTCAACGAGTCTCATTAGTCCATATTATCAAAGCCAGTTCGTCTGTGAGGAAAGGATATTCTTTTAAAATTGCCTTATTTCCCAGGATTTAATTTCGCATTTATCATGAATTTGTGATCACTAACAGAGTAATAATAATATCATATGGCCTCGGGTGCCGGGTGCATGCTTTGTTATTTGACACCCAGAGGATAGCTTGCATGACGAATTTCGTTGTTCCTTGAAGCACTATGAGAGTCAAGGAGGTTAGATTTTAGATATCTAAGCTCCTTGAACACTATAGCGCTTTCTAATAGAGAAATGAGGAACTTTGTGTTGCCGGAAACTCCCGAGATTAATTCTGCCATTATGAACACGGTCTACTGAATTCAAATGGGTTCTTTGACATGCCAACATCGTATGACATGCGTGTCGTGTTTTTGCCGCCTTTCAAAAATCTCTTACCACGGCCAGGAGCGAACCTTCAAGCTTGGGGTTAGTAGACCGACACGATAACCACTCACCTACCGTGGCAAGCTACTAATAGGGTAAAGTCCGGAGAGATGGCGCACTGTTTTTAAAACTTTCTTTGAGACTACACCTTACCTTAAAAATAATATGACATTCATGGAAACGTTGTGGACACACTATTTATAAATAAGGACATACATTATTGTACACCATTTTGCCTGATCTAAGAAAAAAATAAATGCTTTAAGACAGACTATTTTTTTCTTTATCTCTCCCACTGGGATGGTTTAGATAACTCAATTGTGAGGGAGAGATGATTAATGTGGAAACACTCACTGACACTGTACTTTCTCAACATAAAGCGTGTTTTTTCCTTATTCTTCTGAATTCGCCTACATGATAAACACATTTCGACCACCTCATAGTGTAGAGGCTAACATGCTTGGTTGTTACCCCGGATTCCGGGATTTGATCCTGCAGCAGGCGAGAACGTTACCGCTGAGCCACGTAGCCAGTCGAAAATACAAAGAACCAGAAGAGGAAACTGTGATTAGAAGCGACTATAAGGAGCAATTCTTTGAGGTTTCCTTGCACAAGATTCCGGAATGAAATCATCTTGCACAGAAATTCCAATGAAAATAATTATAACCGGGACTGTATTTAAGGATGGAATTCAAACACGATGCCCGGAAATATATTAGAACTCAATTTATCTAATGAATGATATGATGGATCCTCCGTCGCTTAGGTGGCAGCATGTCGGCCTCTCACCGCTGGGTCTGTGGTCCAAACCAAATCCCGGTCACTCCTTGTGAGATCTGTGCTGGACAAAACGGAGGCAGACAGGTTTTTCTCCGGGTACTGTGGTTTTCTCTGTCAAAATTTCATTCCAGCAACACTCTCCACTATCATTTCATTTCATCTGTCATTCATTTAATCATCGCCTCAGAGGTGTGCGACAGGCTTCGGCAGCCGGCACAGTTCATATCCTCACCGCTAGATGGGGGCTTCATTCATTCCATCCCTGACCCGGTTGGTCGACTGGAAACAGGCTGTGTATTTTCAATGATATGATGAATGAAATATTAGTGAAACGTAAAGAGGAAATTCTGTTTGGAATTTAAAGGAATGAAACTCATAGAATGGACCTCAGAATGAAATTAAATGATGAAAGTCTTGGAATGGAATTAAACATCCAGTGAAATGTGATTACTGAATTGCAAGGAATTGTGTAAGCCTAGAGGAAACTGTCAGGGCCTAATGGGCGCCCTGTACAGGCCGGGCGCGCCGGATTTCCCTTACCTGTACCCGACCACAGTGGTTCTCCGATGGTTCCAAGACCAAGTGGATTTCTATAGTCAGAAAATTGAACATTGTTAGAACATTCAAAACGTCGATTACAGGGATTGCGTGACACGGAAAATAGCGTGCTGTATCTGCGTCACTTTGCACTATACTTCGGCACTCAATGAAAGTTCCATTACCATTAATTTTGTAACTTACATTTCGAAAGTTCCTTCTACGTCATTATCAGCGCCAAATGTTATTATGATTATTATTATTGTGAATACATGTGCTTCTACCCTTTATTATTCCCGTGTAAACAGAGTCGGCGATGAGGTGAGATAAGTGCCTATTGGGCGATTGATTTATGTCCAAATGCCCTTCCCGACGCCAACCTCAATAGAGAAGTTAATAAGAGATGAAATCATCCACCTCCTGGTGTAGCAGCTAGCATTCTTGGCAGTCTTCCCGGAGATCCGGGTTTGATTTCCGGCTCTGCCAAGCAATTTTATACTGTTCTGAGGGCTGAAATGGGGTACACTCAGTCTCGTGAGGCAAAACTGAGAAAATGTGGGTTTGATTCCCACCCCAGCCATCCTAAAAGTGGTTTTCCATGGTTTCTCACTTCTACTCCTGGCACATGCTGGGATGTTTCCTAAATTAAGTACACGGTCGCCTCCTTCCCAATCCTCAACTGAATTACAAATACATATACACTACTACAGACACCAAAATGACACAGGTTATCAGATAAAGTGGGCGGGACTGAATGACCACGATGTCCATGTCCCTCAAATAAAGCAACAACAACAACAACAACAACAACAATAGAGAAGAAATCCGTTGAAATAATACAATTGGGCAAGGTATTGGGCCTATTAGATTGTACCTTCCCGGCATTAGCCGTGAAGTGAAAATGGAAAACGAGGATGTTCAACTCTCACTCCAGGGAAAGACCGAGTTGGTAGAGTATGTTAAGTCTCTAGGTATCTCCGTAATCCTAGACTTTAGTAATTACAACCACACACACTGCTACAGTCATTACACACACCCATGATATCTCAGTCCTCTCTCTGAAACAACAAGCACTGGTCTCTCGTAATTGTAATCCGAAACTACCTGAATTTGATCCCACAACCTCGTGCACCAACTACCATGTCACGCAGTTAGCCTGCAGTTACATAGAGCTGATAACCATACTAACCGTGGAGATAAACAACATTGCCTTCAGTTGCTATGAACAAACTGGAACCATGTGATGATGTCTACTTTCAATATCTCGTTCGTGTGAACAGCCGAACATAAAATTCTCAATTTGGCGCTGCATGTAAAAGAGAGCAATCGCCCATTTGGGGGAATGTGCATGTTCTAGCAGCAGGAGACCAAATCTCATATCCCTTCCCACACGAACCTTTATAAAATTTTATGTGTGCACTTTACCTAATATGTTGTGCCCATTCGATAGGTTCAGAATTACCTTGACCAGGACATCCTGTAACTCCCATCGAAACGCTGCATTAAGCTGGCCATTCCCACGTTCATATTGCCATGCTTTCGAAGTTTAGTTTTTTATTTTACCCACCTCTTTAATGTCCAACCTGAGAGAATTACGTAATGTTCATGTGATACTCTTCCCCCAGGCGAAGCCCAGCGAGTGTCATCAGTGAACATCTATCAGCATCGAGGGAAGTGTAAAGCATTTCGATCCTTTGATCATATTGAAACGCTGTTTTCTGTACAGGGTAGCTAATATTATATTTTAAGAAACAATAATACGTAACATACAATGTTCGTTACGTGGTCTTATCCGCCTTGTTACACTCTTGGCTATCACCGCGGAGGCGCGGGTTCCATTCCCGGCTCTGCCAAGACATTTAATTCCGGTCTGAGCGCTGGAACGGTGTACACTCAGCCTCGTGAGACAAAATTGAGAAGAAGCGGGTTCAATTCCCACCTCAGCCATTCCGGAATTGGTTTGCCGTGGTTTTTCCCACTTCTACTCCAGGCAAATGCTGGGATGGGGTCCAAAATAAGGTCACGGTCGCTTCCAAACCTAAACCTTACAATTACAAACATACACGCTTATACAGCCATCACAATAACACAGGTTATCAGACAAATACCACACACACACACACACACATTTGTATATTAACATGTTACCATGGAGAAATAAAGAACTGCATCAATGAATGAATGAATATCGTAGTCATGTAGCTCCGTTAACGTCAGTATGCGTGTGTGAAACCTGTCTGAAAACCTGTGTAATTGTGATGGCTGTACAAATGTGTTCATTTGTAATTGGGGATGGGATTTGGGTAGGAGGCGGCCGTAGTCTTAATTTAAGTACTATTCCGGCATTCATCTGGGGTAGAAGTGAGAAACCATTGAAAAGCACTCAATTACGAATACACACACTAGAACAGACATCACAGTGACGCAGGTTTCCAGACAAATTCTACATACCCCCATGACCACGATGTCATAAATCCCCTAAAGAATTAACAACAGAGGTGGCTACATACTGAATATTTCCATACTTTGTAATTAATCACAATTAAATGACAGTTACAACCAAAGTTGCTCGCAATGCCTGCAAGGAAATGTCCCGGTAGCATAAGTCACCCAATGGGTCGTATTGTTCACTATTCTCCCATCAAAATGGCAGCCAATGAAACTGAAATGCTAACTGGACTTGTGAAGGAAGCCAAAATGGTAAGAAATAATTTTGAGCAAAATACGGTAGGAAAGAAAAAAAAATATAGTAACTAGCGGACCCGTGCGAGAACTCTCGCATAATGGGTTGTGTGCGCCCCCCATGTGTACAGACTACCCGCGTGGCTGTAGTGCTATGCGGGCTGTAGGCGACAGAGTTTTAGCAGGGGATAACGTCTTGTTTATTTGTTTTAAAGCACTTTATAAACAAATACATATATTTCCGTTGACTTTTCTCGAAATGCAAGATTTTTCCTGTACTATTAAGACGATTTGGAAGATTTTGGTACAAACCACACCTTCTAACTCCTTCTGGTTGAGGAGTTTGAGTTTTGTGAAACATACACCTTAGCCTTAGCATTTTATATACTGTAACTAGAACCCCGACCCGGCTTAGCCCAGGAACAGTTATGAAGGCATTAAGTGATAAGTGCTTGTTTTTTCAATCTCAATGAACAACGACCAATATCCGTTTTACGTCTCGGCATGATGGGTTAAAATCACTGACTGGTCTATTAATTATATTATCATGGAGATGCATGTGCTACAAATTCTTGTCAGACGTAATTTAAGAATGGCGAGGTGCATGAAACACAAATCCCCCTTCCGTCCAATCTTAACTTGACTGTGAATTTTTCAGAACGAAAAGTTCACAGACGAAATGAAGAAAACCCGAGTTGCACTTCCAGGAAAACTCCAAACACAACCACCCTTCTCAGAAGTCTTAACTCAACACGACTCAACGGTTTGCTGCTGGCTATATCTGGAGCAATAGGTTCGCCCGCTAGCTAGACTGTAACAGGGATGATAGACTCGCCCTTAGCTAGCTCGTAAACTGTCGCCTCAGTAGTTGAATGGACATGGTTGGAAGAAATTTAAACGTAAAAACACTCATAGTGGGCGATGTATTGAAGATAGACATATGCTCTCGCGGACTTTTTTGTAGAACTTTCCATGCTGAACAATTCATACACTCACAGTAGATATTTTTAACAGTTTGCCCAGCGTAAGCTTACAAAGCGCTCGGACGCCAGGTTTCTTTCGACTTTTCCACTGAAATCGTTACTGCTCGGCTTCCTTTGATCATAAATAAATTATTTTCTACAGAAATCATCCTCGAGATATCCTTTACAGAATGGCGAAAACCGCATCAAAATCCATTCATTGGTTCTCGAGTTTACCCGTAACATCCGAGAATCGGGAACTTTGTTTTATACTAAGTAGAGATAAGATGAGCCAATCGTAGTATGAGAATATAACGATTATAATACCATGAAGCAAGGTCGTCTGTGCGAAAAGCGCTTGCTATACACATACAGTAAAAGTTAGTTAGTTAGTTAGTTAGTTAGTTAGTGAGGGTTTGAGGGGCGGAACTAAGTGGTCATCTGCCCCAAACATACAGTAAATACAGATAATTATAATGTTATTGGTTTTAAGTCCCTGTTAACTTCTCTGGCTTTCAGAGACGCCGGGGTGCCGGAATTTTGCTCCGAAGGCGATCTTTAACGTGCCAGTAAATCTAATGACACGGCTCCCTCGCATTTGCGCACCCTCAAATACCAGTTGACTGCACCAGGATATGAACCTGCATCCTTGGGCACAGCAAGCAAGAACGTTACCGCTGAGCCACGCAGCCAGGCAGTAATACAGAACGTGTCATATTATTATTATTCTGGGATAAATATTGAACTATTGAAATTCTAATAATCACGAATAGTATCCATCCATGGTTTTAAACAGTGTTTAGGGAAAATAACCATTTAAATGAGAGAAGAAAACAAATTTCCCTATCGTCCGCGTAGATCATGGGAACAAAACCAAGTTGAAATCTTGCTGTACGAGGTAGGGAGGATATAATAAAATAGTTAAAAGAATTAAACATTTCCGCCGTTGGATAGTCTTGAACTCGGGATCTTCAAAACAGCGAGCGGGTGCGATACCACTCGCACTTTTCCAACACACACTGGGGATTTTAGTTGCGCTTCTTATTAACGCGTATGGTAAAATATTCAATTATTACAGTTAGAATGTAATTGGAATGCATTCATTCAGTACCTGGCATGTTTTCAAATTTACTTAAAACAAGTTTCGCGACCGCTTTGCGTTAATAAGGCGAATTAACTGCAAATAATACCCTCAAACGACAACCCTTCGCCATGTTTTATTTCATTCAACTTGGCGTACAAAATGCTAGCGTGTGATACACATTGGTCATAAAAGCAGGTGTACGGACGAGGATGAATGGAATCATACAGGATTTTGTACCAACGATCACAACAGCTTCCTTACCAGCAAGTGTCGTGTGATACGGGCTTTTCGTGAGAAAAGTCATGTTAACAGTCTAATGAACTCAATACACTACGGTATTTACCATAAGTGGATCAATTAATACATGTTTATATTTGTCAAACGTAAGAATGAGGATTATATTATATCCCTCGGTTACAGAGGGCTTTGACTTGACACAGCGTAAGAATGACGAATGGTTTACAACCCGAGACGTTACAGAGGGCTTTGACTTGACATGTGTGGCGGCCTGAGAAAGTCTGAGTTTTCCTTTAAACCAAGGTGGTCAATACTTCGAACACTTGCTACATTGAATATACAGGACACCTTGCTTTCGTTCTACATATTGTTACGGCTGTGAGTTTGTGTCATCACTCGCCGCATGAGTCACAACTGCCCCAGGGCTGGGCTGTGGCCTGCCTCCTGTATTGCGTGTGCCTTATGCAACAGGGCTACTAGGACAAAGGGGTAGTCCAGAATATTCGTGACTGGACCAGCGATGGAAACCTCGAGAAGCCGTGAACCCTGGATGGATCTAGAAGCATTTATTGAGTCACGGGCCTGCTATATAAGTGCGACCTGTCTAGCAGTTGTTGTTGTTGTGTTTTACGAGCTAGTGCGAGCGATTATCTTGTGCGACAGAAGTGTGGTGACGAAGTGCTGTGCGTGTTACGAAATCCAGTGACATTGTTTCTCCAGCTTGTGGACAGCGAAATAGCCTGCAGCAAGTGATCGTAAGTAATTGTGGTCGGTGAACATAAAGGAGAGGAGCAGGTAGTTTCTGTCAAGGCCACCGTACTCATTAGGACGGATTAACTTCTGTGATCTGTTGACAAGTGGCAGGGCCAAGAGCGCTCAAGGAAGAGACTTGAGGAAACTGGAGTAAGGCTCCTAATTGCTTGTTTTTGCTGATTAGTGTAATTTTCTGGCCACAATAAAGTTAATTATTTCTTTAAGCAGTAATTGGTGTTGTGCTTTGTACCCCCACCGTAATCCAGTTAACAAAAGTGCCACTAGGGGGTGGCACGTAACAATATCATTATGTCGTCGTCCAATCTGGCTACGTACCATTCGATAAGTACGGTCCTTTTCAGGACCAAATAAAAGTCACTCGTTGGAACAGATAGATATGCGTCCATAATACATCCACAATATACGTCCATAATACATCCACAATAATCGACATTAAGCTAAAATAAAATGTACTAGTTCGAGGTTCGTACCTACTACAATGAGACTTCGTTGATTCTACTCTAGCAAGTCTTGATTTAGCCACCATAGCTACCGAGAACCATGGCGTATTGCTGGCACGTATTGAATCTATTCGTAGACACTTCCTGTCCAAACGTAAGAAGGTGTTATTCGGAGCTGTGGTCGTTTTAATCATGCATTATATTTGAGGTCATTGTAATAACACTGCCACTATCGATTACAACTATATTCGCGAGCATGTACTCAGTGGTAAAGTAGTACTAAGGTCGTAAAGGAGCAGGTACTAATGTTTTTAGGATGACTATGATATACGCGTTAGTTTGGTTGCCTTCCTCCAAAAAAATAAGGGGCTGGTGGACCACTCTGTATACAGTGTGGTCCACCAGCCCCTTATTTTTTTTGGAGGAAGGCAACCCAACTAACGCGTATATCATAGTCGTCCTAAAAACATTAGTACTTGGCCTAGTACAGCTTTACGGTTGAGTTCATGCTCGCGTATAAAGTCGAAATTATTGGCAGCAGTGTTATTTCAATGCCATCAACTATAACGAATATGTAAATCGACACATCCAAACAACACTGCCGTACGAAAGACATGAAGTGTCTATGAGGACTACAAATAGACTCAATACGTGACTGCATCCTACCGCGGCTTACGGTAGCTCAGATGGTTAAATCGTGCTTCTCTGCCGTAACGTCAGTCATGCTGCAAGGTAGCAGGTTCGATCCCAAGGCAAGTAAGTTTTTTTTTTTTTTGCTTAATGCCGTTTACAGTAGCTGCACTACGGACACATATCTACCTGTTCCAATGAATGAATTTTTATTTGGTCCTGAAAATGACCGTTTTTATTCGATGCTACGTAGGCAGGTTAGACGATGACATAATGGTATGTAGGAAGAAAGCTTGTAGTTTAGCGTGACCGTTAATCTCGCGATCATAAGCCACGGGATCTCCATTTTACGTGAATTCGAACCACAGGACATGGCGTTGGTGAGAGGCGAAGAGCTTTACCGCTGCGCCACCACAACCCCCTGTAGGAAAAAGGCAAGGTACTCTGCATATTCAGTGTAGCAAGTGTTCGAAGTGTTGACCACCTTGGTTGATGCAGATTTCAGCACGACGTATTACAGACAGTCTTGCACGCTGTAACATCTGAGGTGTAACAGCTTGGCATGCCTCGGTGATTAGTTGCCGAAGGTGGTCAGGATCTTCAGGCTCATGTGCATATACTACCTGCTTTAAGTGACCCCACAGGAAGAAGTCAAGTGGCGTAAGATCGGGTGATCTGGCAGGCCAGTGAAAGGGTCCTCCTCTTCCTATCCATTTATTTGGATATGTATCATGAAGATGGTTCCTGACGACTAATGATCCGTGAGGTGGGGCCCCATCCTGTTGCCACCACATTCGCAATCGCTCGCGCAGTGGCACAGTACATAAAACTTGCGAAATCTCGACAGATATGTATGAATATTTATGTTCGAACATATTTTATTTTTTTAGTCGTTTACCCTCCAGGTTGGTGGAACCCACGGACTCAGCGAGGAAACTCACCACTACCGCCTCTACGGGCAGTGTCCTAGAGCTGGGAACATCGAATCGGAAGGGATACAACTGGTGAGGTGGGATTGGCACCTCGCCCAGGCGGCCTCACCTGCAAAGCGAACAGGGGCCTCATGAGGGAAGGTAAGGGATGGTGAGGATGGATAGGCAAGGAAGAGGGAAGGAAGCGGCCGTGGCCTTGAAGAAGGTACCATCCCGGCATTTGCCCGAAGACGAAGTGGGAAACCACGGAAAACCACTTCGAGGATGGCTGAGGGGGAATCGAACCCCCTCTACTCATTAGTGCCACCCGAGGCTGAGTAGACCTCGTTCCAGTCCTCGTACCACTTTTTCAAATTTCGTGGCAGAGCCGGGAATCGAACCCAGGACCTCCGAGGCGGTAGCTAACCGTGCTGACCGCTACGCTACGGAGGCGACTGACAGTTATTTATGAATATTTAATTTCCTGCTGAATTAACTCTCGGGTAGGATTATTTTTGTGCAAACAAAATAACGTGTGTTGGCATGCTTGTGGAATTGATTATAAAATCTTTATCATCTATTCGAGGCCAACCTAAATCATCTCGGAAGTGGTTTCCCGTGGCATCCCACTTCTCACTTTCTATCCTTCTGGTGTATTCTGCTCCACATGCAGTGTAAGCAACCGTGGCTGAAAGGGTAACGCGTTGGACTGCGGGTTGAAGGATTCGGGGTTCGATACTTAGTAGAGGGGGAAGATTTATAATTTGTTTTCGGTACGTTTTATCGTCTGTGTCGACAACTTGACCAATGTCTTACGACAGAAATGATACAAGAGGTCACAGTTAATTATTGAGGATGGGGCACTAGTAATATAGCGAGCAGATGAATTTTCAGGTTGGATTCCATGAACGGTACGTGTTTTCCGAATTCGGTATTACACGAAACATCTTAATATGTACACGTCAAATAGAGTTTTCTTCTTCTTGCTAGAATTTAATGACAAAATATATATTTTTAGTCGGTTTACCCTCCAGGGTTAGCTTTTCCCTCGGACTCACTGAGGGATCGCACCTTTACCGCCTCCAGGGCAGAGTCCTGGAGCTTGAAACATAGGACGGGAATACTACTGGGGAGGTGGGACGAACGCCTCAACCAGGCCGCCTCACCTGCAAAGCGAACAGGGGCCTTACGAGGGATGGTGAGATTGGGAGGGATAGACAAGGAGGAGGGGAGGAGGCGGCCGTGGCCTTACGTTAGGTAGCATCCCGGCATTTGCCTGGAGACGAAGTGGGAAACCACGGAAAATCACTTCGAGGATGACTGAAGGGGAAATCGAACCCTCTATGCTCAATTAGATCACCCGTGGCTGAGTAGACCCCGAACAAAATATTTTTGTTTTCTTTTCATTTTAGTCGTTTACCTTCCAGGTTGGTGGAACCCACGGACTCAGCGAGGGAACTCACCACTACCGCCTCTACGGGAAGTGTCCTAGAGCTGGGAACATCGAATTGGAAGGGATACAACTGGTGAGGTGGGATTGGCACCTCGCCCAGGCGGCCTCACCTGCAAAGCGAACAGGGACCTCATGAGGGAAGGTAAGGGATGGTGAGGATGGATAGGCAAGGAAGAGGGAAGGAAGCGGCCGTGGCCTTTAAGAAGGTACCATCCCGGCATTTGCCCGAAGACGAAGTGGAAACCACGGAAAACCACTTCGAGGATGGCTGAGGGGGAATCGAACCCCCTCTACTCATTTGGACCACCCGAGGCTGAGTAGACCCCGTTTCAGTCCTCATACCACTTTTTCAAATTTCGTGGCAGAGCCGGGAATCGAACCCAGAACCTCCGGGGCGGCAGCTAACCATGCTGACCGCTACGCTACGGAGGCGACGAACAAAATAATACCACGGAAAATTTTCAAGAATACGTGTACCGGCGATCAGAATCTTGTTTCATTAGAGGGGCTGGAACATCGCGGTCATTTAGCCCCGTGTACTTGTGTGTGTGTGTAGAATTCCTCTGATAACCTGTCTATAGCGGTGTCTGTATAATGTATGTATTAGCAATTAAGGTGAGGATGGGGAAGGAGGCGGCTGGGGCCTTAAGTTAGAAACCGTCCCGGCAATAGCCTGGAACAGAAGTGGGAAACCACAGAGAACCACTTCCAGGGTTCTGAGGTGGGAATCGAACCCACCTCTTCTCAGATTTGCTTCACGAAGCTGAGTGTATCCAATTTCAGCCCTCAGACCAGTATTGGATTTTTTGGCAGACCTGGGAATCGAACCTGGACCTCCAGAGCGACACGTCGATATGTTATGTTAATATCCATGACAGTTTTTTTAATTTTCTGCCATTACAGGTCACGTGGCAAAAGCTATAAATTCGGTCGTATTCTCTTTATAAATCAGGAAAATTCTACCCACTCTTCACAAAAATACATGTAAGGGAATGAATGGGGCAATGTAGTTACATCCCAACTAAAATGGAGCGTGGCCTTTTATTTAAAAAAGTATGCCTACCACTGGATTCGATGCACTATTCTACCCATTTTCGCCCGCCGTCTACTGCCGAGCTTTAACCGCATCGACCACCAGTGCATGGTACAAAGCGCGCTGCACTTGCAGTTGTTACTGTAGCCGTCCACCTCAAACGTTTAAATCCATCTCAAAGTCACGGTTTATGGTGTTGATTTAACTTTCTACTATTATAGATCACGTGGCGTAAGCTATTAATTCGATCGTATTACGTGTATGTGTGTTATTTCAAGGAGCAATAAGTCATATGTTAGTAGAATGGGCCATAGTATTTGGCGGGGAAAAGTTTAAGGTCGGTTTTTCTTTGCTAGACCCATGACCCAATTACATTGCTGTCACACAGTCAGAGCGCAGAGCAATATCGACCATCGGGAGAAATGCAGTGTTAGTTGGGTTTCATAAAACTAAATAATAAGGGGCGGGTGGACCACACTGTATATACATAAGATTCAATGTACAATCTACGCTGCTTACTAACATTGAAGATACGTTCACTGTAATTAAATTAGGTCATCATTTTCCTAAAGACAAAGCAGAGAAGGCACGGAAAATATTTCAAGAATGGTTGAGAGTGGAATTTGAGGTCACCTGTCTTCCAAATCCAGGCATCAGTAGCACTTGGCTACACTTAAAAAGATAAATTGTGACAATTTCCTCACGTTATCCGAGGTTAAATCTGAACACTTTCTAGGCTTGTATTAAACAATAGCTCATTTGACGCCCTCTCCCAGGTGACGGTCAATTATTTTCTTTATCGCTGACACCAGCTTCAATCTTGATTATGAAGCATAAGTTACCGGTATTGGTTGCTTGTGAGATCTCTTTCTGAAACCAGAGTACACAGATGAAGTGGGTCATATGAACACGCAACGAGCTCATGTTACACCACATATTCTTCAAATATGAATATTCGTGCGAGTTTAATAGGTTTTATTTAAGCTGATGATATAGTATTGCAGTTTATTGAGTTGAAGATATGCATAATAAGATGATAGTGGCAATGAGCATTATTGCATTGTTTCACTGAAGATTGAAATGTGATAATGTAAAGATATTCTACGATGATATACAGTTGTAATGTAATAGAAATGCATATTAGGAAGGAATGCAATGTTTTATAGAGCAGTTTATATTTTGGAGAATTAAGAAGTAAGTAATGTGAACGATATTCCATGATGAAGATGTGAGATACTGTATAATGCAGACGTAGTGAACAGCTGATAGAGGCTTAAGTTAGTGTTACTGAAAGATTATTTGGTTTGGTGAGAGTAAATATGTGTGAGTAATAGTAATTATTTTTAATATAAAGAAGAAGAGTATTATTATTATTTATGTTCGACCCTAACTATTATGTGTCAGAAAACTGTATCATAATGAGGCTCATTATATCAATATTTTTCATTATGAAACAGTTTCTCCCACCAATCAGAGCTCAAGAAACAGTTGTGTGACCAATTAGATAAGGATACCTTCGCGCATGCGCTCAAAATCCAACATGGCTATATAAATTACCGAAAGTGCACCGTCCATATGTTCGCGTAAATAAACTGGTGAATATGAGACAAGAAATAGCACTGTACCTTAATATCCCCTAAAACAATTTCTACACAGCGCGTGGTTTTGAAACGACTTCGGTGACAGTTTTATTGAATACTGGTGCTCAATCTGAACATATGGTATTGAAGCACACAGAGCGCATGCGTCGGTTGTCCAGAGAGCTTGGAAAAGAGAGATATACTACCCACCGCAGCACCCGATCACAACATTCTAGTGACTGAACAGATATTTATGAATATTTATGTTAAAACATATAATAAAGTTATAATTATCGTCGAACATAAACAGTCGTATGCAACTCGCCTATAATGGTGATTAAGACACTCGTATGGAAATTATAAAACTCGCATACGCTCGTTTTATAAAAATACTCGTGTCTCAATTATAGCCATTATAGGCTCGTTGCATAATGTACTATAATAATATTATTTTTGAATGGAGAACCGCTGGCAGAACTATAATCTAGGCTTTATTGAACGGATTATTGATCCATGATTATGACAAAACTTTCAAGATTAGTGAAGTTAGTGGTGAATTTATAAACAGTGCAGTATTGATGGAGTGAGCATTAGAAATGTGTATATTGTGTATATAATTAGCTATAGACTGAATATTAATTAGATTAGGGATTAATTAGGATTAAGGAGAATTAGCCTATGTATAAATTAAAATTTAGATTTTGTTAAATATTTGGGTAGGTAGTAGCGGAGATTATCGCTAATTTTACTATTTTCATTTTAAAGTAATTTAATGTATTTTTATTGCTTACTCATTAATGGTAGGGCACAGAGGTTTTATGGTAGAAACATCGTCATTTTTTATTTTATTAAATGTTATGTAGATAAGAGGAGTTAGGATTTTTATTTTAGGCAGGATGCCAGAGTTTATTTATTTTCCTTATTGTTTTATACAGTATATGCTTTTTGGTTAGTAAATAGGCGGACACGTCTTCTTTACGTCTATCTGACATTTTTATAGAAATTTGAGTTATCCTTTTCAGTTAATTAGGTAGAAATATTGTGCTATAGAGGTAGAATAGGACTCGCATACCCACACCTAAAACCCTTTGTGCCCGAGACTCGAAAGTTTCTCACTCTCCAATAGTAGCTAGCGACTCAAGAACCCAGTAGTATAGTCCAGTAACACAACAGTAGTTAGCGTGCCTCTCCTCTTTTATTTGCCAGTAGCTTCAAGTGGTTTATCTAGCCGGGGACTACGAGTTACTGCAATCCACCTTCTTTTTCGAATTTTGGCAGATACTTCACCAGGAAATGAGGGTACAGTGTATTCTTTGTTAGAATTTTATTAAAAGCGAATACAAGCCGAGCCGAGCAATAGAGCCTCAACTACCCTAACACTAACTTAAACTATATTTAAATGTAGTTGCAGTCACAAATATCGCGCGCATATCGAAGAACTGACATTTTACTAACAAAAATAAGACTATATTAACATTGAAGACTGTTTGCGGATTGGTGCTGGGTCTAGACATTTTTCATCAATATTCCTAAGCCACCCCTATCTTTTTATATCTTACGGGCCTCTTCGGTAAGAAATATCCCTAAAAATGGCGAACAAATTATTCCATTATTTTTTTGGACCATCACAAATTAACTAAAGGGTAAAATGATTGATTATGACCACAACAGGGGGATTGTAAAACAAAATCAACAGCTTATTTAATGGTTCACTAGCTTGCCACGGTGGGTGAGTGGATAGCGTGTCGGTCTACTAACCCCAAGATTGCAGGTTCGCTCCTGGCCGTGGTAAGTGATTTTTGAATGGCGGCAAAAATACGACACGCATGTCATACGATGTTGGCATGTCAGAGAACCCATTTGAATTCAGTAGGCCGTGTTCATAATGGCAAAATTAATCTCGGGAGTTTCCGCCAACACAAAGTTCCTCATTTCTCTACTAGAAAGCGCTATTGTGTTCAAGGAGCTTAGATATCTAACCTCCTTGACTTTCATAGTGATTAAAGGAACAACGAAATTCAATATGCAAGCTACCCTCTGGGTGTCAAATTACAAAGCTTGCACCCGGCACCCGAGGCCTTACGATATTAATTATTTAAAAAAACGGTTCACTAAAAGCTCAGCAATATTTATGTACTGTTATTTACTATAAAATAGCTTTCCAAGATTTTCTTTCATCAAAAGGGATGATGATTTCCTCACAATTCTTGAATTAACTTCTTCACACTCAATAGAAATTATGGATTAGTTGGTTTATTCCCGAAAGTAAGAATTTAGAAGTTCAGACAACTACTGTAAGTTACACTCACTATGGTTAAGTGTATTGCGTAGTTCTTACGAAATGTATTGTGAACTCGAAATGTAATATTTTTCAGTCGGTCAACACGATTATACCCAATTGTAATGGGTGTTTTCCTAATCCTGAGACACATTTTTATGAGATTAATAAATAGACTACGCTTGGATGACCAGTTTCTATCGTCTCACATAGTACATTTCAGAAATAATAGAAGAATAAAGCAACGATATTAGTGGGGAGAAATGAAAGTTAAAAAAAAATAAGTAAGAGCTATTTAAATCACTAAATATTATTATTACTATATTTGTTTATCTCATAAAGAATCATATCAGGAGCTTGGAGGAGAAAGGGTGAATAGTGTTAGTAATCTTATTGCTGATTCGCCCTTCCTCCTCCCAGCTGAAAGGGCGAATATTGTATGTGATCGTATTGCTGATTCGCCCTATCTCCTCCCAGTTGAAATGGCGAATATTGTATGTAATCTTATTGCTGATTCGCCGTGTCTCCTCCCAGCTGTAAGGGCGAATATTGTATGTAATCTTATTGCATATTCGCCCTTTCTCCTCGCAGCTGAAAGGGCGACTATTGTATGTAATCTTATTGCAGATTCGCCCTTTCTCCTCCCAGCTGAAAGGGCGACTATTGTATGTACGAGTAATATTATTGCAGATTCGCCCTTTCTCCTTCCAGCTGAATGGGCGACTATTGTTTGCAATCATTATAGCAGATTCGCCCTTTCTCCTTCCGGCTGAAAGGGAGACTATTGTGAAAATCCACAGCCTGCTTCCAGGCTCCGACCGGGTCAGGAATGGAATGAATGAAGCCCCCATCTAGCGGCGAGGATATGAACTGTGCCGGCTTCCGAGGCCTGACGCACTCCTCTGGGGCGATGATTAAATGAATGACAGATGAAATGAAATGCTAGTGGAGAGTGTTGCTGGAATGAAATTTTGACAGGGAAAACCTGAGTACCCGGAGAAAAACCTGTCTGCCTCCGTTTTGTCCAGCACAGATCTCACATGGAGTGGCCAGGATTTGAACCTTGGACCCAGCGGTGAGAGGCCGGCGTGCTGCAGCCTAAGCCACGGAGGCTTCAAAGGGAGACTATTGTATGTAATCTTATTGCAGATTCGCCCTTTCTCCTTCCAGCTGAAAGGGCGACTATTGTATTTAATCTTATTGCAGATTCGCCCTATCTCCTCCCAGCTCCTGACATATCAAATACATATTTGACTGTGATGCCACTAACGGAAGTGGGGGAGGGGGAGGAGGACGTACCAGTTGACGCCAACAAAAGAAAGTAGTTCGGGAAGGACTAAATAGTCTATTTTCATTTATGATACTGTATCATCCATTTAAAAACTCTCCCGCCTAATAAAAGGATTTTCCATGTGATGTACTAAAAATATTTGGTACACGACCGACACGTGATTTAAAATAATAGAGCAACAATTTCAAACTCAACATTGAATATACGAACTACAATAGACAAACATAAAAATAAGATTTTATCAAACAAAATGTTCTCACTATAGAAGGCCTACTAGTGTGTTAAATCTAAGTTTTCATCGTTACTCAAGACACCTTACGGCAACATTCCTCCAGTACTGGAAAGTGTATGTCCATATTTACACGATGAGGGTTATCTACAGTACATTAATACAACACTATTGCCTACCAGAATATTCAGTTCATGGTACTGGTTTACCAACTTTCCGAGAGACCGGTTCAATAGAACATCAGTAAAATATGTCCCTTTTCAAAAATGAACACGCGTATGATTATATAATTTGCGATACCAACAATAGAAAATTGAAGTAGATGAGTGTGTTCTAGCCCATAAATCCATCTCCACCACCACCACCAGTAAAATGAAAATGCACATGCTAGAATATGTAACTTTTAGTATCGGTAATTATGACTCCTCTCGCGAGATGGCATCCTTCTGTAACGAGTCACGAAGGTTCTCCATGATCCCCTATTAGCAGTTAGCACTGTAGCCTTCTCTGTTTCCACACTTTTCACTTTGAAATAACGTTACTTAGGTTAACTCATCTATCACCTTACAAAATTTCAGGTTGATAGCCGTAACAGTTTCGGATATTTTGAATTCCGGTGAAATACTTCGCTCGGCCCCCATGTTAGATTGGTGAAGCTTATTAAACTTTGAAAGGCCCGGTCGTGGTTGGACAAGATAGTAGTAAGTCTTTACTGAGTTTCATTGAAATCGCTAAAGGTATTTAGATTGTATCAGGGGAAACCACAGACATATACACACCCTCACACACGAACAAAAGTGATCTCATAAGCCTATGTTTCATATGATGAAAATAGGCTAAAAACAAGATATGAAGAATACATCAAACTGGATTCATAATTTTGTATCCGTTTGTGTGTCTTGGTAAGTGAAAGCCCGGATCTGCTTTAATATTTTGGTCACCAATGACTACCTTTTATTTGACAGTGTTCGCTGCTGTTGACTGACCATTACAAGAAGTGTGACAAAGTGTGGAAGTATTTAGAGATTTTGGTCATTATAAGGTTCAGTTAGCAAGTTAGTTTTAGTTATTAATTTATTAATTGAGGTTTTTTTTACGAGTTACAACCCCTGATGTTACCAATCACAGCGATGGCGCTGATATCAGGAGTTTCCACACGACACTTGTATTCCTACACGGGTTTATTCACAGTCATTACTAGAGTATGTAACTACGTTAGCAACTATCTTTGACGGTCGGAATGTGAGATGCCATATACCATATGTCATTGAGAGGGGCGGGTTTGACATCACTGCTGTAGACCACAAATAACCTACAGTTCACTCCACGGTTTTTGGCCCGTCTACTCCGGTTTCGCAATCGTACTGAGAACAGTCCGTGAGCCTCAGACATCTGCAATTGATGCGTGAGTTGTCAGTTGTGCGTAAAGTAACTCTTGTATCAATTGCAGATGTCTGAGGCTCAACGACTGCGATAATGGAGCTGACCGGCCAAAGACTGTTGCGGGAACTGTACTTCCTCGCAGTTTCTTCGTACAGTGTGCCTGTGTCCACAAAATACTTTCTTACAGTATACATTAAAGAATGTTGTCCAGCCTTTCTAACAATTGAATGACCTAGTCCACCTTCCTGCATAAATGTAGCTAACACCAGCTCGCTGTAGCACTGTTGCATTATTTACCTTATTTACCCATAACTTTTCGAGCTGTCCACAAGTTTATCATTACTCTCATTCATGGTAACATTCCTTATGCAGCACCTTTGTAACACAACAGAGTAGACACCAACACCGCCATCACTGTATTTGGACTTTCCTATTGAAAATGGAATATAATGTTGCGTAAGCGGTGTACAAAATCCCCATTGAGGGCCTTAGAGCCTCTTTCATGTCATCAAATTGGGCACATCACACGCATTCTTTCTCCAAATATCCTACTGGAGAAAATCAAAATGCTGAACATGTAGCAATCCTCCTTTTGAAGTTCCCTTTCAAGACCGTTTCTGCAGATAATTGGGAGTTCCTCAGAAACGTCATACCCCTTCACTTAAAAGGATAAAATAAAGGCATTATGGAATGAGCTGAACACCGTGTGCCCTTTCAGGCGAGATAACGATGGCATCATTGAATGGAAATAATTCCGATTTCAAAACAATGGAGTATAGGAGTTTTGCGTTGGTTAAAAAAAGCATGAGAGATCT
Source organism: Meconema thalassinum (assembly GCA_946902985.2). Classification (NCBI taxonomy): domain Eukaryota; kingdom Metazoa; phylum Arthropoda; class Insecta; order Orthoptera; family Tettigoniidae; genus Meconema; species Meconema thalassinum. Next base: position 743,093,982 of record OX336389.2, read on the forward strand.
TTCATAAAATAGAATGTATAGTATATTAAGTGACTTGATAGTACACACACACTTTCCCAAGCATGCACGTATAGGATGAAACCACACATACACAAAATCAAACCCTTTTTACCTGTAATTTTAGATTATTATTGTAGCTCAATGATTATGCAGCCAAAGCCACAAATATTTTACTTGTACTCACGTCACTTCAAAATATGGTTCCCCTATTTAAGTGCGTCATAATGTCGTAATATACTATGATACGAACTATGTCCAAAACGTAAGCTTCTCCATTCTTAGTGTCAATTCCAGAATGTGGTTGATAGCGATTGCATTTTACCACAAGTCTTGAGCGAGTGAAATGTCAATAACCGTTTCCGAATTCTTCCAGCTGCATTCCATTATTAGACTTTCATCTATCATTTATAAAGGAATAGGCTCATGAAATCCTCTTTAGCCCGTGTGTGTGTCCCCAATAAAATCTAAACGGCCGAAGCGATTTCAATGAAACTCGGTAAGTACATACTACTACCCCGTCCGACCTCGATCGTGCCTTTCAAATTTTAATACGTTTCACCAATCCAACATGGCGGCCACGCGAAGTATTTCACTGGCTTTCTATATCTCCACAACAGTAACAGATATCACCCTGAAATTTTGCACGAAGTTCTACTATGTGACATTAAACACCTGTCAAGTATAAAACCAACATGGCGGCCAAGAGAAGTTAAAATATTTAAAAGGAATTTTCTCGCAATTTAATCATCCAAGTGCAGTGAGAATTGGCACGGTAAATGTTTATTCAAAATTCAATCTACTGGCATCTAATTTAATTCAATTGTTTTCATAATCTCAAGATAGCAACTGTGCAAAATTTCAAAATTAAGTTTTTATTTATTGTGTCCTAATCATGCGATCGAAGTAAACGTTTGAATAATGAACCTACGAAATAATCGTCATCTGATGGTACATAACTCTATGGTCTACATATGTAACAATGCAACATGGTGACCATCCGAAATATTTAGACGGTTCTCAAGATCTACGAATCAATAGCAGTAATCAAACTGAAATTCTCTATGATAATAAAGGCTATTAACATAAGTTCGCATATGGGACTTTCAATAACCTGATGAGCACAGAACCAACATGGCGGCCAAGCGGATTTAAAACATTTAAATTGAATTTACTCGCGATTTAGTCATCAAAGCGCTGTGAAACTTGGAACGGAATAACTTCATACAAGTCTTAATATACTGACGTCTAATTTAATGGAATTTTATGAGAACTTAAAAATGGGAGCTGTGCATTTCATTTTTAAATCTCGTGTTTATTTATCATTTCCTAATCAATCAATAGAAATGTAGGTTTGTATAATGAACTATCATTACATTATTCATATGCTGGCATAACATTTTATAGCCGATATATGTAACAATCCAACATGGCGTCCATATAACCTATACTCCACCGGTTCACAATATCTCCGAAACTATTTAAGCAATCAAACTGTTTTATGTGGTAATAGGAGACTATTGTCTAAGTACAAACATGTGACATTCCAAATTTTGAGAAACACAAAAGCAACATGGCGGCCAAGTAATTTTCAAATATTTCAAATGATTGTTCTATGATCTAATCACCCGAGTACAGTAATGCTAAGAACAGCGAATCTTTATTCGGAGCTTAGTATAGAGACATCTCATGTATTCAAAAATTCAAGGTAGCACGAAATTTTAAAACCTTGTTTTTTTAAATCTCACGTGCCCTATTCATGCGATTGAAGAGAGGATTTGTATGTTGGGTTATTATAATAATCATAAATTTATGGCATTAAATTCTGTTGTTTACTTTTCGTAAATCATGGAAGCCATGCAATTGACTTTCCTAAATTAAACTCCCGTGATTCGTTAAGAAGCTATCTCGCGGGAGGAGCCTTATTCACCGATACTGAAAGTTATATATTTTATCACATACTTTCTCAATGTATTGGTGTTGGCGGTGACATAGGTCGTGAATCAAAAGCTGTGTAGTATACCGGCACATCACATGGAAAATCCTTTTATCAGCCAGGAGAGTTTTTAATGGAAGAAACCAGTAGTATACATGAAAATAGGCTATTTAGTTCTTCACGGAACTACTTGTTTATGTACCACATTTATTGATCTTTATAATGAACTCTAGAGACGATAACAGACATTCCTTTAAAATCGGGGGAACTAAGTGAAATAGGGCTACCTGATGAGAATTTCATTCCGTGAGCAACGTTCAGTTGGTGCTTTGTTCATATTAAGGATTTCCAATTTCGTATCAAATTCTGATTCTCAATATTCAATCTTCATTTTGATCTCCATCAATTTCCTACATGAACCTCATGTTCTCTATTTCTCTATGTACTGCCCAACATAAATAAGCTTCAGATATGCGATGACATTATGTCAAGTCTATGCCTATCTCCGCGTCCCAACTCAGATTCAACATCAGAAGTAATGCGTCAGGCAGAATGTTGATGAAATTATTTGAAAACAATTCTATTTGCCATAGTTCTTGCCACCATCTGTGTTATTCTTAACATTTTATGTCAGTAATATTTCCGTAGGCTTTTAAAGATTCTACTTACATGTTTTCATCGAAATGCCAGTCACTGATGGCGAAGAAACCCAGTAAATGAGTATTACCATGTCAAAATACCAATGTCTAGAACCAAGGAGATACCAAGAAATATAGGGTTGGTGAAATATATAAAAACAATTTGGAAGAAATACGAAGTACGTCCAGAAAGTAAGTTCCGTTCTGTAATAACATTAAATTGTGTACAGATACAGAAAAATTATTTATTGCACAAAATTCTACAAACCTTAAACTACTTTTCCACATAACTGCCGAAATGTTGCAGGCATTTGTCGTAGCGTGGCACGAGTTCTTGTATACCTTCTTCATAGACGTGTGCCGCTTGTGTCTTCAACTAGTTGTACGTTCCGCTGCAGCGCAGTTCCGCATATGCGCGGTAGACGCTCTGTATCAAGGAGAAGAAACGTGCGCCATTTGGAGAGCGCTGTCAGCCACGCACGCGTTGTTGTGCATGTTTACTCGTACAATGTCGGTGTTGATTGAAAATCCCAACGCTTGTGAAATCAGATCTGTGATTCGTTTTCTGAATGCTAGGAAAGTGAAACCAATTGAAATTTATCGGCAAATTTGCGAAGTGTATGGACAAAATGCGATGAGTGATTCAATGGTGAGAAGATGGGTCCGACAGTTCAATGAAGGACGTAGTGAAGTGCACGATGAAGAACGAAGTGGGGGCGTCCATCTTTGGTTACAGAAGAACTGGTTCACGCAATTGATGACAAGATCCGGGAAAACCGCAGGTTTATAATTAGTACTCTCGCTATGGAATTTCCCCAAATCTCACGATCGCTAATTCATGAAATTGTTACCGAAAAACTGAACTTTCGTAAACTTTGCCGACGTTGGGTACCAAAGATTCTTACGGAGCAACACAAAACAAAACGGATGGGTAGTGCACTTCAGTTTTTGACCCGTTACAATGAAGGCGGCGAGGATTTCTGACACAGATAGTCACAGGAGATGAAACTTGGGTTTCTTACGACACCCCTGAAAGTAAGCGGCAATCAATGGAATGGAGGCACACTTCATCCCCAGCAAAGGTTAAGCCGAAACAAATCTTGACACCTCGGAAAAATGATGTGCACAGTGTTCTGGGACTGGAAAGGCATCTTATTCATTGATTTCTTACCGCGTGGTCAAACAATCAACGCAGATGCTTACTGCGAGACACTTAGGAAATTGCGCCGCGCAATACAGAATAAGCGCCGAGGGTTGCTGTCAAATGGTGTTGTTTTTCTTCACGACAACGCACGACCACACACTGCAAATATGACGAAAACCCTCCTGCAGGGATTTGGCTGGGACGTGTTTGACCACCCTCCGTACAGCCCTGATCTCGCTCCTAGCGACTTTCATCTGTTCACTCATCTCAAGTCTTTGCTTGGCGGTCAACACTTCAACAATGACGACGAGCTGAAGGAAGATGTTTCCAACTGGTTGAAGACACAGGCGGCAAACTTCTATGAAGAAGGTATCCAAAAATGTGTGCCACGCTATGACAAATGCCTGCAAAGGTTCGGCAGTTATGTGGAAAATTAGTTTAAGAGGTGTAGAATGTTGTGCAATAAATATTTTTTCTGTATCTGTACACAATTTAATTTTATTACCATATGGAACTTACTTTCTGGACGTGCCTCGTATCACATTTTTCTAAAACTGAAATATCTTGACAAGTAATTCTGCTGTCACGACATTTGTTGGCTTCAGACACTATGTGCATTTCGCATTATCCATTTAACCCCAACTTATTTGATTCTGTCATCCGTGCATTATAATAACAGCAAATATCTGTCGCACTACATCCTATTAAATTATAATTTAACGTACAAATTTCTGTACGCACTTATTTCTAGTCCTTAGCCTCAATCCTTGCTCTACGAGAGAATTTCATTCCTGTCAGAGGCTTAGAACGGGGTTCACTCAGCCCCGATAGGGCAACATAAAAATATCTAGACATATGTGGGTTTGATTCCAACCTCAGCCGTCTTAGGAGTTTTCCTGCGGTTTTCCACTTCAACACTAGAAAAATATGGATGGTTCCAAACTGAAGGTTACGGCCGTTTTCCAACCAATCCTAGCTCCAAATACAGGTATGAACACCAGGAACATCACAATAACACAGGTTATTATAATTTCCACACGCCCTCCAAGTACTCGGGCCTGACGACCACCATGTCTTTATTCCTTATATTAAACAACAAGCTAGTGATGAATTATTCTCTCTTGTTACAAACTTGAAGCACTTATCCAGCACAATGTATCATAAAGCAACTTGGTGCGCCTAATAACACGTTACAGGTTTGCAATTAGTAGGAAAACTGTACCTCATTCAGATTTGTAACTCTCGTAACTCTAAAGCGAAGTGAGTAGTAATTTAATCGATTCACTTCGTTTGTTAGTTTATGTGAGCAATGTGCGCGTTGTAACTTTCTCGACTTACCTTTCCATGCTGGGTCAACTCTGTCATCAATTTTCAGATACGGTATCTGTTATGTGCCGAGGCTAAACAGCATTTCAGCTGAGTAGATTCGCAATTCTGAGCGGCCAGTTTAAAAATAAATGTCTAGATCGTGAGGGAGTTACAGCTGGGCTTGCTCGCTCCTCTTAAATCCATTGGAATTGTACCCGTGTGGTCATTCCAAGTTCATTATCTACAAACCGTCCAACGTGTGCATTAGAGTGCAGTTGGTAGGAATTTCTAGAAATATCTGCTTGTATGGAAAGAGTACACGCATCAACGATTTAAATGCTGCTTGTATAAGACTAGATATACTAAGAATTATGGAGGCCCTATTGAACACCTCTTCTAACCAGATGTAGGTGTTAAGTGTAGCTTGGTATTTGATGAACTCCGTGCAACTAGGAATTTAGGATGAAAAAGGGAGTCATATACGCTTAACAAGACATTTGTGATGAATCAACCGTGAAGGTAATCTCATATATTACATGCACCTAGTTTTCTAGTTTTCATGAAAACCTACATGCTACAGACCATCAAATATTTTACGATGATCGTAATTGATAGTGTAGAGGAGTAATAGACGATGGCAAATCAAGTCCGTCCGTCCGTCCGCCCGTCCGTCCATCCGTCCGTCCGTCCATCCATCCATCTTTCTTGTGTGTTGTTTCATTCGAGGGGCTTGTGGTCATTTAGCCCCGTGTGCGTGGAATTTTATCTATCAATTTGTGTTATGAAACGGGGATAGTCACTTTGTGTCCAAACAGGGACATAGAGTTGTATAGGTGGACAATAAAAGGACGAAGGACTGATAATTCGCCCATTGAAATGAACAAGATGTTCCGAAATGAACTAATCACTTACTTTTATTCTAAAACGCAGTGCCCGATAGGTAATTTATATTCTACATCTCTATGCAGTTAAATCAGTAGAATTTCTATTGTGAGTTTCTTTTATCATATACTGAAAATATCGTGAGAAAAGTAATAGGCTACGTACCTGATATCCATATTGGTAAACAAGAAACGAAGGAAGCCTTACTGTGCCACATAATCGACATCAATAGCCTACATTGATGCGGTGTTCCATAGTTCATTTTACAGAACAGTATATGGACTGTGAGAACTGAAATTTAAAATCATTTTGTGGGGCATTGACAACTGAAGTCTTTTGTGTAATACCCCCAATCAGAATGTCATCAGAATACTGTAATTCCAATTCTCAATTATAATCCAATGACTTACACTAAATTGCGCTTTAGAGTAGTAAGTCTCCGATAAATACTACTTTCTTGTCAGTTTTCCTCATTACCACTCAACTGAATAATTAGTTGTAGATTATAATATTTCATAGATTCAAAATGACGAATCTGTGCGATACTTCTTCACTTACTCTTGTGCACGCGCGAAGTCTCTTAGATAAGTTCTCTCTTTTATTGAGTTACGTATAAATTGCTCAGTTATATCGTTATTGATCGATTTGAGAGTTTTAAGTATACAAGGCCGCCATCTTGAATGTATCAAGTAATTGTACTTGTGCATTCAGCATAGTGAAATTCTTTCATTATACCAATTTCCTGCCAAGTTTCGAAATTGCAATTTTATTCAATGGTGCATTAATGACTTTAGTATTTTATATATTCAATATGGTGGTTGAGGGTAACATTCAGTATTATAATCTTGGGACTTATGCAAGTGAGTTTCTTGTACAAGACTCCTCCTTGACAGAATTTTGTGTCGTTGCTGAATAATGTCCTCCCGCGCCTACTTGTAAATATTAATAGTACTCATGGCCACCATCTTAAATTTATTAGCTCGATGCATCCGAGCAAAGTCCTTATACAGTACGGTACTATCTTACTGTGATATTCCGAAATTGCAACCTTATTGGATAGTGAATTATTACCGACGCTCGCTAATGCGCAGCGCTTGGCCATAGAGCCAAACTCTCTGCGGACTCAGTAGACGTGGGTGCAAGTCCCACCGTCAGCCGTCTCTGAAAAGGTTTTCCATGGCTTCCCATTTTCAACTCCAGGCAAATGCCGGAACGGTACTGTACCCGAAATTACCTAGCATCAGCTTGTTGAAATTCCTCGATGGTAACTGGATCGTAGAACCTGAAAACCCCGGCTAGAAAACCCCCAGATCCTACCAACAAGAGACGGGGATAATAGGGCACAGAAATACCTAACCGAGGCAACGTTAAGAAAAACCATGGCCAACGAATAAAAGTAGCTCAAAGAACACAAGAATCATTTAAATGAGCAATCTCTGGAGTGTGGAAAACTCCGAAATACCTAGCAATGGCTTTCTTAACGTGTCCTCTTAGCATTTCTATAAAGCATCACACCTTGACGATTGAAATAAAATTGTAGAAATATATATTCAGAAAAATATATAGTGAAAGTCACTATATCAAATTATCAAGAATAGAAAGAATGCAAATACTTCAAACTGAAGTTCAAATTGGAGCAAAGCAAATGCAAGTCCCAGTCATCACTGGTAGTGACTGCATTTTATCAAACACGTGTATATAAAATATTAACATAGATCCAAAATGTTGTAAAAGGACGATAATTATGTTGGATCCGTATTTTAGAATTTCATATTTATAGGCTTCATCTGTCTATACACGAAATTATACTCTTATATATACATTTATTACATATTTACAGACTTCGTATAGCACTTTCTTTTGTGTCTTCGCAAGCCTCAGATCCGACACTCTCCAGTAGTGTCTCATTCAACAATAGTATTCTCATATAGGTCAAAGTTACGTCAGGTTTTTATCTGACCAAGTAATAAAGCAAAGTAGATTTTAAACAACTACCTAAAACCAAGTATCATCTCCAAGTCAATAGGCTGGGATGATTATATTGCCTAATTAGCATTGTAGTGTGACTCGGATTAAGATCCTCCAAAAATAATTTAACCATCCATGCATTGAAATCCACAGTTCCATACAACAGATTATTCACATGGAATTTCGCTGAAATTCTGTCTAAAGCAATTGAGTCACTTGACTTCATAAATCCATCCACGTGGATTGTAATTCACATTATACCGTAAAATATTCCTTTGAATACTATTTCATTAAATACCTGCCTCTACATGGCTTCATTCTTACATATTTTACTGCACTGAGCATTTATTTACCTTAAACATTGCATTATCATTAATCAATGCCATTAATAATCACCCTTACTGGTGAACGACGATATTTTACTATTAGAATCTAATTTACAGCTATTATTCGCATTTAGAATTGCGTTGATAGAATGATACTGTTTTCGTTACATTTTATGATCAATTATAAAATCCTCGTTTCATTCCTACATCTATTCATCCATAAGAATCGAAAACTCTGCTGTTAATAGGCTTAATTACAATCACAGATCTGGCAAAGGATCTGCCTCCACATTTATATAACCTGGGATTTACGTGAATAAATAGGTTGAATGTTTTATCAAAGTATTCACTACTCATAAGACTATACAAAAGTTACGTGTAGTAATTCCATCTAGAATGGATATCAACGATACCTGAATAAGCATGGCTATCGTGTATCAAAAATATTTAAATTCAAACGAAGAAGTCAACTGGATCAAGCTAAGTATTGGAACTGATCTATCCGAATGGGTTCTAGAACAACGAATAGAGTCCTACGCCACCGACCTAGGTAATCATAACAATTAGCACACTATTGATCGGTTAGAAACACTATAAGTGTTTATCTCCCAAAAGAACAGAATATAGTCCCAAGTGAAAGCAAAGGATCGGCCTTCTTCACTAAGAACAGCTTCAACAAGCTTGCAACTATCTATAAAAATCGTTCTAAGCTTCAAAACACAATACCATCAAATAACTTCGCAGAATAAAATCTTCTTCTAGTGGTTCCTCCTATTTACGTTAAAGAAGTTTTCTACTTAAATGACTTGAATTTACTATTAATATGAAATAACAATAAAATTTACAAATGGGTGCATCCTTTACTAGGATCAAAACCCTGTCTAGGATAGAATCAGTCATGGCAATGACATCATGCCTAAACACTTATCTTTCAACATACTACTCAAAACTACACAAAAATAGCAGCAAAAATAGCATTAGAATGTCAATGCTCTACTACGATAATGGGACTAGTTTCTGTACCTTGTGACTTCTCGAAGGTGTTGGAAAAGCAATGATATGCCCTTCATATCGTTTCCTCCCTTATACATGGTGATGGTAAAGATTCTCCAGGTCATCGAGAACCGAATCCCGGAATCCCAGTCTCCACTCCACTGGTTCCGTTTGGTCATCAGGATACCTCCCATCCTGCACGAACGGTCAGCTCCCTCACCACGCAAAGTACATCCCACTCCAGAGAAACGTCCGTCCCAACGTACTATAACGACACTGATGTCAAACCGGGTTGAAAGTTCAATAGCCTCGCGTAAAGTCATCCCTTGCACTGGTCAGCTGTGCTGTGCGGCACTGGAAAACGCGTGAAGCTATGCCGGTTTCACAGAGAATGTTCGCTGCCTTACTTGCACTGTGATACTCATGTCTGCTGTGTCTAACCTACCATATTTCTCATATAACAGCACATTTTAAATCTTCCTCCCGACATCCGGTTAATTAACGCCACAGTAAGTCAGAGAAATAATGTTCAAAGTTCAAAAGCAGCAACTTGGTTACTAGATTCATACAGTTGCATGAAAAAGCACTCCTCAAATAATAGAGTTCACTGCTGTAAGATATAGCATGGTTTACTGTGCTTATTGTTATCGTTAATGTACATGTTTATCATAGCAAAGTCTGAGTTCATACGTGAACGAAGTATGACTTGCTTATAAGAACAACTACAAGTTCTAACATACTGTACTGCGTAAAGTATCCACAAATGTGTGTGTGGAATATTGTTAGAGTTCCGTTCGCCACTGGACTCTCTTCATTTTGTAAGTGTTGTACACGTTATAAGCGAACTTCACACTCCCGATACGCGTTGTATCTAGTCAATACACAAGTGAAAGTGTTGTAGTGCACTCGCGAGAAGCGAAATATGTTCTCCCTTCTGTCCAGCGGTGAAGGTTTCACGACTGCTCGACTGATGTTACATCAGCGCCATCTGGCTTGACAATTCATAATCTCTACGTATGGTTTATACAATTTATATATTCCAGGGAGCTCAATGACATGGAAATATATCATAATTCCTTTCATGCTATGCTAATTAACATTTCATAATACTTCAAAGTATGTAAATAGTTCTCATTTCTTCTTTATAAGCTTGAATAATCTCTTGGTTGTCAGTCAATTCATCAGATCAATACTTGTCATGCGCTCTGACGACACAGTACCCGAAGTCTCCCTTCGAGCGATCTCGGATAGACTCGGATTGTACCGTATCCTCGCGTCATCAACAACGGAACATATGACCGGTCAGCGCACGCTATAAATCCAAGCAAGTTGGAAATAGCGCCGCAACACTTAACGTTATGACCATGATAATAATGGTACAGTACCTTCTGACAGGCCACGGCTGCTTCCTTGAATATCCTTGCCCAGATTCATTCGCCTTCTTTCATTTCATCTCGTATTAACTCCTCTAATGAGGTTAGCGTCAAGAAGGGCATCCGACCGTAAAAACCATCCGCCACATAGACTTTCAATGCATCTCATCCCCGACCCCGTTGAAAACGGGAATAATAAGTGGTAGTCATACATACATAGGCGTAGGGGGTCCTATATCCGGACGTTTCAATTAATTTTGGAAATGGCGCTTAGAATGTAACATTTGTAGTATAATGAAGGCTACCATCTTGTAGATTGTACGCTTTATGCCAATACTAAGATCATTGGGAAATTCATGCACATTGTATACTTAAACAACACAAATCCATAAAAGTCACTGTAATTGTCCGGTAATAGGAACACATGCTCCTAATTCCGGACATACCTTTAAAGTAGTGTTTCTATATCCGGACAACACATTTGTATACTTCAAATGTTATCTTTCACCGTTATTCTGTTATCTAAGCATTGTATATACATAGGTAAGTAGATGTATGTTTGTAACACTTTCAAATTGCAGTGTTATTTTTGTTTCACAACACATTTGCCACATAGAAAATCACACTTTCCAGCAGATCCCACACACACTTCGCGAAACTAGGTTTGAAAATGTCCACATTGAATCCATGATCCCATTCGCCTAGAAACATCACTAAAATAATCAGTACCACAGAATCCACACACGCCACTCTTGTCTGTATTTTCTTTGCTGCTTGATATTCCAGGAGGCGTTTGGGGGTAAAATACTATACTTGCTCCTCAGTTCTGTCTTGTTCCTAGCAGTCGTCTTCTTCTGAGATTTCTGTACTGGATTTTCTTCTTGAATTTGAAGTTTAGCCCTAGGTCTATTTTTCTTTGACTCTAAGGTCTCCCTGTACTTAGGCGTGGTCAGGCTGGCCGCTCTTTGACCCGTTCTTTGCTTCTTTGGAGGTGTGTTAAGTTGCGGAATTTGAATGACAGTTGCAAAACTTATCTTCTGGGTGGTACGAGGCGGTCGCTTTCGATTTGGTGAGCCTGATTTAGCAGTGGTTTCTTCCTTTGATGGTGAACACGTCCCTTTGGTTGTTATCTTAGTACGTGATGTACTTGCTGGAGAAAAGCTCACCGGGATCGCAGATGAATCTGCAGCTGGTCCAGAAGGATCTGTTGACCTTTCCACAACAGTCACATTTCACAACTTTTCTGGAGGAACTTCACGTTTAGCCCCAAGAGCTTCAGATGGAGCACGCACGTGATCTGGAATTGCATCTGGGTTTATAGGAAAAATTCCACACACACGAAAACCATTTATGCAAACCCTATAGTAGCCGATTTGGACCACGCCGATGAAAATACTGTCGGAAATTGGTATTTGGTGAAGTTACGGCCTGGGTTGTTTCTCAGCCACTTGGTTCCTTCAGAAAAGTAATAAAATTTCAAAGGTTTGAAGAAACTCCTATTGAGAGGCTGTAACCTATGAGTAGGCCTACAATGGTCTGGCAAGCACATTAATATAATGTCATTTTTCTCACAAAAATCAAGTACGTGGATGCTCTTGCAGTGACTAGCATGCCCATCTAGTATGAGGAGACATTTACCTGAAATTCTATTATGTTGGAAATGTTCAACCCAAGCAGGAAACATTTCCTCATGAATGTACCCAGTCTCTGTCATCACAAAAGCAGATCCAGGGGGTAGACCATCTCTGAATTCCTCTTTTCTTCGAACACCTTTGTAAATGACGAATGGCGGGTTGTAACTACCACTCGCACTACAACATGCCACCACGGTTACGTTTTCACCTCTTTCTTTATTTGTGATCACCACAACATCTCTATTCCCTCGCTCGCTAATAACCTTCGAGGTACTTGTGTTGAGTGGCTGTCCACTTTCATCCACATTATAAATGTGTTCTGCTTTGTTTATAAAGTCATGTTCTTCTAGAATTGTCTGCAATAAATCGTAGAACTCCCTCACAGCCTCCCTGTTTAATCCCTGTGTCCTGGCCATAGAAAGTGCTTCTGGAGTTTTAATCGAGAGATTAGGCTTCCTTTTCAGGAAACCTCTGAGCCATTTTCGACCTGCGCATTTCGTTTGCTTGTTAAAACGTGTGATCATATTGACACATTTCTGCATATTCAAACGCTGCCATTTTCACGTCGGTTGGAGTCAAAGGAAAACTTTCCCTGGAAGCTTTCAACAGAAGTAATGCTTGCTCCTGTTCTTCAAACTCAGAAAATATTGGTTTCGGTCCTCGTTTGCAAGACTTGGCGATACCTTTAATGTGCTCATAAACCGTAGATTTAGGAATCCCGTATTTATCTGCTGCTGATCGTAAGGACGAACCTTTTCGATACTCTTCCACAGCCAACATAATATTTTCTGCGTCTCCCTTCCTTCTGTTTTTTGGTGAAGATGATTTACTACTACCTTTAGATTTTCCTTCTTCTGTAACAAAAATGGAATTGGATTTTGAGTGGTGGAGATTGCATTATTGTGTATTTTTTGTAATTGACATTGCTAGTCACGACCATTTACTGTACGGATTTACTGAATGTAAAATATGAACAGTGTTAGTGGTTAGTAATAACTAAAACTGGTAACAATATTTATGGAAATAAAAAAATCGGGAATAATCCACTCACTTTGACGGGGATCAAACTTATGGGTCGCATGATCGCCGATGCCGTGTATATCATATACCTACCTAGGTAAAGGCATATTAGTAAAGTAAGCACATTTTGTGCTCCGAACTTAGTGTTGAGAAGTTATAATGAGAGCTCTAAAACTAACGTTAAATATGTGTAGCCTATGTCCGGAATTAGGAGCAAATCAGTGTCCGGAAATAGGAACAAACATATGCCCCATTTAAATTCCGCGCCCATCAGTTACGCGCCAATACAACCAATGAGCTTGTACCAATGTACAAGCTCCTTGGTTGGCATTACATTCTTCTTCGATATTAAGAATTCCCTGCCGTCTACTCACGTATGATATATTATCAAGGAAATTACACCAGAAGAAATGTATAGTAAGAAAGAAGTGTAGATGAGTGTTCATACCTTGAAATCTTAAAAATTTTCTGGAGCACGAACCACACGTGTACTGCATCACTACTCACAGTTCTCGACAGCAGCAGTGTGCTTCCATCTAGCGAGGCATTGAGAAACTACTTCTGGCGCTCGGTTCAAATACAAACTAGGGAATTGTTAGGAGTGTCCGGAAATAGGTCCTAACTTAAAGCCTCGGTCGCCAACTCCCCATTCCCCAGTTTTATTACAAATGCACTCTTCAATACAGCCATCACATTAACACAGGTTATCAGAGAAAATGTTACACTCACACACCAAAGTAGACGGGGCTGAGTGACCACGATGTCTGAGTCTATCAAATGAATTATGTTCGCCAATTGTCTCGCATGGCGAAAGCGATTGTGGGTGTTTTTATTAATTTAAAAATTTAAAAGTACATGGCAACGTATATCGTGGAGAATTCCTTACTTTACGGGAATAATGAAAGTACCGACAGTAGTGGCTACGCTGGCTAACGCGCAGCATTAGGTCATGGGGCCAAGCTCTCTGCTGACTCGGTAGACGCGTGGGTTCGAGCCCCACCGTCGGCCGTCCTTGAAATGGTTTTCCGTGGTTTCCCATTTTCAACACCAGGCAAATGCTGGGACGGTACCTTCTGACAGGCCACGGCCGCTTCCTTCCACATCCTTGCCCAGTTTCATTCACCATCATTCATTTCATCTCTCATTAACTCCTCTCATGAGGTTGGCGTCAGGAAGGGCATCCGGCCGTAAAAACCATCGCCACAAAGACTTCCATCGCATCTCATCCCCGACCCCGTTGGAAAACGGGAATAATAAGGGGTAGACATACATACGGGAATAATGAAAGTAAAATATTATAGGTTTAGACAATGTAGTCTAATACCAATTGCAAGAAAGAATAGTAGAGAAATAAAAATGTCTGAGGAGGGATTCGAACTCCTTCGATGATGAAGAAGTTCATTTCTGTGTTTTCAATGTTAGCAGACAACATAGTCTGCATGCAATATTATGTTCCGTAAGTTATACAACAAACGCACTCAACTGGTAGTTCAAGTTCTTCAATATTTCCCTTCTTTTATGATTCTATTCCAATATATATCTTGAGACATCATAAACGATAGTTCCCCTTTTTAATTCTCAGATCACACTACGATGCGGTGGATCTTTTATCCGCCATTGCTCTCGTAAAGCAACGCCATTGTGCACACGTGCAATTGCCACGGATGTTACATTTTTCTTTAATCATTTAAAAATATACCCTAACATATATATTAATTCCTTTTGAAGACACTCTGTAAATCTACCGACCAAGAACTTTCGTCAGAATGCTTTACGAAGTCAATTCGTTAAGCCGTTTTCCCAATCTCGCGGTATCAAATATCGCCTTTGTGTTTTAAATATGTATGGCAACATAAAACACGGAGAATTTATTACTTTACAGGAATGATGAAAGTAAAATATGTTTCGTCAATGTAGGCCTAATACCAATTGTATGAACGAAGAAAACGGAAATAAAAAAAATATCCGAGGTGGGACTCGAACCATCTCGACGATGCATAATACAAATTTCGGACTGTACCGCTAGCCTCTCGGCTATCCAGGCAACGTACTACCCCCGTAAAATGAATTATTTGGGATGAAAAAGGGAATATTTTTCGAAGCCCATGATAAAATTTAACCAAGCAATATCGAGGCTGGAAGTTGGCATAAACCAGTCTTGCGGCGACGTCGAGTAGGAGGGAAATTCCGTCACGTGATTATATTGCGCAATGGAAGGTTCGAGAAGCATAGAATCGGCCTAGCAACAGCGAAACATCCCAGGAATTCTTTAAACATTGTTATAAATTATCCGATTGGATATGAGCCCACAGCCAAGAAGAAGACGTTTTAGAGGAGACGGGAGTTCCAGCAACAAAATTTTATGGATATTTATCACATTTAAGCCCCAAGAGAGTGAATTTATGTAATGGTAAAGTGAAGCAAATTATAATAAAATATTGGAGATATTTTATAAGCCGACAGCAGATCGCAATTCGAAGGAATAAGCAATTTGCTAGAGCCCGCTCAAATTTTCGAGGGAACGGAAAAGGAGGCCAGATTCGGTGACTTGGAGGGCAGACGCCAAGCATCGAGGCTCTTGTTCATCTGAAGATTGAACTGATAAGACGTGTTTTGTCGGGAGAGATTGGAGTCCTGAGTGCATCACCGAGTCCGTGAAAGGTTGACTCGTGGAGACGCGGTTTAGCAAGGCTAGGAGTTGGAGGCTGCCGCGCCAGCAAAATGAGTGAAGTTGCGAGGAGTACAAATGCCGCATTAACTTCAAACTGATCGACTTCAGAAACATTATTTCCACTACAGATTATAGTATATAATCTAGTGAAGTGTATTACGAACTTTTATCGAATTCGTAAGAATATTTTGGAAGATATAAGCATTTTTGTGAAGCGTTAGAAAAGTGTCTGAATCCAGCGCTACAAAGCATTTTTGTTCGAAGCAGACTACAGCGAATGCACAGATACACGTGAGTAACAGAGATTGTTAGCATTGCTAGTGAGGAATTTTATTGTAGCACCAGTTTGATGACGGTGTATTATCAACGGAATAACATTATTAAATATCGTAATATGATTACTATTATGGACTAAATTAGAATGTGCGCCAGGAATACAAGCAGATATATTCAGCGATGGAGCTTCGTTAGAGGAGTTTGTTGATGACTGTCTACTTTACGAGCAAACATGAGACGTTATGTACAACTACATTCTAGTGCATTATCGTCAAACATGAGATCGATATTAACGCCAGCGACTACGAAACGATATCCATACTCCATCTCCATGAATATTCAGTATACGAGTGAGGTCCATGACTTCCTTTTCGAATTTATTTCGGAACGTGAAGCTGAACTTTCGACACATCTCGTTGTTGTGATGAAACTGTACCATGACGGAATGAGAAGAGACATGAAGACTGTCAAGAGGTCCAGGGTATACCCGGTCTCAAAGATGATGATGGTTGGCGGTCCGTAGTTCGATCCCGGTCGGAGCTTGATGTTTTCCAGGAGAGGGATTCTATCCTCGCCTGAGGTCTTGAGTTCTTGGAGACGAACTAGGATCCAACCCGGATCCTTGAAGGACGTAACAACTGAGTATTTTACAAAACTCTAATTGAACATCTAGACTTCCAGACAAGGGAGCTGTGTTCAATAAAGTTGTAGTTAGAGCATTATTAGTGACATTCTAGAGCAATTCCTTTATTCATATATTGACACAACATTTATGTATTCAATGTATAGACATTTTATTCTTCGAGATAATTTGTAGTGATCGTCTTTCGACGTTTTCAGCATTGTTTGTTTGCAATCCAGTTTCTGAACTGAGATTTTAACTTGTTCTAGGAACGAGTATTTTTGTCATTTCCTTTAAGGAACAGTAATTTATTTTCGACGTTTATGAATTCATTTTGATTTCAAGTGACAGACATGTTTATTTATTTATTGGTGCCTTTATTGTGGCGAAGTTAGGACTCTAGGCCCTCTCTTAACCACACACAGTGCAACTTACATGAATACTCACATATGTTATTCTTAACCTACCAAACTTAAAAAATAGGAATAACTTAAATACTAGAATAAAATAAAATAAAATAAAAATTAAATAAAATCGGCTACTGCGGGATATTAACTAAGCTATACAATTTAAATGACATACATTTTTAACAAAATTATACTATGGTCATTCACTCACACATTCATACAGAAATTGTTCTAGTTGGCCTACGAATTCAAGAGGAAATCTTTACATGCACGTTTGAAAGTTGTTAGGGATGTACAATTTCTGACGTCACGAGGACAATTATTCCAAATTCTAGTTCCCGACACGAGGAAAGAGTTACTGAAGGCAGATGAATGATGTAGAGGAATTGCAATTATAGATCCAGATCGCGTGTGACGATCATGAAAGGAAGAAAGAAAACGAAAATTCCAAGAGAGATAGTGAGGAGTATTTTCATTGAGAAGTCGATAGATGAGGGTACATATGTGCAGGTTTCTTTGTTGTTCTACTTTTAGCCAGGAAAGTAGATCATAAAAAGGAGACACGTGTGAGGAAAATTTCAAGGAGAAAATAAACCCAATGCAGGAATTCAAAGCTCTCTGAAGTTTCTTGTTTTGTTCACCGGTAGCATCTACTAATGCAACATCACAGTAGTTAAATATAGGGAATATCAAGGTTTGGACGAGTTTTATTTTCAAGTTACGGGGTAGAACAGACTGGTGAATCTTAAGTGGATGAAGTGACGAGTAAACTTTCCTGCATGTATTAGTAACGTGCCCATCCCAAGTTTCATTTAGTGTGACTCCAAGACTTTTTACCGATTTAGAGAACGGGATAGCAACACCAATAAGTTGAAATAAAGAAAGCGGTCTACTGTGTAAATGGAAAAGCAATTTAGTCTGCCCTATTACGATAGCTTGTGTTTTAATTGGGTTGATGGCAAGAGAATTTTCAGTTGCATAGCGGCTGATCCTCTTTAGATTTAGATTCATATTTTCAATTGCCGCATCTATGTCGTTTACTTTTGTGTGGCAATATATCTGAAGGTCATCTGCATATAGATGGTAGTTGCAGTTTTCCAGTTTCGATGAGATGTCGTTCAGATATAGAATGAAAATAAGGGGGCCGAGAATTGAACCCTGAGGTACTCCATTTATTTTTAACTTCCACTAAGTTCTGTTTTCATTAAGGAGTACACGTTGTCTTCGGTTATGAAGAAAGGAGGCAAATAATTTGAGAGCAACGGGGCTAAGGTGGAAGGATTTCAATTTAGCCATAAGTATGTCCGTATTAATGGTGTCGAATACACTGCCGAAGTCTAGAAGAATGAGAATAGCCACTTTACGCTCATCCATTGCTCGTCTTACGTCATCAGTGATCTTAATGAGTGCAGTAGATGTGCTGTGTCCTTTCTTAAATCCAGATTGTAACGGATCAAGTAGTGAGTATTGCGTCAAGTACTGAAGAAGTTGTTCATGCATAAGTTTTTCTAGTATTTTGGAAATTGAGGAAAGTATGCTTACAGGTCGATAGTCGGATGGAGAATTTGCAAGAGAATTTTTCGGAACTGGAATAACTACAGCATATTTCCATATTGTTGGGAAGAATCCTTCTAAAAGACATGTGTTACAAATAAAATTAATTTATTAGTTTAATTTGGGCCTCTTATTCGTCGAGAAGTAACGTCAAGATAGAAGAGAAATGTTGATATATTGTGAAAAATCACAGCGTTGTTACGATCTTAGCATCGTATTGGAGAGAAACATTTAACGTGGAAACGATGATTGTCGTTAGAACACATTGACATTCGTTCAGAATGGAGATAACACGAATATGACTAACTGTATGTTTTATTGAAGAAAGCTATGATGTTTCAGTCAGTTAAAATAATTTGAGAATAGAATCTTCTTGGAAGATTATTATCATCCGACGTTAGGGAAGTTCTTGTTTGATTACCTCGTCGAGATAGATCCTTATCGAACCTACACAAATAATTTTTATGATTATTTATTCACGATGGGTAATATAATGTCACATTGTAGACAGGATATTCTTTCATCTGTGAAAGTGAAACCAGAAGCATGTATTTTTATAAAATGTATACGCAACAGTTTAGAGATATCCTAGTAACGTTTTTAAAGTATTTGCGAGAAGGTCTTTCACGCTTAGTCCAAAGGTCGGTGACATGTATAAATTAGTGGATTAACAACTGATGTTATTGTTTGTTATACCAGCGGTTGGTTTGGCAACGCTGAGGAATTATGCCCTTTTTAAGGAATGCCAGTTTTAAGGAAGAAGAGATATTGATATTGGTTAATATGTTTGTAATTCCGTGTGCAGTTGGCATACCGGAGGCTTTTAGCGAAGGAGCTTCCGCATTGTAATACAGTCTTTGCATGGGCATGCCTATTTTTGGCAAGGCATAGGATGTGAGTTGGTAGATCTCCTTTCATTTCATACACGACTTTGGGTAAGTGAAGATAAGTAGGGTCACAGCTGAAATTTAAATGGGAAAGTCGGATATTGAAGTCTGTTACGTATTACTCTTATTAACCTTTATTAAACCCAAGTATGTAACTGCGTATGTTTTACCTTAGCTGGTCGAATATATCCGACTTATTTTGACGACAGACCAGAATAGGGTATAAGTGGTAGTATTTCTGAAGTTATGGAGGATTGTGAGGATCCCATTAAATTGCAATTGGCATTAATGCGAGATCGGAGCTTATGCTCGTGTGTAAATAGACAATACATTTTTATCTTGATAATAGCTCATGCTATTGAATGTATTTTAAATTCATTTGTTATTAACTTTCATTAATTTCCAATCGGGGGTATAACGTGTTAGGTTTAGGAAGCTATTTGATGTTTAAGCATAGTGTATACAGTATGAAAATCGATGTGTCTCCAATGCGGTTTGTTTATTGTTCAGTGTGTATGGAAACAACTCCGTTGGGTTATCACAACGCGAGGGAGTGAAAGGAATAATGTGTAGAAGTTTCATTTTGTTAACATGTAGGATGTTTGAAAGATTTGCGTTTTTGTCTAGCGTAAATCAGTTTTTATATAACGTTGTCTGTTGGGTGACAGAGGTATGCCTTCTCGGCCAGTGAAGGCAAGCGAGGGACTGCTTCAGAACTCGTTTTCCAGCCAAGGCGCGAGCACCGCCACCTAAATGAGTCGACATGTTGCTTGCCAACAGAGTCAATGAATGAATCAGCCGGTATTGGAGATTGTAACGGGCTTGATTGTATAATCTGTCACGTGGCTTGAGTCGCGCGCCGCGAGGACACAGGTTTCCAGTTGAAGCGTGTCATAGGAATGTGAAACACGCCAGGGGTTTTAATTGTTTTAGCTTTTTGTAAAGGCTTAGGCCGCCCCAAAATGTTGGTACAGTGTTCGTGGAACACATGATTGTCCGTGGCGTAGATGTGAAGAGGTGAGAATGGGTGTGTGTTTTATTAAGTGTATGAATGTTTAGTTATAGTTTACCTTTGTTATTAAATTGTTTAGTTTTGTTAGACGCCGCGTCGTTTCGATTTATTTTAGATATAAAGAGATGCAACTGTGAAACCCATTTTAGGTCCAGAAGCTGACCACGAGATCCCCGAGAACACAAGGTAGGTTCTCTACTTTGAGCCAAGTGCATATATGTAATTCACAGCTTCATCGTATCTTCCGCTACGTATATTCTTGAGGGTCATGTTGGAGTGGATTCTTGACTGGTATTTAAGCCGGAGCAGTCAAGGTCTACAAATCCAGCTTTGCTTCGGATATCTGACATACCGCCTCTGGAATATTCGCGTACAGTACTTTGCGTGCAATATTAAGCAATCTAAACAGCATACACACTGACAGTCTAAATTCTTCAATACTTCGCTTATTTTATAATTCTATTTCAATGTATATTGTGGAAACATCATAAACAATATTGGGGACCCTTTTTAATTCTCATAAACAAAGATCTCAATAAGACGCGGCGGAAAGCTAGCGTCATTTCCCACGTTGAAAAGAGTTTTTGTGCGCAAGCGCGGGAGCGACATATATTACATTTTTCTTTAATAATTTAAAAATATACCCTAATATATATTTTCCTTTTAATGAAACTCTGCAAATCTACATGCCAAGAGCTCTCGTTAAAATGCATTACGAAGTCAATCGGTTAAGATGTTTTCTCAATCCCGTGGTAACAAAAACACCTTAGTGTTTTAATATATAAGAAGACTACTGGTAGCCTTAAAATTCTTCCTACCAGAGTCCTGCATACATAAACTGATTTAGCAAACAGGCAAACTGTTCATCCATGAAATAACGTAAGTCACACTCTCAACTCTCTTGAAAATAAGGATTTGTGTACTCGCGGCAGTGGTATACAATTAACGACCACAGTTACGCCACGGGATTTCGAGAATATATGGTGACGGTAATGGTGATGGTGATGGTGATGCTGATTGTGGTGATGGTGATTGTTGTTTTAAGGAGCCTAACGTCTAGGTTATCAGCCCAGGGAGAGAAGAGGATGAAACAGACTAGCTAGCGCAGAAAAGGTGAAGCACGTCACGATGTGTTGTATGAATAAAATGGGGAGGAACGGTAGGAAGCAACCACTACAAACATAATCACCGCTGCACCAGCGCCACCTGGACCAGTCTCACTGACCACTTCCTGAACTAGCATATTTCCTCCACTCGCCACATGCAGTGCTCAAATTTGCATAGCAGTGAAAGGTACGCACAATTTGCGTGCAAACAATATATGTTGAATGAAGAGCTATCGGTGCTATTACAGGAGATGTATAAGCATTGTAAACTATGTTTACCCTTTACTACCCCCGCTGGATTTGAGAGTTGTATCCAAGCTGCAATGGACTTTACGGACGAATGTGTTTCTTGTTGCATCCTCATTAAAGGAGTGAATGAGAAATGAAATGAGAGGGGCGCAATGGTGCAGTAATGAAGCTGCTTGCCCTCTCCAAGGCGGTTCCCGGTCAATACATGTGAGATTTTCGAACTAAAAATACGCATCCTGTGGTTCGAACTCCACATAAATAAGAAGTTCCGTGAAGAACTATACAGCCTACTTTTCATGCCAATGATTATTCTACAGTATCTGAACCTATCTAGAATAATGACGAAATTAAGTTGGTAATATCGAAATATCTAATTAGTTCAAAATATACCTGGTATAATGTAGCCTAATAGAGCACTACAGTTGGCAGCCCTGGTGACTGAATATATTCTTAGTTCCACCTCTTAAGGTACAGAATACAAAATTTGGTTGAAGTCCAATGGACGTTACATGCAGTTACACACTGGATCTATCAGCACGCGTTAAAGCATGTTGCCAACAATACCATGCGTTTGCTGGTCAGAAATAATCTGAATTATTATGATATCTTGTTGTGCCAATTTTGGATGAAATCCATTTGTTAGTATAGAAGTTACATGTATTTTAAAATTGGACATATCAGCAGGCATAGAATCATGTTGGCAGCACCGCCTTGTATTAATTACTCCAAATTAATCTAGAATGTCAGGTGCTATACGTGTGCAAAGTATAGAGCTGTTGGCTTGCATACTTTCTGATATATTGATAATAGGGTAAAATGAATATAGACAGCATTTATTAACAGTTGGCAGCCCTGATTGCTCTTAACAATACTTATAGTCATATCTGTAATGGTACACATTGCACATACGAAAGTTGGTTGAAATCCAACTGATAGTATAGAAGTTATATGTATTTAAAAATTGGTACTATCAGCAGGCTTATAATCATGTTGGTAGAACTAACGTATATAAGTTACTCCAAATTAATCTAAAATGTCAGAATATACGTGTGCATAGTTTAAAGCTGTTGGCTTGCATACTTTCTGATATATTTGTATTTAGATTTTAAAAAATAGAGAGAGCAATTATTAACAGTTGGCAGCCCTGGTGGCTCTTAAGAATACGCTCAGTCATATCTGTTTATATACAGATATTACATACAAAATTTGGTTGAAATCCAGTTGATAGTGTAGAAGTTATATGCATTTAAACATTGGACCTATCAGAAGGCTTAAAATTATTTTGGCAACACTGTCATGGTTGGCCTCCTGGAAATTAAACTGAAATAGTATTATCTACATGTGTGCCAATTTTGGAATAGCTCCCATGCATACCTTGCATGATATCCAACATGGAGCTCAAATTTCTAGTGCGTTTTTTCAGCAGTTGGTAGCACTGACATCATTTTCAAATATGGACGTGAGCTATTCCGGTGCACATCTTTACTCATACTAAATTTGGTTTTGATTGCTGCAGCCGTTTAGGAGTTGATAGGGGGGACACAAACACAGCCAGCCAGACAGACAGAAGGACATACAGACAGACAGACACACATTTTCCCGGATCGATCTCATAAGACTACTTTTTCCTCATTTTTGCAAAATGTGAAAAGTAGGCTAAAAAGGAGGTCCCGTGGCTCATGATCGCGAAATTACTGGTCACCTAAAACTACAAGGTCGCTTTTGTGAAATGAAATGAATAAGGATGAATGAATTAGGGCAATAGGTTGGAGGGAAATGGTCATGGTCTTCCTGGTATTCTATTGGAAAAAATGGAAACCAACCAACGTGGTCGAACAACGGTGAAGTTGGAACTCACTCCTCCTCTAAGTCCAAAGATAACCTAGCCTTGCAATACACTTTAACGTGCCAAGCTACTACCAATGATAAAATGCTCAATCGTTTGATTCTTCAAACATTATTAATAATCAATTTAAGCCTTTTTCAGAAAAAAAAAACGTGATTGCTTTAGTTGGCGTGTTCTGTTTTTATAGCTAGCTATTATTTCGGAACAATCGTTCACTATATACTAAATTGCTAAATGAATAACGCGGTAGTGTAGCTTATGTCACGCACCACAACCACAATGGGAGCGGCATTTCGTTGATCAGATAATTGAATTCCAGCACTGACAATGATTATCGTGAGTCTGGTTTTCCCTGATTTTTCCATCCTTGCTCCTTGCTAAGGTCAAGATGGTACCTTATTACGAGTCATGGAACGCCGACCCCAATCATGACCTTAAGAATTACGATTACACACAGGTTATCAGACAACTACCTCACTCACCCACTCACTTACTTACCTACACACAAAGTAGGCTACACGGGAATGATAACCACAGAAACCTGAGCCCATATTTAAAGTAATAAAAATAACAACGCTAAATTTGGTAGTCATGAAACTGAGAGGCAATGAGAAGCCAAATATTTAATAACAGGACAGGACTTTATCTTCATCGAAATTATTTATGTATTTATTTATTTATTTAGCGAATCGCTTTTAGTGCCGGGAGTGTCCGAGGACATTTTCGGCTCGCCAGAGGCAGTAGCTGCTTCTAGCTGAAGTAGACTACATTTCAATATCACCCCGTGGCCTAAAGAAAAAACTAATTTCAGCCCCGCTGTCGGACCATGGCCCACTGGTTGAGAAACCCTGCGACTATACCCTTATCAAAGCCCCCGCCCCCTAGGTCCAACATCAAGCCATCAATGCCAAAAAGTAAATCAACAATGAAGTTGTGCCAAATCACGTATTGATGATGATGATGATAATTGTTGTTTAAAGGGGCCTAACATCTAGGTTATCGGCCCCTATCACGTATTGGAGGGGACGGGTTACAAGATATTAAATGGGGGACTCTTGGACTGAAGACGACGGGGTATGATACATTATATAATTGTCTGTCTTGGACTGGAGGGATTGAGGTATAAGACATTAAATTGGGGAATTTCTTGGATTGCAGGGGACAAGGAATAAAAGAAAAAACACCCTGGTGCGTTAGCTCCTGATGGAGTCACGCTTGAGAAGTCGCTTCAGGCCCACCACTGTAATAATAATAATAATAATAATAATAATAATAATAATAATAATAAATGTTATTTATACCATAATGTAATGGTTATAACGTCCCTTTGTACAACTGCAGCTTTTAGAGATGCCAGGGTACCAGAAGTTTGCCCTGAAGGGGATCCTTAACGTGCCAGTAAATGACTGACACGGCTCTCTCACATTTAAGCACACTCTCGTGCCAAGTGGCTGTGCCGAGATTCGATCCCACAACCTTGGGCACAACATGCGACAGCATACCGCTTCGCCACGCAGCCAACACTGACCACTTTAGAAATCTCCCCTCTGCCTTCATGTTTTGTTTCAACTTTCTACTGAAATATACAAAGGATGCGACTTGGAACACAAAAATACATTCTTCCTTAACGTATTAATACCTCTGCTTTATTGAAACAGCTGGCGGGAGCCCAACAAAGCACGGGTTTAATTACTCTCAATTCCCCTATTGTAATCTACGTATTATACGTGAGTGAGAGAAATACCGGGTGATTTTCTCTTGTTCTAACTTTTAATCTCCCCAACTTTGCTCTCTCAGCTTCACCAGCCTATCCTGGAGAGAATAAAGGAATCATCGCTCGGTAAACTTGCAAAGGGTTTTTCGAAGAATTTTTGGGCCACGGCATAAACTTATTTTGTTCAGAGCAGTTTAATTCCATTAGTAAGTGCTTTCATAATTTCACTCCGGGCCATCCTACTCGATGGATATTTTATTCAGTGCTGCTCCTCCAAAGACCTTGTTAAAACATATTACTGGAGATGGCCTTCAACAACACACTAAAAGTCATTCTAGAATTAACAAATCACCTGCTGATTTCGAAGATAAAATAAAATGTTTAAAAATGTATGTGATTTGTTTCTTTCAGAAATATAACTTATATTTATGTCCTTCTCTGGTCAAGATTTGCCAACCTCCAAGGCTCACAACTAGTGGGACTTGCATTGGAGACAACAGGACCTCAACCAGCGTACATAAATCTTAGAAGCCCAAAACGAACCGTGGTTAGGAAATGAAAAGGAACAACTTGCAGTTCCTGACTAATGTCTTGGTAGCTTCCTTCTCTATTTAAAATCATATGTATAAGCCTACCTTCGATTTTTGTAAAGAAAAATGAAAGTAGACATGAGATTTACACTGTGTCCATGTGTTCGTATGTGTGTGTATTTGCCTGTCCCCGCCCCTCTATCTATTCAAACACGACGACACCGAATTGAACCAAATTTGGTACAGAGGTAACACTAGAAAATAAGCCATAAGAATAACACACTAAATACAACGTGCGGGGGCCTTCTTGAAAATATAGAATATGAAAGTGAATATCTCAAAGCACTTTTAAGATACTACAACGAAAATTAGCAGTAATAAAGAACCTTGTAAGTGTCTTCCTATGCCCAAGTCAAACGAATAGCGAATCCATACCTTCATAAATGCGACTGGGCGTATTATTAAGACTTGAATATCATTAACTCACAACATAACAGCATAATTAACGCGAAATTCACTCAGAGAGGAGCACTACACAAAATACATCTCTACCATTAGATTCATAGTAATATCACACTGAATATAGCGTGCAGTGGCCATCTTGAAATTATAAGATAAACCAACAAATTCCTCGATATATTTTAGAGATACCATTTTTTTATTGACATAGAACCGTGTATGGGTTTTGTATGCCGAAGGCAAACGAACACGCCTGTCATGCATTCAGAATTGTGGCTGAGCATACTGTTAAAAGTTCAAAATCAACAACTCAGGATCCAATTGCGCAATTAACACGAAACTTTGTAAGAGCTAAGATACAGATAAGATACCTCGCTTGCAGTAGTCATAAGACTTTCACACTGTGCACACAGCTCGTAGCCGCCATCTTGAATATATACGACATTAATATCGAGAATCCACTATGAATCACAGTTACAATGACGAAACGTAGCAAATAATTAGAGCCACATAAGAGACATTATCTGCAGAAGGTACAAGATAAACGATTCCATGCATACAAGATGGTGCATGGGCGTACTTTTCTATGTGCAAGTCAATTCCTCTTCATGAGGAAGTGGAATTACAGCGAAAGTTGGCTAACGGGGAGTCTTATAAAGGGTACAGCTCTTAACGTTCATCACAAGAACATTGAGTTATACTCCTTGATAAGGACAAGGTGTTATAACTATACCCATACATTTAAGAGAAAGTATGCTACATGTTCTTTACAGAACATTTTGTTTTCTCTAGTCTAGATTTGTAAACCTTCAGAAGCTCACAACTAGTGGGACACAACTTGGGTTAGAAACAACAGGACCCCAATCAGCATTGTCAAATCTTGGAGCTAGATCTAGCATAATCTGCATAAATTTAGCATATGCTGTAGCAGAATGCCGAAATCTAGTGCAATTGCGGAATTATTCTCAGCCAGTGTTATTTTTTGAAAAATAAAGAGGACACATTTTTTAAAAATCATAACTCTGACAGTATTCAGTGATCATCTTAGGACATCGTGGGCATCAGTCCCATGTACTCTGTGTGTGCGTAATCAAGACTAGTTTGTGTAGGCCTACCTGGTGTTAGGGCTAGGACTGGGAAGGAGGCAGCCGTGTTCATAGGTTGGATTCCATCCCATCATTTGTCAGGAGTACAAGTTGGAATTCACGTAAATCCATTACGAGGATGGCTGAGGTAAAAATAGAATTACCTATTGTCAGGTATCCTCATGAGGCGGAACGTAACCCGTTGCAGCCCTCAGGCCAGAATTAAATTCCTTTGACAGAGCTGAAAATCGAACCCAGAACTCAAATAGGTACTCTTAGAGCATGGAAGGGATGGTGGCGTTAGTTCATTAATAATAATAATGACAGTAATGATACTGTTATTATACCGATAATTGTAATCATCGTCATCATCAATTGTTAGACCATGCTACTGCTGCTTATACACGGTACGGTACATAACTTGAAACTTTTCAAGTTCTATATTTTAGCACTTGTACAACCAAAGTATAGATTAGTAATATTAATATAATTTTATCATTTTAATAGTAGTCTACTAGTTAACAGTTCTTATTTCATCATAAATTGTAGACATGACCTATGGGTTCTATCATCGTATTACTAACTAACTTATTAACCAATTACCAAATTAATTCTAAGAGTTAAGTGTACTATTTAAGTTTTAAGTGTAAACATGTGTTGTGTATATCAGTATATATGTGCATCAGAAGGCCATGAAGCCTTAACAATGCCAAGATCGAAGGAAGGAAGGAAAGAAAGAAAGAAAGAAAGAAAGAAAGAAAGAAAGAAAAAACGAATGAATGAATGGATGAAGGAAATAATAGTCTAATAAGAATAACAATAATGGGCATGGATATCTTGAGAAGGAGTCATTGTGGCGTTCTGTTTAACACTGACATCTGTCAGCAGAGGAAGCAAAAATACTTGTGACTGAAATTTAATTAATTTTGTCTTGTTATCACCAGATGTGACGCGAGATATCATTTACGAGCCAACATCGGACGACTTGGGGTGCTGTGGACTTTTGTCGCCCTTTAATAGCACGACTTCCTGGTCGAACATCAATCCCGCTCGATTTTCCTTATTCCACTCAGTCCTTCAAGGGACCCAAAAAATAAGTTCCTCTACTCCTCTCAGGCTTTTACAAGGGATCGGCAAAGGGGTTATCCCCAATGACGTAAATAAATGGCATAACCCTCCTGCTCGCATACCAAGGGCCGGGTCAAACACCTTCTGCAGCGCAATGAGTAGACTAGATCTTGTGATGTGTGTTTCTCATAAAATATTTAGGGGATGAAAAGAGTTTCATCTAATGTTTTTTGTATAGTTTGAAATGAAGTAAAGATTTATGTGATTTTAAGATGCTGATTTTCCTTATTTTATTAAATGTCCTGTCTATATTTTTATTTAACAACAGTGATTAATATCTAATTCTTTATATACTGCTCAAAAAATTAAAGCACCACTTTTTTCAAAGGCCACCAAATTTGGAAAGTTGACTGCACAAGGTCAAAATCTCAGTATGACGTTTGCCCCGACGCCTACCAAGCACATGCTTCAGCACAACTCCCCAACTTGTGTAGTTTCGGGATAGCGCCCCCAAAACCAGCCCATTTTTGAAAACCGTAAATTGAAGTTTGCGAAAAACGCTGTAGGACTTGTCGCAGGTTGCCAAAGCAGTCGAAAATGAATGAGTCTTGCTCTTAAAGTTCCACGAACACGTTGAAATCGTTACATTTGACGTTTGGGCATTTTCAACCCCCTTCATCTTCCCCTAAAAATGGACTACCATTGGGGGCGTCTGAGAAGGTACCGGGTGTGTTTAACCACCTGAAAACCTGTACACCGTCCTCAGTTGCTGATTGCAGTAAGTTCTTAAGGCCTCCGGCAATGTCCACACCCCCTAACACCCTCAAACACATGAGCCAACACAAAAGCCAACACATAAGCCAATATAAAAGCTAACACAAAAGCCAATACAAAAAAACAATACAAAACCAATACAAAAGCCAACATAAAAAGCCAACACAAAAGCCAACACAAAAGCCAACACATAAGTCAACACATAAGCCAACACAAAAGCCAACACATAAGTCAATATATAAGCTTATGACAAGTCACTCCATCACCAAAACGGTTGTAACCTTTGTAGTGTGAACATCATACTGACAGGTCAGTTACTACTATGGAACTTACTTCAACCAACAAAGGCAGCCAACGTGCACTCTATCAAGGCTACTCCTATAACTATAATCGTAAGAATGTAAATGGAATAATATTCTGGCGATGCTCAAAAGAGAGGTCAACAAAATGTCGACACAGTCTGAAAAGTAAAATTGGTAAGGTTTTAACTGTGAGTGTTCATCAATGTAGTGCTCCAAACGAACCTCAGTTGCTGTTTACAAAAAATCATCATAATGCTAAAAAGCAAGGTCATGAAAACAATATTGCTGCACAAGATAGTGTAGTGTTTGTTCAAAAGCACTTATCATGTCCTCAAAAGTCATATTAGGACAGTTGTCAACGTCTAAGAAACCATTACCACTATCAAAAGCAACGCAGACTTTACAAGAGATCCCTGTGGTAAAGGAACAAGAGGAATTGGATATTTCTAGTGATGTTGAGGATGATGATGATGATGATGATGATGATAATGATGGTGACAATGACAATAATAATTTTGAAGATAATATTCATAATGATGATGATGATAATGATGAAAAAGGAGAGGATGAGGGTTTTATGTCTATAAAACCATTGCGGCTTCCCCAGTTTTTAAGAACAAGAGTAAATGGAGAAGGTTATAAAAGGATCTACAACAAGTGTTGTGTTTAAAAATCTATATCAAACAATGGTAAAGAGATAGAGAGTTGTTTTCAGTGTGCATCTATTATAAAATGAAATTAATAAAAATATTTATGGTTATTGTCTGTTTTTCTTAATTACTATCACTACATCCCCCAACTATTAATGCAATTGTTAACCATCGACAGTCTCTAGCTATGTTTAGAAAGAGAGAGTGAACTTAAGCAATACACTCTATCTATGGTTTGTGTATCGAGTATCATAATAATACAGTATCGCTAAGCCATGTTAAAGCAATAGTTATGTCAGGTAAGGGGTTCAAACCCTTGCTTTCTTGTATTGGAAATTTGTACGTAAGTCAAACGCCTTAACCACTCGACCAACCTGACAGTTATTTATGTAATTTGTTTTGCGCTCTTGAGTGTTTACAAAATTTTCCAGTGTACATTTACTCACCACTTGCTTCTTTTTTAAATGTAGATTCGGTTTTGTTTTTCCATAGCATTGCAGTTATGAGTCTTGAGAACTGGGTGTTTAATATAGGGCTAAAGGCATCTTAAAATGATTTTAGAAAAGCTCTCAGGTATCGTGTCATGGGTTTTAGTAATGCATTACTGTATGCTGACTAGCATTTACCATTACACAACATTATTTTGGTAAGCTCTACATGTTGTTGTTTGAGTCTTCAGGCTTTTGACTGGTTTAATACAGCGATCCATACCTCCCTGTCCGGAGATAATCGATGCATCTCTATATAGCTACCACACTCTACATCCAAGGCTATCTGTTTAACATATTCTAACCTTTGTCTACCCCTACTGTTCTTGTCCTGAACCCTCTCTTCCATAACAAGCTTGTTATTCCTGGGTGTCTTAGTAGTGCCCTACCAACCTATCTCTTTACTTCATTAGCAGTCGCCAGAAACATCTCTCCTCTCGCACTCGTCTTAATACATCTTAGTCTGTAACCCTATTTACCCATCTAATATTCATCATGCTCCAGTAACACCACATTTCAAACCCTTCAATTCTCCACTTCTCTGCTACACCAATAGTCCAAGTTTCACTTTCATAGAGTACCACGCTCCAGACAAAGGCCTTCAGAAATGACTTCCTAATATCTAAATCTATATTCAATGTCAACAGATTCCTTTTCTATAGAAATGCTTTCCTTGCCTGAGCTATACAAGTATCCTAATCGTGTCTGGTATAATGTCTTGTTTAGCAAACATAATCACTCAGTAGGTTGTTGTATATTTGTTGTATATAACCCAAAATAGCAAACAGTTTTTCAAAAATCCTATTTACTGGTCAATAACAAGCATAGTTGCCAAAATGTTTCATTGGTAGTTAACTCATGTCTGGTTAGTAAATTCTTATTGCAAAGTCAGTCAACACCTAAAAATTCATCGTAACATATAGTCTAATCATCTTTCAATCTACATACCAGTGTCTAATAAATTGTCAATATTAGTTTGGTCTTTACCTAAAATCTAAAATCCAATATCTAAATTCTAAAATCTAAAATAAAAAATACTATAAAAACATAATTCCAAGTAATACAAATCCTTATATGCCTTTCTTTAGTAATTAGTTACCAAACATTTTCAGTCAACGTCATAATGGTTTGGTCTTTTCACAAAATCTAAAATAAAATAAAAATGTAAATTATTAAATGTAAAATTTAAAATCTAAAATCTAAAAATAAATTATTCATAGTAAATACAAATCCTTATATGTCTTTCTTTCATAATTAGTTACCGAAAATTTAAAGTCATGGCATTATGGTTTGGTCTTTATGCAATTTTTAAAATCTAAAATGTACAATGTAAATTCTAAAATTTAAAGTCTAAAATCAAAAAACAAATCTAAAATCTTACTTGAATTTACTGTATATCACACCCAGTCCACCTTTGCGTTTGTAATCCAAGTAATAATTTGAATAATAGACAAGTGTAATCAGTCTTAAAACATTATCCCTGCTATTTTATATGTTTATAACATGCGTATTAACCTAAAATCAAACCATGGTCTACCTTAGTGAAAGGCTAACAGCTTAACCACTGCACCACCATGACCGTCTTTCTTAGTTTGGTTCGTTCTAAGCCTCGAAGTTAAAAATCGAGTTAAGACCTCCAGTGCAAGAGCCAAAAGTGCTTGCCACTGCAGCACAAAATGGTTAGCTAGTAACATTAGACATCCAAAAAGGATTGTATAGGTTGGGTTTGGTTCAGTGTAGTCACCATCTTGTTTTTTAGCTACGCTCTTTAACCAATCAATTAAAGATAGTCTACTCTTAATTCTTGAATTCATAAACTGGATTTTGTGTACACCATTTTTCATGTCATGCCTAAAACCTATACTCCCTATGTACTGCGGTCATGTCTAAAAACAAGTTTCAATGGTCAAAGACTTGTCAGTCACCATACGTGTTGCATACAAAAATTCTTTCCCTACCCAGCTATGATTCATCATTCACCATAAACATCTAACATTATGGGCTAGCAATATATTAAGAATCAGGCCCTTTTTAAGGGCTGAAACGACGTCTTAATCGCTGAAAGGGCTGTAAAGGTCCTTAGAAGTAGTGGTGACACGAAATCAACCCCTTCCGATCGATGATTGACATTCCGTCCCCCAAATTCGAAATTTTTGCACCGCCAACCCTCCCTGTCTGGACGCGTAATGCGTCATGGCAGAGTTTTCAGAGTTGGATGAAAATGAAGCTTATGGCCTGCAATGGAGCCCAAAACAGCAGGCTGGATAGAAATTCATCGGTAGGTTGGGAAACGGGACCAAAATTTTTCAAAAAAGTGTACAGCCTACAGTAAGTACGCCCATGCATAGGCAACCCACATCACGTCCGTGCGTGTGGGTTGCCTATGATCGGCAATAGGTTACAAAGTTTGGCAATGGGAGAAAAATGACGTGATGTGGGCTGCCTATGCATTGGTGTACTTACTAGAGGCTGTTAACTTTTTTGAAAACTTTTTGGTCCCGTTTCCCACCCTACCGATGAATTTCCATCCAACCTGCTGTTTTGGGCTCCATTTCAGGCCATAAGCTTCATTTTGATCCAACTTTGAAAACTCTGCCATGACGCGTTACGCGTCCAGACAGGGAGGGTTGAGGGTGCAAAAATGTCAACTTTGGGGGATGGAATGTCAATCAAACATCGGAAGGGGTTGATTTCGTGTCACCACTACTTCTAAGGAACTTTACAGCCCTTTCAGCGATTAAGACCTCATTTCAGCCCTTAAAAAGGGCCTGATTCGAAAAATCATACAAAAGGGGGTAGCAAGGGAAGGGGTGGCGACACAGGCGCAGGTCCTCTTTTGAAACGTTAGGGGAAGACCCCCCCATTAGCAGCACTGATAAAAATCTCGATTAAAACCTTCCTTAGGGGTGAATCAAGACGGGGTGGTTTGGTCCCTTGCCAGTTGAGGGTGTTAGGAGGGGTGAACATTGCCGGAGGCCTTAAGAACTTACTGCAATCAGCCACTGAGGACGGTGTGCAGGTTTTCAGGTGGTTAAACACACCCGGTACCTTCTCAGACGCCCCCAATGGTAGTCCATGTTTAGGGGAAGATGAAGGGGGTTGAAAATGCCCAAACGTCAAATGTAACGATTTCAACGTGTTTGTGGAACCTTTAAGAGCAAGACTCATTCATTTTCGACTGCTTTGGCAACCTGCGACAAGTCCTGCAGCGTTTTTCGCAAACTTCAATTTGCGGTTTTCGAAAATGGGCTGGTTTTCGGGGTGCTACCCCGATACTACTCAAGTTGGGGAGTTGTGCTGAAGCATATGCTTGGTAGGCGTCAGGACAAACGTCATACTGAGATTTCGAGCTTGTAGGCCAACTTTTCAAAATTTGGTGGCCTTTGAAAAAAGTGGTGCTTTAATTTTTTTGAGCAGTATATATTATGTTTATATCTGAGTTAACGAATGAGCGGACTTGACTTCAGACCGTTTGACCGATGGCGTGGTGGTGTTCCCAAGACATTGTTGTGCCATTGGTCAACCGCTCTGATGTCAAGTCCGCTCATTCGTTAAATCAGTTATAAAGTGTTTGGCACATTATAACTTATATGGCAGAAAATACAAGTGATTTAAAATTAATCATAATATTATTTTAAATAAGTGTGCCAAGTTTTCTATTTTTTCTACAAATTTTATACGTTGTTTTTAACATGTGCATAATTAAATGTTTGTATGTTTTTTAACCTAGTCAGACATTATTAAATTAAATTTAGATAATAACAGGTGCATAATTAGTACCTAAAAGAATAATTTCGATATCAGCTGCGGATGCTGAAAATACTGTTTTCCAGCCTAGAACGGAAAAATCAGCTGCATTCAAGAATTCGCTCATGCGCTGCAGAAGGTGTTTGACCCTGCCCTTGGTATGCGAGCAGGAGGGTTATGCCATTTGTTTACGTCATTGGGGATAACCCCTTTGCCGACCCCTTGCCAAAGCCTGACGGAGTTGAGGAACTTATTTTTGGGTCCCTTGGAGGACCGAGTGGAATTGAGGTAACCTTAGCTACCTGACTGGAATTCCCGAGCGGAATTGATGCCCGCCCGACTTCCTGGGCTGGGAATCAAACCCACGACCATGGGATCACCTCTGAGCCACCACATCACATTGCCAAGCATTGTACTCGGCAATTAAGTCAAAATAAATGTTAGAATCGCGTACTGGACATGTTTTATATCTGATGTGAACTTCTGTCCAATGAACGTCATTGAGGCATATCTTACACTTGTAAGTACAAAAGATTGGCTTAGAAACCATCAAACGACAAGCAACATTGACTATATACTGCGAAATTACTCATTTCACAGACCAACGAGTCCCAAACCGGAACTTAAACTGGATGTCTGAAATGCAAAAGAAGCCCTTAGCAAGTATTAACTGGTCGTTTACCAGTGCTTCTCCCGTAGCAAATTATGCAAATTATGCACTGAGATGTTACTCCCATATTGCCTTCGAGCACTAGAGCAATGAAAAACAAGAGACTGCCAGTAAATGGCCAATTACTTGAATAGCCTTTCCCTCTGCCAGTACATCTCAAGAGTATGATTGCTCCGTCATTGTGCCGAATGCTGCAATTAGTTATTTGGCAAAAGATAGAAATGAGCATCCATTCGTGAACGACACAAGCACTGTGGACAGTTTCGGTGAAAAATCGTCAACTCTGCAGAAAACAAGTAGCTAGAAAATGGCATCTTCACTTGCAGAACCCCACAGCACACCATGACCACAATGAGGGGCTAAAGCAAGTCCGGAGTTCGGAGGTTCACATTCCGGCGCTGAGAGAGGCAGTTCTGAGTGAGTTTCCTCCCCGAGTTTTTCCACACTCCTCCTGGAAAATGTTGGGATAGTAGGTCTACCTTATTTTATGTCCCGGGGCATCTACCCTACACCCGACCCCAATAATGACACTACAGTGGTCACCCAAAAAATACAGATTAACTATGAGACAAATTGAACACACACTTAAGTACACGGGGATATTGACCGGGATGCCCCAAGCTCCTAAAATGAATTAAGGACAACAATTGCAGAGCACTGTTCTTGTGGGAGTTCTACAGTAAATACTTATTTGTAATATATTTCGATGGACCGGTTACCATCTCCTGATGAGTACAGGTTTCTAATTTGTGTGTTGGCAGAAAATACAACAAAACGTATAAGCTTGTAGGTTTACATATGTGTTAATCTCTTAATCATGAGCCACGGGACCTCCTTTTATACGTGGAATCCTAACCACAGAACGTGGTATATCACTTTGAAAATCTCACATGCATTGACCGCGAATCGAACCCGATCAGGCTTGGTGAGAGGCAAGCAGCTTGAACACTGCACCACCACGCCCCGCAAAATCTATATCTTGGTATCCTGTATGGAAACTACTGAGGTATGGGCGGTGCATTCAGGGACAGTTAGTGGTTGTGGATACTACATACATCGCCACTCATAGGGTCAATGCTGATGAGGAAAGTAAGGCACTCCTCACCTTGTCTAGTACGCCTCCTTAGTGCTACCGGGGGTGGGTCCGCCCACATAACCAAAGGAGACACTTGTTGAGGATCTAAGCAGCCTCCGGGCTGTTAACAGACAGGCAATGTACTTATCACAGAGAAAACAGCAGCTCGACTAATACAAGTTGCTTAATTAATAACCTTGCAGTTATCACGAGCTCAACAGAGCAGCACGCTCCACGCCTGATCTGGTTAGAAGCGTTCACAGTCCGCCTCGTTGCTTATGGCTAGTATTCTTGGTTGTCACCGCGGTGGCCCGGGTTCGACATCGTGGTCATGTAGCCCCATGTGCTTGGGTGTGTGTAGAATTTGTCTGATATCCTGTGTCACTGTGATGTTTGTATTAGTGTGTACTTGTAATTGAGGTTGGATTTGAGTAGGAAGCGGCCGTGGCCTTAAGTAGGTACCATCCCAGCCTTTGCCTGGAGAAGAAGTGGGGAAACCACAGAAAAGCACTTCCAGAATGGCTGAGGTAAACATCGAACCCACCTCTTCGCAGTTTTACCTCACGAGGCTGAGTGTACCCCGTTCTAGCTCTCGGACCATAGTCTTCTGTGATGGATTCTCGGCCTATATACAAGTTCCGTATGATATTTTGCTTGACCATCTATCAGAGTATATGAACCATTCTCGAGTATAACAAAACGTGCAAAATAGCTTCTGTAGCAGCTGTATTTCGGACATCTTTCTGTATTCAATTCTAAGAAACACATTTTCTACTAGAGGGCCTGAGATCAAAAAGCAACATTTTATTATTTACTTCCGACCTGTTTAAAAGGTTTGGGAAGGAGAGCAATTGGAACCAATGTACGTCAAAGTTATTGTTAAAGTTATCCGGAGGTATTACTTCGCAGGTGAGACTGAATTTAAAACTTGTTAATATCTACAGTTGTGGCATTGCTATGGAACAGAAAGAAGAGAATCCCATGCCTTGGCCGTCATACACTTGTATATTTAATTTCTTAAAATCGGATGGGAAGAAAGGCACATCTCTACATAGTATAAAACAAAGTCCCCGATTCTTGGATGTTACGGGTAAACTCGAGAACCACTGGATGGATTTTGATGCGGTTTTCACCATTCTGTAAAGGATATCTCGAGGATGATTTCTGTAGACAATAATTTATTTATGATCAAAGGAAGCCGAGCAGTAACGATTTCAGTGGAAAATTCGAAAAAAAAAAACCTGGCGTCCGAGTGCTTTATAAGCGTACGCTGGGCAAACCGTTAACAATATTCAAATACTATGAGTGTAAGATTGTTCAGCATGAAAAGTTCTACAAAAAGGTCCTGGAGAGCATATGTCTATCTTCGACACATCACACACTATAAGTGTTTTTGCGTTTTAATTTCTTCCAACCATGTCCATTCAACTACTGAGTGGACAGTTTACGAGCTAGCTAAGGGCGAGTCTATCACCCCTGTTACAGCCTAGCTAGCGGGTGAACCTATTACCCCAGATACAGCCAGCAGCAAACCTCTGAGTAGTGTTGAGTTTAGACTTCTGAGAAGGGTGGTTGTGCTTAAAGTTTCCCTGGAAGTGCAACTCGGGTTTTCTTCATTTCGCCTGTGAAACACAGTCAAGTTAAGATTGGACGGAAGGGGGATTTGAGTTTCATTCACCTCGCCATTCCCTGGTAGTGCAACTCTCATTTCACCTGTGAACTTTTCGTTCCGCAAAATTCACAGTCAATTTAAGATTGGACGGAAGGGGGATTATATTATACTAGCAACCCGACCCGGCTTCGCCCGGGAGAATGCATTACGTGATAGCGCTTTTTTTTTCTCCGGTGTCAATGAACAATGACCAATATCCGTTTTACGTCTCGGCATGATGGGTTAAAATCACTGACTGGACTATTAGTTATATTATCTTGGAGATGCATGCGCAACAAATTCTTGTCAGACGTAATTTAAGAATGGCGACGTGCATGAAACACAAATCCCCCTTCCGTCCAATCTTAACTTGACTGTGAATTTTGCAGAACGAAAAGTTCACAGGCGAAATGAAGAAAACCCGAGTTGCACTTCCAGGAAAAATCCAAACACAACCACCCTTCTCTGAGGTCTTAACTCAACACGACTCAACGGTTTGCTGCTGGCTATATCTGGAGCAATAGGTTCGCCCGCTAGCTAGACTGTAACAGGGATGATAGACTCGCCCTTAGCTAGCTCGTAAACTGTCGCCTCAGTAGTTGAATGGACATGGTTGGAAGAAATTTAAACGTAAAAACACTCATAGTGGGCGATGTATTGAAGATAGACATATGCTCTCGCGGACTTTTTTGTAGAACTTTCCATGCTGAACAATTCATACACTCACAGTAGATATTTTTAACAGTTTGCCCAGCGTAAGCTTACAAAGCGCTCGGACGCCATTTTTTTTACTTTTCCACCGAAATCGTTACTGCTCGGCTTCCTTTGATCATAAATAAATTATTTTCTACAGAAATCATCCTCGAGGTATCCTTTACAGAATGGTGAAAACCGCATCAAAATCCATCCAGTGGTTCTCGAGTTTACCCGTAACATCCAAGAATCGGGGACTTTGTTTTATACTAGGTAGAGATTATACGACAATCAGTATAATTTAATATAATATAATCCTCCTTCCGTCCAATCTAAACTGTCTGTGAATTTTGCGGAACGAAAAGTTCAAAGGCTAAATGAGAGTTGCACTTCCAGGGAATGGCGAGGTGAATGAAACTCAAATCCCCCTTCCGTCCAATCTTAACTTGACTGTGTTTTACAGGCGAAATTAAGAAAACCCGAGTTACACTTCCAGGGAAACTATAAACACTACCACCCTTCTCAGGAGTATTAACTCAACACGACTGGACGGTTTGCTGCTGGCTTCTATCTGGGGCAATAGGTTCGCCCGCTAGCTAGGCTGTAACAGATATGATAGACTCGCCCTTAGCTAGCCCGTACTCTGTCGCCTCAGTAGTTGAATGGACATGTTTGGAAGAAATTAAAACGTAAAAACACTTATAGTGGGCAATGTATTGAAGATAGACATATGCTCACGCGGACTTTTTTTTGTAGAACTTTTCATGCTGAACAATTCTATCACTCATAGTATTTAGATATTTTTAACGGTTTGTCCAGCGTAAGCTTACAAAACGCTCGGAAGACAGTTTTCTTTCGACTTTTCCACTTAAATCGTTACTGCTCGGCTTCCTTTGATCATAAATAAATTAGTTCTACAGAAATAATCCTCGAGATATTCTTTGCGGTGTAAACCGCATCAAAATTCATCCAGTTGTTCTCGAGTTTACCCGTAACAAACACAAATCGGGGACTTTGTTTTATACTTAGTAGAGATTAAATTATACTGATAGGCCTATTATCTCTTCTTAGTATAAAACAAAGTTCCCGATTCTTGGATGTCACGGGTAATCTCGAGAACCACTGAATGGATTTTGATACGGTTTTCAACATTCTGTGAAGGATATATCGGGGAAGGTTTCTGTAGAAAATAATTTATTTATGACCAAAGGAAGTCAAGCACTAACTATTTCAGTGAGAAGGTCGAAAAAAACTGGCGTCCGTGCGCTTTTTAAGCTTACGCTGGGTAAACCGTTAATAGATATCTATATACT
Organism: Meconema thalassinum; assembly: GCA_946902985.2. Taxonomy (NCBI): domain Eukaryota; kingdom Metazoa; phylum Arthropoda; class Insecta; order Orthoptera; family Tettigoniidae; genus Meconema; species Meconema thalassinum. Next base: position 743,134,050 of record OX336389.2, read on the forward strand.
ATGAGTGTAAGAATTGTTCAGCATGAAAAGTTCTACTAATAAAGCCCGGGAGAGCATATCTCTATCCTCAATACATCGCCTACTATAAGTGTTTTTACGTTTTAATTTCTTCCAACAATCTCCATTCAGTTACTGAGGCGACAATTTACGAGCTAGATAGGGCTGACTCTATCACCCCAGTTACAGCTTAGCTAGCGGACGAGCTTATTTCCCCAGATACAGCAAGTAGCAAACTGTCGAGTCGTGATGATTTAAAAACTTTAGAGAAGAGTGGTTGTGTTTGGAGTTTCTCTGGAAGTGCAACTCGGCTTTTCTTCATTTCGCCTGTGAACTTTTCGTTCCGCAAAATTCACAGTCAAGTTAATATTGGACGGAAGGGGGATTTGTGTTTCATCCACCTCGCCGTTCTTAAATTACGTCTGACAAGAATTTGTTGCACATGCATCTCCATGATAATATAATTAATAGTCCAGTCAGTGATTTTAAACCATTATGCCGAGACGTAAAACGGATATTGGTCGTTGTTCATTGACATTGAAAAAAAAAAAGCGCCTATCACGTAATGCATTCATAACTGTTCCCGGGCGAAACCGGGTCAGTTTGCTAGTTTAAATATAAAGTAGGCTCAGGTGAAAGAAAAGAAGAGTACTCAGGTTCCACAGCGAACTTAAAGAGGCATGTCCAGGTAAAACATAGGCAAGCTGCTGCTGCTAGTGCTACTACTACTTTTTCCAAAAGCATTACAAATTGGAATTATTGTATTTTAAGTTAAGTTTTTACAATAGTAACGACATAAGTGTTATTTTAAGGTGGGTAAAACATATTATAATTTACTACAAATTCTTTATTATATTAATATTAACATATTATAATAATTTTAACCAATATTAATTGTTATGAGCTGATTGAATATCATTGTGAAATATTATTAGGGGCACTATATAAAATAATTGGAAGGTGAGAGATTGGACTGTATATTGTGTAAATGTAATTGTGTTTGTTAACATATATATTGTAACCATAATTGGCACCTACCGACAAGCATCAGCTTGGTAGGACCAAAAAATGTAATATTGGGCATAAATAAACAAACTGTAAACTGTAAACTAATAATAATAGTAAAAATAATCTACAAGCTACATGCAAAACAATAAATGAAATATTAGGATGAAATTTAAGTTCAGTAGACGATATTATACAAAAATACTTAGGTATTATTTACTCAAATAGTATCATTGCAAATAAGTATGAGACTTTTTTGTGGATCAAATAAAAAATGCCACCTACACATGTAAAATATCTGCAGCCAATGGCATTGCTTGAAGTGTATCCAAAAGAAATGTCTAGTATTATAAAAAATATGAAGTTTAAGTCACCAGGAATGGGCAAAATTCGAGTAAAGGACATAAAACGTTGTGATACTGACAGTGTAGTTATTTCTTACCCAGTAAATTTAATTTTTGAATCAGGAATTTTTCCAAAAGCATTAAAAATTGGAATTATTACGCCTATATATAAAGGAGTTGATCATCTAGGACTTAATAACTATCACCCGGTATGTATACTATCAATTATTAATAAAATTATAGAAAGATGAATTGAAACAAGAGTCTCCAATAACCTTGATAAATCTCTATTTCTACTCTCTACTTAGTATAAAACAAAGTCCCCAATTCTTGGATGTTACGGGTAAACTCGAGAACCACTGGATGAATTTTGATCCGGTTTTCACCATTCTGTAAAGGATATCTCGAGGATGATTTCTGTAGAATATAATTTATTTATGATCGAAGAAATCCGAGCAGTAACGATTTCAGTGGAAGAGTCGAAAATAAACCTGGCGTCGGAGCGCTTTGTAAGATTACGCTGGGCAAACCGGTAAAAATATCTAAATGCTATGGGTGTAGGAATTGTTCAGCATGAAAAGTTCTACAAAAACGTCCGTGAGAGCACATGTCTATCTTCAATACATCGCCCACTATATGTGTTTTTACGTTTTAATTTCTTCCAAACATGTTCATTCAACTACTCTGGCGACAGTTTACGAGCTAGCTAAGGGCGAGTCTATCATCCCTGATACAGCCTAGCTAGCGGGCGAACCTATTGCCTCAGATACAGCCAGCAGCAAACCGTTGAGTCGTGTTGAGTTAAGATTTCTGAGAAGGGTGGTTGTGTTTGGAGTTTCCCTGGAAGTGCAACTCGGGTTTTCTTCATTTCGCCTGTGATACACAGTCATGTTAAGATTGGACGGAAGAGGGATTTGAGTTTCATTCACCTCGCCATTCCCTGGAAGTGCAACTCTCATTTCGCATGTGAACTTTTCGTTCCTCAAAATTCACAGTCAATTTAAGATTGGACGGAAGGGGGATTTTATTATATTGAATTATACTTCTTAGTATCTAACAAAGTCCCCGATTCTTGGATGTCACGGGTAATCTCGAGAACCACAGAATGGATTTTGATGCGGTTTTCAACATTCTGTGAAGGATATCTCGAAGAAGGTTTCTGTAGAAAATTATTTATTTATGACCAAAAGAAATCAAGCACTAACTATTTCAGTGAAAAGGTCGGAAAAAAAAACTGGCGTCCATGCGCTTTTTAAGCTTACGCTAGGCCAACCGTTAGAAATATCTATAGGCCTATACTATGAGTGTAAGAATTGTTCACCATGAAACGTTCTACTAAAAAGCCCGGGATAGCATATCTCTATCTTCAATACATCGCCTACTATAAGTATTTTTACGTTTTCATTTCTTCCAACAAACTCCATTCAGTTACTGAGGCGATAGTTTACGAGCTAGCTAGGAGCGAGTCTATCACACCAGTTACAGCTTTGCTAGCGGACGAGCTTATTGCCCCAGATACAGCAAACTATCGAGTTATGTTGAGTTAAAAAACTTTAGAGAAGAGTGGTCGTGTTTGGGGTTTCCCTGGAAGTGCGACGGCTTTTCTTCATTTCGCCTGTGAACTTTACGATCTGCAAAATTCACAGTCAAGTTAAGATTGGACGGAAGGGGGATTTGTGTTTCATGCACCTCGCCATTCTTAAATTACATCTGACAAGAATATGTTGCACATGCATCTCCATGATAATATAATTAATAGTCCAGTCAGTGATTTTAACCCATCATGCCGGGACGTAAAACGGATATTGGACGTTGGTCATTGACATTGGAGAAAAAAGCGCTTATCACGTAATGCATTCATAACTGTTCCCGGGCGAAGCCGGGTCGGGTTGCTAGTATAATATAATTGATGATAGACAATACGGTTTTTGTCGAGGTAAAAGTGCTCAATTGCTGTTAACAGAATTTTCTAAAATTGTAAATGGTGTCCTAAACAATGACAAAGAGGATCTGGTACTATTTCTAGATATCTCGAGGGCATTTGACACTTTACCCTTCAATTGTATGTTACATAAATTAGAAAGCATTGGTATGGGAGGAAAAGAGTTGAAAGTTGTTGATAGTTATTTGAGGGAAAGGAAAATGATCATTAAAATAAATAACTTGGAAAGTGATCAACTTGAAGTTAACAGTGGCGTACCTCAAGGTTCTATGTTGGGACCTATTATGTATACCATATTTGTCAATGACATGGTATTGGTTGCAACAAAAAACTAAACTACTAATGTATGCTGATGACACTATTGCAATTCATAAGGATCCATGGAAGCACACAGCATGCTTCAAGCAGACTTTGATAATATTTTGAGAAGGAGCCATGATAATGGATTAATAATAAATTACAAAGAATCTAAATTAATGAACATTCGCATGTCACATAATACGAGGCACGTCCAGAATGTAAGTTCCGTTTGGTAATAAAATTAAATTGTGTACAGATACAGAAAAATTATTTATTCCACAACATTCTACACCTCTTAAACTACTTTTCCACATAACTGCCGAACTTTTTCAGGCATTTGTCATAGCGTGGCACAAGTTTTTGGATACCTTCTTCATAGAAGATTGCCGCCGGTGTCTTCAACCAGTTGGAAACATCTTCTTTCAGCTCGTCGTCATTGTTGAAGTGTTGACCGCCAAGGAAAGACTTGAGATGTGTCAACAGATGAAAGTCGCTAGGAGCGAGGTCAGGGATGTACGGAGGGTGGTCAAACACGTCCCAGAAAAATCCCTGTAGGAGGTTTTTCGTCACATTTGCAGTGTGTGGTCGTGCATTGTCGTGAAGAAAAACAACACCTTTTGACAGTAACCCTCGGCGCTTATTCTGTATTGCGCGGCGCAATTTCCTAAGTGTCTCGCAGTAAGCATCTGCGTTGATTGTTTGACCACGCGGTAAGAAATCAATGAGTAAGATGCCTTTCCAGTCCCAGAACACTGTGCACATCCTTTTCCGAGGTGTCAAGATTTGTTTCGGCTTAACCTTTGCTGGGGATGAAGTGTGCCTCCATTCCATTGATTGCCGCTTACTTTCAGGGGTGTCGTAAGAAACCCAAGTTTCATCTCCTGTGACTATCTGTGTCGGAAATTCTTCGCCGCCTTCATTGTAACGGGTCAACAACTGAAGTGCACTCCCCATCCGTTTTGTTTTGTGTTGCTCCGTAAGAATCTTTGGTACCCAACGTCGGCAAAGTTTACGAAAGTTCAGTTTTTCGGTAACAATTTCCTGAATTAGTGATGGTGAGTTTTGGGGAAATTCCATAGCGAGAGCACTAATTGTAAACCTGCGGTTATCCCGGATCTTGTCATCAATCGCGCGATCCAGTTCTTCTGTAACCAAAGATTCGTTCTTCATCGTGCACTTCACTACGTCCTTCATTGAACTGTCGGACCCATCTTCTCACCATTGAATCACTCATCGCATTTTGTCCATACACTTCGCAAATTTGCCGATAAATTTCAATTGGTTTCACTTTCCTAGCATTCAGAAAACGATTCACTGATCTTATTTCACAAGCGGCGGGATTTTCAATCAACACCGACATTGTACGAGTAAACATGCACAACAACGCGTACGTGGCTGACAGCGCTCTCCAAATGGCGCACGTTTCTTCTCCTTGATACAGAGCGTCTACCGCGCATATGCGGAACTGCGCTGCAGCGGAACGTACAACTAGTTGAAGACACAGGCGGCACACGTCTATGAAGAAGGTATACAAAAACTCATGCCACGCTACGACAAATGCCTGCAACATTTCGGCAGTTATGTGGAAAAGTAGTTTAAGGGTTGTAGAATTTTGTACAGTAAATAATTTTTCTGTATCTGTAAACAATTTAATGCTATTACCAAACGGAACTTACTTTCTGGACGTACTTCGTATTAATGCAAATATTAAGGTAAAATTCCAGATCTATAACTGCCTACACGTAAACAAGGGCGATTACCTCATCTTAAATTTATCATGTAATTACTTTATTGAGAGAGTCAATAACTACAAATATCTTGGCATTATTATTGATGACCATTTCATATGGAACAAACAAATATGAGAGCTGGCGAAGTAATTAAAAAATACACTGTTCTTCTTTCACACTGTGGCTTACCACGCAAACACTCAGATATACCTTATGGCTTAATCAGCATTAGTACAGTCTCTTATGAGTTATGGTATTACTTCTTGTGGAAGTTCCAACAAGAGTCAATTAAAAATAATAGGTGATATCCAGAAGTGATTTGTTAAGTTAATTAAGGACAAGCAAATCAAGAATGAGGTATTTCTCTCTGTGGAAGACCTGTACAAAGTAAATATAATTACTACGTATTACTATGACAACAGGTATAAAAATCAAATACAACATGGAAAACTAACTAGACAAGTAGATAGAGGGATATATAATATTCCCTGATGGATCAATTTATATGGTAAGAAGGAACTAAGGGTAATAATACCAACAATTTTTTAGGAATTACCTCTGTCTTTAAAAAGCATAAAACCAATAAATAAAGCTGAAGACCAAATTAAGAAATATTACAAGAAAGAATTTATTAGCCTGATTGACTGATGGATCATAGAACAAGACACTATTATGTTAGATATATATTAGTAGGTTAGAGTCATAACTCACATGCTCCAAAATAACGAAAATTGAGATGACGACATATTCTCATAGACCTTTATACGTAGAACATAATTCACGGAACAGTTATTTACATTTGGCACATGATCCTTGAGAAAACAGGTGTTAAACATCATGGTTAGTTTCAAAAGTCCCATGATCCGTGGGATCTTGTGAGTTTTGTCCCGTACCTCATCTTGACCAATCAGCGATTAGCTCTCCCGGCGCCATTTCCTTGTATAGTGGTAAATATTGATGCCAGTGTAGTGTGTTTTCTGTTCTGTTCAGTTATTTTGGGGAATATCATTGAACATAGTGGTTGAAATAAAACTAATTTGACACACAAGTCATGGAAGAAAACGTTTTACCCGTTGGAGAAAGAGGAAGGCCAAGGAAACATTCTCAGCATCCAGAAATGTGGAAAAGGCAGAAAGCCAATCGAATGAGGTTAGAATATCCTGTTTTCTTCATTGTTTGCAAATTATTCTGATTCTTATTATTGGCTTGATTTGTTCCTCCACGTAATAATGTATAAGACCCTTTCATTGGACCTTAACAGTGAAGAATCACAAATTCAATATTTTAAGTCCATTTTTGGAAAGTAATCAGAACCTTACAGGGTCGTTTGTTCTTTCATTGTAGGTATAAACCGTCAGTGCTGCCCCAGTATCCAACATGTCAACACCGTGGAGGAGCATTTAATTGCTGTTCACTTTCTATGGACGATATTAAAAAGTTTCATGCTTTGTTTTATAAAAAGCCGGAAAGAGATTATCAGAATCAGTTCATATTGAATTATGCGGAAATTGGCAACGTCACCAGACGCCGACCTAGAAAAGACAAATCAAGTCAAAACCAAAAGTCGCAACTGCTTAGAACGACAAAGTATTTTGTACGAAGCACACAGAAAAATAAAGTTCCAGTTTGCATGTCAGCCTTTATAAACGTATTTTGGAGTTTCACGATTCAGAGTAAATAATATCACTAAACAGTTTCATCAGCAAGGTTTTGTACAAGACAAGAGAGGCGGCTTCAGGAGGGCGGCAGAGTATGAACCCAAGAAAGACTGTGTCATGAAGTTTATCAATAGTTAAAAGTGTGTAGAGACACATTACTGTAGAGGACGTACAGAAAGACGGTATCTGCCTGCAAATATGAACTGTAAAATGTTATGGAAAATGTATTCTTCCAAGCCTCAAAACATCCCTGTAAAGCTATCTTACTTCAGGTTCATCTTTAACACAAAATACAATGTAGGCTTTGGTACACCTAGGACCAATGTGTGTTCCACATGCTTAAGCCTAGCTGAAAAGTTAAAACACGAGAGAGACCCTAACAAGAAAACTCAATTAATTACTGAAAAAAGGGTTCACAAGTTAAAGTATATGGCATTTTTTAGCACCCTGAAAGTCAAAGATGTTGAAACGTTAATTCCTTGATTTGATTGTGAGAAAAATATTCCATTGCCCAAAGTTCCAGATCAGTCATGCTATTATAGCAGACAAATTTATGTCCAGAAATTTACCATTGTTAAAGGTCATAGTAAATCTCAGTTAAACCATTCCAATGCCACTTCTTATTGTTGGACAGAAAATGAATTCAGTCGAGATTCAAACACTATATCCCCATGTATGTTTGATACATTAAGCTCCATAGACATGTCCCTTTACAAACAAATTCGGTTGGTATGCGACGGGTGTGCTGCACAAAATAAGAATTCTACTTTGGTTGCGATGTGTATCTTTTGGCTTTCCGTAAAGTCTCCCCCACATATAGATGGAATTGAAATGATTTTTCCAGTCACCGGTCATAGTTATATTCCTCCAGACCGTGTGTTTGGAAATATAGAAAGGAAAATGATTAAAATGGAAGTAATAGTACGTACGGCCTGAACAAGTGTATGAGATAATTTCAAGTCAGTCAACATTGAAATTGGTAGGAAGAGACTCCAGTTTTGCCGACTTCAAGAATTGTGTGAAAAATGCATTACGAAATCCAGGATCATGGCATTTTCCAATTTCAAAATGTAAGCGCATTTACATAAAGCGTGGAGTAGGAAATAAAATTCTTGTGCGTGGTGAACAAACTTACAGAAATGACCTTGGAGTGTTTAGATCTGTGTTTAAGTCTGCAGTAAATGCACTTATGCATCCTGAAATCATCTAGCCAAAGAATTCAATCTCTTCAGAGAAAAGGAGGGATGTTGAAAAGCTTCTGACTGCCCATTATGGTGAAAACTGGAGAGAATTTAAGGAGCTCAAGTTATATAAGCATGTCATTGATGAGAATACATCGGATCAAACTGATCATGAGTGTATGTGCGACATGATGCAAGAGGAACTTAGTGTTGTGATATAGACATAGAAGAGTAAAATTATTTTCAGTTTTCGGAGTTAATCTCCTTCAATTCTTCAGTTTTATTTTAGTAGCTTATTTTCTTTTGGTATTTGAAACTTTCATTCTTCTCAAGGAACGATTAACAAGTTTGTTTTATTTTCCTGATTATAATATTTTACTTTTCTTTGTGACCAATAATTAGTTCTCGTGAATGGAAAATTTGTAAATTTCTTTGATCATTAAATTGAACAAATGTCCACGGTAGACATTTCTTTTATGAGATTGCCAACGGTATTCCCAAATACAAAATATATTTTGTAAACGAACACAAGTATAGTTTATAAAATATTAATTGGTATACAACAAGATTATCATCACAACGTAATTATACATAAACAGCAGAAGAAAAAGTGGTTTTAAATGGGAACCAAATGTGTTGTATATTGAGTCGCAACACGATTTAAATATGTAATTCCCGCAAAACCAACATCATCGCCGAATAGCTCACCATCAAAACTCACAAAATCCAAAATGGGAATTGTCAAAACATACATGTTCCATAGGTCATTAACAAATCTCACATGATCAATAATTTAACCTTAAATAATTGTGATTTCTCAATAAACAAACATAATCTGAAATATACATAATGATTTCTAGCCATTGTTCTTACACATACTGATGTCCACATCTGGGACATGTACACGACGCATGTAACACACGTTTTTTGTCGTTTGTGAAAATGTATGTTTCTGGAGTATGTGAGTTATGCATTTAACCTACTCATATGTATGTAAACTTTAAATTCCTTAATTAGTTGGCAAATGGCTAACCTTACAGTGATCCCTCCCTCCAGCCTTTGGAAGTCCCAGGGCTGGAAATGGGTCTCAAGAATATGTATAGTTACTAGATATTAGTTGTTATGAGTTTTATCTAATGTTATTATAGTGGATGTACTTAAAGCAGCCCCAACACATTAGCCATAGGTTGGCTTTGTGGGAAATAGATATTTGAATGTAAGACTTTCAATGTATTTCAGTGTATTCAAATTTTAACTTACACGTTTCTTCATATATTCACACATGTATTGAATGATTATTGTGGTTTATATATATATATATGCATTTTTGATTAATAAATCCCCCCCCCCTTCCAGTTTGTAGAGACTGCAGGGCTAGAGATGGGATGAGGAATTCACTCACTACTACTACTACTAACAATTGCATTTTAAGTTTTAAGTATTTTCTTAAGTAGTAACGACATAACAGTTGCATCAAGGCACGAAGATAAAATATTATAATTTACTAATGCTTTATTGTATTAATATTAACATATTATAATCATATAACCATAATTAATTGTTATGCGGTGATTCAAGAGTTTTGTGAACTAAAATTAGTGGCACTGTATAAAATAAGTTAATTGGAAGGTGAGAGATTGTACTATAGACGTGTAAATTTAATTGCTTTTAAAAGATGGTATATTGGCTTTCTCGGCCAGTGAATTAAAACTCAGCAATTCTTCTAGGTTTGTGCCGTGTCTTGTGTGGGGTTTCGCCTAGGACACCAAACTGGCTCATCAGCGGGCTCTTCGTGTTCCCGCCCGGACCCCCACAGGAGTAGCGAAAGGCACGCTACCTCCCTTTTTAGGAAGCGCACCTTCGCCGCTTATCAGCGAGAACTAAAAGCTCAAGCAGCCTTAACCTCCCTTTGAAGGTTTCCAAAAAGATGGTATATTGTTTTTCACGGCTAGTGAAATAAAACTCAGCAATTCTTCTAGGTTTGTGCCGTGTCTTGTGTGGAGTTTCGCCTATTACACCAAGTTGGCTCATCAGCGGGCTCTCGATGTCCCCGCCAGGACCCCCACAGGAATAGCAAATTGCACGCTACCTCCCTTTATATGAAGCGCACCTGCGCTTCTTATCTGCGAGAACTAAAAGCTCAAGCAGCCTTGACATCAATATGAAGCCTTCCAAAAAGATGGTATATTGGCTTTCACGGACAGTGAATTAAAACTTAGCAATTCTTCTAGGTTTGTGCCGTGTCTTGAATGGGGTTTCGCCTGGGACACCAAACTGGCTCATCAGTGGGCTCTTGATGTCCCCGCCCGGATGCCCACAGGAGTAGTGGTCCGGGCGGGGACATCAAGAGCCCGCCGATGAGCTGTCTGTGAATTTTGCGGAACGAAAAGTTCAAAGGCTAAATGAGAGTTGCACTTCCAGGGAATGGCGAGGTGAATGAAACTCAAATCCCCCTTCCGTCCAATCTTAACTTGACTGTGTTTTACAGGCGAAATTAAGAAAACCCGAGTTACACTTCCAGGGAAACTATAAACACTACCACCCTTCTCAGGAGTATTAACTCAACACGACTGGACGGTTTGCTGCTGGCTTCTATCTGGGGCAATAGGTTCGCCCGCTAGCTAGGCTGTAACAGATATGATAGACTCGCCCTTAGCTAGCCCGTACTCTGTCGCCTCAGTAGTTGAATGGACATGTTTGGAAGAAATTAAAACGTAAAAACACTTATAGTGGGCAATGTATTGAAGATAGACATATGCTCACGCGGACTTTTTTTTGTAGAACTTTTCATGCTGAACAATTCTAACACTCATAGTATTTAGATATTTTTAACGGTTTGTCCAGCGTAAGCTTACAAAACGCTCGGAAGACAGTTTTCTTTCGACTTTTCCACTTAAATCGTTACTGCTCGGCTTCCTTTGATCATAAATAAATTAGTTCTACAGAAATAATCCTCGAGATATTCTTTGCGGTGTAAACCGCATCAAAATTCATCCAGTTGTTCTCGAGTTTACCCGTAACAAACACAAATCGGGGACTTTGTTTTATACTTAGTAGAGATTAAATTATACTGATAGGCCTATTATCTCTTCTTAGTATAAAACAAAGTTCCCGATTCTTGGATGTCACGGGTAATCTCGAGAACCACTGAATGGATTTTGATACGGTTTTCAACATTCTGTGAAGGATATATCGGGGAAGGTTTCTGTAGAAAATAATTTATTTATGACCAAAGGAAGTCAAGCACTAACTATTTCAGTGAGAAGGTCGAAAAAAACTGGCGTCCGTGCGCTTTTTAAGCTTACGCTGGGTAAACCGTTAATAGATATCTATATACTATGAGTGTAAGAATTGTTCAGCATGAAAAGTTCTACTAATAAAGCCCGGGAGAGCATATCTCTATCCTCAATACATCGCCTACTATAAGTGTTTTTACGTTTTAATTTCTTCCAACAATCTCCATTCAGTTACTGAGGCGACAATTTACGAGCTAGATAGGGCTGACTCTATCACCCCAGTTACAGCTTAGCTAGCGGACGAGCTTATTTCCCCAGATACAGCAAGTAGCAAACTGTCGAGTCGTGATGATTTAAAAACTTTAGAGAAGAGTGGTTGTGTTTGGAGTTTCTCTGGAAGTGCAACTCGGCTTTTCTTCATTTCGCCTGTGAACTTTTCGTTCCGCAAAATTCACAGTCAAGTTAATATTGGACGGAAGGGGGATTTGTGTTTCATCCACCTCGCCGTTCTTAAATTACGTCTGACAAGAATTTGTTGCACATGCATCTCCATGATAATATAATTAATAGTCCAGTCAGTGATTTTAAACCATTATGCCGAGACGTAAAACGGATATTGGTCGTTGTTCATTGACATTGAAAAAAAAAAGCGCCTATCACGTAATGCATTCATAACTGTTCCCGGGCGAAACCGGGTCAGTTTGCTAGTTTAAATATAAAGTAGGCTCAGGTGAAAGAAAAGAAGAGTACTCAGGTTCCACAGCGAACTTAAAGAGGCATGTCCAGGTAAAACATAGGCAAGCTGCTGCTGCTAGTGCTACTACTACTTTTTCCAAAAGCATTACAAATTGGAATTATTGTATTTTAAGTTAAGTTTTTACAATAGTAACGACATAAGTGTTATTTTAAGGTGGGTAAAACATATTATAATTTACTACAAATTCTTTATTATATTAATATTAACATATTATAATAATTTTAACCAATATTAATTGTTATGAGCTGATTGAATATCATTGTGAAATATTATTAGGGGCACTATATAAAATAATTGGAAGGTGAGAGATTGGACTGTATATTGTGTAAATGTAATTGTGTTTGTTAACATATATATTGTAACCATAATTGGCACCTACCGACAAGCATCAGCTTGGTAGGACCAAAAAATGTAATATTGGGCATAAATAAACAAACTGTAAACTGTAAACTAATAATAATAGTAAAAATAATCTACAAGCTACATGCAAAACAATAAATGAAATATTAGGATGAAATTTAAGTTCAGTAGACGATATTATACAAAAATACTTAGGTATTATTTACTCAAATAGTATCATTGCAAATAAGTATGAGACTTTTTTGTGGATCAAATAAAAAATGCCACCTACACATGTAAAATATCTGCAGCCAATGGCATTGCTTGAAGTGTATCCAAAAGAAATGTCTAGTATTATAAAAAATATGAAGTTTAAGTCACCAGGAATGGGCAAAATTCGAGTAAAGGACATAAAACGTTGTGATACTGACAGTGTAGTTATTTCTTACCCAGTAAATTTAATTTTTGAATCAGGAATTTTTCCAAAAGCATTAAAAATTGGAATTATTACGCCTATATATAAAGGAGTTGATCATCTAGGACTTAATAACTATCACCCGGTATGTATACTATCAATTATTAATAAAATTATAGAAAGATGAATTGAAACAAGAGTCTCCAATAACCTTGATAAATCTCTATTTCTACTCTCTACTTAGTATAAAACAAAGTCCCCAATTCTTGGATGTTACGGGTAAACTCGAGAACCACTGGATGAATTTTGATCCGGTTTTCACCATTCTGTAAAGGATATCTCGAGGATGATTTCTGTAGAAGATAATTTATTTATGATCGAAGAAATCCGAGCAGTAACGATTTCAGTGGAAGAGTCGAAAATAAACCTGGCGTCGGAGCGCTTTGTAAGATTACGCTGGGCAAACCGGTAAAAATATCTAAATGCTATGGGTGTAGGAATTGTTCAGCATGAAAAGTTCTACAAAAACGTCCGTGAGAGCACATGTCTATCTTCAATACATCGCCCACTATATGTGTTTTTACGTTTTAATTTCTTCCAAACATGTTCATTCAACTACTCTGGTGACAGTTTACGAGCTAGCTAAGGGCGAGTCTATCATCCCTGATACAGCCTAGCTAGCGGGCGAACCTATTGCCTCAGATACAGCCAGCAGCAAACCGTTGAGTCGTGTTGAGTTAAGATTTCTGAGAAGGGTGGTTGTGTTTGGAGTTTCCCTGGAAGTGCAACTCGGGTTTTCTTCATTTCGCCTGTGATACACAGTCATGTTAAGATTGGACGGAAGAGGGATTTGAGTTTCATTCACCTCGCCATTCCCTGGAAGTGCAACTCTCATTTCGCATGTGAACTTTTCGTTCCTCAAAATTCACAGTCAATTTAAGATTGGACGGAAGGGGGATTTTATTATATTGAATTATACTTCTTAGTATCTAACAAAGTCCCCGATTCTTGGATGTCACGGGTAATCTCGAGAACCACAGAATGGATTTTGATGCGGTTTTCAACATTCTGTGAAGGATATCTCGAAGAAGGTTTCTGTAGAAAATTATTTATTTATGACCAAAAGAAATCAAGCACTAACTATTTCAGTGAAAAGGTCGGAAAAAAAAACTGGCGTCCATGCGCTTTTTAAGCTTACGCTAGGCCAACCGTTAGAAATATCTATAGGCCTATACTATGAGTGTAAGAATTGTTCACCATGAAACGTTCTACTAAAAAGCCCGGGATAGCATATCTCTATCTTCAATACATCGCCTACTATAAGTATTTTTACGTTTTCATTTCTTCCAACAAACTCCATTCAGTTACTGAGGCGATAGTTTACGAGCTAGCTAGGAGCGAGTCTATCACACCAGTTACAGCTTTGCTAGCGGACGAGCTTATTGCCCCAGATACAGCAAACTATCGAGTTATGTTGAGTTAAAAAACTTTAGAGAAGAGTGGTCGTGTTTGGGGTTTCCCTGGAAGTGCGACGGCTTTTCTTCATTTCGCCTGTGAACTTTACGATCTGCAAAATTCACAGTCAAGTTAAGATTGGACGGAAGGGGGATTTGTGTTTCATGCACCTCGCCATTCTTAAATTACATCTGACAAGAATATGTTGCACATGCATCTCCATGATAATATAATTAATAGTCCAGTCAGTGATTTTAACCCATCATGCCGGGACGTAAAACGGATATTGGACGTTGGTCATTGACATTGGAGAAAAAAGCGCTTATCACGTAATGCATTCATAACTGTTCCCGGGCGAAGCCGGGTCGGGTTGCTAGTATAATATAATTGATGATAGACAATACGGTTTTTGTCGAGGTAAAAGTGCTCAATTGCTGTTAACAGAATTTTCTAAAATTGTAAATGGTGTCCTAAACAATGACAAAGAGGATCTGGTACTATTTCTAGATATCTCGAGGGCATTTGACACTTTACCCTTCAATTGTATGTTACATAAATTAGAAAGCATTGGTATGGGAGGAAAAGAGTTGAAAGTTGTTGATAGTTATTTGAGGGAAAGGAAAATGATCATTAAAATAAATAACTTGGAAAGTGATCAACTTGAAGTTAACAGTGGCGTACCTCAAGGTTCTATGTTGGGACCTATTATGTATACCATATTTGTCAATGACATGGTATTGGTTGCAACAAAAAACTAAACTACTAATGTATGCTGATGACACTATTGCAATTCATAAGGATCCATGGAAGCACACAGCATGCTTCAAGCAGACTTTGATAATATTTTGAGAAGGAGCCATGATAATGGATTAATAATAAATTACAAAGAATCTAAATTAATGAACATTCGCATGTCACATAATACGAGGCACGTCCAGAATGTAAGTTCCGTTTGGTAATAAAATTAAATTGTGTACAGATACAGAAAAATTATTTATTCCACAACATTCTACACCTCTTAAACTACTTTTCCACATAACTGCCGAACTTTTTCAGGCATTTGTCATAGCGTGGCACAAGTTTTTGGATACCTTCTTCATAGAAGATTGCCGCCGGTGTCTTCAACCAGTTGGAAACATCTTCTTTCAGCTCGTCGTCATTGTTGAAGTGTTGACCGCCAAGGAAAGACTTGAGATGTGTCAACAGATGAAAGTCGCTAGGAGCGAGGTCAGGGATGTACGGAGGGTGGTCAAACACGTCCCAGAAAAATCCCTGTAGGAGGTTTTTCGTCACATTTGCAGTGTGTGGTCGTGCATTGTCGTGAAGAAAAACAACACCTTTTGACAGTAACCCTCGGCGCTTATTCTGTATTGCGCGGCGCAATTTCCTAAGTGTCTCGCAGTAAGCATCTGCGTTGATTGTTTGACCACGCGGTAAGAAATCAATGAGTAAGATGCCTTTCCAGTCCCAGAACACTGTGCACATCCTTTTCCGAGGTGTCAAGATTTGTTTCGGCTTAACCTTTGCTGGGGATGAAGTGTGCCTCCATTCCATTGATTGCCGCTTACTTTCAGGGGTGTCGTAAGAAACCCAAGTTTCATCTCCTGTGACTATCTGTGTCGGAAATTCTTCGCCGCCTTCATTGTAACGGGTCAACAACTGAAGTGCACTCCCCATCCGTTTTGTTTTGTGTTGCTCCGTAAGAATCTTTGGTACCCAACGTCGGCAAAGTTTACGAAAGTTCAGTTTTTCGGTAACAATTTCCTGAATTAGTGATGGTGAGTTTTGGGGAAATTCCATAGCGAGAGCACTAATTGTAAACCTGCGGTTATCCCGGATCTTGTCATCAATCGCGCGAACCAGTTCTTCTGTAACCAAAGATTCGTTCTTCATCGTGCACTTCACTACGTCCTTCATTGAACTGTCGGACCCATCTTCTCACCATTGAATCACTCATCGCATTTTGTCCATACACTTCGCAAATTTGCCGATAAATTTCAATTGGTTTCACTTTCCTAGCATTCAGAAAACGATTCACTGATCTTATTTCACAAGCGGCGGGATTTTCAATCAACACCGACATTGTACGAGTAAACATGCACAACAACGCGTACGTGGCTGACAGCGCTCTCCAAATGGCGCACGTTTCTTCTCCTTGATACAGAGCGTCTACCGCGCATATGCGGAACTGCGCTGCAGCGGAACGTACAACTAGTTGAAGACACAGGCGGCACACGTCTATGAAGAAGGTATACAAAAACTCATGCCACGCTACGACAAATGCCTGCAACATTTCGGCAGTTATGTGGAAAAGTAGTTTAAGGGTTGTAGAATTTTGTACAGTAAATAATTTTTCTGTATCTGTAAACAATTTAATGCTATTACCAAACGGAACTTACTTTCTGGACGTACTTCGTATTAATGCAAATATTAAGGTAAAATTCCAGATCTATAACTGCCTACACGTAAACAAGGGCGATTACCTCATCTTAAATTTATCATGTAATTACTTTATTGAGAGAGTCAATAACTACAAATATCTTGGCATTATTATTGATGACCATTTCATATGGAACAAACAAATATGAGAGCTGGCGAAGTAATTAAAAAATACACTGTTCTTCTTTCACACTGTGGCTTACCACGCAAACACTCAGATATACCTTATGGCTTAATCAGCATTAGTACAGTCTCTTATGAGTTATGGTATTACTTCTTGTGGAAGTTCCAACAAGAGTCAATTAAAAATAATAGGTGATATCCAGAAGTGATTTGTTAAGTTAATTAAGGACAAGCAAATCAAGAATGAGGTATTTCTCTCTGTGGAAGACCTGTACAAAGTAAATATAATTACTACGTATTACTATGACAACAGGTATAAAAATCAAATACAACATGGAAAACTAACTAGACAAGTAGATAGAGGGATATATAATATTCCCTGATGGATCAATTTATATGGTAAGAAGGAACTAAGGGTAATAATACCAACAATTTTTTAGGAATTACCTCTGTCTTTAAAAAGCATAAAACCAATAAATAAAGCTGAAGACCAAATTAAGAAATATTACAAGAAAGAATTTATTAGCCTGATTGACTGATGGATCATAGAACAAGACACTATTATGTTAGATATATATTAGTAGGTTAGAGTCATAACTCACATGCTCCAAAATAACGAAAATTGAGATGACGACATATTCTCATAGACCTTTATACGTAGAACATAATTCACGGAACAGTTATTTACATTTGGCACATGATCCTTGAGAAAACAGGTGTTAAACATCATGGTTAGTTTCAAAAGTCCCATGATCCGTGGGATCTTGTGAGTTTTGTCCCGTACCTCATCTTGACCAATCAGCGATTAGCTCTCCCGGCGCCATTTCCTTGTATAGTGGTAAATATTGATGCCAGTGTAGTGTGTTTTCTGTTCTGTTCAGTTATTTTGGGGAATATCATTGAACATAGTGGTTGAAATAAAACTAATTTGACACACAAGTCATGGAAGAAAACGTTTTACCCGTTGGAGAAAGAGGAAGGCCAAGGAAACATTCTCAGCATCCAGAAATGTGGAAAAGGCAGAAAGCCAATCGAATGAGGTTAGAATATCCTGTTTTCTTCATTGTTTGCAAATTATTCTGATTCTTATTATTGGCTTGATTTGTTCCTCCACGTAATAATGTATAAGACCCTTTCATTGGACCTTAACAGTGAAGAATCACAAATTCAATATTTTAAGTCCATTTTTGGAAAGTAATCAGAACCTTACAGGGTCGTTTGTTCTTTCATTGTAGGTATAAACCGTCAGTGCTGCCCCAGTATCCAACATGTCAACACCGTGGAGGAGCATTTAATTGCTGTTCACTTTCTATGGACGATATTAAAAAGTTTCATGCTTTGTTTTATAAAAAGCCGGAAAGAGATTATCAGAATCAGTTCATATTGAATTATGCGGAAATTGGCAACGTCACCAGACGCCGACCTAGAAAAGACAAATCAAGTCAAAACCAAAAGTCGCAACTGCTTAGAACGACAAAGTATTTTGTACGAAGCACACAGAAAAATAAAGTTCCAGTTTGCATGTCAGCCTTTATAAACGTATTTTGGAGTTTCACGATTCAGAGTAAATAATATCACTAAACAGTTTCATCAGCAAGGTTTTGTACAAGACAAGAGAGGCGGCTTCAGGAGGGCGGCAGAGTATGAACCCAAGAAAGACTGTGTCATGAAGTTTATCAATAGTTAAAAGTGTGTAGAGACACATTACTGTAGAGGACGTACAGAAAGACGGTATCTGCCTGCAAATATGAACTGTAAAATGTTATGGAAAATGTATTCTTCCAAGCCTCAAAACATCCCTGTAAAGCTATCTTACTTCAGGTTCATCTTTAACACAAAATACAATGTAGGCTTTGGTACACCTAGGACCAATGTGTGTTCCACATGCTTAAGCCTAGCTGAAAAGTTAAAACACGAGAGAGACCCTAACAAGAAAACTCAATTAATTACTGAAAAAAGGGTTCACAAGTTAAAGTATATGGCATTTTTTAGCACCCTGAAAGTCAAAGATGTTGAAACGTTAATTCCTTGATTTGATTGTGAGAAAAATATTCCATTGCCCAAAGTTCCAGATCAGTCATGCTATTATAGCAGACAAATTTATGTCCAGAAATTTACCATTGTTAAAGGTCATAGTAAATCTCAGTTAAACCATTCCAATGCCACTTCTTATTGTTGGACAGAAAATGAATTCAGTCGAGATTCAAACACTATATCCCCATGTATGTTTGATACATTAAGCTCCATAGACATGTCCCTTTACAAACAAATTCGGTTGGTATGCGACGGGTGTGCTGCACAAAATAAGAATTCTACTTTGGTTGCGATGTGTATCTTTTGGCTTTCCGTAAAGTCTCCCCCACATATAGATGGAATTGAAATGATTTTTCCAGTCACCGGTCATAGTTATATTCCTCCAGACCGTGTGTTTGGAAATATAGAAAGGAAAATGATTAAAATGGAAGTAATAGTACGTACGGCCTGAACAAGTGTATGAGATAATTTCAAGTCAGTCAACATTGAAATTGGTAGGAAGAGACTCCAGTTTTGCCGACTTCAAGAATTGTGTGAAAAATGCATTACGAAATCCAGGATCATGGCATTTTCCAATTTCAAAATGTAAGCGCATTTACATAAAGCGTGGAGTAGGAAATAAAATTCTTTTGCGTGGTGAACAAACTTACAGAAATGACCTTGGAGTGTTTAGATCTGTGTTTAAGTCTGCAGTAAATGCACTTATGCATCCTGAAATCATCTAGCCAAAGAATTCAATCTCTTCAGAGAAAAGGAGGGATGTTGAAAAGCTTCTGACTGCCCATTATGGTGAAAACTGGAGAGAATTTAAGGAGCTCAAGTTATATAAGCATGTCATTGATGAGAATACATCGGATCAAACTGATCATGAGTGTATGTGCGACATGATGCAAGAGGAACTTAGTGTTGTGATATAGACATAGAAGAGTAAAATTATTTTCAGTTTTCGGAGTTAATCTCCTTCAATTCTTCAGTTTTATTTTAGTAGCTTATTTTCTTTTGGTATTTGAAACTTTCATTCTTCTCAAGGAACGATTAACAAGTTTGTTTTATTTTCCTGATTATAATATTTTACTTTTCTTTGTGACCAATAATTAGTTCTCGTGAATGGAAAATTTGTAAATTTCTTTGATCATTAAATTGAACAAATGTCCACGGTAGACATTTCTTTTATGAGATTGCCAACGGTATTCCCAAATACAAAATATATTTTGTAAACGAACACAAGTATAGTTTATAAAATATTAATTGGTATACAACAAGATTATCATCACAACGTAATTATACATAAACAGCAGAAGAAAAAGTGGTTTTAAATGGGAACCAAATGTGTTGTATATTGAGTCGCAACACGATTTAAATATGTAATTCCCGCAAAACCAACATCATCGCCGAATAGCTCACCATCAAAACTCACAAAATCCAAAATGGGAATTGTCAAAACATACATGTTCCATAGGTCATTAACAAATCTCACATGATCAATAATTTAACCTTAAATAATTGTGATTTCTCAATAAACAAACATAATCTGAAATATACATAATGATTTCTAGCCATTGTTCTTACACATACTGATGTCCACATCTGGGACATGTACACGACGCATGTAACACACGTTTTTTGTCGTTTGTGAAAATGTATGTTTCTGGAGTATGTGAGTTATGCATTTAACCTACTCATATGTATGTAAACTTTAAATTCCTTAATTAGTTGGCAAATGGCTAACCTTACAGTGATCCCTCCCTCCAGCCTTTGGAAGTCCCAGGGCTGGAAATGGGTCTCAAGAATATGTATAGTTACTAGATATTAGTTGTTATGAGTTTTATCTAATGTTATTATAGTGGATGTACTTAAAGCAGCCCCAACACATTAGCCATAGGTTGGCTTTGTGGGAAATAGATATTTGAATGTAAGACTTTCAATGTATTTCAGTGTATTCAAATTTTAACTTACACGTTTCTTCATATATTCACACATGTATTGAATGATTATTGTGGTTTATATATATATATATGCATTTTTGATTAATAAATCCCCCCCCCCTTCCAGTTTGTAGAGACTGCAGGGCTAGAGATGGGATGAGGAATTCACTCACTACTACTACTACTAACAATTGCATTTTAAGTTTTAAGTATTTTCTTAAGTAGTAACGACATAACAGTTGCATCAAGGCACGAAGATAAAATATTATAATTTACTAATGCTTTATTGTATTAATATTAACATATTATAATCATATAACCATAATTAATTGTTATGCGGTGATTCAAGAGTTTTGTGAACTAAAATTAGTGGCACTGTATAAAATAAGTTAATTGGAAGGTGAGAGATTGTACTATAGACGTGTAAATTTAATTGCTTTTAAAAGATGGTATATTGGCTTTCTCGGCCAGTGAATTAAAACTCAGCAATTCTTCTAGGTTTGTGCCGTGTCTTGTGTGGGGTTTCGCCTAGGACACCAAACTGGCTCATCAGCGGGCTCTTCGTGTTCCCGCCCGGACCCCCACAGGAGTAGCGAAAGGCACGCTACCTCCCTTTTTAGGAAGCGCACCTTCGCCGCTTATCAGCGAGAACTAAAAGCTCAAGCAGCCTTAACCTCCCTTTGAAGGTTTCCAAAAAGATGGTATACTGTTTTTCACGGCTAGTGAAATAAAACTCAGCAATTCTTCTAGGTTTGTGCCGTGTCTTGTGTGGAGTTTCGCCTATTACACCAAGTTGGCTCATCAGCGGGCTCTCGATGTCCCCGCCAGGACCCCCACAGGAATAGCAAATTGCACGCTACCTCCCTTTATATGAAGCGCACCTGCGCTTCTTATCTGCGAGAACTAAAAGCTCAAGCAGCCTTGACATCAATATGAAGCCTTCCAAAAAGATGGTATATTGGCTTTCACGGACAGTGAATTAAAACTTAGCAATTCTTCTAGGTTTGTGCCGTGTCTTGAATGGGGTTGCGCCTGGGACACCAAACTGGCTCATCAGTGGGCTCTTGATGTCCCCGCCCGGATGCCCACAGGAGTAGTGGTCCGGGCGGGGACATCAAGAGCCCGCCGATGAGCCAGCTTATTGTCCTAGGTGAAACCCCACACAAGACACGGCACAAACCTAGAAGAATTGCTGAGATTTAATTCACTGTCCGTGAACGCCAATATACCATCTTTCTAGAAGCCTTCATAGGGAGGTTAGATCTGCTAGAGCTTTTAGTTCTCGCAGATAAGAGGCGCAGGTGCGCTTCAAAAAAAGGGAGGTAGCGCGCAGTTCGCTACTCCTGTGAGGGACCGGGCGGGGACATCAAAAGCCCGCTGTTGAGCCAGTTTGGTGTCCTAGGCGAAACCCCACACAAGACACGGCACAAACCTAGAAGAATTGCTGAGTCTTAATTGCTTTTGTTAACATATATATTGTAAGTATAATTAGCACCTGCCGACAAGCGTAAGCTTGGCATGACCAAAAAAGCTAAAATTTGGCTTAAACAAACAACAGCTATTGTTATTATTAGTAGTAGTGGGATGGGGAGAGTTCTACACATAATCGCGTGTGTGCTTGAATACCTATGGCTATGTTGGAAAAAGGTTAGGTGGTGGGGGAGGACTAGGGTCGAGTGAGGGGTCGTTTAGATGGTATTTTTCCGCTCTATTTGATGGTGAGGTTATTTTTTAAAATGGGTGGAATTTGGAAACGCAATGTGCGTTTTTGACATTTTTGGTGATATTTAATAAGCTTGTAAGGCTCGAACGATGTGTTCTTTAGGAACGGGGTGACGTCCTCTTTGCTAAGAATGTGTGTTGGTATTTTTTTTGAAAATTGTTGTTATTGACATTGGTGCTATTGAGGAAACAGTGAGTTTTGGAAAAACGTTTGTTTGACGTTAATGAAAGGTCCCTATGCCCTCTAGGCGGAAACCAAGTTTCAAGTCTGTAAGGCAAAAGAGGAAAATGAATTTTGAAAAAATGATGACTATTTTGGAAACGGTGAAGTTGACAAACAAAGTTTGTTTGACTTAAATAAAAGGTAAAGTTGTCCTCTTTACAGGGATATAGGTGAAATCATGTTTCTTGATCTAAAAAAAAGGGCGTTTCAGTTATGTTTCGAGATATTTGAGAAGAACATTAAAAAAGTGAGAACCAGGTTTGATGTGGGAAATTAGTCTACTGTTATGATGGTAAAACTCATTTTTTGATGTTGGGAGGAGAGCTGCTCTCTCGCTTTGAAATCATAACGAAAAGAGGATTTGCAAGTCTTCCAAGCTGACCTTGCCTCGAGGTCTTAGTTTCGATCTGTCTTATCACGACGAGAAAGTCAACCGTGGGCTGCCGACTGCGTGCGAAAGCGTCGAGTCTGCACTGTGGCCATTCTGGACTGTGTGAGATAACCGCCTTTGCTCGCACTGAGCTGTTAACTCGATCCATGAGCCAAGGTTATTTTGACCTGAGACCATTGTGTGTTTCAAATGCTAATGGTGAACTTTTACATGCTAAGCACACACGCGGGTCTTGTGGCGTATGTGAATCATTAATGTGTGCAGTTCTCTCAGCTACTCATTGCTTGCGAAAAGTGTTTGTTATATTGTGAGAGAATGATAGGGTCGACAATTCATCACGACATATAAACTAGTGTGACACACCAACATGGTCCGTTACTCACAAGATATCCTTCGATACAGACGGTCGGTCAGTCATTAGCGTGCGAGAGTTCGTGATTAATTAATTAATTAATTAATTAATTAACTTAATAAAAAATCTTATCTTGAAGAACAAGTAAAGACAAGGTATATCATTTGTTTTATAATAATGTTATGAAATGAATTATTGTCATTTTTGTGCATTATTGGAAGTTGATTCAATGACTTAATGCTATGGATGTATTTTTTGTTACAGATAAACAACAACTAATGTTGTGCCTATAACAACTAGAGAGAGAAAGAGTAAAGCAGCTGTGGGAGATCAGTTGCAAAAAAATATTATTAATTTGCAAAGGTGTGTACATATTGTTTGTGAGTTACGCTAAAATGAATGAATGCTATTTTATTTAATGGTAATCCATGAACTATATGGAATGCATTTATTTGTTGTTGCAGAATTAAACTGTGTGTCAACAAACAAGCAGGAGTAGCAGCTTAACCACTAAGCTACGATCCTGATATTGAAAAGGTACGTTATGAAGATATTTTTTTGTTTGTGCAAAATGACCTTACTATTTCTTGAGTGAGTGTCTTATTGTATGTGTGAGCGTATGATTAACCCTATTGCACCCCTTAAACCTTTTGTTTTTTAAGATGTGATATAACTAAATGAATGAACAAATGAATGAAAGAATGAATAAATGAATGAATAAATGAATGTACATGTTTACTCAATATATAATCATAACTAATAAAGGGTTTTATTGCTCTGCTTTTCAGATAAATTTTTGAAAGAAACTAACTGACTGTCTGCTGGAGTCCTCCACCCAAAGTTGGAATACAACAGTTGCTACGACTCGTGTTTGTGTGTGTGCCATTGTGTGAGTGTGTGTAAGTGTGTAAGCAGACATCTGTATTCGCTGGTTTTTGCGATTACCCTATTTATAAGGTGAGTTAACATTCTATTTATTGTACTTTATTCATTATGTCTTTGCGTCAAGAATTAGTATGGCAACCATTAGCCAAATGTTTTAAAAGTAGAATATGTTCCGGCCGAATTTACAATGTTAATAACTGTATATCCCCTAAAGAATTTGTGCAATCGTGTTTGTCCATTTTTATGAGTGAAAGCAAGCAAGGCTTTACATTGCATCGCGCCTTAAGAATAAATTTCAAGCTACTATGTGAATTTATCTGATAAAAAATAATGTTGAAGGGAAACACATGTTCAACCTTTGTACAAAAATGGAAAAATTACCGATATCCGATAATTTAGAAATGCGGTATGAGGAAAAGCTATTGATGGACTTATCAGTAAATTTGATAAGTTGCAAGACGGACCGAGTGGCCTGGCTCTGAATAGCATTGCGTATTTGCAAATTAATATTTGTAAATACAATCCATTAAATGCAGGAAGTAGCTATATTCCCACGCCGAGCTGGATTGCAAGGAAAAAGGCAGTGATCAACATACGCAATAAAGACGATCACTGTTTTTTGTGGAGTGTGGCTAGTTTTTTGCAACCCTGTCAAGATGGACATGGTGATTTGCCAGGGAAGTACAAAGACAAGTTTAATCACTTGACACAAACTCTCAATCTGGAGCATGTTTCATTTCCCGTGCCTCTAGATAAAATTCATGTATTTGAGAAAGACGATCCAAATTTCTCTTTCATGATATATTGCGTTGAGGGATCCAATATTGTGGGCCCCTTGTATGCTAGCAAAGAGACAAAACAATATTCACTTATTATTACTGTCTCATGGGGATGAAAGCCATTATTGCTGGATAAAGAATTTGAGTAGATTGATAGGTAGTCAAATGTCCAACC
Organism: Meconema thalassinum; assembly: GCA_946902985.2. Lineage (NCBI taxonomy): Eukaryota > Metazoa > Arthropoda > Insecta > Orthoptera > Tettigoniidae > Meconema > Meconema thalassinum. Next base: position 743,159,457 of record OX336389.2, read on the forward strand.
ATAATGGTAAAATGCACATTTGTGAGCGCTGCCTTCAGTATTTAAAACTGCTGAACTTTTGGAACGACATATGGGAGACTGTGAGGGGCTGTCGGCTGTAAAGCTAGTACTGCCCGAAGGGAATGACGCAGTCTTAAAATTTAAGGCCACTAATAAACAAGACATGGCACCATTTACAGTTTATGCTGATTTTGAGGCCCTCACTGTTCCCATTCAGGGTTGTGAACCAAGCCCCCATACAAGCTCAACCTATCCATTGCAGAAACATGAGCCTTTTGCTGTTGGCTATTTTGTTGTCTGTCACTACGATAAATTCCAATGTGAGTATGTAAGTCACAAAGGTCCGGATTGTGCGCGGTGGTTTGTTGATCAAATGTCGGCTTTAGCGGGAAAAGTAGAAAAGATTTTGGACAACCCTGTACCAATTCAGATGAATGACGTACAGCAAAATGAATATGATCAAGTCACCAACTGCCACATGTGCGAAAAGCATATTTTAGGCGGAGAAAGAAAAGTAAGAGACCACTGCCACATGACAGGACATTTTAGAGGTGCCGCCCATAGGGAATGCAATTTGAAGTATTCTAAACCTCGCTTCCTCCCTGTCTTTTTACACAATTTCGCTCGCTATGACCTTCACTTCATTGTTAAACAATTTGCTCATGTAGATAAGAGCAAATTCGCCATTTTGGCTAAGAACAATGAGAGCTTTACTTCTCTTTCATGGAGAAAAGGAGGGATGAGCATTCGCTTTCTCGACTCATTCAAGTTTATGTCTAGTTCGCTGGATAGCCTTGTGAAAGGGCTATGCGAGAATAAGTTCAAACATACCCATTCCCACTTAACGGATACAAAACAATTTAAATTGTAAAGGCCACTTTCCTTATGATTATGTGGCAAGTTATGAGGTGCTTGAAGAAACGTCTTTGCCCCCGCGAGAAAAATCTTTTCTCAGTTAACTCAAAGCACCATCACTGAACAAGAATATGACCACGCCTGCCATGTTTGGCGAGCGATTTTTATAGAAACTTAAAATTAGATTTGCTGCTTTTGACAGATGTATTTGAGACGTTCCGACAGCTATGTCATACGATATATGGATTGGACCCAGCACACTACTATACTAGTCCAGGCTTATGTTGGGATGCTGCTCTCAAATACACCCAAATCGAGCTTGATTTATTGACGGATCCTAATATGGTACTGATGATGGAAAAAGGGATTCGTGGAGGGTTCGTATCGCTCAATCAGCTACATGCCAAGGCAAATAATCATTACATGTCTGATTATTGTCCCGAAGAACCAGAATCTTACTTGATGTATTTCGATGTAAACAATTTATACGATTTCACCATGAGCCGACCGCTGCCGTACAAAAACTCTGTCTGGCTGTCTGAGGATGAAATTAAAGATTTTAATGTGCATAGCGCCAGCAAGCAACAGGACGTAGGATATGTCCTTGATGTTGACTTAGCTTATTCCCCCGATCTCAGACAGCGACATGGTGATTTCCCCTTTTGCATAGACAAAATGGTGCCGCCCGATAGTACGGTCAATCATAAGAAATTGATGGGCAGGTTGTATGACAAAAATCACTATGTGTTGCATATTGACATGCTGGTAGAATGTTTAGCCCAGGGCTTAACCCTCAAAAAAATCCATAGAGGTAACTCTTTCTGTCAGAAACAGTGGTTGAAACCGTACATGGATTTAAATACCAGTTACAGACAAAGTGCCACTCGGCCATTTCAAATATTTTTTTAACTGATGAGTAATTGTATTTATGGCAAGAGTTTGGAAAATGTGCGTCAGTATAGGGACATTAAATTGGTCAACACATGGCATGGGCAATGGGGAGCTGAAAAATACATTTCACAACCAAATTTCAAATCTTTGAACGTTATTGATCATGATCTAGTCACTATTGAACTTGCTAAAACTAAAGTAGTCATGAATACACCCATCTATTTAGGTCAAGTTATTTTAGATTTTTCTAAATTGCATATGTATAAATTTCACTATGGTTTTGCAATGCAGTGATTTGGTAGCATTTCCTTGTTATATACAGACACGGATAGTTTCATTTACCATATCCGTGACTGTGATCCATATGTCGTTATCAAAGAAAACCCAAAATCGTTTGACACGTCCTCGTTTAGTGAGAAAAACGTGTTCGATATCCCCCGTCTGAACAAAAAATAAATTGGTTTAATGAAAGATGAGTGTTCAGACACCATGATGTTAGAGTTTGTTGGGCTTGCTCCGAAAATGTATAGTTTTCGGCAGCTAGATCGATGTGAATCTTTGCGAGCCAAGGGGATTCGCCAACACGTGGTTAAACGCCTCTGTGTGGATGATTATTTACACGTCCTTGAGACCCACACTGGCATGTCACATAGTCAGTCTAGGATTCTCTCGAAAAACCATAATTTATTTTTAATGAAACAGCGAAATGATAAAAGACAGTGGTGTCAGGATATGATGACAAGCGTTCCCTTTCGTTACAACCAGTAATGGTTGTTGCTATTGTTGTTGTACAACACGGCAAGCGTTTGTTTTGGTTGCTATAACGTGTGTGATGCCATGTCTAGCCTTGGAATAAAAATAAAAATTGTAGTGTATCATATATTTTTGTTTTTTAACCTGGGTGCATGGATGAAAGCAAGGATGTGTGAATGCGTGTAAATAATTGTATATAAACTGTATGTCTTATGCTATTAGCCTGTCAACACATAAAGAGAGCCATGCATCAACGCTTGCATAGCTCACTGTGCACAGGCTAGATTAAAACATGTTGGCTTTTTTAGGTAGTGGCTTAATACGACTCACTAGGTTGTGGCTTAATATGCCTCAGGTTTTAGCAAAGTGACCACCCACCCTCAGTAGGTATGTGGCTTAATAGGCCTCAATAGGTTGTGGCTTAATAGGCCACATGTTTCAGCAAAGTGACCACCCACTCTCAGTAGGCATGTGGCTTATTAGGCCTCATGTTTGAGCAAAGTGACCACCCACCCTCAGTAGGCGTGTGGCTTAATAGGCCTCACTAGGTTGTGGCTTAATAGGCCACATGCTTCAGCAAAGTGACCACCCACCCTCACTAGACATGCGGCTTAATAGGCCTCACTAGGTTGTGGCTTAATAGGCCTCACTAGGTTGTGGCTTAATAGGCCTCATGCAAGAACAAAAAATAATCTACTGCTTTTATTGTGGACAATCTCACTTTATGACTAGTGTTAAGAGTGGTGGTATATTTGAAAACAATACCACTCGGATATCTGAACAAAAATTGTTTTTAGACGTAATGCATGTTATCCTTGAGGCCTACAGCTGAAAAAGTCAACAGACAGATGGTTATTTATTTGTGTTTTGCTTATTTTTAATTTTATTTTTGCTATTGACTTAGGGGGCAGACAGTGTATACATTAACAGTTTTCTATTGACTTAGTAAAAACGTTAAACTAATACTTTTCAGATTCATTGATGAACCATGATGAAGATTCTTTTATCGTCACTTAAACACACCACGTTTAATGAATATGTTACGATGGTAAATTATAATCCGCAACGTGTGGCCTATCCTTTGGAATATAGAAACACGAAAGTACGCATTGATACCACTTTTTATAACAACATTATGGATGATGACATGTTTATGATCCCGGCCATCACTATTGCAAATCCTGTATGCTAAATTTTGGTTTTCAAAATAATGTATCTACAGAAGTGATTCATAAATCATGGTATGGTTTAACGATGAAACAAGTGATTATTAAATTAGCGGATGAGGAAGATTTTCCAGATTGTTGGTGTACGCTATGTAAAAAACCTCTGTTTAATGTCTATTTTCCACTAACGTCAAATATGTTTTGTTTCCACTTTTATAAATTCCCTGCTGAGGAAGGAACCACTTCATATCGCCAACAAGCATTTCGTCAACTTTATTTTACTTTACCTAAGAATCAATATTCACCACATAGAATACGGTCTGTTAGAAAGTAACAACAACTACATGTGATGCTTATGTTTTTTGTTTGATTCGGCTTGTTTAGGAACATACATTACATTGAAAAGACATTTGGCTATTTTTCTTAGTTTATGGTGTATTCGTGTTTATGAAAACACATACCCTGGTTTAAATTTGTATTGTTTTTTTTCTTTTGTTTCTTGGATATAGACATGGTTAATAAATTGCATGGTCTGTTAACTTTACCTTTATAGGCAGCCATTAGTATGCAGATGTTTGTTTATAGTATTTGTGAATACTATTTTTTTTATTTTAACAGTATGCAGTGCGAATTTGCACGCCGACAGGGGGATCGTATTCAACTCATTCAACAAGGGGATTATATACTAATACCTATTGACAACGGAGGCATACATTTACCTCCAAGCGATCTTGAAAATGATTCACACTTAATCTTAATAAAACGTTTTCTATTAAATAATTTTCAAATTCATGTTTTGGCTGAAAGCGATGAAAATGAATGTCAACTTTCAGAAGTAGGCTACACAGTGTGGGAGATTCATTTGTTTGTTTTACATGCGTTTTACCAAAAGTTGATACAGTAGTCATGTGAACATTGTCCACACGCCAACGTTTTTGTTAATCTGTCAGGAAAACTGTTGCAACAAATTCTTGAACCACCCATATAACAGATAATATGAATCATAACATGTTAATAATAATAATAACTTTGCGATTTGTTATTTATCTTTTTAGAAAAAATGTATGAAGCCCTTTGCTCAGAAGTTCAAGATCAGTTACTGATGATACAACATAAACAAGTTTTAGTTCTACCCATATAAAAAAGGCTTAGCTGGTAATCAACATTTAAACCAAGACGTTATTTTAGATTTTATAGATGTCAGAGCCCCACTATTTTTAATTAAAAATGATGGTGATTTAATACCATTTACATATTTGCCAGATTTTGAAAATACGTTTCGGCAGTGGCAATGGTTAGTGCTTTGCGCTACTTCATTAGCAGATGTGCAAGTGATTCAACCCTATCCCAATAAATACGTTTTAATTGATTTGTCTAATGATGCTCTAGCACGTTATTGGTGTGATTCAACAACCCCCTCTACCCTATGGTAGGAATCAACTATTCTTTTTTTAATTTAAAATTTAAAACAAGGTCTTAGTTTATTTATAGCTTTAAAAATAGTTTAAAACGATAGCATGGTTTTATTTTTTCTTTCTTTTAGAAAACATGAACATGTATCATAATATGAATCATCATATTGCAGACAGCCTAGTTTATATTCAGCAAACACAGTCGTTGCTACTTCCAGTGTTAAAAACCACTTGTTTTGACGGACGTGGTCCATGGCAAGAAATTCACCAAGCACTACTAATGGACGTCATACGCAATAAAACGCAAATTTTTCTTATCGATGATGATTGTCATTTACAACAGTATACCTATTTACGTCATGTGGACCATGAAACACAAAAAACTTGGCTGTTGATGTTGGTTCAACAGTTATCGCGTACCTCTTACAAACATTACTATATTTTGGCAATTTATCCAATACTATCTACAACTTTAGGCATTAAACGCTCAGACATAAAAAACAACACCCTTTAATGTATTGACAATGTTGTTGTTGTTGTTATATATCAGAATGAGAGTGTTAAAAAATAACACTCTTTTTCTTTCCTTATAGTCAAGCATGGACCCCTTGAACGCCATTGGCCAAGATTGCGGCTTTGCACGGAAGAAAATGAGTGAATTGCCTAAACAAACACTCTTTCGCATACATAAAATACAAAAATTAAAGACCAAATTCGGTGAACGAGCTCTTTGCATTTGTCAAGACTTAGAGACACTTCTTCCCACACGATTTAATAACCTCCCTGATGATGTCATGGAAGATGTCAATTCGAGTATTCACCCCGTGTATTTAATCTATGACGGTGAAAAACAGTATCGTTGCATCATTCGTTTTGTAAAACTACAAAACGAATAATCATTGTACGTTAGCCATTACTTTGTTTATTGATGCCTTACTATAACAAAAATATTTTTTGGTGCTCAACCGTTTTGACGTTTATTAATTGTTGCTCATGGTTTATAATGGTAAATAATAATAATAATAATAATTTTTCGAACTTTTTATGTTTGTTTTAGCCTTAAGCTATGTCAATACAATGATGCCTATAATGGCTGTAGGTGAATGCTATTTAATGAGAGAATTTTTTAGCCTTAGGCTACGTGAATAGAAACATGCCTACGATGCATGTTTTTTACTTTCTTTTTATGTACATGTATAGTTTTTTAAAATAAGTTTAAACGTCATGCGCTTAAGGATAGCTCGTTGATTTAGCACACGCACTCATGCAATGCAACCACAAGTAAAAAAACAGACAAAAAAGAAGAGCCAAAATTAAAAAAGAATACAAATCATCACTATTTACCAATTAAATAAATTATTTAAAGTTGACGTCACATTGTCCTAAATGGTCACATGGTTTTGTACAAACAAAATCATAATGACATGTTTTTATTACATAATAATAATAACCATAATAATAATAATAATAATAATAAATAATTTAAAGTTAACGTTACAGTGTCGTAAATGGTCACATGGGTTTGTACAAACAAAATCATAATGATGTTTTATTACATAAGATTTATAATAATAATAATAATAATAATAATAATAATAATAATAATAATAATAAGCGTTTAACAAAAAAAAATAGTCCTAGACTTATTAGTGATTTCATACGCTACTATCACTACTTTTTAAAACATGTTTTTATTTATTTTTTTTGCTTGTGGTAGCAATGCATGAGGCGATGTTTTATGCACAAGCAACCCTTAAGCCCACGACGTTTTAACTTATTTTATCATTTAGTACAAGTACTATTGATACAATGTTTATAATGATCATAATCAAACTATTAGTCAATAATAATGTACTGCCATTCTTTTTTATTGTTTATAATTAAAAAAATAGTTTTAGTACAATATTTATAATGATCATATTCAATTGATTAGTCAATAATGACGCACTGGCGTTCTTTTTTTTATTGTTTATAATGTAAAATAAAATAGTTTAAATACCATTTATATCATTGTTTATAATGATTATAATGAAAGTATTAGTCAATAATAATGCACAGTTGTCCTCTCTTTTTATTGTTTATAATTAAAAATAGTTTTAGTACAATATTTATAATGATCATATTCAATGGATTAGTCAATAATAATAATGGAAAAAACACAACATGGTCTCTTGTCTATTTATTTATTTTTTGAAAATCATAACACTGATACTAAACATTTTTTTAAAATAAATTGATCATGTTAATGTCCATATTTAGATAAAAGTAATTTGTTTTTCATGGCAGCAATAACCATAAATGCAGCCATTCGTTCTGATAAACTGCCATCAGAAGCTGTTATTCGGTGCTTGGCAATGCTTAACAAGATTTTGTCGGCAAAGCGTCTTAGTGTGGGATCACTGTTTTGATAGGCTATATCATGATTACGACATGCATGGTCCAAAGCATTTATCCCCATATCCCCTCTCCTCAAACGATCTTCAAGACGAGTACCAGGTCCGCAAAAGCTGTAAGCAGGTAGGTGCACTTCAAATGGTAAGTTTTTAATCATGTTATCAATAATTCCACGGCCAGTACACTTGGTGCATGGAGGTTTCAATCGGTGAAAAACACTTTTTTGTTGTTCTACTTGTTCTTCTTCTTGTTCTTGATGATGTTGTTGTTGTTTGTCGGCGGCTGCTGACGAGCATGGCAGGTGGTTGTTTTCCGCATGACAACCATGAAATGACGAAACAATGCCTTTACAGTGAGTTTTATGACCATGATATAATTTCATCAATTGGCATGTGGCACACTGTCGAATAGAGGGTATTTTTGCCATGGTTAATTAATTGCTTGTGATGGAAAAAGGATGGCTGCATGGTTGTAGTTCACTCAATACAGGATCAGTAGTCCACTCGGAAGGCGCCTTTTCCCAAATTTTTTCACAGCGTTGGCAGCAACATAGAAAAGAAATGATTTAGGTAGTGCTAATGATTCATGTTGAGTAAAGCTAATAAATTTTTTCTTGCACACAAAGAACTTTGCAATAGCCTTGTCGATTGTTGTGGCGCCCATCTTTATAACGTTGATGTTATCTCCTCACGTGTACTACTCTCACTGCTATCATTGGACGATAAACTATCAAATTTAATTTTATTCAACGACTCCCAACATGCATTGGTGGTGAGCCAATGATACAATTGCCACGCATGCGCTAAGGCTTTATTCTCGATATTGTCGCAAGGACAGGTATCTATGAGCGTTTGTAAGAATGGGCAACCCAAATCTAAAAGGTCAATACATTGACAGTAAGAGGGTAAAAATGGTTGGAGCCACTGGCGTTTTTCACCCCTTTAACAAATAAGACATTGACCGAGGACAAATGAGATTTCATTACTATGTCAAGGTGCTTGTAAGAAATATCACCCTCTTTCCATACTATTTGCAAATGATTTTCAATCCATTGGCTCTGCTTTTTATCTTTTTCACTGAGCACCTGAAAAGCATAGGGAGGTTTAAACACCAAATGGATGGGGTGCGACACCCAAATCGTACTACAATCGATAAAAGCCACTTCCTTGAATATAAATTTGTTATCTGCAATTATAAGCCCCTGACAATCCACGATGAGTGTACGCATTATGTTTTTTACTTGTTACCTCGTTGACCACTAATCAACAACTAACCCATTTCATGGTTTAACATTACAAAGTCAAAGGACTTGAGAAAAAAAGGAACAAATGAATTGAACAACAGGTCAATATTTTTTTACATTAGTACACGAGTTTTATTGATGTCATAAAAAACACTTACAATTTTATTACAAAGTTTGTTTCGTTTAAATCTGGAACAAAATTCAAATGAACAGTTTTCACATACGGTCCACAGGTATCTCCTTGTTTTGCAGGGTCTGGTACAATGACAGGGTAATTCAATCTCCACGGAATATTGCCCACATCATAGCGATTCAGATAAGGACAGGATGGACTCCATCGTTGATGATCACTAAATGGTCGATCCCCCATCTCCCAGTTTCCAATTTCAATGTTGTAAAAAATACACTTGACCACATCCCCACGATTTAAGTAATAAAATCCGGCAGTTGCCAATTCTCCATAATCCATAAAGGGAACTGTCACTGTTTTAAAAGTTTTCAGACGATTAAATTCACATTTTAAATTCCATGGTTTGTCTGTCACGTTGTTGGTGTTGTTGTTGTTTTTGTTGTTGCTTATTGAGGGACACATGACGTTTGTTGTTGTTGTATGTGTGCACAGTGCCAGAGCGCAACAGATAGTGTGCATGCAGGCGCTTATCATCAATCCTATGGATAATGATTTTTTTTCACCTGACCACAGGTGGCTTACATGCTGGTGACATAATTGGACAAAGGATGATATTTTACTTGTCTGGCATGAATAATCAAACAGTAGGCACTTGTATGGTCTGGTACATTTTCTTGCGTTTCAAAATCTACTCTTAAATCAATGGTGATGATTTTCATAGATTCTTCGAAATCTGAACAGTCGAAAACAATCAGTGGTGCTTTTGCTTTAAACCCTTGCGGCGACAACATAGGACAATCCTGTTTTTCATAATAAGACGATTGAAATTTAGCAAACATGTCATCAAGGGGGCCAAACTTTTTTTTTTTTTGAAAAATGAGTTCCAACCCCTCATAGGGAAAGCAAACATTATTTAAAAATAGTCGTATATTTCTCAAGTGAATGTGATCAAACAGGGTGAGTAGGGGAGCAGTGAGAGTTCTTCCCCCCCCCTCCACCTCAACTCCCAATGCGAGCCTATAACTCCCGAAACCGTGGTCGGTGATTCACGAATGAGGTGTCGTTGGACTCGAGCTGACAGCGCTTTGCTATGGACCACTCGTTATATTAAAAAAATGAAAATTTTTGTTTTTGAAAATAGACGATAGTTAAAAAACCAAACATGAGAGAACGTTGGGCAATAGCTTAAACGAACGATCTTTAAGTCCTTTATTTTTTATAATAAAACTTTTTCATTTTTTATGTTTTTTAGTGTAATTTTGAAATTCTGGAAACTAAAGAGTTTACAAAACAATTTGTGTGACATAAATGAATGGCCCTGACCTCCTCTACGTGCATAATAAATTTCAAGCCTCTAGGACTATAAATTGTGCAGTAGTGTGGTGTAGACAGTTCTACTTCCCCCCGTACTTTCATAAAATCTTTGCCGATATCTCCCGAACGCGTGGTCGGATTTTAACGAACGAGGTATTGTTGGCGTTGGGATGACGTTCTCTTGGCTAAGAATGTGTGTTGGTATTTAAAAAAATGAAAATGTTTGTTTTTTGGATTGGGGCTATTTTGGAAACGGTGAATTGGAAAAAGTTTGTTTGACGTTAATGAAAGGTGGGTATGCCCTTTAGGAGGACAGCAAGTTTCAAGGGTGTAGGAGGGGAAAAAAATGATAGCCTACTTTCTCGCGAACATTGGTGATCATTTGTGAACGGATGGTCGGATTTTAACAAATGAGGTGTCGTTGGACTCGAGCAGACGTCCCCTTTCCTATAGACCACTCGTTATTTTATTTATTTTTTTAATTGAAAATTTTTGTTTTAAGAGTAGGCGATAGTTTGAAAAGCACACATGATAGAACGTTGTTCAATAGTTCAAACAAATGATCTCTAAGACCTTTATTTTTTATAATAATACTTGTTTATTTTTGAGACATTTTGAAAACCCTTAAATTTTGAATTTTTACTATTTTGGAAACTAACACGTTGACAAATAAGTTTGTTTGACATAAATGAAAGATCCCTACCCCCTCTACCAAGAGAATTAATGTCAAGTGTCTAGAACAAGAACTATGCTTTTTAATTTTTTTTTTTTATTTTTAATAAAAGAGCGTTTGTAGACAGAGAGCCGATAGCGCTTGACATATGTTACAACGAGGCTATGATTGGCCATGGTGGATACGGGAAATGGCTATTTCGACGGCGCGATGTATGGCAAAACGAGGGGTCGCTTTTCGCTATTTTTTCCTATGACAGATGAATGAAGGCGAATATTTTGAAATGTGACAAGCATGCTAAGATTTTTTACCCCTGAAGGGGATCTTTAGCGTTTTAGTTAACGGTGATGAGCGAGATCGCCATCTGACACAACAGACGGTTGTAGGATATGACCAAGTGATTCTTAAACGTTGGCGTTCTCGGTGACCGTGCCCGGAAGAAATGAGTTGCGATTTTGGTGGGACGGCGGGGGAGCTTATGACGGTTGGTTTTGTGATATTTCCTATGACGGATAGAGGCGAATATTTGAAAATGCGTTAAGTGTGCTAGGAACTTTTTTACCCCTGAAGGGGATCTTTAACATGCTAGTAAACGGTAAGAAACGAGACTGCTGTCTGGCACAGTAAATGGTTTTAGAATATGGAAACCTATAACATTTGCTCGACCAAGTCATGTGCATGTACGCAAAGAGCCAAAACGGAAATGTTATTGGCCAGAAATTTTATAAACTAAATATTGAACTGGGTAAAGTCATTTGTTTTAGGGTGAAAGTATGTGGTTAACATGATCATGTATTGAGGATGGCCGCTTGCTAGTAATTATTATTACAGTAAAATGTTTAATAATAATAATAATAATAATAATAAGACACACACGTTTTGAATGCTACAGAACCTGTGTTGCTTGCTTGCACTCAATCCACGACCTGGCCAGGCCGTGTCAAAGCGACTGCTGATAACACAAGAATGTCTACGTGGGCAGGAAGTAAAGGATCATGTTACTTGGCTGGTAGAGGCTAGCAGGTCTGTCGTTTAAACAGACCTGGTAGAGGCTAGGAGGTCCGGCGATTAAACCGAGAGACCGCCATTTTGGTTCCTAGACAGCCGCACTACCGATGTATAAGAGGCAGCCATTTTGGTTCCTTATTAAAAACATGAAACTAGTATAAGGTACACGAATCTTATTCAGATTGAGGAATGTGAAGAGGCGTGGGAACACGTGTGAGAGAGACAACATTTCAAGGTCAAAACGCTGAGAAAATGCAACTCTTTCTGTTGCTAGGCTAACTGATAACGATTGCATTAGTGATGCACTTGCCATTTTAGCACACGGACGTATACAGTAGAGCTCTGAACTGAACTTTGGAAGAACAATACTTTTATTTTTTTGGTAAGTACATATGAATGATTATTTTAATAATGTCATGCTAATGAACCTTAAATTTGTAGTTATTGATTAGGTAATTAATGATTTTTATTTATTTATTTATTTATTTGATTGCAGATAACCAGTATACCTTACATGTCAGAGATACAAGAAACCATTGCGCATTTGGGCCCACTAGAAGGAAACAGTAACAAGCCAGTGCAAGTGAAGGTGAGATTATTTTTTTAACTAACTTGTTTCATTTTTTTTGTTTGATATTACTTTATTTTATGAAATGCATGTATTAACTTGAATTTAGGTATTTATAGCGGTTTATTTTATTTATTTATAGAAACTTGGAAAGAAAAGCCTTACCACTGTAGCAGTTGCTGAAAACCCAAGACGCAGTAGAGTGAAACCATTGTTTCCAGGCAGTGAACTATTGAAAACTCAGGTAAGTCTAACTTAAAAATGCTATTCCATTTTACCACTAATGAAAAACCATAGACAAAAAAATATTCATTACCTGTACATGACTGGTACAATGATTGCTTTCTTGAATAATGGCCATGTATTGACAAACGGTACAAGACTATATTGGTTGTTGACTGGGAAAAGTACAAGGCCATATTGGATTTTCTAAAAACAAAAGAAATTAAATTTCATTTATGGGTGGTTCCCTATGGACTCAACAAATATCCACAGGTTTCAACAAGATAATCTGAACAAACTGACATGACATTCATTTTTGTTTATATATTGGTTAAAGGGGGATGTAAATGACTAAAGCTTTATAAAAAGAAAATAAGTGCATGGGTTACTGTTAGTGCCAACATATAGTTTATGTTTAATGGTGTTTTGATATATTAATGTCAATTAACGTTAAAGTTTAATTACAAGTATTGATTGATTGATTGATTGATTGAGACATGGGTTATTTTGTTTGTTTTTAGGTGTGGTCATGTGCCATTAACGTAGTGAACAGACATTGAACAAGCATACATTATGCTTTAAAGTACTCTGTGCTCTTATACAACGTTAATAACTTGCAATAAAAAAAAGTTTTATTATAACACATGGCGTTAGTACCAAATACAACAAGTGAGCAAGTTGGTTTACCACGTGGGTTAAATTTAAAATCAGAACATGATCGTTGGTTGACATTTGAATCCTGGCCTGTAGGCTTTTTGTCGACACATTAACTTGCAAAAGCCGTTTTTTTTTACTTGAACCGAGAAGATGTGGTGCTCTGTATGTTTTGTCGTATTGAACTTGCACACTGGGAAGAAGGGGATGATCCCTTTAGAGACCATTTGCGATGGTCTCCTTGTTGTCCTTACATGCTTGGAAAACAAGTGGGTAACATACCCGTGTATTCATTTTACCAAACCACAATTCACTGGCCGCTACTTATGTTGCTGAATCACAAATAAATAATAATAATAGTGATGTATTACCAGCCAACAACGGTAGTGTCGATATATGTGGTCCATATGCCACAGACAGTGTTGAATTGGCATGTGCTTTTGAAAAATTGGGAGTTTGTAAGACTAAAGCATTAGCACACCCAGAGTACAGCTCTGTTGAAAAACGTTTAGAATCTTATAAAAATAATTGGCCATTAATATTAAAACACCCTACCAAACAGCTAAGTGAAGCAGGATTTTCTTATACTGGTGAAGGGGATAAAACAATATGTTTTTATTGTGGATTTGCTTTAAAAGATTGGCAAATGACTGATGACCCTTTTGTGCAACACGCTCGTTGGTTACCTAACTGTAAATGCATGGTGTTGCTTAAAGGTCAGGAATTTGTGAACACTATTCGTAAAGAAAACGTGATTGCAGCACAAGACATAAAAGTGCCCTTAGAGTTAGAACATGTGGAGCAAATACACGAGGCTGAAAAAAAACTTGTCACACGAACAGATACAAAAGTATGACCAACAATTATGTAAAATTTGTTATCAAGATGAACAAGGTGTTGTATTTTTGCCTTTTGGACACATGATATCCTGTGTCAAGTGTGCATTAGAACTCAACACTTATGCTATATGCAGAAAAGCAGTATCTGCTACAGTTAGGGCATTTGTTGCATAAATAGTAGAATTTATTATCCATGCATAGTGCAAAATCCCTAATTGCACAATATTATTAAAGCTGTTTTAGAGTGTAATAGATATGCTTTTATTTTGTTTATGGACTACTAAAATGAATGTTTTGAATGCTGTGGGTCAAGCATGTGGCTTAGAGACAAAGTAGCTCAGCGAATTGCCAACGCATATTCCATTCCGCATTATCAAGATTCGGAAATTGAAAACAGCATATGGTGATCGTGTACTTTGTGTATGTAAAAACTTTGAGACATTTCTGCCTACACGGTTTAATGATATGTCGGAGAGTGTTTTTGATGAAGTCAATAATGCTGTACAACCTGTACACTTAATTTATGATGGTTTTAAAAACAATAGGTGCATGGTTCGTTTTAATTAAATAAAAAAAACTTATGTCAAATAATAATAATGGAAGATATAAGTCATGACAATGGACTGAAAGAAAAAATATGTTTATAGAATAATAATGTTTTAGTGTTTAGTATTGTCTTAAAAATATTATCATGAAACAAAAAAATGTATATAAAGTTTGTAAATAAATGAAAATAATGGTACAATGTTGTTTTATTTTCTACAGAAGTCAGTATATTTAACATTGCAGAGTATACATGATTATGACAATAAAATGCACACTTAATACAAGTCTTTGCCTTTACGATAGTGTGTTATAGTTTTAAAACAAAGCTTGTTGTTGATATTTTTTCTTCCACGGTGAACAATAGGCATGAAAACGTTATTGTCTTGTTTCGGATCATTATCACTTTCATAATCATATGCAGCATGATCTATATCACTATTATTATATTCACCATAATGATCCTCAACATTATCCTCAACATTACTAAAACCAGTTAAATATTCCTGTTCCTCTTCCTGTTCCTGTTCCTGTTCCTCTTCCTCTACAGTGTCCTCATGTAAAGTTTGCGTGGCTTTTGATAATGTTAAGGGTTTTTTGAACGTTGATCTATTGTGATCAGCAATATTATTTTCTTGCATTCGCTTTTTAGCATTTTTATGATTTTCTGTTGACAGCAACAATGTTTCATGCTGTACACTACATTGATGATCACTGACACTTAAAACCTCACTATTTTTACTTTTTAGCTCACTTTGACATTGTTTTGAACGTTGGTGTGAACAACGCCAAATAACAGTTCCATTTTTATAGGTTCGTTTCACAATATATGAATATCCTTTATAGAATGCATGAGGCTTACCATACCTAGTCACTGATACTTCCATGTCAACTGTCAAGCATAGACTAAGCTCTAGTAAAGACAACTTGACAATCAGAACAATAGTTTAATATGGGAGCATATATGGATGCAAATGTGGGAAGCAAAAAATAAAGAGGGAGCAAATGTGTGAGCAAAAAGTGGAAGCAAAAAGTGGGAGCAAAAGTGGGAGCACAAATAATAAACTTAGTTATAACATAACCTAACCTAACTTAACCTAACCTAACCTAACCTAACCTAACTTCACCTAACCTAACCTAACCTAACTTGAAAGTGGGGTCAAATGTGGGAGCACAAATACTAAACTTAGTTATAACCTAACCTAACCTAACCTCACCTAACCTAACCTAACCTAACCTAACTTAGCCTAACTTTAAAGTGAGAGCAAATGTGGAAGCAAAAAATTGGGAGCAAATATGGGAGCAACAAGAGGGAGCAATTTTGGGAGCAAAAATTGGGAGCAAAAAGTAAGAGCAACAAATTGGGAGCAAAAAGTGGGAGCAAGTGAGGGAGCAAATGTGGGAGCAAAAGAAAGTGGGAGCAAAAATTGGGAAGCAAAAAGTGGGAGCAAAAAGTGGGAGCAAATATGTGAGTAACAAGAGGGAGCAAATGTGGGAGCAAAAAAATTAGGGAGCAACATATGGGAGCAAACAAGTGGGAGGAAATGTGGGAGCAACAAGAGGGAGCAATTGTGGGAGCAAAAAAGTGGGAGCAAAAAGTAGGAGAAAAAAAATGGGAGCAAATAGCGGGAGCAAAATTGGGAGCAAATGAGGGAGCAAATGTGGGAGCAAATGTAAGAGCAAAAAAAAGAGGGAGCAAAAAAAAGTGGGAGCAAAAATTGGGGAGCAAAAAGTGGAGCAAATGTGGGAACAAATGTGTGAACAACATGAGGGAGCAAATGTGGGAACACAAAACGTGGGAGCAAAAAGTGGGGAGCAACATGTAGGAGCAAAAATGTGGGAGCAAATATGGGAGCAACAAGAGGGAGCAATTGTGGGAGCAAAAAGTGGGAGCAAAAAGGAGGAGCAAGAAATTGGGAGCAAAAAGTGGGAACAAAAAGTGGGAGCAAATGAGGGAGCAAATGTGGGAGCAAAAAAAGTGGGAGCAAAAAAAAGTGGGAGCAAAAATTGGGAAGCAAAAAGTGGGAGCAAAAAGTGGGAGCAAATGTGGGAGCAACAAGAGGGAGCAAATGTGGGAGCAAATAAAGTGGGAGCAAAAAGTGGTGAGTAACATGTGGGAGGAAAATGTGGGAGCAAATGTGGGAGCAACAAGTGGGAGCAAATGTGGGAGTAAAAAAAGTCGGAGCGAAAAGTAGGAGCAAATAATTGGGAGCAAAAAGTGGGAGCAAAACGTGGGAGCAAATGAGGTAGCGAATTTGGGAGCAAAAAGAGTGGGGAGCAACATGTAGGAGCAAAAAAAGTGGGAGGAAATGTGGGAGCAACGAGAGGGAGCAATTGTGGGAGCAAAAAAGTGGGAGCAAAAAGTAGGTGCAAAAAATTGGGAGCAAAAAATGGGAGGAAAATGTGGGAGCAAATGAGGGCGCAAATGTGGGAGCAAATGTGGAAGCAAAAAAAAGTGGGAGAAAACATTGGGGAGCAAAAAGTGGGAGCAAATGTGGGAGCAAATGTGTGAGCAACAAGAGAATGTGGGAGCAAAAAAAGTGGGAGCAAAAAGTGGGGAACAACATGTGGGAGCAAAAAAAAGTGGGAGCACAAAGTGGGAGCAAATGTGAGAGAAAATATGTGGGAGCAAAAAAGTGGGAACAAAGTGGGAGCAAAAGAGGGAGCAAAAAGTGGGAGCAACCATGACTGGTTGTTAAGACTTTTATTTCATCCAATGCACATGAATTAAATTTTGGTAGAGTAATCTGAGTAATAATAATATTATTATTATTAATAATAATAAAAATAATAAAATTTAAAAAATAAATTGTAATTATATTTTTCAAGGTTGAATTTTCAAAATACTGTCAAGAATAATAACTACATGAAACAGATTCAGAGAATTCTAGAGTACTTTATGTTTAATCATTGGCTAGGAGTGATATAGAGCTAGCTAACCTAACTTAACCCCAGCTCACCTAATTTATCATACTTCACCTAAGCTAATGTTATAACAAGTTGTGACTTGTTTTAAGACTGGCTATGACGTCACAGATGAATGTTGGTGGGAGGCTGGACATAACTTTTTATTAAACAAAAAATATTTACCTTTTTTGCCACACAGATGAATAGTGGTGGGAGGCCGGCAAAAAAAGGTAAATATTTTTTGTTTAATAAAAAGTTATGTCCAGCCTCCCATCACCATTCATCTGTGACGTCATAGCCAGTCTTAAAGCAAGTCACAACTTGTATAACATTAGCTTAGGTGAAGTTAGGTTAAATTAGGTGAGCTGGGGTTAAGTTAGGTTAGCTAGCTCTATATCACTCGTAGCCAATGATTAAACTTAAAAAACTCTAGAATTCTCTGAATCTGTTTCATGTAGTTATTATTCTTGACAGTACTTGGAAAATTCAACCTTGAAAAATATAATTACAATTTATTTTTTAATTTTATTATTTGTATTATTATTATTATTAATAATAATATTATTATTACTCAGATTACTCTACCAAAATTTAATTCATGTGCATTGGTTGAAATAAAAGTCTTAACAACCAGTCATGGTTGCTCCCACTTTTTGCTCCCTCTGTTGCTCCGACATTTGTTCCCACTTTTTTGCTCAAACATATTTGCTCTCACATTTGCTCCCACTTTTTGCTCCCACTTTTTTCTGCTCCCACATTTGCTCCCTCTTGTTGCTCCCACATTTGCTCCCACTTTTTGCTCCCACATGTTACTCCCCACTTTTTGCTCCTCCCTTTTTGCTCCCCCATTTGCTCCCTCTTGTTGCCCACACAATTGCTCCCACTTTTGCCCCCACTTTTTGCTCCCTCTTTTTGCTCCCCAAATTTTGCTCCCACTTTTTTTTGCTCCCAGATTTGCTCCCTCATTTGCTCCCACTTTTTGCTCCCACTTTTTGCTCTCAATTTTTTGCTCCTACTTTTTGCTCCCACGTTTTTGCTCCCACAATTGCTCCCTCTTGTTGCTCCCACATTTCCTACCACTTTTTTGCTCCCACATGTTGCTCCCCACTTATTTGCTCCCACATTTGCTCCCTCTTGTTGCTCACACATTTGCTCCCACATTTGCTCCCACTTTTTGCTCCCACTTTTTGCTTCCCAATTTTTGTTCCCACTCTTTTTTGCTCCCACATTTGTTCCCACATTTGTTCCCTCATTTGCTCCCACTTTTTGTTCCCACTTTTTGCTCCCAATTTTTTGGTCCTACTTTTTTCTCCCACCTTTTTGTTCCCACAATTGCTCCCTCTTGTTGCTCCCATATTTGCTCCCACATTTTTTGCTTCCACAGTTGCTCTCACTTTCAAGTTAGGCTACGTTAGGTTAGGTTAGGTGAAGTTAGGTTAGGTTTGGTTAGGTGAGGTTAGGATAGGTGAAGTTAGGTTAGGTTATAACTAAGTTTATTATTTGTGCTCCCACATTTGACCCCACTTTCTAGTTAGGTTAGGTTAGGTTAGGTGAAGTTAGGTTAGGTTAGGTTATGTTACAACTAAGTTTATTATTTGTGCCCCCACATTTGCTCCCACTTTTTGCTTCCACGTTTTGCTCACACATTTGCTCCCACTTTATTTTTTGCTTCCCACATTTGCATCCATATATGCTCCCACATTAAACTACTGTTCTTATTGTCAAGTTGTCTTTACTAGAGCTTAGTCTATGCTTGACAGTTGACATGGAAGTATCAGTGACTAGGTATGGTAAGCCTCATGCATTCTATAAAGGATATTCATATATTGTGAAACGAACCAATAAAAATGGAACTGTTATATGGCGTTGTTCAAAACAACGTTCAAAACAATTTCAAAGTGAGCTAAAAAGTAAAAATAGTGAGGTGTTAAGTGTCAGTGATCATCAATGTAGTGTACTGCATGAAACATTGTTGCTGTCAACAGAAAATCATAAAAATGCTAAAAAGCAAGTGCAAGAAAACAATATTGCTGCTCACAATAGTTCAACGTTCAAAAAACCCTTAACATTATCTAAAGCCACGCAAACTCTACATGAGGACACTGTAGAGGAAGAGGAACAGGAACAGGAAGAGAACAGGAATATTTAACTGGTTTTAGTAATATTGAGGATAATGTTGAGGATAATTATGGTGATTATAATAATAGTGATATAGATCATGCTCCTTATGATTATGATAGTGATAATGATCCGAAACAAGACAATAACGTTTTCATGCCTATTGTTCACCGTGGAAGAAAAAATATCTACAACAAGTTTTGTTTTAAAAATTATAACACACTATCGTAAAGGCAAGGACTTTTATTAGGTGTGCATTTTATTGTCATATTCATGTATACTCTGCAATGTTAAATATTCTGACTTCTGTAGAAAATAAAACAACATTGTACCATTATTTTCATTTATTTACAAACTTTATATACATTTTTTTGTTTCATGATAATATTTTTTAAGACAATACTAAACACTAAAACATTATTATTCTATACACATATTTTTCTTTCAGTCCACTGTCATGACTTGTATCTTCCATTATTATTATTTGACATTAGTTTTTTTATTTAATTAAAACGAACCATGCACCTATTGTTTTTAAAACCTTCATAAATTAAGTGTAAAGGTTGTACAGCATTATTGACTTCATCAAAAACACTCTCCGACATATCATTAAACCGTGTAGGCAGAAATGTCTCAAAGATTTCACATACACAAAGTACACGATCACCATATGCTGTTTTCAATTTCCGAACCTTGATAATGCGGAATGGAATATGCGTTGGCAATTCGCTGAGCTTCTTTGTCTCTAAGCCACATGCTTGACCCACATCATTCAAAACATTCATTGTAGTAGCCTATAAACAAAAGAAAAGCATATCTATTACACTCTAAAACAGCTTTAATAATATTGTACAATTAGGGATTTTGCACTATGCATGGATAATAAATTATGCTATTTATGCAAGAAATGCCCTAACTGTCGCAGATACTGCTTTTCTGCATTAGCATAAGTGTTGAGTTATAATACACACATGACACAGGCTATCATGTGTCCACAAGGCAAAAGTACAACCCCTAGTTCATCTTGATAACAAATTTTACATAATTGTTGGTCACACATTTGTATCTGTTCGTGTGACAAGCTTTTTTTTCAGCCTCATGTATTTGCTCCACATGTTCTAACTCTAAAGGCACTTTTATGTCTTGTGCTGCAATCACGTTTTCTTTACGAATAGTGTTCACAAATTCCTGACCTTTAAGCAACACCATGTATTTACAGTTAGGTAACCAACGAGCGTGTTGCACAAAAGGGTCATCAGTCATTTGCCAATTTTTTAAAGCAAATCCACAATAAAAACATATTGTTTTATCCCCTTCACCAGTATAAAAAAATCCAGCTTCACTTAGCTGTTTGATAAGTTGTTTTAATATTAATGGCCGAACATTTTTATAAGATTCTAAACGTTTTTCAACAGAGCTGTACTCTGGGTGTGCTAGTGCTTTAGTCTTGCAAACTCCCAATTTTTCAAAAGCACATGCCAATTCAACACTGTCTATGGCATATGGACCACATATATCGACACTACCGTTGTTGGCTGGTAATACATCACTATTATTATTATTTATTTGTGATTCAGCAACGTAAGAAGCGGCCAATGGCCTTGTGGTTCGGTAAAATGAATACATGGGTATGTTACCCACTTGTTTTCCAAGCATGTAAGGACAACAAGGAGACCATCGCAAATGGTCTCTAAAGGGATCATCCCCTTCTTCCCAGTGTGCAAGTTCAATACGACAAAACATACAGAGCACCACATCTTCTCGGTTCAAGTAAAAAAAACGGCTTTTGCAAGTTTATGTGTCGACAAAAAGCCTACAGGCCAGGATTCAAATGTTAACCAACGATCATGTTCTGATTTTAAATTTAACCCACGTGGTAAACCAACTTGCTCACTTGTTGTATTTGGTGCTAACGCCATGTGTTATAATAAAACTTTTTTTATTGCAAGTTATTAACGTTGCACAAGAGCACAGAGTACTTTAAAGCATAATGTATGCTTGTTCAATGTCTGTTCACTACGTTAATGGCGCATGACCACACCTAAAAACAAACAAAATAACCCATGTCTCAATCAATCAATCGATACTTGTAATTAAACTTTAACGTTAATCGACATTAATATATCAAAACACCAATAAAAATAAACTATATGTTGGCACTAACAGTAACCCATGCACTTATTTTCATTTGATAAGGCTTTAGTCATTTACATTTCCCTTTAACCAATATATAAACAAAAATGAATGTCATGTCAGTTTGTTCAGATTATCTTGTTGAAACCTGTGGATATTTGTTGAGTCCATAAGGAACCACCCATAAATTAAATTTAATTTCTTTTGTTTTTAGAAAATCCAATATGGCCTTGTACTTTTCCCAGTCAACAACCAATATAGTCTTGTACCGTTTGTCAATACATGGCCATTATTCAAGAAAGCAATCATTGTACCAGTCATGTACAGGTAATGAATATTTTTTTGTCTATGGTTTTTCATTAGTGGTAAAATGGAATAGCATTTTTAAGTTAGACTTACCTGAGTTTTCAATAGTTCACTGCCTGGAAACAATGGTTTCACTCTACTGCGTCTTGGGTTTTCAGCAACTGCTACAGTGGTAAGGCTTTTCTTTCCAAGTTTCTATAAATAAATAAAATAAACCGCTATAAATACCTAAATTCAAGTTAATACATGCATTTCATAAAATAAAATAATATCAAACAAAAAAAATGAAACAAGTTAGTTAAAAAAATAATCTCACCTTCACTTGCACTGGCTTGTTACTGTTTCCTTCTAGTGGGCCCAAATGCGCAATGGTTTCTTGTATCTCTGACATGTAAGGTATACTGGTTATCTGCAATCAAATAAATAAATAAATAAATAAATAAAAATCATTAATTACCTAATCAATAACTACAAATTTAAGGTTCATTAGCATGACATTATTAAAATAATCATTCATATGTACTTACCAAAAAAATATAAGTATTGTTCTTCCAAAGTTCAGTTCAGAGCTCTACTGTATACGTCCGTGTGCTAAAATGGCAAGTGCATCACTAATGCAATCGTTATCAGTTAGCCTAGCAACAGAAAGAGTTGCATTTTCTCAGCGTTTTGACCTTGAAATGTTGTCTCTCTCACACGTGTTCCCACGCCTCTTCACATTCCTCAATCTGAATAAGATTCGTGTACCTTATACTAGTTTCATGTTTTTAATAAGGAACCAAAATGGCTGCCTCTTATACATCGGTAGTGCGGCTGTCTAGGAACCAAAATGGCGGTCTCTCTGTTTAAACGCCAGACCTCCTAGCCTCTACCAGGTCTGTTTAAACAACAGACCTGCTAGCCTCTACCAGCCAAGTAACATGCCCCTTTACGTCCTGCTCACGTAGACATTCTTGTGTTATCAGCAGTCGCTTTGACAAGGTCTGGCCAGGTCGTGGATTGAGTGCAAGCAAGCAGCACAGGTTCTGTAGCATTCAAAACGTGTGTGTCTTATTATTATTATTATTATTATTAAACATTTTACTGTAATAATAATTACTAGCAAGCGGCCATCCTCAATACATGATCATGTTAACCACATACTTTCACCCTAAAACACATGACTTTACCCAGTTCAATATTTAGTTTATAACGTTTCTGGCCAATAACATTACCGTTTTGGCTCTTTGCGTACATGCACATGACTTGGTCGAGCAAATGTTATAGGTTTCCATATTCTAAAACCATTTACTGTGCCAGACAGCAGTCTCGCTTATTACCGTTTAATAGCATATTAAAGATTCCCTTCAGGGGTAAAAAAAGTGTTAGCACACTTAACACATATTCAAATATTCGCCTCTATCCGTCATAGGAAATATCACAAAACCAACCGTCATAATCTGCCCCGCCATCCCACCAAAATCGCAATTCATTTCTTCCGGGCACGGTCACCGAGAACGCCAACGTTTAAGAATCACTTGGTCATATCCTACAACCGTCTGTTGTGTCAGAGAGCGATCTCGCTCATCAACGTTAAATAAAACGTTAAAGATCCCCTTCAGGGGTAAAAAATCTTAACATGCTTGTCACATTTCAAAATATTCGCCTTCATGCATCTGTCATAGGGAAAAAATAGCGAAAAGCGACCCCTCGTTTTGCCATACATCGCCACATCGAAATTGCCATTTCCCGTATCCACCATGGCCAATCATAGCCTCGTTGTAACATACGTCAAGTGCTACCGGTTCTCTGTCCACAAACACTCTTTTATTTAAAAAATAAAAATATAATAAAAAATGCATAGTTCTTATGCTAGAGACTGACATTTATTTTCGTGGTAGAGGGGGTAGGGATCTTTCATTTATGTCAAACAAACTTATTTGTCAACGTGTTAGTTTCCAAAATAGTAAAAATTCAAAATTTAAGGGTTTTCAAAAAGCCTTAAAAATAAAAAAAGTATTATTATAAAAAAAAATAAAGGTCTTAGACGCCATTAGTTTGAACTATTGAACATCGTTCTACCATGTTTGGTTTTCAAACTATCGCCTACTTTAAAAAAAATCATTTTTTTTTTTAAATAACGAGTGGTCTATAGGAAAGAGGCCGTCAGCTCGAGTCCAACGACACCTCATTTGTTAAAATCCGACCATCCGTTCGCCAATGATCACCAATGTTCGCGAGAAAGTAGGCTATCATTTTTTTCCCTCCTACACCCTTGAAACTTGCTGTCCTCCTAAAAGGCATACCCTCCTTTCATTAACGTCAAACAAACTTTTTTCCAATTCACGGTTTCCAAAATAGCGCCAATCCAAAAAGCAAACATTTTCAAATTTAAAAAAAATACCGACACACATTCTTAGCCAAGAGAACGTCATCCCAACGTCAACAATACCTCGTTCGTTAAAATCCGACCACGCGTTCGGGAGATATCGGCAAAGTTTTTATGAAAGTAGGGGGGAAGTAGAACTGTCCACACCACACTACTGCACAGTTTTAGTCCTAGAGGCTTGAAATTTATTTGGCGGGTAGAGGGGGTCAGGGCCATTCATTTATGTCAAACACATTTTTTGTTAACTCTTTAGTTTTCAAAATATAAGAATTTCTAAATTACACTTTTTTCATAAAAACATAAAAAATTGAAAAGTTTTATTATAAAAAATAAAGGACATAAAGATCGTTCGTTTAAGCTATTGCCCAATGTTCTCTCATGTTTGGTTTTTTAACTATCGTCTATTTTCAAAAACAATTTATATATATATATATATATATATATATATATATATATATATAACGAGTGGTCCATAGCAAAGCCCCCTTCAGCTCGAGTCCAACGACACCTCATTCGTGCATCTCCGACCACGGTTTCGGGAGTTATCGGCTAGCATTGGGAGTAGTGGTAGTGGGGGGGGGGGGGCAGAACTCTCACTGCTCCCCTACTAGGGTGATATCATTGCTTTGTTGGTATTTTCTATTGGTTTGAAAACCAATAATAACATTAATAACATAGAGAGGTCTCTCGGTAGAGCGAGCCGATTTCACACTCCTACTATGAGTGCCTGTGGTAGGTAGCAAGGGGTACTCATGTAGACTCCAAGTTCGAAAGGCGATGAGCAAAGCTTTATCTTTTTGCACCAAATTTAACATGCTTAGCTTTTAACGATCTGATAGCGTTACGTGGAGCACTTTCCATAGTAAACGAAGCAGTTGAATTATTGAGTCCATCACTTGATCAGAGGCTCCCTTTTGTGCATTATAATCACTGCGGTCTCTCACGAGATACAAACTTTGTCTTGCAATTAAAATAATACGCTTGTGATCTTCGGCGAAGCCAAGGAGTAATTTTAAGGGTAGAAAGGCTGTAAAAGTGCCATCGGTATGAACTAATCAGTCATTGCTACTGTTGGGGCACCACCCTAATATAGAAAGCGTTTTACCTTCTTCCTCGCTATAGGAAGGATATCATTTCATAAGACTAGTCATGCCCACATTTCGACTCTTATCTATGACAATATCATTTATCACATAACGCACTTCAGAAAACAGAAAAGCCAAACCATGATTAGCCAACATAGATGTCGTGGGGGTGCTGCCATCTGCTTTCATCAATTTACCCTCAATTTGAAGGACTCTTTCATGAGGTAGGGTAAAAATATCTTGATTGCTAATGATGAATTGAATCTTGTCATTGTTATTGAGTCCTGATGCTTGAGGTTGATAGGAATGCATATCAATGCGCACGACGCCATCTTCCACTTGTATGGGATTTAACACTTGCAGCAGCTCCTTGTTCATGATTGGGGTGTAACTTATAACCAATGCGTTGTTCTCGTTGTCGGTTTACTCGTGTCAACCATTCCATACACGGCTGACAACTAACCGACCTCGTAGACACTGTTGTTGCTTTATAGATAAATTTCATAGCGTCTTTAAAACCAACTTGTAGGTCACAGTGGTGTTGGCATCCCAAGCAATCAGTTGTTGCTTTGTATTCACTAAGCGTAAAGTAATATTACTGATATTGCTGACACACACAGGATGATATAGAACCACTGATGGGTTTTCACGAATAGTATAGCCTCAAGGGGAGGTGACAATAAAACCATAGAGGGAATGGCTTTGTTGTTGATTCGTAAATACGTCTCTAATAATATTACAAGTCACAGAAATGTGATGGTCCTCGATGAATTTCACTGGATAATCTGAATCATGGGGTTGGTGAGCTGCCAACACTCTTGTTTAAATCCTAGTAAAGGGCCAATAGAATGAACTCGTGTTCCAAAGTCAATGTTAAACGTAGAAAAAAAACGACAGCGATGAGTAATCGTATTGGCTATAAGTTCAGATTTGTGTGTCCCATCCGCAAATGGCTTAACACCAAATTGTTTTATCACCGCCACACTAATGGCCTCGTGCACATCGTCTATGGTATAACCTCCAGGGGGTAGCCTCAAGATATAATCATCATCATAAAACTTATCATTAATATCCAGTTCTATATTGTAAATTCTGTTGTAATTTTCCAAAGAAATTAATCCCAGCACATAGGATTGTTCGGGAAGCAATTCAATGGGGGGAATCCAGGGACACATCAGGTCCGCGGCAGTGCACGGTAAAGGTCTTGGTGTTGACATTCATAATGATGAGACTGCTGGCTTAACGCGACCTCTTATATAAAAAAGTATACACAAACGTCCACACTCTTGAGTGGCAAAGGTTTGTTGACGATTCACATTACAGAATATCTTGATCCGGTTTCCCAAATAACGTAGCAACTCGATCGGGGGTGGTAAATTTCCATAACTGACAAAGTACCATACCGTGGAACCTTGTTTCACATAGGCTACAAAATGGGTTCCTGGGCCTGTATCATCATCTAAATTAATCATGGCTCGTTCTTCTATCCAAGGTGCTTTGGGCAATTCGTTTCGCATATATACACCTCGAAAATGAGAAATCTTTACTTGTTTGGCATAGCTTTCCACTTGTTGATGGGTCATAGCATGATGAGGCAGTTGCCTTAAGCGCTTATCAAAGATGGACAATTTTTAAGCCTTGTTGATAAAAAACTGGCCTTAAAGGATTGCCGTTTCTAGCCACCATAGCAATGGCTTCTAACATTTTATTGTGTCGCTCGCTTTCTTTGAGTTGTTGCTTGCCTTGCTCTACAGCTTTTATGGTTTTCGCTACGGCAGTGGCACCACCCAAAAGCGATCCCAAAGCTGCCAACCCCGCAAATTTCTCATCAGGCATCGCATATTTAATATGAATCACACCATCATAGTGCAATCGATAATGTCTTAAACCAGAAGCAAGCATATAGGTAAGGCGATCATTCACCAGTGGTGGTGGTCGTGGGGAATAGTTTCTGACATTGTCTAGTTTTTAATTTGACAGATACACTAAAAATACCGATGGGACAAATTTATACAGCCTTTTCATTTGATAGGTCACATAACGTTTTGTGCAGACTTCATCGTCGTCTCGAGGCTCTTGCACATCAATAATACGATGATGATTGGCTGAATATCCCTCAGCGGTTAGTCTCGGAACAATGTAGTATACACTTTGCTTTTTGCGATCGACATAGCTTTTTGTAGCCACCTCTCGACACTGTTTTGACAAAGAGGTGGCCGTGGCCATGGTTACACGAGGCCGCCCAAACACGTTCATGGTCATAGACATTAACTAACCTATCCTACTCACCACTTGCCTATATATATATATATATATATATATAAACCTTATACACACACATGAATAAACTCAGTCGTCATTATGGAATTAATGAAACAACCCCATGCTTGGCCGTCTCTGATTTGGTTTCAGAGCTATCACTGACCGTGTGTGAACCTAAACGTCATGGCACCCTATTTCCATCTACCGTTCGATGTATCATGGTGGGGCCTTCCGGATGTGGAAAGACCAATGTTTTGCTCAACATTATTACCGCACCTCATGGCCTACGATTTCAAAATATTTATATTTTGCCAAGTCCTTGTACCAGCCTCTGTACGTGTATCAGAAACAAATTATGACTTCGTTAAATAAAGAAGTCATGGGCTATTTTACATTCACCTCAAGATGTCATTCATCCAGACCGCATTAAACCAGATTCCATTATTATTTTTGATGATATTGCTACTCAACGACAGGCCATTATTCAAGAGTATTTTAGTATGGGACGCCATTAACATGTGTATTGTTTTTATCTGGCTCAGACCTATTCTAAAATCCCTAAACAGTTGATTCGTGACAATGCCAAGCTCATCGTTCTCTTCCGCCAAGACTCTAGAAATCTCTATCATATTTTTCAAGATCATGTGAATCCAGATATGACCTTTACTGCTTTCACGCAATTGTGTGCCTCATGTTGGAACCATCATCCCCATGCCTGTTTGGTCATTAATAAACAGAGTGAACGACGTGAGGGACATTATCGCTTGGGTTTTGATGATTTTATTTCTCTTTAAAAAGACCCAGGGTTTGACATTTGATTTTAGTGTGTCTCTACCTTTACCTTGGCGAGCGCCATAGGCTACAAGAAACATGTTCAAATCATGCATTCGACATACATTTCGTGAATTACAACGTTTAAAAAGCTTTAATCCTTTGCCCACGGTAAAACATGCTCCATCATTGATTGATCCCATAAAGTTCAAACCAAATGCTTCTGCTGCTACTGCTGCTACCTCTCTAACCAAACCCTTAACAAGTTAAAAATTTACTCAAACAGATTCCACACGGCAGGTAAAATACTCCTCCTCCAATGTTAGTGAACAAGTACATGAAGAAGAAGAAGAACAACAACAACAACGTGGACAAATTGAAAGTGAAAGCGAAACCGTATTTAGTCCTGAAAGAAAAAATCCTCACCCCTTCAACGGTTTCTAAAAACAAAACAAAAATCATCCCTCATAGCAGGAACACCGTCTTCCTCCTCATCGTCTCCGTTTTCACAAGTCTTGGCCACCCCTAAAAATAAAGCTCAACTCAAAAACATTTTAATCAATCATTATGGGGCAACACTGGAACCGTATCTGACCCTTTTATTTATTGGAAAGACAGATACCACGTATGGTGTTCGCTATGAGTATGATAGTTTTGAAATTGGGGATTCATCCATTAAATTTGCTCGTACTAAAGCTGTCATTAAAAAGATCAACTATAAATTAACACCAGGACTGTTGAAGCTGCTATTCTCTCGCACCCTATCTCTACAAGATTTTACGTCCGAGGACCTTGCTAAATATAAATCCATTTTATTAGACACCAACGCTCACAAAAGAGACTATAAATCCTCTCAGCAGCTTAATGCAAATATATCCCAAAAATATAAAAACATTATTGCAAACATGTTTGGTAAGCGAAAACACCAGTCTGCCTCTGGTGTAAGGTTTAAGAAATTAAAACCCTACATAGATATAACCTATTGGAATAATCCGAATCAGTTAGTAGAGCGCTTATACTTGCTTCATGCGTCAAAACAAGCTGGACACACAGGACATGAGGCAGAAATCGCCCACATTGGACAACTCCGAAATGCCCAAATTATCTTATATGCCATCACCCATCAAAGTGGGCATCGCTCATGAATTGCATAAACCAGCTCGACGCTTTTATGAACGCCGTCGTGTCATTTCCAAAGGAATCGATGATTTATGGCAGGCAGACCTGGTTGAGATGATACCTTATTCTAACGTTAACAATGGCGTACGCTATATGTTAACCATCATTGATCTCTATTCCAAAATGGCTTTTGTTGAACCAGTAAAAATAAAACTGGTGTCTTAGTCACAAAGGCCTTTCAACAAATTATCCAACAATCAAAACGCCAACCCCACTTCTTACAAACCGACCATGGGAAATAATTTTTCAACAAGGATTTCCAAAGCTTTCCCAAATCTAAGGATATTCACCATTACACCACGTATAGCAATCTCAAAGCTAGCGTAGTTGAACGCTTCAATCGAACATTGAAAAGTTATATGTGGAAAGAGTTTACAATACATGGTTCCTATCGATGGATAGACTGGTTACCTCAACTTGTGTCACGATACAACAACACTATTCATTCCACCATTGGCATGAAACCTCGTCTCATCACCAAGATTCTACCCAGACTCAATAGACTGTTTAAACCCTATAAAAAGGGCTGACCCTAGGCGACATCACCTTAAAATTGGAGATTTTGTTCACATCAGTAAACATAGAAGTGTGTTTTCAAATATGTACACTCCACAGTGATCCACACAAATTTTTAAGATTCGCCAAGTCAAGCTAGGACAACCAGTGACGTATCTTTTAGAAGATCAAAGCGGTCAACCCATTCAAGGACAATTCTATTATGAAGAAGTGCAAAAAACATTATATCCCAACGATTATCTCATTGAACGAATAATTAAAGTCAAAGGTGAAAACATTTTATAAAGTGGTTAGGGATTCCTTCCACGTTTAATTCATGGTTCAATAAACATCATTTTTTGTAATAAAACCCTATTTATTTATTTATTTATTTAGATTAAACCCCCCCCCTTTTTTCCAAAAAGGTGTATAACTCTCCCTGTTTTTACATGTCCAATAACCTCTTTGTTCCACTCCCGTCGTTTCAAACTTAACGCATGCTTTATCCAATCCATCATAGCTGAGAAAGACAACATGATCTCTATCATATCCTAATCTCGTCCCGTTTTCAAAATATCTCCAAATAACAAAAATAACAAGAAAACATAGGTTAAATCCAAAAACGTGCATAGGTTTTTCACCTAGAGACTTGACATTTATGGTGCGGTAGAGGGGATAAATACCAACCATATATGTCAAACAAACTTTTTTTGTCAACTTCACCGTTTCCAAAATAGTCACCATTTTTTTAAATTCATTTTCATTTGCCCTACAGACTTGAAACTTGGTTTCCCCTTAGAGGGCGTAGGGACCTTTCATTAACGTCAAACAAACTTTTTTCCAAAATTCACCGTTTCCAAAATAGCGCCAATGTAAAAAACAACAATATTAAAAAAAATACCCACAAACATTCATAGCAAAGAGGACGTCATCCCAACGCCAACAACACCTCATTCGTTAAAATCCGATCATGCGTTCGCGAATTATCGCCAATGTTCGCGATAAAGTAGGCTATCATTTTGTTTTGTCCTACACACTTGAAACTTGCTTTCCACCTAGAAGGCCTAGGGACCTTTCATTAACGTCAAACAAACTTTTTTCCAAAATTCAATGTTTCCAAAATAACGCCAATGTCAAAAACAATAATTTTCAAAAAGAAAAAACCAACACACGTTCTTAGCAAAGAGGACGTCACCCCGTTCCTAAAGAACACATCGTTCTTGCCTTACAAGCTCATTAAATATCAGCAAAATGTCAAAAACGCACGTTTACCTCAAATTGTGTTTCCAAATTCCACCCATTTTAAACAAATAACCTCACCATCAAATAGAGCGAAAAAAATGCCATCTAAACGACCCCTCACTCGACCCTAGTCCTCCCCCACCACCTAACCTTTTTCCAACATAGCCATACGTATTCAAGCACACACGCGAATATGGGTAGAACTCTCCCCATCCCTCCACTATTATTATTGTTATTATTATTACAATATATATATATATGTCACAGGCGACGAAAGCTGTTGCCACCACTGGGAACCGGAATCGTAAGCGTCAACGATGCAGTGGTGTCATCCATCATCCCCTTGTCCCAAGAAGTTCAAGAGACAACCATCCGCTGGAAAGGTGATGCTCACCCTTTCCTCTGAATACCGGGTCCCATTGCTTATTGATTTCAAGGAACCTGGTGTCTCCATCACTGGGGATTGGTACTGCCCAACACTTGAGAAATTACAGCGTGCAATTAAGGCAAAACATCCGAAACTGGACTATACCTCATAACCGAATTAAGAAGTCAATTTAATATCACCACTCTAAGAAGGGTAGAAAGGCTAATAACGCAAATGTTATGATCCTTGGGGGCATTGACAAAACATAAACGTGGTCATTCATTACGTGGGGCGTGGTGGCTCAGCGGTCTAGCTGTATGCCTCTCACCAAGGCGGTCCGGTTCGATTCCCGGTCAATGCATGTGAGATTTTCGAAGTGAAATGCCATGTCCTGTGGTTCGGATTCCACGTAAAAAGGAGGTCCCGTGGCTCATGATCTCATGATTGGCGGTCACGTTAAACTACAAGCTTCCCTCCTTCCTTGGTCATTCATTACGCCTACTCTAGGACACAACGTCACATGCTATTCAAATGAAGCAATGTTATGATGATGATGATGATGATGATGATGATAATTGTTGTTCTAAGAGGAGTAACATCTAGGTTTTCGGCCCCTAATGGTCTGGGTGTTAGCGAAAATGACTATCAGATGGAAACCAGAAGGGAAACTAACGAAGAATGAAAATACTGACAAAAGATTGAAAATACACTCAAAATGGAATTTAGAATGGAAAAAATGACAAAATTGAATTTAGACGGAAAATACTCACAAAAATAAATTTAGAATGAAAATACGCACAAAATGCAGGTTAGAATAAAAAAAATTATAAAGTGCAATTTAGATTCAAAATACTCACAAAATACAATTTAGATTCAAAATACTCACAAACTGCAATTCAGAATCAAAATACTTACAAAATGCCCATCCTGCACAATGTAATTTAGATTGAGAATACTTGCAAAATGCTGCTTAGGTTGAAAATACTTACAAAATGCAATTGAAATTCAAAATCATCACAAAAATGCCCGGCTCCGACATTCAAAGACTTAATAAAAATCAATTTAGATTGTCAATCCTTACACAATGCAATTGAGGTAGAAAATACTCGCTAAATGCAATTTAGACGAAAATACTTACAAAATGCAACTTAGATTGAAAATACCTACAAACTGTAGTGAAGATTCAAAATATTCACAAAATGTATTTTAGACACACAGGGAGCGAAGTCACGAAAACAGTGCGCGAATCTCAAAGAGAAAAGGAAATATAACGAAAAGTAAGAGGAGGCTGATCCCCAGGAAAAAAGAAAAGAAAGGGAAGATGAGAGAAGGGCCAAGTAGGGCGGGAAAGGAAGATACTCCTTAGGCCTCGGATACCCTAATACTGTGTGGGGCCGGAAAAGAACAAGAGTTGACCAAGAGAGGCCGACAGGAAAGATGACGGAGTGGAGCCCGGCACAAGTAGGTGGAAGCAATGCCGGACTCAGCTGGGATCCCGTGGTCGCCAACCCACGTCCCACAAGTTTTGAGCCCCTGGAGGAGCAATATTATGAGAGTATTAGCTTATTTACTGCCAATTCGTCCTAGGAACATTTTATTCTCATTTAAGAAATAATTGTACTCGAGGTATTTAGATGATTCCCCCACACACACTAACACAAGATTATCAGACGCAATACAGACACCGACAGTAAAGCTCTCCACGGACTCTGTAGACATGGGTTCGAGCCTCACCATCCTTGAAATGGTTTTCCGTGGTTTCCTCACGTTCAACTCCAGAAAAATGCTGGGATGATACCTTCCGACAGGCCACGGCCGATTCCTTCCACATCCTTGCCCAATTTCATTCACCATCATTCATTGCATCTCTCATTAACTCCTCTCGTGAGGTTGGCGTCAGGAAGGCATCCAGCTGTAAAAACCATCCGCCACAAAGCCATTCATCACATCTCATCCCCGACCCCGTTGGAAAAGGCAATACAATAGTACTCGTATGGAAATTATAAAACTCGCATACGCTCGTTTTATAATCATACTCGTGTCTTAATTATTGCCATTATAGGCTTGTTGCATACGACTGTTTAAGTTCGACGATATTGATAACTTTATTATATATTTTAACATAAATATTCATAAATATCTGTTGAGATTCAGTCACTTGAATTTTGTGATCGGAGTGCAGTCGCTGGGTTTGATATCTCAGATTTCCAAGTTCTCTGACCGACCGACGCATGCACTCTGTGTGCTTGGCAATGCCATAATCAGTTTACAGCCTGCCGATGTGCACCAGCATTCAGTCAAACTGTCACCGAAGTCGTTTGAAGGCAATGCGCTGTGTAGTAATTTGTGTTGGGGATATTAAGGTACAGTGCTATTTCTTGTCTCATATTCGCCAGTTTATTTACGCGAACATATGGACGGTGCACTTTCCATGTCGGTAATTTATATAGAAGGTTGCTGTGTTCATGTCCGACATGTTGGATTTTGAGCGCATGCGCGAAGGTATCCTTACCTAATTGATCAATGAATGAGCTCTGATTGGCTGGAGAAACTGTATCATAATGGAAAGCAGTACTATAATGACCACCATTATGATACAGTTTTCTGACGTATAATATTCACATTTCGACATCGTCGAACATAAACAGGTCTACAGTACTAGAGGCTTGACAAGTAAGTCGTTCTTTTGTATGAAACACTTTTCAAGTCTACCTTATGTACCAGACTCGATAGATTTCGTAGTGTAGACCACATTCTGATGTAGCGGCTACCATTCTCGGTTGTCGCCCCAGAGGTCCGGGTTCGATTCCCGGCTGTGCCAAGAAATTTAATTCAGGTCTGAGGGATGGAACGGGGTACACTCAGCCTCGTGAGGTGAAACTGAGAAGAGGTGGGTTCAATTCCCATCTCAGCTATCCTAGAAGTGCTTTTTCATTGTTACCCACTTCTACTCCAGACAAATCCCGGGGTGGTTCCTAACTGAAGGCCACGGCCGCCTCCTTCCCAATCCTCACCGGAATTACAAATACCGGTTCACACACTACTACAGACACCACCAATTACACAGGTTTTCAGAAAATTCTACACACACCAAAGTAAATGGGACTAAATGGCCACGATGTCTAAGCCCCTCAAATGAAAAAACAACATTAATTTTGTGGAACGAGGGGAGAAACCTGGTCAACGTTTTCGTAACTGTCCGCTAAACCATCGGAACGAGGTTTTCCTCTTGGTACGTAGTATTAACACACTCGTATCAGTAGAGGCTATTTAGGGGATGACATATTCTGTCTATCATGCTTAATATAAAGATGTGTGTGTTATTCAAGCTTCTGTAGGTTACAGCATGAACAGCAGCAGGCAGGGAATGGTTCCTGGCCTACTTATCACGGCCATCTTAGGAGTCCGCAGTGCCTATAGTGATAATTTGAGTTAACAATTGTTACACAATATTTGTTCAAGTTTCTGGTTACGAAACCAACGCTATGAAAATCCCAGTTATTTACTTGTAACGAATTAATATTAAGAAGATATATTGATCTCTCCTAAACTCCATGGATCTAGTGTGCTCGGGCTATATATTGTCCAGTAGAGAAAATCTTCTCAGTGAGTGAGTGTGACTGGGAAGGGGTGGGAGGGGGACTCCCTTACAATAATTTCCTTACATCCACATGGCCACACTCGTTGCTATTGTCGTTGTTGTTTCATTTGAGTGGCTTGGGCATCGACGTCTTGTAGCACCGTGTACTTGAGTGTGTGTAGAATTGGTCTAATAACCTGTGTCACGGTGATATTTGTAGTAAAATGTGTATTTGTAATTCAGGTGAGGAATGGGATGGAAGCAAACATGGCCTTAAGTTAGGAACTATCCCGGCATTTGCTTAGAATGAAAGTGGGAAACCACGGATAACCATTTCCAGGATGGTTGAGATGAGAATGAAACCCAGCTCTTATCAGTTTTGCCTCACGAGGCTGAGTACCCAGTTCCAGCCCTCAGACCAGAATTATATTCTTTGGGAGAGCTGGGAATCGAACCCGGACCTCCGGGGCGACAGCCTCAATAACACAGGTTATTAGACACATTCTACACACACCCAAATGCGTGGGGCAGAGTGACTACGATGTCCAAGCCCCTCATATGAAGCAACAAAATATGTATATGTACTCAATCATGCACACTGCAACAAAACCAATGAAAGTTCCTCGTAGACCAACATCTCGGGCTGATCCAAACTGCGACATGGAGGACTCGGAATGCATACCTTCGATGAAACAGGATTTATTGCATTGTAATTTAGGAGATTATCTTGAGTCACCTTACCAGCCAGGAATGGTCAGGATTTTATATTCCACTCCCGAAAATGAATTCCTGGCTATAGTCTTGTAGCCTATGTAGACGATGTTATATAGCTCGCAATATACGGAGACAAGCACTTCCACCAGAGCCACACGGTGGAAATACAACCACTTCCATTATTTTAAAATCATGAAGGATCAGTTCAAGAAGTGACTCCATAACAACTGGAGAGACGTAAAACTCATTAAAATATCTCATATGACTTGAACACTTTTCAGATACATACTGTATTTTCAAGTTACCTAATCTGAGGCAGTAATGCTTGGCAGCAATTTTAAAATGCAGATCAATTAATATAACTGATGTATGTCTGCCCATTATTATTTATCCCGTTTCTATGGGGGCCAGGAATCAAGTGAAATGAGTTCCTGTGTGGCGGATAGTACGAGGCACGTCCAGAAAGTAAGCTCCGTTTGGTAATTAAATTAAATTGTGTACAGATACAGAAAAAATATTTATTGCACAACATTCTACACCTCTTAAACTACCTTTTCACATAACTGCCGAACTTTTGCAGGCATTTGTCATAGCGTGGCACAAGTTTTTGGATACCTCTTCATAGAAGTTTGCCGCCGACCCGTAAACGAGAGTGAAGACTCCCCTTAAGATATCCTACTGTTTGGTCACTACTGTTAGGCAAATTGCGTGCTTACCAGGAGAACTGCGTATGTTCAGGAGTTCTCCTGACCACATACGCAATTTGCCTAACAGTGATGGCCAAACAGTAGGATATCTTAAGGGGAGTCTTCACTCTCGTTTACGGGTCGGCGGCAAACTTCTATGAAGAGGTATCCAAAAACTTGTGCCACGCTATGACAAATGCCTGCAAAAGTTCGGCAGTTATGTGAAAAGGTAGTTTAAGAGGTGTAGAATGTTGTGCAATAAATATTTTTTCTGTATCTGTACACAATTTAATTTAATTACCAAACGGAGCTTACTTTCTGGACGTGCCTCGTATTTACAATCAGATGCCTAACGTCAAACTCATCACAGGAGTTTATGACAGATGAAATGAATGAAAATGATTGGAAGTGGGCAAGGAGTGGTAAGGCTTGTGACAACGGCGCACGAAACTACGAAATCGGTTGCCAATCTATTTCATCAAATCATTCAAAATAAGTTTAAATGTCTGAAAATCTCCATGCACATAAACCATTAACGGGCTACCTCGTGGCGTAGTGGCTAGTACTGTATCATTGGCTGTCATCCCTGAGAACCGAGTTCGATTCCTGGCTTTGCCAAGACAATTCTGGTGTGATGGCTGGAACGGGGTACATCCATTCTCATGAGGCAGATGTAAGACGAGGTGGGTTCGACTTGCACCTCAGCCGTCCTTAGTTCCCTACTTCTGCGCCATGCAAATGCAGGAACAGTTCCTAACTAAAGATCCTAGCCACAATTACAAATACAAACACTACTACTGTCACAATTTCGCAGGTTAATAGAGATATTCCACATTCACTTAATTGTATTCGCGACGGCCAACGGAATCCCAGGTGATTACAAACAATTCGGCTTGCGATTGATCCTAAGCCTTTCTCGACCAGCAGTGGGGGGTTATGAGGGTTTGGGGCTGTAACTGGAAGTTTTCTCTTACGTCTCTCTCTCCAAGACAATAGTTAGGCCTATACAGCCAGAGTACCTTTAAATCACGAGGGGCATATGTTGTCAAGAGAAAGGAAGCCGACACCGAACCCTCATTATTAGTTGGGTGGGACTGAGAGGTGGGATTATGGGGATGAAAGAACGCTGCCCGGGTACACAGGCTTATATGGCCACGATGTAGCATAGTCCCCAAATGAATCAACAACAATGAAACATGTTAAACGAATCCTAGAATAAGGACTTAGAATACAAGTAGAATTCCATGGCCTAGCCGTGTGCGTTAATTCGCGATGGGGAGGTTCAAATCCCGACGTTGACAGTGGCTATCCTGGGTGTGATATTTCTCCGTGGTTTTCCACACTCCTTCCAGGCAAATATCGAGACAGTAGCTTATTTCAAACCCCGGGGCACCTACCCCATTCCCGACACTAATAGTTTCAGTTACATACAGTACT
Organism: Meconema thalassinum; assembly: GCA_946902985.2. Taxonomy (NCBI): domain Eukaryota; kingdom Metazoa; phylum Arthropoda; class Insecta; order Orthoptera; family Tettigoniidae; genus Meconema; species Meconema thalassinum. The sequence continues at coordinate 743,197,772 of OX336389.2, forward strand.
ACAGTCAACACAAAAACACAGGTTACCAGGCAAATTGAACACATGCACAAATACATGGAACTGATGACCAAGATGTCCTAAGATGCAGCCGGAATAAATCAGAAATTCCTAATGACAACGAATTGGCAGGTGAAAGGCTTAAGGAGATAGGTGACTTCTGCTACTAAGGAAGCAAAATAACCAGTGATGGACGAAACAAAGAAGATATGAGAAGTATGTTGGCAGAGGCAATGAGGCTTTTGTATACAAACAAAACGTTTGACATCAAATATAGATTTAGGCATTAGAAAAACATTTTTGAAAGCATTTTTCAGAAGCGTGGCGCTCTATGGGAGTGAAACTTGGACTGTTGGTGCAGCAGAAAGAGGAGAATAGAAGCATTTGAAATGTGACATTACAAGAGAATAATGCAGATTAGAAGGGTATATAGAGTACCAAATGAATACGTATTAAGACGAGTGAGGGAAGAGGGATGTTTCTGGGGAGTGCAAATGAAGAGATAAGATAGGTTGGTAGGGCACAGACTAAGGCACCCAGGAATAGCCAACTTAGATATGGAAAGAAAGGTTGTGAACAAGAACTGTAGGGATAGACCATTTAAACATCATTGTCTTCAACTTCTATCACTTAGTCAGGATTATGTCTAATTGCCTTGGCTGATGTAACCTTCAGTAGGCTACTTCATAGTACAGTAACGGATATGTATACCTGGTCTTCCCGTGTATTCTGTGACCTACTCCACCTTCACACCACTGAGCTCATGCGATGATCATAGTGTGATAGCGGCATAAACACTGTCATCATCGCATCAGCTCATTGGTGTAGGTGGTATAGATCACAGAATACACTGGAAGAATATTCATAAACTGGGTATAAATATCCGTGACTGTAGAACATGTCAGTGCTATTGGAGGTCTTGGAGATGCGTCTTTCTTGTCCCAGAGGGAGTGGTTTCAAGGATACCGTACTGTCAGTTTCCAGCAAATCTACCCCAATCTTGCACAAAGGTGCAGCGAATCATTTCTCATGTTATATAAGCGCAAAGAGCAGATTTTCGTTAATTGTGTAGTTAAGTCGTTCTTGCGCCAAACCCTTCAATTTCCAGCGCCTATTGACAGCTAATTCGTTAATAAGAGGGCTTCTAAGTTACTGACATATACTTTTCGAGGCTGATGACACTACTGTGTGTCCCAATACCCTTAAATATGATAAAACAAATACTTCATTGAAAGTAAACATGATGTAGAACGTTTATCTAGCAAGGTTGACCATAATGTTGAATACATTACATAGCATTTCATATTGTTATCGGGTGATTCCCATTTCGCAAGCCGTCACGATGACCTCGTCGTCTAGCCGCGAGCCACGGTCCGCGGTAACCTCTATGATGATAAATATGTGTGTCATTAGTGGATAACGAACACAGATCATGACATAAGCTGTTTATATTCTTTACTTGGCGTCTCTGCGAGAGATACAATATAGTAGTGTAGTACGGCGACCTTGATTGCTCAATTCTGGGATTACCTGGCGTTATCAGGTCTGCATAGTTCTCGCTGAACCGTATTTGAATGAGGACAATGCAGGACTCCACTACATGGGATATTTATCCATCATCTACCGACTTTGGTGAGTGTCGGTTCTTCCATGAAACATGAATGGGCACCAGTATTGGCGATGTGCAAGTGATTATACTGGGACTACACTCTCCAGGGCAGCCAGAGTTGCCAGGTGTCCCACATGCAAATACGGGACAAAATACCAATTGCAAAATGAAAATGAGGCAAAAGAGTACCACAACCTTATCTGCACCTTTCTCTGATGTCATTATTGTTAATTCATTTTAGAGGCTAGGGACATCAGCCACCTGTTCTTGAGAGTGTGTAGAATTTGTCTAAATATTTGTTTCTCTGGTGACTAGTACAGTAGTATGTATAATTATTAGGGTCTAGAGTTTGGGTAGGTGGCTCGAGACTTGAAATAAGGTACCATCCTGGCACATGCCTTGAGGAAGTGCGAGAAAACCTGGGCACAAATTCAGGACGGCCGATATCAGTGCTAGGATTCCAACCTTCGATCTTCAGACTTCCAAGAACACAATGTACACAGTTGTGCCGCTGGGTGAAATTTCTTTTTCTCTGCAGATCTGTTTATTATGTAGTAAACTATTCCCACCGAATATTCGAGAAAATGAACTTAAAATTTACAGTAGGTTAATAATAATAGACTAATAATAATAATAATAATAAAAATAATAATAATAATAGGCTATTAATATTTGAATACTGCAAAAGAAACGATACAATTGCCGTCCAACAGAAAGGTTTCAAAAATGGATCAAAACGGTGCAAAGAACAACTAATAATTGACTCAGTTGTGTGTGCTCAAGTATGCTTGAATTACAGAAACATTCATATGGCATACATCGATCTTTGGTCTTGGATCCTGTGCCCCATGACTGGCTAGTAGCAGAGCAACAATTGTATAAGATCAATGAGGTAGTTGTCAGTTTCCTGGAACGGGTCATGTCAGCATAGCAAACTAGACTGTGCCTCAGCACATCACGTGGAGACTTACCAATGGATGAGCTATCGAATCGGAGAGGCATATTTCAAGGAGACTTCCTTAGTGTCTTGTGGTTTGTCCTGGCAATGAATCCCTTTTCTACGCAGCTTAACTCTACTCACTACGGCCTTCGCATCAAGGTTGGTAAGAGAGTTGGTGCTCGACTAGATCACCTGTTGTACATGGACGTCCTCAAACTCTATACCGAAACATAGCCATATCCTGAACACTTGCTGGGGATAATATACAATGTATTTCATGAGGTAATCATAAAATCTATTAATTCTACACTTACCGAGTCATCTACAGTATTATGAATCGAAAATAATATTTCGGAATAAACCTACGTATTTTGTGGCATAGAATTCGAATATAAAATAAGGTACATTGGGGTTCCAACTTTGCCGCCCCCCCCCCCCCTCCCTCCCCCCATCCCACCACACCCCCAACACGGTGGCAGGGTGGGTTAATCACCACCCTTTATACAAAACATTTTTGTATGACGCGCATTTATCGAGATAACATGCTATCCAAAGACAAATTGAATGTTCATTTTGGCTGGCTGCGTGGCTCAGCGGTAACGTTCTCGCTTGCTGGGCCCAAGGTTGCAGGTTCGTATCCTGCCACAGTCATCTGGCATTTGAGGGTGCGCAAATAAGAGCGAGCCGTGTCAGTAGATTTACTGGCAGGTTAAAGATCCCCTTCTGGGCAAAATTCCGGCACCCCGGCGTCTCTAAAAACCAGAGTAGTTAAAAGGGACGTCAAACCAATAACATTACTAGTCTAGATTGTTCACTTCTTAATCAATCAATCAATTTATTTATTTATTGTTGTATTTATTAATTTATTGATTTGTTGATCTATTTATTTTCTTCTTTTCTTTTACTTTTCTTTCAATTTTCATTTTTTCCTTCATTTTCCTTTTTCATTTCTTTCTTTCTTTGTTACTTTTTCTTTTCCTGTTTCTCTCCTTCTTCATACATGTATTGTGCCCGTCCAGGGTGTCTAACTCAATAAAGCCCAGAGACCAGACATGTGTCATTTCAAAATTAAGGCTATCAGAAACAAGCAAAACAAAGCAAGGTAAGTGGAGAACGATAATCATCTCAGGTAGTACTGGACTTGCCATTTGGCAATTATTAGCCTTGACGTATGCAACGGGTCACGAACTGCAATTATTAAGGATACGGTAAGTAAATATTATATAAAATATCCATGATTTATTTAATTTAATCGGATTCCCATCCTAATCTAGTGAGGAAATACCTGCCATTCTAAACCTAAAGAAAACTCTCCTGCAATAAATATACCCTAGTGGCGGTCCTTAAATTCCTCCTCCCAGAATGCTGTGTTACATGAACTGTTTGGGCAGTCATTGAATTGTCCGGCTAATTACTAATTACTAAAATGACGTAACACACTCAGCTCAGCGTGGTGGCTCAGCGGTCTAGCTGTATGCCTCTCACCAAGGCGGTTCGATTCCCGGTCAATGCATGTGAGATTTTCGATGTGAAATGCCATGTCCTGTGGTTCGGATTCCACGTAAAAAGGAGGTCCCGTGGCTCCTAATCACAAGATTCACGGTCACGTAAAACTACAATCTTCCTTTTCACTTGAAAACAAAATTCCTTGCCCTTCACATCCTCCTGGTTTTAATTTACGAGTGCTTCGTATAAAAAGTCGCCATAATAATCATTATCTACTGGCACTTAATTCTCTAGCTTACTTCTCTTTGATCACTCGAATAGGACACAGAAGAAAATTCGCACTGCTGTCAACTTGATTCTTGAATACAATTGAACAGTTTAGATACTGAACTCTAAATTAAGATTCGCCATGCCATGTTTCACTGCGTTCAGGTGATTAGATCGTCAGAAAAGTCAATTTAAATATTTGAAATTCGCGTGGCCGCCATGCTGTTTTTGTGCTTCTCAGGTCTTTGAAAGTCACATGTGTGTACTTACTTAACAGTCTCTACCATACACAAAATTTCAGTTTGATTGCTGTAAGAGTATCGGAGATGTTAAATGCTGGTGAAATATTTCCCACGGTTGTCATATTGGATTGATTTATATTTAAGCCACAGGGTTATGTATCAGAAAGTAATTATTATCACCGTGATTCATTACACAATCCTGCCATTCGATAGCCCGAACAAGACACGAGAAATAATCATTATTTAAAATATCGAACTGCTGCCATCTTGAATATTTGAAAGCAATTTTACAACATTCCCAGTAGTTGCCAATACATTAAGCTCATAATATTCACTCTGTAATGTTTCGCTGCGCTCGGATGATCAGATCACTAGAAAATACATTTTAAACATTTGAATTTGAGTGGTCACCGTGTTTTTATGTGCGTATCATGTTTTTGAAAGTGTACTAAATAGTTCTCTATCACCGTAACAAAATAGTACCATAATAGTTTGGGAGATATTGAGAACCGGTGAAATATTTCACGAGGCTGCCATGTTGGACTGTTTCACATGTACGCCATATACAGTAGTTATGTACCAACAGATGAAGATTATTTTGGTGGTTCATTACACAAACTTTCACTTCGATCACTTGATGAGAACACGATGTTTACCAACATGATTATAATATTTCGCACAGCCGCAATCTTGAATTTCTCAATAAAATTGAATTCAATTATACGCCAATATATTAAGCCCTATATGAAAACTTAACGTTCCAAGTTGCACTGCGCTCGGATGATTAAGTTTCAAAAACAGTCCATTAAATATTTGAATTTCGCTTGGACGCCATATTGGTGTTGAGCTCAACAGGTTTTTAAAAGTCACATGGGCGAACTTACCTTAGTGATCTCTATCACCATACAAACTTTAAGGTTGACTGCAGAAACAGTTTCGAAGATACTGAATACTGATGAATATTTCGCGTGGCTGCCATGTGACGCTTATTGAAATTTTAAAATTTTTAACTAACGGTTGGGGTTGCAACGTGTAGTAGTAAGTCGTAACTAAGTTTCATTGAAATTGCTTTTGTCAATTAAAACATATAAGGGACACACACACGTACACACACCACGGGTGAGAGGTGATCTCATAAGCTTATATTTTACAAGATGAAAATAAGCTAACAACAAGTACATGGGATACCACTTTGTCCCAAACCACAACTGTTCGTTTCAAAGCCATGTACGTATTGTATTTATATCTTGAATAATGTGTATGATACTTTACTCGGGCAGACTGCAAACTGCCAGAGGAATATAATAGAGTGCCTGGCCATTGACTGGCATGAATTATGCATGAGTGGGGATTTGAAGGGAGAGAGACATTGACTGGCACTTCTCGAGGCAGAGTGGATGTGAATTGGCTGGTAAGTATTATAAATATTTAGAATTGTCTACGGGTAAAATAAATTAGACATCAACGTATGAATTTCATAAGCCTCACCTTGTATCATTAATGTTGGGTCACTTCAGTGATAGCGGCTTCGAGGTTATCAGCCCCGTGTACTTGGGTAGGTGTGGAATATTAATTATATCTAGAATGGTTTTCATTCGGTTAACACGTAGCCCAGTCGGTAGAGTTTCTGAGATGCTAACTGAGAGGGAATGGGCTAAATTCCCACCCAGTTAGTGGATTTACGAAACATAACTGCCGCTTTCAGAAACACAAATAGCCGTGGGGTTCACTCAGCCGACAACAAAAATGAATACCAAAGGCGCTGGCAACTCCCTCCCATCTCGTGCCAATGTCTACCTTCCACTGCTCCAAGGGCTTAACTCGTAGCGGGAAATACGAATGTCATCTATTCAAAATCCCGAAAATACATATACAATTCTATAATTTGTAAGTACATGCCACTTGCGTACTTATCTCAAGTATGAGAGTCCATTATTGATAATTGGGCTTCCGTCTACGAGTTGACTGACTAAAAACAATATTTTACATATATTCTAATAAGGCAACGTAGGATAATGACTTCTATGTTTCCTATAGGTACTATAAGCTGTGTTAATGTGGTGTCTGTATTGAGTGCTTACTGGTGATTGGAGCAGGTTTCGGAAGGAGGTGGATGTGGCCATATATTAGGTAACGTCCAGACATTTGCAAGGAGTAGAAGTAGGAAACTTCTGGGAAACAAAGGAACCCCGTGAACTTCCCGGCCGCACGCTGAGACATTGCATAGCAAAAATATCATGTGTTACATTATCTTCCTCCCAAATTCATTTGGGCCATCCCGAGAGAGGGTGAAATTCTACGAGTTTAAATGTGCGTGTGAGGCCTGCAGCATCCCAGATGGATTCGTGCGCTGAGATCTCATCCTCTACAATCAATCGCAATACTACTTTCATTTCCCACTGTAGTCTACGGCGAGTGAGCTACGGTACATGGTGATGGAAGCGGTTTTAACAGTGCTATTGGTCAGAGAGGATATGAAAACTCTCCGAGTTCGTCCATCTGCGATGCTCTAAGTGTCACACGCGTATTTTGTCTCACACAACTTCTCCATCTATAGGGATCGTTCAAGAGAATTTGCAGAAAAAATACCAGAACCAAAAATGTCCTTGCGATCTGACGAGCATTTGTGCTAAGTTTCAATGAGATCAGGAAGCTCATGTTCGCAAACGTCAGACCACCACTGAATTTCTTAACAGTCTAAAATCTATCCTGAGACCTGTGGGACAAGATTCTCAATACATACTCGCATGTTCCAGAATGGGCAATATGAGCCTGCTCAGGTAAGTAAAGTACATTAAAAGTTGGAGATACATAGTTGGAGAATTGTTACTCACAAGACTTAAATATTCCAACTAGAATAGAATGGCCCCGCAATTCAAACAGATCTGAAAAATATCCGAAAATTGGACATTGTGACTTATTTCTTTACACGTCATGTTGAATGACTTCAGAAAATTGACTTGGCGTCAGTTTTTTCCACTATACCACTACAGGTTTTCTAATAATCACTGAGCTGAATTCGGACGTCACGCATAGCAGCAGGGACGACCGGGGACCATTGAACGATCCAGGTAGCTCATTTCATCTTCGGATGGCTCCAGATATTTTCGATGGCGGCACAGTGTCCCTGCGCTTCACTCCGAACAAAAACGAAACTCCACCTAGGAAGGACATAGAACTGAGATGATCCACATATCTCCTCTACGCCATTGCTGTGAATCGGAGAGGTTCTGTCTGAGCGCCAGCTCTGAAACCCTCATAGGAATGTGGTGTGGCTTGCGTAAGCTGATGACATAGGATTGTACTGTACTAAGCAAAAAATGTATTTTCATGTCTTCTTCTTTCCTATGAAGGCAAAGCGTTTCTCTTCCGCCTCTTCAACACTTAACAATAATGTTAATAATGCACCCACACTGTTTTTTCTTTCTACCTGACTTAGCATAAGGGCCTTCGAAGAACCGTACGCTCAAGGGCCTCTTTCTTTATGGAGGTAGTATATTCATAAATATGTTTCAGAATGTCATCGCAGACTAACCGTCCTCACTCCTCTACGTCCTGATAGCTGGGAAGAAGACAGTATTGTGGATCATTCGGAATCCCTGGTTTAAGTGTAAGAGCTTTGTGCCAGTAAATTTACTGGCACGTTATAAAATCGCCTCCCCGGCGATATTCTGGCATCTCAACGTCTCGCAAGTAACATCAGGCAAGGGAGACGTTAAACCAATAATACAATCATATGTGTTTGAGCATTTTCTGAGGTAGGTGACCATGAAAATAATCAAACTGTGGTGCATTCTGTGGTGAACTTAAAAAAGAGGACATTAACAAAATATGCATTGCAAATTGTAAGAAAGAATGAATTTGATTTTACTAAGTAGCCACTAAATGTGTATGCGACCATACGAAAAGGGTTAGTTGTCACATATTGAGTTACGGTAACGCAATTTCTGGTTCTTTTCTGTATACCTGATTTAAGTAGTTATTAGATGCTTTCTTCATCTTCTTCATCATCTTCTTCTTCCTTCCGTGGCACCATGGTCTTAGTCTACCAAGCGACCTCTGTCCAGCAATTTGGCCTACAGGTAGCGGGGTAACGCGTGGTCAGCGCGTCGGGTCCCCTCGGCTGTTAATCATTGTTTTACTGAGTAGGGCACTGCCTCACTGTCAGATAGCTACTCAATTGTCCTCAGGAGGCTGACCCTATCCAGTTCCAGACCTCACGTCAGTTTACCTGACGGAGCCAGAAATTGAACCCTTGGCCTCCGGATGAGAGGCAGGTGCGCTACCCTTCACCACATTTAACGTCATCCATCACCCAACAATTTTAACACTTCACTTACAACCTAGAACAATGATCAAGGAAGGAAGGAAGGAAGGAAGGAAGGAAGGAAGGAAGGAAGGAAGGAAGGAAGGAAGTTGTTTTACGTGACTGTTAATCTCTTGATCGTCGTGATCGTAAGACACGGGACCTTCTCTTTCTTACTTGGAATCCGAACCACCGGACGTGACATTTCAACTCAAAATTCTCCCATGCATTAACCGAGAACCCAACCCGGCCCACCTTTGTCATAGGGAAGCAACTTGACCGGTGCAAAATCACTCCGTATTAAATGGGCTAGAAAAGCAAAATTTACCTTCATTTTGTGTGTTGGTGCCTGCCTTTGGACTTCGGATTCAGTCTGCTTCAAACGAACGCAAATCTGGATAATTAGCATTACCCGTCGCAGTTCCACCCACGAAAATTATTGTATAAACACTACAATTTAAATTTAGGGACTACTCACACATCAATACCATCATTTATTTGTGATTCAATTTTGAAACAGTTCGCTTTACGATGGGATAAAATATATATATGGCTCCATGCTGAGCATTCTACTCGCTCCTGATATAGAGAACACTTGTAGACCGATTTGCTAGAATTGTATCTTCTTATTGTTCTATCCCAATTGAGTATCTGTCTGACAGTGAGGCAGCGCCCCGCTCACGAAAACCAAGATCAACGGCCGAGGGGACCCGATGTGCTGACCACGCATCACGCCATAATCTTCAGGCCAAATGATTGGCAGCGGTCGCTTAGTAGGCCTAGGCCCTTCATGGGCTGTAGTGCCAGTGAATTACATTACCAAAGGCCCGGCACACAGGCACTGCTACCTCACTTTATTTCTTTATTCATTCATTCATTTATTTATTTATTTATTTATTTATTTATTTATTTATTGACGGTACATAACAGAGCTCAGTGTGCGCCCCAATAACAGTGCACCTATACAGTAAAATACTTCGCCAGGTATTTCTACATTATTAAGTATTAATAACTAAATGCAATTCTTAACGCGACGAAGTCTAAAAGCATAGTGGTAAAAAGCTAAATCTAAATCTGTTATAATATAAGATTTAAATCTAAATTTGATCTAATGTCAAATATTAAGACAGGTTTCCAAATTATTGCATAGAAAACTAATACTTTAATAACTAGGGAACAGTCCTATCCACATATAGTATATACATTGTTGGTTCTGTTTTGTTTTCATCTTATGAGAAGCAATAAAATTACAAATTATGTCAACACTCATGTAAATAACATTTATATTGATTAATATTAAAAACCCAATAACAAATGAACATAAAGTATCAGAAAATGTAAGCTACCTTGGCATGTTAATATCTAAATCTCACGAACAAAACATCGCACTGAACGTATAAAATCTGACTCAAACTACACAAATCAATATAAAATTAAAGTACCACAAAGGCAAAATAACAAAATCCGATTACCTCACTTCGCATAAAGAAAAACAATAGAACTAGAAAATAATGGCAAAGATTTAAGGTCCTGATGATAAAATAGGAAAAGACATAAAAGCTATATGTTGTTGCCAACATTTCTTGTTTTGTCTAACATACATAAAACTAATATTAAGGGAGATATTTTGCAATTGTAATTTCCAAACATTCTCCCCGTAGAGCCATGTGGCCCTTAAATAGTATTTATAAAAATTGGTCGAACACCTATTTGCTTATTTTTAAGATGAGGTTTTCTCCTGAGTTTTAAAGTTCTCGCTTATGTCGTTTCAGAGATACTCGCACCGTTATGAATTCTTCATCCCTCCACTTTTCACCTCTTTTACCTCAAAAAATACACTAGATCTAAAATCACTCAGACACGTGTCTGTATGTTTTAAGGATTAATTTATATCACATCTCCAAATGAAACCACTCGTGAGATATTAATATTCATGAAATGCAAGATTATCTCCCTTACACTTCATTAGATCCTATATATCCAAAACTCCTTCTTTATGGACGTTTACGATAATGAAAGGAACATATCCTCAAAATGTCACGTTTCTAACTTCGATAGTTTTGGCTAAGCGATGATGAGTGAGTCAGTCAGTCGGGATACTTTCTTATAGGAGAGGCATTGCTAACTCCGCGGCACTTGAAATATACACTTTCTGCAGATACACCCCAGTGTAGGAGAGGAGTTCATCTCACCAGTTGTGTTGAGTCAACTATTTAATTTCCCTAGGCTATGAATTTCAAAACGACAAATGCTACCACCTAGTGGTAAAATCGTAAAAACCTGTGTTGTATTTTGTTTATGAAGTATTAATAAAATCACACGTGTTTCAGTGATTTATTCATGCGGTAGTGGTAGTAATGAAGCATATTATTAGATTTACGGCGTCTCTAAAAGCCAGAGTAGTTAAAAGGGACGTAAAACCAATAACATTATTACATTATTATATTAGATTTACCATATTGTACGAGGCGCATCCAGAAAGTAAGTTTCCCTATTAAAAAAAGAGAACATAGATAAGTGCAAACCTTTATTGGCAACAGCTACGTGTCAGCTATATTTCGACATAGGATCAAACGAATTGAGACACTTGCCATAGCGTGGTATTTAACTTCTGTAGTCCTGTGTCATAGAAGTCTGCCGCCTACGAATGGAACCAGCGTGTGACAGTCGTCTTCAGCTCTTCGTCAGTGTGAAAATTCTGACCGGGGAACAGACATTTCTAGAGGTGGAAGAAAAGGTGGAAATCGCTGGGAGCAACATCAGGACAACAGCTGTTATGCAGAAATTCGGCTGGGTGCTCTTTGATCATCCTCCGGTCAAGTCCTCATCTTACTCCCAGTGATTTCCACCTTTTCTTGCACCTGAAGACATTTCTCTTCTCCGGTCAGCATTTTCACACTGACGAAGAGCTGAAGACAAATATCACACGCTGGTTCCATTCGCAGGCGCATACTTCTATGACACAGGACTACAAAAGTAAAAATACCACGCTATGTATGACAAGTGTCTCAATTCATTTCATGCCTATGTCGAAAAATAGCTGACACATTGCTGTAACTGATGCCAGTAAAGATTTGCTTATAACTATGCTCTCCTTTAAACTTACTTTCTGGATGCGTCTCGTACATTTAGACGAGGTATCGCGGACTTATCCCTATACTTCTAATCACCTCAAGACCTAAGCGGTCCCTTTGATGTTCTGCTCTGTGATGAGGCTAACGCGCCTGGAAATAGTTTCCATTTTTTCTGCTTGTTTTTGGCGTACAAGATTTTCCAGCGAAATTTGCTGTTTCCATAAGCTAGCTAAATTACTTTCCAGAATTTCCTTTGTAAAAATCAAAGATTTTTTTTTCATTTTCACGTTAATTTGGAGCAATACCATCTTTGCTTTTCATGTGATGAATTATGATATTTCTGATATTTGGAACGATAGGCAGAGTAATTCAGTACGAATTCGATATTATATTACATTTTGTTGTGTATGAACCGTGTTTGAGCGGCAAAAGACTACGAGAGTAATTCGATTTTATGGTAAATCAGGCCCAAAGGTTGGCAACATTCTTACGATGGCACAAAGTTCAACAAGGCTTCCTGAAGTAGACGTGTTTAAACTGCAGCTGTAAAGCTTGTATCACCAATAAAATACTTCAATGGTAATAAAAGTGGAGAGAAGTTGAGAAGGGCTTTAAATGTATATAGTAGATTGAGGGATGACAATCTTGAGTTTCCATGCTGGAAGCACTAGAAGGGACAGAGCGAGGAGATGCGCGGAGGGATATTTCCCTCAGGACTTGACGTTTGGTATAGTACCACTAGTAAATCATTTTTTTTTTCGAAAGTGTTATTCTAAGTATTACAAGATTTAGACAACCCATGCCAGATGAAATTTTAAGAACTGAATGAATGTCATAAATATGTAATCATTTAATTTCTATGTTAATTATTTTAAACCCTTTCCCTTAATGTATCATGTTTACCATCAATCACTTAATATTGCGGATTTAGCTCAGCCTCCCCTACATATAACAGCGGCAAGGTGGTTCGTCCAAATGCAGTATCTTCGCGATACATATTCGATGAACACAGACATTTAGGAATGCGGGAGGGGGAAAGCCTAAGAAGATAAGAGATACTCGCGCACAGGAAATTCCTCCCAGTTCAATGCAGACAGTGACGAGGTCAATTGCTCTCATCCGGACCACGTGTAACTTAAGCAGCTAAGTAGACAACCCAATCTGAACTCACCATTTAACAATAATCACATAATCACACTAAGCAAGCAAATTTGGAGGTCAAACACCACTTTCAGTATCTTAACAAAATATCACATAGGCCATAACTAACAAATTTTGACTAGCTGCGATAAATTAACTACTACTGCAACTAAATAAGTGTATATATTGTAAATACTATCACCCATACTTTTAGACATAGCCTAGATTTAATTTAATAGCCTAAGTGTAATGGATCTGATGATGATCGCTTGACGATCGAAACTGGGCGTCTAAGTGTATTTATTAATCGCATGTATTGTTTTCAGGATTATGGAAAAACCCATCACAATTGGGTACAATCGTGTTGACCAACTGAAAAAAATCAAATTTCGATTACTAAGGCAACACTGAAAAATGGCTTCAGACACCATAATCAGTGATTAAGGTTGAAGTTACAAAGTTGGTTTCATAATGCCATGCTTCGGCAATACGAGGCTAATATAGCCTACCTTGCCTGTGAATTAGTAATGTAAAAAACTGTTTCTCTAAACACTCAGCTCTATATGGACGAGCCGCCACTGATTAATAGATGTAAAGATATGATAATTTCCAGCTTAGACTGGAGAATCTCGCAAGCTGGAAGTCGGGAACCGAAAGCATTTCAGATGCACGCACCATGCTGACCATTAAAACAATCAGAATGCTCACTTGCTGCACTCCCTGAGAACGGTACTTAACGAGAACCATGTAATTTTGTGATACATCAAATGCGAGCTGGGTCTCGCTAGTGGAAGAGATTGGCATTGGTAATGACCCATTCTAGCTGCGGCATAATTATGATCACGTACAGCACTTATGATGCATTAGGTCTGTCGTGAGCAAGCATACTTCCACTTCCCAGTCTCTCACTAGCAACGCCATGCCCATCATGCAATCAGTTACAGACAACTGGTAACACTGTTTCAGTCCGCGGGTGGCTAAAAACTCTTTTTAATGTTGTTAGTTCATTTTAAGGGCTTTGGACATACTGGTCATCAGTCCCATGCGTGTTCAATTTGTCTTAAAACTGTTTCTGTGCTGACTGTGTGTATTACTGTAATCAAGCTTATTAGGGTAGGTACCCCGTGAATTGAAATAAGTTACCGTCCCGACATGAGTCTGTGGAGTGACTGTGGAAAATCCAAAGGGAAAGTAATTCTCAGAATGGCTACTGTCAGCATTTTCATTTGGGACTGTGTTTCCTTACAGCATCCAGTCCAGTTTGCAAGCTTCTGTTTTCGAACAAGTCACATCCATAATCCCCTATTATCAGTTAGCACTGCGGCCTCCTCTGCTTCTACACCTCTGATTTCAACATGTAATCTAACGATCGCCTCCTAGGTTTACCTCTGCTTATCTTACCCTCTACAGACGAACTCATTAACCTCTTAGGTAATTTCTCCTCCCTCCCCTATCATCACATAACACCACCATCTGAGTCGAACAGCTTCCAGGTTGTACATTTCTAACTTACCCTTTATCTCTTCATACGATTCCTTCCTGCCATTCATATTTGTCCCAGCAATCATTCGTGCTACCGTCATACCAGTTATATATATCGGCTTATGTATCAAGATATCCTGAACCTTCCCATCTCTCACTTCCATACAGTAAGATCGGGCTAAATACTGAGCGATGTAGGAAGAGTTTCGTCACACGAATAACTTATTTCTTGTAGAAGGCTGAAGACCGCAACTAAGAACTCACTGCATTGGCTATTCTCCGCCTTGGTTCTCTTTTTTCCCCTTTACTACCATCGTGAGAGAATACACAACCTAAGTACTTAAAATGGCCCACCTGCTCCAATTTAGGTCCCCCTATCTGGCTTTCTAGTTTCTTGTGTCTCTTCCCTACAGACATAACCTTTGTTTTTGAAATGCTGAGATTCATACCATACTCCCTACATTACTGTTTAAGTTCTAACATGTTGGCTTGCAAGCTTTCGTCGGAGTTTGCCATGTCGAGATTTCAAGCCATTTGAGCTCGTCATTACTACCAGGTCATCAGCACAAGCAAGGCTGCTTACCTGGTTTCAACCTAAATGAATTCCACCCAGCCAGTTTATGCCCTTCAGCATATGGTCCATATATAAAATAAAGAGTAGTGTTGAACGATTACAGCCTTGCCTCACTCCTGTTACAACCATAAACCAAAACCTCATCCTACCATCCACTCTCACTGCAGCCTTATTATCAACATCCTAGATTGCCTGTAGCAGATTTCCCTCGATATCATAATCCCTCAGGATGCTCAGTATATTTCCCGTTGGAACTCTATCCTACGCCTTCTCTAGATCTCCAAAACACGAGCACAGCTTGAGACGTTTTTAGGCCACTTCAAAAGACACGTTATCTTTTATTTTGTGAATAATACCACCGATACTTTATCACTTACCACATTAATAAGAATAATAAAGTTGTTTGTTGGGCGCCAGGTTGCAACTTGCCGTTGGGAACCAAAATGATAATAATAATAATTACTGATATTGCAGATCACACTGAGACTTCTCCTACCCAGGCCGTGGAGTAACTTAGTCACCATCCCGGTAGTAATTGATTCAGGAGAAAGGGATGCCTTATATGTATTTCTGGCTATTGGGAAGAAAACGCTAAGCATTAAAAAGGGAATTTAATATAATTTACCTAAAGTGCAAATCAAATGAATAGAATGGCGTTAAATTGAATTTACTGAAGGTATGTTATTTAGTGGCGCAAGTGAAATATGGAGGTCGAAATTAAATGAAGTTATTGCAAAAAGCTGGAAGAAGGACAGAAGGCAGGTAATCACCTCCATTTGACAGTCTATTTTTGGCAAAATTTAACCTTATAAAGCCAGGCTCCTAATCGTAACATATTAATTAAACTTATACCACACCTTTGTAGAACGTTCCTGACTGTTGTTATAAATTTTCAAAATTCTGGTGTAATTTGGTCACCCATAATCTATTTATTTTGAAAATATGTCAAATATTTTTCTTTGGCACGTGCTTGTCTTGAGGTACACTTTTCTCGAAAAATCAAAATCTTACATGTACTTAACTTTTTAAGAGGATATAAAACAAGAAATGTGATATACTAAACACACAATTATTTTTTAAAGAGACCAATCATTTATCAAAAAATATATTTTTAATTACTTAACTTAATTTACCATAAAAATTTGCTAATTTTATTTGTAAACTATAATTAAAACATTTTTTATTTTAATAGCATAATTTTATGTTCACCACTGGAAGGGTGGTTCCAAGGGATAACATTAAAAACATCACAATTTTATCTTCAATAGTTGCTGAGAATAATGTACCTGAATGTCTTAAAACTCAACGTGTGAGAAAATGAAGAAATAAAAAAAAAAGATCACTCACAAGTATCTAGAACATTCCTGCCATATATTCAGCTTGTGTTTGGCTTTCCTCATCTTCTCTCATTTTTCTCTCCAATCTCTTGCTGGTCCTTGATCTCTTAGTCAGAGCCTGAGCATCCTTTTCTGCCTTTATGAGTCTTTGTTTATCAATGGCTTGAAGAGTTGCTGACAAGTTTTCCCCAGCATTTATACCTAACTTCCTCAACACACATTTCCTGGCTGCAGTTCCATCGTTAAAGCAAATAACTGCATGAAGTACAACTTTCTTTGAAGTCATAGAGAATGCTGAAGCTCTACATGAACTACAGATTATTGTTAATTTAGTGGCCAGTCCCTTTCTACTTGTAGTGTCTCCAAATAAATTAATACATTCAACAGTTCCACAAAATTTACACTTTACAAACTGTTTCATTAGTTCAGATAACAATCCAATATCAACTGCAACATTTACTTTACAAGCTTCACCTTCAAATGTATCTCCCTTACTCTCAGTTTGTAAATAAGAAAGTTTCCTCTTGGATGAACTAGGCCTGTCTACTGTTTCTGATGAACTACTTACAAGAGTGAGGTTAGAGGTATTATGTACATCTCTATCAGTGCTACTGCCTGATTTAATGTACAGATTGCCGTAAAACTTTCGTTTTCCAAACTTCTCTATACTACCCATCACAAAAACACTAGTATAGAGAGCGGATAAACGTATATGTTTTGGATAAATAAAGTACAAGTCTACATAACACGTTTCGATGGATTCAAAACAAACAATAGCCACATGCAAACTAAATAATGCAGCCTTCACTAGCATCTGTACACATGGCCAGTACCAACATAGCAAATGTAGATTTACCATAGACTTATAATGTGAGAAATGAAATGTTCAGGGAGAAAATATTCCGTGAGTACAAGGCACTGGAATGAGGAAGGGGGCGTGTCAGCTATTGGCAGCCATTTTTAAAATGCCAATTTAAGTCATTTAAACGAAAAAATGTGACCAAAAGAATATTTAGCCTTGTAGGGAAAAGCATGAAGAATCATTTAAGGAATAAAACAAAAATTGCATTTTTAATTGAAATTACCTGCCTTCTGTACTAAGTTGCCAAGAAATACATTTACAGAGAAACTTGAGTAAACTTGTACGTTCACTCATCGCATGTATATTCTTGTAGGTAATGACGCTTAGTCATGTCGTCTCGAAGTTGGCTGCTGGCTTCCTCGTTCATTACCAAGAAATGGAGTTGGAGATCGTTGATAAATTTAATGTTGTAGAATTTAAATAGCAGAGACGAGATGTGTCTGCTGCGTATTTTAGAGTGATGGAAGATGCTTCATAGAATCACGTTTGTGAAGATGGCCTTAGACACAACCATTTCCACCAGTTTTCTCAGACAGAATAAACTGTAAGTACAACAGACTGAGTTCAAAATACTAATCAATGATCCAAGACCAGAGATTACTTCCAAGTATCTGAGTAGAATCAGAATAACAATCCAACAGAAATTTTGTAAGTAAGAGTCCTCGAAATGAGCTCTGTCATGGGTTTTTATTAATTCTTCAGTCTCCCTCCATAACATCCTCTTCGGCCCAATCATGGCACCGTTGCCATGGAATCATACTCCAAACAAATCTTCATTAAATCAAGTTGACGGCTGATACGCTGATTATGCTTCGATATTGGAAATATGTTTCAGAAATACTAGCGGCCTGGCTTAAGGCTAGCTCAACCTTCATTTTCCACATTGAGTCACATTCTCCCTTGTTCCTAAAGTACTAGCTCGTTCCTGGTAAAGTTGCAACATATTCCTCACTCCATCTCTCTATCTTGGGAGCTCTCCCACTGGGTTTGTTATTAAAGACAAACATCGGTGACAAGTCACTCTCTACCCTATGTTACGAAATACGCAATGACTTCCATATTTCAAATGTTCACAAATTCAACATTAAATTTATTTATTTATTTATTTATTTATCGTATGGCTTTTAGTGCCGGGAGTGTCCGAGGACATGTCGGCTCACCAGAGGCTGTAGCTGCTTCAAGTGGACACCACTAGGGTGAGCTACAAGTTCCGTTCAATTTCAAGTAGTTCCAACTTTCGCTACCAGATATCAATGCTACCTAGTGGTGAACATTGGAACTATGGTAGAGCGTTACACGAAATCTAACCTAGAAATTTAGCTCCACAAAAGTTTAGTCTGGGGAAGGATCTTTTACATGCCATAAATCTATCACATGGGACCGCCGGCTTTACTTCCCCTCCGAAGGAAGGCATACTGAATGAATTTAACGCTCTTAAAAAATCCGACGACTTCGGCCGGGTTTGAACCCGCTATCTTGGGCACAGCAGTTCACCACGCTACCTGCTACGCCACCGAAGCCGCTAACATTAAATGATATAAGTTTACAATTTATGCTGGAATCGAATCTGATTTGCGTCATAAATTGTGTAGTACAAAATTGAATAATTATAAAATATAGCTTGATTAGCTCCAATTTAAATAATAAGATGTGAATAAATAACACATTACATATGGTCAAGACGGGACCATTACAAGCTGTCTATTCCTCTCGTAGCATTTCTCAACAACTTGGCGCATACTAAAACTTTGATCCAGACATCCTCGTTATGGTTTAAAGTCACACTGGTTTTCATCCATCTCATTCAGCCAATGATCGAGCTTTCCATTTTACGATGCCCGAGTACACTTTGCCCGGGTTACTTATCAAACAAATTCCTCTATAATCGTTGCAATCTGTCCTGTAACCTAGCTAATAATGGGGGTGATTACTGCCTTAGTCCAGTTAGAGGTGTTTTTTTTTTTTTTTTTTTTTTTTTTTTTTGTCGTTTACCCTCCAGGTTGGTGGAACTCACGGACTCAGCGAGGGAACTCACCACTACCGCCTCTACGGGCGGTGTCCTAGAGCTGGGAACATCGAATCGGAAGGGATACAACTGGTGAGGTGGGATTGGCACCTCGCCCAGGCGGCCTCACCTGCAAAGCGAACAGGGGCCTCATGAGGGAAGGTAAGGGATGGTTAGGATGGATAGGCAAGGAAGAGGGAAGGAGGCGGCCGTGGCCTTGAAGAAGGTACCATCCCGGCATTTGCCCGAAGACGAAGTGGGAAACCACGGAAAACCACTTCGAGGATGGCTGAGGGGGAATCGAACCCCCTCTACTCATTTGGGCCACCCGAGGCTGAGTAGACCCCGTTCCAGTCCTCGTACCACTTTTTCAAATTTCGTGTCAGAGCCGGGAATCGAACCCAGGACCTCCGGGGCGGCAGCTAACCATGCTGACCGCTACGCTATGGAGGCGACTTCCAGTTAGAGGGTACCTTTCCTAAATTCCCTCCAATTCGATTATCCTATCCAACCACTTCATCCCTGCTTTCCCTCTACACATTACCATTTCTTGTCAAATTTCATATATCTGAATTTCGTCTTGAGCAATATTATTAATATCATTACTATTATTAATAATAGTAATAATAATAATAATAAATTAAAATCAAAATATCTGCATCTAAACATTACATTTATTACATATTCACCTATGAATTTCATATTTCGGTAGCTTGTGCATCATTAAACTCGGAGCTCACACTTTAAAAACACTTATTATCGTTGCATTACACTGCAGGGCGTGCCAGTGATCGATCTAAATATTACTAGTCGTTAGTTAATATTTTTCTATTGATAAAATCTCATCCAAGTTTATTTCCAAACACGAACACGTACAAGCAAAATTTACAACACTTCAGTCTTCTCTACTGTTCTATGTCCATTTTTGAACTCAAATATTTCCTTAATTAATTATGCTCACTTCAACTTGACCTTGGTCTTATACATAGGTTTCTTTTATTTATAGTTTTGGCAACCAAGTTATACATTGATTAATAACATACCTACATGGTTCCAAGTTTCATAGGCCCTTGATATAGTTGCCAGCGTTGCGTACGTGTTCCAAGCGACGCGGAAGCTGTTGAATTCCGTTGACACTGCCCAATCTATCGATGGTGTGAAGAGAGCGGTTGGCAGCCTGCACAACGTCTGCAATTGTAGATTAGCGGTTCCCGCGTAGTGGCACGTTCATTTTCGGGATGAGATCAAAGTCGCAGGGACTTAAATAGGGAGAATAGTGGAGGTGATAGAGCACCTCCCAACCCCAGTGATTGAACAATGCAGACACAACTCTTGCTGTGTGTGCCCTAGCATTGTCATGCAGAACGGTGGGCGAAGTGTCCATGTGGTGTCGCCGTTTCCTTCTCAGAGCTGTTAGGAGATTGTTCTTGCAGAAACAAACAATAGTACGCTGCATTAACGGTTTGCCCAGGGGGAACGATATGTTTTATGATCACACCATCCCAATCACGGGCAAGAATCAACATTACCTGCGCATTGGTGGGGGTTTGTCGAACTGTTTGTTTTGGTGTTGATCCGTGGTGCCGCCACTTGTTCGAATGGTTTTTCATAGGATTTGGCCTACGTCTCGTCAATGGTTATGAAACGCCGTAAGAAGTCCTCTCCTTCGCGTGCATAACACTGCAAATGCGCACGAAAAGCGTTATATCACAGTCATTTCTGCATGTCGGTTAAATTATACGGAAGCCATTTTGACGCAAATTCTGCATTTTCAGGCAGTCCTTCAGGATGTGTAGGAATGCGCCAGTCCCATATCTTGCGCTAATTCAAGAAGCGTTACGTTCCGATCCGCCTCCACTAACGCGGACACCATCTGTACATTTTCATCACATACTGGTGGGTGACCAGATCGAGGCATGTCCTCTATACGTCCGCGCCCTTCTTGAAAGGCTGCAACCCATCTCGGGTCTAGCTACCGTTCTGTAGGGTAACGCAGCTGAGTAGTGGGTTTTTAACGGTTCTAATACCACCTACGGCTTTCCACCTACATGATGGCGGCGGCATGATATCTCGCGAACCCTTAGTTGGATTTTGATCAATGAGGTGTCAAATTACTCGACCTAACGCCCTCTTTACTATGGATAACTTATTTCCACCCCAAAATGAAATCTACCCCTACTAGGGGGTGAAATACTATTTTCTTAGTAAATATGTCTTTCCATGTGCAACTTACATGAGGTCCGATACCAGTATGAAATGAAACGTTGTTCCACATGAAAAACATGCATAGTCCTGGATGCAACTATGATTTAACTTTTTTTTGTTTTTGTTTTGTTATTACGCATGTGCACTTGGTTTTTTGTTGTTGTTGTAAGAGGGTGGGCTTTTTGAATAATGATTTATAGATAAGTTATTTAAAAAAAATACCAAAAGATCCAAAACTAATAGGTCATTTGCTTTTTAATATCTTATGAACCAATAAGGCTTGTATGAGGTATTATAGGACTTGGGATGGCGTTCCTTTTTTAAATGTATTTTTGAAATTTTGACAAAGGGCCTAACTGCACATTTATTGATATTTTTTGAATTCATAATGGGGTAAATATTTTAGCCAGTAGCCGATAGCCAGCGGTAGACTTGGTCTGTGTGTAAAGCAGTGTGTTGAACTGACGTTGTTCGCCAGTCCTTACTACTACAATCTGTTAACGATATGAAACGAAAGTGAAGAAATACATGCGAACGCGTGTGAGATGACATTATTGCCGACACCCTTGTGAAAACCTCATGTAAGCTAACAAGTCACATCCTGTTTTGGTTCGTACGTGAGAAAATGCAAGTTCATCTGTAATATGACCTGACACACAGGACGTTAGCTGTACATATGCAAGATAACAGCTAACGCTGGCGTTATGCGATGCAGGAGTCGCAACTGAACGCTCGGCTACGCTAAGCCTTTAGCCAAGTAAGATTCGAGATATCTCGCGAACCCATGGTCCGATTTTGGCATGCGACATTTTGTTAGACTTGGGGTGACGCCCCCTTTTCACAATGTATTTTTCAAATTTTGACAAAGGGCATAAGGACACTTTTGTTGATTTTTTCTTAATCTGTGACGGGATTTTGACTTATGAGGTGTCGTTGGACTTGCTGTCTGCCTCTGCTTTGTTGAGTACAAATTTGGCATGGAGTGACTGGGAATTGAACCTCGGATCCCTTTTGACGGGTCCCTTTGGACTGGCCCCTTTGGACAGGCCCATGAATATATCGATACCTTAAAGCACAGAAGGAATTCCTGTGGACTTGGCACTTCTGAGCTTTAAGGCATCGATATGAAAAATTAAAGGGTGATTGGTTTTATTCCTGTAATATTTTAGTACCCTTGCCTGCTCTACATGTGCAATTGACAGTGGACCCCTATCGATAGGCGAGCAATATTTTGCAAACCCATGTTTCATACATATATTAAACATATTTATAATTAAAGGGCATTAATTTTCATTCCTTTAATATTTTTAGAACCCCTAAATTTAGAAAGATATGTTAGGACTTGTTTCTTGTTTATGGGCTAAGTATTTTTTGACAATTTAATCATAGGTGTGGGATGGAGGTAAGAGTAGGAATTGAGAGTTAATGATTAACCATATAGTATTCTAGAATTTTTTGAAATCATAGTGTGTTCTTGTTGCTTGCTTACAAAAAAGGATTGTGATACTTTCCAAGACCAAGAGAATAAGCCACTGAATGCATTGACAAAAATCACTTGTCAAATAATTCAATACATAAACCAACACATAAACCAATAAAGCCAATGCATAAGCCGATAAAGCCAAAACATAAGCCAAAAAGCCAATACATAAGCTGATAAAGCCAATATATAAGCCAATAAAGCCAATAAACAAGCCAATACATAACCTAAAAAAGCCAATAATTAAGTCAATAACGCCAATACATAAGCCAACACACATAAGTCAATACATAAGCCAACACACTAAGCTAAAATATAAGCCTATACATAAGCCAATACATAAGCCAATTATTTATATACTCAAAAGACTGAAAACAGAAAGGTCATTGACCTGAGATTTTATAAACTAATAATTGAATTTGAACACATGAGGTGTCCTATGACTTGCCATGGCGCACTATTTCTTTTTTATGGCTTATGAATTTTTCCCATAAAGATTGAAAACAACAAGGTTATGGACTTTTGTTTCTCTTAATATATTGCTAGCCCATAATGGTAGATGTTTATGGTGAATGATGAATCATAGCTGGGTAGGGAAAGAATTTTTGTATGCTACACGTATGGTGACTGACAAGTCTTTGACCATTGAAACTTGTTTTTAGACATGACCGCAGTACATAGGGAGTATAGGTTTTAGGCATGACATGAAAAATGGTGTACACAAAATCCAGTTTATGAATTCAAGAATTAAGAGTAGACTATCTTTAATTGATTGGTTAAAGAGCGTAGCTAAAAAACAAGATGGTGACTACACTGAACCAAACCCAACCTATACAATCCTTTTTGGATGTCTAATGTTACTAGCTAACCATTTTGTGCTGCAGTGGCAAGCACTTTTGGCTCTTGCACTGGAGGTCTTAACTCGATTTTTAACTTCGAGGCTTAGAACGAACCAAACTAAGAAAGACGGTCATGGTGGTGCAGTGGTTAAGCTGTTAGCCTTTCACTAAGGTAGACCATGGTTTGATTTTAGGTTAATACGCATGTTATAAACATATAAAATAGCAGGGATAATGTTTTAAGACTGATTACACTTGTCTATTATTCAAATTATTACTTGGATTACAAACGCAAAGGTGGACTGGGTGTGATATACAGTTAATTCAAGTAAGATTTTAGATTTGTTTTTTGATTTTAGACTTTAACTTTTAGAATTTACATTGTACATTTTAGATTTTAAAAATTGCATAAAGACCAAACCATAATGCCATGACTTTAAATTTTCGGTAACTAATTATGAAAGAAAGACATATAAGGATTTGTATTTACTATGAATAATTTATTTTTAGATTTTAGATTTTAAATTTTACATTTAATAATTTACATTTTTATTTTATTTTAGATTTTGTGAAAAGACCAAACCATTATGACGTTGACTGAAAATGTTTGGTAACTAATTACTAAAGAAAGGCATATAAGGATTTGTATTACTTGGAATTATGTTTTTATAGTATTTTTTATTTTAGATTTTAGAATTTAGATATTGGATTTTAGATTTTAGGTAAAGACCAAACTAATATTGACAATTTATTAGACACTGGTATGTAGATTGAAAGATGATTAGACTATATGTTAAGATGAAATTTTAGGTGTTGACTGACTTTGCAATAAGAATTTACTAACCAGACATGAGTTAACTACCAATGAAACATTTTGGCAACTATGCTTGTTATTGACCAGTAAATAGGGTTTTTGAAAAACTGTTTGCTATATTGGGTTATATACAACAAATATACAACAACCTACTGAGTGATTATGTTTGCTAAACAAGACATTATACCAGACACGATTAGGATACTTGTATAGCTCAGGCAAGGAAAGCATTTCTATAGAAAAGGAATCTGTTGACATTGAATATAGATTTAGATATTAGGAAGTCATTTCTGAAGGCCTTTGTCTGGAGCGTGGCACTCTATGAAAGTGAAACTTGGACTATTGGTGTAGCAGAGAAGTGGAGAATTGAAGGGTTTGAAATGTGGTGTTACAGGAGCATGATGAATATTAGATGGGTAAATAGGGTTACAGACTAAGATGTATTAAGACGAGTGCGAGAGGAGAGATGTTTCTGGCGACTGCTAATGAAGTAAAGAGATAGGTTGGTAGGGCACTACTAAGACACCCAGGAATAACAAGCTTGTTATGGAAGAGAGGGTTCAGGACAAGAACAGTAGGGGTAGACAAAGGTTAGAATATGTTAAACAGATAGCCTTGGATGTAGAGTGTGGTAGCTATATAGAGATGCATCGATTATCTCCGGACAGGGAGGTATGGATCGCTGTATTAAACCAGTCAAAAGCCTGAAGACTCAAACAACAACATGTAGAGCTTACCAAAATAATGTTGTGTAATGGTAAATGCTAGTCAGCATACAGTAATGCATTACTAAAACCCATGACACGATACCTCAGAGCTTTTCTAAAATTATTTTAAGATGCCTTTAGCCCTATATTAAACACCCAGTTCTCAAGACTGATAACTGCAATGCTATGGAAAAACAAAACCGAATCTACATTTAAAAAAGAAGCAAGTGGTGAGTAAATGTACACTGGAAAATTCTGTAAACACTCAAGAGCGCAAAACAAATTACATAAATAACTGTCAGGTTGGTCGAGTGGTTAAGGCGTTTGACTTACGTACAAATTTCCAATACAAGAAAGCAAGGGTTTGAACCCCTTACCTGACATAACTATTGCTTTAACATGGCTTAGCGATACTGTATTATTATGATACTCGATACACAAACCATAGATAGAGTGTATTGCTTAAGTTCACTCTCTCTTTCTAAACATAGCTAGAGACTGTCGATGGTTAACAATTGCATTAATAGTTGGGGGATGTAGAGATAGTAATTAAGAAAAACAGACAATAACCATAAATATTTTTATTAATTTCATTTTATAATAGATGCACACTGAAAACAACTCTCTATCTCTTTACCATTGTTTGATATAGATTTTTAAACACAACACTTGTTGTAGATCCTTTTATAACCTTCTCCATTTACTCTTGTTCTTAAAAACTGGGGAAGCCGCAATGGTTTTATAGACATAAAACCCTCATCCTTTCCTTTTTCATCATCATCATCATCATCATTATGAATATTATCTTCAAAATTATTATTGTCATTGTCACCATCATTATCATCATCATCATCATCATCCTCAACATCACTAGAACTATCCAATTCCTCTTGTTCCTTTACCACAGGGATCTCTTGTAAAGTCTGCGTTGTTTTGATAGTGGTAATGGTTTCTTAGACGTTGACAACTGTCCTAATATGACTTTTGAGGACATGATAAGTGCTTTTGAACAAACACTACACTATCTTGTGCAGCAATATTGTTTTCATGACCTTGCTTTTTAGCATTATGATGATTTTTTGTAAACAGCAACTGAGGTTCGTTTGGAGCACTACATTGATGAACACTCACAGTTAAAACCTTACCAATTTTACTTTTCAGACTGTGTCGACATTTTGTTGACCTCTCTTTTGAGCATCGCCAGAATATTATTCCATTTACATTCTTACGATTATAGTTATAGGAGTAGCCTTGATAGAGTGCACGTTGGCTGCCTTTGTTGGTTGAAGTAAGTTCCATATTAGTAACTGACCTGTCAGTATGATGTTCACACTACAAAGGTTACAACCGTTTTGGTGATGGA
Source organism: Meconema thalassinum (assembly GCA_946902985.2). Taxonomy (NCBI): domain Eukaryota; kingdom Metazoa; phylum Arthropoda; class Insecta; order Orthoptera; family Tettigoniidae; genus Meconema; species Meconema thalassinum. The sequence goes on from OX336389.2 coordinate 743,224,461, forward strand.
GTGACTTGTCATAAGCTTATATATTGACTCATGTGTTGGCTTTTGTGTTGGCTTATGTGTTGACTTATGTGTTGGCTTTTGTGTTGGCTTTTGTGTTGGCTTTTTATGTTGGCTTTTGTATTGGTTTTGTATTGTTTTTTTGTATTGGCTTTTGTGTTAGCTTTTATATTGGCTTATGTGTTGGCTTTTGTGTTGGCTCATGTGTTTGAGGGTGTTAGGGGGTGTGGACATTGCCGGAGGCCTTAAGAACTTACTGCAATCAGCAACTGAGGATGGTGTGCAGGTTTTCAGATGATTAAACACACCCGGTACCTTCTCAGACGCCCCCAATGGTAGTCCATGTTTAGGGGATGATGAAGGGGGTTGAAAATGCCCAAACGTCTAATGTAACGATTTCTACGTGTTTGTGGAACCTTTAAGAGCAAGACTCATTCATTTTCGACTGCTTTGGCAACCTGCGACAAGTCCTGCAGCGTTTTTCGCAAACTTCAATTTGCGGTTTTCGAAAATGGGCTGGTTTTCGGGGTGCTACCCCGAAACTACTCAAGTTGGGGAGTTGTGCTGAAGCATATGCTTGGTAGGCGTCAGGACAAACGTCATACTGAGATTTCGAGCTTGTAGGTCAACTTTTCAAAATTTGGTGGCCTTTGAGAAAAGTGGTGCTTTAATTTTTTTGAGCAGTATATAAATAAATATGTTGGATTTCAAGTAGGAATGTCCAATACTAGTCGATTGCCTGACGTAATAGTCAATAAACATGCAGTGCTAAATTTGTATGATACAAAGGAAGCTTGTTTTGCGTGGAGTGTGGTTGCTGGTTTGTATCCAAAAACTCGAAACGTGAATCATCTTTCTTCCTATCCTTACAGAGATGTTTTAAATTTAGATGGTATTCCAATTCTGATGGAAATGAAATATTTAAACAAGATTGAAAACCAAAACAATATTTCTGTAAATGTGTATGGAGCACAATATGATGAAAACAAATGGGTATGTATGGGAACAAACGAAGTAAAAGGAAAAAAAACTTTTACTATTGTACCTTTGTATGTATCAGATAAAGTATATGAAAGGAGTGTAGACTTATTGATGTTGCAGATTGGAAACAGTGAAAGTTATCACTTTTGTTTAATTATAAATCTTGCTCGCCTTGTGCGTTCAAGCCTCACTAGCATTCACAAAAGGATTTATATATGTAGACGTTGTTTGTCATATTATTTTCTTGAGGATGAGTTAAATGTTCACTTTGCAGACTGTAAACAGTTTCCTGTTGCAAAAAGCATAATGCCAACTGATGAACAAAGATTTGTTAATTTTACAGAATTCCGAGTTAAAGATACAGTTCCATTTATAATATATGCAGACACTGAATGCGTTTTGTCTCCAATTTCCTCCTGTTTTCCAAATAGTGACATTCCTAACTCTACTTTAACACATAAACATATTCTTTACAGCATTTCTTTATACCTTCATTGTAATTTTGATAGTGAATTGTGCAGTTTCAAACTCTTTAGGGGAAATAATTGCATTGAATTGTTTGTAAAGGAACTTTATAGTATTGTGGATAAACTTCAAACATATTACTTATCGGCTAAGCCAATGTTAAAGATGACCGAAAATGAAGAAAGATTATTTTTGTCAAGTAAAATGTGTCACATTTGCGTGAAACCGATTGCAGATAATGAACTCAAAGTACGCGATCATTGTCACTTAACTGGAAAATATAGAGGAAGCGCACACAATAGTTGTAATTTAAATTACAAAGTAACAAAGGTTTTGCCTATAGCATTTCATAATCTAACGGCCGATGATGGACATTTTATAATTAAAGAAATTTGTGAGAAACGTGATAGAGAGGTGTTACATAATCCTGGTAGTATAAGTTTGTTGGCGGTGAATATGGAACGTTATAAAGGGTTTACAAAGTATGTACGGGTTAAGAATGGATTCATTCAGTTAAGATTTATCGATACATATAATTTCTTGTCCTGTTCACTAGATCAATGTTCTTCTTCGTTAAGTGAAGATTCAAAGCAAATAACTCAACGTTATTTTAATGATGATGCACAGTTTCGACTTACTGCGAGAAAAGGCGTGTTTCCCTATGAATACGTCACGAGTATGGATGTACTTAACGAAACTAAATTACCTGAAATATCCAAGTTTTATAGCAGTCTTAATGATCAAACAATATCGAATGAAGAGTTTGAGTTTGCTCAATCGGTGTGGGAAATGTTTTCCTGTCAAACATTAGGAGAATACGCCGATTTGTATTTAGAAGTTGACACACTTCTTTTGGCGGATGTCTTTGAAAATTTTAGATCGAATGGCATGGAAACTTATGGCATTGATGCAGCTCATTTTTACACTGCTCCATCTATGTCTTGGTGTGCGATGAAAAAGATAACCAACGTTCAACTTGAATTGCTTCAAGATATTGATATGTTACATTTTTTTGAACGATCTATTCGAGGAGGAAATGTTCAGTGTATAACACGACATGCGATTGCTAATAATACGTATATGAAAACTTATGATGAGAAAAAGCAAGAGTCCTACATAATGTAGCTTGAAGTTAATAATTTATATGGATATGCGATGATGGAATATCTTCCAACGGGTGGCTTTAAATGGGTTGCAAATGTTGAAGGCTTTGATGTTTTAACTATTGATGATACTTCAGAAATTGGATATATTTTGGAAGTAGATTTGACTTATCCTCAAGAGTTACATGACAAACATTCAGATTACCCTCTATGCCCCGAAAAGTTGACAAAGCTAATGGCTACCCTAGATAATAAAGAACGTTATGTTTTGCATTATAGAATGTTAAAGCAATGTATTCAACTAGGAATGAAATTAGATCGTATTCACAGAATAATTGAATTCAATCAGAGCCAATGGCTAAAACCATATATTGATGTGAACACAGAGAAACGAAAACATGCTAAAAATGATTTAGTTTTTTTTATAAATTGATGAATAATGCAATTTTTGGTCGTTCACTGATGAATGTGAGGAAGTTAAGGGACATCAAATGGGTCACCAAATGGCATGGAGCTCGTGGTGCTAGGTCTTTAATAGCTAAGGCTGATTTTAAACATAGAATTATATTCGATGAACAATGTATGGTCATCGAGATGAGCAGACTAAAGATTTTTCACAATCAACCAGTATATGTTGGTGCATCTATATTAGATTTGTCTAAATGTAAAATGAATGACTTTCATTACAATGTTATTTTAGCAAATCCTGAATCAAATATGAGGTTGTTATACACAGACACCGATAGTTTTATGTATATATTCTATTATGATATTTATGAGTTCATGAAACGGCATTCAAATTTGTTTGATACTGGAAACTATGAAACAAACAAACAATCCTTTTGGCATTGTGAGACAAAATAAAGGTGAAATTGGTTTAATGAAAGATGAACATGCTAGAAGGATTGTTGAAGAATTTGTGGGGTTAAGACCCAAAATGTATGCAATAAAATTGTGTGATGAAATGAATAGCTTGTGTAAGGCTAAAGGCATTAAGAAGAGTGTGAGTAAAAGTATGAATATTGATGAGTATCGAAAGTGTCTTTATAACAGAGATCAAGTCAACAAAGTTCAAGTTTGTATAATTTCAAAATCTCATTCTGTATTTACTGTTCGGCAAAATAAGTTGGCAATTTCATCAAACGAAGATAAAAGACACATAACTGAAAACGGAATTGTTACTTTACCGTTTGGTCATTTTTCTCTGAAAAAATGATTAGAAACAAATTTGAGATTGAAGCACTTCATCTCACTTACTTTATTTCTTTCACACACACACTTTTATTCTGTTAATAATACTAATTTTTGTGTGTTCCTTTGCTTATGAAAAAAAGAATATATAATAACCCAAATTTTGTGTGTATTATTAAAAAAAACACCTCCCCCCCACCATTCTCATTTTCCAGAAATATATATATGTATAATTACCTTATAGTACATATCATTTAGTAATGGTGCGTTGTAAGAGGAGCAACTCTACCACTCAATATAAACGAACAGGAATCGGATCATTAATTAGTCGTATACTTAATAAAACTATTGATAATTTTCCCGTGGAATTACACATTCCGGGATATGAATATTGTGGACCAGGAACAAAATTAGAAAAGCGATTGAGCCGTGGTGATCCAGGAATAAATATATTAGATAAAGCGTGCAAAGAGCACGACATTGCTTACGCAAAGCATAAAGATTCAAACAAAAGAAGAGAGGCTGATGAAATTTTAGCTTCAAAAGCTTGGTCTCGTGTAAAATCTCGTGACGCATCATTAGGAGAGAGAGCGGCTGCACTAACAGTCAGTGGCATAATGAAAGCTAAGTCTAAGCTTGGTGGAGGTAAACGAAAATTAAATATAAAAAAAAACAAGAAAAGATTTAAAAAAAGAAGAACATCGAAAAAGCAAGGTGGTATTTTACCCCTATTTCCGATATTTGCAGCCTTGTCGGGCTTGGGGGGTCTAGCAGGCGGAGCAGCCGTTTATAGCGTCTGCTATAAACAAAGCGAAAGCTGCACAAGAAGAATTAAAAGAAATGAAAAGACACAATCGAATGATAGAAGCAATGCGAGGAAAAGCAGGTCAAGGCATTTATTTAAATCCTCCTGCATACAAAAGATAATTAACCAAATACCAAATAAATCATTAAGTAATTTAGATTTAGCTAAATACGCGCATCAATTAAAGATTCCAAATTTTAGAGGAGTCTTTATGCGAGATACGTTACCAAGACATCCTCGAAAAAATGAAAACTGTATTGTTAACCTTGAACCGATGGTTAAATCTGGTTCACATTGGGTGGCTTTCAGTAAATGAGGTATATACGTGCATTATTTTGATAGTATCGGTAATTTAAGACCACCATTAAAAATTTTAACATATCTTAAAAATTGTTATCTACAATATAATTTTCATTCATATCAATCAATTACTTCTTCGATTTGTGGACATTTATGTTTAGTCTTCTTATATTGTATAAATAAGGGAAACACAGACTGTCTTTAACATTTCAAAGATGGCTTTCGAAAGACGGATAACTCTTGAAGGTAAAGGCTCAAAGATTGATGTTACATTGGAGAATCCGCTTCATCTTGTAGGAGCAGAGTTTTTTGAAATAGGACTTGCAGGATTGTATACATCTAATTCTATTCGAAATGTTACCAACCGAAATAATAAATTTCGCATTCATTTTACTAAATTTTTGTTATCAATTGATTTAGTGGTACCACCAAGTATTTATGAATTTGAAGATCTAGCCTCAACATTTGATGATTTACTTAGTTATCACTCATTGTCGAAACTTATAACAAATCATATACAAAAAACAAATCTTTATTTGGAAGAGGATATAAATGGAAAAGGACGCAACCGTCTTGTTTTGTCTTCTCCGTTTAATATTGATTTCAGTGTACCCAACAGTGTAGCGGAGGCTTTAGGTATTGAAAAGAAAGTTTACCCTAAAGAGAATAAAAAAGAAATTGAGATTGATCGAAAGTGAAGTAAAAATTAACGAAAATAATAACGTTTTAGCCATAAAGATGAACGATGTGGATACAACAATTTTAATAATACCTGATGCTAGCTATACGTTTCAACAATTAAGTGCAAAGATTAATGAATTATTACTAGCACATTTATTATCAGTTTTATTAGGTGAAAAAGACAAATTTCCTTCATATATTTATATTAATTATGATAAAGTGTTCTCTAATTGTAAACTATATTCGAAAAACTTTGCTATAGATTTTGGTGTTGTAGATTCTATTGCAGATTTGTTAGGATTTTCTCATAAAAAGTTCGAGGCCAACGCAACTCATCATTCTGAATATATGATTAAAATTAACACTGTTAATAGTATTCGAGTATGTTGCAACCTCGTGCTTGGTACGAGTTCTTATTTGAACCATAAACTAACACACTCTTTATATAATTTTAAAGCTCATGTTCCTGCTGGTTATCCGATTGTTGTACATCCAACCACAATTAATTTTTTGCCTATGAACAGCAAGGTTATTCAACATGTATCTGTGCAACTTGAAGATCATCATCAACAGCTCATTGATTTGCAAGATGAAGATTTAACTGTAGAATTAATTATTCGTCCAGCACGTTATCTTGCTATATAAAGTAATGAAATACTGTTATATTTTCATTCTAGTTGAGTAAGCTTACTAGAAAACATTCACAAATATGCTTATACTATATAATACTCAAAGATTGAAAAAAAAAGAAGTCGACTCTGATTCGAAAAGAAATATAAATCAATCAGCTAAAATTTCTAAAAAAAAACAAAAAAAAACAACGCCATCACACCTTAAAATCTAAGAAACAGTTATCGAGTAACAACAAACATTTCTTACAGTCTTTAGGCTATCGCATACTTTAATTTCAATATAAATATATATGCAATTGTTAATCTTATTTAGTTTCTATCTATATTTGAAGCTGTTAACATGTTTACCATGTTTAACATAACGGATAAAAGAGAGGTTGACAACAGAGTTGTGCGACGAGAAGAAAGAGTTTACCAACCTTATTCAGCTAATAAATTCGAAAATAATGATGAAATTCGAATACCAATTCAAAATGAAGAAAACATAGTTTTATTATCAGAAGGTGTTCTTCACTTAGAAGGACAAATTATTACTTCTAACGTAAATCCGGCTGCTTCTAATACAGACTTCCTGACCAAAATTTTGGGGCTAATCTTTTTAGCGAAATTCGCGTTACGTTAAATGGTAAAGAAATTGATCGTACACGCCATCTAGGTATAACAAGTTCTATAAAAACGTTTGCATCATATTCAAAAAACGAATATACAGCTTTACAAAATGCTGGTTATTTTCCCTCTTTAACAACACCAGCAAGTGAAGCAAATATTGTTGATAGTATCACAAAACGTTTCCATGTAATACTTTCTTTAAGCAACCTGTTAGGTTTAGCAGAGGATTATAGAAAGCCGATTTTAAACTGCAAGCATGAGCTAATACTTCTCAGATCGTCGAGTGACGCACGTCCGTTGCAATCTGCAACCGAAAATGATCTTTCTAAGGTCAAGTTATTTACAGTTTATCTAAAAATTCCCGTTTTATTATTATCGGACGAAGAACAAATTAAAAGATTAAAACTAATGCAGAAAAATATTCCCATTCAGGTTGGTTTTCGATCATGGGATGTTCATGTCTTTCCATCTCTTCCTAGAACAACTAAATATAGTTGGAGTGTAATGACAACTTCTGAAACTCAAAAACCACGTCAATTTTTATTAGGTTTTCAAACTAAAAGAAATGTACTAAATACGTGCTCTTCCTATTTTGACCATTGTAACATTAAATTTTTAAGAGTTTTTTTAAATTCAATTTTTTATCCCTATGAAATGCCAACTTCTGAAATTGCTATAAATGACTACAGCGAATTGTATGACATGTTTGTTAAATTTCGTAATGTATATTATCAGATCGATGATTTTCGTTCAGAGACTCTAGTTTCACGAGATGAATTTAAGTCTCATTGTCCGATTATTGTAATTAATTGCCTTGAGCAAGTGGAGGCAGTGAAGACATCTTCAGTTGATGTGCGAATTGAAATCGAGACAAGTGAGAATATACCTGAAGATACAACTCTTTATTGTGTTCTTATTCATGATCGTCAAATATCTTACAGACCATTAACTAATGAAGTAATTATCTAAACCAATATTTGCTAAGTTATAAGCAAGCAAGTAAAGAAGTATTCTCACTTAAGTTGCAATCATGGAATTGACAACAACAAACTCTCCTTCTACTGATGCTGACACGTGGAATAAGAAGCAGCCAATAGTTGCAGATATTTGCAAGCTACCAAACGGCAGTTTGGAACTTCCTTACTGTATGTTAAATAACAGCAATATACCTTCATTCAGTCCTGTGTTAACATGGGTTGCAGCGTATTGTGAAAAAACTCTTTCTTCTTTTTTTTGACTCTATTAAAACTAAATATGAATATTTAGTTGTGTATAATTTGCCACAAGAATTTTCTTTGTTTGCACTAAAAACACTTTCCCCTGGGTCATTAATCGATCTTAATACGATTGATGGAATGTCAGATCTAATGTTGAAGCATAGCCATCGTTTACCTACAGATTGTCCAAAACATTTACCATCTCTTGCATTGGGAAGCAATAGTTGTGCTAAATTTAATGTTAATGCTGTTCAACATTGGTTAAATTCTTCTGATGGCATCATGAAAATCGTGTGTTCGATAATAAACAAGTTTCGAAACAATGGACTTCAAGGTTTTAATAAGTTTGATTGGAACTACTTTCCTATAAACATACTGACTATATATGAGCCACAACGAATTCGTCTGGAGTGGGAACATCTACCAGATCATCTAAAAAGAAAATTTCAACTGTTTCATCTTCGCTGCAAATGTGATAACTGTAATCGCTATCTATAAAAGGTAATTCATTAAATCTACTAGTGTTGTTGACACCTATACATATTTTGTTTTTGTTTGCTTTTTAACACAGTGTATATTTTTTGTCTACAGAAAATAAACATCTGGACAACTAAAAGAACAAGATCATCTCAACACACACTCATCAGGACAACTAAAAGAATGAGATTACTTCAACACTCATACAAGAGAAATAATATTGTATTAATTGTAATTCTAAATGAATAAAGAAGAAAAGGTCTTTGTACCACTTCATATTAAAGTTTTTTTTATGATCTAGCACCTCCTCACTCCACATGTATATAAAATAATATTGTCAGGTGAGGGATTCGAACCCTCGCTTTCAATTTCTGAAAATTAGATCTTACGTCTATGGCCTTAGACCGCTCGGCCAACCCAACACACGCAAATCATGCATATTAGCCAGCGTGTTTTGTTGATTCATATCAGTTCACATTTAGCTTCGTGTGGGGAACATCTTTTTTGTGAAGTAAAGCATCATCATGAAGTATTTTAATTGTGTAAAGTATTCCAATAAACAGTTAATGCAAATGATATTGAGTCAAAAAGGAATGAATTTAAAATCTGAAAGAGATCGGCTAAAAACATTTAAGAATTGGTCTTCAGACAGTTTTACGAACACTGCATGGTTAGCAGTTGCGGGATTTTACTATTATGGATATAAGGATATGGTCAGGTGTGCTTTCTGTAATCTGCAACTTAGTTATTGGGAAGAAGATGATGATCCGTTTGAAGAGCATAAGAAATGGGCTTTTTCTTGCCCTTACGTAAACAACATTTCTCCTAGCATAGAATTAAAATCTGAATATGAAAGACTTTCAACATTGGCCTCTTCCCTCTCCAAACGAATTTTGTTTAGCATCAGCAGGATTTTATTATACCGGTCATTGTGATAAGGTGAAATGTATATTCTGTAAGATTGAAATTGAAAATTGGAGAGAAAACGATATTCCTTTAAATAATCGTAAAAATGGGCACCATATTGTCCATATTTAAGAGGGTTTTACGTTGGCAACGTTGATTTAAATCCTGAAAATCCTACTATTATTCCATATAATACAAGTTATGATACGTGTGGAAACAATATATGTTGATGTGATGTGATTTTTTGTGCAGTGTGCATTCTCAGACGTGAACGTTGACATGCTGAAGTTTGTTAAGCAGTCAAACACTCTACCAGTAATTTCATTTACTAATGGTGAAAACCAGAGTAAAAGTGAAAAAAGAAAGCATAGTGTTTTACTACCGAACACTATTCGATGTATCATTTGCGGTCCATCGAACTGTGGCAAAACAAACGTAATGATAAATTTATTATGTCACAAAAATGGAGTTCGTTTTGAAAACATTTATATTTATTCTAAATCACTTGCTCAAAGTAAGTATGTTGAATTTAAAAAGTTTTTGGACTCTATAAAAGAAATAAAAAGTGATTTATTTCTGATAATGATGAAGTTATGTCTCCAGAAATGGCTAGAAAAAACTCTATATTTGTTTTTGATGATGTAGCCAGCAATAAACAACAACACATGAAAGATTATTTCAGTAGAGGTCGTCATCACGAAGTTGACGTATTTTATCTTTGTCAAACATATTCTTGTATACCTAAACATCTAATTAGAGATAACGCTAATTTTTAAATTCTTTTTAAACAAGACGGAACAAACTTGCGTCATGTATATAACGATCATGTAAATACAGATATGAGCTATGATCAGTTCTTCGATATTTGTTCTTATTGTTGGCAAAACTCTAAGTTTGGCTTTTTGGTTATCGATAAAGATAGCGATTTACAAAATGGTCAATATCGCAATGGATTTGATGTTTATTTTCAGTTATAAATAATAGTTCAAAAGAGCTAAATGCTCATTCGCGTTATACACTTTGTGTGGTTAACAACCTAACTATGGCATCGTTTAACAAAATCAATAACGTGTCTATCAAACCACCAACGTCACGCCATGATATTGCAACTAAATCGTATGTTGATGATAAGCTACTGCAATATGGAAATCAAGTAACAACAACAACAAGCGATGGGCATCTAAGTATTAACGGCAAACGGTTAAAAGATGTTGGAACGCCCATACATGTTGAAGATGCTTGCAACAAAGGTTATGTACTGAAGTTACTGAATGAGCTAAATAAAATTGAGTCTAAAGAAGACATACAACGAAACATTAACGACCTTAAATGTTTAATTTTTTCAATTTGTAAAATAGAGAAACAACAACTTGACTTTGAAAACAAACGTCTCGCAGGCTTAGCTTTACCATCATCTGAGAATGATGCAGTAAACCTTATTGCAATGCAGCAACATACATCGAATATAAAAAATATCTGGAAAACCGAATAACCGAAGTGTTACAACGAGTAGAATTCATTCATGGTTTAGTGAGTGAATTTTCAGAAGATCACTTTCCGTTTGATGATGATAGTCTCGACTTGGGTAACAATAGAATAAGAAATGTTAAAGATCCAATTCAAAATCAAGATGCGATATCGTATTCTTTTCTTAAAACTCATGTAACAGAAGAACTCGATGAAATTAAAAAATCTCTTTTGAATATAAACAAAGATGATGAAACTGTAGATATGTTAAATAGAAGAATAACAAACATATCTCAACCAATCGATTCGTTAGATGCAATAAACAAATATTATTTAGAAAACTTTGCTGCTTCTCGAAAAGATCTAGAAGACTTAATCACTAAATTTAATAAACAAAACGTCTTAAACGTAGACGATGGTGGGACTTTAAATATGATGAGTAGACGAATTACTCACGTAAACAATCCCATATACGATAACGATGTTGCAAATAAGACGTTTGTTGAACAATATGCCGCTTCACGAGATGAATTTGAAAAAATGAAACAGACTGTAAACAATCTACAACATCAAAAACAAACAAATGTTGAGTTTCCTGTTAACGACCAAGATGTGACAAATAAACGGTTTGTAGAACACTATGCTGCTTCACGAACTGAAGTTAATCAACTAAAAGAAATTTTAAGCAATTTACAAACTCGTATTGAGGGTGTTACTAACAATCTAAATATTGTTAAAAAAGAAGAACTTGAATGTTACGCTGCTGCATCCAAAGAGGAATATAACAAGTTAAAAACTGAACTAGAAAATATTGAGCAATTGGTTAACAAAGAACCACTCGCAAGTTTTAGCGCATCCAAAGAAGAATATGGTATATTACAAGATGAATTAAAGAAAAAGAACTTATCGAAATTTATTCTGAAATTCTCCAACACACCATCAATCCATTCACCGGTATACACGCTTCATAATCATAATATACAATACCAACTTCCCTATAAAGGTATATTAAAACCAATTTTTGTTTCACCAAGATCTCCAATTGTGTATGCAATTTTAAATATACGTCAAGAGATTGAACTGGATGGCAGTGACATTGTAGTTGAAGAACAAGATGAAATACAGTTTCGACTTAGAGACCCTGAGAAACATAAAACCAATTATCTTCCTCTTCAAATTGATTTTGAATATACTATAAATAAATAAAACAACTACAATTTTAGTTTAGTCATGGAGAAGAGCTTGAAGATTAAAGCTGAAAGTCGAGTAAAGGATAAACTTTCTCGCTTAAAAAAAGATGTTAAGGACAAGTATCTTTCACTTCAAAATGATGTTAGACGTCAAGAATTAGATATAGAGACTAAGTTTAAACCAGTAACAAATTCATTAAATCAGCTTGTAGCTATTGCTAATACAACGTCAACTAAGAAAAAAGAAAATCAAAAAAGAAAAAAAAATATGATGATTCTGAATCAACTGCTACTTCAGACGAAGAAGATGGAGATAGCATCAAAATAATTACTCTACTTAACCGCTACTTTTATCCGTTCATTAAACAAAACGTGGATAGAACATTTGGTATAACGATAAGAAATGATAAACAATACTTGGGACGTGAACGAGTTTTCTTTGATAAAAAGTGGATAAAAGTTGGTGGTGAAAAATTTCCTATAACAGAAGGTCTACTTGAATTGATTCAAAGGAAAGTACCAGATCACTCTCTAATCGATAGGAGTGATTTAAGTTCTTATTTGAAATTATTAAATGTTTCAAACGTGCACAAAAGAAATTATGCAAGCAATGCAGCTCCGAGAGGAACACAATCTCATAAGTATCAAAATATAATCGAACCCCTTCTTACTGAAGACATAGATAGAATTATAAAAACAACAGATGAGAATGAAGAAGCAAATACTACGATGCATACTGGATATGGCCAAACGAAACACATCACACCACAAGCCATTTGGAAATTCGAAGGAGGAAACAATATTGAATTTGTCCATTGGAATGAACCAAACAAATTAGTTTCAAGACTTAAAAAATTAATTGCATCGAAAGCTGCAGGTCACACAGGACTTGACAGCGAAATCTTTGCAATTGAAGAAGAACTAAGAAATGCAGGATATATTGAATAAAAATTCAAACATTCGTAAAACAATGCACAGTATGTTATAAATCTTTGTTTAGAAATTAACTATGAACGAAATCAGACGAGAAATTGCAAAAGAACTTCATGCACCTCTTAGAAAAAAGTTTAAAAGACGACATGTTATTAGCAAAGGAATCGATGACCTCCATGAAGCTACTCTTGTGGACATGTCAAAACTTGCAAAATGGAATAATGGATTTAAATATTTATTAACCATTATTGACGTTTACTCAAAATATGCATGGGCAATTCCTCTTAAAACCAAAAAAGGAAGTGAGATTGTAAAAAGTTTAAAATTTGTTTATTCTCAAAGTAAAAGATTGCCCAATTATTTTCACACTGATCGAGGAACGGAATTTTATAACCGTGAATTGCAAACATGGTCTCAGAAACAAAATCTAACGCATTATTCCACTGGGAAAGCGAGTGTAGTAGAAAGATTTAATCGAACTCTTAAGGAATCGATGTGGAAAGAGTTCACAACACGTGTTTCATACCGATGGGTAAATATTTTGCCTGAGTTATTAGTAAAGTATAATCACAATATACATCGCAGCATTGGCATGAAACCTATTGATGTATAAAGAAACAATCAACCTCGCTTGCCAACACAATATAATGAAACTTTGAGAAAACCAAATTATAAAATTGGTGACATTGTAAGAATATCAAAAATCAAGAAACATTTCAGCAAAGTGTACGAAGCTAATTGGACTACGGAATTATTTACAATTTATAAAGTTCAAAATACTAATCCACGAACATATCTTTTAAAAGATAATAAAAATTTGCCGATATTTGGGGCATTTTATGAAGCAGAGTTACAACGAACCAAACATCCTAATATTTACTTAGTTGACAAAGTACTACGTAGAAAAGGAACCCAAGCCTTCGTATCTCGGCTAGGATTCGATTCAACTCACAACTCTTGGATTTCGAACAAAAACATATTCTAATTAAAACAATGTAAGTTTTTTTAATTCATCGCAAAAATATTATTATTGTTATTATTATTAATATTATTATTATTAATGTGTCTCTATATATTTTCAGCTCACGAAAACCAACACACTCAAGAAAGAAAAGAATGATTGTACTTACCTTCCACACAAGATCACCAGCATATTGAACTCTGCAGACAGCATCTTCAATTCTCAGCACTTGGCGGAAAAAAAGAACTACTTACCACTTTAAGAACGAAAATCATACCATTTTGTTTTCACTATTTCGTATTATATAATTAATGTAAACCACAATGATTAAAATAAATATATATTTTTTAAATATAGCCTACAATTCAATGTGAAACAGCACCGTTCACTGTCCATTTAGTCAAGTATTATTTGCACTTCGTCTTCTTCTTCTTCTTCTTCTCCTTCCTCTTCCATATGCTCTCCATATTCTTCTTCTCTTTCTTCTCTTTGCACAAGATCTTCAAGCCTCACTTGGTCTTGGTATACTCCATTTGGAGAGGGAGTCGCCCTAAATGCTTCCACTCTGGATAGGATAACATCCAGAATGGTTAACGTTAACCCGTTAAGCACAAATTCTGTGCGGTAGCGTTCGTCTCTTAGGATGCCAAGAATCTCCACGTCGAAGAGATCCCTCTCTAGCGCATTGAGAGATCTGACAATAATTTCCTCCTCCATTTTGGAGGAGGAAACCATAAAATTACACCCCAACATCCTGGCTTTCTCTGCTAGCGTCTTAACCTCTCTCAGATGTTGCATCTTCGCAATAAAAGATTAGCAGAGAGACATGTTGAATAGTAACTACTGGATCATAATAATCTTGCTCTTATATACTATGATGTTAAAGAAACAAAAAGATCATTAAACATATCACATGAATGAAACTTTGTGAACTGATATCCAAACGTGTTCTCTCATTAAAATAATATCCGAGTTCAATATTGATGGTTAAGAATTTAAAACAAACAAGCCAATATTCATTTCATGCCGTCAATGATATATATTTGTCTTATAAAACGGTCTATGCAGAAAGAGACCACAGAGCATGCAAGCCTGAAAAAAATGTTATCTAACAGCTGCACGTCCTATATGGAGTAGCAAGCAGGACCCCCCACATTCAGCATGCTAGCGCTAGCCAAAGAACGATAACAGCCGCGCGCGGGGCAAAGGTTATCGGATTCAAGCGGTCAAGGGTCAATCTCTTCTTACTGCTAACACATGCAGACCAATTAGCAAACGCATATGAATAACCAACTGGCTCTCCATGGGCGCGTCGCGCCCAGACAGTCTCATTCAAATGTTAGTACACCTAAAACATTTCCGCTAACAAAGACGCCATTTGAACATTTTCTTTTCATTTTTGTCCTATACACCTGAGAGTTGGTTTACTGGTAGAGGAGATAGAGAGCTTTCATTTATGTCAAACAAACTT
Organism: Meconema thalassinum; assembly: GCA_946902985.2. NCBI lineage: Eukaryota > Metazoa > Arthropoda > Insecta > Orthoptera > Tettigoniidae > Meconema > Meconema thalassinum. The sequence continues at coordinate 743,239,847 of OX336389.2, forward strand.
TTTATAGATTTCCTAAATTTGGAAATATAGCCTATTTTCAAAATTCAATTTATTTTGTCCTAGAGAGTTGAAATTTGGTGTGGGGGAAGGTCAACCCATTCCCACGCTAACACGTGCAGTGCACATGCTCGCTCCTGGACCACGTGCTCGCTCTAACGACCCTTGACGTCATCGCGATTACGCAATATCTGGTCGTGATGATGCAATATTCAAAGGGATCATTTCCATACTACTACTAATAATGGAAAATATAAGTAATGACAAGGGACTGAAAAAGAAAGAAAATATGTGTATAGAATAGTAATGTTTTAGTGTTTAGTGTTGTCTTTAAAAATATTATGATGAAATCAAAAAAACAAGAAATGTATATAAAGTTTGTAAATAAATGCAAAATGATGTTACAATGCTGTTTTATTTTATACAAAGTTAGTATATTTAACATTGCAGAGTATACATGTTTATGACAATAAATGCACACTGAATACAAGCCTTTCTCTCTTTACAATAGTCTGTTATAGTTTTAAACACAAGGCTTGTAGTAGATCATTTTATAGCAATGTCCATTCACTGTTGTTTTCGAAAACTGGGGAACCCGCAATGGTTGTATAGGCATAAAAACTTTATTGTTATTACTATTTAGTCATTTTGATCCTCTTGTTTATCAAGAGCAGATGACCTAGTTGTTCCACTATTTAAAACGACAACAACAACACTACCTCTTGCATAGTTTGTGATGTTGATGGCTCTTGCGGCGTGGAAGATGGATTAAACATAACTTTTAGAACAGGGGTTAAACGTTGCTCATTAAACAATCCACTATTTTGAGTAGCAATATGGTTTTCTTGATTTTTTGTCGACGGCAACTGTGTTTCATGCAGTACACTACATTGATGATCACTGACACTTAAAACCTCACTATTCTTACTTTTTAGGTCACCACGACAATGTTTGGAACGTTGCTTTGAACAGCGCCAAATAACAGTTCCATTTTTATTGGTTCGTTTCACAATATATGAATATCCTTTATAGTATGCGTAAGGCTTACCATACCTAGTCACTGATACTTCCATGTCAACTGTCAAGCATAGACTATGCTCTAGGAAAGTCAACTTGGTAATAAGAATAATAGTTTAATGTGAGAGCAAATATGTATCCAAAGAGGTCGGGTAATTGTGGAAGCAAATAAGCAAATATAAGAACCAAGAGTGAGGGTAAAAGTGGTTGCAAAGTGGTAGACCCATTACACAATAATTTCAGCACCTCGAAGCTCTTGTTCAATTTATTTGATTTCCCAATCCTGACTGGTATGCCCAGCTTGTTGTAAAGCATGCAATTGTCGAAGCCGTTGAATTAGCTTACTGGGTTTGTTCCAGTATACAAATATTGTGAAACGAACCAATAAAAATGGAACTGATATTTGGCGCTGTTCAAAGCAACGTTCCAAACATTGTCGTGGTGACCTAATAAGTAAAAATAGTGAGGTTTTAAGTGTCAGTGATCATCAATGTAGTGTACTGCATGAAACACAGTTGCCGTCGACAAAAAATCAAGAAAACCATATTGCTACTCAAAATAGTGGATTGTTTAATGAGCAACGTTTAACCCCTGTTCTAAACGTTATTTTTAATCCATCTTCATAGTCGCTAGTGCCATCAACATCACAAACTATGCAAGAGGTAGTGTTGTTGTTGTCGTCGTTTTAAATAGTGGAACAACTAGGTCATCTGCTCTTGATATGCAAGAGGATCATAATGACTAAATAGTAGTATCAATAAGGTTCTTATACCTATACAACCATTGCGGGTTCCCCAGTTTTCGAAAACAACAGTGAATGGACATTGCTATAAAATGATCTACAACAAGCCTTGTGTTTAAAATTATAACAGACTATTGTAAAGAGAGAAAGGCTTGTATTCAGTGTGCATTTATTTTCATAATCATGTATACTCTGCAATGTTAAATATACTAACATTGTATAAATTAAAACAACATTGTAACATCATTTTGCATTTATTTACAAAATTTATATATATTTCTTGTTTTTTTTGGTTTCATCATAATATTTTTAAAGATAACACTAAACACTAAAACATTACTATTCTATACACATATTTTCTTTCTTTTTCAGTCCATTGTCATTACTTATATTTTCCATTATTATTTCACTTTTTTTATTTAATTAAAACGAACAATGCACCTATTGTTTCTAAAACCTTCATAAATTAAGTGTACAGGTTGCACAGAATTATTGACTTCATCAAAAACACTCTCCGACATATCATTAAACCGTATAGGCAGAAATGTCTCAAAGTTTTCACATACACAAAGTACACGATCACCATATGCTGTTTTCAATTTCCGAATCTTGATAATGCGGAATGGAATATGCGTTGGCAATTCGCTGAGCTTCTTTATCTCTAAGCCACATGATTGTCCCACAGCATTCAAAACATTCATTGTAGTAGTCTATAAACAAAACAAAAGCATATCTATTACACTCTAAAACAGCTTTAATAATATTGTGCAATTACGGATTTTGCACTATGCATGGCGAATAAATTATACTAGTTATGCAAGAAATGCCCTAACTGTAGCAGATACTACTTTTCTGCATATAGCACAAGTGTTAAGTTCTAATGCACACTTGACACATGCTATCATGTGTCAACAAGGCAAAAATACAACACCTAGTTCATCTTGATAACAAATTTTACATAATTGTTGGTCACACTTTTGTATCTGTTCGTAAGACAAGTCTTTTCTTTCACCCTCATGTATTTTCTCCGCGTGTTCTAACTCTAACGGCACTTTTATGTCTTGTGCTGCAATCACGTTTTCTTTACGAATAGTGTTCACAAATTCCTGACCGTTAAGCAACAACATGTATTTACAGTTTGGTAACCAACGAGCGTGTTGCACAAAAGGGTCATCAGTCATTTGCCAATCCTTTAAATCAAATCCACAATAAAACCATATTGTTTTATCCCCTTCACCAGTATAAAAAAATCCAGCTTCACATAGCTGTTTGGTAAGGTGTTAAAATATTAATGGCCAAACTTTTTATAAGATTCTAAACGTTTTTCAACAGAGCTGTACTCTGAGTGTGCTAGTGCTTTAGTCTTGCAAACTCCCAATTTTTCAAAAGCACGTGCCAATTCAACACTGTCTATGGCATATGGACTACATATATAGACACTACCGTTGGCTGGTAATACATAATTATTATTATTATTTATTTGTGTTTCAGCAACGTAAGTAGCGGCCAATGGCCTTGTGGTTCGGTAAAATGGATACATTGGTAGGTTACCCACTTGTTTTCCAAGCATGTAAGGACAACAAGGAGACCATCGCAAATGGTCTCTAAAGGGATCATCCCCTTCTTCCCAGTGTGAAAGTTCAATACGACAAAACACACAGCGCCCCACATCTTCTCGGTTCAAGTTAAAATAACGGCTTTTGCAAGTTTATGTGTTGACAAAAAGCCTACAGGCCAGGATTCAAATGTTAACCAACGACCATGTTCTGATTTTAAATTTAACCCACATGGTAAACCAACTTGCTCACTTGTTGTGTTTGGTACTAACGCCATGTGTTGTAATAAAACTTTTTCTTATTGTAAGTTATTAACGTTGCACAAGAGCACACAGTACTTTCAAGCATAATGTATGCCTTTTTCACTGTCTGTTTACTACGTTAATGGCGCATGACCACACCTAAAAACAAACAATATAACCCATCACTCAATCAATCAATACTTGTAAATAAAACGTTAACGTTAATTGGCATTAAATAAAAAACACCATCAAATATATTTAAAATAATAAACTGTATGTCTGCACTAACAGTAACCCATGTACCTTTTTTTATAAAGCTACAGTCATTTAAATCCCCCTTTAACCAATATATACACAGAAATCAATGAATGTCGAGTCATTTTGTTCAGATTATCATGTTCAAACCTGTGGATATTCGTTGAGTCCATATGGAACCACCCATAAATTAAATTTAAATTTTAGTTTTTAGAAAATTCAACATGGCCTTGCACTTTTCCCGGTCAACAACCAATATGGTCTTATACCGTTTGCCAATACGTAGTCATTAATCAACAAAGCAATCATCGTCCCAGTCATGTTCATGTAATGAATATTTTTTTGTCTATGGATTTTGATTAGTGATAAAATGGAATAGCATTTTTAAGTTAGACTTACCTGAGTTTTCAATAGTTCACTGCCTGGAAACAATGGTTGCACTCTACTGCGTCTCTGGTTCTCAGCAACTGCTACGGCGGTAAGGCTTTTCTTTCCAAGTTTCTAAAAATAAATAAAATAAACCGCTATAAATACCTAAATTCAGGTTAATAAATGCATTTCATTAATAAATATCAAACAAAAATGAAACAAGTTATTAAAAAAACTCACCTTGACTTGTAATGGTTTATTGCTATTTTCTTCTAGTGAACTCAAAAGTGCAATGGTCTCTCTCTCAGACATGACAGCTATACCGGTTATCTGCAAACAAATAAATAAAAAATCATTAATTACCTTATCAATAACTATACATTTAAGGTTCATTAGCATATCATTAAAATAATTATTCATATGTACTTACCAAAAACAAAAGGATTTTATTCCAAAGTTCAGTTCAGAGCTCTACTCTATACGTCCGTTTGCTAAAATGGCAAGTGCATGACTAACACAATCGTTATCAGTCTGCTTAGCAACAGAGAGAGTTGCATTTTCTCAGCGTTTTGACCTTGAACTAAGTTCTGTCTCACACGTGTTCCCACGACTCTCCTCATTCCTTAAGCTTTATAAAATTTGTGTACCTGATACTAGTTTCATGTCTTTAATAAAGAACCAAAATGGCTGCCTCTTATACATCGCTAGTACGACTGTCTAGGAACCAACATGGCGGTCTCTGTTTAAACGCCCAGACCTGCTAGCCTCTACCAAGTGTGTTTAAACGACAGACCTGCTAGCCTCTACCAGCAAACTAACCTGACCCTTTACTTCCGACCCACGTATACATTTTTGTGTTATCAGCAGTCGCTCTGACAAGGTCTGGCCAGGTCGTGTATTCAGTCTCCAGCGAGCAGGACTCTGTGTCTTATTATTATTATTATTATTATTATTATTATTATTATTAAACATTTTACTGTAATAATAATAATAATAATAATCATTAGCAAGCGGCCATCCTCAATACATGACCATGTTAACCACATACTTTCACCACGTCCAAGAACCACTTAGTCATATCCTACAACTGTCTGCTGTGTCAGAGAGCGGTCTCGCTCATCACCGTTGACTAAAACGTTAAAGATCCCCTTTAGGGTAAAAAAAACTAGCACACATTTTCAAATATTTGCCTCCATCCGTCATAGGAAATATCACAAAACCAACCGTCATAAGCTACCGCGCCATTCCGCCAAAATAGCAATTCATTTCTTCTGGGCATGGTCACTGTGCTCGACAACAGGCTCGTTGAGACACATAACAGCAGTACCGGCTCTCTCAACGACCACTCTTAATTACAATTTATACAGATTTTAAAAAATAGGGCGTTAGGCCCTTTTGACAAAAATCAAAAAATCTATTCAAAAACAGGGCATCATCCCCAAGTGCTAGAACGCCCTCTACAAGTCCGTAGCCTTCTTAGTTCGCAAAATATTAACAAAAGTGCACTTAGGCCCTTTTGACAAAAATCAAAACTACATTCAAAAACGGCGCGTCATCCCAAATCCAACGACCCCTCATACAAGTCCATAGCCTTTTTAGTTCGCAAAATATTAACAAAAGTGCACTTAGGCTCTTTTGACAAAAATCAAAACTGCATTCAAAAACGGGGCGTTATCCCAAATCCAACGACCCCTCATACAAGTCCGTAGCCTTCTTAGTTCTCGAAATATTAACAACAGTGCACTTAGGCCATTTGACAAAAATCAAAACTACATTAAAAAACGGGGCGTTATCCCAAATCCAACGACCCCTCATACAAGTCCGTAGCCTTTTTAGTATGCAGGATATTAAAAAGCACATGACCTATTAGTTTTCAATCTTTTGGTTGAATTAAAAAAAACTCATCCACAAATGATCATTTACAAAATCCTCAAGTGCGCATGCGTAAAAAACAAAAACAAAAATGTTGATTCATAGCGGCATCCAGCAAAATGCATGCGCTTTATGAGCAACAACGTTTAAGTTCATTTTAGCAGCGCACCTTATACGTGTCGCATTTGAAAAGGGACGTTCACTAAAAAAATACAATTTCACCCCCTAGTAGGGGTAGGTTTTATTTTGGGGTTGAAATATGTTGTCCATTGGAAAGAGGGCGTCACCCCGAGTCCAACGATATGTCGCATGTCAACATCGGACCATGGGTTCGAGTGATATTGACTTTGCCCCTGAATGTATTGCGGGTTAGTATGTGACGTCACCAGGAAAGTAGGCTGTGGGTTTAAATCGGCACTACTCCCCTACTAGTACCAAATACAACAAGTGAGCAAGTCAGTTTACCACGTGGGTTAAATTTAAAATCAGAAAACGATCGTTGGTTACCATTTGAATCTTGGCCTGTAGGCTTTTTGTCGGCACATAAACTATTACTTCTACCGAGAAGATGTTGTGCGCTGTGTGTTTTGTCGTATTGAACTTTCACACTGGGAAGAAGGGGATGATCCCTTTAGAGATCATTAGCGATGGTCTCCTTGTTTTCCTTACATGCTTGGAAAACAAGTGGGTAACATACCAGTGTATCCATTTTACCGAACCACAAGGCCATTGGCCACTACTTACGTTGCTGAATCACAAATAAATAATAATAATGATGTATTACCAGCCAACGGTAGTGTCGATATATGAGGTCCATATGCCATAGACCAGAGATGGGCACAATTCGGCTCATGGAGCAGCGCTCTCGCTCCGGCAGGAGAAAGAGCCGAGTATGCGCTCTCACCGAAGTTAACCATGTAGATGCTTGCACAGCTTGCCGTTACTAGCGGCGTATCAAAACAGCTTTACATTTGTGCCCTGTTTGTTTTGCATTAGATGATTAGATTATGGTGTTACGTACTTGCGTTTAATTATATTCCTTTTATTAGGTTCTGTGTAGGAGAAATTAATAATTACTTTGACAGCTGACAAGTACACACTCCTTTGCACAGTAACGATAGTCCTGAAACTACAATAAGCCAACCTAACAACTTGTTTGGAACACGAGGAACGAAAACTTACTGTAGGAGTACAGAAATAAATAAATGAATAAATATCATTCACTATATACAAAACATAGGCCGATGTGTTTTTATCTGAACTGTCATTCTGCAGATGATGAGGAGGTGTGCGTAATTTTTCTCTGAAGCAGACGGGTTACATTTGGAGCGATCGATCTTGCACTTGCAATTCGAAGAACGGCAGTAAGATGTGCGTCAGTTAGAGTTGCTCTTCATGGAGATTTATTTTATCTTCAATAGAGAGAACAGTTTCCCACACAGATATGTTGAACCAAACATTGATAGAATTTTGGCAGCCATTTTGTGCATGTTTGGGAAATCTCTTTGCGAAAACTGTTCATAAAAATGTACTAAGCTTGTTCGTGATTTATGATTAGCGTACAGCCGTACACATAATATAGACCTACTCAGCCCGGTACAATGTTATACCTATGCTTGCGCCTTGACTGCGCATATTGCCATCTAGTCATTCCAACACAAACTATTAGCGAGCAGTCAGCAGGTCCCGGCTCCTTGGCTCCGCTCGTGCTCATGCAGTTGGCTCCAGGAGCTGCGCTCTCTCATTGCCCACCTATGCCATAGACAGTGTTGAATTGGCATGTGCTTTTGAAAAATTGGGAGTTTGCAAGACTAAAGCACTAGCACACCCAGAGTACAGCTCTGTTGTAAAACGTTTAGAATCTTATAAAAATGTTTGGCCATTAATATTAAAACACCTTACAAAACAGCTAAGTGAAGCTGGATTTTTTATACTGGTGAAGGGAATAAAACAATATGTTTTCATTGTGGATTTGCTTTAAAGGATTGGCAAATGACTGATGTCCCTTTTGTGGAACACGCTCGTTGGTTACCTAACTGTAGATACATGGTGTTGCTTAAAGGTCAGGCATTTGTGAACACTATTCGTAAAGAAAACGTAATTGCTGCACAAGACATAAAAGTGCCTTTAGAGCTAGACCACGCGGAGCAAATATATGAGGCTGAAAAAAATGATGTGTCTCACCAACAGATACAAAAGTGTGACCAACAATTATGTAAAATTTGTTATCAAGATGAACTAGGTGTTGTAATTTTGCCTTGTGGACACTTGATAGCTTGTGTCGAGTGTGCATTAGCGCTTAACACTTGTGCTATATGCAGAAAAGTAGTATCTGCTACAGTTAGGGCATTTTTTGCATAAATAGTATAATTTATTAGCAATGCATAGTGCAAAATACCTATATCCACATTATTATTACAAGCAGTTGTAAGGTGTAATAGATATGCTTTTTTTGTTTATAGACTACTACAATGCCTGACCTAAATGCAGTGGGACAAGTATGTGGCTTAGAGACAAAAAAAAGCTCAGCGAATTGCCAACGCATATTCCATTCCGCATTATCAAGATTCGGAAATTGAAAACAGCATATGGTGATCGTGTACTTTGTGTATGTGAAAATTTTGAGACATTCCTGCCTACACGGTTTAATGATATGTCGGAGAGTGTTTTTGATGAAGGGAATAATGATTTACAACCTGTACACTTAATTTATGAAGGTTCTAAAATCAATAGGGGCTTGGTTCGTTTTAATTAAATAAAAAAAATTAAAAATGTGAAATAATAATGGAAAATGTAAGTTTTGACAATAGACTGAAAGAAAAATATGTGTATAGAATAATAATGTTTTAGTTTTTAGTATTGTCTTAATAAATATTATCATGAAACCAAAACAAATGTATATAAAGTTTGTAAATAAATATAAATGATGGTACAATGTTGTTTTATTTTATACAACGTTAGAATATTTAACAATGCAGAACATACGTGATTATGACAATAAGTACACACTGAATACAACTCTTTCTCTGTTTACGATAGTCTGTTATAGTTTTAAACACAAGGCTTGTTGTAGATCTTTTTATAGCAATGTCCATTCACTGTTGTTTTCTAAAACTGGGGTAGCCGCAATGGTTTTATATGCATAAAACCTTATTGTTATTACTATTTAGTCATTTTATCCTCTTGCAATACTACCTTTTGCATATCACGAGCAGATGACCTAGCTGTTCCACTCCTTAAAACGACAACAACAACACTACCTATTGCACAGTTTGTGATGTTGATGGCTCTTGCGACGTGGAAGATGGATTAAACATAACTTTTAGAACAGGAGTTAAACGTTGTCCATTAAACAATCCACTATTTTGAGTAGCAATATGGTTTCCTTGATTTTTGTCGACAGCAACTGTGTTTCATGCAGTACACCACATTGATGATCACTGACACTTAAAACCTCACTATTTTTACTTTTTAGGTCACCACGACAATGTTTGGAACGTTGTTTTGAACAACGCCAAATAACAGTTCCATTTTATTGGTTCGTTTTACAATATATGAATATCCTTTATAGTATGCATAAGGCTTACCATGCCTAGTCACTGATACTTCCGTGTCAACTGTCAAGCATAGACTACGCTCTAGTAAAGTCAACTTGGTAAGAAGAATAATAGTTTAATGTGAGAGCAAATATGGATCCAAAGAGTTGAGGTAAAAGTGGAAGCAAATAAGCAAATAAGCAAGTATAAAAAACAAAGAGTGGGGGGAAAGGTGGTAGCAAAGTGGTAGACCCATTACACAATAATTTCAGCACGACGAAGCTCTTGTTCAATTTCTAAAATTTCCCAATCGTGATCGGTATGCCCAGCTTGTTGTAAAGCATGCAGGTGCCGAAGCCGGTGAATTAGCTTACTGGGTTTGTTCCAGTATACAAATTTAACAAATGATTTTTAGGTGTAAACAAAGCATTACCATTATTATTATCATTATCATCATCATTATCATTATCATCATCACTATGATCACTATTACTATACAGTATAGTCCCTTTTGACCCTCTTGCAATACCACTTCATTTATAGTCTGAATTGACTTTGATCGTGTTGAAGGTTTCTTGGACGTTGAAAACTGTTCTAATATGACTTTTTCAGGACATGAGAAGTGATTTTCAACAAACACTGCACTATTTTGAGCAACAATATATTTTTCTTGCACTTGCCTTTTTACTTTGGTTAGAGTATTTTGCCCATTTAAATGTGTATTAATTTGAGATTCACAATGATGCTCGTTTGAAGTAAGTACGTTGGAGTCTTTTGTCTTAATCATTCCTGGACACTTTTTAGATCGTTGTTTTGAACATCGCCAAATAACAGTTCTAATTTTATTGGTTGTTTTTACAATATATGTATATCCTTTATAGGAGACACATGGCTTAGCATGGCTGGTTGTTGAGACTTCCATATTAACTAATACACATGAATTAAATTTTAGTAAAGTCACTTTAGTAATAACATTGAAAATAAATAATGTGGATTGATATTTTTGAAAGATGGATTTTTTTAAAGTACCGGTACTGTAAAGAATAATTTTTAGACTACACGTGATTTACACTCACTCCTCAATGTCAAGATTTATACTGAACACAAATTTATAGAGATTGTCATTTTTATGCACTGTGATTCATAGTAGCCACGGTTAGTAGGAGCGATTTATACTGGGTGCATTTTATAGCATGTTCAATTTATAGTAGGTACGATTAGTCGACGCGTTTGATACTGGGGTGTGTTTTATACTGATTATGATTCATACTCAGCGATATTTTTATTGAAAGCGATTTCACAGAGCGTAATTGATAAAATACGTTATTTATACTGAATGCAATTGGTAGTAGGCGCGATTGCTAGAAGGCTCGATTGCTATTGGGCGCGATTGCTAGTAGGCGAGATTGGTAGTAGGCGCGATTGGTAGTAGGCGCGATTTATACTGTGAGGGATTTATTGATATATATATTATGATGGCTTACAACACACTAAGATTAGAACAAATTCTAAAGTACTTTATGGTTAATGATTGACGAAGAGTGTGATAATGGTAGCTAACCTCGCCTTACCTAACCTAACCTAACCTAATTTAACCTAACTTCACCTAACCTAACCTAAACTAACCTAACTTCACCTAACCTAACCTAACCTAAACTAACCTAACCTAACCCTACCGAACTTCACCTAACCTTCCAACCCTCAGATCAAAATTAAATTCTGGGCACAGTCGAGTTGGAACCCAAGACCTCAGGGGTAACAACCAAGTCTACTAGCCACTACACCGCGAGATGAGCAAATTATCATGCAACACAACACAAAATAAAAGTTTCCTGTAGTGTAACTGATTGGCTGTGAACCATAGTTGGGATTCAAACCCAAGACCTTAGGAATTTTGTTTTGAACATTATGAGAAATATTATTCCACATACATTTTTTAATTTTTGGTGGTTTATTTCGATGGCTAACCTAACTTTACCTAACCTCACCTAACCTAACCTAACCTAACTTCACCTAACCTCACCTAACTTGATCTAACCTAACCTCAGCTCACCTCAATTATCACAAAGTTACAGTGTCCCAAATATGTCTTGTACTTGGTGCAAACATTCACCTGGTGCCCGACAACTTACTGGGGCAAACAATCTCAATATCCCAAGCCCCTAAAATGAATTAACAACAAACAAATCTTGATGATTTCACAGGAGAGTAACACAAATTTCCTTACAGTATTTATCAGAGAAAAAACGTACTAATCATACGTTTTAGGTGTTTCTAATACTGATACTCGTAGACACTCTTTCCTGAATTCGGACGAACAAATTAATTTTACAGTTTTGGGAAGCATGCTGTTTAGTTCTTACCGGAATATCTCGTTCAATACTATGAGACAATATGGAAATACATATTTACTAGCAAAGGCACCCGGCTTCACCCGGGTGGCTGTGCCCTGAAGGTCATTACTCAGCATCACTCGTAATATATATAACATAATCACAGGCCATGCATGGGACTGAGATATCGAGAAAAAGCCACATTATACTCTAGCCTGTGCCAATACTCAAAAGCAAATGTACTGCATTCATCTAGAGATGGTAAACATAGCAGGTCCAAAGGTATTAGGACAGTGGTATCCTACAGTCTTCAGATATGTGCTGATTTACTTCTCAAAAATAAGGTGTATTTTAACGTGCGGTGGAACTACTGTGTTCAGCCCCAATTCATCATTCCACCTGTGTACATGTCTCTTTCAGACAAGATGCTGCAAACGTTGTGTGCGTGCTTTTAGTACATGAGTGCGGCTCATCCCCAAACCATCAAACGACAAGGAGATTACCTCGGCCGATAGAGCCGAAAGGAATGTGTACCAAACCTTAATTTCAAGTAATTGATATCGATTTCTCAAAGCCACTATATTAATGGAGAGTACACTTGCTCCTCAAACAATACCGGTGCCTGATCCATTTCATCTCTTTCTCCCTTGAGAGTGTGCCTAGAGACTCCAGCGCTGTTTTCCTCTCACATCGTTACAAGCTTTCAGCCTTATTGAAAGGAAGAAAAGAAGCAATTACATAACGAATACGAACGAGGCAATCAACTAATACATAGCAGTACAAGGGTGTACGCGGTATGCAAGACTACAAATATAGTATGTTAGTAGAAATATCACGCCTCTAAAGAGCTATATCTGCAGAGTAAGACTTGAAAATATGCTTGTTGTCGAGACTCAAACCCAAGTCTCCTGTTTTCCAAACAGGTGCGCTTTCAAATTGAACAACGAGCGATCTACGTCACGGCGATAGTTCACTTAACGCTAACACATAGAGGGCTCTTTTGTTGCCTGTCAATGTCACGGTTATCTAGCCAATCTAATATATCATTTTACAGTTCCTTCTTCATATACACTTGGAAGAAAAATATGTATTGTTCATAAAGCTACAAGAGAAAATTCCAATTGAGTAGCATGGCTTCGTTCCAAAACCTGAAATATCAACCAGTGAATGAGGGACACTTCGATTGATATTTCTCCTTATTCTGCAATGAATTGAACTCTACTGTTGAGTTTATTCTTATGGGATTTCTTTGGACATGGAAGGAGCCATTTTCATAACAAACCAATAGCTAAGTTTAAGTCAGCTCTTCGAAATAGAGGAAATGCGAATCAATGTGGTCCATATTCATACATGGATATTGTTAGTTTTGGAACTGAACTACTAGCAATGAAGGTGGTGTCTCAACCAGGAGAGGTGGGATAGTCTCAAAATGGAAGAGATAATAAATGTTTTAATACCAATAAAACAATACGTTTTAAGTAAATAATTGATAAATCGTAGTCAGTTATGCATCTTGAAAGAACACATGTGTCTGATATAGGCAAGGGTACGAATAAAATAATCCATGTGTGAGGGCAGACCGATATACCACATACGTTTATTTAGACCGTAACACAAAGTAAAATTATATACAAGATTTTTATGCATTAATATCATAGCCTATTTATAAATTTATTGGATCAATTCTAAACTTACGACCAATAAAATCATATCTTCATTTCACATAATACACACCCACTCAAACAAACACATTTGATCCCCCAAGATGTACTGGGTCATCAATTTAAGTCTCCCCTCCGATACCAATCAAGGCTCGGCAGGTTCTCGCACTGACACCCGCTCGCTGGCTCAACTAGCACTTCACAATCTTACGACACCGGAGATACTGACACCTTATTGCAACATTGCCGGCCTCAGCGCGCGACTTCATTGGGGAGGTAAGGCTGCGCCTGCCAAGGTCACTTTTACCAACCTAGCGGCCCAAACTGGGGAGATTTAAAATAATGATCCTGTTTAAGTAGCTATGATTCCTCACGATCTACTTTTACATGTAAAGAAAAGAAAATTTGAGAATTCAGTCATGTGCAAATCTACGAACCTCAGCAGCTCATTGCACGCGGCCAACTTGACTCATATAAATGCAATGAAATACTTCGTTATTCAGACAAGATACATTTAAAGCAAATCCTCTCTGTTTTCCAACTCCTCAGTTTTGATGTGATATCCCGGTGCAAATACCTGGGTTCCTAAGAACGTGTGTCATCAATGAAAAAATATATACCAGTGCATTGTGTATCTGTACCCTCACAGCGATACACGAATAAAGTCAGTACAGATGAGGTCACCAGCGGTCACGGAGCACCACCATATAAATATTCCTCACTCTCCACACTACATTCGTCTTTCTCTACCTCTAATATAAACAGTCATACGGCCCACCAATCGTGGCCCACCAACACGTGTCTCTCTCATGTAAATACCCTTAAATGCCAACCGACTGCGACGGGATTCAATCCCAGACAAAGCAAACGAGAGGTTACCGCTGAGCCACGCAGACGGTCAAAAATAAAGTAGACCCTAGGCCTCAGATATACGCATACGGTACCGTGGAGTTTGGAAAAAATAAAGAGTTGACAAAGGAAGATGGACAGAAAAGACGAAAAGAGAGAAGCACCGCAGAAGTATAGTAAGTGAAAACAAAGACGGGCAGAGCTGTGGCTGCATGGTTGCAAACTCACGTCCTACTGATTGTGAGATCCTAGGGGTGTTATTTGTATTGAATTGACTGATAAATGGTGCAATTGGATGTGAAAATGTAATATTTAGGGGCTGAAATTGCGATACATACCCCAGACTCTAAAATGAGGTAGCCTACGATCTCAGCATTTGCTGTGGGGACAAATGGAGGAAGCGGTGGGTTACGAATGATGCTGCTCAGTGAATGCTCTCAACTGACAATACTATTAACCGCCTGGGGCGAACTGCTGCTCTTCTTATTACCTCACGCCTCAAGGCCAATCAATTTTGCGGCACAGAAAAAGATCACTTCCAGTGCCAATGACGAGGTTGATTCAAAGCTAAAGAAAGAAGATACAGTTGCCATTACAGCCCACCAAGCAAATAGAATCGAATTTAAAGGCAAAAAACACTCATGAAATTAATGATTACCAAGTGGCCATTAACAATGCTGAAGGACGGAACAAGAGCACGAGGTGGGTTTCAAAGGCGCCGCACGCACCGTTCAGCCAACAAAAGGACAACACTTGGGTAACACTGTTTAAACACGTCTTCCTGCTCGAGGTGCTAACATATTCACACCTAATGTATGGGTAAACGTCGTGATCCAAATGATAGATCTTAGAGTTGGCTGAGAGCTACTTAGGGCAATCGGTCAATTATACGTAGGCCAACATCGGATTGAATACGGAAGGGTATACGACTTTCAGGACCATACCCTCACTAAGTAAGTAACAATGTTGATGTTTAATTCCTCCCTTTCCCTTGAGACAGGACACACCTCCCGCAAAACAACAAGTTATTTCGCGAATTAACCTTTTTTTTGGAAACTCCTCCCCCTGTGTTTCACACTGTTATACTGTACGTCTGTCCGTCTGTTAGCACACTTTTGACTTGACAATGGCTGGGTGGATCAACGCGATATTTGGGGACATGGTGGTGCAGTGGTCAAGCTGTTTGCATCTTACCAAGTGTTCGATTCCCGGTCAATGCATGAGAGATTTGGTGTGAAATACTACATCCTGTGGTTCGAATCGCACATAAAAAATCAAGGTCTCGCTTCTCATGATTAACGGTCTTGTAAAACTACTATCTTCCTTCCCCTTCCCCTTCCCTTCCTCCCTTCCCTTCCCTTCCTTCCTTCCCCTTTCCCTTCCCTTCCTTTCTTCTTTTCCCTTCCTTTCTTTCTTTCAAGTAATAATAAGTATATATATCTATCACAGGAGTGGTGAAACAAAATTGATGAGACAAAATAAGTACGGTGCTTATACACAAACTCGCAATGTAGTGCCTAGCATTCATGGCTGTCGCCCCAGAGATCCAGGTTCGATTCCCGGCTCAGCCAAGAATAATTCCGGTCTGAGGCTTGGAACGGGGTACACTCAGCCTCGTGAGACATGACTGAGAAGAGGTAGGTTCGATTCTCACCTCAGCCATCCTAGAAGTGGTTTCCCTTGGGGCTTGAACATCGTGGTAATTTAGCCGTACTTTGGTTTCTGTACAAAATATGTCGAATGACCTGTGTTGTTGTGTTGTCTGTAGTAGTGTGTGTATTTTTCAATTCATGTGAAGATTGGGAAGGAGGTCACCGTTGCCGTAAATTAGGAACCATCCCGGCATTTTCTTGGAGTAGAAGTGGGGGAAATCACAGAAAAACACTTTCAGGATGGTCAAGGTGGGAATCGAACCCGACTCTTCTCAGTCCTGCCTCTCGAGGGTGAGTATACCCCGTTCCAACTCTCAGACCAGAATTAAATTTCTTGGCAGGACCGGGAATGGAACCTGGATTTCAGGGGGTGATAGCTAAGAATGCTAGTCACTACACCACCAGGTCCGGATAAAAGCAAATCCGAGCCTACATTCTCCGTGTTTTAGCCTATTCTTATTTATGAAATATAGGCCTATGAGATCACATCTTGTCCGTGTGTGTGTGTGTGTGTGTGTGTGTATGTGTTTGTGTCGTAATAAAATCTAAATGGCTAGTGCGATTTCAATGAAAATTGGTAAGGAGTTACTACCACCTCGTCAAACCACAATCGTGCCTTTTAAATTTTAATAAGCGACACCAATTTAACATGGCGGCCGCGCGAAATATTTTATCCGCATTCAGTATCTCCGAAACTATTGACAGTACCAATTTCAAATTTTGTATGGTCATAGAAGATACAGTACTTTGTTTACCTATATTACTTTCGAAAATCTGATAAGTACAAAACTAACATGGCGGCCATGTGAAGTTCAAATGTTAAAATAGACTCTTTACGTAATTCAGTCACCCATGCGCAATAAAATCATAAATCTCTTTTGCAAGGTTTAATACTCTGGCATCCAAATTAATTCAATTATATTGTTTAGAGAAATTGAACATGGTGGCTGTGAGAAGTATTTAAAATATAATTTGCTTCCTTGTGTCTTAATTAAGCGACAGTAATGAAAGTTGTAACAATGAACCACCCTAATAATCTTCATTTACTGGAACATACGCATGTGGTCTATACACACAAAAAAAACATGGAGGTCATGAGGTATATTTCACCTGTTCCCAATATCTACAATTCCATTACACCAATCAAACTGAAATTTTGTATGGTGAGAGTGGCTATTAAATTAAAAGCATAGACTGTATGCAACGTTCAATAACCTTGATGAGTACAGAACAAACGTGGCGTCCACGCGAATGTCAAATATTTATATGGGCTTTTGTCGCGACGAAATCGTCCAAGGTAAATCTTTATACACATCTTAATATAATGGTGTATAATTTAATTCAATTTTTAGGAAAATACAAGATGGCAGCTGTGTGAAATTTAAAAATTATGCTTTCATTTTTAGTCCTATTCAAGCAAGAAAATTGGAAGCTTGTATAATGAACTACCATAATAATCTTCATCTGCTGGTATATAATTCTATGACCAAAATATAATACAATCGAATATGGCAGTGATGAGAAATATTCCACCAGTTCTCTATATCTCTGAAATTTCTACAGTAATCTGAAATTTTGCATGGCTATAGAGGCCTATTAACTAAGTACACATATGTAACTTTCAAAAATCTGATAAACACAAAAACAACTTGGTGGTCATGCGATATTCAAATATTTAAGATCACTTTTTTCTTTGTTGTATCGTATTCAAGAGATCAAAGAGAAGGTTTCTATAATGAATTATTACAATAAAAATGATAATTTTTTTTTTTTTTTTTTAGTCGTTTACCCTCCAGGTTGGTGGAACCCACGGACTCAGCGAGGGAACTCACCATTACCGCCTCTACGGGCGGTGTCCTAGAGCGGGGAACATCGAATTGGAAGGGATACAACTGGTGAGGTGGGATTGGCACCTCGCCCAGGCGGCCTTACCTGCAAAGCGAACAGGGGCCTCATGAGGGAAGGTAAGGGATGGTTAGGATGGATAGGCAAGGAAGAGGGAAGGAGGCGGCCGTGGCCTTGAAGAAGGTACCATCCCGGCATTTGCCCGAAGACGAAGTGGGAAACCACGGAAAACCACTTTGAGGATGGCTGAGGGGGAATCGAACCCCCTCTACTCATTTGGGCCACCCGAGGCTGAGTAGACCCCGTTCCAGTCCTCGTACCACTTTTCAAATTTCGTGGCAGAGCCGGGAATCGAACCCAGGACCCCCGGGGCGGCAGCTAACCATGCTGACCGCTACGCTACGGAGGCGACTAATGATAATAATAATAATAATACCGACAGTAGTGGCTACGCGGGCTAAAGCCCTGCGTTAGGCCATGGGGCCAAGCTCTCTGCTGACTCGGTAGACGCGTGGGTTCGAGCCCCACCGTCGGCTGTCCTTGAAATGGTTTTCCGTGGTTTTCCATTTTCAACACCAGGCAAATGCTGGGACAGTACCTTCTGACAGGCCACGGCCGCTCCCTTCCACATCCTTGCCCAGTTTCATTCATCTTCATCCATTCCATCTCTCATCCCGACGCGCAGGTCGCCCACGGGCGTCGAATAGAAAGACCTGCACTCGGCCTCTCAGGAGGCCACACGACAAAAAAAAATGTAATTGAACTATGTAACGTGCCTGTCGAAAATTACAAATGCCCTGAATTTGACTTCTCTTAAAATTAACAGCTGTATCTCGTTATTGGCAACTGTCATCTTGAGGAAGGAATCATAATTAACTGACTGAAAAATACAGGTTCTTCATAGCATGAAATGTTTCATTGTAGTGATGGTAGATGTGATTGTTGTAAGGGGAGAAAACCCTAGGTCACAAGCAGGCTGCGGGGTCTTAGTACGCGTGCAATGATGTTAGAACGCACCGTACTATAGGGCACGTGGAAGCTCATCCTGTGACCTACGGGTGTACCGATGAGCACATGTGACGTACAGCCGATAAATGGACTGATTGCATGGTTCGTCATCTGTTGTGAACGGGCTGGCAGTTCATAGTCCATGCGTCATCTCAACTCCGTGCGACACTAATCTGATAGCGCTGTTTACGTACCTAGACCCCGCAGCCTGGGCATAAGCCTCAATTTTCTAATGTGGGCATCGTAAACTATAAGGTATACCTATAGTCATTTCCCAAATGGAACACATTCTACTGATGTCCCATTGAAACCATCTGGTACACAATTCTTTAGTGTTGTATCTATGTAATGTGATGTAGATAAGCCATATCGTGTGTCTTTGGAAACATATTTTCAAGTATTGACGGTGTGTTGGTGTGGCTTATCTTATGAAAGGTATAATACAGTATACAGGACAAGTACTAGTACCGTAGGATGACCATTTTGCTATTTGAAAATATGTTTGTGGTTCTTGTCTGAATTGACTATAACGATTCAACATTGAGTTTTTTGAGTTTTAAATTGTTGCTCTATACTTTATCACAATGTAGGTCTTGTACCCAAAGCGATTTACTCCATCACATGGAAAATGCATTTAATAGGTAAGAGAGTTTTAGGTAGATTTCATTAGAAAGCTAACTATTCAATGGGTACCATGTTTCAACTTCCGGAAAATGTCGATATATCTTCACGTTTCACATCCCCCAGACCCCAAAACCACCGTCAGTTCAAAAGTGTATATACATGTATAATTTATGTGTATATGTATATATGTTTATACATATATACAGAGTGGTCCACCAGCCCCTTATTTTTTTGGAGGAAGGCATCCCAACTAACGCGTATATCATAGCCTTCCTAAAAACATTAGTACCTGCTCCTGTATGGCCTTAATACAACTTTACCATTGAGTTCATGCTTGCGAATATAGTAGAAATCATTAGCGGTAGTGTTATTTCAATGAACTCAACTATATTGCATGTTTTAAACGATCACAGCTCCGAATAACACCACATTATGTTTGGACAGGTGTTTATGGGGGCTACGAATAGACTCAATACGTACCACCAAAGCGCTATGGCTATCGGTAGCTAAGGTGGCTAGTTATGTATTCCTGCTGTTGCCTCAGGCAAGCTCCCGGCTGGCAGGTTCGATCCCCGGGCTGGTACATATTTTTTCCCTTAATGCCGTTTACAGTGGATGTACTATGGCCGCTTATGTACCTGTTCCAATGAGTGATTTTTTTAAATGACCTAAAAAGGTCCGTTTCTATCCTATCGTAATGATGATGATGATAATTGTTGTTTTAAGGGGAATAACATCGAGGTTATCGGCCCCTAATGATCTGGGTGATAGCGAAAATGATAATGAAATGGAAACCGGAACAAAATTATCTGAGACGGAAAATACGTACAAAAAGGAACTCAGATGGAAACAACTCACAATAAATGGTCTTACAAAAGGGAATTTAGAACGAAAAGTTGCACAAAAAGAATAGATTGAAAAAGACCCACAAAACGTAGGCTAGATTCAAAATACGTACAAGATGCAATGTAGCGTCGAAATACTTACAAAATGCAACGGAAATTCAAAATACTTACAAAATGCAAATGAGATCGAAAATACGTACAAAATGCAATTGAGGTTCAAAATACTTACAAAATGCAATTGAAATTGAAAATACGCAATGCAATTCAGATTGAAATAGGCCCTATCCCAGTTCCAATCCAAATTATTCACAAAGTGCAATTGAAATTCAAAATACTTACAAAATGCAATTGAAATTGAAAATGCTTACAAAATGCACGGTAGATTCAAAGGACTCGTGTGGATTGACAATACTTACAAAAAGCAATTTAGATTGAAAATACTTGACAAAATGTAATTTAGATTCAAAATACCCACAAAATGCAATTGAGAATCAAAATATGTGCAAAATGCCCGCCAAACAAAATGCAATTTAGATTCAAAATTCGTGCGAAATGCGGTTTTGGTTGAAAATACTTACAAAATGCAAATGAAATTCAAAATACTCACAAAGGTCCCTCCTCCATATTGAAAGACTTACTAAAAAGCAATTCAGATTGTCAATCTTTACAAAATGCAATTGAGGTTGAAAACAATCGCGAGATGTAATTTAGATCGAAAAAATATACAAAAAGCAACGTAGATTAAAAATGCCTTAAAAAATCGCTAGAAGGGAATTTAGATACACGGTGAACCAAGTAACAAAAACAGTGCGGGAATCTTAAAGAGAAAAGGAAATATAATGAAAAGAGGAGAGGAGAGGAGCGGAGAGGGGAGAGAGGAGAAGGTCCGCCCCAAAGGGAAGGGACAAAAGGGGAAAACGGACCCAGCTCAGGAATCCCTCGGGGTCGCCAACTCCCGAACTCACCAGGCGTGAGCCCCTGAGGGTGTAGCGTTATCGACGGTGCACCAGAAGTGGTGGGGCTAGATACACCCTGCCTCCTTAAGGGCCTTGAGCACAAGGCAGGATGTAAAAGGAAAAGAAAAAGAAGGCTGACCCCTCACAGAAGGAGGGTATCAGGAAAGATGAGACAAGGGCCAATTAAGGCGGGAAAGTGAAAGACTCCCTAGGCCTCGGATAACCTAATACCACCGGGGTCGGAAGAGAACAAGAGTTGACCAAGGGAGGTCGACAGGAAAGAAGACGGAGAGGAGCCCGGCGCAATTAAGTGGAAGCAATGCCGGACTCAGCTGGGGTCCCGTGGTCGCCAACCCACGCCCCACTAGATATCCGATGGTAAGTAGCCAGGTTGGACGACGACATAATGATCTGTAAAACGAAAGCAAGGTACCCTGCTTATTCAGGGTAGCAAGTGTTGAAAATGTTGACCACCTTTGTTTAAAGGGGAAATCAGACTCACTCAAGCCACCGCACGTGTCGCGTCAAAACACTCTAACCTCGGGATGTAAACCATTCCTCATTCTTACGTTCGGAAAATATAAAACAGTATTAATTCATCCGCTAATGGGGAAAACCATATCGTATTGAGTTCATTCGATTGTTAAAATGACTTTTCTTCCTAAAGATATGGTAAGAGAGAAATTGAAATTATCAGAAACGAAAGCTACTAACTGAATGAGCGTCTGCTGAATGAATTTTAACGTAGGATTATTTTTATAAAAACAAAAGAAAGTGTGTTGGCTTGCATGTGGAATTGATTTTCAAATCTTTATCATCTACTCGAGACCAACGTAAGTCATTTTGGAAGTAGTTTTCCGTGGTATCCCACTTCTACTCCAGATAAAATGCTGGGATGGTTCGAAATTTAAGACCACTTCCACCTCCTTAAAACTCCTACCTTCAGTTACAATTACACAAACTACTACCAACACCGTAATAACATAGATTATTAGACAAATTCAAACACACACAAGAACACAAGAATGTGATGATCACGATGTCCAAGCCCCTAAAGTTTGAAAAGAAACCTCAAATATTCACGCCGCTGAGAACAGAAAAATGAAGTCTCATGTGCATTGGCTCATAGATCGTGAACGATTAGTCCTACCGAAGCGGAATTTAAATTAAAGAAAACTTTGAACCTTCTTCTCCACCTTGTAACTGGTTGTTCTTTGAGGCAACTATTTTCCTAAAATTGGCTACGATGGTGAAAATACACTTGCGAAACATTTCTCAGGGGAATTTTCAGCCAATGGTAGCTACTTAAAACTCTGATTTTTAGCTTGAAAGCAGTGTATGAGGGTATATTAATCATACCGTACCAGTGTAAACACCTCACTGATTAGCCTACATTTTGAGTGTTAAGATTGCTCGTCAGTTGCATAACCGCGAGAACATTACAATATTCCTAATTCTCATAGCTCTATAACGTAATGGTTCCACTACCCACAATGCAGTGGATACGCACGTGGCTAGGTGATGCGATCGAGATGGCTGTGGGTTAAGCAAACACCTGCACTTTTGAAAGCCATCACAACAGAACAGAACAAAAGAAAAAATTAATCTTATCCTTGAACGTGAACATAAATATTTATAATGCCCGACGACTAAAATCGTTTCGAACTGGTAAGAACGTTTTAGATAAAGAATGTCTAGTGTCCAACCCAAAAGTTCTCACTATCTTCATAAATTAGCAAAATTCAGCGTATTCCGCACAGGAATACATCGTAAGTTAATAAATGCGGTAATGTGACTTTGTAAGTGTCGCGTGATATTATATCCCCACTAACATGGAGCACGGGCTGTCGTTGAAAAAAAAATATTGCCTACGACTGGATTCGAAACAGTACTCGGCTCAGTCACGCATAACGCGTCAGATCCGACTTTAACCGCCTCAACCACGGAGACGACGTACACATTGCGCGCTACACGGATACTAGTTAACTAGGCTGTTCCACCTCGAACGTTAGTATGCGTATCAAAGACATCAATCATGGTTTATTCTGTTCATTTAACATTCTACTATTGCTGATCACGTGGCGTAACCTAATAATTCGATTGTATTACATGTCTGTGTGTTCATCAGAGAGCAATGAATCACATGTACGTAGAATGGTCCTTAGTATTTGGCGCGGAACTGATTAAGGTTGTTTTTCCTTTGCTAGGCCCATGGCTCAGTTTACATTGCTGTCACACAGGCAGTGCGCACAGCAATATCGACCATCAGGAGAATTGTAATGTTAGTTGGGTTTCATGTATATATATATATCAGTTTCTTGTGGACACGATAACTGCCGTAATTTTGCACCAATTACTTTGAATTTTTACATAATATGTATCCCTTTAATGTCTCGGTCGAGTTCATTAATGGGCAAAATCGGTCGAAGGGGGTGAAATGGGGGACTTATTTCGAAAATCCAAATATCGCTATAACTCTCTTAATACGTGAAATATCGAATCCATTCAAAGTTCATACTATGTGTCGGATATGTGCCAAAAATTTATGTTTAAAAAGTTTTTTGATAGCACCAACCATTGACCAAAGGGGTGGAAAAAGTTATTTTTCGGCAAACATTAATCATATCTCTCTTAATAGGCACAATATCAAACCCGTACAAAATGGGCAATATTACCCTAATAATTACCTAAAACTTTTGTCTGTAAGAATTTTTTTATGACCCACCATTACGCCAAGGGATGAGAAAAATGATTTTGGAATTACAAGAAAATGCCAAGAGCCATCAGAGGTTACCATGACAACGCATCTAAATTGATGAGAGATGAGCTATCAGAGGTTGCCATGACAACGCCATTGCACTAGATCACATTCAGTTTTCAATCAGACTCTGTGGGAAGCGGCGTCGGTGACGTAACTGGTAGCATGCTGAACTTCTATGCCCAAGGTCGCGGGTTCAAAGCCGGCCAAAATCGTCGGATTTTCTAAGACCGCTAAAAATTCCTGAGTATGCTTTCCTTCGGAGGGGAAGTTCCAACGTTCGTTGCAAGTTGCTGGTTGCGGTGGCATCTAGTTTCCAAGTTTACTGCTAGGTATAGTTGACGGTAGTATTTGGTACCAAAATTAGGAACTACTACTTGAAATTGACCGTCTGCAGTCCTTACCTGATTTACAGACTAATACAGTCATCACAATTAACACAGTTTTTCAGACAGATTCTTCACACACCTAATGTACACGGGGTTACATGACCGCGTTGTCGCAGCCCCTTAACTGAGGAACCAAGTGTAAGTGTAAGAGAGGGCCTTGAGCCCTAACTTCGCCACCAATAGAGGCATTATCTATCTATCTATCTATTGAGCCCGTTAGAGGAGGTTATCCGGGTACCATCCGCCGAAAGAAATGGTACTTCGAACGACCCCGTCCTTCGAACCCACAACCTGAGAGGATCAGATGCATTTCTTGAAAGGGCTAGCGTAGCACGAGAAGCTTGATCCAGGGGATCTGGGTCATTTGTACGGAATATGTCAAAGACGCCCAAAGAAATACACCCGCAAAACACAAAGATAACAATAAAGAGATCCAGTCTTAAGTAAAATTCCGTGAATGATTTACTCATAAAAGAAGCCCCTATCCTACTTCCAAGGGTTAAACATCTGCTAATCCGCTGATCTAGTTACAATGGTGAGTCAAACCCTTAAATGAAATTTACTAACCCTCGCGAAGTCATTATTACAAGAAAGCAAAAGCAACAACTAATCTAGGCGCGTGGCACAATATAAAACTAACGCGAAGCAAAGTTACAAGCAAATGACTTGGTATAATTTACATTTAACAGCAAAGCAAATCCAATCCCTAGATTAGGATGGTACCACGTCCGCTTTACAGTTACATTTAGTGTCTATCTAAATCCTGACGTGAATGAAAATATTACGACGAGACGCGTCGTAATCAAAGAATTAATGCAAGAGATAATGATAGTAGACCACAGACTATCCAAAAAAACATTACATAAAAATACACTCTTATAATAATTTGGTACAATATGGGTAAATGCACTAGGAAATGAGTCAACAGACACACAAACATAGGCCTGCGTTCGCGAATTGAGAAGCTCTTTGCCCCCAATCGTCATCTCAAGAGTGTAAGTTAGGTTGGCAATAGCGCAACCATCACTGCGACGTACGTTGCTTTGAATCACGCGGGCGATTAGGTCCCTACTACTGGTCCCGGAGATTCATGTCGTCGAAAAACTAAGTGTTAGCTCATTTAAATTATCATCTCCCACAGGTAATGATGTAGAATCATGATGTCAAAGTCATCAACAAGTAAATGGATTCAAATTTATAGGCTGTAATTAATTAATTAATTAATTAATTAATCCGTCGGTTTAGGATAATTAGGCATATGATTTACAATCAAGGTTTATGTAAAGTATTAGATGGTTTGATTTAAGACACCAGTCGTCGGCTGCATGTGATCTCCTCAGAGATACACTCGTAGATCATGACTTCTATAAGTCAACAACGCAATGCTCTGAGCTAAGAATTGCTCACGCAACAATAACACTGGTTAGCGCGTCTTACACTATTTGCACGCAAATGACATCGGTCGCCTAGGCCCCTTGGCTCAATGACGCCAGAATTTACCACCAAAGTAAGGAGATATTAATCCGCCCATCCTTACCAAAACTCTGTGTGCACAGACACAATAATAACATTAGCTAGCCTGACATAATACAAAAAACTGGGTCAATTTACATGTGTCTTAAACCTTCATTACAGCTCGCTAGATGATTCACTTCATCAGCTCAAAATATAAGGAATTCTAATGAATGAACATTCCCTCGCTCTCGAATAGCGGTAAAAATATCAGGTGTTAACAGCTCGTAATAGCTGTCCCCAAGGCTTGGTTAAATCTCAGTGACATTGACCTTAGCATTCCATGTGATCATGACGTCAACAGCACAATAAAATAGTCAATAAAGTCGTCTCCCACTGAATTCTGGGTAGAAACCAGTTCCGACCGCTACCTCCTAGCGTGTCAATTCACTCTACGCATCACTGAGTATGGCGCGGCTTTCATTTACATTGCATTTCAAAACTGTACATTCCGTCTGACAGAAAACACGTATTACAGTCCTATTGTGCTCTGCAGATCGCTTAAAGATTGCTCATCACGTCCATGATATTGTCCATCACAACGTGTTACCCTTTGTAAAGATTTAATGTTATTAAAATACCAAAGATGATTAAATCGAAGACTATACAATTCGCAGCATGACTGCTGTGACATTGAGAGATATGCCACTCATCATTATTATCAAGAACTCGTGGGTTCTGTGTGCATTGCTCGGCACATTCTCAAAACAAACTCACAAACATCTAACCTCTACGATGATACGCTTATGGTTTCAACCTCATGTCTGCATCAGTCCCACTAGACAAGGGTTCGTTCCTCCCAGGAACTTAATGTGGTAATGTGTACTCACAAAATGTTAACCAAATAGTACAAAAAATATAACAGTGACTGTCGACTGCTAACCGATACGGTAAAAATATCTCAAAATCAAAATAGCTGAGGGATCCTAAACTGGATGTTCCCTAACAAATGAAAATATCAGCTGTCTGATGTGAAAAATGCAGCGTTGTCATGGATGAAGTTTATGCTGAAAATTACAAACTGTACATGGTGCACCTCCGTAAAGTAAGGCAAGTTGTGGCTCACAAAGATTGTCCTAGTTCCAAAGGAGAAAGACATGATTCAACAGTAAACTGCCTATGTGGTCTTCTATCAGTTTCGGCTAAAAATAACTACTCAAGTTATGTCTGCCTGGACAAAACCTTGTACATGAATGAGAATACAGGACTCACAGTGACATAAATATGTTGGTCACCTTCCTGTCTCCAGGCTGGAAGGGGTAATACGTCTCCAATCCATTGTCCTTCTCGTCCTCGGTCTCGTACATGGCTCGTCCTTGGCAGTCTCGGCCGGACTTTCCTCGTCATGGTTGAATCATTTCGTAGGTTCTTCCCTCATCATGGATGAAGTTACTCCATAACGGACCTCACGTGTAGTGGGTAGAATGCATCAAGCAGGTGGTACATTTTACGTTGCATGTTGATCAATTTCACAAATATCACTGGAGTTACAGTATTAAACTGTACAGAAATTAGCTCACTGGCGTTACACTGGTGCAGGTAATTGCAAAAATGGCTCTGGATTGCCCTGCCACAGAATTTATGATACAGCTGGTGGTATCTCTCACTGATTTTAGTCACTTGAAAATCACTAAAAATGTCAGCAATCACGATGAAATAAATATGATGCGTAACATTGCCATTAGTTATTTCAATAGTAGCGTTCGATAAGCTGTATACGTTTAACGTGGACTCAATATTTTATGCCTCGTGGCGCAAAAAGTCTGACCTGTCCTAGACATCGTGGTCACAATTCACGTGGTGAAGTGAAAAATTGTAATTTCACTCGAAATAAGTTTCCCTTCAGAAATATCGTTGCACAAGCCTTGTACGGCCAAAAAATATACTGTTCACTCGACTTATACAGTGCACTCAGCACGATGGCTGTCGATTACTTTCCACACACTTATGTGGGTGCACTTCGCACAAAGCGTGGCCCTCGTCAATATGACGGACTATATCACAGACACATCTAGTCTCGGCGGACTATCAAACTGGTGTGTTGGAGGCAGGAACTGCTCCCCGGTTCCAAGGAATTTGTAAGTCATTGAACGACTAATTACGTTGATTCCCGCATATCCGCGGTGTAAATAACTTTACCATAAATAAGATTTACCAATTCCAAAGGCAAAATAAAATGATAAATTAAACAGAATTACATGTGGTACGTTCCTGAGATATGCAGTAGCAAAATTGCGTGTAAAATATATCCAGGAAGAAAATAAGCTATCCTCGTCGAAGTCAAAATAGCATCATAATCATGAGGAAGCTTCAGAGTGCGTTCTATCCAAATGAGCACAAGGAGTAAGCATGCTCTCAAAGATATATTGAAGACATGAGCGGATACGGGCTCACTATCTATCTATCTAACATGTCTGCGGGAGATAAAATTTTGCGTGAAGAAGTAACAGACTGTTAGATAGCTACACATCAGTTCCAAACCTTGCATAAGGACCACGAGTATAAAAATGGACCCCAAATGACAAGAAGGTTACCGTCCCCATAAGACAATAAAAATGTGCATCGAAATATGCATAGAAAGACGAAAAAAGGAAAATTAAGCTCCAATTGTACAATACTTTCTCGCAATAAATGAGGTCTGATCCTTCAACGAAAACCTGCATATTTTGCCTATTATAGCCTATCCCCTAGTATGCCCGGTGAAATCTCCCTCCGCCTTCCGGCGTGCCGAGAGGACTTGTGTTTAAATGGAAAAGACCAGTGTATGTGAAAATAGGCTAATTAGTTATTCTCGGAACTACTTGTTTTTCTTTCGTACTGGTAACGACACCTTTCATAGCGGATGCAGGGCCTTGGTTTATGTTGAGCAGAATGATGTTAGCCTAATAATTAACATTAAACTAACAATTAATTACTTATTTCAAAGGCTTGGGACGTCTTGGTCATCAGCCTCGTGTACTTGGGTTTGTGTTCAATTTGTCTGATAACCCGTGATACTGTTGTCACTGTGATAGTGTTTGAAACTGTAACTGTTGGGGTCGAGAATGGGATAGGTGCCCCCAGGAATTAAAATAGGGTACTATCCCGGAATTCGCCTCGGGGAACCATCACACACTGGATAGCCGCCGTCTGCACCGGAATTCGAACCTCCGATATCCGAACTTGCAACAGATCCCCATCGTGGTCGTGATGCACAATGAAATGGAAGAAATATTTAGTATCATAGTGCAGTGGCGCACCCAAAAGATAATTTCGGGGGCTGGTATGGTGGATCTGGATGTAAGTATACACTGCCTTAAGCAGCGACTGTGCTGGTCCCGTGGTGTAGCGGTAGCACGCTGCCTCTTATCTACGAGTCCAACCCGTGGCGTAGTGAGTAGCTTTCTTGGCTGACACCACAGAGGTCCGAATTCTATTCCCAGCTCTGCCAAGATCTGTGGACCGGAACGGTGTTCACTTAGCCGCGTGAGGCAGAACTGAGAGGTAGTGGATCGATTCCTAACTCAGTCTCCCAAAAAGTGGATTCCCACTCTTTCTCCAGGCGAATGCCGGGATGGTACCTAAATTAAGGCCACGGTCGCCTCCTCCCAAATCCCTGTCTCCAGTTGCAAGTACACGCACTAATACAGCCATCACAATGACGCAGGTTATGAGACAGGTTTCAGACACACACCCAGTGCACCTGATACATGATCATGATATTGCAAAGCCCCTAAATGAATCAACAGCAGTTTACCTAGAAAGCCCGGGTTCGATTCCCAGCTCAAACAAAAATTTGAATTATGACGTGAAGGCTGGAATGGGGTGCACTCAGCCTCGTTAAGAAATTGCCTAAAACTAGGGTAATGCAGTTGAGAGTGTCTTCGTGCCAACCACGTTTCTCCCATAATCCGCAGGCTATGAGCTGGTCCTTGGGTACGCGTGGTCTTCTGGACTAACCGCGGCTGTAATGGCCGGCTTAAGTGTGACCCATTGAGAGGTGACATATTAATGATTTTTATTTCATTACGGGGACTGGAGCATCATGTTCATCAGGCCTGTGTTTTTGTGTTGTATGGTAATTTTCTGTTAATATGTTGACTATAGTAGTGAGAGTAATTGCATTTATTACGGTTCAGGTTTAGCTAGGAGTCAAGAAACTAGAAACAAGGCATTTGGCTGGATTACGTGTGGAAAGAAACTAAGAAAGAGCCAACTTAGGATGACTGTTAAATGCGCGTGAATATGAAATCAGATATCCGAACGCTGGTTACCCAATCCAGTTGTGCAGCGTGCCTTAGACCGTTAGGCTACGGTGGTGAGTAGGTATGTAGGCAGAAAGCGGAGCCTTCAATGTGGTGACAATTTCATTCAGTGCACGCCTGTACTACAGTAGGTGATAGTGTCCCTTAATATTAATGGTGGCATGCGATGGTTGTTGGTTCGTTTCGAGTCTTGTGGCATCGTAGTCATTAAGTCCCATATATTTGGGTGAGTGTGGAATCTATCTGATAACCTGTGTAATTGTGTATTTGTAATTAGGGCTAGAATTGGGTAGGAGGTAGTCGTGGTCTAAGTTAGATACCATCTCGTCATTTGTCTGCAGTAGAATTGGGTATGGCTAAGGTGGGAATCGAACAGGTCAGTTTTCAGATCTGTCTGATGAGGCTAAGTGTAACCCATCGCAGTCCTCAGACCAGAATTAAACTACTTGGCACCTTAGGGAAGATTCACGAGGTGGTGAGTATGTGAGTGTGAACCCACTGTGCAAGAAGGAGTAGGAAATACGTGTGAGCTCTCTCAATAAAGCAGTGCAGGGGTCATGCACATGTAAACCATTGCGTGCATTGAGAGCGAGACGCAGACCTATCATTTGCACTTCTTATCTCGTCGCTCTGTGACTTCCAATTGGTATTTCGCAGAAGACCTGAAGTTGGATGCCCGATTAAGGAAGCAAAGAGCAATGCAACTCCACTCTTCCGATAGACGAAACTATATGTTACCTTCTTAATTGGATGGCTGCTTGTGAGCACAGCGTGGCACTAAGTATGCACTTCATATTCTTCATGATAAATAAGTTCTCGTGATTCGCGTTCACGTTTCTTTAGTTTTAATTGATTGGCTGTTTCATAAAACCTTCACAGATCTGCCCTATCCCCCTCCCAACTTCTATCCTTCACATTTAATATATTCAACAATTAATTATAGACTTCTAGCCCCTAAATGATATGGTAAAATATGTTGCACTTCCAGATATGGCAGGGTCAAATCTGACCCCTATGGTTTCAAACTCCTAACTAATATTTCTAGTTAGTGCAGGATCATAGTTAATGAGGATTATTTCAAGAAGACTTTGTTTATAATTTTAATTATATAAACACATTAAATTAATTTTAGTAAGCCCAAAATATATTCGGATTAACATTCATATAAAATTGCATAAAGGGTTTTTTCAACTCCGCAATTTTGCTTTTGCAAAGTCACAGTTACTGGTGAAAATCAAGCAACTGTTAGATGCATAAAATTCAGTGATTATATCTCAAATTACGAAGGTAACCGTTGCTGACGATTCCGACAAGGGAGTCTAAAAGGGCTGAAGTAGTTGTCAAAACTCTCACTCAGTTTCAGTAACATGCATTACAGGTTATCAGAGTTGTACTATGGTTGTTACACACACCATTTCCATACAGTGAACATACCAGAGAGTATTTTGATAGGTTGTAGTTTCATTTGTGACACATTTTTCTTTTCACTTGTCCTCCTGAAGTAGTGGATAGTTGTGTTCGTTGATATCTAAGTTGTTTCTGAATGATGGCACGTAGTTGCCTGGGAATATTGACCATCCCACCTCGACGAAACGTGTGCTCCTTTATAAGATCCCTTTCTAAGGAAATTATGAATTTCCTGCGTGACAGTTTGTTGCAATTTTGAGGGAGGGAGTCAAATATTACCCGAGAATTGACAGTGGCAATATCCATTATTTTGAACCAAAATCTTAGAGGCCATCGTTTGGTTCGCCGTCCTGTTCTACAGCTCGTAATATTTTGGTCTAGTGCACCTCTGAATTTAGTGATGTTATAGAAGTCACTGAATTCAGTTCTATTTGAAGGGGTATCTAATACTGAAGCAGTGTGATACATTGAAGATACTAACACTACTGCTTGGTTCTTCTTATGCACATAGGAAACTAAAATTGATTGACTGGTAAAACCGAAGTTAGATGAATGAACTTCATCTTGATTTATTGAAGACCTCCCAGCCATCATAAATGATACTACACTATAACCTTTGGAAAAATTATATTTATTTGCAGCAAACAATAGAAACTGTTGCACGGCAAATAGAAACTCATGAAACGTTTACGGTATGGCAGGATCAGAATTGACCCTCCACACCCCACAACTGGAGAACACTAGAACACAGAAATGTTAACAGCCGCTCCCTAGCTTGTCTGGACGTGCACTAAGAATACACAGACGCCCATTCGCTACACTTTCTCCGTAGCAGAGAAAACAAGAATTTATATTACTTCAGGGTCAGTAATGACCCTGCCATACCATTTAGGGGCTAGCTTAGTTTCATCATATGAAGTAGGCTATAGGTTTATGAGGTCACCTTTTGTCAGTGTGTGTAAGTGTGTGTGTTTGTCGAATAAATTCTGACCAAGGTAGTTAAATACAGTAAACTCTTCTAGATATTGTGCCGTATTATTCAGACAGGGTGTACGAGCCCAATCTGTACATCTAGGCGACATCCCAACAGACACTGCATGTTACATGTGCCTACTTTAGAGAACATTCCCCGCTTTATCTCACTGGTTTATACAATCTCAAGGGGCTTGTCTCCGCTCCATGAGTTTCAGTCAGTTCAGGAACTGGCCACATGTGGAGCAGATTTGAACCCCGTCGAGAAAGTGTGGGCGAATACTACGAGGATCATTTTGCAGATACCGTATGGCAATCCCACCGCCTAATACGAGGAAAAGTATGTAGCCCACAAATACGCCAATTCATGGTTAATAATGCCATATTAAAACACAAGTTACGTTACGAAACGTATATGTCAGAGTAGGAATGAAACCATTGTGTCCTATCAAGACTAACTCTTGACGCCACAGCCAAGCTGTATTCTTCACGCCTTAGAGCACACTGCTAATTTCTTCAATGACGGAGTCTTCAAGTTTGAAAGCACTTAACGACAATGTTACACCACCGCAGGACAACGAATAGCGAATACATTATCCACTGGATCGATATATTAAGTCAAAGATCGAGGAACGTAACAATATATTTCCAAAGACCGTATTTTAACAAATAGAATGCATTCTCGCAAACCTTGTAGGAGACAGTTCCTGTGCAGCCAGCTGTACGTGGCCATGAAGTTCAGTATACGCTGACGATCGTACGTAAGATTTGCATACTTGTTATCCACACATTAAACACATATACAAGAACCACAACAGTTTTTGCAATTGTAACTCCTGTACCTGCCCCTTTACAGATATTATTAATAATAATAATTCACCTCTCCTCTCAATGACTGACAATAGATAAATATTCGGGGTTCGTGGGGGTTACGCACCTGTACGATTATAATAACAGCAATATTCATTCACACCCAACTACACCAGTGACCGCATAAATGATAAAACTTGATATCTGGTAAACATTAAAATATATTCTGATATAAAACATAAAACACACTTGGCAGGATCCTCGTCGATACAGGCTAACTTTTCCTATCATATATACATTGGCACACTTTTGTAACATACACTGATGGACCTTGGAAGATGATGTTGACTGGTACTTACAGATGATGATCGCCGACTTGAAGACTATTTCTACTGCGTCTGCGGTTTTTGCTCCCAAAGAATCAGTCCTAATGACATTATCGAAGCAGCTAAATTGTTTCACACGCATTTCTATTGAATGTCATTGATGGCTGTTTTGCTGACATTCAGAATCACTCGAGTTGTTTTCTTACTCGTGGATCTGACTTTTTTATAGCGCTCTGAATTCGTTTGGTGAATTTTAGAAGCTATTTCGCACCAGAACTGAATAATACTTGGCATATTTTACCAGTATTCGTCGAGTAGCTAATTATTGCTATGGACCTCGAATATTGGTAAACAGACTCGGGTTTCCAGTATCTTATGCTTTTCGAGACAGTAACTCGTGATGACTTTTCTGAAACTAGGCAGCTTATTCCCATATGAGAAGTAACCCGACCTGCAGCTCAGTATGAAACACTTCACACACTATCGTGATTGTCCAGAAACACCTCCATTCCCAAGGATAGTCAAGCATAACCAAACATGACCTCCTCAACTTATAAGTCCAAACTCCTACCAACTGAATTACGTCGGTCCCAGACCGAACCTACCAACACGAAATCTATCGTAAGAGTCATTCTCCAACTACCGTCAACTATAATTAGCAACGCTTCATCCCCTCCTTTCAAGTTCTGGTCCACCCGACCGAAATCAAGGGTACAGCCAAAGAGAACAATACATACAAAACACGTGTTTGTAAGTAACACACCTCCTCGTACAATGATGCCAGATGTACTCACCCTCCTGGACCTCTGAGTCATGCTTGAACCCGGCCACTGGGCTAACCTACTTCGCTCGAAATAATTCAACCCGGAAAACTTTGTACAATAACACGGTCTCGCAGAGACATATTTCCTTAACTGTGCACACTTCCAGTACCTCAAATAAATATAATTGCAATGTTATATTTGAGCCTGACTTGGATCCTGCTATAAACAATATCTTAAAATCTAAACAAATTATACGAGAATCAATCACAAGATATAATACACTTTAATAAATAATTATTCAAATTATTTATTATATAATTATATAACGGTAATTATTAATTATATAAAAGCATCAGATAAAATATATGGACGATTATATCAAATCGTTAGTCCTGAAGGTGAGGGTTCGATCACTTGTCATTTGGGACGGTCACAATTCCCCTCCGATGGAGTTCCTATGAATACATATAAATGGGGAATCCATCTACACTCAGAAACACTCAAAAACTAATGCACTTCGTACAACATACATAAATACACAAATAAATACCCTTTCAATACATTTTATCATTTTCTTGACGTCTTGATTGTTAACATATTCATTCTTTAAAATATATTTTGGGTTTCACTTAAAACTAACTCAACGAAATTTCTCAAGTGTCCTTTTAAAATCTACCTCACACGGAATTTTCTCACGTGTCCTTTAAAATCTACCTCACTATTTGTCATTTTTGACATTTTTGGCATTTAGCCACGTCGCACGTAAACATTTCATTCCCACATTTGGAATTCAATACTCCGCTATACTCACTTGGCTAATTGTAGCCTCTTCCGTCATTGCTTGATAGTGCGCCAGGGCAATATATCACTTGTAGACTAGGTCCGTCTTTGAGGATCTGCCATAATCTTACAAACTAACATATCTCCTGAGATTATACACATTATATGACCCTACAGCAGTTCCTCGATGGTCTTCTAAGCCGTACGCACACTCTCCATTACGCTTAGTCACTATAACAGGTCCCTTAAAAAGCTGAAAGAACTTATATTTCCTTTGCTACAGCTGAGGAAGGACACGGCACTCGGAGTAATACCAGGTTACCAACATTAAAGAAATCATACTACATACCTGAGCCACGCTCTTCCCAACAACAACAATAACAAGTGGGTTAGAATAGATCCTCGTGGAAGGCTCTTTAATACCTTGGTCCAACATAGGTTAATTTCATCTTCTACGGCCGTAGCATATCTGAAAGGAATGGCATATCTGGGACCAGAAAGTTGTGAACTATTAACCAGTTCAAATCGAAGAATGTATATGTGCTTTAATCCAGGCTTGTCACTATGTTGCTACTGCACGCCTGTGGAACAATCTGCCTCGCTCTGTCAGAGGAGCAACCCCGTCCAGCTTCAAGCAGCGTTGCCAGCAGTGCATACTCACTAAGTAAAAGAAAGTTGAACTCAACACTTATGCTTATATTCTTACGTCGTATTACATATATTCAAACTTTCCAATTCTCACTTTCTCATGTACTCTCTATTTAGATATCTAAATAACCTCCTTCAGTAACGACTAATTATCTTCATCATCATCTTCATCACCATCATTACGACGGTCCCAAGTAGTAACATTGTAACTCACTTTTTTAGGGTTTTGAGTTAAGTTAACCAATGAACTAACATTGAAATTATCTATCATTTAAGCCATAAAAAATTGTATGTTTGCAATTGAAAAAAAAAGTTATTTCCAAAAATATTAATATTGTAACAGTAACCAGATCCTATGTTACAGGTATTAACATTGTATCTTGAGTTACAATTATACTACTCGAAGCTTTTCATTGTTGTGTAACATTGTTGAATTTTAAATTATATTGTTAGTTTCGTTTTATCGTGTTTCCTACACTGCTACAACATACGAATAGCGCTTCTATTGTTTTGCCGCCAATTCACAGCTGATGGTCTGCAAATGGATGCTAAATAAGCTTGCATTGCATCCTCTTGGTCATTATTTCTAAGTGTTCTTTAAGTGAAACCATGAGTGATTTTAGTTCCCGCACAAGAAAAATGGTGCAAATGGCACTGAATATCGTCGAAAATAAGGAAATAATTAGTTTAGGTAAGTGTTTTTGGTATTATAATAATAACAACCACAATTACTGTTGTTGTTATTAACAGCTTCATTCTTTAAATTTTAATTAGAGGAAATAATAGTTGACTGAATTGCCTACAGAGTCATTGCTTGTGTAAGTTTTATCTGCAGTCGTTACTCTATGTTATTAATAATCCTTTTTTTATTTTAACATCTCAATCACAGTATCATCGGACTTTCTCAATGAGGATACTACAGTGGGAAGTTCTGTCCCTTCTACAAGCAATAATGATGCCCCCATGACATATAATGAAGGTGTGTTGATTACTTCTATGCTGTAAAATGGACTTTAGTGAAGTAGGAAAAATGATTTGAATTTAATATACCGAATGTATATTTATGAAGTCCTTATCTATTTTTATTTACAGGTCAATACCACGTAATTTCCAACGTAAACCCGTTGTCAGATATTTACAGTGAGGACCGGACTATAGTCTCCTTCCCTCCTACAGTTAATGTTGTATCGAGAAAGCCATCTGAAGGTAAATTTCATTGTACATACTCACTAATTAGAGCGTTAAGCTATGAAGTGAATGTTATTTCTTACTATGAGGCACTGAGATCACTAGAAATTTATTTCAGCGAATTTTATTATTCACAGACGCAGGAGAAAGCCCTAACCCATTACCAGATACCTTGAAGAACACTTCCATACAAGACAGTGAGCCGAGTGACCAGAGTACATCTTTAGATGTAAGTACGTCTTCGAATACAACCTTTGATAACAATGAAAATAAAATAAGAAAGAGTAGAAAAGTTCCAAAGAAAGACACCCCAGGAAGGAAACGTCCAAGGAATGTGAATAATTGGAAGGTAGAACAATGCAAAAAAGCTAGAGGTATGGGACAGTCGTATGTAAGTCGCAATACTGGTAAAACTGTACCAGCCAGAGAACTAGGACCAGGTTGTGGTGTGACATGTCGTTACAGCTGTAAAGTTAGGATTAATAATGAAGAGAGATTGCAATTATTCGGTAAATTCTGGAGTATTGAAAGTCATACACGTAAATGGGATTTCATTGCTCGATGTGTTACAAAACTAGACAAAAAGCAACAAACCGTGAAAGGGAATTCTAGAAGAAAATGTAGCTTACTATACTCATTTGAAGTCAACGGAAAATTTGTGAAAGTATGCAAAACAATGTTTCTTCATACTTTAGGCATAAACGATATGTGGGTCATGTCCGCTCTAAATAAGGTCGATAGTTCTGGATCTGGTGCTATTCCCCAGAAAAAAGAGGAAAACATGTCAATAGAGGTAGGCAAATTATAAAACATTCTATAAAAGAAAGTGTAAGAGCCCACGTTGCTTCCATTCCTGTTGTTGAATCCCACTATTTGAGGAAAGAAACTAATCGTAAATATTTTGAAGTTGTATGAAGAATGGGCAAAGAAAATGGGATACCAGGAACTTGCAACTGCCCGCCAATATAGAGACATATTTGTATCAGAATTCAATATAGGTTTTTTTATACCTAAGAAGGATGAATGTGAGTTATGCAACCTTTACAGAAATTCAGATCAAGAACAGAAGAACGACCTACAAACAGCATATGAAACTCACCGTACAGTCACAGAATTTATCAGGGAAGTTAAGGAAAAAGAGAAAATGAGAGCGATTGATGATCCTACTGTATGTGTAGCTTGTTTTTATTTACAAAAAGTTCTAGTAACACCACAAAGTGAAGTAAGTTTGTTTTATTACAAACGAAAATATTCGACTTACAACTTCACTGTATATGACTTGTTTAAGCATGAAGGTTACTGTTACGTTTGGCATGAATCGATAGGGCAAAAGGGAAGCAATGAAATTGGAAGTTTTTTAATGAGTTTTATGGAAACTAAAATTGAAAAAGGTGTTAAGGAATTCGTATTATTTTCAGATAACTGCAGCGGTCAAAACCGTAACCGAAATGTGTATGCTACGTTTTCGTTGTTTGCTGATAAATATAAAGTAAACATCACCCAGAGGTTCCTTCAGAAAGGACACACGCAAAATGAAGGCGATTCTATGCATGCCCGAATTGAAAGGGCAAAGAAGGGCATCACTGTCTACACTCCCGATCAATGGATTATGCTAATTAAAACTGCAAAACTTAACGGTAAGGCATATATAGTAAAATAAATAACTCAAGACGATATTTTTGATCTGAAGGCACTTTTAAAATTAGATAATAGGAACTGGTCGCATTATGCAGATGGTGAACAAGTTCAGTGGAATAAGGTCAAAGAAGTTCAGATAAATGCAGAAAATCCTACATTACTCCGCGTAAAAACTGACCACCTAAGTCCAGAAGTAAAAACAATGGATTTGTATAGTAAACATCGTGGTAGAAGAACAACATGCTATAATCTAAAATGTGCATTTTCAAAACCATTGCCCATTACAAAAGATAAGTACCGTGACTTAATGTCACTTTGTACTTCTGGACATATCCCAGCATGCTACAGACCCTTCTATGAAAACCTAAGCTACAAATAGAAAAGAAAGAGAAAATGAATATTTTGTTAGGTTTAATCACTATTAAATGATTAATTGTTGGAATTATCTTTTATCATTGTTTGTTTTATTTCAGGTCAAAATTTTTATCTTTCTTACTGTGTACAGTAGTTCTGTATCTTAAAAATTCCATGAGCATCTGCTATTTCATGTGTTTGTTGAAATTTTACCAGTCAGTTTTTATTCAATTGTAGTTATCATTATGTGTAATTTGTAATTTTATTTCATTTTTCATTTAAATCCATTTATTACCTTTGTATTATGCTTAAAATAATAGAATGTCAAATAATTAAGTATTGAATATTCAATAATTTAAAGTGTATGTTAGAGATGAATAATTAAATAATGATACCTATGTTGAAACAGAATGTACAATGAAACATATTTAAATAATTGTCAAATTTTTATACACTTTACTAGTATTATCATTGTAACTCAACATACAATGTTCATATTTTGAATCATTTAGGATCTGATAATTGTATCTCATGTAATTCTGTAATAAACAATTGAAATATATCAAAAATTGTATATATTGTTGTCCTTCGGTCCAACATCAACAATAAATTGTAAAATCAACAATAAGTAGTTTCCCTGATTTGCAAGGAACGTGCAAATATTTAAAGTGCCATATCTCAAAACATTGAGTTTTGAGATACAATGTTACTACTTGGGACCGTCGATTAGTCTACTTTTTTCAGTATTTCCTTACCATACTGTAATTTTAAACTTACTTCTAAGTATCTTAGTTATTCACCCTAACAATGCAACAATTTACAGCCTACACCACCAAGCTAATCCAGTTTATATGTATTTTATATTGTATAAATATTGTAAAATTGTTAGATTTAAGTTGTATTTGTATTGTTCATTATCAAGCT
The DNA here is from genome assembly GCA_946902985.2 of Meconema thalassinum. Classification (NCBI taxonomy): domain Eukaryota; kingdom Metazoa; phylum Arthropoda; class Insecta; order Orthoptera; family Tettigoniidae; genus Meconema; species Meconema thalassinum. The sequence goes on from OX336389.2 coordinate 743,279,920, forward strand.
AGTCCATTTCATATGTATTTTATATTATATCAACATTGTAATATTGTTAGATTTAAGTTGTATTTGTATTGTTCATTACTTATCATTTGTATAATCTGGTTAGATGGAAGAGTGGGCCCAATGGCCCTAATCTTGCCAGACAAAATAAATCTATCTATCTATCTAAATACTTCCTAATTACTCAATAATACCTCGAATAAATCCTCCTTACTCACATTACACAACTTACTATTGTCCACGGCTCCCCAATGTAGATCACCTCGATGTTCCTCCACCGAAATATGACATAGACTGTATTTCCTCGTCAGACTCCCCTGCTGACATCCCCTCCAACACCTTAGTAACACAAGCACCACTTATCTCCTCAACTAATTCACACCTCAACCTAATCTCGTCACTCTTCATGCCTATCTCCAGACATAAAACTCCGTTATCAAAATCCAGAACAACCTTATGCTTATTTAACCAGTCAGTGCCAAGAACTACTTCATAAATCAAATTCGGTATATCCAGACAGCCTTAGTTACTCACTTCACCCTTTGACGTAATAGGCAATAATATCAGTTTACTCACTTTCTGAATCTTACTTCCTACAGCTGTACCAATATGCAAGGTCTTCACAGGTATCTCTGCCAACTTATGTCCACTCCAAATAGACTCCACATACACTATCTTACTAATGCAAGTTCTCTCACTACCTGAGATAACCAGAGCCATAACTTCTCTCCCTAAAATGCCTATTGTAATTACCGATGAAAAACCCTCGTCCTTACCTTCTACCTTAAACTCCTTTTGGTCAGCCAATAAATCCTCTTTCGTCATAGGCGTGAAACTTATCTTCTCCTCTTTAATTACACACTGCCTAATATACTTACCTTCGGGCTGTCTACCTGACCGATTTACACAACCCGCTATGCGTTTAAATTACTAGTACCTGGTTTCTCAGCTTGCTCAAGTCTCCTAACCGCCTCACTAGCTCTCTGACTTGTCCTCTCCTGTTGACCTCTTTGAAAGTTTTCCCGTCTTTGGAAATTATCTCTCCTCTGAAAATGATCCACCTGTCTATTATTTTCTACCCTCCTATGATTGTCCTCCTCCCTCCTTTGATTGTAATTCTGACCCATGTTTCCCTGATTAAACCTGGTTCTATTATAATTTGAATGATGCTCGTTCTGCCTGTTCTCACTCTTCTCCTCTACTCTATTCGTTTGCTGATGGTCTAAATTGTCAAAGCTAATTAGCAGTTCCTCCAACTCCTCAATGCTCTTCACTTTCTACATGAAACTAGCCTGCTGTATCCTACTAGGAAAGTGTTTGAACATCAGCCTGACTATATCTATGTCAGAGGTGACGCCCTTTAAATATTTCCACACTAATACGTGGGCTAAATATTATTCTGTGAGGGATACCCTGTCTCGCTCCTTAAATTTCACAAACATGAGTGCTTCCCTTTCCCTAGCCTGAATAGATTCACCCCAAAATTTGGCCTTGAATTTACCCTTAAAATCCCCTAAGTTCCTTATGTTCGGCCTGTAAATCTCGAACCAAGATTTCACATCCCCTTGACCGAGTGTGACAGGATTTCCACGACCGTTTCCCAATCGATTAGTTCATCGTCAAGTTCTTTCTAAAATCCTTTCTCTACTGACTTTAAATACTCCATCGGATTAAACTGTCGTGAGTTAAACTGCGGCAAACCGGACTCCCTATAAGAACAACCAAGTGACATTCCTCCTCTATGACTCATCCAACACCACCTACAGAGAAGGCCGTGCAATACGATTTTAATATGCGAGTGACGTCACGGCCCAACGGCTGTGTAGCCATGGAGACAGAGGAATAATATTCGTGTTTATGGTGTGGTTTCCGCGTTTTGTGTTTCGCGTTTACGGTCCCGGTACTGATTTTCTCCGAATTCCTATCCGGTTATACTTCATGGTTATCAGTGCAGTGTTAAGTTATGCCTAATAAGTGCAATGTGTCAAATAGTAAAGGCAATTAAGCCAATGGACCTTTTCCTAATTATGAAGGGAAGAATTCGAAATCGATACCAGCTATTCATGGCAATATATTCCTACAAAACATTCCAAGGTACGTGTTACATTAATGCTTAAGCTTCAATTCTCGCTAGTTTAGTTTAATGGAAGGAAGAAAACCTTGTAACAAAGTCTCTTTTCTTGTCGGTGTGTGGACTCTATTTCAAACATGAGAATGGACAACTAGTATGTATGATGAATAGAATGGAAAACTTATAGTTACTACACCGCTGTATAAACCGAGACTGATTAAAGATTAGTCCATATAGTCCTTAAATTCTAGCATAGGCTAGACCCTCTGTTCGTGAAAATTCATTTAGATGTAAAATTCAGAATTTTCTAACCTAAATAATGTGCTACCGGTTATGTCGTAGGGGGTTTAAATTGCAAGAACTGCATTAGGCCGATAACCTGTAGCAGGTTCTGATTAATCCTTTTTTCTATTCCACCAATCTCATTCATTACATTTATTATTGGAGTGGGGGAAGAGGGATGTGTGAATCAGGTTTGAGATTGAATACATTTAGAATAAATAAAGTAACTAATGTAATACAAGGTGATAAAATTATTGTATGGTAATGTTCGAATGAAATTCCCAGGAACAGTCCCTTCTCGGTTCCACAACTGCGCAGAGTATTTAACTAGCACTGCAATATTGTCTGTTGAGAAGATCCAGATGATAGGAGGTGTAGGAATGAAAATAGTTTATCAAAGGCTCTTGCTGAAAGTATGCAGACATTGACGGAGAATCTGGAAGCAGTTTCATTTAGCAACTTTCAGGAACTGAAATTGAAGTTAAACAGTGCCAGTCTTCATCCTAAGGGGAATTACATTAAAGAGGAATCGTGCAGCCCATATATTTTATTTTAATTAACACTTGAATGAAAACTTGCGTTGCTGCATTAAGATAACAGAAGGTTTGAGTGCCTCCTTGTATGTATCGAATACAGAAGTGAAACGTTGTAATAACATATCTTTACCATGTCAGTTAGGTGCAATGCTAGAAATTGAGGAACTTATAAGGAATGCCCATTCAGTGTATGCTGGTTCTGATGCACATGAGCATCGAAGTGTTGAGGATACTGTACCTGTTATACATGAATCAACAAGTTTGTTCTTTGGTAAATGTTCTCATGTCTCTTTAAGACTGCTGCTCTGTTCCATTTCAGTAGGAAACCTTTTCTGTGCACAAGATCGCGGGTTCAAACCCGGCCGAAGTCGTCGGATTTTTAAGAGCGTTAAGAATCCCTCATTATGCCTTCCTTTGGAGAGGAAGTAAAGCCGGCGGGCCCATGACATAGATTTATGGCATGTAAAAGAACCTTCCACTAACTACAATTGTGTGAAGCTAAATTTCTAGGTTGATTTGATTATTGCTCAATTAAGTTCCAACGTTCGCTTCCAGGAGCCAGTTGCGGTGGCATCTAGTAGCGAAGTTCACAGTTTGGTGTCATTGACGGTAGCATTTGGTAGCAAAAGTAGGATCTACTTGAAATCGATCGTCTGCAGTCCTAACCTTATTTACAGACAACACACACTAATACAGCCATCAAAATAACACCGGTTAGCAGACAGATTCTACACACACCCAAGGCTACATGACCGCGTTGTCGCAGCCCCTAAACTGAGGAACCAATCAACCAACCTTTTCTGTCATAGGCATTATAATTATTACCAGCCTGGTTTCTTATGAGTTATCACGGAGGAAAACTTTCTGTGTTGTTGTTGTTGTTGTTGTTTCGTGAGTGGGTTGGGACATCACTGTCATCAGTCATGTGTACTCGGATACGGATAGAATTTGTATGTGTGTATTGTCTGTGGTAGTGTGTGTATTGTGATGCTAGAATTGGGAAGGAAGTGATCATGGTCTTCTGTTAGGAACAATCCCAGCATTTACCTGGAGGAGAAAGGAGAAATCGAACCCACTTCTTCTCAGTTCAGTGAGGCGGAGTGAATTTAGTTTCAAACCTCAAATCAGAATTACATTTCCCGGCAGAGGTGGGAATCGAACCTGGACCTTTGGGACAGATGATTGAATATAGATATTAATTTCTGTTTTAACTGTTACGGGTTAATTGGTTATTTATTTGTGTATGTGTCTTTTCTTCCCATTGTGTAGTCGACATTTCACGTTAAAATGGGGTGAATATCTTTCAAGTTTTTGACTGAATACTTCTATATATCGCATTTATTCCTGAGACAACAGTGTTTTCGGTCAAGTTCAAACTCGCGAGTTTCGAAATGCATACATATCGAGTCTGATCGAAAACGTCGATTAATTTGTGTAATATACCGATCGCATCAACTTCTGACCATGTTTCATTTATGGTTTCGTTATTTTTTTATCCGCGTCTGTAGAACGTAATTTTATAAGTAAACACTCAGTCTCGTTTCCTCACAGCTATTTCATAGCTGAGTAGCGCGCTCGCTGATGGCCGGAAAGCTATGACGTCATAAATCCTATTGCAAGGCCTTCTCGCTCGGTGGCGTTGACTCATCGGTCGGTCTCTCATCTCTCTTCTCACCTTTATCATCTCTTTCTGAAGTTTCTCGTTTTCCTCCATCAATGTCACCTATTCTCCCTTAAGGCTCTCGATCTCCCCCAGCTTATCTTCTACGACCCCTACTCTATGCAAATATGCCCTTGAATCTTCCCTTACGGTATTGTAAACCTCTTCACACGTTCCGCTCATTCGCTTTTATATCTGTTCCCTGTTAATTATAATTTCCTTTCTGGTTTCCCCCAGTACCCGCTTCTGACTATCCTGATGGCCCTCCATCCCCACTAACCTACTTTCCATGCTATCCTGATTTTTCGCTATCTCTTCTCTCGGCACATCCTCTCTCTCCTCTATCTTACTGCTAAGACCCTTCTCTAAGTTCTCCAACCTACTACTCATTACTGACTTGTGTTCCTGTACCTCGTTACTCAACTCCTCAATCTTAGCATTGGTTGCTTCTGCCAATTTCTTAACTGCCTCATCTAGATTCAATTTCAAAGATTCAACCTGCTTACCTACATATTATTTCTGCCTAATTCTTTCTTCTGCTGTCCCATAGGCTCTTTCACATCTCCTATCTCCTTATTTACAGACTCTATTTTCTGGATTACTGACTCTCCCTGCTGCTCAATACCTTTCATTTCGCTCAGTAGCATTTGAAGCAAACACGCGTTCATATCCCCTCATTATCTTTAATGTTACTAACACCCCTGTTTGGAGATCTGGTCTTCCTCGGTATTGATAGAGATCTCCGACGGTTCCTCTATCAAGCCCTCACCTACCACGCTCTTATCCACATCCATGTTTAAATTCTTTTCAGACATCTTACTACTAAGCTTGCTAATGGCTCTACTTTTTAATTCCAGACTTTCTTCTGTTGACATCTAATCTGTATACAAATTGAACTGACATTACCCCTTTTACCGTGTGTATTGGTGTATGCGTACACGTGAATGCTATTGTTACTATCATTTTGTACTTCGAGCTCCACAGTTGGGCTGCCAATTGTAACTGCCCCTTTACAGATATCACTAATAATCATTCGCTTCTCCTCTCAATGTCTGATAATAGATAATTATTTGGGGTTCGTGGGGATTACGCACCTGTACGATTATAATAACAGCAATATTCATTCACACCCAACTACACTGGTGACCGCATAAATAATAAAACTTGATATCTGGTAAACATTAAAATATATTCTGATATAAAACATAAAAACACACTTGGCAGGATCGTTGTCCATATAAAGTAACTTTCCTTATCATATATACATTGGCACACTTTTATAACATACACTGATGGACCTTGCAAGATGATGTTGACTGGTACTTACAGATGATGATCACCGGCTTGAAGACTACTTTTACTGTTTCTGGAGTTTTTGCCCCCTAATGAAACAGTCCTAATGACTTTATCGAAGCAGCTAAACTGTTTCACACGCATTTCTATTGAATGTTATTGATGGCTGTTTAGCCGACATTCAGAATCACTCGAGTTATTTTCTTACTCATGGATCTGACTTTGCTATAGCGCTCTGAATACGTTTGGTGAATTTTAGAAGCTATTTCGCACAAGAACTGAATAATACTTGGCATATTTTACCAGTATTCGTGGAGTAGCTAATTATTATTATGGTCCTCGAATATCGGTAAACAGACTCGGGTTTCCAGTACCTTATGCTTTTCGAGAGTGTAAGTCATGATGACTTTCCGGAAACTAAGCAGATTATTCCCATATGAGAAATAACCTGACCTGCAGTTTAGTATGACACAATACACTATCGTGAATGTCCAGAAACACCTCCATTCCCAAGGATAGTCTAGCATAACCAAACATGACCTCCTCAACTTATAAGTACAAACTCCTACCAACTGAATGACTTCGGTCCAAGGCCGAACCTACCAACACGAAATCTATGGTAAGAGTCATCGTCAACTACCGTCAACTATAATTAGCAACGCTTCATCCCCTACTTCCAAGGTCTGGTCCACTCGACCGATACCACGGGTACAGCCAAAGAGAACAATACATAAAATACACGTGTTTGTAAGTAACACACCTCCTCGTACAGTTATGCCAGATTTACTCACCTTCCTGGACCCCTTGAGTCATGCTCGGCCCCGGCCACTGGGCTAACCCACTCCGCTCGAAATAACTCAACCCGGAAAACTTTGTACAATAACACGGTCGACATATTTCCTTAACTGTACACACTTTCAGTACCTCAAATATAATTGCAAGGTTATATTTGAGCCTGACTTGGATCCTGCTATAAACAATATCCTAAATCTAAACAAATTATACGAGAATCAATCACATTATATGATACACTCTAATAAATAATTATTCAACATATAAAAGCATGAGATAAAATATATGGACGATTATATCAAATCGTAAGTCCTGAAAGTGAGGGTTCGATCCCCTGTGATTTGGGGCGGTCACACTCCTTTGCCAGGGAATACCTCTCATTTGCACGTTCTGTCATATTATGTGATAACATCAGTGACGAGCGAAAAAAACTAATAAACGCAGCGCCTGAATCCTTTGTAAATACTTCACAGATTTATGTATGGCATAATTGGAATCCCACCGACCCCGTGGTGTTGAGTTAGCACGCCTGCCACTCACCCAGAGGCCCCGGGTTTGATTCCCGGCTCCGTCAGGGATGTTAGAAACTGACGTGAGCGCTGGAACGGGGTGCACTCAGCCACGTGAGGACAATTGAGTAGCTGTCGGACAGTGAGGTAGCGCCCTGGTCACGAAAACCAAGATTAACGGCCGAGGGGACCCGATGCACTGACCACGCGTCACCCCAATATCTTCAGGCCAAATGGCTGGGCAGCGGTAGCCTGGAAGGCCTAGGCCCTTCATGGGCTGTAGTGCCAGGGGTTATATATTATTAGAATCCCAGCGGCCCTGCACCCGTCTCGACCCGAGCTCGACTGCCTAGCGCAGGCCAATAAATATATCTTGCAATTGAACCCGATCAGGACCCGAAGATGTCGGCTGGTCAATTCTTATCGGATCGGCTATACTTGTAGATCGAGTTAATTCCCGTGCAGGGCTCTGTTATATTCCTTAGATTTATAGCCTCACATTTTATTCCTCGCATTTAATCATCACTTTTCACTTCATAACTCCATGCCGCGTTTCAGGTTTTAAATTTATTATAGATTGAATTTCACTGCGAGTTTCATTCATTATCAGCCATGAAAGGATTTTTTCTCAAACTTTTCATTCCTTGCAATTCATTCCCAACATTTCACTCAAGATTTAATTGCACTCAGAATTCATCCATTGAACACTGAATATTAGAATGCAGTGTCTAATGGATGAATCACTCAGTGCAGTTAAATCCGGTGCTTCAATTACATTCTTTTCAGTACTGCTCCTATTGTCATATTTTGCATATAATTCCTTTAACTTTATAATTCCATTAGACGGTTTCGTATATTGTATGGAAAATAATCTGATTCATTTCTTTTGGTTTCATTTTATGCCAGTTCAAATTCCAGGCCCAAAAAGCAAGAGTTTAAGCCATTCAGAAGAAATCTAAAACAATTACTTCCAAACATTATACACCTAAACTATTTTCATACAAAGAAAATGTATTCCATAGGCCATGCTACAAATATTACCTCCGTGGCGTAGCCGTGGTCGTTAAAACTTGCATCACGGCCGCACGGGCAGCTGCAGCAAGTCCAGAAATCGCTGCCTCGAATCCCGGCGCTGACAGCGGCTGTTCTGAACGTGGATTTACCACACTCCCTCCAGGCAAACGCCGGCATAGTACCATAATCCAAGTCCCGAGGAACCTACCCCATCCCTGTGTTTTAATCCCTTGGTTGGGGGTAGTTGGGATAAAACACGGTTGTGTCTGTGTGCTAATTTAGAAGGCTATTTCTGGATGAGAGTAGCTCCCCGTGGTTGGGAGAGACTACTGGTGTAGTGTGTTGGTGTTAGCGTTTAATCTCTTGGGGGCGTCCCTGCAAGATGCAAGTATCTGCTAGGGGATGGATCTCTAAGTGCAAGCTACTAAACTGGCCTGCCAGCTGAGCGGAATGAGTAATTCAATAAATGTGTAGAGTCAGCGGCTCGACGCTATGCAGTCGAGTCGCGTGCCGTGAGTACAATGGAGTCTGACGAAGCAGTTACTGACCGCTACGGTCAGGGGCACTTAAGGCTAAGCTCAGATGGGGTATGAGGACGTGAAGTGGAGTGTAATCAGTAATACAAGTGTAGCTTACTGACCAAGTATTTAATGGCCAGTTGATGTAATGTTATGTCCCTCTTGGGGAGTCTGAACAGATATAAATGTAGTACAAAGTGCCAGGGTAGGTGTTTTGCAAAATAAAGGATTCTGAGCACAACTAGATTCTCACCTGGTGATGAACGGACGTCCGGCAAGGCCGCTGGCGAAGAACACTACAGAACAGATAATCCTTCCTGTCCAGGTTCCACTCTTATACGTTTTGGTGCTGCTTGGTCAGCATTGCGTCAATGTAGCTGCCCCAGATAGTTGTTAGTGTAAATGTTTGTGAGTGTGTTGCAAGTAGTTGGCTAACCTCCTAGGCTTAGGTGGTCGCCGCTTGCTGTGTAGAGATATGTCCTGGAATTATCCAGTTTCCAGTTGGGGTGGTTTTGGTAGAAGATGGAGGGGTAGCTCTCAGGGGGTACTACCCCCCCCGGGCTGAACACCTGTCTCTAATACAGTTACACACACTACTAGAGTTATCACTGGAATACAGGTTATCAGAAAAGTTGAACACAAACCCAACTACACGGTGTTGATGACCAAAATATCCCAAGCCCCTCGAATGAATTAACAACAAAACAACTCATATTACCATGATAGGAAAAGTGAGAGTTGAAACCAGGCGTAAAAGAACTGTCAAACTTTGCCACCTTAGATATTCCAAAAAAAAAAAACTTCCGACTGTTATAAAAACATGAAAAGAAACACCGACCGTCATCTGCGTAATTAAATCAAGCCTTCACATCGCACTTTCATATCTTTAAATTATTCCATCGAGTCCCACGCTGAAATTATATCGGAAGAGTACTTGTCTAATATTAAAGAGCCGTTCACTTTTTAATAACGAATCACTAAGATGACAGCCTGTCAATAAGCACTGGCTGTGAGCGCAGAACACAATACCCCAAAGTTTTAATTTTAAAACTTTCGCTTTAAAACTCCTTCTGTTACGATTAATTTCCTCTAACTATTGTAAGTGACAAACGTATGGAATCGTCGATCTTGTACGTTTTGCGGAGAAAGCCTCTTTATGTGAGACTGCACAGGCTACTTGCTGCGTTTCGTTATTGTATTTAATAAATAGCTGATTGTCGATATTACTATAGTACATAATCAAGATGTTGGCTGCGTGCTATATGCAGTGTGATAGTGTTATGTGCTTGCGAGGTATCTTGCACGATACTTCACTCTTACAAATTTTCCTGCCAATTGCGCAATTGGATCTTGAGTTATTGGTTTTGAAGTTTGTAGTTAAAAAACTCCATACATTCACGATGGCGGCTTGGTGTATTTTTAAAACTTTAATACTATATAATAGCACAATTAAGTCGAAATTTGGTGAGATAAAATACCATATAAAAGACCTCACTAGAATTACTCATAAGAATATCACACTGAATATAGCGCGCAGCGGCCATATTGAATATATGACAAGGCTCATCTTTCGCCTTGGGTATATAAAGCCCATATACGGTTCTACTTTAATACCAATTTTAGATATTGTATCTCTAAAATACATTGGGTTTCTAATTGTTATATTCGATAATTTCAAGATGGCCGCAGCGTGCTAGATTCAGTGTGATATTCTTATGAGTAATGCTAGCGAGGTCTTTCATATGGTACTCTTATCTCACCAAAGTTCGCGATGACTGTGCTATTATATCGTAAGGTAACGAATTTCACGTTTCAGAATACACCGAACCGCCATCGTGGATGCATGGAGTCGCTAATCTTCTAACTTACAAGGTATTACATTACTTCCAATATGCGTCATTAAAGCTTCAAAATACCTTGAGCTATTCATTATCATGTCCTATATTTTCAAAATTGCCGCCGCGCGTTGTATTCAGTTTGTTATTCTTGTAGCTTATCTCATCAAGTCCCTTATAATTGTAGTAAGTTACCTCTTTCTTACTAAGTTTCTCTTTTGCGCTATTACATTCTGAAAAATGCATTATTAGGTTTAGATTGTTCGCCCAGCCGATATTCTGAAAGTTTGAAGAAGCTGCTGTTATTTTGCTTTGGGCATACGATACCACAAACAATTGTCTACCTCATCAATAATTTCGAGTCACCTCCGTAGTGTTGTCATCAGCGTGCGTAGCTGCCACCCCGGAGGTCCAAGGTTCGATTCCCGGCTCTGCCACGAAATTTGAAAAGTGGTATGAGGACTAAAACGGGATCTAATCATCCTCGGGTGGTCCAAATGAGTAGAGGGGGCTCGATTCACACCTCAGCCTTCCTCGAAGTGGTTTTCCGTGGTTTCCCACTTCGTCTCCAGGCATATGCCGTGATGACGATGTGCCCGTTTATATCATGACAGTACTTGTCGAATCCGATGGAACAACTGGGTCGTAGAACCTGAAAGTCCCCGGTTAGAAAAAAAAATCTACCGACAAGCACTACATGAAAAGGGAACATGCATATCCTAACAAGATTGCGTTAAGAAGAGACCAAAGTGAAAATAAAAGAACTAGCTCAGTCGAATAACAACAAGAATCAAGCAAAATAGTCGACAGTATCTCAAAGCAATGAGAAAAGTTGGAAAACACCAAACAATGGTCTTCCTAGCACAATCTTACACCATCACTATAAATCACCTCGTCAAAAATAATCGTAAAATAAAATCACACAAATGTATTGATCGAGGACATTAAAACAAAATATCAGAAATCAAATATCAAAATATGACTTACGACGTAGATCGTAGAAGCAATTCCTGCTTGGAATTTATGAGTGTCTTATTTATAACGTAGATGTCACTACACTCAATATCAATTAACATTGCATCTAATTTATGCACTTGTTACACGATTCATAATCATTCGTGTTGCTCAAATCATTATCATATCATTCAGAAATAACGACGCAATATTTCCAAAATACGAGGGTCGTGTCATAAGTCATGGCAACTATTTTTTTTTCTCGCGAACAGGAAACAACAGGGAAAATCTACGATATGCATTTGGAAATATAGGGCATGTACGTATGCATAGTGCCTGAAGATAAATTCTGACGTCGGGAGATGCTCGTAGGTAAGTGACAGAACACAGGCCATTGGTAAACATTGTTTTATTATGGTATAGACAGCAAATACACAAGACTATGTACAAAAGACAGGTCTCCAAAGGTTACAGACCTTCGAAATAATCACTCAAATTGTTTACTGATCGTTGCCAGCGGTGGGGCAGACGCTGAAAACCATTCGCAGCATGTGTATCGCTAACGTGTAACACCTCCCTCCGAAATGCTGTTACGATGTCTTCTTTGTTAGCAAATCATCGTCCATGTAGTGGCTTCTTGACTTTGGGGATTAGATCATAGTCACATGGGCTCAGATCAGGCAAATAAGGCCGGTGTGGAAGAACCTCCCATCCCCACCGTTGTAATTGACGCTGAACGATCGCTGCTGTGTGAGCTGTCGCGTTATCGAGTAGGATTATGGCATCGTCCAAACGATCAGGACTTTTGGTTCGTACTGCACGGCGCAATTGGTACAACAAAAAGGAATTGTAATACACTGCATTGACACTGTGCCCCTCACGCACTGGATGACACACAAGAACACCTTGAACATCGTATTCCAGGATGACCATAACCTTATTGGGCGACGGATTGTGTCGAACCGTGGTGACCCCTGACGACGCCAGTCACTTGACTGTCTCTTCAGTTCAGGTTCATAAGCACGTGCCCATGTTTCATCGACTACAATAATGCGATTCAACATGGCTTGTCCTTCCTGCTGAAGCCTCTCCAGATTGATGCGACATGTTTTGTAACGAGTCCACTTCTGTACCTCCGTTGCGTGATGTGGCACCCACTTTGCACAAATTTTACGCATCTGTAGGCCCTTCTGTAAAATATGCCATATTGTTGCCGCTGGTATTGCTGTATGTTCTTGCAATTCTACTATAGTCCAGCACCTGTCCTCCTGTGAACACTGATCGATCACCATTATCCGTATATCTTTGTCCATGGACACGGGACGGCCTGGACGAGGCAAATCGGCAGTTGATACCCTACCCCGTTTGAATGTCTCCACTCAGCTCACCACTATTCACTAGGGCATGGCATGCACACCTAATGCTTCCCGCAGCTCTGCATGGCATTGGCGTGCAGAGCTGCCGCGGAGAATTGCGATTTTAATATACGATCGTTGCTCCTGCTTGTTGACTTCCATTGTGTGACGCTCTCACTCACACACTGAATTTGGAGGCATGCTCAGAACCACACTGTTGTTTACATACAGCATCTAGTGGCATATCACGCAAGTACATACCGTACGTTTACAAATGCATATCGTAGATTTTCCATGTTGTCACCTGTTCGCGAGGAAAAAAAATATTTGCCATGACTTATGACTCGACTTCCGTGTATACATAATTTACAAATATATACCCTTAATCACACCTGTATCTAACACATTGATATCATCATCCATTGCGCGTCATAATTATTCATAATTCATCTCGATAAATTTCACTCCTATTCTGGTATATTTTAAAACCAAGCAATGAAGCAAAGCAAAGCGATTGTATCATAATTCTGGTAAATATTCCAACAGTGATGACGAAGAATACCTGCATTAGCTTCGCATTTCAAATAAATCTTTTATAAAATTAATCATGATTAACACCATTCAACATTCCAATCTTTACAAAGTAGAATTTCCACTTCTAAACTCTCCCATTCAGCATAAAAATATTCCATTACACTTGTTAATAATAATACGTGTCACACCTCACGTTAGCAATCCTTCAACAATATTCATTTATTATAATTCCACCATAATCTTTCAAAAATTTAATATAAACTTTCGTAACACCAATTACATCAATAATCCTTCCACAACTTCAATACAACATTATAGCTCAATAGCTTCAATATAATTCGACGACAATATAATACTATCACTGTGACAAATACACCTTCATAATAGTTCGGCTTAATTCAACAAATACTCTGCAAATTCTCATGCCACTCAAAAATTCGTAATACCATTTTACAGATTTAAATTATTAAACACATGTTTCACGATCATTTCATTAAATTTAATTAGCTATGCTCCTTAAGAATACTCTTCATCATGATTTAATAAAAATAACTTTATGAACTTTCCATCAGAAATTATGTTCACTGAATTATTATTAAAATATTTAAGTTCCCAATTTGAAAATGTATTTATCTTTAATCAGAATCCAATCAATCCTACACTAAGGAATCTTGGGGAAATGAAGTATCCATTAGAATCAAATCGGATCAGAAAGAATAAAAATAATCTCATCTCAACTGAATTCAAAACGACTGCAACATACTACACCATGAAGCTCACGTTAATCAGATTATTCACTGAGTTTCATTAGAATAAATCGACGGCAAATTTCCTTCAAAGAAAGCAGTAGGAATTATCAAAATCGAGAACCTTCCATATCTTCTCTCAATGTCTACTATCACTTCAATAAATGTTCATAAATGTGATTGACAACAATAATTCTTCATTACGACCGTGTCTTAATAACGTAGATCAATGTACAACAATATCTGAAAATATTCGTAGACTTGTTAAAAATGTTCATCAAAATAGCAATTCAGTAATATATTCTTCATGTAATCGCAAATCTTTTCCCTAACGATTTTCTTCTCAAAGTATAAAAATCGTCATGATGAATTAATAAAACCCAATAGCTCAAAAATATTAAATGTATTATATTCCACAATCTATAATTGGAAAACTGTACTAGGATGCATTCGTAATTCGATCCAAAATCCCAGTTGAAGATGTAGCAAAGCATGAAAGCACATCATACTTGCACCACACTCCAATTACACTAAGAAAATATATGGAAAATCGTTTACTTCAAGAAATCTCGATCTACTACTACATAATAAAATGGTCGTCCTCCTACCTGGTGATGAATCTGGTCGAATGCATATGTTGGGAAATATGAATCAGCCTCCTTTCCATACGATACTGCGGTTCAACATACCCATCTACACGTCCTGGTCTCGAACTGGAATAGCCATCTCTTGCTACTCGTTCCCTCCTGTATTATAGACAGCATCTATCAAACCGGGCTCCCGTACATCAAGTTTGTAGACACCATCTCTCTTGGTTGTATACACTCATCTCGAAATAGCATTTCATTTCTGAAGTATTGCTGTGGTTTAACCATACTTCCTCCATGATTTTGAGTGAATTGATTCTCGTATTTATAGACGTCGCTGGTTTCTCAATAGACGTCGCTGGTTACTCATGATGATTCGTATAGGCGTCATTGATCACTCATAATGATTCTCACTCAACTCTGCATGTTATGATCCACGTTCCAATCAGCCAAACATGACTGTAGATTCTGTTAATTGTATAAATATTCCTCCTGACTTCATAATTGATAACATCGTAGATAGTTGTGGTTAAAAGGCATTATTGAAATGCTTTTCCATTTGAAGAATAATGTCCTTAAAATTCCATTGTAGACGCTGATATCATTAACATTCTCACAATTGTATGTTATAATACATTTCCACTGTAGCACAAAATTATAAAGTACTGTAACTTATAGTTATAGACACGAAGTGTCCCGCTCAAAGATGACAGAACATTTAATATCACTGCGAAGTATCTAGTTCTCAAACCCAAGAATATCTCATGGTTTGCGAAGTGTTTGGTTCGTAAACGTAAGAACATCCGATCGCTCTGCTGTGTATATGTCGTAGTCAGATAGTGAAATCCGTCATTTCATGAAGATCCTAGGCACTTCATGAAAAGCCAGCATATGATGTAAAATGGGATAGTTACACAATCTGACGCGTTTCTTCATGAAATGACGGATTGCTTTAGGCAGATGGTGTAAGAAATCATTTTTCATTATCTGCCGAGGCACTTCATGAAGATCCGGCATTTTTTGATTCGGCTCTTCATGAAATGACTAACGCGACGAAGTCGTACATTAATTCCTTTAATTGTTCTATTCCAAGAAATAAATTAATGCTTATTTACTATGGAATTCGAAATCAATTTCCACGTACAACCTAAAATCTATTCCTGGAACACTGGGTAAGTTTTTCCCTTTTTTTTCTTCTGTGTAAGTTTATATATTTTTTCCATTTGTAGACCTGCATTAATCCGTTTCTAATCAGAATGAAATGACTGCTGCAGTGGAGTCGTACATTAATTTTTCTGTGTAATACACGAATTATTCCGAGAAATAAATTGATGCTCGTTTATTATGATGTTCATAATTAATTTCCACGTAAGACTGAAACCCTAATCGTGGAATACTAGGTACACTTTTCTCCCTCTGTCTTCTTTTTGTAGAAGCTTATATTTTTCCCAATTTGTGCAATATACTTTTTCTTTATGTATTTTTTCATAATTTATTTTGTGGTTTGGCTTTATTTCCTAAAATGTGTACCCTTTCTTTTTATTTATTTCTCTCTCTCTCTCTCTCTCTCTCTCTCTCTCTCTCTCTCTCTTCCCCATTGATGTATTTTGTATTTTTGAACTTATCATGTCTGATGACCTTATCAGACAACATACTGTGCACCCTAATATACTGGGCTGATGACCTTATCAGACAACATACTGTACACCCTAATGTACAGGGCTGATGGCGTTATCATACAACATACACCTAGTATACTGGTGACCAATATGTTCCTAGCCCGTTTTTACAATAATAAAACAACTACAACTATATTAAAATGTGCAGACTAAAAAATGAAAATACAGAAACCCTCCCGAAATTACTTTCTGGGTACGGCCCTGATTTCTTCATTGCGGTAAGACTTCAGAAACACGAAATAAGCTGACTATTGTGTAGGCTATGTCCTAAAATGTTCTAATAATGGCATTAATATAAACATCGCATTGTTCTATTGACATCCCGCCTTTTAACTAACCCCATGTAATAGAAAGTGTAATATTTCGTCTGGACATATGCCGTTCATTCTCAGACTTGTGATAATACTGGTATTTGCGTAAACACCCATTAATCCTCTGTTAATCAGCCACCAGTATCATGTTCATCCAAAAGAGACGAATAGAACACTTGTAAATGATTAAAACAGGCAGGCTACAAGTGACATAACCTAAAATATACCAAACAAGTCTTTCTTACCTTATCCATTTCTTCTTGAGACCAATGTTTTTATGAGGCTTTTCTTCATAATACTCATTAACTTTCTGAAGAAACAACTGCCTGTACTTCCACGGTATTTTCCATATCGTATATTGCCACTATTTATTCTTGGAAAGCACACGTATCTCACCACGAGGACAACGCTACCGCTTCTTCATGAAATGACGGGCTTGACTTTCCGTCAGATAGTGTAAAACAGAATTACACTATGTGACGGCTAAATTTAGTCATTTCATGAAACCACGCGTCAGATAGTGTAACTATCTCATTTTACATCATATGCCGGCTTTTCATGAAGTGCCTAGGATCTTCATGAAATGACGGATTTCACTATCTGCCTACGACATATACATGCTTGTGCTAGACTCTCCTTCCCCCACTCTGCCGTGCATATATCGATGTATATCGCTGTAAAACGTACAATTACTTCTAGCGTCAACTACAGTATCATAACTGAAAAAAAATCGTAATAACATCGTAAGTATACGTATTAATTTCAGTTACACAACACTCTATGAAGTCAGTCCTGCATTCCTCACCGTGTATAAACATGTCACTTCAATCGTAAAAATGAAAATCCACAGCCTGCTTCCAGTCTCCGACCGGGTCAGGAATGGAATGAATGAAGCTCCCATCTAGCGGCGAGGATATGAACTGTGCCGGCTGCCGAGGCCTGACGCACTCCTCTGGGGCAATGATTTAATGAATGACAGATGAAATGAAATGATAGTGGAGAGTGTTGCTGGAATGAAATTTTGACAGGGAAAACCGGAGTACCCGGAGAAAATCCTGTCTGCCTCCGTTTTGTCCAGCACAGATCTCACATGGAGTGACCGGGATTTGAACCACGGACTCAGCGGTGAGAGGCCGGCGTGCTGCCGCCTAAGCCACGGAGGCTACTTCAATCGTGAATCTTGATTAAAAAAAAACAGACTGTCGAGAGTTATGTAACCTTGATTCAACTGTCTGCCTGCCGAGTGCGTAACCTTGGCCTTGAAACAAACAGGGTTTTGAAACAAATGCGAGTCGCTCATCCTTCTTACAGCAGCAGCTGGTCGCGACGTAAGAAATATTTCGTAAAAATACAAACATCACGTCTCCGTGCGTATTGTCAATAAATCCACTCTAATTTCAACTGAAAAATACTGGTACAGTACCTAACGTAAGGCCTTGGCTGCCTCCTTCCCTCTTTCTTGCCTATCCCTCCCAATCTTTCCTTCCCTTCTCATCCCTCATAGGGCCCCATGTTCGCTTTGCAGGTGAGGCTTATCCCACCTCCTCAGTTATATCCCCCGACCCGAAGTTCCAAGCTCCAGGACACTGACCTGGAGGCGGTAAAGGTGGTACCCACGCTGAGTCCGAGGGAAGAGCCAACCCTGGAGGGTAAAACGACTAAGAAAGAAAGAAATCAATAATTTCCGCTATTGTAGCTCTAAAATATAAAACGTTATTCATTTTTGGCCTATTTTCATCATATAAAAATATGTTTATGAGATCACCTTTTTCCGTGTGTGTTTGTGCGTATGTTTCATGTGTGTGTGTGTCCTAATAGTATCTAAACGGCTAGAGCAACTTAAATGAAACTCAGTAAGATTATAGTACTATTTTGTCCGACCATGATCGTGCCCATCAAATTTCAATGTTTCACCAATCCAACATGGCGACCGCGTGAAATATTTCTCTGGCATCATATATCACCGAAACCATTACTGATATAACTTTGAAATGTTGTATGGTGATAGAGAATACTAGGGTAAGGTCAGCTATGTGACGCTTAAAAACATGTTGAGTACAAAACCAACATGTTGGCCAACCGATGTTAAAATATTTAAATGGACTTTTCTCGCGATTTAATCACCCGAGCACAGTGAAACTTGGTAGGTAAATGTTAACACATGATGTAATTTACTGGCACCCAATTTCTGTAAATTCTTTTCATAAAAGCAAGATGGTGGCTGTGCGAAATTAATAAATTCAGTTTTTATTTTGACCGAGCAGATGTGATCAAAGCGATCCAATAATTTATACTACTTTAAATACTCCGAATTTAATATATTTCTCTTCCAGCAACCTCGTTAAGAATTTAATATAGTGCTCCTATGAGTTGAATGAGAAATGAAATTGTAAATGAGGGCTTGGAGAGCTTATGGATAACACCCCAACACAGCACAGCACTCATCATTACACCCAACAAACATAATGCGGAGTTAATTTACCTGAAATTCTCGGAATTGGATTAATAATGTTCACGACAAAATGAATGCATACAAGAAGGAATTGGTAGTGATATTTGGACTGAAGTTGGTGTCTAAGAAGTATCATGGGGAACGCCAATCGAACTGATGGTGGAGGGGGCAGTGGTTATGTAAAATACAGGGTATACAAGTTGTAATGGGACAAATTAAGATAAAAGTACACTTCAAGTTACATATGATTGGATCCTATAAAATTAATGACAATTGATGATTCAGCGATTAAAATGTTTTGACTCGTTGATTTTCATTTATTTGACAAAGACGATGCCAAAGATCTTATGTTCTCAGAGCCACTCAATAAGTTACTGATACGAGACTGGGCGCGAACCAGAACAATATGTATCCACACAAATGTTAAACTACATACAGTACAGTACATAGTTATTCAATATACTGTAGAGAGCAAGTTTATTATTAGTTACAAGGCTCATTACAGTGCATAAATTACCTGTCCTTCAAATACTCTAATTTTTTCCAAGTGATGTGATGGTTTCAGTCTTTAACAAAATATTCAGTCTATAGTCATAAAAGACTCATACGTTGATTGTACTGTAACACCTTAGTAGAAAATTACGCTTATGTTGGTCGCTGAAGAGTTTGCAGACAGGACCCACGTTGATGATTAAACGCAAATTCAATTTTTGAACAGAATTACAAACTGGTCTGCGAATATCTTCACACTTCACGCAATACTTCACACGATTCACATATTTAAAATAAGAAGTCCAATATAGCGGCGACGCGAAATTTAAATATTTAGATGGAGTTTTCTCCTGACTTAATTATTTGAAGGCAGTGAAACTTAGCACGATAAATCTTCATACAAGGCTTAATCTATTGGCGTTTTTTCTGATTCGATTTCTATGAGAACGTAAAAATGGTGGCTGTGTAACCTTTTTAAAATCACGTTTGTATCTTTCGTGTCTTAAACAAGCGATAGAAATTAGGCTGGTATAATGACCCACGATTGTGATATTCATCTGCTGGCCTATAATTCTATAGCATATATAATATATATAGCATATAAATATATAGCATGGCGTCCATACGATGAATTTCGCTGGTTCTCAATATCTCCGAAATTATTACAGCAATCGAACTGAAATTTTGTATGGTGTTAGAGGACTGTTATGTAAGGACAACTACGTGACTTACCAAATCTTGAGAAACCAAAGGCATCATGGCGGTCAAGTGATTTTCAAACTTTAAAATACATTTTCTAGGGATCTAATCACTCGAGTGCAATGAAACTCAGCACAGCGAATTTCTATTCTGAGCTTAGTGTAGAGACATCTAATGATGTTCAATTGTTTTCAAAAATTCAAGATTCATCAGTCCGAAAATATAGTATTATTATTATTATTATTTTACTTCTAGTATCTTATTCAGGCGACTGAAAAGATGATTCGTATGCTGGGCTATGATAACATTCATTATCTAAATTCTGTAGCTTAATTTTCGTAAATCATAGAAGCCGTGCATTTGAATTTCCTAAAAATGTTTTCTTTAGAGAAGGATGCCACCTTGACGGGAATCCTTAATCACCGATACTGAACGCTATATTTTCTAGCACATAACTACTCATTGTAATTGTGTTGGTGAAGACATAGGTCGTTCACCAAAAGCTATTTAGTATATCACATGGAACAGACTGAAAATAGGCAATTTAATTCTTCACGGAACTACTTGTTGTAATTGAGGTAGCCGTTGTCTGAAGTTAGGAACCATCCCGGCATTTG
Organism: Meconema thalassinum; assembly: GCA_946902985.2. Taxonomy (NCBI): domain Eukaryota; kingdom Metazoa; phylum Arthropoda; class Insecta; order Orthoptera; family Tettigoniidae; genus Meconema; species Meconema thalassinum. The sequence continues at coordinate 743,300,853 of OX336389.2, forward strand.
CCTGAATTGGGTAACCACGAAAAAACACTTCTAGGATAGCTGTGGTGTGAATGGGACCCAACTCTTCTTATTACCTCGTGGTGCAGCGAGCTCGATTCCCGGCTCTGCCGAGAAAATCATTTCTGGCCTGAGGGCTGGAACGGGATACACTCAGCCTCGTGAGGCAAAACTAAGATGAGGTGGATTCGATTACCAACTCAGTCATCTTTGAAGTGGTTCTCCGTGGTTTCCCACTTCTACTCCTGGCAATCTCCGGGATGGTTTCTAACTTAAGGCCGCGGCCATCTCCTTCCCAATCCTAGTCTCATTTTCAAATATACACACTAATACAGCCATTACAATAACACGGGTTATCAGACAAAGTTCCACATACACATAGGCCTAAGTACACGGGGCTGGATGTTCACGATGTCCAAGCCTCTCAAATGAAACAACAACCTCTTCTTATTCTGTCCTCACGAGACTGAGTATACCTCATTCCAACCACCAGACCAGAATTAAGTCTAAAATTCAGGGCAGACCCGGGAAATCGAATCCGAAAGAGAGCATGGTAACGATGGCAAATCCATCTACTTCCGTTAGATGAAGTAAAAAGAAGTAATGATAACCGTATTATTACTTTTATTTCATTCCATGATTTCATAAATTGTTAAAAATTGTGAAAATGTAAATTAACTTAATATCAGTGAACATTACAGTTCATTTAAAACTGTGGTCTTTTGATCGAGTTCAGTAGACTATGTAACAATTTGAGTGCATATTTCTGATGAAATTGAATGAAAGAAAGAACAGAAGAGAAATTTACTTGATAAAGAAAAGAAGGTTAAGCCATTTTGTTGGTGTTTCGTTCCGCGACCAAGGGCATCGTGATCATCATCTCCGTGTACCTTGGTTTATGTGAAATCAGTCCAACAATCTACTTTATGTTATTGATGGCAACTACAGTCTACCCCTGTGTGTAGGCTACTTTAAATTGGGGCTGGGATTGAGAAGGAGGCGGCCGTGGCATTCATGCATAGGAGGAGGGGGGAAATACGTAAAACCACTTCTGTAAATCCCGGAAGAGGTATTCGAACCAGTGGCACCCATGACCACAAACTATTTGGGAATCATTGGGAACATAAAGAACAATAACCGCAAACACATAAAGGTTAGCGTGATTGCTGTTAAGTTCCAAACCAGCGCAATGTTAACCTTACATTACTTTCTTACATCATGCTGGTCTACGATTCCTAAATAATACGAAAATGTTTATAAAAGTTTATAAAGAGTTATAAAGATCAAATAGATAGAAATGGTTTTTCTACTTTTACACACCTAGCTCTGGCGGTTAGACGTCAGTCTTTCACCATTGTATCTCGGATTCAAATCTCTGTCAGATTTGTGCTGGACAAGGTGGGGGTGCGATAAATTTTCTCCGGAATCTGCGGTTTCACCTGTCAATTTCATTTTTTTTTTATTATTATTTTTAATCGCTTATCCTCCCAGCTCGGCTCGCCCACAGACTCTGTGAGGGAGCATTCCTCTACTGTCGCAAGGACGGTGTCTGGGAGCTGCCCACAATTTTACAGCAGATACAACTGGGGATGTGAGAGGCCGATCGCCCAAGTGACCGCTAACTAATTATGGAATGGTCGGGGAAGGGGTTTTGGGAGGAAGTCAGCCGTGGGCCTGTTGAAAGGAACCGTCGCGCCATTTGCCTGGTGGTGAAAATGGGAAACCACGGAAACCATTTTCAGGACGGCCGAGGTGAAATTTGAACCCGCGGATTATCGATGTCAGCGAGGGACATGCTAGCGAGTTAGCGCTTTCGGCCGCCGAGGCATGTTTCTTTTTATTAATATTCCATAGTAGACCTATTAATAATTTATCATCCCTTAGTGAGAGTGCGACAGGCCTCGCTAGACGGCACGGCACCATCCCGGCACTTAGCTGGAATCAGGTTGATATATATTCTACAGACCTAGATACTAATAGGATGCTTGCAATACTCTGATAGCGCTGTGCTAAGAGGTTCAGTGTCACCGTGCCATATCAGATGACTTAAGTCATAAGGGAGCGCTAAAACTGCTCTGTGCATCACACAATTAACTGGCCAAAAGATGTAGCAGCCCTTGGCGCAGTGGTAACATTCTCTCCTGGTGAGCCCTAGGTTGCGGCACAGTCAGTTGGCATTTGAGGATGCTTAAATGTGGGGGAGCCGTGTCAGTAGATTTACTGGCACATTAAAGATCCCCTTCATGGAAAATTCACACTCTCCGGCGTCTCTTAAAGCCGTAGTAGTTACAAGGAACGTAAAATACATAAACATAATAACGTAGCCACCGAAGTATTTGGTGAGCAATATATCATTCACGTTCTGCAACAGTTTTGAAACTCCACCAAGCATTTGTTCTTGTTGAAGTTTGAGCTTCTCTGAAGAACCCCGGACTCAATTCCTAGCTTGGTCATGGAATTTTAACTTCGTATAATTAATTCTGCCTGCTTGAGCACTGGGTTATACGTCTTCATCATTCACGTTAACCTCATCATTACGTGCACGTCCGTATGAGTGTTAATTGAAAGACCTGCTACTGACCTCTTCGGAGACCACGCGCCTTAGCGATAAACGTTGTGAACATACCGTTCATGTTTATTAATTCTTAAATAAAGAAAACAATGAAAGAAAGTGAGTCAGCAGAGAGTAGGCCTAATGAAAATGGACATATTATTTTACCCCCCAGCTGCCTGCCCCCCTCCATTACCCCCAACAGCGCCCCTCATTTGAAACCACGTCATTCATGGCAGAACCGGGAATCAAAACAAAGTCATACATGTAGACAACTACTTACCGCCAAACCACGACAACCGTCTGCATAGCTTTCGTTGTTGTTGGTTCATTTAAGGGTCATTGCGACATCGTGATCATGTAGCCTCTTGTACGTATGTGTGTGTGGAATTTGACTGACAACCAGTGTTATTTTTATGGCTGTATTAATGTGTGTATTTATAATTCAGATGAGGATTTGAAAGAAGGCGGCCGTGGCCTTATATTAGGAACCATCCCGGGATTCACCTGGAATAGAAGTGCGAAACCACGGAAAACCACTTCCAGGAATCGAACCCGCCTCTCCTCAGTTTTGCCTCACGAGGCTGAGTGTAGGGTACCCCGTTCCAGCCCTCGGACCAGAATTAATTTTCTTGGCAGAGCCGGGAATCGAACCCGGGCCTCCACTGCAACTAATTTCATGCCCTGTTATTAGAGAGAATATGCTCCCGCTTGTCATTTTCTACAAAGATATGTTCTTTGGTTAGGGTTAGTTTGAGGCTCAATACATTTTATCACACACCGCTTGCATAAGAGGGTGTAGAACACAGGTTGTTACGATGTGCACTCCCCGCATGGCGTATTCCCAAGTGGGTTACCTAGCCTACATTGGTTCTTCTCAAACTTCTCGTCAGGAACGGCAATGTACTTACCACGTCCTCTTCAATTAAAAGAAGCTTTTAGCAAACAGTTAGGATACTTTACATAATAATGCCATACCTTTATTGACGAGTTTTGTACGAGCCTCGTGGAAACGAAGCAACTGAAACTGTGGTGAATAATGCCTTCGTTTCGTCACATCGAGGACCGCATTGCAATGACAATCACAACTGCATTGAAATGAAAACAATGTAAGTCGGAAATAAAAGCTCTGACATTAGAACTGCGTTCACCATTGTAAGCCTACTCTCCGTCCATGTAGAAACCAAACACCGCTGAAGTTTGTAGGTCCTACACCATGGAGAGGAACGTCGCCTGCTGAAATACGCAATGTTATCGACGCTGGGATTTAAAACTATCAGCGAGAAGGCACATGGGCACAGGTAAATTATCCATGAGCGCTGCCAAGCAATTATTTCAAATCCAAGGAAATAGAAAACATTCACAATTTATTACTTCCCCTCCTGGATTATTCCCGTAACATTGGCCGCTAGAAGTTGTTTACCACTTCTAATCCTGGGCTGCCTCCTTCCCAACCTTAGCCCCTGTTAAAATTGCACACACTAGCAGTCATTGAAAAAGCTCAGGTTATCAGACAAATTCTACACTCCCCCAAGTAGGCCTACACGAGGCTAATGATCACGATGCCCAAGTTCATACCCAAATGAAAAGTAATAATTTTATTATTTTTGTTAATAATTGTTTTAGGAGCTCGGGACAATTTGATCATCAGTCCCGTGTACTTGGATATGTGTTGAATTTGTCTCACAGCTTGTGTTTCTGTGGTGGCTGTAGTAGTGAAACTGTAATTATTAGGGTCGGGCCTGGACTTGAAATAAGGTACCGTCCCGGCATTCTCCTGGAGCAGTGTGGAAGAACTACACTTGTGATAGCCAGTGTCAGCGCTGGGATTTGGATCTCCTTTCTCCAGACTTGCTGCAATGGTTGTAGTGAGCGATTTAATAACTAGTAGGCAATATGAGAAGTGAGGTAGTTTGTCATTGCTTTCCTCACTGAGTCTGGACAATAGCACTGACCCTATGAGTAGAACCTTTCACAGTACACACAGGCACTAGTTGTGCCCTGAAGGCATTACTCAGCACTACCCATACCTCAGTAGCTTCCATATAATCACATCCATGAATGAGACAGACATCAGTGGAAAGCCACGAAAGAGAGTAGAGAGACCCTATGCAGTAGTTACCCGGCGCAAGGGAACACAATGTTTAGGATGCAGGGATGATCTTTGTAGCTGGCTGTGATTAGTGAAATATTGATGTCATCCACCCCAAACAACGATCTTTGTAAAACAATTGTTACTATTTTATTACTGTAATGATAATTTTATAGAATAGGCATTGCATTGCTATTACCTTGGAGACACCAATTTGCCGAAAATTTGTTCTACGGGGGTTCTTTATCTCAACAGTGACTCGATTGATACTTTAAGCACATATAATTGCCAACCGACTGTAGAATACATGAATTCGATTGCGCAATCTTACCTATTGCGCCGCACAGGTATCTAACAAACAGGAGGAAGATGCTACGGATTAAGATCCTTTCCAACAGGCGGGTAGAAAGAGATCCATGACTGATCTTATAAGAATTTACATTTTGTTTAAATTCAAAACTTGTGCTCCAATTGAGATAGCAAAAATACATGTTATTTTATCTCAAATGTACAGTCGCCCAAACAAAGATGGAGCATAACGCTTGGTGACTGTTTCGGCCCAGTCTCAACGGCAGGTTAACAGCTACGTCAGGGATTATAAGTACGGTATATATTACGAGATGTCTCTACTCATTCCTTCGAGTTTTAGCTCTGGGCTCAAGAACTATAAAAGAAAGAAAGAAAGAAAGAAAGAAACAATGTGCAGTTTCTATGACTGCGCTCATTCATTTGTTGAGCAGCCAATGAACTTAAATTAATTAATATTTGATCCAAAAGTTTTTAAATGTCCTCGAGTAGATTTTGTTTATACCATCGATTTTTTTTCAACCCTTCAAACGGGCAAGGGATCCACGCTTGATAGTTACAAACAGCACACTCACATAGTGGAGTTCGAACCGGTAACCAGCCGTGGCTAGAGTCGACACAGGTTAATCGTGTGGCGTGATATAGTTTCCTCTAGCAAATAATGGGATAATACAGGTTCAACTACCCATCAATACCCATCAACAGGATGAGCAGTGAGCTCCAATTTGATTAATTAACAATGGACGGACGACTGTCGTCATTGAAATTAATGACGCCAATCCCGTGATTTGAACTCAGCGTGATTATGTCGAGCTATTCTCCTTGGGCGGACATTTAAAAAGATACAGTAGGTCATTCCTTTCGGCTTGTGCGTGCACGCAGAGTAAAATTGGGCCCTATATTTTCCTCTGCACCAACAATTGTTGCAATGTGAAGGATCTCCTCTTGTTGTTCAGTCGTTTGGAGGCTTTATGATATCGTGGCCATCTAGCTCTGTGTACTTGAGTGTCTGATAACGTGTCATTGTGATAGCTGTATTCGCATTTGTGAGTGAGCTAGTATTTCGGTAGGAGGTGGCCGTGGCCTTAGGTTAGGAACCATCTGGGCATTCACCTCCAATAGAAATGAGAAACCACGGAAAGCCACTTATAGGTAGAGCCCTGCGTGGATAAGCAACACGTTATCCGCATCCGCCCCGCAACCGCACGACTGTTAACCGCATCCCTGTTAACCGCATCCGCCCCACATCCGCACGACTGTTATCCGCATCCGCCTCGCATCCGCACGTTTGTTATCCGAATCTACTGGCATTACAATAATATTTTAAATTAGATAAAGCATAAATTATTAAAGCAACACATTTAGACATTTGAGGAGAAAGTCGTTCCCTTAGATTATGTAAGCCATGTGATATGTTTAAAATGAATGCTATACAGTCAGAATTGCAACCCTTTTCAGTTCGGAGTGTTAATTATGCTTAATGACATCATTTGAATGAGATTAGCCTAAATCATCTTACATTTGTCATGAAAAAGAAACTAACGGAAAAATATATGTCATAAACATCCGGATCCTAGTAATGTTATTCGACAATTTGGGATTGTACAGTGTTCCAAAAACTATACGCAAATTTACTCCAAACATTAACCACGTCTTATCCGCTATCCGCACAGCCATATAAACTATATCCGCATCCGCGCAGGGCTTTATTATAGGACAGCTGAGGTGAGAAACGAACCCATCTCTTCTCAGTTTTGCCTCGTGAGGTTGAGCGTACCCCGCTCCAACCAAAATTAATGTTCTTAGCAAAGCCAGGAATTGAACCCAGGACCTCTGGATCCGGAGTCTCAATACGTACCCCGAGACAGCTGATGGTGGCAAGAAACTCTTCTACTGTCTCAGTTCTTACTTCTAATGCCATGAGCAACTGTTCCCAGCTCACTTTCCTCATGTATCGTTGCTTGGGTAACTTCTTTTATCTTAATGCCAAGCCAAGCGCACTGTTTACACGGGTTTACGTGATGTGGAGACAAGACGCGCAAGCAACTGGTCCGCGGCCTGCATCTCCACATGTTCTAACCTCGCGAAAGTGTGATAAATAATTGCTATCTGGATGCAGGTCAAAGACTAAGAACAAGGAGAATCCGTATGCCGTATCATAAAGGTAAGTTAATGACGTTCCTCTGCTCTAAAGGAAATGGACCATTACAGTACACATGTTCAATTTCTGATGTACCTGTTACCTTGTTTACTTTATCGCAGCGTAAACTTGAGCGATAAATCGAGCAACTCACCATGATGGGTTAATGCAGCAAGTTTGGAGGTCGGTGGTTCGAAACCCGGCTGTGACAGCGCCCATTCTGAGTGTGGTTTCCTCCTGACTTTTTCCACACTCCTGCCAGGCACTTTCACACTTGTTCAGTCACCACAGAAACACAGGTTATCACTCAGACCCAACATACACACCCAAGTACATGGGGCTGTTGACTACGATGTACCAAGCTACTAAAATTAATTAACAACAATGACTTCAATTTCCTATCATCATCAGGTAAATGAACCAGTATTGCACATTTGCAGATGTGCCCATTCCATTGATTAATAAACATTATTTTCATTCTCATACAGTTTACTAATAAGCAATATTAAACTGGATGGCATAAAATAATAATAATTATTATTATGAATTAGGAGAACATATCGTGTTGGAAGCCATTTTTCTGTGTTGCCTTAGCAATCGAAATTAATGCTCTTCTTAACACGATTGTACCCAATAAAAATGGGTGTTCCCTTAAACCTGAGAAAAATTAATAAAATTTAATTCAAATTTAGGGAAACACCCATTACAATTGGGTACAATCATATTGACCGACTGAAAAGCATTAAATTCAATTTAAGAGAATTAAATAATGGTTTGACAGCTGTCATTTGAATTACTTTGAGGGGATCAATATGCAGTAATGGCCATGTGTACTTAATCTTCAATATTTTTCAAGTACGTGGTTCGAATCCTACTTGTTATCCTGAAGCTGCGCAACTATTTCAACACATACTGTTCCTCACTTCGCGCACCATTGACATGTTACTCCCCAGTCCCCATCTCTTTAAAGCTTCTCGTAATAATGTGTTGCAAAATTCGCAGGGTCCCACACACACATTTAACATTTAAGGAGATACAGTACTTCTTACATACCTGTTTGAAGTGCGCAGAAAATGACGAGTGCCGCAACCTGGTGCACGAGATGGGAAATTTGCAGCCTCATTGTTGGGAAAATCCAACAGCTGTTGGTATATAACTTGCCAGTCCTCCGACTGGATCACTCAAAATTTTTATGAATAGTTTTTCAACACTTGACAACTATTTCCTAGCAATTAACGGAACTATACCGTGGACTCTAATAATTAAATTATTTCTATGGTGAACGTTTTTTTTTTATTTTTATTATTATTACTGCCAAAGTATAACAAATTTAAGCTTTAATTGTCCTAATTTTGATTTAGTTTTCCGAAAGATAGCGCGCCGACTACGAGCATGGTCGGGATGCACGTGTTATGAGATCCTGCAGGTAGGTAAGCTTGCTATTGTTTCCGGTAGCGAGACTGGGTACCGACTGAGCCCAGCGCGGGCGCGGTCTACTCCGCCGAAATGTGCGCGCTGGGTCAGCCAATGGGATGACTGCCTCGCACCATCCCCCGCCAGACACCCGCCGCCAGCATCGCAGTCGCTTCACTCGAGTCCCAACTCATGCCGCGATAACCCGCGCTACTCCGTGCTCGCATACACCGATCCTAGTCAGCGAAATGTAATTAATCGCTCCGAATCTGGTGATCAAGGACTCACATCTGTCTTACGAGTGACTTCTCTCACGCACATTAGCGTGATGAATAACACTTTATCACTTAAAATATGTCTTCACCGACCGGGGTAGCTAGGCACGTGAACGCACAAGGCAACGTTATCTCCGGACTTCCAAGACGAGTGGGTTCGAACCCCACTGTCGACCATTCCTGAAATGGTTGGCAGTGGTTTCCCTATTTTAACTCCAAGCCCAGGCCACGGCTGCTTCCAGCCAGCCCCTTGCTCGATTTCATACATCTGCCATTAACTCCTCTGATGAGGTTGGTGTCACGAAGGACATCCGGTCGTAAAAAGGAACACGCAGAAACAGAAATAATAAGACATAGTAGTAGTAGTTGTTGTTGTAGTTCCATTTGAGAAGCTTGGGTATCGTGCTCATTCAGCCTCGTATACATGCTTGTGTGTAGAATTTGTCTGGTGTTATTATGGTATCTGTAGTAGTTTATGACTGGCTGCGTAGCACCGCGGTAACGATCTCGCCTGCTGTGGGACGGTTGCAGGATCGAATCCTGGCACAGTCAGTTGGCATTTGAGGGTGCGCAAATGCCAGGAAGCCGAGTCAGAGTATTTACTGGCACGTTAAACATCCCCTTCGGAGCCAAATTCCGGCACCCCGGGGTCTCTAAAAACCGCAGTATTTAAAAGGGACATAAAACCATTAACATTATTATTATTATTATTATCCTTCCGAAATCCCTTCTCAGACCCTTTCATAATTAGATCTAAATTAGCGGTCGCCTGGGCGATCGGCCTGTCACCATCCCCAGTTGTATCCGCTGATAAAAAGGTTTCAGCTCCCAGACACCGCTCTTGGAGTAGCGACGGTAAAGGAATGATCCCTCGCAGAGTCTATGAGTGAAGTGGAGCTGGGAGGATAAGCTATAAAAACGTAGGCCATATAGGCCTAATTGACGACTTTACTTGTGGCGTGGCTTTGAGGTTCCTGAAGTGTTTCACAGAGTGCGCAGGTGGTCTTGTGGGCGAGAGACGAATGGAGGCACGTTGTATTGTGCCAGAATGTTATTTACCGAGTTGAAGTGTCAGTGATTTGCGTTTGGTAATACGTATATATTACCGTAATTCGTATTAAATATATCTCCAATATAGGCGTAATGATGAGGGTTGTAAAATGTAGTGCATGAAATTACCAGAACCGGTTTATGTTCTTATAGTTACGGCACCGTGTTCGTAGATATGACAGTTTCATTGTGCGAAATGAAACTTTATTCCTAAAGCAGCTGACATGGACCAAGTCGTTAGAGAACCTCAAAACGTTTAGTTTGAATTGTGCTACTAAATACGTACCGGTACGGTAGGTGATGATGGTTCTCAATGCCTAATGAAAGAAGGCTATACTGCGCATACATGAATTAATGAAGATGTTTGGTGAGCCTATCAAGGTTATCTAATGACTTTTAAGGCTGTCTGTTTTGCTAGAGAGAGGGAAATCTCCTCCAAGAATACTTTATTCGTGGTGTGACGGCTAGCTTTGTTAGCTGTCACCCCGGAGTCTGGGTTCGGTTCCCGTCTCTGTCAAGACATTTAATTCTGGTCTGAAGGCTGGAATGGAGTAGGCTACACTAAGCCTCGTGAGGCAAAACTGAGAAGCGGTGGGTTCGATGTCCACCTCAGTCATCCTGGAAGTGGTTTTCTGTGGTTTCCCACTTATACTCCAGTCAAATACCGGATGGTTCATAACTAAAAGGCAACGGCCGTTTCCTTCCCATATCTCACCTGAATTATAAATACACACACTACTACAAATACCACAATAACAAAGGTTATCCAACAATCATCCCACACTCGTTCAAGTACATGGGGCCATATGATCACGATGTCCAAGGCCCTCAAATGAAACAACAACAACAACAACATCAACTACAACAACAAAAGCCACTTTATTTTCAAGGGTATGAATAGAATGACGTGTTCAACGTTCTTAGGTCGTACTGTTCGTGCAAAGCTGGGTGATTTTTTCGTGAATATTTCCAATTTAATAGGAATTGGCTGTCTGGGAAGACATTAACCCATATTTTTTTAGCTAAGGAAATGCATTCATCTAATGGGATTGTTTTACCTCATCTTTGCTGTACTGGAGCCACTGAAATTCTTGCTAAAATATCCTGCTCATCTGTTGAGCAGCAATGGTATAGGCTAAACCTACGGGAAAGTGCACAGATCCAGAACCGGTGATGAAACCTAACAGGAAGAGGACAATTCTTAATTCCGTCAATTTTCCAAATTCCAGAGACATACAAGTAGACTTCTTAAAATACAGCTGTAAATTTTAATTTATGTCTGAATTTACTGCTGCTAGTTAGTTATTGTTGTTTCAAGGGGCGGAACAGCAAGATTATCTGCCCCCAATTTACTGCAGTAGAGGATAATAGCAACCTAGGCCAAATTCCATGTGATGTCTTTTTACAACCAAATAAGACTGTAGAACTGTACAGAATCCTTTGGTAAGCTGCTTTATAAATCATACTGGTATTTACAGTAGGCCTAGGTGTACATATATATATATTTCATCCTCAGTTTTTGACTGACGACCTGGATTTAAGGCCACATAGCTCTTAGGCCTATACACCAATCTTCCTCTTTTCAATATTTTTAGCCTGTTAATTGCCAAGTTCATAAAACCTTTGTAGTACTTTGTAGTACCAGTACATTACCGGTATGTCTAATTTAAAAACTTATATTAAAGCAACTCAACCGGTATATCCCTTTTAAATAAAAACGACTTGTATCGGAAATCAGATACCGTATTTTGAAAGAAAGGTTACCTTAAGCCCGTAATTTCAAACATGTCAACTAAAGATAACGCCCAAGGTAATCCTCCAGAACTGTCGTAGGCCTACCGGTATGTGAAAGTAACTACGTTCATAATCCTCACCTAAAATATAGGTATTTTTCCTTAGAGGTTTCAATATGTTAGAATAACTAGAAATATTAGCTTAGGCTTTGCCTACAGCTGCGAATTGCAGTTATTTTACTCTCAATTATGGCTTGTAGGCACTGCACTGACACCCTATTCATCAATAGGAAGATAATTAGTTAAACTAACGAGATTAATTTTTGATTTTTATTTCTATACTAGCCTATTATTTTAACATATCATACCAAGCGTTTACCAAAGACAGTGTGAATAATACCGTCTTATATCTAGGCGTAGGCCTAATTTATATGCCAGCTTAGGACGGGGGGGTTTCAATTTTATTGGAGAAGAAAGCGGGAAATACATTTGGCACAGCATCATCACTTAAAAATGTCCTTCCAGGAAATACTGGCTTCGTGGCAGGTAATCTAAAGGTAAGAAATGGGCTAAACATAGGTACTCTCATGTGGGCTGATATGTGTGATTTCCTTTCAGCACGAAGAATTTTGAAAAGCCACTATTTCCTCAATATACGACCAATCACAAGGAAGTACACGTTACTTTGTAGTTGCCACATCTGTTTTTGCACTGGGGAACTGCACAATATTCAACCATTATTCTATAATGTATAAAACAACGAATATTTAAGCGTAATACGTAACTACAACTCACACAAGATAGTCATGGCTGCCCACAAGATCGGTTTGTAAACAAAGTCACGTGATCGCGTGACATCAGAGGGCGGTACTGTTCTAGTCGTCCAATTCAGTCCGGTTTACCAGATTCGACACAAACTGAACGGTACTCGTGTGTTCCAACACTCTGTTTATATGTCCGCATAGAATATTCTTGACTGTCACCGCGGAGACCCGGGTTCGATTCCCGGCTCTGCCAACAAATTTAGTTCTGGTTTGAGGGCTGGAACAGGGTACACTCAGCCTCGTGAGGCAAAACTGAGCTGAGGTGGGTTCGATTCCTACCTCAGCCCTCCTGGAAGTGTTTTTTGTGCTTCCCCTCTTCTACTCCAAGTAAATACCGGGATGGTACCTAACATAACGCTACGGCCGCCTCGTACCCAAATCCGACCGCGATTACAAATACACATACTAGTAGACTACAGACATAGTAATAATGTTATTGGTTTTACGTCCCTTTTAACTACTGCGGCTTTTAGAGACGCCAGGGTGCCGGAATTTTGCCCCAAAGGGGATCTTTAACGTGCCATTAAATCTACTGACACGGCTCCCTCACTTTTGCGCACTCTCAAATTCCAACTGGCTGCGCCTGGTTTCGATCCTGCAAACTTGGGACCAGCAAGCGAGAACGTTACCGCTAAGCCACGCAGCCAGCCACTAGTACATACATCACAATGAACACACACACAAGTACATGGGACTACATGATCACGAAGTTGCCAAGCCCCTTAAAGAATCAACATCAACAACTATAATTAAGTTGCGTTTCTGAGACTTGAGCCTACGATGAGCGGATGGCATTGTGATGATCTTTAACTTATATTTACCCTTCTTAATACGCTGTACCAAAATATTATTATACCAGACCAGTTATGTTACCCTGGATATGAATTAGTGGCTTACATCGACCATACATTATCCCACTCCAAACATAACAGAACACCATGTTGCTGATGGCGCTACTGAATGAAGGGCTCGTTCAATCGCTCACCTGATCGTCTCCACAATCGAATGCTTATCATAATGACTCCATCAGCAAAGAGCATACGCTCCCACTGTTGTGAATACTAATGACAATGTGTTATTGGCGACCTCGCGCGAGCTGCGCTATGGAGTGGTTGGCAACGGCCTATGTGAAGTCAGTCCCGCGTCCCGCGCCGTGCAGCTACTCTGACACATTCACTCTGGTGACCCTCCAAAGATCCTGGCGTAACGAGGTGGCAGTGGCACGCGACGCGACGCGAAGGGCTGAAAGCACTTCATGCCGATCCTCCCTGCGGATTGTTTTACGTGCGCGTTCTGTTCGTTGTCGATCAGCACTCGTTTGTGTCTCCCGGAACTGTTTCCACACCCTGGAGAAATTACTTTGACTACAACTTGTCGCATACCCTCTTGCAACAAATGTGACAATTCCAATGCAGTCAAGCCATGTTCACAGCAGTTATACCACGCCGAATGCACCGCGTGCCCTCTAGCGACCACATGTCGAACCTGCACGTAGGTTGGCAGACATTGGTAAACTGTGTACAAAGCAAAATCGCTGGAAGTTCCGTGACTTAAGGCGTGTTGCATCCAAGGAGTAATAAGGAGGCGACCTGTCAGCGCTATTGGCAACTCAAACTAACACTTGGGGCGCTGCGGTCGTCTGGATAAGTAGGGTAAATCTACTCAATAACACGCGTTTGATATGGAACACTTTTTATTTTTCGGTTATAATCAGTAAATGTGGTCCCTAAAATAATGACAGTGTTATTTTCAATTGTATATATGTATAACTGTGCGATATACGTTATCTAATTTGTGTGTTCCACTGGATTTTATGTGTCAATTGCATATTATCAAGCATCGGTTGCCTGCTGGTATTTGTTTTTGTGCAGTTCGAGTCATGGCGCTGTTACGTTTAAAAGTTATATTTGAGTTTGCTCACTGTACCATAGACTCTAGAAATTATTTGCTGCTAGGTAGGGCGAAGGGATGAGTTTAACTTATATTAAAACTCTGGGGAGACAGGAATTGCTTGATATGGATGGTAAGCATATACCCTGCGAAGTCAAATTAGGCCTATATGACTCGTAGTGGAATAGCTCGGATATCGCAGAGCGAGGTGATGACGGTTGGTAGGGTTATTGGAAATGAACTAGGGAGCGGGAAACGATACCTGACTGATGAAACTTGGCTGTCCTCGGCTGGTGTAGGCCTAGGCTTGGCTGTCTTGGTATGGCTTGGCTCGGCGAGACTGTGCTTGGCTGTCTAGGTGCGGCTTCGCTTGGCGTAAGTGAACAACCCGTCCTGTCGTCAGTGAGTGTAGTGGTGAGTGGTCCAACCCGCTCTTGTTGCCCGTATTTATTTGGTATCGTCACCTTTCGGCTATTGCTATTTGCATCTTTTGGAAAGTGATGAAAACGAATATCCTCAGCCCTCGTATACATCGACTTACAGCCGTAAACTGAGCAATATACTTTGCTTTTACTCATTTTGCACTCTTATCAAATAATTACTTATGTATAAACACGAAGAATTTACCACGAGCTGCTTACCAATACAAGAAACCATATACAAACAGTCACCACGTGACAAATGTACCCTACTTGGTAAGTTTCTCATTTTTACCGCTAGATGTCATATCAGATAGCTGGAGTTGCCAATAGCATGCGGAGAGTTGAAGCACTGACCACGCCCCTATACTTGCCCGGCTCGAGCGGTAAATTGAGTTTACGGTACCGTAGACTTATTTATTAGTGGGATTTAAGTATGATTACCGTGAGTTAGCCGTGGTCGTTACGGCATGACTGCTGGCAGTCGCTCACATCCGGGAGGCGAGGAGGTTCGAATCCCCCCGCCGGCAACCTTGAAGATGGTCTTCTGTGGTTTCCCATCTTCCTTCCAGGCAAATGTCGGGGTTGGTCCCTAACTATAGGCCACAGCCGCTACCTTCCAACTCCTCGACCTTCCACTCCAACTTTCCTCCCCCAACGGTACTTGTAGCTCACCCATTGGGTGTCCGTCTCGAAGCAGCTACAAAACTGGCGAGCCGAACATGTGCCCGGACACTCCCGGCACTAAAAGCCATACGCTAAGAAAAAAAAAGTATGATTACCAGTAAATGATTCTTGTTAGTTAGTTAGTTAGTTAGTTATTGTTGCTTTAAGGGCCGGAACTACGAAAGAAAAAGATTCGTGTGCAGGTAGGCCTATACTACGAAATTGTAAGTTAGGCCTATATTACGATGGAAATCAAGGAATATTTGTTGATCTTTGCTGGCTAGCGTGAAGTGTACGCCAGTCACAATACTTTTCACCGCAATCGAGAATCATGTAAACTGCCATAAAACGTTTAATTTTACAATATAAACTAGAGCAATACACCGATCTGAAATATAGTATAGCACATCGAAAATGAATGTATTATACCGGTATGCAGCTTTTATGACCTGTAATTATTGTGGGATTTCAGACAACCAGACACCCAAAACTATTCTTAACTTATACCAAATAATAGGCAAATAATTACCCAGATACCAGTAGGCCTGCCATTATATTCACGAATGTGTATTAAATAAATTAAATACATTTAAAATATTAAGGCAAGCGAACTAATTGGTTGGTGGCGTTATTGTTTTTATTGCACGTTGATTTAAAAAAATAGGCCAGTTCAGTTCCGGTAACAAACTAAACAAGGTCTAGGCTGAGGATTGAGATTAACTCACTAAAATATGCAAATAATGTCATATCAATCTTCTAACACCCACGAGCAATAAATCTAGAACTCAAGCCACGTTGAAAATAGATTGGGGTAATTAGATTACAGTAATACCGTTCATTAATTGACAAGCAGAAACTATTTCCAGTAAGAAACGGAGGGAAATATCCTTAATTATTTCCTAGCAATCGAAATAATTATATTGGTGGACACGTATGCCAATATTTGAACATCTAACGAATGATACTAGAACAGTACCGTGAGGTGGCTACTATAAGGATAAAATCTTAACACAATAAATGGCAAATAAAGTGGATTTACTTGTGAAATGACATTACTTTGACAGGTGGGAGTTCTGTTTGTGCAAACATATGCCCCATGTGTCGACATTTCGACCCACACGCGAAATATCACCACTTTTAAGTACGTACGTCACACCATTACATGCTTTTCTTATGGGACTACCGCAATGTTTTGAGCATATGTGAAGGAGTAACTTCTGGCTTCACTTCCTTGCCGTTAGGGCCTCTCCTTATTACTCCTTGGTGGCATCCGGATATGCAAAACATTTTTGAATGCTGTTTTATTATTATTATTATTATTATTATTATTATTATTATTATTATTATTATTATTATTATTATTAGGCCTACTATATACAATTCGCCAGGGCCATCTAGGTCCACGTTACGCAATGTCACACTTGGCTTTCTTCTGCGCCCAGAATTCCCTCATCCTTTGGGAATGAGCCAGCTTGCCTCCCTCTGTCCTCTTTTTGGACGCAAGACTCGGTTAAGCCCTTCCAATACGTCGTCGGGATTGATTTGTAGCAATTAGTGGTCTTCTTTGGTGTTTCTAAACCAGGGTATCGTGGTCCTGTGGTTAGAATCAAAAAGTGAAAGATCTTCTTTTTCAACGTGTTGCCGTCCATTCGTCTGAGGTGGCCATAAAATCGTACCCGTCTTTTACGAATTGCGTCTGTAAGCTTCTCTATTTACTGTATTATTATTGTTATCTAACCTCATCCAGATGTTTCTAATTACCGATAGTGGCACCAAACATGAAACTAGAAATCGAAATTAAAAGGGCAGGCCACTTGTTTCTTACTTAATGTATCAGAATCAAATGTCTTCAAGTACCGTACGTCATTGTTGCTAAGAAATAAATAAGTAAATAATGTATTAAATATGTTTTAAAATGCGATATGGATGCACTTGTACTCACAGGGCAGCAACTTAGAAGGAAACCTAGGCCATCATGATATTACCTTCAATATAACCAAGATAAAAAGGGATATAATTGATCAATTACGGTACCTCAAAATAATTATGGAATAAGAGTCCTGTATAAGAGACTTTGTGGTGTTTCAACACCACACCCAAATTAATTGAACCTGGAGTACTAGAATTATGTGCAATTGCAACCATAGTGTATGTATATTTATTGTGTTGGAGGGTAATATAAAATGCATATGTTCATTTTCATCCATCCTTGTAATAGACGTCGACCCGGGTTTTCAAATAGTAAATTTATAACCCCCCCCCCCCCAATAAATATATTTCTTGAGCTCACTCGCCGAGCCGACAACTCACAATATACACGCTAGGGCCGTTATAAACAGCTTATGAAGAAGACCTAAGGGAACAGCAACATTAGGATCCCCTCGGTAGCCAGTAGGCTAATTCTAAAATATGTCAGAACAATAGACTCCACAGCTTTTTAGAATAAATTGTTTTATGACTAGAAAACTGTAGCCTTCTAAATTTTTAAGGAATATACCGCTACTTGACACCAATATAGAAGTGTGTCACTGGCAGAGACCTTCACCCAAAAATAGCCATATGATGCTGGATAAAGGAATCACTTCAGACAAAGGGGAAGAAGCATCCTATCAAGAACAATACAGAAATATTACAATTGGCGGATTCCCTACTGCTGGTATAACTTAATTGCCAAATATAAGACAGAACAGAGCTGTATTCGAAATATCTATTCACTTAGTCAGATTCAACACTCAAGAGATTCAACACTCAAAATTCATATTCAATCATCTTGATTTATTCATAAAGTATAAACTAGTCAATTCAGTGGAGATTTAGATAGGATATTTCCAGCATTGCGCTGAATATAGAAGACGTGTGAAACAATTCTATTCACTCAACTAGGCGACTGCATCTCTTCAATCAGTGATCAGATAGCTTTGCTAGGTAGGATTGGTACCTGGAACGATGAAAGACCACCCGAGATGCCAACTTCAGGAGCGAGATAGCTCCGCCAACATCGCCCATGATCTATAATCCGGTGAGCTCATGTACATTTGTCAGTTGCAAGTCGTACTTAGTTTCTGTTAGCTTCACTGATTTAAAGCCAGAACTTCCCCTTTTTATTTCTCCGTTTGAAAGGTCGCAAGACGTCACTCACCTCATCCTGTTTTTTTAATAAATTATTTTTAACTATCTATGACTTTCAGTCACTATTTTCCCAACGCTATACTTCCCAGATGTCAAGATAGTAGATTAAGGTGTTTTGCAGATAGCCTCTGTTGCCCCTCCCCCGAAATTAAAGAGTCTCAATTTAATAACAAGTATAAATTTATCTCACAACCGTCTGTTGGAGACTGGCGCCCTATTAACCGAGCTATTTACTGTACTCTTTCTCAATCATGAGGTGAGAACCGTTACAACATGGCACTTCAAAGTGGCGCTTGAAAGCTATAAAACACCTTAAGGAAATAAATGCAATTATTAAATTGCATTTGGAAATAAAATTAATTGTTTTTCTAATAATAAAATATATAAAGTGAATCTTGGCAGATGAGAACGAGATGATGACGATACGTAGTGGTAACATAGTTAAATGTACCGAGGCAGAGATAGAGGAGGAAGGCTTAGCTAGCGGGAGTAGCAATGCTCTGGGTTGGGGCGAGGTAGACAAGTCGGCTGAATCACAGAATAGTACGATGGGGGGGGGGGGGGAAACAAGAAAAAGATCAAAAGCATAAATGAACACTCTGAAAGGGACGAAAGATTACTCAAGATGATGCGAGATATGCTCCCAAACAATCAGAAACTAGATTGAAGTATTACAGAAATAAACCAGAAATTAGATCAAAATAAAACAGAAGTTAACCAGAAATTAGACCAAAAAAGGCTAGCATTGGAGGCGATAATAAAACAGAATGTGCAATTCAACCAAAAATAGGAAGTGCAGTACAAGAAGGAAACAGAAGATAAGAAGCTAGAAATAATCAATAGTAGTTTATGCGAGAAAGAGCAAGAAGTGGAACTGAAAAGTGAGGAATTGAATGAAGATGAGAGTAGATTAGAAATACAGAGCCAGGAGGAGGAGAGATTAGGTGAGATGAGAACAGAAGTAGAGCAGAAAATTGAAGTAGAAATTATAAATGTTGTGGATCTAATCAACAGTTAGAGGAGAGAGTTGATGAAGTGAAGGAAGCGAAGGTAGATGAGGAAAAGAGAGAGAAGAAGATGTTAGAAGAACAGTTAGGAGTAGAAATAGTGGAGGTAGAGAAAAAAATTAGTATTCAGGATTGTAGAATCAAGGAAGTTGTTATAGGAGGGAACAACCAGGTTAGAGAATATGTGAAAGTAGTATAGTGAAAAAAGAGCAGGACTTGAGGAAAAGTCTTCCTAAAGTAGGTGGTTTTAGGAACGTAAACTTAGCTGAGATGGAGAGGTGTGTGTTAGCACAAAGTCAGCAAGTAGATGACTGTGAACGAGGAAAGCAGATGATGGGAGTTAAAGTCTCTAGGAGTAGGACGAAGAGGGTCTCATTGTTAGATGAGATTACAAAGAGAATCAAAGATAAGAATGAAGATTACTATTTGAAATGGAGGCTAGAAGTGGAGATGTTAGGTGAAACTTTAGGAGGAGAGGTTAAGGGTAGCTTCACTGTAGAGATGTATTGTAATAAGGAAGTAGAGATTGTTATTATGGAAAGCGAAGAAAGAGTAACAATGAAACCAGGGAGAAATAAATGAGACCAATAGAACCAGGAATGTAAACGGATAGAGGAGCGTAAAGGGAGGTCGGTGTAATTAAACTAGGGAATTATGACGTAGATACACAATAATGAGGTAAAGAGTATTAATTGAGATTAAGGTGGTGGAGCATTTCAGCCCATTGTTTAAATAGAAGAGTCGGGGGCCAAAATAAAAAATTTGGTGGATTCTTGAAGCCTGAAATCTTGTATCAGCTCAGAATTGTATGAAATTGTGAGGGAGCAGCGAGTAGGAGCTTGTGTTTATAAACTAGGTAAAGACGGTGAATCGCTTAACGATATACATATTAAAATGTGCGTAGTTTGATGAGGCGTTTAAGAAAGTAATACCAGAAATGGTAAGTAATCTAACAAAAGTAATAACTATTATGGCAACCATAATAATGAAAATAATAATAATAATAATAATAATAATAATAATAGAAGAAGCATCATTTGAGGATATTTTGAGGATAATTGATTTACGATGATGTGGTACAGTGAGAATAAAATTAATGAATTGAAGAAGTAAGTCAAGAAGTTTCATTTGAGGACAGCGAGGTCATCAGTGACTACATTTGGAGAAATTTAGAATTGGTTTAGAGTGGTTGATGGTAAGGCATGGTGTGAATTAACCAATATCTGGTGGAAATAAGAAAGTATTAAACTAATAGGACATCTGGTACTTGAAGATGAATGTGTGTGTATGTATGTATGTATGTATGTGTGTAAGTTTCACGTAAATGACGTGAGAGACGTAAGGAGGAAGTATGCCAGCGAGGTTTAATGCCGTTGAGCAATGTGGTTTAAGGTTTGGTAAGTGGCCAAATGAGGTTGTTGGAGGAAGGTTTTTGGAGAAGTAAGTATGCCAGAGGAGATTGATAACTCTGATCAGGAGGTTTTGTGGTGTCTAAGTGAACACGTGAAGTACTCGTAGATGTTGGGAGTTTTTGAAGTATAAGAAGAGCGAATTTATGCACGCAAGGAAAGAAAGTAATAAGGGAGTACAGACAAGAGATGGTCCAAGATATAGTTCAAGATTTTATTACGCAAGTTTTAGAACACAGCCAATTACTGTATATTACAAGGCTTAATACCTAGTTGAACCACTTGTAGTAAAAGATACTGATGATGAGCGATAAGGAGTTAATGGTGTGCTGTGTTGTTGTCCGACACACATAAAAGTAAAACTACTACTACTACTAATAATAATAGATGGTTGGCATAATATTTAGAAGTTATTGAAAGGAATTTGTTATAATTCGAAGTTAATTGATTTATAGGTAGTAGGATTCAAGGAAGAGAAAGAGGTATGTAAAATACGACTAATTCATGAGAAATTTAAATTGAGTGGCGGTTTACTAGTAATTTATTGTGAGAGAAGACATTGAGGGCTACTGTATTATGCAGTAATGTTACAAGCGATGACAGTAATTAGATGAGACGGGGAAGAATTCAGGGTGTATATCTGATAATTATGTTTAAGCTAAAGTGTGAGAATATTATTTAGAATTGTACCTTAGATAGGATGGTTATAATATACGGTATAGTAGCTATGGAGTGTTAGGTGAGCAGGTAGTTGGTTAATGTACCACTATGACGCTAAATTGTCCAATTTTGATGCCATGAGGTTTTATTAAGAATAAGGTTTCTTTAGGTTGTGACTACAGGGAATAGTAATGTTTATGTTGAAATATTGTGTTTTCACAAGGCATAAGACATATTTTATCCTCCGACTTGTAATTGTATTTTGTATGTATGCGTGTGAAATGAATAGTGTATAATTCAACCTTCTACTGTTGAAATGCTGTATGAAATAAAGAACGCCCATCGAGTGAAATACGTCCAGACAAACTGGATAGCAAGAAACATTCAAACAAATCATATTACAAATGTATTGTTTATCTGAAGTTTTAAGTGTATTGTGTATATGTATTTAAGTGTTGTGTGATTGTTTTCAGGGGATGAGTCATTCTCAAAATTGATAGTTCATTTGTCGACTCATGGGGGCGATTGTGGTGTCTGAACTCCACACCCAAAACAATTGAACCTGGAGTACTAGAATTATGTGCAATTGCAACCATATTGTATGTATATATTTATTGTGTTGAAGGGTAATATAAAATTCATATGTTAAATTGCATCCATATTTGTAATAAATGTCAACCCGGGTTTTCAAATAGTAAATTTATAAACCCCCAATAAATATATTTCTTGAGCTCACTCGCAGAGCCGACAACTCACAATATACACGCTAAGGCCGTTATAAACAGCTTATAAAGAAGACCTAAGGGAACAGCAATATTAGGATCCCCTCGGTAGCCAGTAGGCTAATTCTAAAATATGTCAGAACAATAGACTCCACAGCTTTTTAGAATAAATTGTTTTATGACTAGAAAACTGTAGCCTTCTAAATTTTTTAGGAATATACCGCTACTTGACACCAATATAGAAGTGTGTCACTGGCAGAGACCTTCACCCAAAAATTGCCATATGGTGCTGGATAAAGGAATCACTTCAGACAAAGGGGAAGAAGCATCCTATCAAGAACAATACAGAAATATTACAATTGGCGGATTCCCTACTGCTGGTATAACTTAATTGCCAAATATAAGACAGAACAGAGCTGTATTCGAAATATCCATTCACTTAGTCAGATTCAACACTCAGATTCAACACTCAAAATTCATATTCAATCATCTCGATTTATTCATAAAGTATAAACTAGTCAATTCAGTGGAGATTTAGATAGGATATTTCCAGCATTGCGCTGAATATAGAAGACGTGTGAAACAATTCTATTCACTCAACTAGGCGACAGCATCTCTTCAATCAGTGATCAGATAGCTTTGCTAGGTAGGATTGGTAACTGGAACGATGAAAGACCACCCGAGATGCCAACTTCAGGAGCGAGATAGCTCCGCCAACATCGCCCATGATCTATAATCCGGTGAGCTCATGTACATTTTTGGCAGTTGCAAGTCGTACTTAGTTTCTGTTAACTTCACTGATTTAAAGCCAGAACTTCCCCTTTTTATTTCTCCGTTTGAAAGGTCGCAAGACGTCACTCACCTCATCCTGTTTTTAATAAATTATTTTTAACTATCTATGACTTTCAGTCACTATTTTCCCAACGCTATACTTCCAAGATGTCAAGATAGTAGATTAAGGTGTTTTGCAGATAGCCTCTGTTGCCCCTCCCCAGAAATTAAAGAGTCTCAATTTAATAACAAGTATAAATGTATCTCACAACAGTCTGTTGGAGATTGGCGTCCTATTAACCGAGTTATTTACTGTACTCTTTCTCAATCACGAGGTGAGAACTGTTACAACTTAACATTAAAGTCAACAGATTATCAAACAGAATGTTACGCACAACCTACAATTTTATTATATTTATGTATGCATGTATGCATGTAGCCTATGTATGTATGCATGTACTTCTACGCTCTGTCCCCGATATGTCATGTGCCAAGATGTCAGAACGCACCACGTGATCTAATGGTGGACAGATGACGTATTTGAATGCTTGAGACGTCACTGCCATGGCCACGTTGATTCCAAGATGTCCAGAGACCTTGAATTATGAAAGGATATAAGGCTCATAATTTTACAGTTATTATCTGAGCATTTATGAAAGAGTCTCCAAATGGCGTAGTAACGTATGGGACAAGAAAGGGAAGAAGCAGACCACTTGATCAAGTAGGACTCTGAATAGGGCTACGTACTCAGAAAGCGAGCTTTGAAGGTCAACCACTTGCTTTCTATACGCCGACGAGTCAAGACAGTTCCGCGAACGCGCATGAGTAATACTCAACTACAGTCTAGTGGCGAAGGACTTACAACATCGCCGTGCCAACATGGCAAATATTCAAAGTGATTTATACAATCAGTCAGAACAAGTTGTAGAACAGAGAGTTTACGCAGTACAATGAGGCTTCATATTTCAAAAGTGCGGACAGTACGAGTACGGTGACAGCCTACATGTTTTCACGAAGTTACGATCCGTAGAAAATGCTATTAGGGCTAGGCTGGACATTGAAACTCAATGATATAAGTGAATCTGTAAGCTGCTTGAAGCGAGACACTGTTTACGGAGGGGCGAGGTCATTGTATCGAGAGACAGTACGTGAACCAAGGCCAACCGCTTGTGATGTACGCAACACACCTGTTTTTCGAGGCCACGCTTGAGACGGCAATCTCACGGGATAGTTCTCTACGAACTTTGCTTTCTGGAAACAGCTCTAGTTCGTGAACCAAAAGGTCTGTCAAAGTGCGGTTTGCGCGACTGTATCCAGACACGTGTAAACTGTCATATTAGATGGGCGGAAATTTTGTGAAATTTTAGACATGATGGGCATCAGACCCGGCAACTATTCGTATCTTGCGAAGAATTTCCAATATCGTAGGATGGCGTACTAAAGAGCACGCGACATGGGGGATTTAGGAGACGGATGACGTACTTGTAGACGAGCATGGAGGCCCACAAACAATCGCAAGTCGACCACGAGGCTTGGAGATGGGTCAATACCAAATGGCGAGAACAACGGGAGCCGCAATTGGTCCTACAAGAACTTCATACTTCTTCAAGAAGAATTCTAGGGTACAGATGACATCACCATGATTCTAAATAGCTAGAATTGTAAGTGAAGTAGATTTTAGTGGTTTGAAGAGTCTATGGTCATCAATTAGGCGGTGACATTGAAACATTCTTTCTCACGTTTTCTAGAGAAACAACTGGTTCTTACAGATATAGTGGATATAATTATAGTTAAGTAGCAGACGATCTTGAACATAAAACATTAAATTAGTGAGATATTGAGGAGATCACAGTTACACCATAACATCAGTAAATTTGTAAGGAATTTTTGATGGATAATACTCATTTAAACTAAATATGCAATTAAATTTACCTAATGCTGCATAATGTTACACAATTTAAACATTTAAATAAGATAATTAAATCTTTCTTTAAACATATTGATAGCTTAGAATGATTGAGCTAGACGCGACATGATGTTATAAAGCTTCAATGATTCAGTTAATGAGAATGAATGGCAGGTAATTATAACGCTGCAATGCTGTAATTAGGATGATAAAGTTTAACGCAGGTATAATGTGGCGATTTAATGATGTGATGAAAAGATTATAAATATGTGAAGAAATAAGAAATAATAGTGTGATCAAAAGGTCACTGTGATATAAAGAGGCAAGTAATTGAGTGAGAATAGGCAAAGTATGGTAGCTTTGGTTGAGAATAAGCCTGTGAATTGTGTAGAACAAAGCCACGAGGGCCATTTAAAATATGTGTTTGCATTTAGTGAAAGGTCACTATGTCAAAGTTGTAGCCAATAATTTTGCCTGATGAATATTTTTATATTTTTTTCTGAAATAAAATTACTCAATATCAATGAGAGTCACACCAAAGATACCAGTGGAAAAATTTAATTACAACGAATCAAATGTGAATC
This sequence comes from Meconema thalassinum, assembly GCA_946902985.2. Lineage (NCBI taxonomy): Eukaryota > Metazoa > Arthropoda > Insecta > Orthoptera > Tettigoniidae > Meconema > Meconema thalassinum. The sequence continues at coordinate 743,326,397 of OX336389.2, forward strand.
AAGACAGTATTAACTAATTGTGAGAAGTTTTAGAACTTGAACAATGACTAAACATTTATAAAGGCAAAGATATTTTGGATCCATTTCGAGTTAAGAGTAATGTTGCTATGATGTGATGTGAACATTCACATGTGTATATATGTTGTAAATTTGTTGATAGAATAGGCATGAATTACTACTATGCACCAGTCGTGATTTAGTTAGAAGGAGATCTAATGGAATAATCCCAGTGATATTTTTCTTTGTGTTTTCTTTATAATGCTGTCAGTTTTCTATAACATCCAAATATGAACTCTATACTAAGCTATGGATGAAAAATAAAAAGTGTAACTAAAACTTAATCCATTGGAGTGAATATGCGGGATCTCCGTAAGTTTAATTATACCCAAAGGCAGGTCACAAGGAGATTTTGTCCCAATTAAAAATGCATTTCATTATTATTTTTTGTTTGCCCATCAAGACTTAACTTAGTCAATCTCCAAGTGCATGGGATAGTAATGATTATTTTTATTGGCTGTATTAGTGCTTCGGTGAATAAAAATGTGGAGGTTTTATGTTATTTGTGCATATTCTTTCCGTGGTTTCGCAACGTAACCTGGATGATTGGAGATGACGTTAGGCGGAAATTATGAATCCCATTCCACATTCACACCCCGAGATCACTTGAGGTCTCACTTTTTTTTAATCTCATCTTCATGCCGACGAATATCTAATCATCCACGATTTTCTTTTGGTAAAATTTTCTACTAATTGTTGTATCGAATTTCAACCTGGGATCGCGATGAGTCGGGCCCCGCAATCCAAGTTTGGAATATCGGGGACAGCCAAATGGCGGCCAACGTGGCTGGCTCGTGTAAACCTGGGATACCAGACAAAGAACCAGCAAAATGGCGCCGAGTAACGTTACGGGCTCGAGTAAGATGGGACATAATTAATTAAAGTTCATGTATTGTTTTGATGAGCGTTCAAACATGTGGATCAGGTGAGGTTGGGGAAATAAAACCAACTGAGATCTGGTACACAACTTAACTGTTCTAAATGGCTGTGACGTTATTTAAGTTGCGTATGCGAAGGCTAGGGAATGGAGTAAGTTACTTAATTTAATTTCTCACTGGTATTGCAGTGGATAAAACTCACGTTTATCACGATTGCACATTATTGAGTTTGAGTCAAACCACTAAAATCTACATAGCTTTAAGTCTTTAGGATAAGTCAGTGTTTCCGACAATTTCCCATGTCCATTGTGAATATTATTTTGTATAAATATGGATGATTTAGCGGAGTTTAAGAAGGTGTTTGTGGAACTCAGTCATAAACTGGGGGAGTTAGCCAGTAGTCAAAAAGGTGTGGAGCGACAGCTCAAAGACTCACAGAAAAGGATGACGGAAGCATTAGGCGAACATGAACGTATTTTAAAATCTAATTTAACAGGACTAGAGAGTCAAATGGCAACGCAAAACGAAAGCTTAAAAACACGATTAGATGAGCAAAGAGACAGTCTAACAACACGCCTAAACGATAAATTAAAAGATATAGAAACCCAACTTAATGGAAACTTGGGAACTCAATTAAACAACAAGCTGAAAGATTTAGAAACCCAACTTAATGAAAACTTGGGAACCCAACTTAACAACAAGCTTAAAGGTATAGAAACACAGAACGAAAACTTAGAAACACAGATAAAAGGTTTAGAAACCCAAAGTAAAACCTTAGCAATACAGAACGAAAGCATAGGAACACAAATGAAAACTCAAATCAAAGGTTTAGAAACACAACTGAACGATCGTTTAGAAAGGCAAATGAAAGGTTTCGAAACCCAAATAAGAGGTCTAGAAGGGCACATGAACGAGAGGCTGAAAGATTTAGAACTCGATATTGGTACACGAGTAAATAGTAGCATAGGAGCCCAACTTAACGTAAAATTTAAAGGATAAGGAAAGGACTTGGTAAGTCAAATAGACAAGAAAATGAAAGGTTTGGAGAAGCAGGTGGATGATAAATTGGGAGGATTAAAAGCGGAATTAGTGAAAATCAGGAAGAAACTGAAAAACGCCTGGATGATAGGTTCAAACTAGGATTGGAAAGTGTCAGGAAGGAGGTAGAAGAGAGAAAGGAAATCGTGAACGCAGAAGTTACAATACTTAAGGAAAGCATTAAAGAAGTGGAACAGAAACATGACGAAGTACAGAAAGAGAACGTCAGTTGGAAGGAAGAGTGGTCAAAGAAGATGGAGGATATAACAGGGCAGATGAAAAAATTACCATAGAGAATAACACAAAAGTCGAAGGCATCCGGGATCAAGTACAAGGGATGAAACAAAATATGAATCGTGAGATTCAAACTCAAATAGCCTCTGTTTTTTCTCTAGAAGATAAAGTTAACATTATTAAAGGGACACAGCTAGAAAGAATTACTAAGTTGGAAGGAAGAATTCTTAGCGCTAATGATTAGAGCGAAATTAAGGAACAGAGTCCTATGACTGAAATTCAGATATCAGCTCATATCACTGAAAAAAAAGGAACCGAGTCATATAGCCGGAATTAGGGAATCGACTTTTAGAAGCGAAACCAAGGAACCTAGTCCCATTAGAGATAGCAAAATGTGGAATCCTATGAGAATGAATACAACCCCATTCACGCATCATTCAACTCCGACAGTTGCTGTTATTAGGAGCCAAGACCACAAGCCTAAACCATTATCGGGAGAGGGAGTTATTACCCCGATAGAATGTTTGCGAGATCTGAGGGAATTCCTGGATGAACAAAGAACCCCGGAAGACCGTGAATTAAGGCTTATTGAACGTGCACTTGAAGGATCAGCACTTAATTGGCTGAGAGCATTCAGAAGTTGATTTAAAGGGTATGACGATTTCGCGAGACATTTCCTAAAGCGATTTTAGAGCACAGATGATCAGCAGAGTATCCGAGCAGAGCTCAACTCTAGGAAATACGCTACGACCAAACCAACGCAGTATGCGAGCTATTTCACCACGCACATAGCAAAATTCCAGTTTTTGGATCCACCAATGAGGGAGGAGGACCTAGTGCAAGCGATAATCCACCAATATACCGCTGTAGTCCAGAGAGTGTTAGTTGCATCAGGAGCCAATACACTCGAGATTTGCGACGAGATACTGAAGAGTCTGGACCATATCAGCGCATTGACGGAACCTCGTATGGTCAGGTCAGAACCAAGAGACGTCAATATGATCGTAATGGACCGTACAGCACAACAGAACCGCAACAGAGGAGGTACATCAGGGATAACCGAGGGCCGATATATGGAGCAAACCGATACAGGGAACAGAGAGGACCGTTTGACCGAAGGCCCTATTTCCAAAATAGGAGGGAACAATACGACTCAAGAGAATCCAGGGGAGACAATAATTATGGAAGAGACTCATGTTCAAGGGGAAGAAGACCATATAACAACTACCAAAATCGAAGAGATGATAGACAAAGAAACAGAGGAAACGATAGGCAAAACAATTGAGAAGACGATAGACGAGACTACCGTCAAGAGTTAGAAAATAGACATCAGAAGACTCAAAGTCGCTTAAATTAACTCCGATAAGAAGAAAAAAAATCAAACAAAACCTAAGGATGAACAGAGACCAAGCACCAGTGGTACCCGACTTGTCAGAAGAAAAACAGAAAGTTCGGACCGTAACTAATGAGCAACAGGATCCTTAACTCAAATGCGATCAGCATTCATGATTTTTACCAGATGACTGACGAAGATATAATTTGTGAAGAGGAAGAGAGTAGAACGGCAAGATGTACAGAATGTGCAGAGTAGAAGGCAATAAGGCGCATGCCATATGGTGAGCATGATTGTCAGACAATTGAATAGTATAATAATAATAATCGGATCTCCGATCGATTAATATTTACTGGTTGAGAGGAGTGTGTCCCCGATATGTCATGTGTCAAGATGTCAGAACGCACCACGTGATCTAAGGGCGGACAGATGACGTATATGAATGCTTGAGACGTCACTGCCATGGCCACGTTGATTCCAAGATGTCCAGAGACCTTGAATTATGAAAGGATATAAGGCTCATAATTTTACAGTATCTGAGGATTTGTGAAAGAGTCTCCAAATTACGTAGTAACGTATGGGACAAGTGAGGGAAGAAGCAGACCACGTGATCAAGTAGGACACTGTAGAGGGCTACGTACTCAGAAAGCGAGCTTTGGAGGTGAGCAGATGACTTGAGGTCAGCCACTTGCTTTCTATACGCCGACTAGTCAAGACAGTTCCGCGAACGCGCATGAGTAATAGTCCACTACAGTCTAGTGGCGAAGGACTTACCGCATCGCCGTGCCAACATGGCAACTATTCAGAGTGATTTATACAATCAGTCAAAACAAGTTGTAGAACAGAGAGTTTACGCAGTACAATGAGGCTTCATATTTCAAAAGTGCGGACATTACGTGTACAGTGACAGCCTATATGTTTTCACGAAGTTACGATCCGTAGAAAATGCTGTTAGGTCAAGGCTGGACATTGAAACTCAATATCAGTGAATCTGTAAGCTGCTTGAAGAGAGACACTGTTTACGGAGAGGCGAGGTCATTGTACCGAGAGACAGTATGTGAACCAAGGCCAACCGCTTGTGACGTACGCAACACACCTGTGTTTCGAGGCCACGCTTGAGACGGTTTGCGCGACTGTATCCAGACACGTGTAAACTGTCATATTAGATGGGCGGAAATTTTGTGAAATTTTGGACATGATGGGCATCAGACCCGGCAACTATTCGTATCTTGCGAATAACTTCCAATATCGTAGGATGGCGTACTAAAGAGCACGCGATATGGGGGATTTAGGAGACGGATGACGTACTTGTAGACGAGCATGGAGGCCCACAAACAATCGCAAGTCGACCACGAGTTTTGGAGATGGGTCAATACCAAATGGCGAGAACAACGGGAGCCGCAATTGGTCCTACAAGAACTTCATACTTCTTCAAGAAGAATTCTAGGGTACAGATGACATCACCATGATTCTAAATAGCTAGAATTGTAAGTGAAGTAGATTTTAGTGGTTTGAAGAGTCTATGGTCATCAATTAGGCGGTGACATTGAAACATTTTTTCTCACGTTTTCTAGAGAAACAACTGGTTCTTACAGATATAGTGGATATAATTATAGTTAAGTAGCAGACGATCTTGAACATAAAACATTAAATTAGTGAGATATTGAGGAGATCACAGTTACACCATAACATCAGTAAATTTGTAAGGAATTTTTGATGGATAATACTCATTTAAACTAAATATGCAATTAAATTTACCTAATGCTGCATAATGTTACACAATTTAATCATTTAAATAAGATAATTAAATCTTTCTTTAAACATATTGATAGCTTAGAATGGTTGAGCTAGACGCGACATGATGTTATAAAACTTCAATGATTCAGTTAATGAGAATGAATGGCAGGTAATTATAACGCTGCAATGCTGTAATTAGGATGATAAAGTTTAACGCAGGTATAATGTGGCGATTTAATGATGTGATGAAAAGATTATAAATATGTGAAGAAATAAGAAATAATAGTGTGATCAAAAGGTCACTGTGATATAAAGAGGCAAGTAATTGAGTGAGAATAGGCAAAGTATGGTAGCTTTGGTTGAGAATAAGCCTGTGAATTGTGTAGAACAAAGCCACGAGGGCCATTTAAAATATGTGTTTGCATTTAGTGAAAGGTCACTATGTCAAAGTTGTAGCCAATAATTTTGCCTGATGAATATTTTTATATTTTTTTCTGAAATAAAATTACTCAATATCAATGAGAGTCACACCAAAGATACCAGTGGAAAAATTTAATTACAACGAATCAAATGTGAATCAAGACAGTATTAACTAATTGTGAGAAGTTTTAGAACTTGAACAATGACTAAACATTTATAAAGGCAAAGATATTTTGGATCCATTTCGAGTTAAGAGTAATGTTGCTATGATGTGATGTGAACATTCACATGTGTATATATGTTGTAAATTTGTTGATAGAATAGGCATGAATTACTACTATGCACCAGTCGTGATTTAGTTAGAAGGAGATCTAATGGAATAATCCCAGTGATATTTTTCTTTGTGTTTTCTTTATAATGCTGTCAGTTTTCTATAACATCCAAATATGAACTCTATACTAAGCTATGGATGAAAAATAAAAAGTGTAACTAAAACTTAATCCATTGGAGTGAATATGCGGGATCTCCGTAAGTTTAATTATACCCAAAGGCAGGTCACAAGGAGATTTTGTCCCAATTAAAAATGCATTTCATTATTATTTTTTGTTTGCCCATCAAGACTTAACTTAGTCAATCTCCAAGTGCATGGGATAGTAATGATTATTTTTTATTGGCTGTATTAGTGCTTCGGTGAATAAAAATGTGGAGGTTTTATGTTATTTGTGCATATTCTTTCCGTGGTTTCGCAACGTAACCTGGATGATTGGAGATGACGTTAGGCGGAAATTATGAATCCCATTCCACATTCACACCCCGAGTTCACTTGAGGTCTCACTTTTTTTAATCTCATCTTCATGCCGACGAATATCTAATCATCCACGATTTTCTTTTGGTAAAATTTTCTACTAATTGTTGTATCGAATTTCAACCTGGGATCGCGATGAGTCGGGCCCCGCAATCCAAGTTTGGAATATCGGGGACAGCCAAATGGCGGCCAACGTGGCTGGCTCGTGTAAACCTGGGATACCAGACAAAGAACCAGCAAAATGGCGCCGAGTAACGTTACGGGCTCGAGTAAGATGGGACATAATTAATTAAATTTCATGTATTGTTTTGATGAGCGTTCAAACATGTGGATCAGGTGAGGTTGGGGAAATAAAACCAACTGAGATCTGGTACCCAACTTAACTGTTCTAAATGGCTGTGACGTTATTTAAGTTGCGTATGCGAAGGCTAGGGAATGGAGTAAGTTACTTCATTTAATTTCTCACTGGTATTGCAGTGGATAAAACTCACGTTTATCACGATTGCACATTATTGAGTTTGAGTCAAACCACTAAAATCTACATAGCTTTAAGTCTTTAGGATAAGTCAGTGTTTCCGACAATTTCCCATGTCCATTGTGAATATTATTTTGTATAAATATGGATGATTTAGCGGAGTTTAAGAAGGTGTTTGTGGAACTCAGTCATAAACTGGGGGAGTTAGCCAGTAGTCAAAAAGGTGTGGAGCGACAGCTCAAAGACTCACAGAAAAGGATGACGGAAGCATTAGGCGAACATGAACGTATTTTAAAATCTAATTTAACAGGACTAGAGAGTCAAATGGCAACGCAAAACGAAAGCTTAAAAACACGATTAGATGAGCAAAGAGACAGTCTAACAACACGCCTAAACGATAAATTAAAAGATATAGAAACCCAACTTAATGAAAACTTGGGAACTCAATTAAACAACAAGCTGAAAGATTTAGAAACCCAACTTAATGAAAACTTGGGAACCCAACTTAACAACAAGCTTAAAGGTATAGAAACACAGAACGAAAACTTAGAAACACAGATAAAAGGTTTAGAAACCCAAAGTAAAACCTTAGCAATACAGAACGAAAGCATAGGAACACAAATGAAAACTCAAATCAAAGGTTTAGAAACACAACTGAACGATCGTTTAGAAAGGCAAATGAAAGGTTTCGAAACCCAAATAAGAGGTCTAGAAGGGCACATGAACGAGAGGCTGAAAGATTTAGAACTCGATATTGGTACACGAGTAAATAGTAGCATAGGAGCCCAACTTAACGTAAAATTTAAAGGATAAGGAAAGGACTTGGTAAGTCAAATAGACAAGAAAATGAAAGGTTTGGAGAAGCAGGTGGATGATAAATTGGGAGGATTAAAAGCGGAATTAGTGAAAATCAGGAAGAAACTGAAAAACGCCTGGATGATAGGTTCAAACTAGGATTGGAAAGTGTCAGGAAGGAGGTAGAAGAGAGAAAGGAAATCGTGAACGCAGAAGTTACAATACTTAAGGAAAGCATTAAAGAAGTGGAACAGAAACATGACGAAGTACAGAAAGAGAACGTCAGTTGGAAGGAAGAGTGGTCAAAGAAGATGGAGGATATAACAGGGCAGATGAAAAAATTACCATAGAGAATAACACATCAAGACTTAACTTAGTCAATCTCCAAGTGCATGGGATAGGAATGATAATTTTTTATTGGCTGTATTAGTGCTTCGGTGAATAAAATGTGGAGGTTTTATCTTATTTGTGCATATTCTTTCCGTGACTTCGCAACGTAACGTGGATGATTGGAGATGACGTTAGGCGGTAATATATGAATCCCAGTCCACATTCACACCCCGAGGTCACTTGATGTCTCATTTTTTTATCTCATCTTAATGCCGACGAATATCTAATCATCCACGATTTTCTTTTGGTAAAATATTCTACTAATCGTTGTATCGAATTTCAACCTCGGATCGCGATGAGTCGGGCCACGCAATCCAAGGTTGGAATATCGGGGACAGTTCATATTATTGCTGTCTTTGCGGAGTCGCGGATGAAGTGAGAGATTATGGCGGATGGTTCTCACATCCTCCTTGATGTAGACCTAATCACAGGAATTAATAAGGGATTAAATAAATGACATTGAATAAAAATGAGCTAGAAGAAAGCAGCCATGGCTTATCGCAAAGTGGAATATATCTCGACATTTGCCTTGTGCTGAAAATGGAAAACCACGGAAAACTCTTTCCAGAACGGTCAACGGCGCTCAAATAGCTCAGTTGAATCCTACAATATCCCTTTTTTTTCAGCTCGTAGGCTTTCGCGGCAAGTTTATCATTTAGGCTTACAGGATAGAGCCGCTCCGTGTATCAGTGATTGTTTCCCGACGTTTCGGCTGTCATTGCAGCAGCCTTAATCATGGATAGGTACGAGTTGGTGTCCGTACTCAAACTGACGTTTGTTGCCAGCCAGAGGTACCTGCTTGCCCTGCATTGACGTCACGCTGCTCCCTGATTGGTCCGTGCCCCTGCCAGTCGCGCGCTATGAGAACTTTCCAAGTGTTGCTAGGTCTGAAACCATCTTCGCGATTGACATTATTGGGATGCTTCACGACCTTCATTGCCATTCTAATTAACCTGTTTTGATATCCAGGAATTTCAGCAACACATTCGGCCTTATCAAATTCGATGGCGTGTCTCGTGACGTCAGCATGTTAAGCTATTGCAGATCTGTAGTTTATCTGTTTTTTGTCTCGAAGGTGCACTGAAATTCTAATGGAAACGCGTGTTTTTGTTTGCCCAATCTAAACCTGTCCACAGGAGCAAGGCACTTTATGAACTCCTGCGTCCTAGTTTGACTGCTTTTTCTCGGTTGATTTACGCACCACTTGCGTCAGCTTGTTTATTGGATGCATCATCGTTGTAACATTGTGTTTCCTTAGCAAACTGGCGATTCGATCTGTCAACTCGTGTACATCCGATAGAAAGGCTTTATGGTAGGTCCCTATATTCGTTCCTTTTGCTAGTTCTTCGGCTTTGTTCTACATTCCGTGTGGCCCTATTTATCTGTCCTTTGCTCTAACCATTAGCTAGGAGCCTGTTCCGAACTCGTTTCTTCTCTTCATTTACGCTATGCTTATCGCAAATGTGTTTCGTTCTGGTGAGGAGTGTCCTAGCTACCATTTCCATGTTTCCATGTAGGTACTGTGCCCTTATTCACCAGTGATGTGACAGCCAGAATCCCAAGATAAAGATGGATCGATGCAATCGGCAGTACTCTGGTTAAAAATACTTACCCTCACAACTAGCACATCACACACTGAAAATGGGGAACATATAAGGGTGAATCTATCCACTAATAACTACTATGGTCTATCCTCAACAGGATCAAAAGCAAATAAACAAACCAGGAGAGCTAGAGAGCTCTATATTCTCGGGCAACATAGGAATTATGAAATGGATAAATAGGCATTTCTTCAATATCTTGAACATAGCATTTATACTAAAACTCCCACTAAGATAAATCATTATCACAAGTTCTATAAAAACGTTACAAGCATACGTAAAAAAGTGCCTGCGTTTATTCAATAAAGCCTCCCTGTCTGTCTTCACAGACCCCTTATTACAACACAAATGAGTAACAACAACTTCATGTTTATATCAACGTGTCAATAGATACTACGAATTCCTCCACCGAAAATAAAACTATCACAAATCAGCATCAACCTACTGTGCCCCAGGTCTTCTGGATCGTCGATAATAAAAAGATGTTAATTCGTTAAATCGTTGAAATTACTCTAATATCGATGGCCTGTCGTTATTACAACCGCAATGCTGAACTCTATACATGCATGGATCCTGAAACCTGCTATCACTTCTTAATAAATTAATAAAACTATCAATTAAATAAACAACGGAAAAATACTATGTACACAATGTACACCTCTAAATATCTTCTACCGTAAATGTTTATCGTTCCTAGGTCATAACTTATTGTTATAAAATGACAAAATAATTATTAATTAATTTTCGACTAACAATGTTGTCTATCATATGGTCACATGTTACTATAGGGATCTATAGCCCACTCAACTTAGTTCAGACTAAAGTATGAGAACTCCTTACTAGTCACTCTTGCATTAATAAAAATACTAATAACAATAAAGCTTTTATAAAATACCAGGAACCTTACTTGTGGCGCATACTGTATTCACCACATTCCAAACAGCTGATAACTCAGGCCTGCCAACGATAGCGTGCTCAAATCACACTCCCAACCAATATCTCTTTTCATTTCTGCCTGCATATACAGCGCCAACATCAGAAATACATAACAGTACTCGTAGTCTTCATTAATACAATTCAATGGCATTTCAACATTCCTCGTTTTCAAACTAAAACGGAATTTTCCACTGTTATTAGCTCACTTCACCTTCTTGATCTGACCAAAGTCAAGAGTCATGTCCGTCCTAAGACCTCACCTCAATAAAAAATATCAGCTGGCATCATAGTACAAATCGTAGGTTCCAAACAGCTTACTGGTATCGTTAATAATCAAGAAATAATTCAATAGCTCCTTCTCTACAGCGCCATAACTTTCTTCACAATCTAAACATCAGCTGTTACATACTTATGATCCTGCCGTTCCACTAACATTTGCTCTTATAGCATCGAAGTATTCTTTACCAAATATGGGAATAATTCCCTTTAATCATTCTCAATGTATTCATGAAATCGTAATAATGACTATCTAAGTTTCCATTAACAATCAACAATGTCAAGGAGTCTTTAAAGAAAATCAACAGCTGATTCCAAACTTGCTTCTGAAGATTCAACTGTCTAAGTTCAAAATCTCAGATTCAAGAATTTAAAATTCAATGAAAATATTTTAATATCGGAGAATATCAAATCCGATTAAGAAATAAAAATTTAAAAATTCAAACTCGTAGTCCTAATCCTAGGATTTAAAAATCCTAATCCTTTAAATAGGATTACTCAAAATCCCTAATAATACAAATTCTGCAATTCCAATCGACGTTAAAATGTACTGTAATACTGTGAAATCTCACAATGAGAATTGTTCCTACAGGCATGCTTCAAACATCTAAATAACTACAGAACCGATAATATAAATTAGACTTTTCATCTTACTTTATGTAGGCTTTATGATGTTTCAACGATGAACTTATCGTGTGGCTTTGAAGAATGAACTAGAAACTCCTGCCCGAGTCCGGCTCTGCTGTTCCCGCGATGCTCCAACCCCGAGCCTGTCCTCTGCGACCGGTCCGCTGCTCGACTGGCGACCGCTCCAAACGAAGGTTCGCCCTGCTGCATCGCCTGGCCCTCGCAAGACCTCGTTCACCTCCCTCGTTCCGCTGGTTCGAGTCCCGGCTTCTTCTTGGCTCTTGAGCTTCTTCTCGTTCCACTCTTCTGGTCTTGGCCTCTCGAAGTTCTTGTCGTTCCCGTCCATATTTATAGATGTTATATATTTCAGTTCATGTTCCTTATGTAGTCTTTCTTCCTTCTAAATTTCCATCACAGCATCGTGCCTCTGTTTTAGTGTATCGAAATGTGTCACCCACGAACACTCCTGTTGCATTATTTAGACTACATTCCCCTTTGCATATTTAGCACGAAATCATCACCATCGTAGCTAAGTCACGTGTCCCACTTAACCAAGTTTCTACTACGTTTTCCATGTTCATAAAAATGTTCAAATATGAATAATTCTTAAATTCACACGTTTCTTTCACATGAAGTGTTCCAACAGTTATTTCAACACACTGTCTCTCCATACAACGCACTCGCGTCAGTTTAAATTTTTTCTAGTGAGAATTCATATGCACTCCACGACACAATGGATGTCTTTGTCCAGCACGCGAGAATCTATTTCACATAAAATATCTCAATATGTCTTTAAACTTTCTCAAACTTCTTGTACATTAATCACATCAGTTACTAGTGAACTTACTTGCATTTAAGACCAAATTCACACTATTCTTAGTATTTTTCATAGTTGCACAACATGTCTCTGTTCCACGCGGGTCACGCGTTCGGCACATCTACACCCTTCGAAAGTCGCGATCAGAGTCCCTCCATAATGGCCGCTTTGCCTCCTTGTTCCCTCTGAATTCAGCATATCAAACACCCACTTTTTTTTGTCGTGTGGCCTCCGGAGAGGCCGAGTGCAGGTCTTTCTAGTCGACGCCCGTGGGCGACCTGCGCGTCGGGTTGAAAGATGGAACGGATGAAGTTGAATGAAACGGGGCAAGGAAGGTGGTAGGAAGCGGCCGTGGCCTATCAGAAGGTACCATCCCAGCATTTGCCTGGTGTTGAAAATGGGGAAACCACGGAAAACCACTTCAAGGACGGCAGACGGTGGGGCTCGAACCCACGCGTCTACCGAGTCAGCAGAGAGCTTGGCCCCATGACCTAACGCTGCGCTTTAGCCAGCGTAGCCACTACTGTCGGTAAACACCCACTGATCTCTATACATGGATCGCTGACGGCAGCTCTCCGCTGCACGAGAAAATACGCCAGGTTGAGCGCGCGGTCCGCCATGTTGGCGTACCCCTACTCGAGCCCTCCTTATGGGGAAGCAATGCTAATCTAGTCAATTTTAAATCGTAATTAATGGTGCCTTGGAACAAATAAAAATATAGAGATATGTTCACTCATAGCATAAGGGCATTGGGATCACTGACACGTCATTCCGAGGTCATCAAATCTCCGGAATAGCAATAAAAATGAATGTATAATAACGGCTGACAAACATCTACTTAGGTGCTGAGTATACGCAATTAGCGATCAGTAACAGAGTAACGAGTGAAAAACAATTTCTGGAAACATTCTTGTAAATTGTATATATATATATATATATATATATATATATATGCCACGAAATTATGCATTCTTCAAATGATGTACCGGTACCAATAAACGTAGCTCACTATACAGGCCTAGATTCGACATATCGTAATCGGTGCTTGGTATTGAATTTCTGTTTCCATGAAATAACCAACACTTCCCCCTAGTAATCCCAGCACTCTGCATCAAATACTACAGCTTTTAATCACGCTAGCAGCACAATAAACTTAATAATAACGGGTAGTAGATCAAAGCCAAAAATGCACTTTAGGCCTAAGCCAAACCAATTTCACTCCTCACAAGGGAACTGTCCATACGGTCATATCGAAACCGACAATGACATTTCGTAGAGATGATGAGGAAACCATAAATTGGCGATGTACAAAAAATTAGCTGCCATTTCAAACTGCAAGGTACTGAAATCTTGATACAAAATCCGTGTGGCAATATAACTACTGGACAACCCTTGCATCTTGCTGGCTCGTGCGGCGCACAGTGGAGTGGAGTTGCAGTTGTGCTGGAGAGAGAGAACGAACTTGCAGGCTACCACGCGCCAAGGACACTTCATTGTTAGGGAACGAATGTGAAACATAAATGAGGTTCGTTAATCGCATGATAACAACAGAAATATTTTTGGCACCATGCACAACGAAAATGCACTTTGAGGCCACATTGTTCTTCACAGTTTTCCTTACTTATTTGAAGGCAATATTTCGCAGGTACATCGAACTCGGGAGGTCTCTGCATTGTGTAATTGGTTGCGAAGAAAATTGAAAATGAATGAAGGATTGCATTTTCAGTACGCTGTTTCTCTGATATACATCAAACTGAGCGTCTTCACAATCCAACACAATGTATGTTAAACGACGATATAAAGCTTTCCATTGCCGGAAGAAAAACTTACCCAAGGGCTGTATTATCCCTGTAGTGCCTGGAGGAATCTGGAGAATTGCTATACTGTTGCCTGGAGGAATGACTTCAGACAGCTTTCATCACTATAAATAGTCCAGGAATCTAATAGTAGCAAACACTTATCTTCCGCAAACGGGAAAAAGGATTCTTTAAACCAATATTTTAATTCCTTTTCCCCATTTTCCCTGATTTTGTGGCTGTTACCGGCATGAAACATTTCTTTGGAATCTCTCGGACCGAAAGTTGCAGTTGCCTCCTGTAGTACAATGAATAATTTCGGGAAAAGTGTACCGGCCATACTAATTGTAGGCATAATTGTGTACGAATGGGTGAGTGCATGATTTGTTTGAGCAACTGTTTCTGTATGTTTCTCACTAACAAACGATAGAGTCCTTTTCGCTTCCATTACGCGCACGAAACCACTCTGATCTGTATTGTATATTGAAGAAGGGGTGTAGTCTAAAATTCGCTCTGTAGCTACTTCAACAAATTTCTTTGCGACTTGATCTTTTTCGTCTTCTTCTTGCAGATATGCACGGGATATATATATATATATATATTGTGCCCTTGTATATAACAGCGTCGTATATACGAGAATCAAACTTCGGGGAGCGTTCAGTCCGGATATGCTTTCACTAGAGCTCAAATACCAGACGGCTGCTTACAAATACAAGGACCATATGCAAAACTATAAACTAAGAAATGAGTGAAAAACAAATAAAATTACCACCATTTAATAACTGAATTAAAACAACAAAACATAAAAAATAATATAAACAAAGTCCACCCTGAACTTTACTCCCACAGTACAATAATTTACACAGATCTGAGTGGCCTAGAAAGGTCCACTCCAAAGAAATAAAATTGTGGATCAAATTCCACTTGTCTGATTAATATGTATGCACGCGTATAACTACGCTAGAGAAGAAATAAGTACGTTTGATGGAGATTTGCTCACAGATGGAACAGCCAATATGCTTGCAAACCCCCATACTGCAAACCATTATTATGGCTTTATGGGACACACTCGTAGAATAACATACCAACAATTAAAATTTTACTGACACACGCAACCATTTAAAATTTATAAACTAATTGATCTCCATCGAGATCGCAGTGAGTCAGGAAACTCCCAGCAAAACAGAAGCTTGCCCAATGGCTCATATTGCTCAACACATACATGACAACAACGTGACCGAACATCGAGACCACCCGAGGTCAATGAACATGACAATAATTAACAAAAAAATAAGATGCCTAAAACCCGATGATATTTACATGAAATAAAAGCATGGATAAGCTAACACGCTGGGACTCGATCAATCAAAACGCGAACAGCACCCATTTACCGATTACAATTCTTTTATCATTAAACAGGCTTTATTTTAATATAAGATAAACATTTACGAAGAACGGAGACCTGGTCCGTGAATACTAATGAGCACAGCTTGCTCCTTATCTGATGGAGTGCGCCGCGTAGAAATACCTTCACTTACCACTCATTAGCGTCTGTGTTCAAAACCAGCCCTCCTTGTCGAAGCTTTGAGTCATGCTATTTATAACAAGAGACTAGACAGTCCCGTTACGCCACCTGTTAATCGCGACATATAAATTCACACACTTCTTGTCAATTCCAAAGAATTGCAAGAACATCGTAGAAGGGGATTCCAACATTTTCCTCGCAAGGATTAAATGCTTAACCTGGCCAAAGCTTCAGACAGAAACCAGGGTTCCCGAAAACTCCTATCCCATAAAACACATATTTGCAGACTCAACAAAGCATTTAGGGCAGAACACAACACAAATCTACCACGGGCCGACACTCCAATCAAATATCATAGATTTTGTGTACCAAGACACTAAAAGGGAAACTTCATCAACAAATAAAGTCATTGGGCATATGACCCCTCACTTAACAAAAATGCAACAAACGGCAATTAACACACAAGCCTGTGTAACAATAAAAATCTATACAATAAAAAGATTTCCCACCAATTCTATTATCTACTCTAGTTAATTCAGTTTCGCTTCTGTTATGATATCGGTTCCCAATTTGCGTCGCTTAGCCGCGCATTTTACGGTAGCGATACGCACTCGAGTACGCTTGCCCCGTGTACTTGACATCAACAAAAAATAATCTTCATACAGATAGAATACATGCCACGTTGCTCATGAACTAAACTAAAGTGTGTCAGTACCACAAACCAACTACAATAAAACACGAAGACAAAAATAAAATAAAATATTTACACAAAATAACATGTTCCCACAAAACCATAACCAGTTTGTCAAATAATTAAATTATTTAGTACTTATTCCTCTTTCTGCGTCGTCTCATCGAACATCGCCTGACATTCTCTCTCCAAAGTGTTTAGCTCATCTCAGACCACATGGAGCCGTAGAAACGTTGGTTCGATGTCTTTCTCTGGGTCTGGAGTTCCATCTTGACGTTGAATAAAAATAAAATGTTATTTATAGTCACACGTAATTTTCTATCTAAATTTTGCCAATAGTTACTTTATTCACCATTTGTCTAGTGCAAAATTAAACGTAGACTTTCCCTAATAGTTGTAGTCGTGGGAGACTACTAAAATCTTACCGATACACAAATTTCACACTCAGCTGTGCGCACACAACTTTATTATAATGTTTTCAATAATGACCCTATCTCTGATAAATTTAACACAGTATATCTTCACGGTATGGAAAAGAATAAGTGATCACCTCACGGTGTCACCAAGAATCAACCTCGTCGTCACTCAGACGACAGTATTTATGTGAATTTAGCAAAAGGACGGAGGGAGAGGGAAATCTATCACTAACTTCTATAATAATGCGACTATTGGCATGCAACAGGTATCAAACAGTTTGAAAAATTATACAGGTCACAATGGGGCTATCGTGCTCTGGAATCGATCATAGATTTCGTTAATCCAATCTTTCCCGCTTTCAACTTCAAGCCGGCGTCAGACGCTCCCTTGGCGCTAAAATTGGTGACCCTCTCTGATTGGTAGTTCATGACGTCAATATCGCAGTTTAGAACAGAAGCCTCTGTCCTATGATTGGTTGAAAGTTCCTCTCATCTCTCTCATCCAGCAACTATCTTACTCGTAACGCTAGGGTGACAAAGAAATTACGGTCTGAAATGAGTCAGGACCCCAACACACCTTTGTCTGATAAAGTGTCTGTCAAACATTCCGATCTCGTCACTCCTTTGTTTCAGGACTGGGCACGTTCAAACGTACTGTCTCCAAATAAGCTTGACATTTCGCAATCCAGTCTGGCCTTCCTGTATGATTCTGGCAGTAAAATCAGAATATAATGAAATGAATAATTAGAATCATTAATATGCGTAGCTTATTAAGGGTTCAATATATATATATATATATATGTCGCAGCACCATAAATAAGCAACAACAACAACATAGTTTCTCCCTCCCCTGTTGCATTGTCACCATACACTATCGCACCACTACAATTGAGCTATCTGAATAACATGTACTGTATTAACCCTTTATAGGGTAGAACTATTATCAATATATTTTATTTGTATGTATTTAATTATTTTATCCTAATTTTAATTTATACATTTTATTTGTGTTATCTTTTTAATTTTTATGTTTATATATTTTTCTAATTTTATTTTTGCATAATTTTTATTATCTATTTTTATAATTCTAATTTTGTAAGCTTATTTTTTTTAATTACTTAATTTTGATTGTAATTCTAATTTTTGGAAGCATATTTATTTTCAATTTTTTTCATCATATGTTTTTTTTTACGTTTTAATTTTAATTGTTTCTGTAAAAGGAATTAAATTTCATCAACCATCTTTTTCATGGAAATAACGTAATGCAAACTCTAGAGCATTAGCCGGATTCATGACTGCTCTCTCAAAGGAACATACAGTATGTTAGCTGCCTAGCACAGAGCGCTCGGTGTTTCGCGCGCACTTCAGCCGGTCACCAGGGCTGTCCATGTCGAGCTATATGCTAGCGCGTGCAATCGTATTAGATATCTCCGTACCGAGGACCTTCCAGTTCGAAATGGCAGCTAATTTTGTGTACATCGCTAATTTATGGTTTCCACATCATCTCTACGAAATTTCATTGTCGGTTTCGATATGACCATATGGACAGTTCCCTTGTCAGCTCCACATAAAACTTAACACAACTAAAAACCTACTCAAAATATACTCTCCCCACCGTTTTACAACTATTAAGCGAACTATTCGCAGCCAGAACTGAAAAACCCTGAAATGGGACCAAATTAAAAACGCATTGGCCTAGCCCGATCACGTCTGCTTCAGCACCACCACATGTGTATACTTAACTTCACAATAACTTCAAAATTACGGCTAAGTGACCTATCTGCCTG
Organism: Meconema thalassinum; assembly: GCA_946902985.2. Classification (NCBI taxonomy): domain Eukaryota; kingdom Metazoa; phylum Arthropoda; class Insecta; order Orthoptera; family Tettigoniidae; genus Meconema; species Meconema thalassinum. The sequence goes on from OX336389.2 coordinate 743,345,031, forward strand.
AGAAGTAAAGATTTTACCGGCTTGCCTGGGATGATGGGTCTCCAAACCGGCACTTAAAACTAAGATTTTACGCTTTAAATAACCAAATTCAGCCCATTTTACAACTACAAGAAATACAAAATATTTACTGCCAGTATAAATACATGCAGAACATCAAACTACCAGTAACCAATCACAGAGCCGAATTCGCAATATTGCACCATGCGCTCGCTGCCATCTTGCAATACCTGTCATCGTCTATTCGGCTTACTGCTGCCTTAGCTACCAGCCATCCATGTATAGAGATCAGTGCAAACATCTCTTCGCGCGCTATAATGGCGCGGATTTGCTTATATCGAAATATCATCAAACTGGAGCAAATCTCTACATATTTCTCAACGTGATAATTCACCAATTAAATTATACTAATTTTCCCGAGTCTCGAAAATGATATAAAAGGCCAACATATTATTTTTACTCAAATAAAATATTACTTCAGAAAATATTTCATTGGTTTCTGCCATCACGTGACCTCGGCATAGCAACAAGCCTTCTTCTATGGATACCTATTTTTGTAGTGCGGGTGGCCTATTCTCCCTGTTATACAATCAGTTTAATTCTTTCATCTGGTAGCCGTACACCCAGCCATCTATTTCCTCATTGGACAACACCTTTTCTCCACTGTTTCTCGCTGCTAAACTAGATTTATGACCACTTTCCAGACCCTGCTAACTTTCAAAACTCTATGTTTAAATTTTGTATGTCTCTCACAATGCTCATATTCCAAATTCGGGTACAGAACCGACCTGTGTGAGTATCTTTCCTATACACCCTTTGACCAAGCGCATTATATGTTCGTTTATAGAGCAGAACGTCTAAGAAGGCCAGCTGATTATTTTCTTCTACTTCCATTCTAAAGTTGATGCTCGGATGTCTGGACCACATTAAGTCTAGAAAGTCCCGAAGTGTGGTGCGTCCATGTTCCCATATCAAAAAGACGTCGGCTACGTATCTGAACCAACACTTAGGCGTCAATGGGCTTTCCTTTATCGCTTCTTCTTCGAAATTTGCCACGAACACGTTGGCCAATAGTGGAGAGAGGGGGAATCCCATTGCTGCTCCCTCCGTTTGCTGAAAGATCTGCCCATTGAATACGAAGACTGTGGAGTTAACGCAGTGTTCTGCTAAGTCCACTAACTCCGTTGGAGTTCCCGTGGCTTTACGTTCTTCCTTGATTAACTCTGTGGCGTCAGGTACAGGAATCCTGGTAAATAGGGGCTCCACGTCGAAGCTTGCTAGTAGATCACCGCCACTCAGGTTTATACTTGCTGTGATCTCTATAAAGTGCTGCGAGTTTCTCAAGTCAGAGGCTGGCGGAGGGAATAATGGCTATAGGACCTGGTTCAAATATTTTGCCAGAGCGTGAGTTGGGGACACTATGTCGCTAACTATAGGCCTCAGAGGCATATCGGACATGTGTATATTAGGTAAGCCGTAGAACGTTGGAGTTCTTTGGTAGCGAAGTAGTCTACTAGGGATATCTGCTTCTCTTCTGAAATAGATGACTGCTTAATTGGCCGCGTCGTCATTAGTTCTATCTTCCTTATGGGGATCTTCGGGATCGTCTTATAAGTTGGGTCTGATAGGAGGCTGTGAACGTTATCCACGTAGTCTTGGGTGTCGAATACAACCGTAGCATTCCCTTTGTATGCAATCACGCAATCACGCCGAGACGTCCTCGAACAGAAGATATTATCTGCGGGTTAGATGCTTCTATCCATCATCTACCATCCTTAGAAACAGAAGAAATTAGAGCAGAGGCCTCTCAGATCATCAAACATGCCAGGCCCGTTTCAAGCAACATCAGCAGAGAAGAACGTCAAGCCCTTAAAAAGCTACGAAGTAATGAAAGCATTACAATTTTACCCGCATTCTCATTGGAATGGTGTTGCTGTAGACATAGATCTTGAACCATAAGCTATTCAGTATATCACATGAAAAATCCTCTTAATTGGCGGGAGAGTTTTAATGGAAAAGACCAGTGGGATATATGAAAATAAGCTATTTAGTCCTTCATGAAACTAATTTTTTTGTCAATTGTTCTTTTCCTTCTTCTAGCATGTACTGTAAGCCTGTTGTTAGTTTAAGTTAGCCATCCTGAGTGTGGTTTCCCCGCGTACGAACGCGAGAGCACGCCGGGATTCTTGTGTTAGACGCGGTACGTTCGGGGGAGGCTACTACAGCTCTGGTGGTAAATCTTGACGCGACAGAGAGGGAAACAGTGAACTGTGAAGACTTCGCAGACCACTGAGAATAGTACTATGCTGTTTGTGTGCCTAAATTGTTTGTACAGGCTACATAGTAGATTTAGAAATTAATCTAGTTTTAGACACACACGCTACCAGGTTGTCTTGTTATTTCAAGAGTGAACCCTTATAACCCATCTGATTGTTCATAAGATTGTTGGGTCAAAATAGTATTTTGTGTAACAACGCGTCAAGTACATGACCAGACAGCTCTTGAGCAATCAGTAAAAATATGATTGCAAGTAAAGTACGGATACGTACAATGATGATATTGTGCTTAATGCCGATGAATGTGGATTCAGTATGGAAATGTATTTCGACAAGGAGCCAATAAAATGTACTGTGTCGTGCAATCCAACGAAGCAACTACACATTTCCAAAACTTTAATTTAGTGGCTTCTAAAGCTGAAGGACTAATATGAATGTTTCAAATGTTTCTCCAAGGCCCAGCAGGTATAAGTGCAAAAGTTGCAGATCGCATGTGCTAGACTCAGAATCATATATTCTTCGGGATAGAGGACCAACAAGTAGTTCCGTGAAGAACTATATAGCCTATTTTCATGTATCCTACTTATGTTAATTGCCTCTATCAATATACAAAATTTCAGTTTGATTGCTGTAATAGAACCCTCTAAATATTTCAGATGGTCGCCTCGTTGAACATTTATATAGGCCTGAAAGTTATGTACTATTACATGCAGATTATTGTGTAGGTGTTTAACTCAAACTTCAATCGCATTATTAGGGCACAAGAAATAAAAACGAGATTTTAAAATTTCACTCAGCCGCCATTTGTGGTTATGAAAATAATTTAAATGAATTAGATGCCAGTGGATTTAAATTTATATAAGCAAATACCGTAACATGTATCACTGCTCTCGGATGGTTAAATCACGAGAAACGTCCATTTGAATATTTAAATTTCGCGTCGTCACCATATTGGATATTTGCTCACCCGGTTATTGAACGTCACATAGGTAAACTTACGTTTATAGCCTCTATACACATACACAATTTCAGTTTGATTTCTGTCTTAGATTAATAGATATTGAGAACCGTATAAATATTTCGGACGGTCACCATGTTGGATTATAATATATGTAGGGCATAGGGGCATGTACTATTATGTTAGGATTATTCTGTACGTTCATTATTCAAACGTTGATTTCGATCGCATGATTAGAACAAGAGAAATAAAAACTTAATTTTAAAATTTTGCAGAGCAGCCATCTTGAGGTTATATGAACAATTGAACTAACTTATATGCCAGTGAATTACAATATGTATAAACATTTTCTGTACCAAGTTTCATTGCGTTCGGATGGTTAAATCACAAGAAAAGTCTATTTAAATATTTCAACTTCAATTGACCGCCATGTTCGTTTTGTAGATAACAGGTTTTTGAATGTCACATAGGTGAACGTCTAGTAGTGATCTTTATCACCGTACACAATTACTGGGTGATATGCGTAATAGTTTCGGAGATATAGAATGCTGGTGAAATATTTCGCACAGCTGCCATGTTGGATTGGTGAGACGTAATAAAATTTGTAGGGCACGGTCGGGGTTGGCTGGAATAGTACTATGACTTTATCGAGTTTCATTGAAATCGCACCAGCCGTTTAGATGTTCTTATGGGGGGATACACACACGGATGCGCGCGCACACACACACACACACACACACACACACGGACAAAAGGTGATTTCACAAGCCTATTTTTCATAAATGAAAATAGGCTAAAAATATATGGATAGAATTCTTACAAGAGATAAATCCCTAATTCTGCAACACGCAATCTACTGCTATTGAAATTGTATGACGTCCACCGTGGCAACATTAGAATTAAACAGTAAAAGAAAAAGGGGACTATGGTCTTGAAAAACTAATGGTGAAAATCACACCGCCAAATACGACTTTTGAGTTGCAACCTTTGGACAGGTCTTATTTCGAATGTACAAGCATATGATTTGACATACTTCCCATAACGTTCAATTTGATACATTCCAACAACGCAACAAATTTCAGTCGCATTTTGCCAGCTGTTTCTGTCTCCAAGATTCCAACAGGCGCATCGGCATGGTTGTGACAACCAGTGGACAATGCTTCCAAAGCCCTACCGAGTACTGTATCCGAAAAGTAGAAAGCGTATGTACGACCTGTACAAAATCCACCTTCATGAAGTGCGGGTGAAATACTAACAATTTGTACTTCTAACCCTGTTTCATTCTCCTATCACTGTTTTGCTACATACTGTATGTTCCTGGATAGCAACGAACACAGATACTTGGAATTATGATTCATGAAATAACACCATTGCCAAATAATCGTTTTCCTTCCTGTGCATTAATCAGAAGCTGAAATTACGTTCTTTGCTGCTTAAATCCTCTGTTTTCTGCTGTGAATCACACTTGATAACTGCAGTCCAGTTACGAAATTTGATTATTACTCACATCTACTTCATTGCACTGATTCCTTTAATATCCATTTCATTGTATTGTGTTTTTTTATTTCACCTCAGGTGAAGGTGTACTTGTCAGCGTCTCCAAGCTGAGAAGCCTCTGTTTTAAAGTTGCAAGCTCATCGTGACGACGTCCAAAAAATAATGTTTGCTCCCATTGTTCCCAATGCATTGTACGAAATGTTATTTTCCAATTTTCATGGTCTCCCTTATGGTGTGATATATGATGTGATTTTGGAACTGGTTAGCCTGGTAACTGTCCATCGTGCATACTATCTAACCTAACACATTCAATCTGCTGGCCTCAGTGGGTAAGAGGTACTAGCAGTGAGACGACAAAGTGCGGAAATCCACAAATACCGGTCCTCCATTGCGCGTTGTTGTGTCGATCAACAACTGGTTGTGTATACCTGTATTTTCTTAACACTGGCAAAATATCATATTGGCTCATTCCGACATGGGTTGTGACACCCACTTGCCGGAAACCCTCTTGCAGCGTCGTATTGCTCCCTCCTTAAAGCTGCTCGACCCGATTATATTCCCTCATTATCTTCCCTCGAAGCAGCCGCTGGATCCTGTTAGACCACATCGTTGGTCCGCTTTACTATGGTATACGGACCTGCCAAGAATGACTGGAGTTTCGGTAACTTTCCTTTCGTCCGTACAAATCGGTATAGTCAAACTCGGTCTCCCTACTGAAGTCCAACTGAGCTTGCCAGTTGGTCGTAGTGGGCCTTCAGGTGTTAACATGTACGGTCTACACGAACGTCTTTATGTGTCTTGCAATAAACACTAACCAGCTGTATTCCTTGTGTTACTTGTATTTTAGCGGTAACTGTACATGTGTAAGCATACTTATAGATAAAGTGCAGAAAGTTAGGACGGCTTGCAGACGGATTAGGGTTGTAAAACTCAGGACAAGGAACTTAGGCAGAAATACATGGAAATGATTAATGATAAATTCCAAAGAGAAGAGGGCAAAGAATTGCAGGACATAGAAACAGAGTGGACAGGATACAGGGATGCAGTACTAGAAGAGCAAAGGTTTGTCTTGTGACAACAGTGTGTAAATACAGGAAAAAGCGGACATCCTGATGGGATAGTGAATTCTGCTTATAAAAGTAAAAGGAAGGCTTACAAGTAATGGCTCCAAACAAGGAATCCGGCAGACAAAGAGCTATATGTAGAGGTGTTAGAAAGTGTTGTTATTTTTTTGAAGATTTGTTGATTTAAAATTCAAAAGGTGGTGTTTTGTGTTTTTATAATTTTTTCGGGGGATGACATGTTAAAATTTGGCAAGCGATAAGGTTTGTACAATAAGTGCATTTAAAAATATAAACAATTAATAAAACAAAGTAAAAAACAAAACAGTAGGGTAAAACGTTGAACATGGCTATGGAAGAATGAGATAATACTTATATGGAAGTCACATTTTTATTTTACATTCACCATCTCGAAACACATTTCAGTGAATACCTTTTTCAGTTTTATCCAAATACTGCGGTGAAATCACTGGAAGTAGATCATGGTTAAAGTCTCAGCATTTGCAGCTGTCAATTTTCGCCTCCTATCACTTACTATGAGACTGTATTTCGAAAATGACCTTTCAGAATCCACATTTGAACAAGGATACCACACACACTTCAATGCAGCTGTTGCATAGTCTCGGTGAGCAGGTCTTAATCCCATGAGATATCTGGAACATTCACATTATCTTCATGACGCAGTTGGTTCTTGATTGCAGTCAGGTAAATGCTGTGAGCCTCTAAAAACTGTTGAGACTCCATCTTCGTAAGAAATGGGGCATTCTTCTTAAATTGGAGCAGTTATGTGGGAGATACGTTCTTAGGTGCATGCCGAGGATCAAACAATGACCCGATGGCTTCTACAGTCTTCCTGGCTGGATCCGTGGTCCTTAAAGTCCTGACTTTCACTAGAGCTGACTGGGCAACACACGTAAGCTTGGACTTAACCTTTATCTGCATCTTTTGAGGAAGCTGTTCCAAGTTCTGGAGGATCGTATGATTGAACATTCCACCATCGCCTAATAGCTTGAGCTTTACCTCAAGGTCATCTAGCTTCCCAGCCAGTAAGTGAATTGTTGGGTACTTAGATCCCTCCAAGAAATTAAGCAAGTCCATAAGAGAGGCACCAACAACAGAAACATACAATGCTTGTAATTGTATAAATTGTATTGTTGAAGTCGATGCTTGTTGGAAAAATTTGACCCCAGAATTTGAATCTTCCAATGTTTTGAAAAATTCTACCAGATCTTCCACATGCGTGGCCATATACATTGCAGCCTTAAACCATGAATTCCATCTTGTACATACAGGCATTGGGAAAGCTAGAATTTCATTCTCTTTTTCTGTGTTTTCATATTTCTCCCTTAGAAATGCAACGTAATTGCTTTTTCTTTTTCGCGTATTTAAAAAGGCATTCTTTGTCTTTACATGTTCAATTCGTCCAGCTCGTTTTCAAATACGCAGCCGATAAGATTGACTTTATGAGCCCAGCACTGGACACGACTTAATTATTCAATCAATCCTTGAAGAGTAGTTACACATTTTGTCATGTAGCGTGCTGAGTCCGTAACTACTGCCACTACACGCTTCCGTTCAATTTCATAGGAATTCAAGGTGTCTAATATCGCATTGGAGCAATTTACGCTATTGGCAGAACCTAGAACAACAGAGGCAGCCAGATGGGTGTTCATTTCAGTTGATGGTACTGATGGACGAAAAAGAATGTTGAAAACACACCTACCATTCTTGTCAGTTGTTTCGTCACATAGCAGAAACACGTCTTTGTTTTTTATATCTTCCCTAATTTCTTCCCTCCCTCTTTCGCCAATCATGGGGATGTATTTCTGACGAATCTGATTTGCTGATGGTAAATCTCCACTTCCGCGAACGTACTTATTAAACCAAGTACGGATAGCAGGATTGTCTAGTTTCTCTACTGGTATATTAGCTTTCACAAACGCAGTAGTAGTGTCCAAAATAAACTCTTCTTTCATATCCTTCACACGACTAGCATTTGATAATGTTTCTTTCAAGGTGGCCACTCTAGGAACACTATCTTCAAGACGCGAATTTTCTCGGCGTTTTGAATGCTTCTCCGATTTGCAATGTTTGTCTAATGCATCTTTCCTGTGATAATCTAACCGACAATCACAATATTTGCACATAAGAATGCCACAAGAAATTATAAATCCTTCATTCTTATATTCTTTAAGTCTGTCTGTGGCAGAAACAGCTACATTCGGCATTTTTAAACTCAACTGAGCGATGCCCAGTAACAAACACTGTTATCAAACGGTTGACTGTAGTCACACGCCAGTATAAATTCCTAACCACACGCAAAATTTATTTCTGAATTCGTGTCATAATATTTAAATTACGTCGCGTCTCATCTTCCTGTACTGCTAAGTTCGGAACTAATACGACGAACACGTGGTCGCCAACTGATTCACGCCAATAACACACTAGCTTCGATGATAACGCACAATTTGCGCACTTTTTATTAAATTATATAGAATTCTCTACTATAATTTACACTCGCTACCGATGTAACAGGAGGCAAACTTAGTTTACATTATGAACAACTATCACATAACCTTTTGGAGGTAGTCGGCAAAACTATTCACGCCGCGATATAACAGCTGTTTACCACAGCGCTAAAATCCAACGAGTAACGAGAATATCGACAGTATATCGTAATATGACGTATATCGTAGTATTACCCCTCGCGAAACTATACAATCGATCATTCTCTCGAATTGAACACCAACCAAATTCGATTATCGGCTTGTGGACAAAAATGTTAGGATTGGTGTGGGGAAAAAATATGAAAATTTGTTTTTATTTCGCAGATTGCGGTATTTGTGATGTTATTCACAAAATTTGCGTTATTTCGCGATTTAATTTCACACCTGGGCGGCACGAAACATGTAAATACGTGAAAATAAAACATCCTAACCTCTAAATATGACTTTTCGTTTTATCGCGAATTAACAAAAACTAACACCTCTAGCTATATGTAGTGGAAAGGAACAGAACCAAACAAATAATAGTAGAGTCCAAAACGAAATTATTGAAGGAATTTGGAGATAAATTAGAAAAGTTAGATCAAGCGGCAGGGAAATCTTTCCGGAGTGTTATAAAGAATCTTAGAAATGGAAAAGAAGTGCTGTGGATAATTCAGGGAAACTCGTTGTAGATACCAAGGAAGCACTGAGAAGATGGCAGAAATACTTCGAAACCTTGTTAAATGTTAATGGAGACATATCTGGCAATGAGGCAGATTTTGAGATTATGCAGCAGAAGAATGAGGACGGAAAGAGGATCACGGTTGAGGAAGTAGAGGGGGTGGTAATTAAACTACAATATCACAAAGCGGCAGGGGTAGATGAAATACTGCCAGGAATGTTAAAATATAGTGGAAAATAAGGGCTGAAATGGTTGCATAAGATAATTGAATTGGCGCGGGTTTTAGGAAAGGTGGCCTACCCTCCGGCTAGACAAACGCAGCAATTTCCATTTCCTTTGAGATTGATTCCGAGTGGTTTTCAGTGGCGTGTTAAGATTCTGAATAAAGTGATTATTTTAAAAACATAATTGTACTTCTTCCTTTTGTGATTGTTTTGCGTCAGGGAATCATTTCTCAGTTTCTCTGGTAGGGTTTTTAAGTTAAAATTTAAGTCAGTATGGTAACTGAAATGTAGCTAGTTGTGTGGTCAATATTGGCTCAAAAGTCATAATACGTTTAAAGAATTTCTGTAAAGGAAAGTCTCTCACTAATGCTCTATTGAACCGTTCTTTGGGAAAGTTGATGACCCGTTACCATGAACTAAATATTCTTGTACATAATTCTTTAGAGTTGTATTCATGTATTGTAGATAGCACCTCATCGTGTGACATTGAACACATTTTGCAGTAATGGAGTTGTGTTGATGTGAGTTATCTTGGGCAACAATGAACGTTTGGATTTAAGACAGGGCAACTGGGCAAGCACTAGTTACTCATTAAGACCATTTTGCTATCTTACAATAGTACTTTCAGTATATTGTCTAAAATGACTAGAATGTTTCGATAATAATGTTTAAGTCGGAAATTGTTGTTCTATACTTAATCACATTGTAGGCTATGTACTGAACCCTTATTGATCTACGATAAATAAGTATTCATAATTTATTATTATTATTACTGCAGCCCAGGCAGTACTTGTGGAAGTTGACGAGGATAAAGGTAAGGTAGCGTGTTGCAATGATTGCCACAGAAGTAGCAAGTGGTAGCTATTCTTGAAAACGGCCTGGTAATCTGAGTTCAAGGCCAAATTGTGTAACAACTTGCACCAGAAATGGAATCATAAGGGGATGGTCACGAGTTACTTGCAACCGACCTATGGTTGAATCACCCAATCAGCAGAGACCACGCCGAGATCACGCGATGGATGGCGTCAGTGGTAAAAAGCGCGCGGAATTGATTATCTAAAGAACCGCCGATCGGAATTATCTCCGCATGAGTGTGCTGAGACGTTTGAATTATTTGGTGAAGATTGACACTAGTCCCGTGTGTGTGAGTTGAAAACTCTGGAAATTTTTTCTTAATTCACCCCACACTTCATCCCCCTGTCAGTTTCTAATAAATTGATCGACGACACGCTGTTCGATGTCTTTTCTGTTTGGAGCTCTGATGAGCTAACTTCACGCCAGTTTGTGTAAAGATTTAACGCTCTAATATTATTCGAAGTCATCTATTTGTGAGCTCTGATGAGCTAACTTCACATCAGTTTGTGTAGCGATTTTTAAAGCTCTAATATATTATTTGAAGTCTAATACTTTGTGGGCTTTGTGAGCTAATTTCACGCCAGTTTGCGTGGTGATTTAAAACTTGAATATTATCTTAAAGACAACTCTTTTCAGCTCTTAGGGGGCAAGACTCAAGTAACATTCTAATTAGCGCTCACCCGAGCGAAGGTCAAGCAGAGCAGTAGAGATTACCGAGCGAGATAGCGACTGTGACACAGTCAGACTTTAAAACTTGTATTATCGAGCCATTGACGATGGACTCGAAGTTGTATATTTCATGTAAATTTTTATTGTATCTTTCATGTGTGTATCGTGCGTGTGTGAGCAAGAGTAGGGAAAGTCTTCGTGATTAATCGCATAGGACTATTTGTGGGCGAATTTAGTAACTCACAAGGGATTATAGCCCGGTCAAATTATAATAACATTGAACTTTTCTTCCAAAGGGACTACACCAAGATGTCCCACGTGTGGTCAGGAGCCGGAGTGATGTCCGACGCTTCTGCGAAGACAACGATGGAGTGTTAATTTTCCCGTGGGGAAATGGGCTGAGTTGGAGGTCATATGTTCTACAAGCTGAGACGGTGATGTACAACAATTGATTATTCAATTATGTAGTTAGATTGGCGGGGGAACTTTGTAAATAGTTAATTTTAGTCTTTTCTTGTTATGAGTGTGTTTTTTTTGTACCGACACTAAATGTTTTAAATGTACGTTGGCACGTGGCCAAAGTGTTTGTCGTGTATTTATTTTTCTTGGGAGTCATATTTAATGTGCACGGCGTGTGTACGTGATTTTTATCCATGCAAATGCGAAACCCGTTACATTCGATAAGTGGTGCTTTATTAAAGTTCATATGTTTGATAGGAAAGGGAGGTAATTACTGTAAGATTGTTTGCTGAACAGGTTATTATTCATATTAGGGTTGCCGAGTGCAACGAATTAAGATGTAATTATAGAACACCTTAGTTCTAATTTGATAGATTTTTTTGAGTCCTTTTCAGGTTATTAGTCACGGCGTAGAACGGAGGCGCCAGCGAGTGGAAAATATTTATGTCATTTATTTCAGGGTCTGTCAAACCCATACGTGTGATTCTGTGTGTGTTATTGTGTCAGGTGTGTGTTGATTCTACGTGAAGAGGGGTAGAGGTCCTATCGCCCTCATATTTTGTTGTTGTTGTATTTTTGATGGAAAGGCAGGGTGCTCCAGGGAGACCGCTGTTCCTTGTCCATACTGCTGATTCTTGGATTTCCTAGGGGAAATGCCGGGATATTTTGTTCTGACACACACACATGTATTATTGTGCTTTGGGGCACGCTTCTTCGAGATTGGATCCCGGCCCTGTGGAGGTCGAGGTTATTTGTGACACGTGGGTTGACAGATATGCAGATTTCCACGAATTGCCCGTCTCGCCTGGTGACTTATTTTGTTAGGCAGTCCTATGTTCCGACTGGCCCCTTTAGGCTTTCATGTAGCAAACCTGTTCTTTGTGATGGTTATTTTGAACCATAATTAATTGGGGAGTTCGCCATGTGTGTGGCGGATTATTGCATGTTGTATGGATAGGATGTTGTGTTAATAATGTAAATGTTGGCTTTGAGCCTAGTGATTTGTTTATGACTCAATTCATGTAATTCAGTATGTGACGCCTATGTGGCGTAGTGGTAGTGTACTTGTAAAAATGACGGCGGTCATATGTGTATTTCTTTTATTGGTCACGTGTTAACTTACTTGTGTTGATTTGTGTGAGAAGTCCTAATTTTAGGAAGTAATGTTTTTGCTACGGCAGTTTTGATTCCAATTTCATGCGGAAATTATTGTGTTGTTTATTTTAAGTATAGGAAGTGTCGGTTTAGTTTTTAAGTGTTGTATGTTGTTCCCCGCGTCTGTCTAGCTCCAAGCAATGTGGATTCGTCGTCTGAAAGTTTATTCTGGATGATGACGAATCATGCATTCGATTGTACTCATCGTGAAGCATGTAGAACAGCACGCGCGCATACATTGTCACTTTTCATATTTTCTTTGGGACACTTGGTCCGAGTGTAACATAGTTTTGGCAAACTTTATTTATTCAGTGGGAGTCATATGGGAGTTTGTTTTGTTAATTCTTGTTGTAAATAGCTGATCTGTTTATTACATTCATTTGTTTTAACCCTGGCTTCACTTTTTCCTGCATGTTATTTTGTTCTATGTTACCCTGCAGGTTAATGAAGCGCTTTAACAACAACTTACGATATGGACTGTTACACCCCCCGAAACTGAGTCTCATAAGCTTCTTTGCAAGGGTTCATAAAACAAAAATGGCTGCCCATGTGGGACTGTTGTTGTTGTTGCTTCGCTGATCTCATATTTATTTCGTTGAGAAATAATGCTAGGTCAAGCGGGCAAAGTAAATTCAGTAAATTGAGGCGATGTTGTACCGCCATGTGCATTAGTAAAGTCACTGAGTTCCTAAAGTTAGAGATATTAAACAAGGTTATAATTTGATATTGTATTTGTTATAAACTTGTTCTGGCGCCCGGCATTAAAATTAGAAAATTTGCATATTATTGAACTCAGTCAAGGCAGGAAGGTGTTGCCTTATATTTGACATTTAATTAACTTTGGTTAATGAGTGTCGTTCGTAAATTCTGTTGGTTAGGAATTTAAAAGCAGAACACTAGGGAGTTAGTTTGTTGCTTGGAAATAAGAATAATTTATTCAGTAAATTTTGATTACTGTAATTTTTATTAAATTAGAATCAGTAATATTTAAATGTTATGACATGTATGCGTGTGTATGACTGAAATCTCGGTGCATGGCCCTGCTTTTCTCTGGTTATATTTGTGTATTGTGCAATGGTGAGTGTTGAGGAAATTAAGGGATTGTTGGAACAGATGTCCGCAAAAACGGAAAAACAATTAGAACAGATGTGTGAGCATAATGATAAACAATTAGAACAGATGTCCGCGAAAACGGAAGGACAGTTAAATGACATTACGGTCCAATTACAGGCTCAGAAGTTAGCCAGTGAAAAACAGTTACACGACATGAGCGGTAACATTACGGTCCAATTACAAGCGCAGAAGTTAGACAGTTAAAAGCAGTTACACGACATGAGCGGTAATATTTCGGTCCAATTACAGGTCCAGAAATTGGACACGTATAAACAATTAAACGAATTAAATCACAAATTATCAGAACAGGCGATAACACAAATAACACAAACAGAGCAATTAGAGAAGATCACTAACGACATAAATCAAAGTGTTAGGGAGGTAGAGAAACTGGCAGGTGAGGTCGCAGAGAATAACGTCAAACAATTAGGTGAAATTAAAAAGTTGGAGGCGAAATTTGACAATAAACTCGTACAATTTGATGAGAAGGTGGCCGATAACCTAAAGCAAATCGAGGCAGCATGTGTCAGCAACACAGCGGGAATAAAAAGCACACAAGTTAAATTACAGCAACAAATTAATTCAGTCGACAGCAACGTACTTGAATTAATTAAAGGAATCGATAAACTTAAGATCAAGACCGAAACAGAACGTATGCACTTGCGGGATAATCTGGAAGATCAATTAATTAAAACCCAGCAGGTCATAAGAGAAGAGGTCGGAGAACAGTTGGTTAAAAAACAAGAGGTTATAAGAGAAGAGGTAGGAGAACAGCTCATTAAAAATCGGGATAATCTGGAAGACCAATTAATTAAAACCCAGCAGGTTATAAGAGAGGAGGTTGGAGAACAATTAGGCAAAACACAACAGAAGATACAAGAAATAGGGGAACAGCTGGAGAAGAGTCAGGGATGGAACGAAGAGAAAATTAGCAGTTTGAAGAGCAAGATCCGAAGAGATTGGGAACAGCAGGCAAATGCAAATAAAGAAGACAGGCTGACAATTTTAAAACGCTTAGGGGAATACAATTCCAGAATGCAGGCTTTGGAGGAAAACGTAAAATCTAAACTACAAGAACACTCAGATTTAATAATTAAAAATGAAATTAGATCATTAGAGAATGTTACATTATTTTCGGCTGAAAATACGGCAGACAAGCAGGGAAGCATTGGAAGTCCGGTGGGCTTGAAGTTGGCTGAGGATAACAGCCGAGGTCAAAGTCCCAAATTAACGAGCAACGCATTCCAAGAGTACAGGGGAGAGACCTCCACACCACAACCAAACTTGGCACCCGCCCAAGTAATTCAAGTCATTAAGGGAAATGATTTCAAACCCGATAAATTCAGGGAGCACTCAGCAACCACTCCCAAAGCCTTTTTACGCCAGTTGACTGACTATTTTAATGATCAGCATATCGGTCCCGAAAATCAGTTGCGACTCGTGGAGAAGTTTTTAGAGGGACCAAGCTTAACCTGGTTTTTGAGCTTTAAATATACATTCACCGACATGGCTCAATTCAGAGCAGCGTTTTTAAAGAAGTTTTGGAGCCCTTCTTTACAGCAGGGATTAAGAATGGACCTGTATACTCGAAAATACCACAGCACGCATCCGACCAGATTTTCAGAATTCTTTAGCCAACAGCTGGTGAAATTCCGCGATTTTGACGAACCCCCTAGCGAACAAAATATGGTTCTAACCATCGGGAAACAACTTCCTATGAACATTCAACAGCTGTTAGTAGCAGGAAATATTATGACTGCAGTGCAGGCCGAAGAATTACTCCGACACCTAGACGAGACAAGTATGGTTAGTCCACAGACGGGAAGGAGAAATATGGAATGTGTCAACACGGCAGAAGTGGTTCAGGGACACCAAAATAGTCACAGCCAGGGGAACCAAATGAAAACTCAATCCACAGGAACGCAGTTTACACCGAGAAGGCAAGATTATGATGGTCGGAACCAATTTAACCAGAATCATCGAAATTTTCAAAATCACCGAGATAGATATAACCAGAACAATCCAAACCAGCAAAATCAATGGACGTACCAGCGGGAATACACCAATTGGAGGGAAAATCAAAGGCAGGGTAGACCTTACCAAAGAAATGGAGATGGCAGGTGGAACAACACGAGGAACTATCGCCAAGACAATAGGGGAGACTATCGCAACAATTGGGATGAGCGGTATGTCGAGTCTCAAAAGTACTTAGATCAATTATACGCCGAAGGGACGGAGAAGAAGAAGTGGGGGCGTGCAATGGCAAATAGACAGAGCCCAGACAATCATCAAGGAGAGGGCGCAGAAAGTTTATTGAGGCAGCAGGAGAGGCGCGAGGACAACCGGCGGAACACAACGAATGGGTCCCGGGATAAAGAAACTTCAAATGAACTAAAACCTGATAGCCTGAAAATGGAGGACGCCAGGGAGCAAGAAGAGATGATTGTGGCCAATATAGAAGAGTGGGTAGCATTCCCGGACGATTGCCTGGAGGAAGTGGTGAAAGACCGAGAAAATGTCATCAGACAATTGCCAATTATTTACGCACATATTGGAGGTATGAGGGTGAGATGTTTAATTGACACAGGTAGCCAGGTGAGCTTAGTCACTGAAGTATTGGTAAAAGAAATTGGAAGAAAACAAACTGTTCCAATTATGCCTGTACCGCTAATGAAAGTCAGAGGGGTTATTCCTGACAAGACCATAAATTGTAAACAGCAAGCATATTTAGACCTGGAAATATTGAACCACACATTTTCGCAAACATTCATTGTCATACCGAAGATAAATTATAACATCATTTTGGGAGCCAACTTCATCTGTGATTTTCATGCTGTAATTGACTTACATAACAACACTGTAAGTTTCAAACAAGTTGAGGGGTTGAATCACGTGGGTTTAAACATGGAAGAGAGTCCACTAGAGAGAGAGGCGAATACTTGGGTCATTGAAGAATGCACTAATGAGGTGATCAGAGATAAGAACTTGACGGAGGAGCAAGTAAGCCAGACAGCAGTGGTGGAAATTGACAGCCGAGATATTTCGCAGGAACTTTGGGTACATTTGGCGGAAGAAGAAATTAGCGGAACCAAATTTGAAATTCTACTTCAGGAGCGGCTTAAGGAGGCTGTAGTAGGGGAACCTGATAGAAGAAAACTGGAAGAAATTTTGAGATTACATAAAGGAGCTTTTGACACCATCCCTGGAAAAGTTTTAAATTTTCAATATGCCATGCAAGTTACTGACTGGACCCCATTTAAAAGTAAATTGTACCCGATCCCAGAGAAACATTTTGCTCAGGTGAAGGACATCATAAATAATTTATTAGATTCCGGCATGATAAGGAAAGCAGCAACCCCGTACCTGAACGCAATATTGGCTGTGGCCAAGCCAAATGGATCAATTAGGTTATGCCTAGACGCGCGAGTTTTAAACAGTAAACTGCTAGTTGAGCATGACCAAGCACCTAGGATCAAAGATGTTTTGAAAGGCTTCCGTGGGAAGAAGATATATTCGAGTGTCGACTTGACAAATAGTTTCCACCATCATGAACTTGAAGAAAAATCTCAACTATTGACGGGATTTTTATGCGATAACCAAAGTTATATCTGGTCTCGAATGCCCTTTGGCGTGAAAACTGCTGGATGTGCACTGATAAGAGCACTAGATAGGAATCTGACTGAGGAAGTCAAGAGCTTCACTACGAGATATGTTGACGACATATTAATTGCATCTGAAACAATGGAGGAACACCTGATAAACTTAAACAAATTTCTGGATAACTTGAGAACCATGAACTTCAAAATTAATCTAAAGAAATCACACTTTTGCCAGAGCGAGATTCTGTATTTGGGGCATATAATTGATGTTGAGGGCGTGAGACCTAATCCAGCGAAAATTGATGCTATCAAGAAATTTCCCACACCAACTAAAGTCAAACATGTAAGAGCGTTTTTGGGAGTGACAGGCTTCTTCAAAGAAAATTGTCCTGGATACACAGAAACAGTAGCACCTATGCAAGAGATGTTAAAGAAGGCAAATCGATGGTCGTGGAATAAGAAGTGTGACAGGTCTTTTAGAGCTACGAAAGACTTACTGGAAAACTGTGTGAAGCTTGGATATCCGGACTTTGAGAAGAGATTTATTATTCAAGCAGATGCTTCATTGATTGGAATCGGTGCTATGCTGTACCAAGAGGACGCTGAAGAACCCAAGAAGAGATCATATTTGGCATTCACGAGTCGTAAATTGAGGAAGCATGAGAGAAATTATACTGTGACGGAGCTTGAGCTGCTAGCAATTTTATATTCTCTCCAACAATGGCGTAAGATGATCTTCGGCTATTCCATTAGTGTCAGAACCGACCACCATGCACTGACATTTCTATTCAAGACGACGATGGCAAGTGAGAGAGTTACGCGTTGGTCCATCTACATACAGCAGTTTGACATTACAATAGAGCATTGCCCTGGAAGGATGAACATCATACCAGATGCTTTGAGCAGGAATCCTGAAGACGAGAACGAAGTAACAGCGGAAGTTCACCATATAACATTAACACCTAAGGCTCGTGAGTTTTTGGAGAAATTAAAGGAAATTCGGAAGGAGCAAGAAGCAGACCCATGGATGATGATGATGATCACGTTCTACAGGAAGGAATTACAACCAGATTCACCTGAATACCGAGAAGCCCGTGCTAAAGAAGCGAGATTTCACTACTTAAATAACCTGTTGCATAAGTACGTGCATGAGCATCATACCAAACTGCGAATCCTAGTTCCAGCATCACTACAGAGAGGATTGACGTGGCATGTCCACGAGAGCCTAGCACATATCGGCACGGATAAGACAGAAGCTACGATTGGGGAGACTTTTACTTGGCCTAAGATGCGATTCACCATTGTGGAAGTAATAAGAACTTGTGACGCATGCCAGCGCACTAAACCGAACAACTTCATTATGAAACAACCTCCAAGACCACTATTACCTCAAAAACCATGCGAGATGCTCGCTATCGACTGTTTTGGCCCTCTGGTTAAAGGGAAGCATGGATGCCGACACCTTCTGGGGTGTGTCGATGTATTTTCAAAGATGGTAGTGTTATGTCCAATCCAGAAGACGACATCAAAACAAGTCCTCAGTAAGTAGTATAGGCGGCGGTATGGGACAGACAATTAAGTGTGGTTAAAAGTACCATTATATTTTCTTCAAAGAAATTATGGATAAAATGACCTTAAACTTCTTGAAAAAATTTGTCCAAAGAAAATATGGTTATCTTAACCATTACATTTTTTCAGATAAATTATGGTTAGGACTAACCATAATTTGAATTACCTTTTATGGCTAAAGATAACCATAAAAAGTACCTATAATTTCATATGAAATTATGGCTACAACCAACCATAAAACACTATCACATTTATGCTTAAAATTAACCATTTAATGTTCACCAACTTTTAAAGAAATATGGCTACTACTAACCATAAAACGTAATAAAAAAATATTGATAGTAATGATGGTTAAAACTAACCATAAAACACTATTTAATTTGTGGTTACTATTATCCATAAAAATTAACCATAAAAATAATAAAAAGTTATGGATAACGTAGCCATAAAATTACCAATGTTATTTTTAATAAAATATGGTTAAAAGTAACCATAAAAATGACTCTAATATATAAATGACAAAGTTATGCTTACCTCTACCTATAAAACGTAACACAAATTTATCCTACAAACACCTAAAATAATGGCTAAAAGGAACCAATAACTTTTTAAAGAATTATGGATAGCATAATGATTAAAACAAGGCTAAAATTATCAGTAACATTTTTAAAAATTAGGGAAAGAATAATGGTTAAAACAAGGCTAAAAATTCTAACGAACTTTTTAGAAACAATGGATAGAATAATGGTTAAAATAACTAGTGACTTTTAGAAATTAAGGATAGAATAATGGTGAAAATTTTTGCAAAACTCTGACATTTCAGAGAAACCCCCAGGGGTGTTTCGAAGCCAGCGCTGGTTTTCTAATTTTTCCTCGTCGACACCCCTAGGGAGTTTTTTTTTTCCTTTTTCAGCTTTTCCTTCCAACTTCTCATTCCTTTCCTTTTGAGTGGCCACTCCCATCTACTTTGCATCTCTCAGAATGCCTCTAACAGACCCTGGAGAGCATTTGCTCCTTACTCCTCTTTTCTCTCTCTATTAATGACTCAGTTATTTTTTGAAAGGATTGAGTGGGATTCGAACCATAGAAAACGGGGCGCCTCCGTTTCTAAGTGAACAAACCTCAACAAACCAAACACTTGTCCCCCTGAGCTACGAGGAAAGCGATGAAAAAGCGCGTTTGCGGCTTTATGTGGTGCAATTGCTTACGAGAAGTGCACTACGAAGAGCTTTTATTGTTTGCTAATAGATCGCGCTGCACATACTACGTAGTTTCTTGCTTTGCTACTAGTACTTCCGGTGTAACAAGACTAACAGCTGGGTTCTAAGTAATATTTAATTTACCACATTACTTCCATGCGAGTGAGCGGATGGCACAAAGAGAGAGAGTGATAGCGAGGTTATCTTATCGACTTAAGAGCGTATCAAGGCTAACGGAGTTTCCTGGTCAAGTTCACTGATAACTTATTTTTAACTTCTTCCTTCTTTTTTCGCACAGTGCTCAGCCGAAACTATAAGTTTCTTTACTTGCTCTTCTAATTCCATTAATGCCTCACTAATTTCTACACAGTCACTTTCATCACTAACGCGTGCTAAGATAGTTAGTTGCAAATTTTGCAGCTTGAGGTAGTAATCGAAGACTATTTTCTTAATACACTCAGGCACATTATTTACGTCGACGCAACGGACGATAATGGCGTATTCAGGTTCCATATTTATTAACTGTTTTTATATCTATAAATAACAAAATTTTGCAGACTTAATTGCCTTTTCACCTAAAATATAATTTTCTTAATTCTTAGTTTTTAAGTTCAATTAAACTTAAAAACTAAACTCTTACTAATTTATTAAAATGAATAACAACTACTCTCATATTTAAAAGTTTTCAGTAACTATTCCATGCTTAGCATCATAGGTTAAATTCTTTTTACCGTACATAATTATATAAGCAAGCGTATTTTCTGGTATATTGGCATTAAATGTTGCTACCAATTTCATACTGGTTTTCTGAGGTGTTACTACATTTCTACGCCGACTTATATTGATAACATAAATAGGATAAGAAGCAATGAACTCAGTGGGGGTTACAACAACATTATACTTCAGCTCAGTTATACGCTTAAAGTCCCTAAAAGCATAATAGGCATTTAGATAAGTATTAGGAGGATTGATATTCCACATTTCTTCCGGAAACATTTCATTTCTTCCGTTTTTCATGTAAATATTTTGAAGCTGAACATGATCAAATTTGGAACTATTCATATCTTGGTTACCTTTTCTATTAGTTTGAAACACAACAAAAATAAAATATGGCAGATCAAACTCCATTGAATTGTAGTAATTAGTAATATCTATTTCAAAATTCCTTTTCCCACTTAGGCCTGAAATTTCTTGAGTTTGAAGGTCAAAGAATGATATAGGAATTCGTGGTTCTTTTAGTATTTTCTCTCTCAGTTCAAGCTCATAATTTGGTTCGTATTTAACAACAGGAATTTTTATCTCCATTGACTTTACGGTAACTTTTCCTTCCTCCGGGAGAGTTCCAGCAACATTGCCCCCATCGGTATTCTTAGTCCACCATCTATACAAAGCATCGGTCGCATTTTGACTCCATGTAAATGTAACAGTTAAATCTCCTTCCCACATAATCTCTTTAAAATCCTTAAAAAAGCCACCAAGAAGACTTAAAGGGTACCTTAACTCATTTGATTTTTTCTGCAATTTACCATTATTAAGAAAATTACCTGAATATATCATTTTATCACTATAAGAGGCTGTTAAATTAAACAGAACCGTTGAAGATATATTTGGATGGTCAATTCGATAGATAGTGTGTCCTCGTTTTTTCACGGTTACAGCGCTCCAAAATTGAGTGGGGTAATTGTCAATTAGCTTTACATTTGACTTTCCTTCATAGTTAGTGTAATCAGTTCCATCAGCATGAGTTACATCGAAAGTAATATACAGGTGCGCATTATTATCAATCCAACCATCACCAACTTTAATATCTATTTCCACGTCCTTGTTTGGCAAATTTAAATTGTTTTTAGTCTTTTCATTTACAGGAAAAGACTGCCACTGGTAACTTTCTACTTTGTTCATTTATTATAAGAAAAATAATAGAAAATTAAATGAAGAGGAAATAATTAACTCATCTCTAAAATTACAGTAACTGTTGCGCCGTTGAAATCTATTACTTCGTCATTCTCATTGGTCACAGTAATTTTTAAATTCTGAATTTTATCGAAAACTGGGCAAAATACAGGATAATTCGGCTCATAAATTATTGGAGCACTAAATTCTAGGGCTGGCTTAAATGATGCAATAATATTCGTTTCACGGTGAAAATGCTCAGAGTCTTTTACAAACATTCCATCCGCTAAATTGAAATGAACGCGGATATTTTTGAACGGAATTATTTTAGGTAAGTTCCGAGCAAGTGTTTTGGTTTTTGGTTCTACAATTTGATTATTAAAACCTAAAACTGAACCAATACTTTCTTCTTGGTCAAAATATATTTTATAATCACTAATTATTTCCTATCTGTTTAGAATTTTATTTTGTTCAATACTAATGTTAGGTTCTTGACCTTGAATAGCTTTTTGTAAATTTTCTACATTATATTGACCTGGTGGAATAAACATTTCAGTTATCGTACCTGATACTTTTTCATAGTGTATTTTATTGTTTTTTGTTGTAATATTTGGTGTTAGGAAGGTTGAGTAAAACCCTATTAATCCAACTTTTTTAAATTCATCTCGCAATGGAACATTTAACCTTTTCTCTAAAACCGAAGTTTTACCACTTAGTTCAAAAATTCTCTTCATTTATTAATTCATTCATTAATTAATAAAATAAACGAAAATGAGTAAACGAAATGTTGTAGATTGGGACCCACAAGTAAGACTTGTAGAAAAGCAAGTAAAGAACAAACATGGCAAATTATTACCGAATTCCATTCGTTGTGCTATAATAGGCCCCAGTAATTGTGGTAAAACAACCTTAATGATAGACAATTATATTTTGGCACCTGGATGGTTAAACTGGGAAAAAATAAACAACCTTTACATCTTCTCTAAAAGTTTAGATCAATCTAAGTATCAACAGTTTATGGAAAAATGTAATAAAATCGAAGAGAAGTTAGGAAAGTCCATTGCACAATTTATTCATGACGATGAAAGCATAATGCCCCTGGATAAATGTGAAGATAGGTCAGTTGTAATTTTCGACGATTTCATACTGGAAAACCAAGACATAGTTCGAGAATATTTTACACGAGGAAGACATAAAGGGATTGACTGTTTTTACTTAGCTCAAACGTATTCAAAAATACCAAAACAATTAGTTCGTGATAACTTAAACTTCTTAAATATATTTAGGCAAGATAATACCAATTTAAATCATATTTATCAACAATTTGTTGGTGGCGATATGAAATTTGAGGACTTTAAGAATATTTGCAGCAAATGTTGGAATGAGGAGTTTGGTTTTATTACTATTGATATGAATCGCAAAGCTAACGATGGTAAATATAGGAATAAAATTAAAACGTTTCTAAATGTTGGGTAACTACTCCAGGGTATTGGCAGGTTTTGGGTTGAATATTCTAACACCAACATCGTCAGCGTACAACGTACAGCGTCAACGTACAGCGTCAACGTACAGCGTCAACGGACAGCGTCAATGTCAAACGTCAATGTTAGCATCAAACGTCAGCGTCAAATGTCAAACGTCAATGTTAGCATCAAACGTAATTTTTTTTTAATTTCACCTATAATAAAGATGTTTGCGAAATACGATCAAAAGGTAGTTCAACAAGCAAGAAGGAATAGGAAGAAATTTGAAGAATTAAAAGACGAATTTCGAATATGGAAGAAGCAGCCTATAACGGAATACGAGAAGTATAAAAAAGAAGATCAACCTGTTATCGATGCTGTTAATGTTTTAGGCAACAAGTTAAATGACATCAGTGAAAATGTTATTAAAGCTATAGAAGAAAATAGAGAAGTGGAGAAACAATTAATTCCTTACAGAATTGACTATAAAGAAGACTTTCCTTCAGATTCCGAAGGTTCCCATTTCTTGGATGAATATGATGTCACTGATGAGCAAAAAGAAGCTTTAAAATCGGCAAGAAAGGTCAGAAAGAATTTAGAGTCGCAACTTCAGAAAGAAAAGGGGAGGAGTTTATTTCAAGAGGCCGATGAAGAGTATGATAAAAGTGAAGAAAATGTTAAGAGGAAAGGCATAACTGATTATTCTACGGTCCACTTAGGGGTAATAATTTCAAAATATTTACCTAGAATTAGTGACCCTAAATTTGGAATAAGGTATGATAAGAACTATCAGGGTTATTATATAGGTGACTCAAAAGTTGAATTCAGTAATGACGATATTATAATTAAGGGTAAGAATTTTAAAGCTACAAAGGGTTTAATGCTATTTTTAACCTTAAATGATATACCTAACGATGATGAGTATACAGACGAAGACCGCAGCACATATAAGACTATTTTAAAAATTACAAATGCTATGTATCAAAACAATGACCCAAATAGCACTAAACCTAAAAGCAGTGTTGGCAAAAAATATAATACGTTGATAAAGGATATATGGCTTTCAGAAAAAGTTAGTAGAAAAGAAAGATCTGCATCTCTAACCACTCCTCCTAAATCAGGATTTGGTTTTGTAAAAAAATATTCAAAAGGACCGATTGAATATGTGTGGATGGATGATGTAAGGGAATTAATAGACAGATTAATGGTAATTCATGGCGAAGAAAATGCTGGAAACAACGTCTATCACAATGAAAAGGTTGGAATAACGAAGATGCTTACGAGTAAGTTTAATGACTTCATTGTTAATAATCCTAAAGGTATTCCATATCTAATTAGGTTTTTAAATAACATTCCCCATACATTCTGGGAATCTGAAAAACATGGTAAAGGATTAGTTAATTGGATGATTAATAAAATAGGTGAAAATAATATTGACTTAACACTCCCGGGATATAAATTTTGTGGTCCTGGTAATCCATTAGACAAGCAACTAGCCGAAGATGTTCAGGGGTCCAACCCATTAGACGAAGCATGTAAATTACATGATATAGCATACCGCGACCATACAAAATTAGAGCACAGACATCAAGCAGATAAAGAATTACAAAAGGCTGCAAAAGAAAGAATCTTCAGTAAAGATGCTAACTTGAGTGAGAGACTAGCAGCTACAGCCGTTACTGGAATAATGTATGGAAAAAGAAAAATGGGAATGGGGTTAGATGAAAATGGTTGGGGCGTCTGAGTATAAATTTGTAAAATTTTTGTTTATAATTTTTTCATTAAATAAATGAAAGGATTTAGTATTGATTACAACGTTTCCCAAAAAGGGAAACTAAAACCCAAAGCTATTAAAATAAAACTCTCCAACGAAAATCTGAAAAAGCATGACTATCTAGATGAGTACTTGACAGATACACAAAAGAAGCAGAAAGCAAGAAAAATTCAAAAAGGTGGTAGCTTACTTATAAGTTTGTCCATTCCAATTGTAAAGAAAATATTCGAATATCTCAGTAGGAAGAAAGAAGGTTCTGGAATTAATGAACACCAAGGAGGATTTTTGCCATTAATATTAGCTGCATTGGGTGCCATTGGTTCGCTGGCAGGTGGCGCTGCAGCCATTACAAGCGCTGTTCATAAAAAGCAAAAAGAAGATGCGGAATTGGCTGAACAAATTAGACATAATCTGGTGATCGAAAAAAAGACTGGACAAGGTTGTTTGGGAATAACTAAAATTAAAAAAAAAGAGAAATTTCATCGATATTGAGTGATATACTTTCCAACTATAAGCACCCTTTAAGTAATTTCGATATACTTAAAATAATACACGAAATGAACCTAAAGCATTTTCGAAATGTTTTTATGATTGATGAATTGCCTACAAAACCTAATGATTGTGAATCAGGAATTGTAAACTTGGATACGTCGGATCATGCAGGTACTCATTGGATTTGTTACTTTAAAAAGGGTAACCAAAAATTCGTCTTTGACTCATTTGGTGGAGATGTTCCTGAAAAACTAGTAAATTATTTGGGAGCTAGCAACCTATTTTATAACGCCGAAAGAATTCAAATGTTTGATGAATATATATGTGGTCATTTATGTGTCCTTGTTTTAAAGTTGTTTTCGAATTGGGGTTCCCCTAATCCCGCTCATTTTAACGAAATTATAGATTTAATAAATGGACATATTTGGAAATAAAATTATAAACGGAGAGAGTAGTTCATTAAATATTAAATCTAACACAAAGGATGATTTAGAAAAACGATTTTCAAGACTAGTTACGGCTCTAAATAAACGCCTTGGTGAGCTTTTTTTGTTTCAAAAACATGGATTGATTTTCAAGGTAAAAGGATAGCGAATATTGAAGATCCAATCAACAATAAAGATGTCGTTAATAAGCAATATCTCTTAGAAAAGCTCAAACCATTTACTACTGAAGGGGATTTTCCTAAAGATAACTACTTCACGAAAGAAGAAATAGAAAAATTGTTCTCGGAATATGCCACTACTTGTCTTGCACCAGTATCAACATTAACAGAAAAGGTTGACAACTTAGAAAGAAAGGTGTTTGATAGGATAATATTACAAAAGGACCTTTTTGCAGAGAAAGATAAAATTAAGCATATTTTTACATACAACGCAACGATTAGGAAAGTATTTGTTCGTATCGTAGACCCAGATAAAGTATTTACTTCATATACAGATGACGCTATTAAAACAGTATTAGACGTTTATATTGCACGTTCCAAAGAAGAAAAAATTATGGTAGATACTAGTAAGCCCTTCAACGTTAAATCTGGTGATGCTTTATGCTTTAAAAATAAAATGGGCAGCGTAATTTTAAAACTTCCAATAAATGTTAGTGTGACGATGTTTGGTGAAGTAATACTTGATGCATATGAACCTCATCCTGATGAATCGGTCGAATAACACTAATGTTAAAATGTTTTAGTTTTTAATGGAGAAAATATCCATTAAAAACAGTCTAATGTAACAGGTTTTTATACAACATCTCTATTGTTCCTTTAAGAAGATCAGGAGTAAATGGAATATTAAAATGGTTTCCCGAATAGCTAATTTTTATTTGTTCTTTCATAAGCACATACAACCTTACGCTATTAGGATCATTATATTTTTCATAAACTATCTCACAATCGGGGTGCCGCCTGCATATTTTTTTGATTGCTTGATTCACCTGTTGTCTCTGCGCCCTTATTGCATAGTATCTGTACTTTTCGTTTGGTTCATGCTTATCTATAATAAGCAGACAATTATTCTTACTAGTTTTAAGTGCAAGAGGTGTGGCTAATGGGGTAAGAGATTCGTTTTCTGCTTCCTTTATTTGAAGTTTCTGCATTAACCCAACTAGTTGGTTCTTATATTCTTCTTTAATTTTGTATTCTCCGTACTTTCGAATTGATGGAAGAACTTCTTTCGTTACCCATTTCTTAAATTTTTTAGCTTCCTCTTTTTTAGATGATAAAATAAGCGAATACAACCCAGATTCATTAATAAATATGGTTTGAGGATGTGTATTTTTTAACCCCGCCAAAACGGCGGGGTTATTTAAGGTATCGAATGTACCTTTGTCTTCAATAGCAACGTGTTTTCGAATTGCTTTATCTGTATCTCTATACTCCAATATTAAAGCAATATCTTTAGCTTTAAACCATGAATCGTTATTTTCATCAATAGCAATAACCACTTGTTTGCTATTATAGACAAGTTTGCTGTTCAGAATATCGGTAATTGATTCCATTTATTAATTAATTAATTAATTAAAATATAAATATAAATATAAATATAAAAAAGTTAATTTCCTCAACAAAGGGCTTGGGTTAAACAAAATGTTCCTAAAATTAATACCACTATATCTTATAAATATGATCTTTTACCACCATTAATTCAGCTTGAAGATTTTGAAAAATTTATGGATGATGAAGGCAATATTTTTAATGTTGAAACCAGAGGCGAAAGAAATGAGGATAAAATATTTTTTAAGGTTAAAGATATCTCTAAAATATTTGGAATGCCAAACTTAATGTCTGTTTTAAGACATAAAGATAAAGGTTATATTTCACCTGCACATTATAAAAATTTTATTATCCACCAATTGACCAATGATGAGTTGGTGGATAATAAAAAAAAATGGTTCGCTTTCAACATTTTTAACACACGAAGGGTTATTAAAGGTTATTTACAGCTCTAGAGGCAATCCTATAGTTCAAAAATTTAGAAATTGGGCAACTAAGGTTGTTTATACCTCTCATTTGGGAACAACTGAACAACGACAGGGCCGATAACCTAGATGTTAGGCCCCTTAAAACAACAATTATCATCATCATCATAACAACGACAAGAATTGTCCCGTAGTAGACCCTTGTTTCTTGTAAGATAGTTTGCGTTCTTCAATGTTGGGTGTCTGAGTAAAACCAATGCTTATTTTATAATTAATTTTAATTAATTAATTAGTTAATAAATGAATAATCACATTTGGTGTTTAAAGTGCAAAACGTTTACTCAAACTCTGCATCCTCACACCCTTTCGACAACAAATGGTCGAACTAGAATCGAAGGTTTATGTTCCGAGTGTGGGAGTAAGAAAAGCAGGTTTGAAAAAAAAAGTTAATGAGAGTGTAGAAATAGGGGGTTCTACCAAAATTAGAGAACCACCCGTTAGCATTCGGGAGGAAATTATAAACGAAATTCATAAACCCACGAGGAAGAATTTTCCGAGAAGGAGGGTTACAACTCACGGCATTGATGACATTTGGCAAGCGGATTTGGTAGAAATGGACTCTGGAAAAATAAAGGGGATATCGAAGCTTAATAAAGGCTACAAGTATTTGTTAACAGTCATTGATGTATTTTCAAAGTATGCCTGGGGTGTACCAGTCAAAGATAAAACGGGTAAAAGTGTTGCTGAAGCGTTTGATGGTATTTTAAAAAACAGAAAACCCAAAAATCTTCAAACAGACAACGGTAAAGAATTTTACAATAAAGAATTTTCAAAATTAATGAAAACATTTAATATCAATCATTATTCGACTTTTACTGAAGTAAAAGCTTCAGTTGTAGAACGATTCAATAGGACCTTAAAAGAGAAAATGTGGAAGCAGTTTGATATTCAAGGAAACTACTGCTGGGTTGGCATTTTACCAAAGTTAATTAATGGCTACAATAATACGACGCACACAACTATAAATATGAAGCCAAAAAACGTAAACAAAGCTAATGAAGAACATTTGTTGAAAACTGTTTACACTGTAAGCGTAGGAGCGGAAGAAAAAGCGAAATTTAAAGTTGGCGATCAAGTCAGAATTAGTAAACTAAAAGGTATATTTGAAAAAGGATACACAGGAAATTGGTCGACTGAAATATTTGAAATAAAAGATATCGTTTATTCCGACCCTATTACGTACAAATTGAAAGATGTAAATGCGGAAGAAATAAAGGGGAACTTTTATGAGCAAGAATTACAGAAAACAAAGTATCCAGAGGCATATCTTGTTGAAAAAGTTTTAAGAAAGAAAGGAAATCGGGTATATGTCAAATGGTTGGGCTTTGATAATTCTCACAATAGCTGGGTTAATAAAGAAAATGTTATATTATAATTTTTTGTATATATAAATGGACGCCCGAGTAAAGCGAATAACCCTTTCTTTCTTCCTGTTTTTACTACATCCTACTGAAGATGTAGAAGTATTTATAAATCAGTTGTCTGAGGATAGTATAGATTATCTTTTTGAACTTAATGGTGATGACATAGATAGCTGTTACAGCTTTTATAAAGCTACGAAGGAATCCTTAATTTTACTTTAATTCTGGTATTTGATTTTAATGGTTACTAACCATTAAAACCAAAAATTTTCTACTTAAAATTTGTCGGGGAGTTACGAAAATTTAAGAAAATGTTTAAAAAAATTCAAGATTGTGCGCTTTGCAACCACCATAGACTTCTTTTGTGCCGTGGTATACCATTTTCAACCCTATCATTTTCTTTTTTTCCTTTCCACAACTTAGCACCTTGTTGTATTTGTCAGGCAATATAACCTTAAATTCACTATCAAGTTCTAGAAAAGTTTTATTTCCATATTTTGTATTTATACCATCTACATTCGTTATAAGGTATTCGTTCCCTATTTCTAACTCACTGAGTTTTTTAAACGTCTTTTGTTCGTTGATGCTGTTGAGCGTCTTGAGAAATTGATTTACTTCCATTTATTACCTATAAAAAATTAAAATAATTTTTTAAATATTTAATATAATTATTTTATTTCCTCTAGTTGAGCTACAGTATTTTTCAAACTCTTTATTACTTCCATAAACGAAGATGACCTTTTTGTACAGTCTATGCCAATCATTGAAAGATCAAATTTTTGAGCTTTAACCAAAGAATTCGTGAATTCATTGTATTGATATA
This sequence comes from Meconema thalassinum, assembly GCA_946902985.2. Classification (NCBI taxonomy): domain Eukaryota; kingdom Metazoa; phylum Arthropoda; class Insecta; order Orthoptera; family Tettigoniidae; genus Meconema; species Meconema thalassinum. The sequence continues at coordinate 743,375,111 of OX336389.2, forward strand.
CTTGTCTACCTTTAAAAAAATACAGCATTCCGTTAATATATCTAAAGGCTGAATCCATTGCAGGCGGTAAACCAGGAAAACGTCTTGATAATATGCCATGTTGCTTGGGTTTAAAGCTGCATTCGTCTATTTCCGAAAAGAAAGCGTCATTGTAAAAAATATAAGTGTGGCCTGAGTAAGTGTTTAACAAAGCATGAATTATTGTATCTGGTCTAATGTTCCACATGGACATGGCTTTTGGATAACCATTTACCAATATTAAGCTCGGATAATCCATCATGTAGATTTTGTTGGCAATAATCATAACAATCTCACCAGAGGGTCTTTGATAAGCGGCTGCAATAGTTTTAAAATCTTGGGGTAAGAAGGTTAACCAATCTGTAATAAACTGGGGTCGTTTGTTTTTTAAGGCTGTTGAGTTATCAAGATCTAAAATCCAAAACCATTTTTCATAAAAGACATACATTAACTGATTAACAATTAAAATAGTGTTGACATTCAAATCACATAAATTGGGCTCTGGCTTTGGTGTATCTGGAGTTGGTGTTTTATCCGGTACGTTAGGCTCTGTGGCTTTACCATATAAACTTTGAATAGCTAAAATGTCATCTTGATGTAGCTCTATTTGATTGTTGGCGTATGCATACATAATAGCATCTGGATTGTTTGAATGAGAAATACCTAAGGCATGGCCTATTTCATGTATCATAACAGAAAGTAAATTTGTTTGATATTGAGGAGTATTAGCATCGGTATTTAAATACCAAGATTCATCTTGATCGATATGAATTTCAATAGGTGAATTAATGCTATTTGGGTAATTTGCATGAACCAAAACTCCACCTTTTCCATCAAATCCACTGAAACATTGCCCACTTATTTTGTGATTTCTATGAGGGCTACCACGTTTATTTGATATAATTACATCTGGATTCCTCAAATCGTTCTCAAATGAGAGATCTGTATGTTTTTTCCAAACATCGAAAGCGGCTCTAGCTACACTTTGCATTGCTTGATTAGCTAAAGCATAATGCCATTTTATATTTTTATTATTCCATTTATACCGCCGAGTAGTAAAATTTATATCGTCATCGGTGATACCGCATCGCGATGTATTCATTAATTGTAAAGTACATTCATCTAAATCACCAGTGATATCGAGATTGTAGTACTCTTGGAACAATTTTAATGCAGATTGGAAAGTTGTTTCATTTACTTCTGAAATTTCATGTTCGTCTATAGTCAAGTATCCAAAATTACGCAGATAGTTGATAGCAAATTGATTCTGATTTTCATGAGATATTATTTCTAATTGAACCTTTGTTAGGGTAACAATTATAATGCAAAATGTAATTATTCTGTTCATTTATTTATTTATATAAATATTTTACTATCATTTCTCTCGAGCCCAAAAGAGTAATGTCTTATAATTATTTTTATTTAAAAAATGAAATTTTTAATTAAAAAAAGTTATATAATAAATGGATTTAAAACAAAATATTAAGCACCGAACCGGTGCAACTGTAAAGGAACTAAGGGTTCTGGCAACGGAACTCAAACTAAAAGGAGTATACAAGATGAAGAAGGCTGCTCTTCTTGAAGCTGTAAGCAGTGCTTGGAGTAATGCCGGAGATAGTGCTTTGTTTACGTATCAAGAATCAGAGCTGCCTAAGAAGAGCGTTCGTGAACTAAAACAAGTCGCCAGAGAAAACAAAATTAAGGGCTACTCAGTAATTCAATCAAAGAAAGGGTTGCTAAATTTGATAGCGGAAGAAAAGAAACGTTTGGACAAAATCAGGCATTTTGGATTCGATCAAGACCTCTTTGAAATTAAAAAGGAACCAAAACCTGTTCAATCTAAGGACTTAAAAATTGTGAAGCAAAAATTGGGCCAAATTTTTCCTTTTAAGAAAAATATATTTAATGAAACAGTAGCTAAAAAGTCACCTTTCGAAATTCATCAAGGTGTTCGTACTGTGCTGATCAAAAAGTTTAACGTATGGCAGACAGCATATACTATACACATAAAAGATTTGCAAGGAAAACCAATAGAACAAATGAAAGCGGTCAGAAAAGGTGTGCATGCAGCCATAAAAGAAGTAAGAAAACTAACTGATTTTAAGCCAGGTGATCAAATGAAAGTAGTTGCAGAAAATAATAATTTTAACCATGTGATTTCATCAAAAAGAAAAATAAAAGTTAATGCTTCACATCTACTTGACCAGATTGAAAGAATAATAACATCTAATGAAAATGTAGATATTATCAATACCACTTTTCACTTCGAGGTTTACAAAATTCCCAGAGGCAAAGGAGCAAAGCGTAAGAAAATAGTCAATATTGCTAATGATGTTATGGCTAAAAGAAGCATAAACAAAATAACCAACACCGATAAACTGTGCGGACCAAGAGCAATAATCACAGCCCTAACCTATGAAACTAAAAATATATTGGACAGGACATTAACTGATAATGAAATTACCTACATTAGGAAAGGACGGAGTTTGCAGGAAGAATTAGCGAAAGAGTTATGCACAAGATTCGGAATGAACTGTGAAGATGGGTTTAGTTTAGACGATATTAGAGATGTTGCACATCTCATGGGTGTTCGGATTAAGGTTGTTTCGGCTGCCCATTTTAACAAAGTAATCCAGGCCTCAGGTGTAAATGACGCGATAACAATTTATTTGTACTTGCATAACGACCATTATGATTCCATTAATAATATACGAGGTTTTTATGGAAGTTCATATTACTGCAAAAAATGTGATATACCTTACGATCATCAGGACAAGCACTCGTGTAAAAAAGATAAAAATGTGTGTAATTTGTGTTTGTGCCCAAAACATGATTTCCCAGAAGGTATGCGACCCCGAGTATACTGTAAAAAGTGCAATAGATATTGTTTTGGTAAAGATTGCGTTGATAACCATGAGAGAGTGTGTGAGGTAGCTTACAAGTGCAAAAAGTGTAATAAGATATGTAACAGAAGTGATAAGCACAATTGTGGGTACTCTAAGTGTTGGAATTGTAATGATATCGTGAAAAGAGAAGAGCACCAATGTTATATGCAAGGAAAGAAAAACCGTGGGGGATACTGTATGGAAGATTGTATTTGCAATGGAAAGGCTGATAAGCGATATAAATGGTGCACTTACACGGAAAACTACTACTTTTTCGATTACGAAGCTGAACAAGATACCGGAGTACACGTCCCAAACTTTGTATCCGTTTATGACTTTAATGGTGTTAGGCGGGCTTTCCTAAAAAATGACGAATTTTGTCAGTGGCTAATATCAGACAACCACAAAGGTTTTACGTGTATAGCACACAATGCAAAAGGTTATGATGCGCATTTTATTTTACAATATTGCATCAATAATGGCATTAAGCCTAAAACTATTTACCAAGGGTCTAAAATTATGGAGCTCAAAATACCCACCCTAAGGCTCAGAATAATTGACAGCATAAACTTTATCCAAGGAGGTCTCGCATCCTTTCCCAAAACATTTGAACTAAAAGAACTAAAAAAGGGGTATTTTCCACACTTTTTCAACAAGAAAGAAAATCAAAATTACGTAGGGTCCATTCCAGCTACTAAATACTATGGTGTTGATACAATGAAACCTGATGCTAGAAAAGTATTCCTGGAATGGCACGCTGAGAAAGTGAAAGAAAACTACGTGTTTGACTTTAAGAAAGAATTAGCCGAATATTGTCATTCAGATGTCGATATTTTGCGACGTGGTTGTCTTGCCTTTAGGCAGTCATTTTTAGAAATAGCAAATATAGACCCCTTCCAATACATAACTATAGCCAGTGTTTGTATGGCAATTTACAGGTCAAAATTCCTTGAAAAAGACACAATTGCAGTAGTTAAGGAGCAAAAAAAGGAAATGTTCAGTAAGGAGTCTATAGCATGGTTAAGTTCGTTCCCTAATGTTCAACACGCATTAAACGGTGGCGAGGTCACAATTTGTAGAGCCAAAGTCGATGGGTACGACTATAAGACTAAAACTGTGTACCAATATCATGGTTGTTTTTGGCATGGTTGTCCCGACTGCTACTCAGGCGATACCATTAACAATGTAAACAATGAAACTATGGATGACTTGCTTACAAAAACTATAGAGCGAACACAAGCTCTTAAAAATGCCGGGTACAAGGTTGTAGAAATGTGGAGCTGTAAATGGAAAAATTCTAAAGCTTATAAGGAAAGCCTAAATAAAACAAAAGATGTTGTAGAACCTCTAAACCCCAGGGACGCATTCTTCGGTGGTAGGACAAATGCCACAAAGTTAAAAGTTTCTGAAAAAAAGCTGAGATATATAGATATATGCAGTTTATATCCAACAGTTATGTTTTATGACTGGTACACTGTGAGACATCCCACTAAAATATTTAAGCCAGAAAAATACAATAAAGACTGGTTTGGCCTAGTTAAATGTAAGGTGCTTCCTCCAAGAGGTTTGTATCATCCAGTGCTTCCGGTAAAGCTAGATAAGCTGATGTTCTCTCTGTGTGGGAAATGTGCGAAAGAAAAGGTAGGACCTTGTAACCACAGTGATAAAGAAAGGGCACTTCTTGGAACTTGGACTACAATCGAACTTAATAAAGCTCTAGAGAAAGGCTACAAAATAGTAGAAGTTTATGAAGTATGGCATTCTAAAGAGAAAAGTAATGAGCTTTTCAAGGACTATATTAAAACCTTTATGAAAATTAAGCTAGAAACTAGTCCTTGTGATGGTGATTACAAATCTAAAGAAGAATATGCAAGGGTTGTAAAAGAAAAGCAAGGCATAAAGCTTGATATTGACAAAATTAAACCCAACGCTGGTAAGCGAGCTGTTGCTAAAATATGCTTAAATTCTCTTTGGGGAAAGTTGGGTCAGAGGCAAAACATGTCACAAACAGAGTTCATTGATGACCCTAAGAGGTGGTACGAATTGCTATTAGACGATAAGATAGAAATTACTAATGTAATGTACATCAATGATAAAGTAATTGAGGTAACATACCACTACAATGATTTCTATGTAGAAAATAGCACAAATACCAACATAATTGTGGCAGCTTTCACCACTTCCAATGCTAGAATAAGATTATACGATATGCTTGATAGATTAGGAAAGGCAGTAGTTTATTATGACACTGATAGTATTGTTTACATAGATGATGGAACAAACACCGTAGAGATCGGTTGTATGCTCGGCGAATGGACTGACGAATTTGGCAAAGATGATCATGGTACTGATTGGATAAGCACAGGTCCTAAGAGTTATGCGTACGAAACATATAAAGGCAAACAGGTTACCAAAATTAAAGGATTTACCCTCAACCACGAAAATGCCAAAAAACTTAACATGAAGACAATGACTGACTTAATACAAGGTTCTAATAATAAGGTTGTTATAAGCAATAACATGATAACAAGAGATAAGAAAACAAAAAGCCTTGTAAATAAAAATATTGCCAAAGAATTTAAAGTCGACTACGACAAGCGTATGATCCTAAAAGAAAAAGACAACATAATTGATACACTTCCTTGGGGGTACTAAATATAATAGTGTACACATCATTTTTATAGCTATTTACACCCTTGTATTAATCATTATTTTTTCCATAATTCTTTAAAAAGTCACTAGTTATTTTAACCATTATTCTATCCATTGTTTCTAAAAAATTCGTCAGAATTTTTAGCCTTGTTTTAACCATTATTCTTTCCCTAATTTCTAAAAATGTTACTGATAATTTTAGCCTTGTTTTAACCATTATGCTATCCATAATTCTTTAAAAAGTTATTGGTTCCTTTTAGCCATTATTTTAGGTGTTTGTAGGATAAATTTGTGTTACGTTTTATAGGTAGAGGTAAGCATAACTTTGTCATTTATATATTAGAGTCATTTTATGGTTACTTTTAATCATATTTTATTAAAAATAACATTGAAAGTTATGGATAACGTAGCCATAACTTTTTATTATTTTTATGGTTAATTTTTATGGATAATAGTAACCACAAATTAAATAGTGTTTTATGGTTAGTTTTAACCATCATTACTATCAATATTTTTTTATTACGTTTTATGGTTAGTAGTAGCCATATTTCTTTAAAAGTTGGTGAACATTAAATGGTTAATTTTAAGCATAAATGTGATAGTGTTTTATGGTTGGTTGTAGCCATAATTTCATATGAATTTATAGGTACTTTTTATGGTTATCTTTAGCCATAAAAGGTAATTCAAATTATGGTTAGTCCTAACCATAATTTATCTGAAAAAAATGTAATGGTTAAGATAACCATATTTTCTTTGGACAAATTGTTTCAAGAAGTTTAAGGTCATTTTATCCATAATTTCTTTGAAGAAAATATAATGGTACTTTTAACCACACTTAATTGTCTGTCCCATACCGCCGCCTATACTACTTCAGTAGAATTCAGAACAAAGTTATTCCGATGCTTGGGAAACCGGAATCCATTTTATCAGACCATGGTACTTATTTCACGAGCAATGTTTTTAGGCAAGGTCTAGAGAGCCTAGGAATAAAACATATATTTTCGAGCATTCGTCATCCTTGTGGGAATCCGAGCGAGAGGACGATTCGCTGTGTTGCCAAGTACTACAGAGTAATGATTCCTAACGATCATTATAAATGGGTTGACCAAGTAGGAGATATTGAGATGTGCATGAACACCACTAAGCACGAGTCGACGGGTCAAGTCCCACTAATTGTACACCACAACAGATTGCCGGACAGATCTTGGGACAAGATTATTCCATGACCAAGGGATCCACTATTAGCGCATGAGTTGCGAATTCAGCGAACGAGAGAGCACATGAGGAACCAAGCGGACCGAAGACTGAGAAGGTACAGTGGAGAGAAGTTTCACCGGGAATTACAAGAACAAGAGTTAGTGCTGGTTCGTAGACCACCCATATCTGATCCCAAAAACAAAGTCTTTGCAAAATTCTGTCCAAAATTTATTGGCCCGTTCCGTGTCATTAAGAATCTGGGTAACAATGCTTACAGGCTTGAAGAAGTGAGCACTGGTGCTAAATCTGTTTTTAATAGCGCCAACTTAAAACTATATTACAGAAGAGAACCATTTGATGAATAAGCAGGATCATGTGTGCAGAATCTGTATTGCAGAAATTTATTTTGAGAGCCAACACTCAAATGTACGTGGCCGTGGAGTGCTTGAGAGAGCGCGCTTTGTTTGTAAACAACGAGCAGCTGAGACGACAGGAGTGGCAATCACGTGAGGAGAAGGGGAGGTCTAGCAAGAAGTATGAATGACATTCCGGCGAGGGAGCGCGCACACTCATTGGGTCAGTGGAGTGTACACTCGAGAAGCTGAGCGAGGTACTAAAGAGATGTTGTTGTTACTACTGTGGATATTGTTTTTGAAATCCAAATCATCACTTGCTTCGAATTTAAAAACCTTGCTCAGGATAAATGAACCCTTATTGATCTACGATAAATAAGTATTCATAATTTATTATTATTATTACTGCAGCCCAGGCAGTACTTGTGGAAGTTGACGAGGGTAAAGGCAAGGTAGCGTGTTGCAATGATTGCCACAGAAGTAGCAAGTGGTAGCTATTCTTGAAAACGGCCTGGTAATCTGAGTTCAAGGCCAAATTGTGTAACAACTTGCACCAGAAATGGAATCATAAAGGGATGGTCACGAGTTACTTGCAACCGACCTACGGTTTAATCACCCAATCAGGAGAGACCACGCCAAGATCACGCGATGGATGGCGTCAGTGGTAAAAAGCGCGCGGAATTGATTATCTAAAGAACTGCCGATCGGAATTATCTCCGCATGAGTGTGCTGAGACGTTTGAATTATTTGGTGAAGATTGACACTAGTCCCGTGTGTGTGAGTTGAAAACTCTGGAAAATTTTTCTTAATTCACCCCACACTTCATCCCCCTGTCAGTTTCTAATAAATTGATCGACGACACGCTGTTCGATGTCTTTTCTGTTTGGAGCTCTGATGAGCTAACTTCACGCCAGTTTGTGTAAAGATTTAACGCTCTAATATTATTCGAAGTCATCTATTTGTGAGCTCTGATGAGCTAACTTCACATCAGTTTGTGTAGCGATTTTTAAAGCTCTAATATATTATTTGAAGTCTAATACTTTGTGGGCTTTGTGAGCTAATTTCACGCCAGTTTGCGTGGTGATTTAAAACTTGAATATTATCTTAAAGACAACTCTTTTCAGCTCTTAGGGGGCAAGACTCAAGTAACATTCTAATTAGCGCTCAACCGAGCGAAGGTCAAGCAGAGCAGTAGAGATTACCGAGCGAGATAGCGACTGTGACACAGTCAGACTTTAAAACTTGTATTATCGAGCCAGTGACGATGGACTCGAAGTTGTATATTTCATGTAAATTTTTATTGTATCTTTCATGTGTGTATCGTGCGTGTGAGAGCAAGAGTAGGGAAAGTCTTCGTGATTAATCGCATAGGACTATTTGTGGGCGAATTTAGTAACTCACAAGCGATTATAGCCAGGTCAAATTATAATAACATTGAACTTTTCTTCCAAAGAGACTACACCAAGATGTCCGACGTGTGGTCAGGAGCCGGAGTGATGTCCGACACTCTTACGAAGACAACGATGGAGTGTTAATTTTCCCGTGGGGAAATGGGCTGAGTTGGAGGTCATATGTTCTACAAGCTGAGACGGTGATGTACAACAATTGATTATTCAATTATTGTGGTGTTTGAAGCCATATTTTCAGTGTTGCCTTAGTAAACAAGAGTTTAGTGCTTTTCAGTCGGTCAACACGAATGTACCCAAAAGAGATGGGTTATGCCCTAATCCTGAAATAAATTACATGAGATTAATAAAACACTAGGATGACCAGTTTCGATCGTCAAGCGATCATCATCAGATCCATTACACTTAGGCTACAAAATCTATGTTTGAAATACAGGTGAAAATATTTACAATATGTACAATTATTTAGTTGCAGTATTGGTACTGCAACTGTCAGTGTATGCTAAATGCAGTATATATGTTAGGTGAAATGCTAAATGGTGATAGCTATCCGTAGATTGTACTTTAGAGAGATTATATCGTTGTAAACTATGGTTAAACTATAAAATTTTAGGCTAACTACTTATCTGATTGTCTTCCGTACAACAGCTACTCGCAGTTTTCGTGCTCACTGGAACTCACTGTGCGGTAGACTGCGGTGGTTATCTTAACGACTGGTTTTTCCCTGCTTTCTCCCCCCTGCTCCTAGGTGCTGTGGGGAGTGATAGCGATGTGTTTATGTGAGGTGTTGCCAACCTAGATAAGGTGTATGTTATTGAATGGGGTGGGTCTACAATTATTAAAGACCGTGGATTAGCCCTCGCCACGCGTGGAGCATAACCCATTCGAACTAAGCGTTGACGGTCTTATGAGGACGTCCCGGCACCTTTAATACTGCCGCGAATATGGGCCTTAGTTTATTGCAGAAGAAAAGTACATCGTACACCTGATCCAGATAACATTTACCTATTAATAACCCCCTAATTCCCCCCCCCCCTTTTATCTAGCTTGGCTGTGTCGCTAAATTGTGTTTTGTTTCCGACAGGGTGTGTTTTTTAGTAGCGTGAAGAGGGGTGAGCTCTCCATGAACGTGTGTTCATTTAGATTGTTGGGATTGTTTCGTTTGGCTAGGTGTATCTCGATTGCTTCCTTTATGTCAAGAGCTCTGCCTTTCGATTCGTGATGGATTATTTTAAGGTCCGACTCTATGTTGGTAAAGCTGTGCCCTGCGTCACACATATGTTCGCACACGGCTGAATGTGTTCCGTATCTTATCGCATTCCTATGTTCATTATAACGTGTGTCTACTCGCCTTCCACTCTGCCCGATGTAATTAGCTTGACAATCGGTGTCTTGGCACGTTATAGAATATACCCCTGACCTTGAATACGGGTCACGTTTATTTAGATTACTATTTAGGAGGTGCCTAGCGGTTGTGTTTTTCGTCGTGAAAGCTATCTTTATGCCTTGCTTTTTGAATAGGTTAGTGATTTTATATGTATTCGCATTCACATAGTTGAAACGCGCAAATTTTTTCTCATTACTGTCCGGTTTGGGAATCGTTTTATCTTTATTTTTATGTTTGGCTATAATTTGATTTATTTTGCTTGGCGAGAAGTTGTTTTCCTTTGCTATTTGCATAATAGTTCTTATTTCCTTATTATAGTTGTCTTTTGACATGGGTATGTTTAAAGCCCTATGCACCATTGAATTGAAACCCGCTAGTTTGTGCGTACTGGGGTGATTAGACTGATTGTCGATTGCATGCGAGGTTTGTGTTGCTTTCCGGAATTTGGAATATGAAAGGTCGTTGTCTTTACGTTCAATAGTTATATCGAGATAATTTATTTTCCGGTCTATTTCGGATTCCTTAGTGAATTTGATAGAGTGGTGAAGGCTATTAATGGATTGGAGAATTGTTTCTTCGCTTGTTAGTTCAGTATCGTAGATGCAAATTACATCATCTACGTATCTTTTCCATATTACTATTCCCTTTGTTGAAGTCTTTTCTAAGAACGCATTTTCTAGTGCATTGATGAAGATGTCAGCGATTAACCCACTTAGTGGCGATCCCATTGCTAGGCCTTCTCTCTGTGTGTATATTTTATTGTCGAATTGAAACACGTTTTGGGTGAGAACGACCCTCAGTAATCTCACAATCTCTTCAATTTCTTTTACCGAATTGTTGGATTTTAAGTTGTTTTCAATAGTGTTGATTGCTTCAATAATCGGAATATTGGTGTACATGTTAGTTACGTCGAAGGATACTAGCCTGAAGCTAGGTTTCATTCGTAGGGTGTTCAATGCTGTTACTAGTTCTGTTGTGTTCTATACAGAGTTGTTTTTGTCGTTGGAAAGAGGGCAATTTAAGATTTTTAGTAACTCTTTGCTGATTTTGTAATTAGGGGCATTCCTACAATTGACTATTGGTCTCATTGGGCATTCCTTTTTGTGTATTTTTGGTTGTCCCCTCAATGACGGTATTTTCGGGTTTATGTTTATTAGTTTTGATTTTTCGGCTTTGGTCAGTATGTATTCTGTTTCTTTTAGCGCACTATTTATTTGTTTTTGGAATTTGTTGGTGGGGTCTTTTGTTAATTCCTTGATTTCGTTGTTGTTTAGGATTTCGACTGTTTTTTCAATGTATTCTGTTTTGTTCAAAATTACTGTAGTGTTTCCCTTATCTGCTTTTGTGATGATTAAGTCATGTTCTTTTATTTTTTGTTTCAACGACTTTATTTCTTTGAGTTGTTTGTTGTTTTGAATGTTATTGCTATCGCCCTCTCGTTTGAGGATTTTTTTGGCTTCGTTGGTGGCGAGATTTTTGGTTAATTCCCTGTCTTCTGCTGGGAGCTAGTGACTGGCTATCTCAATATCTGTGATTAATTGTTTTATATTGTGGTTCGTGTGTGCGTCTGTGCAGTTGTATTTCAAACCTTTGTCTAACATATTCATTTCATTAACCAACAATTGTACGACATTCATTTGCAACTAAGTAATTTCTGGCACGCAGCCCAATGGGACAGCTTCACCGAGCACCTACATGACACCATCAAAATCAGAGCAACGAGGAAGCATGAAACGCTAGAAAATAAACTAAGAAAACTAGGAGAAACACAGAACCATCAATCTAACGAACAACACACGAATAACAATGAATTCAATTTCCACAGCAGAGAAAACAACAGAACGAACGTAACCTTTTCTCAAGGTGAAATGAATATGTTAGACAAAGGTTTGAAATACAACTGCACAGACGCACACACGAACCACAATATAAAACAGTTAATCACAGATATTGAGATAGCCAGTCACAAGCTCCCAGCAGAAGACAGGGAATTAACCAAAAATCTCGCCACCAACGAAGCCAAAAAAATCCTCAAACGAGAGGGCGATAGCAATAACATTCAAAACAACAATCAACTCAAAGAAATAAAGTCGTTGAAACAAAAAATAAAAGAACATGACTTAATCATCACAAAAGCAGATAAGGGAAACACTACAGTAATTTTGAACAAAACAGAATACATTGAAAAAACAGTCGAAATCCTAAACAACAACGAAATCAAGGAATTAACAAAAGACCCCACCAACAAATTCCAAAAACAAATAAAAAGTGCGCTAAAAGAAACAGAATGCATACTGACCAAAGCCGAAAAATCAAAACTAATAAACATAAACCCGAAAATACCGTCATTGAGGGGACAACCAAAAATACACAAAAAGGAATGCCCAATGAGACCAATAGTCAATTGTAGGAATGCCCCTAATTACAAAATCAGCAAAGAGTTACTAAAAATCTTAAATTGCCCTCTTTCCAACGACAAAAACAACTCTGTATAGAACACAACAGAACTAGTAACAGCATTGAACACCCTACAAATGAAACCTAGCTTCAGGCTAGTATCCTTCGACGTAACTAACATGTACACCAATATTCCGATTATTGAAGCAATCAACACTATCGAAAACAACTTAAAATCCAACAATTCGGTAAAAGAAATTGAAGAGATTGTGAGATTACTGAGGGTCGTTCTCACCCAAAACGTGTTTCAATTCGACAATAAAATATACACACAGAGAGAAGGCCTAGCAATGGGATCGCCACTAAGTGGGTTAATCGCTGACATCTTCATCAATGCACTAGAAAATGCGTTCTTAGAAAAGACTTCAACAAAGGGAATAGTAATATGGAAAAGATACGTAGATGATGTAATTTGCATCTACGATACTGAACTAACAAGCGAAGAAACAATTCTCCAATCCATTAATAGCCTTCACCACTCTATCAAATTCACTAAGGAATCCGAAATAGGCCGGAAAATAAATTATCTCGATATAACTATTGAACGTAAAGACAACGACCTTTCATATTCCAAATTCCGGAAAGCAACACAAACCTCGCATGCAATCGACAATCAGTCTAATCACCCCAGTACGCACAAACTAGCGGGTTTCAATTCAATGGTGCATAGGGCTTTAAACATACCCATGTCAAAAGACAACTATAATAAGGAAATAAGAACTATTATGCAAATAGCAAAGGAAAACAACTTCTCGCCAAGCAAAATAAATCAAATTATAGCCAAACATAAAAATAAAGATAAAACGATTCCCAAACCGGACAGTAATGAGAAAAAATTTGCGCGTTTCAACTATGTGAATGCGAATACATATAAAATCACTAACCTATTCAAAAAGCAAGGCATAAAGATAGCTTTCACGACGAAAAACACAACCGCTAGGCACCTCCTAAATAGTAATCTAAATAAACGTGACCCGTATTCAAGGTCAGGGGTATATTCTATAACGTGCCAAGACACCGATTGTCAAGCTAATTACATCGGGCAGAGTGGAAGGCGAGTAGACACACGTTATAATGAACATAGGAATGCGATAAGATACGGAACACATTCAGCCGTGTGCGAACATATGTGTGACGCAGGGCACAGCTTTACCAACATAGAGTCGGACCTTAAAATAATCCATCACGAATCGAAAGGCAGAGCTCTTGACATAAAGGAAGCAATCGAGATACACCTAGCCAAACGAAACAATCCCAACAATCTAAATGAACACACGTTCATGGAGAGCCCACCCCTCTTCACGCTACTAAAAACACACCCTGTCGGAAACAAAACACAATTTAGCGACACAGCCAAGCTAGATAAAAAGGGGGGGGGGAAATTAGGGGGTTATTAATAGGTAAATGTTATCTGGATCAGGTGTACGATGTACTTTTCTTCTGCAATAAACCAAGGCCCATATCCGCGGCAGTATTAAAGGTGCCGGGACGTCCTCATAAGACCGTCAACGCTTAGTTCGAATGGGTTATGCTCCACGCGTGGCGAGGGCTAATCCACGGTCTTTAATAATTGTAGACCCACCTCATTCAATAACATACACCTTATCTAGGTTGGCAACACCTCACATAAACACATCGCTATCACTCCCCACAGCACGTAGGAGCAGGGGGGAGAAAGCAGGGAAAAACCAGTCGTTAAGATAACCACCGCAGTCTACCGCACAGTGAGTTCCAGTGAGCACGAAAACTGCGAGTAGCTGTTGTACGGAAGACAATCAGATAAGTAGTTAGCCTAAAATTTTATAGTTTAACCATAGTTTACAACGATATAATCTCTCTAAAGTACAATCTACGGATAGCTATCACCATTTAGCATTTCACCTAACATATATACTGTATTTAGCATACACTGACAGTTGCAGTACCAATACTGCAACTAAATAATTGTACATATTGTAAATATTTTCACCTGTATTTCAAACATAGATTTTGTAGCCTAAGTGTAATGGATCTGATGATGATCGCTTGACGATCGAAACTGGTAATCCTAGTGTTTTATTAATCTCATGTAATTTATTTCAGGATTAGGGCATAACCCATCTCTTTTGGGTACATTCGTGTTGACCGACTGAAAAGCACTAAACTCTTGTTATTCAATTATGTAGTTAGATTGGCGGGGGAACTTTGTAAATAGTTAATTTTAGTCTTTTCTTGTTTTGAGTGTGTTTTTTTTTTGTACCGACACTAAATGTTTTAAATGTACGTTGGCACGTGGCCAAAGTGTTTGTCGTGTATTTATTTTTCTTGGGAGTCATATTTAATGTGCACGGCGTGTGTACGTGATTTTTATCCATGCAAATGCGAAACCCGTTACATTCGATAAGTGGTGCTTTATTAAAGTTCATATTTTTGATAGGAAAGGGAGGTAATTACTGTAAGATTGTTTGCTGAACAGGTTATTATTCATATTATTGTTGCCGAGTGCAACGAATTAAGATGTAATTATAGAACACCTTAGTTCTAATTTGATAGATTTTTTGAGTCCTTTTCAGGTTATTAGTCACGGCGTAGAACGGAGGCGCCAGCGAGTGGAAAATATTTATGTCATTTATTTCAGGGTCTGTCAAACCCATACGTGTGATTCTGTGTGTGTTATTGTGTCAGGTGTGTGTTGATTCTACGTGAAGAGGGGTAGAGGTCCTACCGCCCTCATATTTTGTTGTTGTTGTATTTTTGATGGAAAGGCAGGGTGCTCCAGGAAGACCGCTGTTCCTTGTCCATACTGCTGATTCTTGGATTTCCTAGGGGAAATGCCGGGATATTTTGTTCTGACACACACACATATATTATTGTGCTTTGGGGCACGCTTCTTCGAGATTCGATCCCGGCCCTGTGGAGGTCGAGGTTATTTGTGACACGTGGGTTGACAGATATGCAGATTTCCACAAATCGCCCGTCTCGCCTGGTGACTTATTTTGTTAGGCAGTCCTATGTTCCGACTGGCCCCTTTAAGCTTTCATGTAGCAAACCTGTTCTTTGTGATGGTTATTTTGAACCATAATTAATTGGGGAGTTCGCCATGTGTGTGGCGGATTATTGCATGTTGTATGGATAGGATGTTGTGTTAATAATGTAAATGTTTGCTTTGAGCCTAGTGATTTGTTTATGACTCAATTCATGTAATTTAGTATGTGACGCCTGTGTGGCGTAGTGGTAGTGTACTTGTAAAAATGACGGCGGTCATATGTGTATTTCTTTTATTGGTCACGTGTTAACTTACTTGTGTTGATTTGTGTGAGAAGTCCTAATTTTAGGCAGTAATGTTTTTGCTACGGCAGTTTTGATTCCAATTTCATGCGGAAATTATTGTGTTGTTTATTTTAAGTATAGGAAGTGTCGGTTTAGTTTTTAAGTGTTGTATGTTGTTCCCCGCGTCTGTCTAGCTCTAAGCAATGTGGATTCGTCGTCTGAAAGTTTATTCTGGATGATGACGAGTCATGCATTCGATTGTACTCATCGTGAAGCATGTAGAACAGCACGCGCGCATACATTGTCACTTTTGATATTTTCTTTGTGACACTTGGTCCGAGTATTAATCTCTCCAGAGATTTGGCCTAGTTTTGGCAAACTTTATTTATTCAGTGGGAGTCATATGGGAATTTGTTTTGTTAATTCTTGTTGTAAATAGCTGATCTGTTTATTAAATTTATTTCTTTTAACCCTGGCCTCACTTTTTCCTGCATGTTATTTTGTTCTATGTTACCCTGCATGATAATGAAGCGCTTTAACAACAACTTACGATATGGACTGTTACACCCCCCGAAACTGAGTCGCATAAGCTTCTTTGCAAGGGTTCAGTACCAAGAGCTATTTACACCATCGCATGGACAATCTATTTAACTAGCGGGAGAAATTTGCAATGGAGACGGCCAGTGAAATACAGCATTGTTATGTTAAACCATTCTATCTCGGTTTATTCCCGGCGCTTGGCCAGTTGTATTGGTCAATTATTTGCGGCGGGCCGGTGCCTCGACCAGTTGTTATACTGGGCACTTGTAACAATTGTGTTTCCCTGTGAGTGAATTGTGGTTAACTGGAATGTGTTTCCCTTAGGGGGTGAGTGTGTAGGGGCATATGAATGTTTTTTTAGGGTAGGCTGCTTGGCTTCCTAGAGGTAGGTTCCACATGGATCTCCCTGAACACAGTTCAGGGTCAGCGTCTCCTCCAGATGTTATGCCCCCAGGGACGTAACTGATAAACGGGGTCTTCTAAGCGAGGCTGGTTAATTGTCTGGAGGACAAAACGTGTGTTTAGCTGTGTCTGTGAATGTGAATGTCAAGGCTTTGGCCCGCGACCTTGCTCTGTGTGTACTGGCGATAATGCCTGACGTAGCGATGCGGTAGACAGGCAGGCGCGGCGCCGTGTAGTGGCAGGGATGAGGGCTTGGTTCAAACTGATGGTCCGGGATTCGAGTAAGAGGGTAAAAGTACAAAATAGTGAAGTGAAAGTGCAATGGAGGTTTATTATGTAAAAAGTACTTAGTGAATTTCTAGCGTCTCGAAATGCAGGTAAGTAGTGAAAAAAGATGATGATGGATGCTTACAAGTGATTAGGGTTGGGGTTGGGAGGAAATACTTATAGGATAAACCTAGAGTCACTCACCTGATCTGCAATACGGCGTGGTGGCGTTCGGACAGCACGACAGTAGACGAAAGATCCTTCATCCTTGTGGTGTGCTGTATTTAAGGCAAACCCTGCCATGACGAAAGCGTGGTCAGCACTTTAATGTTTATTGTTGTGTCCTACATAACTGGTAGCTTGGCGCTTGCAGTTCTGATGCAATGGTTACCTCATGTTTAAGAGTTTGGCTTGCCAGGCTGTGTAATTGTTGTTGCTTTTATTTGGGGATTGTGGCATGAAAGGGGATGAAAGAGGGTGACTACGCCCCACGGGAGCCTGGGGCGTAACAAATCCTCCTCTCAAAGGAATGGTTGTCCCCAACCATTGTGAAAGTCGTCGGGTAGTGTAGTGCCGATGTTCCTTCTTCTTATTCTTCTTCTGTACTCGATGCATGTGTGGGCGTGTAAATGTTGGCATGCGTGGCTGTGGTTTTCCTTTTTGTCGGTTGGATGTGTGGGCTCTAGGTTGGGTTAGGTTTTAGGGGAGACACATTCTTTTTAAGCATATGATATGGATGATTGTGAGGTGTGATATAATCGTACATTTTACATTTTTTCAGTGTTTTTAGCCTACTTTCGATTTTTGCAAAAAAAATTAAAGTAGACTTATGAGATCAACACAGGGCGAAAAAATGTGTGTCTGTCTGTGCGTGTGTCTGCGTGTCTATGTGTCTCTGAGTGTGTGTCCTCTGAATGTCCTTCCCCCCTATCAATTCAAACACGGTGAAACCGAATTGAACGAAATGTGATACAGAGGTTGCACTATCAAAGGGCACCTCAGTGTCAAGCTTTATATCGCCGCCATCTTGACGGAAACGTAATGGCGGCCACCCAAATGTTCAAAGCTAAAATCAAATTACGACAAATCTAATCATTCGATCTCTACCAAATTTTGCAATAAACTATATTGGTATGGCGAACGTCGTTTGACCAAACTACAAGGTCATAAGTCCGATAGTTTGCAGATGGTGGCTATGTATGTTTGCAAATCGATTCCCCCAATCAATTCAACCACGGTGAAACCGAATTGAACGAAATTTGGTACAGAGGTAGGACTAGCAAAGGGCACCTCAGTGTCATGTTTTATATCGCCGCCATCATGACGGAAATGTAATGGCGGCCACCCAAATGTTCAAAGCTTAAATCAAATTACGACCAACCTAATCATCTGATCTCTACCAATTTTTGCAACATTATACCTTTATGTTAGAAGAATCTTGTGACCAAACTACAAGGTCAGCAGTCAAATAGTTTGCAGAAGGCGGTTGTGTATGTGTGCAAATCGATTCCCCCTATCTATTCAAACACGGTGAAATCGAATTGAACGAAATTTGGTACAGAGGTAGCACTAGCAATGGGGACCTCAGAGTCATATTTTATATCGCCGCCATCTTGACGAAAACGTAATGGCGGCCACCGAAATGTTTAAAGCTTAAATCAAATAACGACCAACCTAATCATCTGAACTCTACCAAATTTTTCAATATTATACCTTTATGTATGAAGAATCGTTTGACCGAACTACAAGGTCATCAGCCCAATAATTTGCGTATGGCGGCCATGTATGTGTGAAAATCAATTCCCCCACCTATTCAAACACGGGGGAACCGAATTGAACGAAATTTGGTACAGAGGTAGCACTCGCAAAAGGCAACTCAGTGTCGTGTTCTATATCGCCGGTATCTTGACGAAAACGTAATGACGGCCACCCATATGTTAAAAGCTTACATCAAATTACGACCAACCTAATCATCTGATCTCTACAACATACCTTTATGTGGTAAGCACCATTTGACCAAACTACAATAGATTGCAGATAGCGGACATGTATGTGTGCAAATCGATTCCATCTATCAATACAAGCACGGTGAAACCGAATTGAACGAAATTTGGTACTGTACTCGAAGTTGACATAGCCCTCACCTATTATCCTAGGAATGGAAGGGATCGCTAAGGGCGTCGATACCCTGCTAGACAAATCAACGGTACCTCGCTAGGTGAAAGGCTGGTAACCTCTGAATACAGGTATATTTATAAGACCACGATAGTACTCCTACTTAGTTACAAATAAAACATCCTACAAACAATATATGGTAGAACGAGATTCTTGGAATCTCGAGGGTGAACGGTTACTAAGTTGCAAAGAGCGCCAGTATCTAACTAGTAGAACTATCGTCATCAGATTATTAAAATAGAAAGTCGAGATGTTCTGTAAAAAATCGGACAGGCAAACGAACACGTGCCTGCAAGTTTATTCAACAAAATATGGACACTTCCAGTCCAAACACACCTACATTCACTCGTTACTATTATTATACAAAAGTAAAATAAAATATGTAGTATATATAAAATAAAATAAAAACGTGGTGAGCTTCCTGTCACTAATTATCAGTCCTAATGTCTATGACACAAATAAAAATCTTTCTTCCAACGTTAAAAATGAAATATTTAAAAATAATAACGTAGTCACACTTGTGACTCATACTGTACTCACTATACTCGTAAAACATTTCTCACGCTATCGTTATACATTCATCCCCTATATGTTACATTCCATAATGACATTTATTTAAACCTAAACTCCATACATTTTAAATAACCGTAAAAAAATCCTATTGTTACTTTATACAAGTATATACAATATTATCGTTAGCTACTCGATAATAGTTTGATCCTTCTGATCCTTCTCGTTGCATTGTAGTTTCGTCAATTCTAATAATGAAACCTTCTACTATTTTGTCAAATCAGGGTTACATTTCACTTCCAATGAGCATAGTGTTTCAAACAATGAAGCTAAAACTGCTCGGTATAGACAAATCCATTAATACAAATTTAGTAAATTAAGACGGACATATAACAGACGACTCTTCGGTTCCTTACATTCACGTAGTACAATTCGTTACTCCAATAGTTACATATTATCTTAATCGCATCTTTCAACATAAAAGACCTCGACAACTTGGTCGGAACTTCGTTATACCATCGCATTGTTTTCTATACTTCTATAGGAACATCATAATCTTTTACCACAAAACACAAGTTAGCGTCAACACCTACGCTTTTGTATTCATTTCCTGTACACGCAATAATTATAAATAACCCCATTTCTGTGCACACTCTAGGTATCCACGAAATTCAGTAATTTTACTTATAAAGTTCCAATTACAATTCTTCTATCTCTTATACATTCAAGTCCTCTCATATTTTCTTAAATATCCCCTGTATTTTCGTTCCTGTTCCTTTCTTATACATTTTCTGTCACAACATCATTTAAAGTATTTTAGTATGCGATCTTATTAACCTTCTATTATTTTGTGGAACCATAGTTCATAGAACTTCCTAAATTTAGAGAACGGTCTGTTTATTCTCGTCTTAATGAAATATAAATACGTTACATGACATCTCCTTTCCAGTATTTCTGTACTGATACATTTCATCTAACAAGTTTCTTTCATTTCTCACAACAATTCAGTTACATAGGTATTACTTTATACATTCCGTATTTTTCCGTACCGCAATATAGCGTTTTTCATTTGTGTCAATACATCAGATTGTTTAATGAGACGTTAACTTCACTAAAGGTCAGTTTAAAAAAAACTTTATTGTTGATCTCAACAGAACTGAACAATAACTTATTTGTCAATTCAGAATTTACATAAAACTCTGTCACGGAAATCATACTCAGGAATTTGTCTAAAACGACTTTCTTCACAAAGAAGAAATTTAGAACTAACGCATTTTTAAAATATTCCAATTTATCTAGCAAATACTAATAAATTCAAAATAAAACTCGCAATAACAAACAATGACGACTAAAAATCCCGAATACGTCAAAATCCTAATGACGACGTTACAAAAAGCAATTACTGAAACATTAAACGACATTTACGATGCTAAAATCTAAATTAAGACAATTAAATAGTTTCGAAAAAAAATATCAAATTTGCCACACAAAACTAGGTCAGGTCAAGGATATCTCCGTTACTGCATTTCTAACTACAATAATATTCGATGGGTATTTTTACCTTCTGCCAGAATCTTTTTTCATAATCCAAATTGGACCTGAATTTCCATCGCCACAGTCTCCTCGTACAGAAGCTTGCCAATCAGCTGACGTAACGGGACCAGTGGTGGTCGCGTGCCAGGCCGCATGCGGGACACCTGCCTGCTCTCCCTCGTCCGTCTATCAGCCGAGATCGTCTGCCGTACTTCCTTCTCCGCGCCAGGACTCGAATCTCTCTGCATTCTTCTGAAACTAGGGCGTTTCGGGCGATCGTCTTCTAGCGAACAGCATTCTTGAAGTTCTCCGTCGAATAGTTGTTGTTGTTGTAGTTCATAGATATTTCTTACGTTGTTATAGCAATACCTTGCAGTCGTAGATGCGATTGTGATGATTTGGTGAAGCATGATGATAGGCTTACACCCTCCCTGACAAAGCCGTGATATGCGGGCTAAGTCACTGCCGGAATCCACATATTGCAAATAGTTAGTTCCCCTTCATAATTTAGTAACTCTCCATGACAATCAAGTAATATTTCATGTCAGATATCCTTGTTGACCCTAGTTCAAATAACATCTTCGTATTTCTCAATAGCAGTCTGAACTAACTCATTGAGTAGGATTTCGTAGAATTTACTTAGTTTTCGATTCACTCTTGTATTTCTCGAAAAACGTTGCTTCTGCTTGGCATTAATAGCTCCACACCGTAGATTGAATTTCGCATGGATATTTCAATGAATTATCTTCGTATCTCTGTCAACTATATTGCTTGCTTTCGTTGAATTATAACTTTGACTTTCAAGTGTATTAACTTTCAGCGATGCTTATCTTCATCTTGACCGGTGGCGATGCTCTCCTCCCCGTCAAGTCTTCTTCAGATAGCATGGTCAACTTTTTCCACTTTCGACTAACACGTTTGTTCAACTTCGAAGACAAGTACAGAATGACTTCTTCTGGCCGTCTCCCCACTCTGATAACAATTGAAAATGGCGTTTCTTGCATTCGACCTTGTAACTTTTTTTTATCAATAAATATCTGTCTCATCCTTTCAAATCTTTTAATAAAATTTACAACATCGGTTTTGATTTTCGTTTTCTTTCCATTTCTGTCATTTATTTTCTTCTGAAAGTTATTTTCAATAATTAATAAAATATCAAGAACCGCCAATATGTAATTTTGCCTTAGGTCAATATGCGGTCACGTGATGAAATTCCTTCCTTTACGCGGTCTAATCTCCCTTCTCGCACGCTTCAAAGTCACCTTGACACGCGCCTCTACAAAACTGGATTTTCCCAAACGTCCCCGCATTAAACTTGCCAATCTCGCCAGTTTCCAGCATGTATTACTTCTCATTGATCTCCATGCTAATGAAATAACATTTTACATTTCCTCACTTTGCCGTGCTAAAAGTATACGGAAACCTTTCAATTCAACACTAGCATTAGCTACAGTTCTGCATGCTGCAGGTTGCCTAACTAGACACGTAACATCTGCGCTTGTGTTTTCAAGGGCTGTCGGTTCATATCCCGATCCATACCATATCCTGTGTTCTTTAAATTATGGATTCAGTACAGAGGTAGCACTTGGCAAAGGGCACTCCAGTGTCATGTTTTGTATCGCCGCCATCTTGACGAAAACGTAATGGCGGACACCCAAATGTTAAGAGCTTGAATCAAATTACGACCAACCTAATCATCTGATCTCTACTTAATTTCGCAACAACATACCTTTATGGCGGCCATGCATGTGTGCAAATCGATTACCCCTATCAATTCAAACACGGTTAAACCAAATTGAACGAAATTTGGTACAGAGATAGCACTAGCAAAGGGCACCTCAGTGTCATGTTTTATATCGCCGCCATCTTGACGAAACGGAATGGTGGCTACTCAAATATTTAAAGCTTAAGTCAAATTACTACCAACCTAATCATTTGATCTCTACTAAATTTTTCAAGAACATACCCTTTTGAGGGAAGCATCTTTTGACTGAACTACAAGGTCATCTGCCCAATAGTTTGCAGATAGCGGCAATGTATGTGTGCAAATCGATTCACCATATCAATTCAAACACGGTGAAACCGAATTGAATGACATTTTTTTACAGAGGTAGCGCTAGCAAAGGGCATCTTATATTCATGTTTAATATCCGTATAACACGTTGTATTTGAACAAGCTACTTCAACCAACATTCAATTATACTCCTTGAAAAGGACAAAGTGTTATAACAATACCCATGCATTTAGGAGAGAGCAGGCTATATGTTCTTTACTGAACATCTTGTTACAGGTTATCTTATGGAACAATAATGCAATGGTGTGATAGTACAGTGGTCTAGTTATGTAGTGATACATAAATGCGATAGGTATAGTGAAATAGTAATACAATAATGCAGTGTTACAAAGATATAATAATAGTTTACATTTACATTTGTTAGGGTGATTGTGAGTTGAAATGAGTTTTGAAATGTTTCCTTATTGGATGAAATGAACATATATATTAAGGCCCTTTCTGATATTTACAGTTACGATTATAATGTGTTGGTGAGTAATCTATGCTGACAAGTGGAATTGACTTACATTTATGGTGACGTCCTGTTTCTAACTTATGATCTACGGTACCGTCCTATGTTTAGACTTATGCACTGCGCTACTTATAACTATAATATTTTCCTATATTTAGCTTATACGCGAAGGGGCCGTACTATGCCCATGCTTAGAATCTTATTGGCCGTACTATACCTATATTATGGATTACGTGGCCATGTTACAGCTAGGATTCAGTTTAAAAAAATACCTTTTGTGGGTAGGTAATCCATTCCAACAGTGAGGGATGCCATTTACAAAATATGCTGTCTCTCACCGTTGTTTGTGTTGCCGCATTAGTGGCATTTCTGTTGTGTAAAATAATGTAGTTAAGTGTATTATTCAATATCCAATTCCCCACAGTCATCGGGCATTGTTGTGTCGAGTTTTCTGGAAGCTCTGTCGGCTGTGGAAAAATATATTATATTCTGCATGCTCAGGCTGTTATCTGTAATGGGAAAGATGGTGTTAGTGTCTGCTGGGCGTGCGTTAGGATCTGAAAAGGAAGTAGCCTAACATTTGTTAGTGACATGAGATTATTGAGTAACACTGTAAATGTTTGGAAATGCTGGCCGTGTATTACCTTTTGTTGTTTAACAATTTTGTGTAGATATATGCATGAATAAGCGATCTCGTGTTTTAAACTGTGGGAAGCATCCAAATCGACGGAAGTGTAGCTTGTAATAACAACATACCTCCTGTGTAGATTTGTTGTTCGCGATGTTCTTCTGGCACGTTTGCCGTATTTTTGGATGTTTACATCTAGCGCTTTTGAGTTGTGTGTTGGTGATTTTTTAAATTTTCATAACAATCTTCTTTCCTTGAATTTATTTTACGAGTAGGTGGCGTTTACGCTAGTTATTTGTATATGATGTGTTGTTCTGAATTATTCTTCATGAGTCTTCCCTGGTCTCGGGGTATCTCTATTCAGAGGCGGTGAGAAATTTGTCAACGGTTGCATATTAAGATTTGTTTCTTAGTGTTGGTGTACCTTCTTATATTTTCTTTCTTGATTTCTACTTTTTGTTCTTTCTTCTTATCTGGGCTACTAGTATAAATGTTTGTGGGTTCGCACGACTGTTTACGCATATTGTTCGCTTATCTTCATGTTCTTGTTGTTTCTTGATGTTCGGTTCGCAGAGTAAAATGTTTGCGATTGGTCGCCGTGACTTCGTGTAGCAAAGTGCCCGGTATGTATGCATATATTGTTCCCTTTTCCCGGTCCCTTGGGATACCAGAGAAAGAAGGGCGTGTTCCTGCACATTTGACCTTAACAGGAATTATCGTGCAGGTGGGATGATCCTCCACTGTTGCACGGTCCATTACAGCGTCTGTGTGCAACTTGGTTGATCTCCCTATTGCTGGGTTGCTTTCCCCGGTCTTGCTGGCTAGCCAATTAGCGTCGTCACACAAAAAGCTCGGTTGGTCTTCCCATTAGTTGATCTTTCGCCTTTTGTACTGCTCTGTGTGAAATTTGTCTGACGTAGTGTAGTTTGAATGGAATTGTTTTGTATGTGAGGGTGGACGTGTAGAATATATGTTAAAGTTGGGAATGATACGTATATTGCCGTCTGCCTTTCGCCTTTGCAGATAGGTTTAGTGCACTCACAGGTTATTATTCTGACAAGGGTTGGTTTAGGGTAGTGGGAGGTAAAACCTGCGTTTAGATTTGTGCTAAGTTCTTGGGATACTTGGCTGAGTGATAGGTGCATGTTGGCTCGTTAATTCCTTAGTTAATACGTTAGTTGGTACGGTAGTTAGTTGGTTAATAGGTTAATTAGTTAGTTAGTTAGTTTTGTTAATTTATTAATTAGTTGGCTTTGTTAATTTTTTAATTGGTGCGTTATTATTGTGGTGTGAAGCTGCACTAGTCGTATTTATGTATTTGAAGTGCGCGGCCGCTATGACGTAGACTGGGTTCGTCCTTATTGGTTGCACGTTTAGAAAGTAAAGGAAGGAAGGAAGATTGTAGTTTTACGTGACCGTGAATCTTGTGATTATGAGCCACGGGACCTCCTTTTTACGTGGAATCCGAACCACAGGACATGGCATTTCACTTCGAAAATCTCACATGCATTGGCCGGGAATCGAACCCGGACCGCCTTGGTGAGAGGCATTCAGCTAGACCGCTGAGCCACCACGCCCCCCGTTTAGAAAGTGTTTCTCGTGTAGTTTGTTGGTGCTCCGTGCGGGGAGTGCGGTATGGTGGCGTGGAAGCTGCGCGCGGTAGGGGTGGGGGTGGGGGAGCTTTACAAAATGACGGATTGTGCGGTCACGCACAAGGATCTCTCCGACCTCATGATGGCGGACCGCCATGCGTGATACTGGCCCTGCTGCGTGGCCAACGAAAGATACTGGCCCCAGTGCGAGCAGCCATCTTGTCTGTGGCGTAGGCGAAGTAGTGACTCCGGTTGAGTAGACTTGTTTGTGAATTTCTTGTGAATAGCAGTGTGAGAATAGTTAGTGTTTTATAAGGTGTAATGTCCAACTTTACATCCAACTTGTGTTGTGGTGCATCATGTAGCTGCAATAATCACGTAGCCTACAGGGTAAGTGTTAACACTTGCGGTACTTTATTTCTCATTAATGATACAGGTTAATCAAACGCACGTGTGGTGCAGGTTATGTACGAACTTACGTTAGCCTAATATTGTGGATGTTAAGGACTATTGGAATGCATACTAAGTTAATTATCTGAGTTATAGTTAAATATTTAATGAGTGTGTCCCTTTACAGGAAATCAAAATGCCGAGATGCTGTAATGTGGCTGGCTGTAAGAACAATTACAGATCTCAGCATGAAAATGTTTCTACATTTTCTCTCCCAAAGAACGAAAAATTAAGAAATATATTGCCTAGAAAAATTCCCACTGACTTCTCTAAAGTGATCAAGCCTATAATTTGTATAAAACATTTTCCTGGTAGCTCTGTTATCAGGACCGAGCAAGTTGATGGGGAAATAAAGACATTTGCTAGGAGTTATCCGAAGTTGAAACCTGATGCAGTATCGTCAATATTTTCGAATTTGCCAGGATAGCTATCCACTCCTGGGTCTTCTTCTAGAAGACTGTGTGATGCCGAGGTAGAAAATCTCGGATAAAGCCATAGAAGCGAGCTTGGAAGACTTCAGACACTACTAAGAAGAGAATTCTGTGCACAGTCTATCGGATATATCTGAACACTTCTCCTCCAACAGGAATAAATTTAAGCAGGAATAGACACATATCAAGACAGAAGACAAGTTGGTGAGGTGCTTGAAGAATGTGAGTGATGCAGTGCCCATAATTACAGGTTCTGTGTGTATTCTAAATAACCTCACATTGAGCTGGCTGTCAATGTGTTCAGATTCCCAAACATTAAGTGCCACAAAACTTTCTTTGCATTACTGATGAAAATTCATTCGATGAACTAGCCTACTTCAGTTCATTGAAAATTCTGAGTGCGATGAAAATGGAAGAAAGTTGTCAGCAGTGAATGCTCCTGTGAACATCCTACAGAGAAGTTTTCGAGTGATTATTGCACACCATTATAGTCTTTAATAGAGCAAATTAATTTTTAGATGTTAGACAAACAATCGTAGGTACAGTGGAGACACGCTACTCTTAGCAGCTTCCATACAATATGTTCACTTGTCATCAGTGTACAAAAAGTTACATCGGAGTGGTCATATTTACCTTCCTCATCCATCAAATCTTCAAAAGTTGCTTGGTAAGTTTGATTTGAGTACTTTTGACATTATTGGGAGTATTGAGTAGCCTATCTCAGTCTAAAGAAGAATAATTACTTGAAAGATCAAGAATGTTCATAAATTACTTTTAGTTCATTTTAATGGAAGAATTGAACTGTACTCTTCTAAAGCCATGGCGAGACAAAGCCATTGGTCGCTACTTGGTTAGGCGACTATCTGGACCAAAATTATTGTTAGTAGTACAAGCAAGGAGTTCTGGGGTTAGGTTTGTATTTTTATGTAGAGAATACTCTGTATTACCGGTACCAATAATGAGCGCTGGCAGCTGTCAAAGCTAACACGTGAGGAAATGCAGGAAGACACAAATACTGGGATCTGTGGTGTGTCAGCCGTATTCGTGGGAAGGGTCAATTAAACATTGCGATGCATGCGAGTTTAGGGGAATTTTTAGTTGCCTAATCGCTCTAGCTGCTACTAACTTAATTATGGGTTTATTCCTTTCATAGCCCCCTCTTCGTCACTTGTGTATGAATTGGATCTGGAATTGCTTTCCAGGGAAACGATGAACCAATCTACCCCTTCATCGAGTATACATTCACGTTTCGTAGCCTCATCCAGTTCTCGTTGCACTATTAACACAACACGCTTCCAGTTTTATGAAGTCACTTCCCTAATAGCCTAAACGGTAAGCTTCTCAACCTCACGGAGTGTGAAATTCTTATTATGCCGTGCTACATAACCCTTCAATTGACCCCATATCATTTCTATAGGATTGAAGTGGCAATGATATGGGGCAGCGTGATGATCTCATGGCCATGCTTTCTCGCCAGTTCATCCACGTGGTAGCGTACATGGGTTTAGGCTTGCGCTGCTGTATAAGGTTGGGAAGGATATTAATTCTGATTGAAAGTGGAACGCGGCTTATACATTTGCAAAAGACATGAATGTACTTTTACATACCTTGTGTCCTTGTTTCATCTTTTGGGCGATATTACGTATTGAAATTCGGAACCCTAATTACTACTGAACCTCATATATGTGCTGAAGTACGTAAATATGTCTTTTTTTTATTTTTTGCTATTTTAAAAACAGCTGCCATGCTTCGATAGCACTTGCATCTCGTTCAACCTTCATCAAGGCCCACTCTAGCAGCACGCACCGAGGCACACATATTGCTGCCAATATGTGAGATACAAAATCACTGTTGATAAAAAGAAGTGGGATGCAAATTCACTGTTGATAAAAAAAAGAATCAACGGGACACGTTAGGCAGTAACCATTGTCAAAACTCATTGATCTGGGCGCGTTAGGCTGTAACTACTGTCAAAAACCATTGGATTGGACAAAACGAAGGTTAGAATGGTCGGGTGTAGGTGCGGCCTTGGCCGTGCGCTGCTAGCGGGGCATGGTTGACACAAAACCATTGATCTGGGCGCGTTAGGCTGTATGTAACCTTTGTCAAAATCCATTGGATTGGACAAAATGAAGGTAGGAATGGTCGGGTGTAGGTGCGGCCTTGGCCGGGCGCTGCTAGCGGGACATGGTTGACACAAAACAATTGATCTGGGCGCGGTAGGCTGTAACCCTTGTCAAAACCACAGTTGTGCGGAAAAAATACACATACTTATTACAGGAGAGCGATATACTGCATAGTTATTACAGAGCAGATAACAAAAAACACTCATTTCAGCCGTAGAGAGATGCGAAATATTGCACACTCTAGCATAATTAGAGTCGTGAACTGAGTGCTGCGAACAAATGATGCCCACTAGAGACTGAATTGGGCACTTTTTTGTTTCACATAACGTAAGGGCGAGGGTGGCAGTACTGTAGTTATGTATCCCGTCCAGGGTCGAACCCCAGACTGCATTCTAAACTAAAGGTTATGGTCATTCTTCCTATAGAAGGAACACCATTGCCCAATGTATTCCTCAGTATGCTATTATCAATGTGTTTAATGGAACAATGCTCATTCTTGGAACCAGGAAATGACATTGCATGCTTCTTTCATAAACATGTTATCTTCAACATATTAACTTTACTATCCATAGATTATTATTTATCAAATACTTCCTAGAAGGACTAAGGAAATGACCCTGTACATTTCCTCATATGATTATTCAATATGTTATTTCAGATGTATTGACTACAACAGCTGTGAGTGATCAAATTCACGGAACTGTTATCAAAGACATGAGTCCATATCCTGTAAGATATATATTTCCACATACATGTTATATAGTGCGCCCCTCTACTGTGACGCACATTGTTATGAAGGGATTTTGTATAAAATACCTGGGCTGAGAAGCAAAGGCCTCTTCCAGTTACAGCAGCAACTAAACAGGTTGACTGTCTGGTGTTAACTTGTATATATTGGATCGTCAAAGATTAATAAATACATCTACAAACTAACCAACGAGTTCTCATTCATAGAAATCAGATACTACTCAACAGAAGTAAGAACCACGAGACCTACTGACTTAGCAGTAGCAACAACTTCTTAGTACATCACTAAAGAAGACTGTTAAGCGAAAAACTTAACTGGGGGCCCATCCGGGATAGGTAACGATTATCCTTGCCAGATAATCTACGAGTAATTTGGTACAGTGTTCTGACAAACCTCACAAGGAGGCCTTTCGTCACTATACTAGCGACACCAAGGTACCTATCTTCAGCACCAGATGAAGTCATCGTTTCTATGAACCAGCCAGCAAGCCAGGAGTGGTACTGACAACCTCACACGGAGGCATTTCATCCACGACTAACTTCGCCAACTTGAAGGAAGGAAGTTCAACGACAAACGTTCCAAGAAGCCCACGCTCCAAGTAACGCCTTTCGCTACAACCGACCGCCATCGCCGTACGTGCCGACAACGCTGCAGAAGCGCTTTCCGACCACACGACGACGCAAGAGAACCAACCGACTCCGCAGTTCCAAGAGGATGCAGCCAACACTGATCATCTTTTCTTGTCTGTAAGTCAAACTCCAAATAATACCTTATTTGTGAACTAGAGTATTATTAGTGAAGCATGGTTCAATATTTCAAGTAGCAAACTAGGAAGAGCAATAATAATAACAATAATAATAATAATAATAAAATAACATCATTTCTTAACAAAAGTGAGTTAGTGCAGCCCATACTGGTCTTTCGCTTGTCACTATTAAAGGAATTAATCAAATAATTAAATATTTTTTATAAATAACATTTTGAAACCGTCTTTATAAATTCAAACAAAATGCCTGAAACCGAGCTCCTTTCAAAGTTCGAGAATGCTCAGATACAGCTTTTGCCTGAATTTAACGGCACTAATTCTTGCAGTCTTGACTATTTCTTAGCAAGAACAGAATCATTTCTAAACACACATAAGAGAATAGCGTCAGCTACAAACTCAGTATTAATAAATGATTTCCTCTTTAACGTCATAAAGTCAAAACCAAAAGGTGAAGCATGTAGCATTCTTGACTTAGAAGCCAACAGTACTTATGAAAAATTTAAAGATAA
The DNA here is from genome assembly GCA_946902985.2 of Meconema thalassinum. NCBI lineage: Eukaryota > Metazoa > Arthropoda > Insecta > Orthoptera > Tettigoniidae > Meconema > Meconema thalassinum. The sequence goes on from OX336389.2 coordinate 743,405,917, forward strand.
ACTCATAAGAAAATACGGGAACGTCAAAGACGAGAGACTTCTCATCCAGGAGATCTCTAATTGCTTCCAGAAAAGAAACGAATCATACAATGACTACCATGATAAATTAGAAGGATTGACTTTGCAATGCAAAAGCTTATGCAAACTCAACTACCAAAACCAAATTTTGGAATTGAAATTAAGAGAACTTGAAGAGTTAAGCCTAAACACGTTTAAAGCAGGAGTTTTGGAACCCTAACGTTCATACTTAAGATATGCACAGATTACAGACCTGAATCATTGCCTCAGGTTATGCAGGTCTTATGAAAACGATCGCGCCCATGAAGATTACATGGATCAACTAAGAGAAAACTACCTCCTAGCAAGTTTCCACCAACAGCTCGACCACTAGGCCACTCAGCACACAATCCATTCTCGAATTTTAACCCAGCTCCACCAAGGAACCCATTTAACCAACCTTTCATGCAAAATCAGACCCACGGACCCTTCTATAAAGATAAACCACTACCAATTTTCGGACACGCTCAAGCTCCGAACACTCAGCCTTTCAAGCCACCAAACCCCATGAATCGTCCTTACCCAACTCCCAATAATATTGGCCGACGTTTCACACCCACTAACCAGCAAAGATTTCCACAGCCGATATCAGGTGTTTCAACCATTAGAGGAAATCTGAATGCTCACTTAGAACCTTCAGAAGACATCGAACAGGAAGCTTTAGGTCCCATACAGCAAATACAAGAGTATGTAGATGAGTACAACATACAGAACTACCCACAAGAGTACGAAACTCAGTACTATGAATACGAGTGCGATACAGAGGAACAGTCTCAGGATTTTCGCTTGGCCCAGCCATAAAAATCGAAGACTTAAATAACTTGGGTAATGCTCCCAAACTACCATTCATCACACTGTTTGGACTAAAGATCTTAATTGATAGCGGTGCTTGCAATTCAATTATGAACCCTGAATTCGCACACTCATTGTTCGCAGAGTATATGTTTAAAGAACCATTTTGTATTCAATCAATCCACTCACAAACGATAGGAGAAGATAATATTCAATTCCCTATCTTTTCAGAATACAACATAGATTCACCTATAACATTCAGAGTTATGCAATGGCATAATTACTTCGACGCATTAATTTGTAGCGCAGCTTTTGCTCAGCTAGGTGCAAAGATTGACTACGCCTCGAACCTAGTCACTCTCAACAACACGGACATACTGTTTCAATTTCATTCCCCACATAAGCAAGAAAGCTTTCAACCTGCATTAAATGCATATCATCTAGCTATACCTGTCAACATACAACACGGAGACGTGTATATTTCCAAATTCGAATACGAAGGAATATGTTTTCCAGATGCTATTCTTCATGCAGAGAACTACCAGGTTCTATATCCCACAAACACTCAGTTGAAACAAGAATTCACCGAGCCCATACTAGTTGAACCTTTAGAGAATGTAACAATCCAACCAATGGAAATACATTCCAATTCTGAAAGAAACATTCATGAACATCTCCGAACACAACACTTGAACGATCTAGAAAACAGTGTTATTCAAGACATATGCTCGGAATTCTCAGATGTTTTCTATTATCCAGGAGGTGATCTGACATTTTCAAGTGCTGTAAAGCATTTTATTCGCACTACAGATGAAGACCCAGTACACCAAAGAAATTATCGGTACCCACCACCTCTAAAGCAAATATTAAACAACGAAGTAGAGAAACTTTTGGACCAGGGAATAGTCACGCATAGCGAATCTCCATACTGCAATCCAGTCTGGATTGTCCCCAAGAAGCTTGACGCTTCAGGACAAAAGAAATGGAGACTAGTCATAGATTTCAGACAGTTGAACAAGAAAACTATCGAGGATAAATATCCCCTGCCTAGAATAACAGAGATCTTAGATAATCTCGGTCGATGTCAGTACTTCAGTACTTTAGATCTGGCTCAGGGATTTCACCAAATTGTGATTGACCCCAGGTCTATCGAGAAAACAGCCTTTACAATCGACAATAGACACCTAATGTTTAAAAGAATGCCCTTCGGCCTAAAAAATGCACCAGCCACTTTTCAACGTGTAATGGACAATGTCTTACGTCCTTATCTATACAAGTTCAGCTTTGTGTACATTGACGACATAATAATCTTCAGCAAGTCGCTAAGCGAACATGTACAACATTTAACCCTTTTGCTACAGAAATTGAGAGAAGTAAATCTCAAAATACAACTTGACAAGACAGAGTTTCTTCACAAAGAAGTTGCTTTTATTGGTCACATTGTATCACAAGATGGAGTCAAACCAAACCCCGAAAAGATCAGAGTAGTCAAGGACTATCCTATTCCGAAGTCTACCAATAAAACAATTTCTTGGCCTTGCTGGATTTTACAGAAAATTCATCAAAGATTTCGCAAAAGTAGCACAACCCATGGTTCGCTGCTTAAAGAAAGGATCCAAAGTCGATGTAGAGAATACTGAATACAAGTCCGCTTTTATGAACCTTAAAACCCTTTTAAAAAATGCTCCTGTGCTAGTTTATCCAAACTTCGAAGAAGCATTCACGTTAACCACGGACAGTTCAGATTTTGCTCTGGGAAGCGTCCTATCACAGAAGGGACACCCCATCGCATACTACTCCAGGACTCTAAACCCAGCAGAGAAAAACTACTCCACAATAGAGAGAGAGTTATTAGGAATTGTAGAAAGCTGCAAACATTTCAAGCCTTACTTATGGGGACGAGACTTTCAAGTAGAATATGATCACCGCCCGTTACAGTGGCTCTTCACGCTAAAGGATCCTAGTTCGAGACTTTACCGTTGGAAGATAAAGCTTGGAGAGTTTGACTTTGACATCAAATACGTCAAAGGCAAAACCAACTATGTCGCAGACGCACTCTCTAGAATAGAAATTAACATGGCTGATGAAACAGCTTCAATTGTTGCCATCCCCGGAGATGACACCTACCAAAATGATATGGATAATGAAACTATCCATTCAAACCAAGCAGACCCCATATTCACATTGAAAATATCTGAACGGAACTTAAACCAAAACCGCAATCAGATTATTGTAAAATATGGTAATCATCCCAAGGTACTTAAACAAAACCTGTTTAAAAAATGTACCAGACACATAATGATTTTCACAAAGAAGAATCTTCAGGAAGATTTAGCATATCACCTCCTCAAAATAATAGTAACTTCAAACAAGTACGCTACTTATTTTGACGATATCACTCTCGAAATCCCATTCATCAGGGCATGCCAGAAGCTATTTACTTCTGAACTAATCATTATCAAGTCACCCAAATTCTTGGAATACATTGAAAGCCCCGAAACTCAGAGACAGCTGATTTCACACTATCATTCAGAAAACCACAATGGTATAGTAGAAACTTACGAACATCTTAAGACCAAATACTACTGGTCTCATTTAAGGGAACAAATTAGGACAATCATCAATCAATGTAACCTCTGTCAGAGAAACGAATACGAGAGACACCCTAACGAGGTATCGAACCAAGGTCCCATTACCGCCTATCACCCTTTCTCTCAAATTCACATCGACACGTTTCACTTCGAGCAAAGTCGCATATTAACTATAATTGACATTTTCTCAAAGTATGGACAAGCCTACATTTTACCAAATGGTACAGGTCTGGCTACACTAAGCCAATTACAAGTTTACTTTTCCCACCATGGATTCCCAAGGAAAATCACACATGACCAAGGAGGAGAGTTCGAAAACAATGTCATAAAAGAATATTGTAAAGCCACGAACATCGAATATCACGCTACTACACCTTTGAATTCTTCATCTAATTCTCCAGTAGAAAGACTAAATTCGACCCTTCTAGAGAAACTTCGTATCTCCAGAGATCACGATAAGTTCACTCCGCTCTCAGAGCTCGTGACCACCATAATCACGAATTACAATTCTTCAATCCATTCCACTACTAAACAACCTCCTTTCAACGTTCTATATGGACCATACTATAAGGATTTAGACCACGTCTTCTCGCCATGTCCCAAAATCAATGAATACATTGAAAAACAAGGAAATCAGTTGAAAATTGTAAAAGAGAGTCATACTAAACCAAACACCGACACTTTCAATCATAATTACCAAATTAATGAAACTGTCTACGTATTAGATCCCCTCACCAGAAACAAGAAATCAAAAACCTGTACAACGAAGGTATCATTACCAAAATTGAAGAAAACAGGGTATACTGTAAAATGAGAAACGGTAAAACTCATGTAAGGAATTTTCGGGACATTAAACCAAAAAGAAAATTTCTTATTACAGATTCCTCGCTGGATATGGCACCATCATCACTCAGCCCATCCAGACACAAGGATTCTATGCCGACTCATTAGGACCAGCCTTAATAATTAACGATTATCACCGGTTCATGTTTCATTTCAATTTAACGGGTTTAAAAGAATCTTATAATAATATTCTGGACACTATCTCAAGTCTCGTATCACGAAGCAATAATACTTTTCCTTATCTAATATCAGAATTAAGAGAATCAATTAAAGAAACAAAAAATGAATTAAATAATTTGCTACCTCCTACACCTAGAAGTAAGAGAGGTCTTATAAATGGTTTAGGTAGTATAATTAAATTCATATCAGGTAATCTAGACCAAGATGATCTAGACAATGTACAAGAACAATTAAAAGCATTAAAACAAAGTAACGCCAAAGAAATTGAACATATTAATAAATTAGCATCATTCAGTAACTCCATTGCTCAAAAGTTCTATAATGAAATGAGCCATGTAAACTATAATATGAAGGTAATTAAAGGTATTTTACAAGAAGAAGACTTCAAGATTAACCTTCTGGAACATCAACAATATGTGCTCTTGTGTACGAACAAATTAGATAAAATCATACAAGTGATGCAAGATACTATTAGCTTGTCATTTAATGAAATGACAAATATCAAGATGTTCTCCCAAAAGGATTTAACAAATGTTGTAAACAAAAACTATAATTCATACTGACCAGTATCATCAATTTGAGAACCTCAAACTGTCAAAAACGCAAGTTCTCATGATGAACGAGGAAATGGTTGTAATATTATATATGCCAATCACTGATGCTAAAACTTATACATTGTATAAAATTTCTCCTGTACCTAGCAATAATCTAATATTAATCCCTCCGGAAAAATATTACTTGCAAGGACCTACCTTAAGATGGTCTAACGCACCATGTATAAAAATTACTCAATATTACGCATGTATACTCTTTAATACTAGAATAACTTCATGTAATTTAACGGACACTACCAGATGTTAATTTGCCACTGTCAAAAACGAGGTACAACTATTTCAACCACTAAATAAGAAGCATAGCCTTTTCTCTAGTAAGAATCCTCAAATAATCTTGCAAACCTGCCCAGAATCTCAGAGAACTATAACATTAGCAGGATCATATGTTATCTACTCAAATGAGTCTTACCCTATTACAAGCATGGGTATAACATTGCAACAGCAACCTACAAATTATGTACACCTGTTTCCACTCCTGTCAACTCCAAATGATCCATACGTTAAAACCGAAATAAATTTCCATTCATCCCACCTCGATGTGAAAGGAATGAAGTTAGATTTAAAACCCATTCCAGAATACAATACTAAACTTTTGTGTCTGTGAACACAAGTATTATAATACTTATTTTCTGTGTTATTATGTTAATATTTAGAACAAGAATATATCAAGGTATTAAATCTGCAAAGAATAGATTTAAGAAAATTGTTATCGAGGACGATAACCACAACAAAGGGTGGAGGAGTTATGTATCCCGTCCAGGGTCGAACCCCAGACTCCATTCCAAACTAAAGGTTATGGTCATTCTTCCTATAGAAGGAACACCATTGCCCAATGTATTCCTCAGTATGCTATTATCAATGTGTTTAATGGAACAATGCTCATTCTTGGAACCAAGGAAATGACATTGCATGCTTCCTTCACAAACATGTTATCTTCAACACATTTACTTTACTATCTATAGATTATTATTTATCAAATACTTCCTAGAAGGACTAAGAAAATGACCCTGTACATTTCCTCATATGATTATTCAATATGTTATTTCAGATGTATTGACTACAACAGCTGTGAGTGATCAAATTCACGGAACTGTTATCAAAGACATGAGTCCATATCCTGTAAGATATATATTTCCACATACATGTTATCTAGTGCGCCCCTCTACTGTGACGCACATTGTTATGAAGGGATTTTGTATAAAAGACCTGGGCTGAGAAGCAAAGGCCTCTTCCAGTTACAGCAGCAACTAAACAGGTTGACTGTCTGGTGTTAACTTGTATATATTGGATCGTCAAAGATTAATAAATACATCTACAAACTAACCAACGAGTTCTCATTCATAGAAAACAGATACTACTCATCAGAAGTAAGAACCACGAGGCCTACTGACTTAGCAGTAGCAACAACTTCTTAGTACATCACTAAAGAAGACTGTTAAGCGACAAACTTAACTCTGTTATGGTAATTTTTTGAAGATTGATTTGAACAATGGCGCTCATTGCTGTAATTTTCGCTATATTTGGGATGGCTGGATGAGTCACAGACGGCGGGGGAGGAAACATCTATTAAAACATTGCTTCCTGATTTATTTCTCATCCTTTTATGAGGTATTTTGGCTAATTCATGTATTATATAGAATGTTATCGCTCGATCTATGTTCATTCAGCACTACCGAGAAGGATTCCTTTTGCCAGAGAGCTGTCGCATGGTCTACACTATGGCGGTCGAGCCATTCCAACATTCCCGGCTTCGTACTTGATGTTGTTGGAGCTTATTCTATCTGTACTGTGTGATACGAAGCATTGCCCATTACAATAACACTGTGTTCAGGGATGTTGGGTAACAATTGTTCCTGGAACCATTTCAAAAACTAGTTGTAGTCCATGTCTTCATGGTAATCACCAGTTCTTTTCGACCTAAAGAGAAAAAGTGTATTATTAACAAAGCCGTGTGATAGCCCGGCGTGTAGACTAATAAATTGACCCCCCCCCGTGCTTGACGGCCCTTTCTTGTCCCCTGAACTGAGTTGTCACTCCAACCCTTAGACACTGTGTGACCAGGATTGACCCACATTTCACCTAATCACACAATATCCATAACATTTTTGCCCTAATAAGTTTTGAATTTTCCAGTAGCTTATTTTCACCCAATTTTCGCCAAATTTTGTAGGTTCTTTAAAGTGAGCATAATTAAGGGAATTATAAACTTTGAAGCTATTTGGTTCAGTCATTTAGAAATTATAACATTTTATGTAATAAATATGCAAATTTTGAAAATGTCCCAGGTACATCAACTTTAAAGTTATCAATCTAAAACTTCTATGGAATGATCATCAATGGTCTACAAAAAAAATTGGTATTATTTTTAAAATCAGTGCAAATGGTTTATTATTAATTTTTTTTTCTTAGAATGACCTGTTGTTCTGTTAAAATATGTCATTTTTTTCAAATTTGAACCTAAATATTTCTGAAAGTTATTAATATTCTTCAAAATGGATTCCACATATTATTAAGACCACAAAGTTGTATGTGAAAACCAAGTTTGAAGGTAATGGTATCAAAACGCAGGCAACTGGAACATTTAAAATGCTGAAAAATATAATATTGAGAAAAAGCCAACTTTATAAAAAAAACAGTATTTTAGTGGAATTTCTTGCATCAAGTCTTCCCTGAGTTTACAAATCACTTTTCCCACACTTCAGAGGTAACTTATTACTAACCCCATCTTTCTCCCTGATGTTGACACGAAGATTTACTGCCACGTTCACCAGACAGGTCTGTAAACAAATTTTGGAGGGCACCCATATATGAATGAGAATGTGCTTGTCATTAACACTAGGTCTAACAGTATTCTCCTCACTAAAATAGGCCTATTCCAGTTTTCTGACACTGGCAGAAGAAGTACTTGCAGCTGTCGAACTTGTATTACTTAACTTCACATGTAATATCACCCCACTGTTTGTCAACATTCAAAATAGCACTATTCCATTTCTTTGTTTCACGGACTTTCGGTTTACGCCATCGACTAGATACAGAATACATCTAATAAACTTCACGCAAATCTCTAAAATACCATTAACTTACACAAGTTCCACCACTCACAGTAAACCAATAAAAATATAATTCTTGCGAATAAAATTCACTAAAGCCACTGACCATCAAAATAAACAAAGGCGCATGGTTCCACCATGTATCCAAAATAGCCTATACTTTACTACAAACCAGAATACTTCTGTTCGATGTTAAATATGTGCATGTGTATAGTAATGATATTCTTTTAGTGAATGCCATACAGCTAAAAATTATATGGGATAAGAAAATAACATGTACGGTAAGAAAAGTTTCACACTTGACAAACATTGCCTAGGTTACTCATAACTGATAAATTTACCAACAGATGGCACCATAAGCTTGTATTCAGATGATTGGCATGATAATCTTGGCCATGAGTATGAAATTACAACAAAATTGAGGGGTTTTTGGTTCTAGGAAGGGGGCGTTGCCCATTTCAAGACTTAAGCATGTGTTCTTTAAAAGCCCCCGTAAGGTATTTAAAAATGGCCGTATATAAAAAACAAATGTATATTTAAGTGCCCCAAGTTGAAACGTTTTTACTAGCCCTCACTGTTGGGTGTACAAGTATAATGTTTACTCTGACTAAGATATGTTGTATTAATGGGCGCCAAGACATCAACGCTATGTTGAAATCTAAATTTATATTTAACAACACCTAGCTCTGGCAGAACACCTTCAAGAATCTTTACACTCAGATCGTGGTATGATTTGATCATTAACCCAACTAACAATTGTATCAGGAGAAGGAATTTGGTGTATATCTAATGCTACCTACTGAAAGCAAAGATTGCATGGTTATAAGAAATGAATTTATTATATAAAAAACAAGTATGGCAAAATTAATAATAATAATAATAATAAATTTAAATTGGAGCGTTACGATTTGAATATTACCGCTAGAGAATTACGTGAGAACGGAGTCGGATGAATTACAGATTTTACTATTATTCCCAAGCTAAGAAGTTACTGAAATACTGAATATTAAACAAAGAAACGAGAGATTATGTAGTTCTGAGTCATTCGCGCTTACCATTGGAAATTGCCGTAGCATTTCCCTCGTACTGGATGCTGAAGAGCTTCCCATAGCCTTCTGGACGTCGTCATCTTCTTCGTCGTTTGTAGAGATATTTGTAGAAATGTTAAGTTATGGTCCGATCACATCGGAACCAACCACACGAGCAACCACAACGGTCAAGTTTTACAAAGATAATCGCCTTGCCTCCTCGGCGCGCAAACAATATATGCACTCGTCGCATCCCCACTCTAGCCCGTCTTCCACCTTACGTGGTCTCCTCTGATTGGCTGAGCCACCACGCGATCCTCTCCACCTCCGGGTCAATACACTCGGAGCGACGATGTCGATTACTGGTCCAGGCCAATTCGCCTTTTCTGGATGCAGCAACCCCGCTTGCGTCACGCTTCTCAACAAGAATAAGCCTGTAGCTGAATTCCCAGTGACTCATCTCTCTCTCAATACCCTAACTGACAAAATCCATAAAATTCCGTAATCATATAATTTTCCGCGATAATGTTGTTCGTAATAATTCGCTTGATAGTGTATTCTATAACATCGAAAACCTATCTGTATACTTATCATTTTATAAAAAATGCTCCAAAAATACCTTAATAATAATAATAAGTTACATGAAATTTCTCTTGGCAGAACAATTTGCTGCGTAAATAAATATTGAATGGCTTCCTACTGACTTATGTCAGTGGCGTAAAATACCCTCGAAAAACACGTTACATATTCGCCTCGGATCATCGGATGATTTACCGTGACGACGATCCATCATGCGATTATCCCAGACACGTTAATAAAATCCCCATCCAAAATGCATATTACATAAATTAAATCACCCTAAATTACATATATATACACTCATAATTTTCTTTACGCACTTTGCGTCAAAGTTTGTTGTCATTTTGGATTGCCCTATGCAATCAGTCCAATGTTTTTCATTTAGATTAATGTTCCACGGATATTTCCGCCTCTCAAATATCTCTATTTTGGGAAAGATATACATAAATAATGTGTGAGCACTGTGTATATATGATGTCACATCACACGCATCAAAGGTGTTCTGATATATATATATATATATATATATATATATATATATATATACACATGAAAAAAGTTTTACATCACCTCGGTTCCAAGAGTTCCGGAACCTTTAAATACAAAGGGAATAGAGATCAACACAAACAACATTTCAGCTCGTTTTATTGCTCATGAGACCCACACATTGCATGTTGTACCATCATACAGCTAGACTTTCAGCATTTGTGGTCCAGATTGCAGTACACACCACTACCTCTAATACCCAGTAGCACGTCCTCTTGCATTGATGCATGCCTGTATTCGTCGTGGCATACTATCCACAAGTTCATCAAGACACTGTTGGTCCAAATTGTCCCACTCCTCAACGACAATTCGGCGTAAATCTCTCAGAGTGGTTGGTGGGTCAAGACGTCCATAAACAGCCCTTTTCAACATATCCCAGGCATGTTCGATAGGGTTCATGTCTGGCGAACATGCTGGCCACTGTAGTCGAGCGATGTCGTTATCTTGAAGGAACACATTCACAAGATGTGCACGATGAGGTCGAGAATTGTCGTCCATGAAGACAAATGCCTCTCCAATATTCTGCCGATATGGGTGCACTATGGGTCGGAGGATGTCATTCAGGTATCGTAAAGCCGTTTCGGAGCCTTCCATGACCACCAGTGGCGTACGTCGGCCCCACATAATGCCACCCCAAAACATCAGGGAACCACCACCTTGCTGCACTCGCTGGACAGTGTGTCTAAGACGTTCAGCCTGACCAGAGTGCCTCCAAACACGTCTCCGACGATTGTCTGGTTGAAGGCATATGCGACACTCATCGGTGAAGAGAACGTGATGCCAATTCTGTGGGGTCCATTCAGCATGTTGTTGGGCCCATCTGTACCGCGCTGCATGGTGTCGGGGTTGCAAAGCTGGACCTCGCCATGGACGTCGGGAGTGAAGTTGCGCATCATGCAGCCTATTGCGCACAGTTTGAGTTGAAACACGACGTCCTGTGGCTGAACGAAACGCATTATTCAACATGGTGGCATTGCTGTCAGGGTTCCTCCGAGCGGCAATCCGTAAGTAGCGGTCATCCACTACAGTAGTAGCCCTTGGGCGGCCTGAGCGAGGCCTGTCATCGACAGTTCCTGTATCTCTGTACCTCCTCCATGTCCGAACAACATCGCTTTGGTTCACTCTGAGACGCCTGGAAACTTCCCTTGTTGAGAGCCCTTCTTGACACAAAGTAACAATGCGGACGCGATCGAACTGCGGTATTGACCTTCTAGGCATTGTAGAACTACAGACAACATGAGCAGCGTACCTTCGTCCTGGTGGAATGACTGGAACTGATCGGCTGTCGTACCCCCTCCGTCTAATAGGCCCTGCTCATGCATGGTTGTTTACATCTTTGAGCAGTTTTAGTGACATCTATGAACAGTCAAAGGGACTGTATCTTTGATACAATATACACAGTCAACGTCTATATGCCGGAGATCTGGGAACCGAGGTGATGCAAAACTTTTTTTGATGTGTGTATATCACCACAGAACTTCCTAATATCACTGGAGGTCGCATCCTTCTGGTGAAATTTAATCTCACTGATCTCACTGAGCACACGATCACACTATTGTGGCAGCGCATCGTGACCATAATACTTAACCTCTCTGTATATTAGACAAAATTAATATTGACTTCTGAAAAAAAAAAACAGTAAGTGCGCATTACATATAACACCAAATATTTCTGTGCCGTAATCGCCCTGTCTTCTTAAGTTCCCGTAGACCACATTCTACTTAATACTAGTTCACAACTCAGACCAGTTCTCCTCACACAAATAATACCTTTGTACTAATTACCTTAAATTACACACTTACAACTCTTACATGGCGAGGCCGTAAACAGAAATCAAGTGTGCTGTTATGTATGAGTTTCATGAAGGACTGTCTCGCCTTCTGGTGGCCCATCTTTTGTCTCGTGGACGCCTTAAGCAAAAATACCCTGTTCAAGCGCTCACCCATCTCTAGGAGACAAATGGGAATTCACCAGCGCTACCAAATTCTGGCCTTGGTGTATCGAGACATTTTAGTGCTCAAGAGCATCCGACAATCCCGTCATATTTCTCTGTACCTTAAAAACTCTCAATTACTTACATACTACCCCCCTGTGTGACTTCTGATACGCCTGCCTAGAAGACCAGATCTTCCACGCACCAAACACCAAACTTACTCATTTGATAGGCTGGCTCGCCAGCTAAACACACTTACTTTATGACACATACTTAATGTCATAACGTTGCTCCACTAGCATATTTCTCAGTGTCTGTAACGATGCCCTGTTGCTACTGTCCACACATGCACATATTAAAATACCGTCCTCTGCTTTAACTACAGGATAATCCCTACATAAATTAGTGTCCCTTGATAGCATGTCTGCAAGAATGTTATCTTTACCTTTAATATATTTTACTGTGAATTCGTATTCCTGCAGCGCAAGAATCCACCTACTAACTCTGTTAGAACTGAGTTTACAAGTCCTCATATACAGTAATGCGTGGTGATCTGTATGGATCTCAAATTTCCCTCCTACTAAATACATTCTAAATTTCCCCAAACTGAAAACAATACCTAAAAGCTCTAACTCCGTAATCTTGTATCTTTTCTCTGCTGCTGTCAGTCCTCGCGAGACTAAAGACACAATGCACAGATTATCCTCATCATCTTTCAGACATAATACTCGAGCAATGCCTATATGTGAAGCATCTGTCATAACCACATATTCCTTATTTTTCAAAGGATATTTCAGCACTACAGCTTTCTCAAAACCTTCCTTCAGTGCTCTAAAAGCCTGATCATGCTTGGACTCCCATCTCCACCGAGTCCCACTTTTAAGCAATTCCCTGAATGGTTCTACCAACCCTGAGTATTTAAGAACGAACCTCCTGAAAAAGTTGCAAATTCCCAGGTATGTTTTTAACTGTTTAACGTTCTGTGGCACCTCTGCGTTAAGTATCTTATTAACCCTACTTTATTCTGGTGTTACACCTCTACTCGACACTCTATGACCTAAAAATGTCACTTCTGACTGACAGAATGACGACTTAGACAGCTTCAAAGTGAACCCTGCCTGATCTAACTTCTGAAAAATTATATCTAAATGACGTAGATGCTCCTCAAAACTGCGTGAACTAATTACCATATCATCAATGTAAATGGTTACAAACTCTGCTGTGTCATCCCCTAATGCGATGTTTAAAGCCCTAATTAAAGCTGCTGAACTACTCTTTAACCCATAATGTGTTCTACAAAATTGATAAAGGTTATATTTATGACTAAAAGCTGCAAATGGTCTATCTTCGTACATAAGTGGCACTTGCCAAAAACTGGAACTCAAATCTACACAAGTGAAATACTTCTTCCCCTCAAATGTTTGCATTAATTCCTCTATTGACATACATTTCAGCTGATCTGAACTAATTCTACTGTTAACCAAACGAGCGTCTAAACAAATACGAACTGAGCCGTCGGCCTTGGGTACCGTGATCAAAGAATCAACAAATGGACTGTTCGAGTGCTCAATATTCAAGCATCTGGTTAATTTGTGCCTCAACTGCACTCTGATAAGCGAAAGGTACAGGATATCTATGTCCTGTGAATACTGACCTATCAATAACGTTCAATGAATGTGTATAGCAATTGGCCATACCAATGCGATCCTCAAAAACTATCCTATTACACAATAACACATCATAGAGCCGAACACACTGTTCCACCCCTATATTTCCCTGAAATGCAGCATCACGTAACGAGTCCTGTAGACTACCGTTCGTAATCACACTGCCCACAAAACATGGAGAACCCCGCTCTACGACTGGCGATATCTCATTTAAAGTACAAATCACACCTACAACATTACTTCTCTGAATATGGTCATTGAAAGCTACTTCTACTTCAGAATCACCCCATTTAAATTTCAAACTCCCTACATCATAACATAAGTTACCAGACACTCTACTTAGCCACTCTGAACCCAAGATAACACTGAATACCAAATTTGGAATTACAAGACAAGTTTGCTTTTCTACATGATTATTAATTTTAATGTCTACTAAAACTTGCTTAGAAATTACTTTAGACCTCTTCCCAACAGCTGTGATAACAAAAGTGCTTTTAATTGGCATCTCCTCAAAATTTACTCCAGTTCCTTTCATTTTATCATAAAATGCACTACTTATGCGATTCTTCATACAACCACTATCAATTAAAACATCTGTGTACGCCTCGGACTCGTTAAATTTAACTATGGGGCTCTTGCTAACCACCTCCTGAATAATACCTTCATCATTTAGTTCACCTAATAATTCATTTCTTACATTTAGGTCATAGGGTTCCTGTATAAGTGTATGGACAGGGCATGTTACAGACTGAGATTCTGACCTTATATCGCAGCCTGGTTCATGTTTAAAATACCGCTACCTCTTGGTGTAGTACTACTCACTACTGCACTGGTCTGGTTGTTCTGGGTTGTGTTAACGGTATCTCTGTGTCCGTTATTACCATTGGGCTGATTCCCTCCTTGACCCCTGTCCTGGTTATAATTATTATTGTTATTATACCTCCCTTGGTTACCCCTGAAATCATTATTTCGGCCTTAATTTCCCCTGAAATCATTATTTCTACCTTGGTAGTTCGTACCATACCCGTTTCCTTTGTACTGGTTTTGCTGATTATTATTATTTTGGTTACCCCTATTTTGGACGTTGGCCCCTTCGCCACTGTTCCCTTGAACTTCCTGATTCCTATTCTCACTAGGCCTGTTATTATGGTTACCCTGGTTCCTACCGAAATTCTCCTGGTAACCACCTCTTCCCAGAGCATCGAATGTACTTAATAAATTTTCCACTTGTGAAATAGATTTAACATTTTGGATACAGGCAGCTTCTTTGATTCTATATGGAAAATGTCTTAGTAATAGCCTGACTACATCACTTTCCTCCTTCAAACCATCCAGATATTTACATGTCAATACCTGTCCTAAAAAGTACTCGGTCATTGTGTAGTTTCCTCTCGGGTTATATTTCCCACACACAATTCCCTCACGATACTGAGACTGAATTACCTCATTCCAAAATTTCTCACAAAAATTAACTTTAAAATCTGAAATATTCTCGAAATTGTCTCTGTAGACAGCAAACCAGTTCCTTGTCTCCCCTACAAACGCTTGCTCTAAAATCTCAACTACCTGGCACCACTCAATACTACCATCTTCCAACCTCTCCCCGAATTTATTTTCTATTGTATTCATGAACTCCATTGGACAACCCTGCCGATTACTGAATTTGCCTAGTTCTATTTCCCTGTGTGTGCTATTCACATAAACTGGCCTACTCTGACTATTTTCCTGCCTAATTCTAGCTTTCAACTTCTGTTCTAATTCAGCAATTTTCTCCTCAGCTTTTCTTTCAATATTAGTTACAGTTACCCTAATGCTCCCTTCCGATGCTTCAACTTTACCACTTAACTGAGCTTGTTTCTCATTAATCTCATTAATGCTTTCCTTATTCCTCTCCCTTAAAGCATTAACTTCAGTGATTATTTCTGCATGTACTTTATCAATTCTTCCCCCAGCTGTTCTTTAACCTCTTTAGTTGCTACCTGAATGTTGTCAATTTCTCCCCCCAATTGCTTTTTGACCTGCTGTGTTTCAAGTTGCACTAGTTCTTTTAAATTTTCAGCCTGTGTACTGATTCTAATTTCTAACTCCTCCTGTACTTTTCCTAATGTTCTGTCTACATCTGCAATAATCTCTTTAGCTTTTTCTTCCATCACCCCTCTGATCTCACCTCTAATCAGTTCGAATTTATCACTAATTTCCCTACTGTTTTGTTCAGGTTTAGCATTATTTTGTTCGAGTTTTCCATTATTTTGTTCGAGTTTTCCATTATTTTGTTCGAGTTTAGCATTTAAAGTTTCAGTACTCTCTCTATTTTCCCTACTGTTTTGTTCAAGTTTAGCATTATTTTGTTCAAGTTTAGCATTTAAACTATCGCTCAATTCCCTATTACTCTCTTTATTTTCTCTACTATTTTGTTCAAGTTAACATTATTCTGTTCAAGTTTAGCATTTAAAGCGTCTGTGCTAATTTTATTTTGTTGCATAAACTGAAGAAGCAAACTCTCTAACCCTGCTTGACTGTTTTGATTACCCCCCTCAGTATCGGGATTTACCTCCGACATCCCTGTACTGCTTTCATTTCCTAGACTAGCCATACTGCTCGTATCTTCACTATCCAACTGGTGACCACTACGCAAATTCATCTCTTCCTCAACACTACCCATGCTGATACACACCGATAGATGAAAAAAAACCAAAATACAGGCACAGAAATATATACCCTTCTCCTTCCACAAATGTTATTAGGTTATCGGTCTCACGTTGGTAGTGACAAGTGAAACGTTTTTACTAGCCCTCACTGTTGGTTGTACAAGTATAATGTTTACTCTGACTAAGATATGTTGTATTAATGGGCGCCAAGACCTCAACGCTATGTTGAAATCTAAATTTATATTTAACAACACCTAGCTCTGGCAGAACACCTTCAAGAATCTTTACACTCAGATCGTGGTATGATTTGATCATTAACCCAACTAAAAATTGTATCAGGAGAAGGAATTTGGTGTATATCTAATGCTACCTACTGAAAGCAAAGATTGCATGGTTATAAGACATGAATTTATTATATAAAAACAAGTATGGCAAAATTAATAAAAATAATAATAAATTTAAATTGGAGCGTTACGATTTGAATATTACCGCTAGAGAATTACGTGAGAACGGAGTCGGATGAATTACTGATTTTACTATTATTCCCAAGCTAAGAAGTTACTGAAATACTGAATATTAAACAAAGAAACGAGAGATTATGTAGTTCTGAGTTATTCGCGCTTACCATTGGAAATTGCCGTAGCATTTCCCTCGTACTGGATGCTGAAGAGTTTCCCATAGCCTTCTGGACGTCGTCATCTTCTTCGTCGTTTGTAGAGATATTTGTAGAAATGTTAAGTTATGGTCCGATCACATCGGAACCAACCACACGACAACCACAACGGTCAAGTTTTACAAAGATAATCGCCTTGCCTCCTCGGCGCGCAAACAATATATGCACTCGTCGCATCCCCACTCTGGACCCGTCTTCTACCTTACGTGGTCTCCTCTGATTGGCTGAGCCACCACGCGATCCTCTCCACCTCCGGGTCAATACACTCGGAGCGACGATGTCGATTACCGGTCCAGGCCATTTCGCCTTTTCTGGATGCAGCAACCCCGCTTGCGTCACGCTTCTCAACAAGAATAAGCCTGTAGCCGAATTCCCAGTGACTCATCTCTCTCTCAATACCCTAACTGACAAAATCCATAAAATTCCGTAATCATATAATTTTCCGCGATAATGTTGTTCGTAATAATTCGCTTGATAGTGTTTTCTATAACATCGAAACCCTATCTGTATACTTATAATTGTATAAAAAATGCTCCAAAAAATACCTTAATAATAATAAATTACATGAAATTTCTCTTGGCTGAACAATTTGCCACGTAAATAAATATTGAATGGCTTCCTACTGACTTATGTCAGTGGCGTAAAATACCCTCGAAAAACAGGTTACAAAGTGATGAGGTAACTTCTAGGGCATGAAACCAGATTTTGGTTTTTTGATTGTCTTTTTTGGCCTACAACGCAGTAGGGTCACCCCTTTTCATGTAGGAACTGACACCTCAAAGCCACAATATCTGGCCTCTCCATGATCATCTTCCCCCCATTAATTTTCTTATATTTAAATCCCAGATCGTGCAACACTTTATTCAGTGAAGAAAGGCCGATAGCCTAGATGTTAGGCCCCTTAAAACAACAATTATCATCATCATCACCTTGAAATAATTGTGCCTCTCTGAGCAAAAACAAGAAGTTTGCGACATGTTGGAATTTCTTTCCTAAAATAATAGCTATATGCCTTCTAACAGCATCTTGTTGAAAGCCATCTAAATTAGTGACCACCCCTTCTCTATGCCTCTTCTTCCCTGGAGTTGATAGTTTAAACGGGCCAGCATTATCAGACAGGAACTTCCCTTCCGTCACTCGGTACGCAGTGATTTCACTCACACCAAGAGTCTTGGCAGTTCTTTTCCTCACCTGAACAAATGGAATCAGAGGTTCCTCCCGTAAGCGCATACTTTCCTCTTCTTCCTCCATAAAATTCCTCACCGCACATACCATCTCCTTTACTTGGCTATGGAGAGTCAGACCACGGCCTGATGTTGTTCTGTCGCAGAGAATGGATCGTGGGCCTTCCGCGAGCATGTACCGATGCCATTTTTTCACAACGAAAATAGACACGATGATGCAAATAAAAGAAATAAACTCAAAATCTGTATATACACACGCTTCCAACAAACACAGAACGATAACGCTTACTGTAGCCTATGAAAGAATAAGCAAATGCACTTCAATATATACACGGGATATTACTAATGGCAGTGACGAGTTAGTTCACAGTAGAACACTGCGTCAAACCATGTACTCACTGCTGTGTCGGCATTCATTGCAACTCTGCTCACTGTTGCTCTGGACACCGTTACCCCTCTTGTCTCCACTCCTCACCTCACCATTTAAACGGATGGCAGCTTTCACCGTTCATCTTTTGTAAATCAGAGTATAACACATAGAATTTAACAAGTATGCAGCGTTTAAGTGTTGTCCATGTTGTCAAGGATGATACCATTTTGTGTCTAGGGGAATTTTGTAAGTGTGAATTCCATTCCATGTCCACATTAAAGCTATTGACACAAGTTGGCAGGCTTATTTTGTTGAGATAAATTAGAGATGAAAATAGTACAAGAGTTAATACATGACTCTTATCCTTGCCAAGGCTGCAAGATACCATTGTAATTGATAGTGATTTTGTACTGCATTAGGAAACAGTAGCAAGGCAGCTGGAAGCAAGTTAGACATGTCCAGTCCTCAAATTGTGTTCATGCATCTTTGTAGCGATGAATTTGTAACCCACTAAGCTCCAGTGAGATTGAGAAATGGTGTCAGAAAAATTTTAAATCCTGAAGAGATCATGAATCATCAGCAGGGTATAATGGCTGTAGGCCCTATGTGCAGTGCAGGATTTTTTGAGAATATTAATAGCTGAAGGATATTAGATCCTAATCATCGCCAGTATTATATCCAAGATCAGCAATCACCTTTATAGCCTACTTGATGAAACCTGCAAACTTCATTTTCTACATTCTAAGATTCTTCCCGACAATGTGTTAATGTGCTTGAGATGTTTATATTTATAACCAATGTCCTAAATAAAATAATGTCTGTAATATATTTTGTGTGTGCTTATTATAATTAAGTGTAAACATTAAGTTACTGTGTCATTGGATGAGGATTACTTGCAATTTTCTAATGTTCTTGAAGATACGGGCATAGTTTTGTACTCCAGAGCCCTACCAATCACCTCATCCAGAATTCTCTGTTAAAGCTCTAGATTTACCCATTTCAAACCGATTTACCCAGTGTGTAGTACTGTTAACTGCTTATTTTCCATGTGGCCTGCAAGGATGACCATGTTCTTTTTCAGGGGGAATGGATGTGGTGAGGAGTATACGATACTTTCTGGGAGGAAGAGGTAGGGGAGGACTGGGTATGTTATAAAATTCTTCATTCCCAGACCACCAGAGTGAAACAAAAAATAAGAAAAAATAATTAAAAGTTGAGGAATGCTTTCATTTGAATAATTTGAAGGGTCTCGTTTGACATTTGGTGGAGATCTTGGACATCTTATTGGGAGGAAGATACCATGTCCGTGTAGCCAGCATTGATCCAAATTACAATGGCAAGTATGGTCTTTCTTTAATTTTAATAAATGGAACAGTTCCACCTACATGCAGTAGGGGTAAGTAAAGTGGCTTCTTGTCCAGGTGACCTGCTTTGCGAAGGAGTATTTGAACCCAGATATAGGATTTAAATAGTCTTCAAAGCTTCGCACGAAGGTTCTTGATAGAATGATTTGAATCCCACTCCTTGCATCCTGGAAGTGTCTTCCCAACTCAACTGTAAACAAAAGCTAACTGAAAACCACTACAGAAGTGGTTTTTTGAGAGTTCTAGCACCACCGCCACCGCTCCACCGCCAAGATGGCGGCGGCACGATATCTCTCGAACGCATGGTCGGATTTTGACGAATGAGGTGCCATTGAACTCGGGCTGACACCCCCTTTCCATGGACAATATATTTCCACCCCAAAATAAAACCTACCCCTACTAGGGGGGTGAAATTGTAATTTCTTAGAAAATCTCGTTTTCAAGTGCGACATGTGGGAGTTTGAATGCCAATATGGAATAAAACGTTGTTCTATACAAGAGACATGTGTACGATGTAAAGCCAATATGAATTAACATGCTTGTTTTTTGTTTTTACGCATGCCCACTCATAGCTTTTGTAAGAGGACGCGCTTTTTAAAGATGGTAGCTATTGACGTCCGAAACGGAGGAGGAGCTTACGGTCAGCTGTTTGCAATATGGCGGCGATATAGTGACGTGAAGTAATTGGGTGTGCGTTTGTTATGGCTTCTAATTTATGATGGCAAAATACTACATATTTCCTTTCATTGATAGAAATATTTTTATAATCAATTTAAATGCAGTGCCTAATTACTACCAGTTAAAAATATTACCCACATGTAGATAGTTAATTTACTGTCTGCTGTTACATATATGAAGCCTGTACTTGGGAGCCTAGCGGTATCGATGTTTTTATTAATTTCACAATATATATATCTCACATAACACAAAGGACGACTCCCTGATAATAAATTGAACCAAGCAACCCTGAATTTGCATGAATGTTTTGGGTTCAAAGAAGCGTTACTTGGGATGCTCAAATCATACTTCAATATTGCAAATATTGACCTACATACTTGCTGTTCAAAGGCAAGAATGTTAATTTATTAATCTCTTGCCATAGGAAAGTTAAAATGGAGACATCCTCTTTATCAATATATTTAATTAAATATTTAAAATACAGATATTTAACAAAGCTGGAGTCTCCATTTGAACTTGCCATAAGCAAACGGAACATATCAAAAACTACACTTTAAGCCAAACCAAATTCACTCCTCAGCTCGACATAAACCATAATACCAATTAAAACCTATACAAAACATACTCTCCTTACTGTTGTACAACTTTCAAACCAACTATTCGCACTCAAAACTGTAAAACCCTGAAATGGGAACTAATTAAAGTTAGAATAGCCTAGGCCGATCCGGTCTCCTGCTACATTACCGCATATGTATACTTAACATCCCTATAACTTCAAAATTGCGGCTAAGTGACCTATCTGCCTGAGTAGTATAGGTGTTGCCGGCCTGCCTGGGATAATGGGTCACCAAACCGGTACTTAAAACTAAGATTTTACATTTTAATTACCGTAACTAAATTCAACAGTAGGGAGATCATAGCCAAAAACACAATTTAAGCCAAATCATACTTCAATGGCCTACATACTTGCTGTTCAAAGGCAAGAATATAAATTCTCTGGCAAATTAAGGCTCGCAACAGCATTTTTCTTAAGTT
The DNA here is from genome assembly GCA_946902985.2 of Meconema thalassinum. Classification (NCBI taxonomy): domain Eukaryota; kingdom Metazoa; phylum Arthropoda; class Insecta; order Orthoptera; family Tettigoniidae; genus Meconema; species Meconema thalassinum. The sequence goes on from OX336389.2 coordinate 743,427,749, forward strand.
TTCTGACCATTCGGCTATAATTGTCAATCGGAAGAACCCCTAAAATAAGTTTACGAAGAGCGGATTACATTCTTTGTACGGCACAGAAGTAATAGGCTATCAGTTTATCAGTATTTTTGATGTAGCTAAATCCATGTGAACACAAATTAGAATAACTATCAATAATCAACAGTACCGGTGGAAAGAAGTCGTCTTCACAAAAATGCAGACTGCACACTGTCATGTAACATGTAACACGTTTTCCAATTGACAGCGCCGAAGCCCATCTTTCTCTCTGAACTATTTGCATAGGAAAGTAGTGAAGATATTTCGTAGCCGTTTTATACGATTTGCAACCGTATACAGAGCAATACCTCCTCGAATTTGACAAATTTCTTTCTGTTTCCATCACGACGTCAATGCTTCACCATCTAAATAAATCGCACCAGTCACAATGTTACAGCTTCAACATTCTGCCGCGTGGCTGCGCCATCCAACTTTTCTGACGTCAATAGTGTAGCCTAACCTAACCCATTCCACGAGGGGTGATCATAAAGTATTTCAAGCGGTGCTTGTCGGTAGGCAAACCAAATATCAAAGAGGGGTATGTCAGACCTTGAGGCGATAACCCCTTTTGATTGATCCCTGTTGACTGGTCCCTTTTGATTGATCTCTGTTGATTTGTTTCTTTGGACTGGTCCCTGTTGACTAGCCCCTTTGGACGGGTCCTTTTGAAGGGGGTCCTTTATGTCGGGTCCCTGTTGACGGGTCATTGTTGACGGGTCATTGTTGACGAGTCATTGTTGATGGGTCATTGTTGACGAGTCATTGTTGACGAGTCCCTTTGGACGGGTCATTGTTGACAGGTCATTGTTGACGAGTCATTGTTGACGGGTCCTTGTTGACGAGTTCCTCTAGACGGGTCCTTGTTGACGAGTCCCTGTCGACGGGTCATTGTTGACTGGTCATTTTTGACGGGTCATTGTTGACGGGTCATTGTTGACAGGTCATTGATGACGGTTCCCTATGGACGAGTCCTTTTAGGGACTTGTATGAGAGGTCGTTGGACTTGAGGTGACATTCTGTTTTTGAATATATTATTTATTTTTGTCAAAAGGGCCTAACTGCACTTTTGTTAATATCTCGCTAACTAATCATCAGAGAGGGTCAAGTGAGGTGTCATAGGACTCAGGATGATCAACCCTTTTCCATGACCAAAGAATTTACTCAAAAGATTCAAAACAGCAAGGTCATCGACCTGAGATTTTATAAACTAATAATCGGATAAGAACATGTGAGATGTTTACCATGTGTGAAGAAACATAGCTAGGTAGAGAAAGAATTAATGTAGGCTACAAGTACGGTGACTGACAAGTCTTTTACCATTGAAACTTGTTTTCAGATCAAACTGCAGTATAGAGAGAGCTTAGGTTGCAGTTATGGGTTAATAAATGACAAACGGTGTACACAAACTCTGATTTATCGTTTTTTTTTTTTTTTTCGTGTAGCCTCCTGAGAGACCGGGTGCAGGTCTTTCTAGTCGACGCCCGTGGGCGACCTGCGCGTCGGGATGAGAGATGGAATGGTTGAAGATGAATTAAACTGGGCAAGGATGTGGAAGGAAGCGGCCGTGGCCTGTCAGAAGGTACTGTCCCAGCATTTGCCTGGTGTTGAAAATGGGAAACCACGGAAAACCATTTCAAGGACAGCTGACGGTGGGGCTCGAACCCACCCGTCTACCGAGTCAGCAGAGAGCTTGGCCCCTTGACCTAACGCTGCGCTTTAGCGCGCGTAGCCACTACTGTCGGTATTTATCTTTTCAAGAATTAAGAGTAAATTGATTGGTTAAAGAGGATAGCTAAAACACAAAAATGCTTAGTGGTTACCGGGACAAGATGGTCGCTACAAACATCAAGCTTTAAATACTTGAGGCTAATAATCTATACACACACTCTCGCTTGTTCTAAACTAAACTGTGTTGCTGTCAGTGCTCAGACAGTAGGCTGATGACAAAATGCATTGCTAACAGAAATATAATCATTTCCGTTTGTATATTGTTACCAGCTATCCATTTTGTGTTGCAGTGGTAAGCACTTTTAGCTCTTGTACTGGTGGTCTTAACTCGATTTCCAGGTCTGAGGCCTAGAACGAGTCAAACTAAGAAACAAGGGCATGGTGGTGCAGTGGTTAATCTGTTAGCCTTTTCACCAGGATTCGATTTCAGGTTAATATGCATGTCATAAACATAATAAACAAAACAAAACAGAGATAACGTTTAAAACTGATTACAATTGTGTCTTTTCAAATTATTACTTGGATAACAAATACAAAGGTGAACTGGGTTTGATATACAGTTAATGCTGTCTATCACACACCAGTCTGTAAGAAAGCCAAAAGAGCAAAAGGCGTAGGTAGAGCAGTGGTAAAATTGCTATATGTAGAGAACTACCTAGCGGTTTTATGAACTGGCATAGCTATATCGCATAAAGAGTGCAGAATACAATCCAGCAATAAAATGTGTATCTTGTGGAACAGAGAAAATGCACTTTTACCATGGTGGATAGCAAATGAGTGCAGATGAATGACCTATGCATTAGCCTACCATAGGGTTATAACCACGAGGTGGAGGTGTGACTTCTATATTTTATTGTTTAGAGACATGGCTTTTTTTGTAAACCAGTAGATTTAGTATTTTGTAAATATTCATTTTTGTAATTGTAAATAGTGGAAACATTTTTTTGTAATAGTAAATGTTAAATGCATAACTAAACGTTCTTTGGGATAAGTGTGCATGTCAAGGTTAAATAGCGTGGTTGTATTTGTTTTTCAAAGACAGGTATGGTTGTGTGAATGTATGACTATGGATAGAATGATAGAGAGAGAGAGAGAGAAAGCTTGTGTGTGTGTGTGTGGGGGGGGGGGGTAGCATTGATTGTTCAACCAAAGCAAACACGGCAAAGTAGGATGGTGGGGTAATTAATGTATATAGAAAATGGTAAATAGTATACTGTAGTTTTTTTAACACTTGTATTTTTTTTAATGCAGCGATAGATAGGTGTTATTTTGTAAAACAGTCTTACTTACAGTAGTAGTAGTAGTAGTAGGCCTATATGTTTTTGGAAACAAACAGAAAGAGAATGCACTATTGCCATGTCCAAGCACTTCCATTAAGACGATTTCAAGAAAATTTGAATCAGCAAATGTGTGTTTTACAAATCTAAACTTTCAACATGGACTAAATCATAAACGTGTCGTCTGTGATATGGAAAAAAATATGAAATCCATGTTTCCATATCAACACAATTTAAAAACTTAAAACTGACATTTAAAAAATGTTAATGGGAAATTGACATATGTGTAAACAACAAAATGGAAAATTCTTGTTTCCATATCATGAAATCCAAAAACTTTAAACTGACATTTTCAAATCGTGTACATGGAAAATTGACAAATGGCCATGTGTAAAATGTGAAAATGAAAAAAAAATGAACAAATGGCTATCATTATTTTAAAAAATAAAAAACCGTCGTGTTCTATCGTTAAAGTGTGAATCAAACCACATCTATTTATTTGGATCACCCGAGACTGAGTTGACCCTTTTTAGTCCTAATATACTTTTAAAATTTTATGTTAAAGCTCAAATTGAACTCAAGAGCTTTAGAGTGCCAGCTAACTATTATAACCGTTACGTCACAAAGACAACTTTACACTACACTTAATGAACAATAATAAGAAAAAAGAATAATAAATGTTGAATTTTTTTAAAGGATGAACATGGTGACACTGTTTCTGTTGCACAGTCTGCTAGCTACTAGCCAGCAGCTGGGGTCTTAGAAAACGATACAGTTGACATTTTGTAATGAGATGTGACATGTTTCAAAGTACAGTATTATGGGTTGCTGTTGAGTAAAAACTAATCCTGTACAAGGAAGCAAGGGTTCGAACCCCTTACCTAACATTACTATTGCCTGAACATGGCTTGACGACACTATATTATTATGATACTCGGTACACAAACCATAGATAGAGTGTATTGTTTAAGATCACTTTCCTTCTGAACATAGGTGGAGACTGTTGATGGTTAACAATGGCATTAATATAGTAGGACGTGGGTATAGCAATTAAGAAAAAACAGACAATACCCATACAATATTTTTATTTCTTTAATATAAGTACTTGTACAATAGTTACATTCAAAATACATTTCTTTTCTTCTCTATTACTATTTAGTCCTTTTTGATTCTCTTGCATATGAAAGGTAGATAACCTTGTAGTTCAGCTCCTTAAAACAACAACAACACAACCTTTTGCATAGTCTGTGATGTTGATGACTCTTGAGATGTGGAAGATGGATTAAACATAACTTTTACAGCAGGGATTAAATGTTGCTCAATAAACACTGCACTATTTTGAGTAGCAACATTTTTTTCTTGTACTAGCTTTTTAGCATTGTCATGATTATTTGATGACACAAACAGTGTTTCATCTGGTACACCACATTGATGATCACTCACACTTAAAACCTTACCATTTCTACTTTTTAGATTGCCTCGACATCTTTTTGACCTCTCTTTTGAGCATCGCCAAAATATTATTCCTTTTACATTTTGACGATTATAGTTATAAGAGTAGCCTTTATAGAGTACACGTTGTTTACCTTTGTTAGTTGTAGTAAGTTCCATAGTAGCAACTAACCTGTTAGTATGATTTGCTCTGATAATAAAATCACTTAGCGTCGGCTATTATATTTAATATGTACAGTTTGATGTGATAGCAAAAGTGAGAGCAAAATGGTAGCAGAGTGGTAGAAAATATTACATGTATTGTTAATAAATAGTTTAAGCGGTTATGTGGATGCATTACATAATAATTTTGGCTCAACGAAGCTCATTTTCTATATCCAATAGTTCTTCCTCATATTCAGTATAACCAGCCTGTTTATAGACATGCAGTTGCTGAAGCCGCCGGATTAGCTTACTTGGATTGTTCAAGTAGACAAATTCAACAAATGATTATTTTGGTGTAAACAAAGCATCATCATCATCATCATCATCATCATCATCATCATAACCATTATCATTATCATTATCATCATCATCTTCATCATTATAATCTTCATCACTATTACTATATAGTCCTTTTTGATCCTTTTGCAATACCACATTTTGCACAGTCTGTGTTGCCTTTGATAATGTTGGGAGTTTTTCAGACATTGACAACTGTCCTAACACGGCTTTCTGAGGAGATGATACATGCTTTTTAACAAACAATGCACTATCTTGAGCTGCAATATCTTTTTCTGGGACTAGTGTTTTAACATTTTGAAGAGTTTTTTTAAACAGCAACGATGTTTTGTCTGGTGCACTACATTGATGATCACTCACACTTAAGACATCACTATTTTTACTTTTCAGCTCACCTCGAAACTGTTTTGAACGATGTTTTGAACAACGTCAATTAACAGTTCCATTTTTTATTGGTTCGTTTTACAATATATGTATATCCTTTATAGAATGCATATGGCATACCATAGCTATTTGTTGATACTTCCATGTCAATTGTCAAGCATGAACTAATCTCTAGCAAAGTTCACTCGATAATATAAATAATAGTTTAAAGTGAGAGGAAAAGATGTTGCAAGAGTGGGTGCAAAAGTGGGTGAAAAAGTGGGGGCAAATTTGGGTGCAAATGTCAGTGTAAAAGGCAGTGTAAAAGTGGGTGTAAAAGTGAGTGCAAAAGTGGGTGCAAAAGTGAGTGCAAAATTGGATGTAAATGAGGGTGCCGTTTATAGTAGGCATGAATTTTACTAGAATGTGATTTGAGTAAATGTAATTTCTAAACCCAAGTAGTGAATAGTCAGTTGGTTTTGATCTATGCAAGCGTAAACATGTCACATACACTCGTGATGGATACTCAAGGCTTTAAGGTCAACGAAAACAAGTACAGTATATATATAAATAGGTGGATATTATTGATTGCACAACACGCGGGTTACCATATCTTTTTTTCGGACTAGTTTTTTAACATTTGAAGAGTTTTTTAAAACAGCAATGATGTTTTATCTGTCACACTACATTGATGATCACTCACACTTAAGACCTAACTATTTTTACTTTTTAGCTCACAATAACGCTGTTTTGAACGATGTTTTGAACAACGTCAAGTAACAGTTCCATTTTTATTGGTTCGATTTACAATATACGTATAACATTTATAGTATGCATATGACTTACCATAACCATTCGTTGATACTTCCATATCAGTTGTCAAGCAAGAAATAATCTCCAATATATTTCGCTCGATAATAGAAATAATAGTTTAAAGTGGGTGCAAAGGTGGGTGTAAAAGTGGGTGCAAACGTGGGTGCAAAAGTGAGTGTAAAAGAGGGTGCAAAAGTGGGTGCAAAAGTGAGTGCAAAAGTGAATGTAAAAGGGGGTGCAAAAGTGGGTGCAGTTTATAGTAGGCACGATTTTTACTAGAATGTGATTTGAGTAAATGTAATTTCTAAACCCAAGTAGTGAGTAGTCAGTTGGTTTTGATCTATGCAAGCGTAAACATGTCTCATTTACTGATGATGGATACTCAAGGCTATAAGGTCAAAAAAAACAAGTATATAGATAAAGAGGTGGCTATTATTGATTGCACAACACTGAATCTATTTTTGAAATTTTTGACAAAGGGCCTAAGTGCACTTTTGTTAATATCTCGCGAACCAATAAGACTAGGGCATTGTATGAGGTATTGTTTTTTTTTGCCGAAGACTGCTGGTAAACACCTATGTTTCCACGACCTTTTAAAATATGGCGGCTGACCTACGAGGGGTGATTAAAAAGTATTCCATGCGGCACTTGTCGTTAAGCAAACCAATAATCAAAGGGGGGTATGACAGAGCTTGAGGCGATAACCCCTTTTGATTGATCCCTGTTGATTTGCCCCTTTGGACTGGTCCCTGTTGACTAGCCCCTTTGGACGGGTCCTTTTTGAAGGGAGTCATTTTTGACGGGCCCCTGCTGACGGGTCACTGTGGACGGATGTTACTAAAGAAATAAAAATATTGTATGGGTATTGTCTGTTTTTTCTTAATTGCTATACCCACGTCCTACTATATTAATGTCATTGTTAACCATCATCAGTCTCCACCTATGTTCAGAAAGAAAGTGATCTTAAACAATACACTCTATTTATGGTTTGTGTACCGAGTATCATAATAATACAGTGTCGTCAAGCCATGTTCAGGCAATAGTAATGTTAGGTAAGGGGTTCGAACCCTTGCTTCCTCGAACAGGATTAGTTTTTACTCAACAGCAACCCATAATATTATACTTTGAAACATGTCACATCTCATTACAAAATGTCAACTGTATCGTTTTCTAAGACCCCAGCTACTAGCTAGTAGCTAGCAGACTGTGCAACAGAAACAGTGTCACCATGTTCATTCTTTAAACAAATTCAACATTTATTATTCTTTTTCTTATTATTGTTCATTACGAGTAGTGTAAAGTTTTCTTTGAGACGTAACGGTTAGCATAGTTAGCTGGCACTCTAAAGCTCTTGAGTTCAATTCGAGCTTTAACATATAATTTTAAAAGTATATTAGGACTAAAACCGGTCTACTCAGTCTCGGGTGATCCAAATAAGTAGATGTGGTTTGTTTCACACTTTAACGATAGAACACGACGGTTTTTATTATTTTTAAATAATGATAGCCATTTGTTCATTTTTATTTCATTTTCACATTTCACACATTGCCATTTGTCAATTTTCCATGTACACGATTTGAAAATGTCAGTTTAAAGTTTTTGGATTTCATGATATGGAAACAAGAATTTTCCATTTTGTTGTTTACACATATGTCAATTTCCCATTTACATTTTTTAAATGTCAGTTTTAAGTTTTTAAATTGTGTTGATATGGAAACATGGATTTCCTATTTTTTTCCATATCACAGACGACACGTTTATGATTTAGTCCATGTTGAAAGTTTAGATTTGTAAAACACACATTTGCTGATTCAAATTTTCTTGAAATCGTCTTAATGGAAGTGCTTGGACATGGCAATAGTGCATTCTCTTTCTGTTTGTTTCCAAAAACATATAGGCCTACTACTACTACTACTACTGTAAGTAAGACTGTTTTACAAAATAACACCTATCTATCGCTGCATTAAAAAAAATACAAGTGTTAAAAAAACTACAGTATACTATTTACCATCCTACTTTGCCGTGTTTGCTTTGGTTGAACAATCAATGCTACCCCCCCCCCCCCCCCCACACACACAAGCTTTCTCTCTCTCTCTCTATCATTCTATCCATAGTCATACATTCACACAACCATACCTGTCTTTGAAAAACAAATACAACCACGCTATTTATCCTTGACATGCACACTTATCCCAAAGAACGTTTAGTTATGCATTTAACATTTACTATTACAAAAAAATGTTTCCACTATTTACAATTACAAAAATGAATATTTACAAAATACTTAATCTACTGGTTTACAAAAAAGCCATGTCTCTAAACAATAAAATATAGAAGCCACACCTCCACCTCGTGGTTATAACCCTATGGTAGGCTAATGCATAGGTCATTCATCTGCACTCATTTGCTATCCATCAAGGTAAAAGTGCATTTTCTCTGTTCCACAAGATACAAATTTTATTGCTGGATTGTATTCTGCACTCTTTATGCGATATAGCTTTGCCAGTTCATAAAACCGCTAAGTAGTTCTCTACATATAGCAATTTTACCACTGCTCTACATACGCCTTTTGCTCTTTGGCTTTCTTACAGTCTAGTGTGTGATAGACGGCATTAACTGTATAGCAAACCCAGTTCACCTTTGTATTTGTAATCCAAGTAATAATTTGAAAAGACACAAATGTAATCAGTTTTAAACGTTATCTCTGTTTTGTTTTGTTTAATATGTTTATGACATGCATATTAACCTGAAATCGAACCCTGGTGAAAAGGCTAACAGCTTAACCACTGCACCACCATGCCCTTGTTTCTTAGTTTGACTCGTTCTAGGCCTCAGACCTGGAAATCGAGTTAAGACCATCAGTACAAGAGCTAAAATTGCTTTCCACTGCAACACAAAATGAATAGCTGGTAACATTTTACAACCGGAAATGATTATATTTCTGTTAGCAATGCATGTTGTCATCAGCCTACTGTCTGAGCACTGACAGCAACATAGTTTAGTTTCGAACAAGCGTGTGTGTGTATATTGATTATTGGCCTCAAATATTCAAAGCTTGTTGTGTTTAGCGGCCATCTTGTCTCGGTAACCACTGAGCATTTTTGTGTTTTAGCTATCCTCTTTAACCAATCAATTATAGATAGTCTACTCTTAATTCTTGAATAGATTAATCAGAGTTTGTGTTCACCGCTTGTCATTTATTAACCCATAACTGCAACCTATACTCTCTCTATACTGCAGTTTGATCTGAAAACAAGTTTCAATGGTAAAAGACTTGTCAGTCACCATACATGTAGCCTACACTAATTCTTTCTCTACCTAGCTATGTTTCATCACAAATGGTAAACATCTCACATGTTCGTATCCGATTATTAGTTTATAAAATCTCAGGTTGATGACCTTGATGTATTGGGTATTTTGGGTAAATTCATTGGCCATGGGAAAGGGTTGACCATTCTAAGTACTATGGCACCTCGCATGTTGATATTCGAATATTAGTTTATAAAATCTTAGGTCTATGACCTTGCTGTTTTGAATCTTTTGGGTCAATTCGTTGGTCATGGAAAAGAGTAGACCATCCTGAGTCCCATGACACCTCACTTGAGCCTCTCTGATTATTAGTTTATAAAATCATAGGTCAATGACCTTGCTGTTTTAGATCTTTTGGGTAAATTCATTGGTCATGGAAAAGGGTTGACCATCCTGAGTCCCATGACACCTCACTTGACCCTCTCTGATTATTAGTTAGCGAGATATTAACAAAAGTGCAGTTAAGCCCTTTTGACAAAAATAAATAATACATTCAAAAACAGAATGTCACCTCAAGTCCAACGACCTCTCATACAAGTCCCTAAAAAGACTCGTCCATAGGGACCCGTCAACATTGACCTGTCAACAATGTCCCGTCAACAATGACCAGTCAACAATGACCCGTCAACAGGGACTCGTCAACAAGGACCCGTCCAGAGGGACTCGTCAACAAGGACCCGTCAACAATGACTCGTCAGCAATGACCTGTCAACAATGGCCCGTCCACAGGGACTCGTCAGCAATGACTCGTCAACAATGACCAGTCAACAATGACCCGACAACAGGGACCCGTCATAAAGGACCCCCTTCAAAAGGACCCGTCCAAAGGGGCTAGTCAACAGGGACCAGTCCAATGAAACAAATCAACAGAGATCAATGAAAAGGGACCAGTCAACTGGGATCAATCAAAAGGGGTTATCGCCTCAAGGTCTGACATACCCCTCTTTGATTATTGGTTTGCCTATCGACAAGCACCGCTTGAAATACTTTATGATCACCCCTCGTGGAATGGGTTAGGTTAGGCTACACTATAGCCACCATCTTTAAAAAGCCCGTCCTCTTACAAAAGCTATGAGTGGGCATGCGTAAAAACAAAAAACAAGCATATTAATTCATATTGGCTTTCCACCGTACACATGTCTCTTGTGTAGAACAACGTTTAATTCCATATTGGCATTCAAACTCCCACATGTAGCACTTGAAAACGATTTTTCTAAGAAATTAAAATTTCACCTCCCTAGTAGGGGTAGGTTTTATTTTGGGGTGGAAATATGTTGTCCAATGGAAAGGGGGTGTCAGCCCGAGTTCAATGGCACCTCATTCGTCAAAATCCGACCATGCGTTCGAGAGATATCGTGCCGCTGCCATCTTGGTGGTGGAGCGGTGGCGGTGGCGCTAGAACTCTCAAAAAAAAACACTACTCACTACCACATCCTTTTCTATTACAAGTACAGTACACACATAAGTGCATGGGGCTGATATCCACGACATTTCAATCCACTGAATTAACTCAGAATGAATAAGTTTCCAAGGTCCTTCATTTGTAGTAATATACTTCGTTATAAAAATCTTGAGCCCATAAAACCATAAATTTGACCTAAGCCTAACTGGGAACGGGAGAGAACCGTTAAACATGTCTAACCTGAAGGTAGTTGCCACAAGAAGTAAACCTGCCACTGAAGGGGATTGGTGTCGGATAAAAGGCTCTCTGCTAAAGGAGGTAAGTATAATCTCAGCAATTCATATATGTATCTGAATTAGTTCTATGCATTAAATTTTTGTTGATGAAAAAGATTGTCTTATTGTAGGCCTACTCAAAAAAGCAAAATATTAAAAACCACGCGTGTAGGCTCAAATTTCTTATATTCGTTTTTATTATTTTGGGGCATGATGACCCTTCCCTTGCAGTAAATGAAGCACTGGATACTTTCTCCTAATGCAATGCTTGGTTATTTCTTCTTTTAAAAATATTCCAGCTGCTTTTTAAGTTAAACTTACATGTAAACTGATATATATGGAAACAACTTATTGATGAACGAATATAAGAGGATAATATGTACAGTTTTGTATATCTGCATAAACTGGAACATCCATTCAATGTTTGTATTACACTGCTTAATATTATACTGCTCTAAGGTGTTGAGCTAGTGATAGGGGTGGATTTCTTCCACAGCATTTAACTTTATTTTTGAGTATCCTTAAATTCACACTAACAAATTACTCGGCTATTGGTAGGCTTGTATAGATGAGAATACCTCGGTGCATCAATGCGGCGAGGCGAGCGAGCGACACCACTCCTCTGACGTCACAGATCCGCGCCATGGCCTGTCTTTCTCGTCGGCCACGGCCCTGCTGTCTTATGACGTAGGTATAGGCGATGAATGAATGGATGCTTCCGTGTGCTTTTTTTGCTGAAAGAGCGCGCCTGGTCGGCAAAGTATAATAATGGTTGGAAGCCGTGTTTTGGGCTTGGGAAATGTAAATACATAGTGCTAGATGTATACTATGTATTTGTTGGCGAGTGGCATAATGATAGTGGTATTAATGATAACAGAAAAAAAAATAAGAATAATAATGATAAGTGTGATTGTGTCTACTTCTTCTCTCTTTTCCTTCGTTCTTCCTTTCACTTTGTGTGGTGTGTTGGATGGCAATAGGCTTAATGTTTTTCGGTGTTGTAGTGTACTTTCATTATTTTCATTATTAATAATATAATTCCATGCTATTTATTTCTCGTGTCTCCCTCGTGTTTGCTATCTTCTCTTCTTTACTCTACGGTGTGCTAATGTGTAAATATTTAATAGCGCTGATAATGGCCTTATTAGTGATAAAAATCCGGATAATGGTCTTATTAGTGATAATAATCCGGATAATAATAATAATAACAATATAAATAATGTCTTCCTTCGCCCTTATGCGCTCCTATGGCTGCTGTGTTTTCCTTGTGTTACCGGCCGGTTATGTGTTTTAAGAGTTATGATTGTTAGTGAGGTAGCTTGCTGTGGCTTTCCCTGTTCCTTGGGGATGATGTGATTGAGTTTGTGATTGTAGTCTATCTGATATAGTGTGTGTGGGCATTAATGGTATTGTCAGGCCGTGTGTCCTGTTAAATTGGGGAAGTTCGCCGTAGCTTTCCCACTGTGTATTCCCATGTACTTGGGTGTGGGTGTGTCTCTTGTCCTGCTTCCTTGTGGCAACTGTTTGCTGATTTGCTCTATTGTAGGCATGTACAGTTTATCTCCGTGATAATCCGCGTTGTACCTGCTATGATGATTCAATTATTGTTGGTTTGTGATAGTTTCCCGTGAACTTGTGCCATTGTAGTAGCTGAATAATCTGTGTGTGTAATGTATGTTAACCTGCGTTACTTAGTGTGTGATAGAGTTCCCAACAGTTTCCGCACGTGTCCGGATTTGCACTTGGTACTATATTGGACACGTCTGTGGTTTTCCTTGTATGCTCCAGTAAAATGTGTGATATTGTTCCTGTGTGAGGTTCAGCGTGGAAGGTTCCCGAAATGTCACGGTAGCGTGTAGGTGCTTTCACTGTGTCTGTGGTAGTGTGTACGATTGTCTGCTAACCTGTGTTATTAAATGGCTCGTATTTGCGGAGTTCATGTGTGTGATACTTCATGTCATTATAATGCTTTAATGGTCCGCTCTTTTGATTCCTGTGTGCTACCCGGTATTACTGGGCGGATGCATTGTTGTGTAGAGAAATTTTTAGTGTGTTCTGGCTTATGGCAAGGTGATTTACATGCATTGTTACTGTTCTATGACGTGTTGAATGTGTATTGGCCCTTCAATGTTGGGGTTTTAGGGTTTGCTGATATTAGTCAAAGATGCAAGGTTGGCTCGCGGCTCTACCTTTACAACAATGGGTGCGTTTCTGCATAGTGTGAAGTAATGTTCCTGTGTTGTGTAAAATTGTGTTCTTTATAACCTTCAGGCGTTTCCGGCTGCGTGGCCTGTGATTTGGTGAGTATGTCTGCGGTTTGACCTGTATGCTACGGTGCTTTGAAGTGCGTGCTTTTGTTTGTGAATGAGTTTAGCCTCTTAAACCAATGTGTGTCAGTTTATGATTTGGCAATTGTTTCCATGGTGATACGCTTATTGTCTTGGAGTTTTGAAGGGTTGATGGGATGTCTACATAAATTAACCTGTCCGGGGTACGAGATATGCTCTCAACCAACCACCAAGGGTGAGTTGGTCCCCTTCGTTGGCTACCCTGCCTGTGGATAAAGAATAATGATCCAACACTGCCCACTTAGTGGACAGGCCCCACCTTACTTAGGGGTTTTGAAAGGATTCAAGATTGGTACACCAAGGAACTGCCAGTACTTTCCACTGCACATTTGGTGGCGTGTTTTCTGATTGTATGAATATCTGTATATTGTTTCTATACCTTGGAGCATGCCGTCATACTGTCTTATGATCTAAGCTTGGTCCTAATTGAATAGAATTGTATATAAATATATGTGAATTGTTGCTATACTTAGGAGCGTGCCGCTATATGTTCTGATGGGCTAAGCGTGGTCCTGATTGTATAGAATTGTATATAAATGTCCGTGAATTGCTGATATACTTAGGAGCATGGCGCCATACGTTCCGATGGGATAAGCATGGTCCTGATTGTATATAAATGTCCGTGAATTGTTGCTATAATTGTAATTATGTTATATGTTATGTTTTGGCTAGTGGAGATAATCACCCGGATGTAGCCTGTGCTGAAGGCTTGAATGTGTGATAAGGTAGTTGTATATTGTGACGTCCGATGGCATGCGTGGTACTTGTTGTTGCTTCCCGTTTACGTAATGCCTATGCGAGTGTGCAATGTTTATATTTGCCAATTGCGGAGAGTGTACCACGATCGAGGCCGCTGCTGACATAGTAGAGTATTGCCTTGTTCTATTTCCGGCGGCGTGTTGCGTAATGCAGTGTCGGCATTTCTGCAATCTACCTGTGGAAATGTATACTGGCTACGTATATGTGTATTGCAGTGTTTGACGTTAAGCGTTATGAATGCGAATAAAAACATATGATTATCTCCCGTATTCCCTGTCTGCTAGTCTGTTCAATTATATGTTTCCCCGTATGTTTGGGTGTGTAATTTAGTGTCCTCTGTGCTTCTTGCGATTGCTCCAAGAGTGTATCCCTGTGTGCTTGGGTGTGTATGAGTATTCTGATATCATGTATCCTTTCTGTGATTGTTTTCCTATCGTATATTCTGTCTGAAACTCTGTCTAATAACGTATGTGACTTGCATCCGAGCTTTGTGCCGTATGTTCGTCAACCTGCGTTATTATGTATAACTGTAGTAGTTATTTATTTAGCGTATGGCTTTACAGATACAATATGCACATAAAAGATAATTAGTTTATGAAGACAAACTATATGTTCATGTCTAAATTGTTTATATAGTTAATTGTCTCTGATGATCCATGAGCGAAATCAGTCACGTTGCCACTGTACTTTCGTTTAGGACATTCGGTGATGATATGCTGGATGGTCTGCTTGGGGGCACCACAATCACAGTTAGGTGAAGACATTATTTTCCATTTGTAGTGGAAGTCTGCACAGTTGCCGTGACCCGTACGAATCCTGTTGAGAGTTGACCATGTTTTCCGAGGAAGCTCAAATCCAGGTGGCAACGATGATCCAATGCGTGGTAAGGTTGATCCAGGCCTATTATCTTGTCTTCCCTGCCATTCTTTAGTGATGTTGTAGTTGGTATTCTCCAAGTCTATTGCAGTCCTTGTTGGTGGATTTCGGGATCGTAGGCGATTCAGGCAAATGTCAGCAATGTCACAGTGTATTGGTAGCTGTGGGTTATCCATTATTTTCTTGAACTCCTTGAGGAGAGCGTTTTTACGTCGAAGATCTGGTGGAGGGATGTGGCTGAGGATAGGTAGACAATGTGTGGGTGTAGACCTTATTGTGCCAGTGATTAGGCGCATGGTGGTGTTGAGCTGGGTATCTATGAGGTTAGTGTGAGGACTATTCAACCACACCGGGGCACAATACTCTGCAGCTGAAAACACAAGTCCCAAAGCTGTACATCGAAGTGAAGTTGCCGATGAACCCCAAGTTGTGCCACATAATTTTTGGACTATATTGTTACGGGTTCTCACTTTGGATTGAGTATTGCGGAAGTGTTGTTTGAAGGAGAGTGTTCTATCCATTGTGACCCCCAGGTATTTAGGGAATCTATTATGTCTCAATAATTGATTTCCAATATACACCTGCAATTCTTTATTAGCCATCTTGTTGTTCAAATGAAAGCAGCACACTTCTGTCTTGTTAGTATTAAGTGTAAGTCTCCACATCTTAAAGTATTGAGTCAGTTCTTCAAGATCGTCTGTTAGGTTCATTTCTGTTTTCTCAAAAGTTGTATCTCTAGTAGCAAGTGCCCAATCATCTGCATAACCAAATTTTCTTGAAGTCGTGGCAGGCATATCTGCGATATATAGGCTAAATAAGATTGGAGCAAGAACAGAGCCCTGAGGAAGTCCATTATTTAGTGATCTTTTGGTGCTCACATTATTCCCCATATGTACTTGGAAAAGTCTCTGACTTAGCATATTATTCAGGAGTCGGGCAGTCGTCTTACATGGTATCACTTTCAGGAACTTGAAGAGTAGGCCATCCTTCCAGACTGTGTCGTATGCTGCTGTCAGATCGATAAAAGCCACCGATGTCTTAAGTTTTTTCTGGTAGCCTGCTTCTATGAAAGTTGTAAGGGACAGTACTTGATCTGTAGTGCTTCTGTGCGGTCTGAATCCTGCCTGCTCCACTGGGATTTTTTTGATTATCTCTGGGCCAATTCTATTGAGAAGGAGCCTTTCTAGTAATTTATATGTCACACTAAGCAGGGCAATGGGGCGATAGCTCTCTGGTGTATCACTTGCTTTGCCTTTCTTCAAGATGGCTATGATCTTCGTTTGTTTGAATAACTTTGGCAATTGCCCACTCTGTAATATGTTCGTGAAGAAGTTAGACAACCATACTTTAGCTCTGTCTCCACAATGAGTAATAAATTCCGGGTGGATGCCATCCAAACCTGGTGCTTTGCCTGGCTTAATGTCTTTAATTGCAGTAGTTATCTCATCCTTAGTAAAAGGTCTGGAGTATTCCAAGATATCTGTGGCATTCTCTTTTAAAATTTTTAATTCCTTCTTTATGCGTTTTGTGAAGATTTTATCCCTGCTACTTTTAGAAGTCGTGACTATGTGAGAAGCGATCTTGTTTGGGTGAATATCTGGACTCCTTCGTGTAATAGGTTTACCATCTCCCAGTTTCCTGAGAAGCAGCCAGGCTTCACGACTAGATTTTGTAAAGTCAAGAGATTCCACTTTCGTAATCCACTTTTGTTTTCTCGCAGCATCCAGGCTATGTAAAAGTTGATCTGCAATTTCGTGATCACCACTGTCAATGTATTGTTGGTAAAGATTATCAGTTTCGTCACTCCATCCAGGAATGTACTCTCTACGGAAGCCCCTAGGGATGTGTTTTTTCGCTGTAGATATCACAGCTCCCACAAATCTCTCATATGCTTTTCTTGTTGGTGGTATCCTTCGTACATATTTATCAAGGTCCTCTGTAAAGGCAGACCAGTTAGCTTTACTGAGATTCCAGCGTGATCGCGGGGTAGATGAAACCAAGGGAATTTGAATTCCAAGCTCGTAAAGGACCGGCCGATAATGGCTGTGAGGAAAATCGGCGAGCACTTTTCGGATGATTGATAAGGGTTTATCATCTTGGTTTCTGGACACAAAACATAGGTCAGGACAATAATCTAGCCTCCATGCAGCAGATCTAAAAGTACCTCGATCTTTAGCATCAAACACATGGAATAGATCATTACTTTCTATCCAATTCATTAGTGCCTCTCCGTTCTCATCATTGCATCTATAGTTCCACTCCTGATGATGACTGTTGAAGTCTCCTACATAGACGGCTGGGTGTGGATGCACCTCTAAGACTTGATTTGGCCACTTAACACTTGGAGGTTTATAAATATTTGAGATAACAGTGTCGCCTATTCTAATAACGACTGTGTGAATTTCCTCGTTTATGCTAGAGGTGACAAGGTAAGCATTTTCTATGGTGGAGCGTACGTAGGTAGCATTTCCATACGTATGATGGTAGGTAGCTCCCAGAAGATCGTATCCTGGAATCTTTCCTCTAACCTTCAACTGCTGTTCATCTGCAGCATGAGTTTCTTGTATAACTACTAAGTCAACTTCATATGAAAGTAGCAGTTTAGACAGCGCTTCACTCTTGGATCGGCTAATGCCTTCTATATTCAGTTGACAGATACGGACAGAAGGTCCTAGACTTCTAGTAGGTTGGTCCTGAAAAGGACCTTTAGATGATGTAACCATGTTCATTATTGTATCTTACCCGGGGAGAGATATGTCCGGTCGCCTGTTCACTGTTGCTCGCTTAGCACCACCCAGGGGTCACGTGTAGGGTACTTTTCAGGTTAAACCTACGGACGTGAGCAACATTGGACCCCCACTGTAGTAGTGTGTGTGGCTTATACCTCTACACCTATGGTCTTTGGTACCGTGTGATTGGGGGCAGTATATATATGCTAAAGAGCCATTTTTCCTGCTGTAATTTGTGCTTTCTCTATAATTATGTAGCCTATGTGTTTTCCTGTTATTATGTGCGTATTTGGAGAGCATGCCGCCCGGCTTTTATGCTGGGCTATGCACATTCAATTTGTATGGGATGGATGTAAATGTATGGAGCTATGTATATGTCTGTAATTATGTATGCACTTGTGTCTAATTATGCATATGTTTCCCTGTGCTTATGTGCGTGTTTGGAGAACATGCCGCCCTGCTTTTATGCTGGTCTAGGCGCGTTCAATTTGTATGGGAGAGATGTGCAAATGTATAAAATTATGTATGTTTTCTGGAATGTTTCAATGGTCTGAACACTTTCCCTCTGTTCGAAATGTGTGTGTGTCAGTATGTTTTACGCAAATGGTCGTTAATGACGTGGAATTGGTTTGATTAAAGCATTCGCCCACCGGGCGGGCAGTGTGTACAGCGTATGTCTTATACTAGCAAATTATAGCACTATACAGTAGGGCAGTGTTGGGGGAAGGATTCATCCGCTGTGTGGGCGGTACACAATGATGTTGGTCCTTCGAACATCTTTCTTATGCCCCCACGAGAAGGAATATTCTTTGGAGTCAACCTTAAATATTGAACCCGCTGAGCTATGGTTCATGAGATATTTTTTTTATGACAGAGCGTTTATGATGGGATGTTGTACTTTTGAACACACCCAGGAAGCCACGTGAAGCTGAGAGATCACGCGATACTTTGAAGTAGCGGTGAATCGCACTTTTGACTTTGGTGTAAACTGCTAATTATTATCTGAGGTCTTATTAATTATTTTTATCTTTCCTACGAGACTCAGAATATTCCATTTCGTCATGCTGCATTATTAAAACATTTTGGAGAATGTTTATTTTTACTTTAGGTAAGGTAATACCCTTGCAGATACGCAAAAAGGAACGTAAGTAGTCGCTCAACGTTTTCGTTTTGACGACCTACTTTCTAGAGACACCCAGTACCGGAGCACTGCGTCTTGAGAATCCGCCTTGTGTAGGCGTGGAATTACATTTGTCCTACGAGACGTAGAAGAATATCCGCTGTTTAGCGTTAAAAGTGATTATAAGGTGCCATCGAGCAAGCAAATACTAATATTCACTGTCGATGAAGTCCAGTGAATTAAATAAGAAGCTTGGGAAATAATTATTGGCAAGTATAGTGTATTGCACAACATTGCTGTGACATCACATATTACCCACGCGTATGTGGAGGGCAGATGCCTAGTGGAAATATACAGGTAATAGTGTTACAATTATCCTGAATAAGTGTGATTATAATTGTATGAGATATTTAAATTGCCAAAGTGGAAATTTCATCTTTGAAACGTCGTATAATTCACGGATGCTGCGTGATACAAAAGTAGCGTCACTAGCACGTGCAGCATTATAAAATAGTATTAGCTCACATGCTAATCC
The DNA here is from genome assembly GCA_946902985.2 of Meconema thalassinum. Taxonomy (NCBI): domain Eukaryota; kingdom Metazoa; phylum Arthropoda; class Insecta; order Orthoptera; family Tettigoniidae; genus Meconema; species Meconema thalassinum. The sequence goes on from OX336389.2 coordinate 743,447,281, forward strand.
ACATCTGCAAGATTAAGGCTGTGTCGTATTTTATAATTGAAGCCTAGAATAGTCACGACGGACATTATAATTTTGGAAGTGAGAGGATGAATAATCACGCAACTTATTTCGCTACCCACGTGATTGGACTTTTATTCACCATGGTTGAAGCAGTCACCATGGGCTAATACCATCCCAGTATGGGGGGGTGACGTTTCTACAGGGACCCGCATGATGGTGGAACTTCCAGAACGATGAACGAGAGGGAAGGAGCCAAAATGCCATTTCCAGGCATATCCACGATGATGTCGACAGGGACAAATCGAACCCTGGTCTTTGGGGGAGTCCAGATGGGAATCCTGATGAGGAGGATACCGATCCAGAGAGCCAGAGAGGTTTTTGTACAACTCTTGTTGTGGATTAGAGAGCCGAGTGAGAGCTCCTCCATTTCGTGAGTTTTTGTCACACCCCTTCTTTGTTCTAGTTTCTGGTGGTATAGTAGTTTTAATGTAGTTTGTGAATCAACCACACTCAGTGTCAGCCATTTTTCTAGGTAGGGATGTAACTAGATTAGTTAGATGTCATTTATTTCAGTTTAGAGTGAGACACCCTTGGGGTCAGACATTTTGGTCAGCCCTGGTGCAGCTTGGTGAACGTCGTGGAACGTCAATGCCTACCTTTTTGCTGAACCTGATCGTAGTCATTTTGAGGCTATTTTGTTCAACCCTACTTGGGGTAATTTTCAAGTCTTTGCTGACTGTAGTTATGGCAATCAGATGCCTTGGTTATTAATTGACTGCATTCTTCGCAGCCATCCTTTGTTACACCCCTGACTGTCGTTAGAACGGTCGTATCATTTAGGTAGTCGACAGTAACTACCAGTTTGTAAATGCATTATATTTCATTTTGAATAAGCTCAGAAGCTATTCTTGGTCATGTTTGAACCTAACAACTAGAAGGAATGTTTCGTTGCCTAGCATCGAACGCGGTTCCCAACGTATCATTAAGCAGATCTAGTGTGTGAATCTGTGCCACATTTATCATATTTTTCTTGTGTCGTGTGAGACACGTTTTTATTTGATGTTCTAGCAACTACTGAGTTGCATTTTTAAAGCAAAGAGCTTCAGTTATTGTAAGTTTACTTTCATTTAGACGTCTTTGGTAGAAGGACGGAAGTGTATTAATATACTCAGATTTATAGCGTGCGTTTGATACACGGACTCTTTAGAGATCCGTAACCTATGGTAGAGTTTTTTATGAACCGGCCAAGTGCAGGTTTTGTATTGATTAAATCGCCGGCCTTGAATAAACTGGTTATGTAACCCAGTGACCTAGAGCACGCCTGCTTCATTGTGAGACAAAACTACTATAGACGAGGACAGAGTACAATTTGTATTCGCTTTTCCTTTCATTGCTATTTTGCTTATGGAAATCAGTTTCCACTCTTGTATTTGATCATTTGTTTTATGGATCGGTTTTTGTTAGTTTAACGCTCTGTTGCGTGTATTGTCGTATGACAGGTACAGTTATGTAAGGTTTTCTATAGGATGGTGAAGTCTACCCTGTTATAGCAGGATGTTATTGTATGCTTTGTCCGGGGATGATCCCGTTGACCAGATGTTAATGGAAGGTAACTGTTGTACAGGCCTATCCCAGAGTTATTGAACGCGAGCTTAGCGCCGCTGGTAACCCGTGTTATTGTGTGTCCGAGTTGTTATACTCGTTGATTATATTCCGACTGTTGAGTCGAGGCTTTTTGGTGGAGAATGATCTCAGTTGGAGACACTCCGTGCCCAGGCTATTGTCAATGTTATTCGCCATAAACCTACGATAAACCTATAAACCGACATTCTAATAATAAAATGCATAATTGTTGTAAAACAAGCCTAACTAACGATTCTTTCTATCTAACTTTGTTCTTTGCATTCTGGAACTGTTGACATAGCCGTGCAGTTGAAGATAATTTCCTTGTGAGGAAATGACTAGGGCAGTTGACATTTTTGTAGCGACCTGAAGCATGTGCGAACCTAGAGTTCGTAGCTTGTGGAGCTCAGGCCATGCGATGTCAGACGTGGTCTCAACTGCGCATTCGTCACCGTAACTATTCACATTAGATGACTATGGTTTACAAAGAGTAAACCAAGGTGTAGGCAGGAATTTTTAATAAAACTACTGTGTCTATTTCGTTATTAATTTATGATGTCAAGTGTATTAAACCCTACATGTTACTTTATTGTGTGCTGTTAGCACATAGTTATTAAGCATAATTAAATTGTTTGTTTTTCATGGCTGTACACTTAGCTCTTGGGTGTAATTGTTTTCTTTTACGGACGTCATCGTCGTAAATTTTGTTAATTGATAGGACTTAGCTAGTTGAATTAATGTTAAATTTAAATGTCGAAATGGTACCATCCTAACCTAGATTTGTTTTGCTACCCTGTTAAATGTAAATTCAGATATTAGCTTGATCTTGTAACTTGAACTAGGGACTTGCGTCGTACCATATTCCTAGCGTTGCTGTTGTTGCTTTATCATTGTGAGTTAGATCTTTCGCGAGGGTGTTCAGTAACTTCTCAGGTAGGGGACCTGTTCTTTATCTTTGTTTATTTATTAATTTGCGGACTAGCCGATTATAACCCTCCGAACTAGGCTAGGGGCTTGTGAATTTTAATAAATTTTCACGGTGTTTTACATGAGTCTGGATGTTTATTTTCTCAGTCTAGTTTTAAGGTGAACCTTTCCTTAGGCGGTCTATGACCATCGTCACCATGTACCACGATCCCTGTGGACTACGGACTCTCGTGCCGCTTTAGCCTTTATGGAAGGTCACCTGATCCTCACGGTACTTTTTATTTGATTTATGTGTCGTTAGTTGAGTCATCGTGGTTGTTGACATCAACTAAACGGTCACAATATATATATATATATATATATATATATATATATATATATGTTATATTAACTATGGACGTCACTGTGAAGTGGGCTATTGTGAAGGGTGGGGTGGATTTATGTTTCTATGGTTATGTATAATGTCTGGAGCAGTTTTTCCATGTACTCTGTCCTTTGCCGCTTGTGTGATCGTGTCTTTGGGATTATCTATGTTCTATGCTCGATCGTGTATGATTCGCATTTGATCGTGTGTTGTCCATGATCAATTATGTGTGTACTATACTCAGTTGTGTGTTTATCGTGTTCAAACGTGTGCGATCTCCGTTTAATTGTATGTGTTCCCTGTTCGATTGTGTGCGTTTTGGATTTTATCGTCTGTGTATCGTTCCCGGTCGTAATCGTTTTGCATTTAATTGTATGTTTGTCGTGTACGATCGTAAACGTGTTCGTTGTAACTGTGCGTGCGATATTTAATTGTGATTGCAGTGTGGGTGATTTTCAGTTCCCTAAACTGTGGGTGTTTGTCCCCCTACTATCGGTGGGAAAACGTGTTGGATCAGAATGTGGGCCAATAATTCCTGTGTGAATGTGAGTGTAGATCTATAAGTATGTTGAGGTAGAGTGTAAATGTAGATTATGTCTGTATTGCTTTGTATTGGTCTTAAGGGTGGGTGGGTGGTTTTCCTTGCTTACGCGAGGGTAGGTTCCCTTTGTTTCTCCCTGAACGTAGTGTTTCCCTTAGGGGTTGTTTGTAGTGCGGAGAATGGTGTATGGGGGTGAGTTAACTTTTGCTTGGCTAGCGAGGAGGGAGTCCACCTGGGATCGGTTGAACCATTTTAGAATGGTTCAATACCAGCATGTCTACCAGTTGTTATACTGGTGGGCGTTTTTGCCAATTTGTGTAGGTGTTAAGGATAGGTTTTCTTGCTTGGCGAGCGTGGAGAGGTACCACCTTGGATCTCCCTGAACACAGTTGTTATACTGTGTCCTTCGCTGTGTACCTATGAGTGCTTTAAGGGGGTGAGTAGTTTTGCTTGGCTTCCAAGATGATAGGAACTGTGTTAAACCGTTCTATCTCGGTTTAATCCCGGGACTTGGCCAGTTGTATTGGTCAATTACTTGCGCCGGGCCGGCACTTCAACCAATTGTTATAGTGGTGGGTGCTTTTGCCAATTATGTTTCCCTGTGAGTGAATTGTGGCTATTTAGAATGTGTTTCCCTTAGGGGGTGAGTGTGTAGGGGTAAATGAATGGTTTCTCTTGGGGTAGGCTGCTTGGCTTGCTAGAGGTAGGTTCCACCTTGGATCTCCTTGAACACAGTTCAGGGTCGGCGCCTCCTCCAGTTGTTATGTCCTCAGGGGCGTAACTGAGAAACGGGGGGGGGGGGGGGTCTAAGTGAGGCTGGTTAATAGTCTGGAGGACAAAACTTGTGTTTAGCTGTGTCTGTGAATATGAAGTGTTGGAGCTGAGTCGAGGCTTTGGCCCGCGACCTTGCTCTGTGTGTAATGGAGAGAATGCCTAACGTAGCGATGGGGTAGGCAGGCAGGCGCACCGTGTAATGGCAGGAATGAGGGCTTGGATCGAACTGATGGTCCGGGATTCGAGTAGGAGGGTAAAGGTACAAAATAGTAAAGTGAAAGTGCAATGGAGGTTTATTATGTAAAAAGAACTTAGTGCAAGTCGCTAGTGAATTTCTAGCGTCTCGAAATGCAGCTAAGTAGTGTAAAAAAGATGATGATGGATGATTACAAGTTATTAGGGTTGGGGTTGGGAGGAAATGCTTAAAGGATAAACCTAGAGTCACTCACCTGATCTGCAATACGGCGTGGTGGCGTTCGGACAGCACGACAGTAGACGAAAGATCCTTTCTCCTTGTGGTGTGTTGTATTTAAGGCAAACCCTGCCATGACGCAAGCTAGGTCAGCACTTTAATGTTTATTGTCGTGTCCTACATAACTGGTAGCTTGGCGCGTGCAGTTATGAGTCAATGTTTACCTCATGTTTAAGAGTTTGGCTTGCCAGGCTGTGTAATTGTTGTTGCTTTTATTTGGGGATTGTGGCATGAAAGGGGACTAAAGAGGGTGACTACGCCCCATTGGAGCCCGGGGCGTAACAGTATATGAAAATAGGCTATTCAGTTTTCCATGGAACTACTTGCTTATACTAACCCAGGGCAAATTTTAATTCCCGAGGCATCTAGATACACATTATACAACCTACGTATACTACTATAGTGACTACAGTAACACAGGCTATCAGACAAATGTCCCACAAATGCAAGCATACGGAGCTGATTACCAAAGATATCCCAAGCCCCTAGTTGAATGCATCAACCTAATATAGGCCTACGCAGTAACTTCTTGGAAACCCTTCAGCTTAGCCAAGCGTGTTGAGACTTGCTTCAAGATTGCTGTGCAATAGGGAGCTGCAGCAAGTCTGAAATTTGATGGTTCAAATCCTAGTACTGACAGTGTGATTTTATCCCGGGGTTTTACACACTCCTTATAAGCAATGGTACGTTGTATCGAGTCCCGAGGCACATAACCCCAATTACAGTTTAGTAGTTAAAAGGGACGTTAAACCAATAACATTACAGCCAATTACAGTTTAACACAATAGCACAAATTATCAGACAAATACAATACACACACAAATATACGGAGCTGACGACCAAACATGTCCCAAATCCCTAAAGCAAATCAACTGAAGTATCAGAAGTCATTTTTCAGTGTTGCCTAGTTCTATTAAAGAAAGCTTTTCAGTCGATCAACACAAATTGTTCCCAATTACATTAGGCGGGAAAACAGTATTTATACACCCTAACCTGAAAGACATATTACATGAGATATTTATCACAACACAACACGCTTTTATGAAAAAAATAAGGGGGGGGGGCTACTAAATGAAATCATGAACAACAACAACAACAATTTGGGATGTTCCGAGTTGAAGTTGGGGCTACGTGAACAAAAGTATTTGAATATTACTTCCCTATTCCACACACAGCGGAGAGAGAGGGGGTGGGACAGAAGGCTTACCTATTGAATTCTCGATTCAATTTAGGGATGTTGATTAAAGCAACAGCTACATCATCTCTGTTACGACAGTAATGCCTGGAGATAGCGCCAGGCGGGCACAGCTGTGCACGAAATCTCTTTTAAAGGGAGAATTAAATGTCAATAAAATGAACCAAGTGTAAATGAAAAGAGGGACAAAGGATTAGAGCAGGCCATGTTTGTAGCTCGCTACGGAAACTTTCTGATACTGCGGCAGAGTCGTATTGCTGGTGGAAACCGTAATTACTACAATTGATTTTCATTCGGCAATTGAACACTGTAATGGTATTTTAAGTAGCACCGTAATTAAAAAACTGGCACATCTCGAATAAAATGCCCGTGATTAAAGTCATTAGTGGAGCAAGCTTAAAAGGATTACGAAGAAATTTGCATAACGTGCATCAAAACATTTTCGCATTCCTATCTTTCATGCATTTTAGGGGCTGCGACATCGTGGTCATATAGCCCCATGTGTTTTGAGAGTGTGTGGAATTTGTGTGATAACCTGTGTTATTGTGATGGCTGTACTAGTGTGTATTTTTAATTCAGGTGAGGATTGGGGAGGAGGTTGCCGTGGCCTTAAGTTAGGAACCATCCCAACATTTGCCTGGAGTAGAAGTGAGAAACCACGGAAAATCTCATCCAGGATGGCTGAGCTGTGAATTGAACCCGCCTTTACCCAGTTTTGCCTCTCGAGGCTAAGTGTGCCTCGATCCAGCCCTCACGCCAGAGTTAATATTTCTTGGCAGAGCCGGGAATCGAACCCGGACCTCCGGGGATGTCGCTAACAGCTACACCACAAGGTGGTCGCGTTTAATTTAAAGCATGAACTTGCTCATAAGTTGATGTTTGACACAAGACGTGTCTGTGCGCTAAGGTATGGTTTAAACTTTCGTAGGGTGTCCTTTGCCTCCTATCTACCACGTCGTAATGTCACTACTGAGGTTCAGGTTCATTTCCAGGCTCTGTCAAGAAATTAAATCTGGTCTGAGTGTTGGACCGGGGAACACTCAGCATCGTGAGGCAAATCTGAGAAGTGGTTTTCCTTGGTTCTCCACTTTATTCCAGGCAAATGGTTCTTAACCTACTGCCGATCCCTTCCCAGTCCTTTCAACAATTGCAAATACACACACAGTACAATATCACGGGTTATCACTGACCCAAATACACAGGGCTGATGACCAAAGATGCTACAAGCCCCTAATACGAATTAACAACAAATCTCAAATGCAATTCTTTGCAAGGTGAAACTTCTATTTGGCGATGCCTCCCAGAAGGGTAGGTAACACTATGGAATTTGATACAAGAATTTATTTTTGGAAACCGGTTATTGTACGTAATATGTTCATTGCAGTATTTAGGTACATTTTGTGTGAAACAAATAAAATGCACAAAAACAAAGGACATAATGGTGCTAATAAATGCCAAGAAGGGGTCACTTGGATGCACTACAAAAGCTGCTCGATGTGAAGACATTAAACACACAGTGTATGTGCGAGTGATGTTCTGATACACACGCTCAAAATGTATTTGACCTTGCCATCAATGTATTGGATAGCGTTCTTGGCTGTCACCAAGGAGGCCCGGTTTCGATATCCAACTCCGCAAAGAACGGGGCTGGAACGGAGTATACTCAGCCCCATGAGGGAATACCGAGAAGAGGTGGGTTCATTTCCTACCTCAGTGATCCTTGAAGTGGTTTTCCGTGGTTTCCCACTTCTACTCCAGGTAAATGCCGAGATGGTTCCTATCGTAAGGCCACGGCCGCATCCTACCCAAATCCTACCTGAATTACAAATACACACTTTAGTACAATTTAGTGCCACAAATTCTACACATACCCAAGTACACGGGGCTACATGACCGCAATTTCGCAAAGCCCTTAAAAGAATCAACAACATCAATGTAGTGTGCGTTTCCGGGCACGAGTTCCGCATGCTTACGTCACCGGCTGGGTCCTAGAAGTGTGTAATAGGAATTTTGGAACATCCTGTTTAGTAATACGGTTAACTTCGTCTGCGTGTGACGACTCTCTGCATTGACGGCGAACCTAACTTTTGACGCACGAATTGGGAAGTTGAGCGGGCCGGCCGGTCAGTTCATTATTGCAAAGGCTTGCTGCCCAAATGTTTGGATCCAGTACGAATGCGAACCATATTGTTTTCTGCGCTCAAATAAAAGTAAACCATAACATCGAAGAATTTGTAACGACAAAGGCAATGAAGCGATCGTGAGGAAACATTGCCGGTGAGATGATGTTACACAACCCTTGCTCTGTACGTTAATGTACCCTGCTCATGTATGTACGCCTCAGACAAGTCCACGACAATGAGACCTTAGATGACATTAATGCTACAGACAAATTATTAATTTTGAATGAACTTACTAAAGATGTAAATATCACTGAAAAAAAATCTGATGAGCTATCTTCACAAGTTTTGAAAGAGCTTAATATATTTCATATCAATTTACAATCTATAAGAAATAAGTTAGGTGAACTAGAAATCTTACTCAATTCCCTTTCAATAGATATCTTGTGTGTAAATGAACATTGGCTTGTGAAGGAAGAGGTTAGTCTTTATATTCCATCTGGGTACGAGGTAATGACTAGCTTTTGTAGAAAAAATAAATCAAACGGGGGTGTTGCTATATTCAAGAAAGTAACTACAAACATGGACAGTATAATAATGGATTTAAATGATTTCTGTATAGAACAGCTCTTTGAAGTAGCTGGGGTAAAGTTTACAAGAGCTAAATTTATTATTATTTCCATATATCGTACACCTGATTCGGATGTCCAGGCCTTCATAAACATATGGGAAAGGTTTGCTTGTTACTTAGCAAAATTCCAAAAGTATAAAATATATTGTTTAGGGGATATTAACATAAATGTATTAATTTGAATCACTGGCAAAGAAACAATTCTGTAACATTTTAACATCTTTTGATGTTTATCTGATCAATAACCAACCAACTAGAAAGAAGTCTTGTTTAGATAACATTATTACTAATGTGCCAACAAATGGTTATAATTTTGGTGTTACAAAACCTCTCTTGTCTGACCATAGTGACCTCTGGTTTACATTTCAAATTGATACAGGACACTTCCCAGAAAATAGGCAAGTCAAGTATATTAGGATGTTGAGCGACAATAACTTTCTCAGATTAAGGCACGAGTTGACCAGCAGGATTTTGGAAAACATAATTGTGAGCTATAACAATGTTTCTGAAGCAGCTGATAAGTTTATGAATATAATACATACTTCCTTAAATAAATGCTGCCCAATTAAGAAAAAAATAATTAACACTCCAGATCAAAAACAAAGTAAAAATAATACCAAATGGTATACGCCTTACCTTGATGTTATTAGGAAGCTAAAGATCATGTATTACACTAAAGCAAAGAAAGGAGACCCACAGGATATAGAAAACTATAATTACATAAAAAATTATATCGGGGGGAAATTAAAGCAGCAAAAAAGAGAGCGAATGATGAGTTCATTAATAATGCAAAGAATAAATGTAAAGCTGCTTCGTTAATCATAAACAAGGAACTGGTTAAAAATAAAAGTAAGGACTCTACACCAATAACGCCCAATGTGTTAAATGAATATTTTATCAATTCTGTTGAAAATATGGTCAAAAGTTTGGAATATGAAAATCATCACACAAAGTTTATGGAGAAATTGGAAAACCATAAGGTAGATGAAAATCCCACACCATCCTTCAGAAGGAGACAAATAACATATGAGAAGGTTCTAAAAATAGTTTCAGAACTAAACAATTCAAAATGTGAGGATTATTATGGAATGTCAAATTTTATTCTAAAACAAATAATAGACTTATAATTAAATTAATAATTAACTTATCTAATAAACTGGATATTTACTACTGGAGTTTTTCCAGAGTGTCTGAAATTCACCATCACAATTCCAGACCATAAAAAAAGAGATATTATGGACCCCAGTAACTATAGGCCAATCTCAATTGTCCTAATTATTTCCAAAATAATAGAACAGTGTATGAAAGAACAATTATCAGCTTTCTTTGAGGAGCACAAGTTGTTTAATAGTACCCAATTTGGTTTCAGAACTGGTAAGTCAACGGTTCAAGCTGTTGAAGCTGCTGTTGATGAAGTGATTGCTGGATTTGAATCTCAACTTATTACATCTGTCACACTCTTAGACCTAAGTAAAGCTTTCGATTCTGTGGATCTTAATATATTAATACAAAAACTTCACTATTATGGAGTCAAAGATTGTGAATTATCATTAATTACCTCCTATCTCCACAAGAGAAGGCAAATAGTTGTAATAGACAACCAAAAATCTGCTCCGCTCATTGTAAATACAGGTGTAGCCCAAGTTTCAGTCATTGGAGCCTTTTTCTTCCTCGTTTATATAAACGACATTGTTAGTAATATAAATGCCAAGTCAATACTGTATGCTGATGACGTCACTGTAATAACAAGTGATAGAGACCTAACTTGCCTTGAAGAGAAAAGAAACAAATTATTAGGTGAATCAACTTCTTGGCTAAAGGTAAACAAACTATTTCTAAACAGTAACAAAACAGAAGAAATCTATTTTCACTTAGTCAAATTGGCTTCAAGTAGTCATGAATGCAGCTCTGTTAAGTTGTTGGGAATCCATTTAGACTCTAAATTAAACTGGGACATTCACACACAAAAATTATGTACAAAATTAGCACGAGTCTTATTTTTATTGCGAAGACTCAAACAATCAGTTAGTGCTAATCAGATGATTCTCGAATACTATGCATTTTTCCATTCACATTTAACTTATGGTATAATATTGTGGGGAAACTCAACAGGGGCACAAGATGTTTTCAGATGGCAGAAGAAGGCAATAAGATGTCTACAAGGCAAGCCTAGTACAGAATCCTGCAGAAATCACTTCCAAGAACTTGGAATTATGACTCTTACATCAATATACGTATTCCATAGCTTAGTGTATATTAAGGAAAATCTAAGTGTCTATAAAAATCGAAGGGATTTGCATTCACACACCACAAGAATAAGAAACCAGTTAGATACACCTCATGTCAGGTTAAAGAAAACCCAAGACCACTACAAATACTATGGAATTAAAATCTTCAACAAACTACCAACACAACTACAGCAGGAGTCTATAAACATTTTCAAAGCTTCCATTAAGCGATGGCTCATTAACAGCAGTATTTACACTTTGGTCGAATTTGAAGAGAAAATTACACTCTGCCCAGATGGACTATAGAAGATCAACTTCTTCTTACTGTATTCGTGTTATGTTATTCTTATTTTATTTTATAGAATTCAGTAAGCTGGTAATAATACTTGTAATATATTATACATACCTTTGTAATTTTATTGTAAATTGAAAATGTATTTTTAACAATGTGACGTAGTCTAATACAACGATAAGTTGTTAAATGACAATAAATATTGATTGATTGATTGATTGATTGATTGCTCGTAATAAGTAAAAATTGCATCATACTTCGTAACTATTATTACATATAATTTTACTGAATAAGAGATATCTATTCATTCCTACGTTCATGTCCCATGGGTAAAATGTAGCAACCATAGAGGGACTGACAAGATACTTCTGGGTTTTGTCTAACTGTTCGTACCAAATACACCTACATAATATGGAGTTTAGTACAGTTACTGTTACTGTTGTAAGGCTTTGTAGGACACGGTCTCCACCTCGTTGCGTCACACTCATGAATATTGCACACTGCTGTGACGTCACAGCGCAGCCTCGGTGAACTCCGTTAATATAAACCTTCCACAAACACTGCTAATATTAACTCAGTGGACAAAAAACTTTCCTCCTGTAGAAGACTCCATATCCTGCCATTCAGTATTGGCTATCGTCTCCATTTTTAACTGATTTTATGTCATACCAGGTATGCTACAATATTCTACCATGAATAATGAACATAATTAAGTGCCTTTATTTTGTCAATCAATTATTTACCCCAGCTGGGGATTCCAAATAAACCTGGGAGAGTTGCGCAGTTTTATGAATAATTAACAAAACTGCTGTTGCCAAAGGGTTGTTCTTGTTTGTTAGTTCTTTATGAGATTGGGATATCATGATCATCAGCCCAGTATACTTTGAATAGCCTGTATTATTGAAGTGTGTACATGTAATTTAAGAGATTATTTCCAAAGCGTCTTAAATTCAGAAGTGTTGGTTTATAATGTTTTTACGTGAAAAGATGGGTTACACATCCAAGTATCACGTATCACGTAGGCCTATACGTTGCGTTATATTCTTATACGTCTTGTATCCCGCGTCTGAACAATCGTGAATATTTGTGTAAATTTCCCAAGTGACTCAAATCCAAGCTGTCGCTATTACCAATGCGTCGTATGTGGTATATTTCAGATCAATCCGATGAACACTCATATCACATGAGTCCCAGATTTTTGGTTTTAGCGATATCCGCGAAATCTTTCACCAAACAAATATATGTTATCACAAAGAAATATTTACCTCACATAAGCCATTTTTATCGGTATTGAAACCACTAAATAAAGTTATTTTGCGAAATGTGTTATTTTCACCCTAAATGTTGATAATATTTTTTAAAATATTTACATTAAAATTAATTGAAATAGTTCCACTATTTGTCGTTTGATAGAAAATAAGAAATCTCAAATATAAATGTTTCTTAAGATACGAGGTAACGAAGTTCTTTCTCGAGCTTGATTGGTTGAAGTCCTGAAATCACTGAAACAATGCTCTGCTTATACTTTGGGGACACTATAAGTTATGATAGCCATGGAGAATACTGATGAAATAAATGTTAGGTTACGTATTAAACACAGAAAAATAATTCACTTGTGTTTTTAGTTCTTTCGAAAAAAAGAATATTTTAAAACCTAAAATAAATTGTTCGTTATAATTCCAAATGTTTCTAAAGTGTTGATCTTTTAACCAAATCCTTGCACCGTACAGTAGTGGGAGAACGACAGTTCTGCTCCACTTGACGCGGCTGTGCCTAACAAACAAACATGGCAGATTTGACAGATCGAGGCTGCTCGGGGCTCACAGAAGCTAGATTCTTTATTATAGCGTTGACCTGCACCTATGCATCTGGACCTCGCAGAGACAGTCGCTGTTATCAAACAGTGACAAGATAGATGAGCTCTTGTCTCAAGGGCAAGGTGCTGTGTGTTCACATAAACAGATTGACAGGTCGAGGCTGCAGAGGCCTACTCTCTTAAGATAGAAATGCAATTTAAAAAAATGACGTGTTATCTGTATGTCTGTCTCACTTTGTTTACCCTACGTGATTGGTTATAACATACATGTGAGAGGCTTGGCTAACACTGTTGGAAGGCGGGTACTTAACCCACGCGACAATACTAAGATCGTTGCTTATCATACAGCGTGGGTTTTATACTATGTACGTCATAGTCTTCAGTCATAATGCATTTTATAATGCGTCGGCAAATTTAAAATATCTTGTGTTATCATTGTAAAATGCATGTCCATGGCATGGAACAAAGAGGTTATTAGTTATGTTTTTTAAAGGGGGTAGGCGATTTGTGGAAGGGAAAGTGACACATCCTTTGGTAGAAGGGGATTAGTGTAAATAAATAAATCAATAGGGTTTTTATTACAAACAATTAGTTCCGTGACGAACTAAAGAGCCTACTTCTCTTAAAATTTAAGATTCATGCCAATGATTAATCTATATGGATCTATCTAGAATAATGGCGAAATTAAGTTGGTTATATCGAAAATTCCATTTAGTTCGAAATACTCTATACCTGGCATAATGTAGCCCAATAGAGCACTACAGTTGGCAGCCCTGGTGACTGAATATATTCATAGTTCCATCTCTTAAGGTAGAGAATACAAAATTTGGTTGAAGTCCAATGGATAGCATGGACGTTACATGCAGTTAAACATTGGATCTAACAGCGCGCGTAAAATCATGTTGGCAGCAATGTTATGCATGTATTGGTCAGAAATAATCTGAAATAATATGATCTATTGTTTCGCCAATTTTGAATGAAATCAATTAGTTAGTAGAGAAATTGCTTGCATTTTAAAATTGGACCTATCTGCAGGCTAAGAATCATGTTGGCAGCACTGACGTATATTAGTTACTCCACATTAATCTAGAATGCCAGGTACTATACGTGTGCAAAGTTTAGAGCTATTAGCTTGCATATTTTCTGATATATTGATATTAGGGTAACAAAAATACAGACAGCATTTATTAACAGTTGGCAGCCCTGGTTGCTCTTAAGAATGCGCATAGTCATATCTGTTATGGTACACATAGCATATACGCAATTTGGTTGAAATCCAAATGATAGTATGGAAGTTACATGTATTTAAAGTTGGACCTCTCAGCAGGCTTAGAATCATGTTGATAGCACTGACGTATATACGTTACTCCAAATTAATATAGAATGTCAGTTACAATACGTGTGCATAGTTTAAAGCTGTTGGCTTGTATACTTTCTGATATATTGGTATTTGGATAAAATAAATTGTGAGCATTTATTAACAGTTGGCTCTTAAGAATACGCTCAGTCATATCTGGTTATGTACACATAGCACTACGAAATTTGGTTGAATTCCAATTGATAGTGTAGAAGTTAAATGCATTTAAAAATTGGACTTATCAACAGGCTTATAATCATTTTGGCAACACTGCCATGTATGGCCTCCTGGAAATTAAACTGAAATATTATTATCTATACGTGTGCCAATTGTGAAATAGCTCCCATTACCTGCCATTCATACTGTCCCCTTGAGAAGTGTACACGAGACTATTTTCGGGGGTGTACAGTTCATCGTCGCGAAGTTGGATAATTTGTACTTTTCTTCATAAATTCAAGGTGACATAAGGAGAATATATCTAACAAAAAGTGATCCAAACATACAAGTAACAAAACAACTTTAATAAAACCGATAAAATGTCACAATTTCACAAACAAAACATCCCAAGACTCCCTTAAGCAACACAAAAATCAAACAATCAAAAGGTTAATTTACATTGAATAAAATACAGCGGCAACTACTGTCATAATAAAACAATAAAACATGGACCTCGTCCTTAGTTCACTCATCGTTGTGTGTTGGTGCGTGTGGCTGCATGAAAAAAACTAAGAATAGAACAAGTACTTGTGTCACGAGATATGCTTCCTTAGAACCAGGTCACGGGATGCATAGCCATGAATGTTCACCATGCCTTGGCATCGGGATCCAGACTTAAATGGCTAAACAAAATATAAATGACAACCGGCTACGCTACCCTTATAGTAATAATCCAAAGTACTTCCGCGTGAAGCTTTATACAAGTGCAAAATGCACAAAAACACAAACTGCCTAAAAATAGGTCTTACAGACACAAACATGAAATGCGCAATCGTGGTCATCAGCAGCTAACGCTGGGGCAAACCGATAGTTTCCCGAACACAACAAGTTACCAGCATCGCACCAAAATATGCGGCAAATATTTACAAAATTATGAGACAGCGACCAAGATGAACACCAAAACACAGATCAGCATAATCGTGAACCACATTTCTGATAATGAAGAGCTCCCAAATTTAATCATCCAATTTGCTTCACATTAAACAGGCTTCATCTGATCGCTTATCTTAGGAGCACACTCCGCAGCTGCTAATGGCCTCAAACTCCTTATCTTTATCTGAGATCTGAACCCGCGGTTGGACTCTCTAACTAACCCTCATCATATTGTGTCACACCAGGCGGTCTTACATAGTTTCAAGCACTTACTTGAGAACCGTAGAGATTTCAGCCATCACATCTGAAATAAAACACATATGAAGGGTACAGAGGAAAAACGAACATTGTACAAATAATCCGAAAATGAGTTATTAGTCCCATTAGTTAGCTTAGTATCGAAGCTTCGAACACGTGAAATATCACAGTGAAACATTGAACGATGTCCAAGATATGAAGTGAAATAGAAATGGTACACAGAGGAAAAACGAACAATGTTCGCGCGGAACTACATTAAAGCGAAGAG
The DNA here is from genome assembly GCA_946902985.2 of Meconema thalassinum. Classification (NCBI taxonomy): domain Eukaryota; kingdom Metazoa; phylum Arthropoda; class Insecta; order Orthoptera; family Tettigoniidae; genus Meconema; species Meconema thalassinum. Next base: position 743,463,236 of record OX336389.2, read on the forward strand.
TGTCCACCAACTGCTGCAATGCGCATGCGCGTGTGGCCGCCATTGCAGTTTAAATGAATGTTGGTTGTGTCAGGTGACTTGTTCTGTTTCTGTGTTGAGTGGTGTGTTACAATAACATTGTACAACACACGTGGCGATAGCTATAGATTTTGGTAGAAATCTCCCATTACCAAACATATCAACCAGTGAGGCCTTTTATCGTAGGCAACTTTTATTTTATGTATTCAATGTGCATGTTTTAGCAACTGGTATGTCGGTGTTTTACACTTACGGTCAGACAGTAGGCAAAAAGGGAGCAGACGACGTAGTTTCAATGCTACATCATTTCATAACAAACTACTCAGATAATTCGGTCCGCAAACTTCACATTTTCTGTGATTCATGTAGTGGGCAAAACAAAAACTTCACCATGATTAGATTTCTCCACTATGTAGCAATAACATTGAATCGCTCTGATCAAGTATTTGTCACATTTCCAATAAGAGGACATTCCTACATGGAGTGTGACAAAAACATGGGTCTAATCCAAAAGAAATCTCCTGCAGAAACCCCAGATGACTGGCGTGAAGTAATTAGAAGTGCTCGATTGAAACCTTCTCCTTTCGAGGTAGTTGAGTGTAAAACTGATATGTTCAAGTCCTGGGGTAACATTCTAACACCGATGTATAAGAAAGCATTTCCTGCTGCAACACGCCCCATCCTGGAACTTAGAATTACACCCAGATATCCACAGACAGTTGAACACCGTGAAACATACAATGGACTCTTCAATTCCACTGTTGTTACAGCAACAGGGCGTAAGAACTTCCCACATGGCCAACACGAAGTTGCGCAAGCATTTTAGGACCAATTCCTTTGCCTAAAGAGAAGTACAAGGACCTTCAAGTACTGAAGAAGTTTTGCCGAGATGACGCACACGAGTTCTTTAGTCACCTACCTGTCGTGAAAGAGTCAACTAAGAAACAAGCAGACGACGAAGATAGTGATTTTTGATAACATACTGTGGTAAGGGGCTTAACTGAAATCGACCATTACATAGAAGGACGTAGAAATATTGCAGTGTTTATTACGTTTTATGTGTATGGCCATATTCAGTTATAAAAATGTTCAAATTATTGTTTATTCTGTGTACCAATTATTTTAATTTTTGAAATTGAAGGCCAAAATTTTACAAATTGAACCTTCCTTAACAAGACATCAATGGATACATTTTAATGTGTACATATTTGAAGTAATCTTAACACATTAACCGTATAATTGAATATAAAGTTTTTATTTTGAATTGGTATTTATTTCATTTTCTTAATAAAAAAAAAAAAAATTAAAAAAAATTGTAACATACTCTCTAAACTATCTTAAATACATTTATTAAAGTAGTATTAATGCTATATTAGAGAAATAATCATTGTAATATCATGAATGCACCCATTCTTTTACGAGAATCCAGAGGATAAACGCACATAGTCCTCACACTAATTAATAGAAAAATGTATTACTAGAGTAATTGTCAACTTAGAATCATCTTTTTGATGGATATGATGCACAAATATGTAACAATTATGTAGACACTTACACACAAAGAATTACCTTCTTAGTATTTTGTGTAGTAGTGTTCAAACTTTAAAACGTCTCTCCTGTAAAATTTGCTTTTTGTGAAAATGTTCATTCTTCCTATGTACCCTTCATATCGTAACTTTGTCTCCAAAACTGTACCTTGCAGTTTGAGACCTGTAGAATCATTATCAGTGACATCACCCTTGTGAGTCCTGACTTCGTCGCCAGCAGCAGACATATACTGACCTCAGTCAGATCCCGCGCAGAGTAATAAAATTGACCTTGCCATGGTTCAACACATCACCTCCATCAACATGTTTTCAGATCCCAGATATGCTCATAAAATGTGTCCCAGCACACAATACCTTTAATTTAGTGCTCAAATACAAAGACAATTACTACAGAAGCTGACTGCTTCCTGCTAGAAAATATGCAATTATCGCATAAACTTTTCAGCCTGTGTAATCCAAAGTTTCTTCAACAAAATCATATTTTTCCCCCAATGCTGTCATTACATTAACTGTCAAGCTTCATTTTTATCAGCGATCTAGTTCGTTCATGTGCTGTATCCGTTATAAAAACACACTCTGTACACGCGAGTACAATTTAATCCACTGTCCCGTACTATTCTAACATAGAATACAAAAGATAAACCACGCTGCGTTCCATAAATTACAATAGTAGCCGGTTAACAACAAAAAAACACACAAAGAAAAAAAGAAATACTACACAACAAAATATATACCAGGATTCCCGAAAACCAAAACAGGCTACATGATGAATAAATTCATCCAGTACTTATCCGTTCTCAGCTTCCCCATAGTTGATGCCTCCGGGCATGACCCCAAGCATTGCAAATTAGCACTCCATCAACATGTTCGTGGTCGGTTCTAGATGTGGCTTCCTTCCTTCTGTGGCTGATACCACGTTTTCCATCACAGGCTGGCTGCTTCAATGAGAATGTCAATATCTTAAAAATAATGCCTCACACAATTTTCCCTAATAGATTGCTCGGGTGGATTGCTAAATCCATCCACCAGTCCTTGAGCAATATTAAAATGTCTACTGGCTCTAATTAATAGCAGTGTGCTATTTCAACATTTCACACACAAACACTTTATTTTACACTTGAGATGTACAGAATTCATCTCCAAAAGCACTGTTTAAGTTCAAATCCTGAGTTCTCTATCTCGCTGTCTTTAGCTTGAAAATTTACTAAGTCCACGGACTTATGACGACTGACATAGTAACGTCTTCAAAATAATTTACCAAGTGCGCCCTGAGTGAACACTCCACTCAGTGTTTATTTATATCTGTCCAAAAGTGGGGGTGAAACAGAATAAAATTACTAATTTTTTAACCAGAGCTCCTACGGACAAATAACTTATACCGGCGATCTCGCCATGACGCGAATCGAACATACCCGGCGTGCGTTACTCATTCTGATCGTAGGATTAATTGTAATCAATTTCCCACCATAATGTCATCAATTGGCGTTACTTTGGAAGCTCGGGAAGCCTTCCGCGTCCTCTGTTCTCATTTGTAGATGCTGTTTCCAGCTTCGCGACATTTTCAGGCCCCTCCAACGTGGGCGTCGCCGAACCGTAGTTTTTCCTCAATATTTTCTTTGTTCTCTCTGCCACTCTCCTGTCTTACAAAGAACAGACGCACCCTTGTGACTCACCCTGTCCTCCGCGCCATCCTGGGTTCTTGAACCCACGCTAACGGTGTCCAGCTATTTCTAAGGTGCGGGCCATATTCTATTGCTCAACCCTCTCTCATTGTCCTCACAGGATGTCTTGCTTCCCTTGCTAGGTTCAGGTAGTCACAAGTTTCCTCATACAGGCTAGTATTTCCTCCAAAATATTACTTGCTACTCCACACAGAACAGATAAAATGAAACATTAATATATGGCAATAATATTATGGGTTCAATACCTTCCAAGATATCCAAAATGAAGCTCAAATTTTAATTGCGATTTTTCAGCAGTTGGTAGCACTGACATCATTTTCAAATACGGCAATGAGATATTCAGGAATAGATCTTTACTCCTACCAAATTTTGTTTCAATTGCAGCAGACGTTTAGGAGTTAATAAGGGGAGGGGGCACACACAGCCAGACAGACAGAAGGACAGTCAGACAGAAAGACAGACAGACACACATTTGCCCGGATCGATCTCATAAATCTACTTGTTCCTCATTTTTGCAAAATGTGAAAAGTAGGCTAAAAATGATGTTTATTGACCCATGAATTAAACGTGGGAGGGAAGCCCACCCACTTGACAAAACATCTTGTGCCTTTGACTTTAATTATTCGTTCAATGAAAGGAAAGGAAGGAAGCTTGTAGTTTAACGTGACCGTCAATCTAGAGATCATGAGCCACGGGACCTCATTTTTACGTGGAATCCTAACCACGGGACGTGGCATTTCACTTCAAAAATCTCACATGAATTGACCGGGAATCGAACCCGGACCGCCTTGATGAGAGGCATACAGCTAGACTAGAATTGTCCGTGAATTGGTTGACCACGTTGATCTTGTAAAAGATAAGCAACTGGTTGACCTAGCTTCACTTGCCGAATTTTAATTTTTGTTGTTGTTCATTGAGGCGTGTAGGATTTTGTGAAGATAGTTCTATGTCTACTGATGCGAACAAAATCCCCAATTTTAAGGCGATGTCGCCTAGGTTCAACCCTTTTTTATAGGATTAAACTGTTTATTGAGTCTGGGTAGGATCTTGATCACGAGACGTGTTTTCTTGCTAATGGTGGAATGAATCGTGTTGTTGTATCGTGACACAAATTGAGGTAACCACTCTACACAACGATAGGTGCTCTGTACCGTAAACTGTTTCCACATTTGGCTTTTTAATGTCCGGTTAAACCGTTCGACCACGCTAGCTTTGATATTGCTATACGTGATGTAGTGGTGAATATTTAAAGATTTAAGAAAACTGGCGAAATCCTTGTTGAAAAAATCCTTTCCCTGGTCAGTTTGTAAAAGTGGAGTTGACGTTTGGATTGTTGAATAATATGTTGAAAGGCCTTTGTGACTAAGACAACAGTTTTATTTTTACTGGTTCAACCCATGCCATTTTGGAATAGACATCAATGACCGTCAACATATAGCGTACGCCGTCGTTAACGTTAGAATAAGGTATGATCTCAACCAGGTCTGCTTGCCTTAAATCAACGATTCCTTTGGAAATAACACGACGACGTTCATAAATGCGTCGCGCTGGTTTAAGCAATTCATGAGCGATGCCCACTTTGATGGGTGATGGCTTATAAGATAATTTGGGCATCTCGGAGTTGTTCTTCAGTGTGGGCGATTTCAGCAGCTTGTTTTGACGCGTGAAGCAAGTATAAACGCAGTACTAACTGATTGGGATTATTCCAAAAGGTTATATCCACATAGGGTTTTAATTTTTTAAACCTTACGCCAGAGGCAGAGTGATGTTTTCGCTTACCAAACATGTTTGCAATAATGGTTTTATATTTTTGAGATATATTGGCATTGACTTGCTGGGAGGATTTATAGTTTCTTTTGTGTGCGTTGGTGTGTCATAAAATGGATTTATATTTAGCAAGGTCCTCGGACGTAAAATCTTGTAGAGATGGGGTTCTAGAGAATAGCAGCTTTAACAGTCCTAGTGTTAATTCATAGTTGATCTTTTTAATGACAGCACTAGTACGAGCAAATTTAATGGATGAATCCCCAATTTTAAAACCATCATCCTCATAGCGCACACCATACGTCGTGTCTGTCTTTCCAATAAATAGATGGGTGAGATACAGTTGCAGTGTGACTCCATAATGATAGATTAAAATATTCTTAAGTTGAGCTTTATTTTGAGGGGTTGCCAAGACTTGCGAAAACGGAGACGATGTGGAGGACGACGGTGTTCCCGCTATAACGGATTTTTGTTTTGCTTTTAGAAACTGTTGAAGGGGTGAGTATTTTTTTTCTTTCAGGACTAAATACGATTTCGCTTCACTTTCACTTTGTCCATGTTGTTGTTGTTCATCTTCTTGTTCTTCTTCGTGTTCTTGTTCAGTATCATATGAGGAGGAGAATTTTACCCGCTGTTGAATCCGTTTGAGTAAATTTTGAATTTGTTAAGGGTTTGGTTTGAGAGGTAGCAGCAGCTGCAGAAGCATTAGGTTTGATATTCATAGGACGAACCGATGAGGGAGCATGTTTTATCATGGGCATGATTTTTAAACGTAGTAATTCACGAAAATTATGTTGAATTGTATTTCGTGCCTCAAGGATACGCTGCATGGTTTGAACATATTTCTTGTATCCTATGGCTCTCGTCATGATGGAGGTAAAGGCACACTAATAGGAAATGTCAAAACAGGGGTCTTTTTAAAGAGAAATAAAATGATCAAACCCCAAGCGGTAACGTCCTTCCCATCGTTCACTGTGTTTATTAATGACCAAACAGGCATGGGGATGATGGTTCCAACATGAGGCACACAATTGCATGAAAGCGGTAAAGGACATATCAGAATTCACGTGATCTTGAAAAATATGATAGAGATTTCTAGAGTCTTGGCGAAAGAGGACGATGAGATTGGCATTGTCACGAATCAACGCTTCGGGAATTTTTGAATAGGTCTGAGCGAGATAAAAACAATCCACTTGTTTATGTCTCCCCATACTAAAATACTCTTGAATAATGGCCTGACCTTGTGTGGCAATATCATCAAAAATAATAATGGATTCTGGTTGAATGCGGTCTGGTTGATTGACGTCTTGAGGTGAGGTGAATGTAAAATAGCCCTTAGCTTCTTTATTTAACGAAGACATAATTTGTTCCAGATACACGTACAGAGGCTGGTACAAGGATTTGGCAAAAATATAAATATTTTGAAATCGTAAGCCATGAGGTGCGGTAATGATGTTGAGCAAAATATTGGTCTTTCCAGACCCAGAAGGATCCACCATAATACATCGAACGTTAGATGGAAATAGAGAGACAAGGCGTTTAAGTTCACACACGGTCAGCGATAGCTCTGAAACCAAATCGGAGACAGGCAAAGCATGAGGTTGTTTCATTAATTCCTTAGTGACGACGACTGAGATTTTTTCATGTGTGTATGAGGCTTATATATAGGCAAGAGGTGAGTAGGAGAGGTTAGTTAACGTCTATTACGATGGACGTGTTTGGGCGAGCTCGTGTGACCATGGCGACGGCCGCTTCCTCCCCAAAACTGTCTCGAGAGGTGGCGACAAAAACCTATGTCGATCGTAAAGTGCAAAGTGTATACCACAAGGCCCAGAGACTAACCGATGAGGGCTATTCAGCCAATCATCATCGTATTATTGATGTGAAAGAACCTCGAGACTACGACGATCTCTGCACGAAACGTTACGTCACCTACCAAATGAAAAGGCTTTATAAATTTGTCCCATTCATATTTTTAGTGTACCTGACAAATCAAAAACTGGTCCATGACAGAAACTATTCCCCACAACCACCACTGGTGAATGATCGCCTTACCTATTTGCTTGCTTCCAGTTTAAGACATTATCGATTACACTATCATGGTGTGATTCATATTAAATATGCGATGCCGGATGAGAAACAGTTACAAAAATACAAATAAACTGTAATAGACTGTTGGTCCACAATCATCAAACGGTAAATGCAGGGGATGAATTATCCTTTCGTCTTATGCTTATGTTTGAGGAAAAGGGAGCTGGGAAAATGGTGAATGATTTTCCGTTTTATATAGAATTGGATTATACTGCTAAGAAATTAGGCTCTATACGTTAGTTGTTATCGAATGTTTGTTGTGAAAGGTTTTCCAAGTAGCACCATGGTGAAAAAAGATATGCGGTGAACATGAAAATAACAAAACCCAAAAAGAAAAAGAAAAAGCCAGGTTCGAAACCGAGTCGGTATGCCTCACACCCGACGTTCAAACAAAAAAAAAGGAAGGCTATCGAAAAAGCAATACAGGCGGTGCGATTGTCTACGAATCCAAAATCCATCCATGATGCAACGATAAAAAAAGAAAGAAAGAAAGAAAGAAAAAACGTGGGTGAGTCATTCCTGTTGCTAAGCGTGGTTTTTTTGCCGGCTTTATTTGCGGGTTTGGCAGATTTGGGCTCAATTTTGGGCGGTGCTAGTGCCGTGGCAAAAACCATTAAAGCCGTCGAGCAAGGCAAGCAAACCTAAAAGAAAGTGAGCGACACAATAAAACCATAGAAGCCATTGCTATGGGGGCTAAAACGCCAATCCTTTAAATCCCGCCTTTTATCAACAAGGCCATGGTCTATCGTCAAAGGAAGAAATTGTCCATCTTTGATAAGCGCCTAAGGAAACTGCCTCGTCATGTCATGACCCATCAACAAGTAAAAAGCTATGCCTAACAACTAAAGATTTCTCATTTTCGAAGTGTATTTAAGCGAAATGAATTACCCCATGCGCCGTGGAAAGAAGAACGAGCCATAATGAATTTAGATGATGATGCAGGACCAGGAACCCATTTTGTAGCCTATGTGAAACAAGGTTTGAAGGCATGGTACTTTGACAGTTATGTACATTTACCCCCCCCCCCCCCCCATAGAGTTGATGCGTTATTTGGGAAACTGAGTGTCGTTATTATATAATATGATTCGTCAACAAGCCTTTGACACTCAAGAGTGTGGGAGTTTGTGTTAACTTTTTTATATAAGAGGTCGCGTTAAGCCAACAGTCTCATCATTATGAATGTCAACGTCAAGAACTTTACCGTGCACAGCCACGGTCCTGAAGTGTCCCTGGATTGCCCCCATTGATTTGCACCCCGAACAATCCTATGTGCTGGGATTAATCTCTTTGGAAAGTTACAACAGAATTTACAACATACAACTGGATATTAATGACAAATTTTATTATGATGATTATATGTTGAGGCTACCCCCTGGAGGTTATACCATAGACGAAGTGCATGAGGCCATTAGTGTGGCGATGATAAAACAATTTGGTGAGAAGCCATTTGCGAATGGAACACACAAATCTGATCGTACAGCCAACACGATTACTCATCGCTGTCGTATTTCCTCTACGTTTATCATTGACTTTGAAACTCGACTTCATTCAATTGGCCCTTTACTAGGATTTAAACCACGCGTGTTGGCAGCTCACCAACCCCATGATTCAGATTATCCAGTGAAATTCATCGAGGACCATCACATCTCTGTGACTTGTAATATTATTAGAGACGTGTTTACGAAACAAGAACAAAGCCATTCCCTGTATGATTTTATTGTGACCTCCCCTTGCGGCTATATTATTCGTGAAAACCCCTCCGTGATTCTATATCATCCTGTGTGTGTCAGCGATATTAGTAATATTACCTTACGTTTAGTCAATAAGAAGCAACAACTGATAGTTTTGGATGCCAACACGCCTGTAACTTACAAGTTGGTATTAAAAACGCTATGAAATTTATCTATAAAGCAGCAATATCGTCTACTAGGTCGGTTAGTTGCCCTCCGTATATGAAAAGGTTGACACGACTAAACCGACAACGTTTACAACACCTTGGTTACACGTTAAACCCCCATCATGAACAAAGAGCTGTTGAAAGTGTTAAACCCGATACAAGTGGAAGATGGCGTCGTGCGCATTGATATGCATTCCTATCAACCTCAAGCATCTGGACTAAATAACAATTATGAGATTCAATTTGTCATCTACAATCAAGATATTTTTACTCTACCTCATTAGAGTCTTCTTCAAATTGATGGTAAATTAATTAATGAAAGCTGATGGCAGCACACCCACGACATCTACGTTGGCTAATCATGGTTTGGCTTTTTTGTTTCCTGAAGTGAGATATGTGGTTAATGATATCGTCATTGATATGACTCGAAATGTGGGTATGACTAATCTTGTGAAATTATATCCCTCCTATAGTGAAGAAGAAGATAAAACGCTTTCTATGGCAGGATGGTTCCCCAACAGTAGCAATGAGTGGTTAGTTCATTCCGATGGCACTTTTACAGGGTTTCTACCCTTAAAATTACTCCTTGGCTTTGCGGAAGAACACAAGCGTATTATTTTAAATGCAAGACAAAGTTTGTAGCTCGTGAGAGATCATGGTGATCATAACGCACTAAAGGGAGCCTCTGACTATGTGATAGACTCAAAAATTCAACTGCTTCGATTACCATGGAAGTGCCCCACGTGACACTATAAGATCGTAAAACGCTAAGCATGTTAAATTTGTTACAAAAAGATAAAGCCTTGCCTATAGCATTTCGAAGTTTGAGTCTACATGATTACCCCTTGCTACCTAACACAGACACTCATAGTTGGAGTGTGAAATCGGCTCGCTCTACCGAGCGACCTCTCTATGTTATTATTGGTTTTCAAACCAATAGAAAATACCAACAATGCAAAGAAATTACCATGTTTGATCATATTCACTTGAGAAATATACGACTATTTTTAAATAATGTTTGCTTCCCGTATGATGGGTTGGAACTGAATTTTTCAAAAAATAAGTTTGGTCCCGTTTATGACATGTTTGATAAATTTCAATCGTCTTATTATAAAAAATGGATTGCCCTATGTTGTCGCCGCAAGGGTTTAAAGCAAAGGTACCACTGGTTGTTTTCGATTGTTCGTATTTAGAAGAATCTATGAAAATCACCACCATTGATTTAAGAGTAGATTTTGTAACACAAGAAAATGTACCAGACCATACAAGTGCCTACAGTTTGATTATTCATGCCAGACAAGTAAAATATCATCCTTAGTCCAATTATGTGACCAGCATGTAATCCACCTGTGGTTATGTGAAAAAAAAAACATCATCATTCATAGGATTGATGATGAGCGCCTGCATGCACACTGTCTGTTGCGCTCTGGCACTGTGCACACATACAACAACAAACGTCATGTGTTCCTCAATATGCAACAACAACAACAACAACAACAACAACAACGTGACAGACAAACCATGGAATTTAAAATGTGAATTTAATCGTCTGAAAACTTTTAAAACATGGTCAGTTCCCTATATGGATTCTGGGGAATTGGCAGCGGCTGGCTCTTATTTATTAAAACGCCTGGATGTGGTCAAGTGTATTTTTGCAACATTGAAATTGGAAACTGGAAATGGGGGATCGACAATTTAGTGATCATCGACGATGGAGCCCACCCTGTCCTTACCTCAATCGCTATGATGTTGGCAATATGCCATGGAGTTTGAATTACCCCATCATTGTACCAGACCCTACAAAACAAGGTGATACCTGTGAACCGTATGTGCAAACCGTTTATTTGAATGTTGTTCCAGATTTAAAAAAACTTTGTAACAAAATTGTAAGTGTTTTTTATGTCATTAATAAAACCCTTTTTCTGATGTAAAAAAATATTTACCTGTTGTTGAAATCATTGTTCCTTTTCCCCCAACTCCTTGACTAGTGCAGTTAAACCATGAAATAGATTAGTTGTTGATTAGTCGTGAACGAGGTAACAAGTAAAAAAATAAAAAATATCATGCGTTCACACATTGTCGATTGGCAGGGCTTTGAAAATGTAGGTAACAAATGTATATTTAAGGAAGTGGCTCTTATCGATTGTAGCACCTTTTGGGTGTCTCAACCCATTCATTTGGTGTTTAAACCTTCCTATGCGTTCGAGTTGCTTAGTGAAAAAGATGAAAAGCAAAGCCAATGGATTGAAAATCATTTGCAATTAGTATGGAAAGACGGTGATATTTCTTATAAGTATGTTGACATAGTAATGAAAGCCCATTTTTCCTCTGCCAATGTCTTATTTGTTAAAGGGGCTGAAAAACGCCAGTGGCTCCAACCATTTTTACCCTCGCACTGTCAATGTATTGATCTTTTAGATTTGGGCTGTCCAACTCTGCAAACGCTCATGGATACTTGTCCTTGTGGCAATATTAAAATAAAGCCTTAGCGCATGCGTGGCAATTGTATTATTGGCTCACCACCAATGCCTGTTTGGAGTTGTTAAACAAAATTAAAACTACAAGTTTACTGTCTGAGGACAGTAGTGAGACTTGTACACGTGAGGTGATAACATAAACGTTATAAACATGGACGCCACTACAATCGACAAAGCTATTGGAAAATCCTTTGTATACAAAAAAACTCTGCAACTTTAGTGATCATGAATTATTGGCACTACCTAAATAATTTTTTTTATGTCGCTGCCAACGCTTTGAAAGAAATTTGGGAAAGGCGCCTGCTGAGTGGATCAGTGACCACTGAAAACTTTTAAATCATGGTCAGTTCCCTTTATGGATTCTGGAGAACTACAACCATGCAGCCATTTTCCCAGCTCCCTTTTCCTCAAACATAAGCATAAGACGAAAGGATAATTCATCCCCTGCATTTACCGTTTGATGATTGTGGACCAACAGTCTATTACAGTTTATTTGTATTTTTGTAACTGTTTCTCATCCGGCATCGCATATTTAATATGAATCACACCATGATAGTGTAATCGATAATGTCTTAAACTGGAAGCAAGCAAATAGGTAAGGCGATCATTCACCAGTGGTGGTTGTGGGGAATAGTTTCTGTCATGGACCAGTTTTTGATTTGTCAGGTACACTAAAAATATGAATGGGACAAATTTATAACTCACTGTAAAGACATTGTTTCATCATTCCATGGTTGTCATGGGGAAAAGAAGCACCTACCAAGTTCGTCAGCAGCCGCTGACAAACAAGAAGAAGATGATGAACAACGACAAAGAAGTGATTTTCATCGATTGAAACCTCCATGTCCCAAGTGTACTGGCCATGGAATTATTGATAACTTCATTAAATATTTACCACTCCAAGTTCACCTACCTGATTACAGCTTTTGTGGTCCTGGTACTCGTCTTCAAGATCGTATAAGGAGAGGGGATATGGGAATTAATGCTTTGGATTATGTATGTCGTAATCATGATATGGCCTATCAAACCAGTGATCCCGCACTAAGACGCATCGCCGCTAAAATCTTGTTAAGCATTGCCAAGCAACGATTAACAGCTTCAAATGCCAGTTTATCAGAAATAATGGCAGCATTTATGGTTATTGGTGCAATAAAAAGCAAATTACTTTTATCTAAATCTGGACTTTAACATCATCAATTTATAAACAAATGTATAGTATCACTCTTATTATTTGAAAAAAAAATTACAAGACACCATGTTGTGTTTTTTTGTTTACCATTATTATTTATTAATACTATTATTATGATTATAATTATAAAAAGTTGCAAATTTATACAAAATCAATTTTTTTAAATAACAAACAATAAAAAAGGACAGCAGTGCATACATATTTATACATAGTATTATATTATTATAATCATTATACAAAATTGTATGAAAATTACTAATTTGTACTAAACCTATTTAAAATCACTATTATAAAAACAAATAGTGTAATGATTATCATTATAGAAAATGCTATCAAAATGGCTATTTGTACTAAATGCTATTTTCAATGACAAACAACAAAAAAGGACGAAAGTCCATTATTATTTATTAATAATAATATCATTATAATAATAAAAATTGTATAAAAATTGCTATAAATGCTAATTAAAATCACACACAATAAAAAGGAGACAAGTCCATAATAATAATAATAATAATAATAATAATTATTATTATTATTATTACCGGGTGAGTTAGCCGTGGTCGTTACGGCATGACTGCTGCCAGTCACTCACATCCGGGAGGCGAGGAGGTTCGAATTCCCCCGCCGGCAACCTTGAAGATGGTCTTCAGTGGTTTCCCATCTTCCTTCCAGGCAAATGCCTGTGTTGGTCCCTAACTATGGGCCACAGCCGTTACCTTCCAACTCCTCGTCCTTACATTCCAACTTCCCTCCCCAACGGTAGTTGTAGCTCACCCATTGGGTGTCCGTCTCGAAGCAGCTACAAAACTAGCGAGCCGAACATGTCCTCGGACACTCCCGGCACTAAAGGCCATACGCTAAAAAAATATTATCATTATTATTATAATTATTATTCATAAAGTAAGTTCAAACGTCATTTGCTTAAGGCTGACTTGTTGTTAATCTGACACACTCCCTCATGTACTGCAACCACAAGTAAAAAAATAAAATAAAAACATGTTTAAAAGTAGACCATACTCACGTATCGAATGATTATCAAGTCTAGGACTATGTTTTGTAGAAACACTTATTATTATTATTATTCGATAAGAAACATGTTATTATTATTATTATTATTTGCAATACAAAGGTTCAGTACAAAACCATGTGACCATTTAAGGCAATGTAACGTTAACTTTTTATTTATTTATTTATTTAATAAATAGTGTTTAATAGTTTTCTTTTTTTCTTGTGGTTGTGGTGCATGAGGGGATGTGCTAAATAAACAAGTGACCCTTAAGCGCATCATGTTTGAACTTATTTTTAAAAACTATACATGTTCATCAAATGAAAGTAAAAAAGGTAAAATAATCATGCATCATAGGTATGATTCTATTCACGTAACCTAAGGCTAAAAAATGCTCTCATTGAAGAGAATTTACAAAAAATTACCATTCACCTATAGCCTTGATAGGCATCATTGTATTGACAGAGCTTAAGGCTAAAAACAAACATATAAAAATCTCCCATCAAGGAGAAGTTTAGAAAATTATTATTATTACCTACATAGAGGTTTTCTACCATGATAAAAGTTGAGCAACAATTAATAAAAGTCAAACTGTTGTGCACCAAAATATAATTTTATTTTATTATAGTTATTAAAAGTTAGCCTTCAATAAACAAAGTCATGCCTAGCGTTTTCTAATTTTACAAAACGAATGATGCATCGATTTTTCTTTTCACCCTCATAGATTAAATAAAGAGGGTGAATACTCGAATTGACAACTTCCATGACATCATCAGGTAAGCTATTAAATCGTGTAGGAAGAAATGTTTAAAAGTCTTCGCAAATGCAAACAGCAGGTTCACCAAATTTGGTTTTTAATTTTTGTATTTTATGAATGCGAAAGGGTGTTTGTGTAGGCAAATCACTCATTTTCTTGCGTACAAGGCCGCAGGCTTGACCAATTGCGTTCAGGACGTCCATGGCTATCTACAAGGTAAGAAAAGATTGTTAATTTTAACACTCTCGTCCTTATATTACAACAACAACAATAACTTTGTCTATACATTAAAGTGTGTTTTTTAGCCTGAGCGTTTATTGCCTAAAGTTGTATATAATGTAATAATGTTTGTAAGAGGTAAGCGATAACTGTTGAACCAACATCAACAGCCAAATTTTGTGTTTCATGGTTCACATGACGTAAATAGGTATACTCTTGTAAATGACAATGATCATCGATAAGAAAAATTTGTTTTTTGGTGCGTATGATGTCCATTAATAGTGCTTTATGAATTTTTTGCCACGGTCCACGTCCGTAAAATCAAGTATGTTTAACACCGGAAGAAGCATAAACTAGGGTGTCTGCCATATGATGATTAATAGCATAGTACATGCTCATGTTTTCTAAAAGAAAGAAGAAAATAAACCAAGCTAACATTTTAAACTATTTTAAAGCTAAAAATAAACCAAGCCCTAGTTTTAATATAAAATAAATGGTTGATTCCTACCACAGGGTCGAGGGGTTGTTGAATCACATCAAGAGCGTGGTGGGGTTTCATTAGAGAAATCAATTAAAACGTATTTATATGGATAGGGTTCAATTACTTGAGCATCAGCTAATGAAATGGCGCAAAACAGTAACCATTGCCACTGACGAAACGTATTTTCAAAATATGGCAAATATCTAAATGATATCAAATCACGAACATTTTTAATTGAAAATAGTGGGGCCCTCACATCTATAAAATCTAAAATAAGACCTTGGTTTAAAAGTAGATTAACAGATAAGCATGTTTTTGTATGGGTACAATTAACAGTTGTTTATGTTGTATCATCTCTATCTGATCTTCAACTTCTGAGCAAAGGCCTTCATACATTTTTTTTTTTCAAAAATAAAAATAAAAAAATAACAAATGGCAAAGTTATTAATAACATTTTATGAATCAAATTATTTGTTATATGGGGTGTTCAAGAATTTGTGGCAACAGGTTCCCTGGCACATTAACAAAAACGTAGGCCTGTGGACAATGTTCACATGACCACTGCATCACATTTCGGTAAAATGTGTGTAACACAACCAAATGATTGTCCAACAGTGTGTAGCCTACTTCTAATAGTTGACATTCATTTTCATCGTTTTCAGTCAAAACATAAATTTGGAAATTATTTAATAAGAAATGTTTTATAACAAGAAGTTCCGTGAAGAACTATTGAACCCGAGGGGGGTAGGCTGACTGGTATCGAACGTGGATCTCAGAGACTGTGAGCTCAGAATGAAGGTTCCACCAAGGAACGAACCCGAGATCTTTTGAGGGAATTTTAGTTGTAAAAACCCCTAGAGGCAATTATATATGAAGGCACTGTTGTGATACCAACTGATGCTGACATTATTTATTAATATAATGCAGGGAAAATGAGTGGAATACAGCATTATTGGGCTGTATGAAGGAAGCTATGCTGCATTTGAGCACAGAAGTTGGAGAGTTTGACATTTTACTAATAGCTCCAGAATTGTGGGTGGAGACTCTTGGAGCCTTGACACTCTCGTTGACCTACTTATGTCGTCTGGAGCAAGCCAAGGGGCTAACTAATGATCTAGTTCTTCCCCGTTTCAGAAAAGAAACGTGAATGGAGTGGGGAGATCCCAGTGAAAATCATTCATTACTCGTGATTGGAGCAGCGCAGTGACATGAGAGTTGCACACATGTAAATGTTTAGCCGGGAGGCTAATTATCAAGCCTTTAAACTGTGAAATCGAGGCATATTTAAGGGACTGCGCAAGGACACAGGGTTTTGGAAGTTAGCTGAATGCTTTAACCATGTCGCCGGGGATTTTTACAGGACGCCGCGTACCCACGCCATGGCAAAGACAATTAATATTAATTAATTGGCCTATCGATCCTCGAGCACGCAGATAGTTTTGTGACCAGCAAGGAAAAAGGAACCCTTTGAGCATTATTTCAAGACCAGAATCATCCTAGGACAGAAGATGACTCTGCTAGGGAATTCTCGATCTACTTTTTCTGGTGAAACGAATATAAGGGAGTGGACTCAGGTCAGAGAGGACAGTTAGAACAGACTCGAACGCGGAGCGTATGTCGCTGTGGTCCAGAGAAAGAAGCGCGCACAAAGACTTGAACATTTTAGTGTTAATCAGTATATTCGCCGTGCAGTGTAATGCACAAATTAAGTCATGAAGTAATAATAAGTGCTGTAATCAATAAACTTTATTAGGCGAAATGCGCGTTATCGAAGTCAAGAAGTGATGCTCGGACTTCAGTATGAGAAGCCGTGCAGTAAAACATTTATAATCCTCTTTATTAAGGACTGTCGTGCCAGATTTGTATAGTCGGCAGTACGAACGATTGTTAGTGTGCACATAGGGAATGTACCGTGTGATATACTATGTAGAACTATGGAGAGTAATAATTTGTATAAATACAATGTACTATGTCTAATGACATTAAGGATATTCAAATCCAAAATGAGGCGAATCTCGAACGCCAAGCGAAACAGTTTTCAGAATTTACTAGAACGGTAGATCAGAGGTTAGAAGAAGACGACAATGAATGGGACGAGAAATTGAAAAGCTATGCTAGAGCAATTAACGGTGATCTAAAGAAACAGGATCAGAACATATTAGATCAATGTCAGGAAATAGGAGAGATTAAGGCTGTCGCTAATGAAAGTAAAGAGCTGGTAGGCAACATGAAAGGTCCGATGAGCAAAGTTCATCACGAATTGGACCAAATTCACAGTGACATTATCATCGTTAATAAAAGGCAAGAGGAGAACAAAGGTGAAATTATTAAGGTCCGAAATGAAATATCAAAGGTAAATGGACATATCCAAGAGGAAATTAAGGGGTTGAGAGAAGAACTCGAAGTAAGAGAAGGCCAGAAGACAGAGGCAAGCGACAAGACCCTTGCTCAAATAAAGGAAGATGTAGAGGATGAAATCTCCCATATCAAGCAAAGCCTGAAGGAAGATAAGAAGAAAATATTTCAAGTGGCAGAAGAGAATAGAGATAGGCTTACCAGAATGGAAAAGGAGGTAATTACTCGACTGGAAAGAGCAGAGATGCGCCACAATCAAATGGAGACTAGGATAATCGCACAGGAGGAAACCCTAATGAAAGATCCTAAGTCAAGTGAAGGCAGCGTGGAAGATATGAGGAAAACTAGGTGGGCAGATTTGGAAACCCAACCTATAATAAGGAATGCTACAGGCCCAGGCGAAAGTACTTATATGACGCCAGGTGTACCAGTTGCAGCCTCTACGCCGCATGAAAATGCTATGCACACCCAGGTGATAAACGTCATTAGAGCAAGCGATGAGAAACCAAGGAAATTCTCAGGTAGCCATTGTAATATGACACCGAAATATTGGCTGAAAGAAGTGTCTGAATATTTGAATGATGCGCGGATACCACAAGAGTGCAGGCTACGAGCCATAGAGAAACTAGCAGAGGGAGAATGTGCGTTATGGTTTCGCAGCATCCGTTATACTTTCGATACTGTAGAGGAGTTTCGGGAGGCCTTTTTGAAGCGGTACTGGGATCCAATAACACAGCAGAATTTACGATTGGATTTGTATTCAAAAAGACACAGCACCAACAATCCAACGAAGTACGCAGAATTCTTCATCTCTCAGATGTGTCGGTTCAAAGAACTGGACCAAAAACCTAGCGAGCTGGAGCTATGTATTGCTATCGCCAAACAGCTTCCTTACGAAATCCAAAGGCTGCTGATCTCGGCAAATGCAAAAACCGCTATGGAAATGGAGGCAGTTCTCAGGCAACTAGAACTCACAACATCAAATACTATGCGTCAGAATCGAACCGTGGAACAGGTACACGTGACCAACACGCAGACTGACCAGTACCAAGCTCCGAAGAACAACAAAGCTACTAGCACTGAAACGTTAGATTCCAATGGACGTCAATGGGAACAGGAACCCAGAAGATGGCAGCCGAAGTACAAAGGGAATGCTGGTAGAGGAAGAGGAGGCCGAAATTCTTGGAATAAACAGAATACTAGGGGTAGACAGTACCAAAACAATGGAGGTAACAATGGCCAAGAAGGCAACAATAGGAATTGGAGACCCCAGGAAAGAAGACGTAACTTCGATGACGAGGTAGAGGAACGATATCACGCTTCATTGCAATAACTCGATGAAAGGGGAGAAGAACCCCAGAAGCAACAAGTCCGCTGGCAAGAAGCTATGCAGAATAGGACGTCGCCAGACAGATATGGAGACGGAGCCAAAAGTCTGGAGTTACAGCGTAGCGAACAAGAGAGAAGAAACTCTAAGGGGACTGGCGCTGTAGAAAAAAAAACTCCAAAATTAGAAGAATTCGAATATGATGGATGGAAGTCGGTCAACATCATCAATTGGATAGCCAAACCAGAAGAGTTAATTGAGGATACAGGAGGATCACAGGTCATGGTCAAGAGAGAATTGCCTATTATATTAGTAAGAGTGGCAGGGGTGAAAATCTAGGAATACCTGATATTTGCATATCATCGTTCTGTCTGGAATTACACCTTTTATTTTGACACTTGAGATAGGTATTTTCAAAACATTCTCTCTCTGGGCTATTTCATTATACAAAGCTTGTGTCATAAGACACACTGTTGAACCCGTGTCTAACAGACTTCTTATTTTCAACCCTGCCACTCTTACTATTATAATAGGCAATTCTCTCTTGACCATGACCTGTGATCCTCCTGTATCCTCAATTAACTCTTCTGGTTTGGCTATCCAATTGATGATGTTGACCGACTTCCATCCATCATATTCGAATTCTTCTAATTTTGTAGTTTTTTTTTCTACAGCGCCAGTCCCCTTAGAGTTTCTTCTCTCTTGTTCGCTACGCTGTAACTCCAGACTTTTGGCTCCGTCTCCATATCTGTCTGGCGACGTCCTATTAAGCATAGCTTCTTGCCAGCGGACGTGGCTGAGGAAGAAGTGTTAGCTATTGAGCAGTTAGAAGATGAACTGAAAACACTAGCCGCAGACATGGAGAAAGATCTGGAACCCGAACTGGAAGAACATATTTCGAAAAAATTAGAAGAAGCAAAAATTGGGCCAAGAGAGAAAGAAAATCTGAAGAAATTATTATTGGAACAGAAGGAAGTCTTTGACTCGAGACCTGGTCGTATAAAGAACTTCACTTATGCTTTCCAAGTTAGTGACTGGACACCATTTAGGCAGAAACCCTACCGTATAGCCGAAAAACATTATGCTAAGGTCAAAGAGGCAATTCAGGAGATGTTGGAGGCCGGTGTTATTGAGAAAACACCTACGCCTTATGTAAGCCCATTGGTAATCGTACCTAAGACAGACGGGACTGTCAGAATATGCCTGGACCTGAGACACTTAAATATGAAGGTAATTCCGGAGTTGGACCAAGTGCCACCTATTAAAGAAATCCTCAGGAAGTTCAAAGGGACGACCATATTCACAAATTTAGATATCACTTCAAGCTTTCACCATCTTGAATTAGAGAAGAAAACTAGTCTGTTGACAGGATTTATGTTTGATCAACATACATATACGTTTTTAAGGCTACCTTTTGGTTTGGAAACAGCTGGTTCAGCCCTGATAAGAGCGTTAGATCGCGATCTATCAGATGATGTTAAAGAGAGTACCATCAGATACGAAGACGACATTCTACTCACATCAGAATCTCTGGAGGAGCACATGAGAGACCTGAAGAAGTTGCTGGATGACCTTCGAGAAGCTAATTTTAAGGTTAATATCAAGAAATTGCACTTCTGTCAGAGGGAAGTTAAATTCCTAGGGCATGTTATTGATGAAAATGGAGTTAAGCCAAACCCAGGGAAATTAGAGGTAATTCGAAATGTTCCTCGACCCACGAAAGTTAAGCACGTCCGACAGTATTTGGGAGTAATTGGATTCTTCTCGAACCACTGCCCAAACTATACTACGACTGTGGCACCCCTGCAGGATCTATTGAAGAAAGGCGGCAGGTGGAATTGGACGGAGCAATGTCAAGAAGCATTCGTGAGGTCAAAACAAATGCTTTTGGAATATGTGAAGCTGGGATACCCTGATTATACCCAGAAATTCATCATACAGACGGATGCATCACTTGTTGGGATAGGAGCGATGCTATTCCAAGAAAATGTTGATAAGCCCGAAAAGAAAGTCTTTATTGCCTTTATAAGTAGGAGGTTGAAGGCCCATGAGAAAAATTACACGATTACAGAGATAGAGTTGCTCGCAATTTTGTACGCGTTGCAGTACTGGCGCAAACTCGTGTATGGCTTTCAAATAGTCCTCAGGTGAAGGACCCCTAATGTAAACACAGACAGTGGGACAGTCAGCTGGTTACTTACAGAAGGTCACTTGCAATTGACTTCTATAAGTTTTGCAAGGGGAATATGAACCCGAGGGGGGTAGGCTGACTGGTATCGAACGTGGATCTCAGAGACTGTGATCTCAGAATGAAGGTTCCACCAAGGAACGAACCCGAGATCTTTTGAGGGAGTTTTAGTTGTAAAAACCCCTAGAGGCACTTATATATGAAGTCACTGTTGTGATACCAACTGATGCTGACATTATTTATTAATATAATGCAGGGAAAATGAGTGGAATACAGCATTATTGGGCTGTATGAAGGAAGCTATGCTGCATTTGAGCACAGAAGTTGGAGAGTTTGACATTTAACTAATAGCTCCTGAATTGTGGGTGGAGACTCTTGGAGCCTTGTCACTCTCGTTGACCTACTTATGTCGTCTGGAGCAAGCCAAGGGGCTAACTAATGATCTAGTTCTTCCCCGTTTCAGAAAAGAAACGTGAATGGAGTGGGGAGATCCCAGTGAAAATCATTCATTACTCGTGATTGGAGCAGCGCAGTGACATGAGAGTTGCACACATGTAAATGTTTAGCCGGGAGGCTAATTATCAAGCCTTTAAACTGTGAAATCGAGGCATATTTAAGGGACTGCGCAAGGACACAGGATTCTGGAAGTTAGCTGAATGCTATAACCATGTCGCCGGGGATTTTTACAGGACGCCGCGTACCCACGCCATGGCAAAGACAATTAATATTAATTAATTGGCCTATCGATCCTCGAGCACGCAGATAGTTTTGTGACCAGCAAGGAAAAAGGAACCCTTTGAGCATTATTTCAAGACCAGAATCATCCTAGGTCAGAAGATGACTCTGCGAGGGAATTCTCGATCTACCTTTTCTGGTGAAACGAATATAAGGGAGTGGACTCAGGTCAGAGAGGACAGTTGGAACAGACTCGAACGCGGAGCGTATGTCGCTCTGGTCCAGGGAAAGAAGCGCGCACAAAGACTTGAACATTTTAGTGTTAATCAGTATATTCGCCGTGCAGTGAAATGCACAAATTAAGTCATGAAGTAATAATAAGTACTGTAATCAATAAACTTTATTAGGCGAAATGCGCGTTACCGAAGTCAAGAAGTGATGCTCGGACTTCAGTATGAGAAGCCGTGCAGTAAAACATTTATAATCCTTTTTATTAAGGACTGTCGTGCCAGATTTGTATAGTCGGCAGTACGAACGATTGTTAGTGTGCACATAGGGAATGTACCGTGTGATATACTATGTAGAACTATGGAGAGTAATAATTTGTATAAATACAATGTACTATGTTGAGCGCAGTGGGTAAAATATTGATTGGACATATATTGGTATGCCGGGCTGCGCAAGGGATAAACTTTATGATGCGTTTGGTGAAATGTCATAAGAATACCAATAAGTAACGCTAAGGACGAAAAGTAAGCATATTCATACAAAGCAGGAAGTTTATCGAAGGATAATGGATAGACAGTTGGTGAATCCGTAGGCAGATGATCGAGACTTTCAGTCAGGAGGTGGTAGGAGCGTGGAAGAGTCCGTCAACACCTGCAGTTCTGATATCTTGCCAGGGAAATTCAACCAGTAAGAAATGTAAATAGTGACGTGTCTTTTGTAGTGATCATATGTGAAATATCTTTTAAATTAATATTATAACAAGTGCTATAAAATGTCATGTGTAAGGAAGCGATAGCTTCATCATAGAAATGAAAAGAGCCGTGTGTTTTAGGATGCAAAGGTTTTATTAAATGTGTATTATCAGTGTGGAAATGCCTCGCTAATTATGCAAATGGCAGGTGATACTGGAAGATACGAGTGGTTGGAGCCACCTGGATAGCCTACAGTATGTAAGTACCCAAAACCATGATGTTATAGTAGCTATAGTCCACTGTATGTTACGTGATTTCAAAATTATAAAAAGGTGCCAGAAAGAATCAATATTAGGAGGTAGACCCTCAAGTGTTTATCATTTGTTGTGTTGATTTTAGTAGAGTTGAGATGTTTTTATACATCATTGAGTGGATTAATCGTTACCACTATTATAAAATGACAAATCAGTATGTAAAAACTTAACGTAACGAACACGGATGTTCGATTAGTAAAATGGTTACGTTGTGTCGGGTTATGGTAATTTATGTCAGTAAGAATAATAATAATAATAATAAAAGGTATAAATGAACACATCAGGATAAAATGTTGTTGCAAGAAATATTTACGCTAATTGGAATATTTATCTATCCAAGCAGTAAGATAATACCTTAAGGGCTGAGAAAAGCAGTTTAATATCAGAATATATTGTGTTAATGGGAATATAATTATGCAAGGAAATGGAAGAGTTTAATAGTGAATTGAATTTGCAGCTTGTGAATAAGCTTGTAGAGTAATTGATAGATTTCTCTTACTAATTGGGGGCGTGGTGGCGCAGCGGTCAAGCTGTATGCCTCTCACCAAGGCGGACCGGGTTCGATTCCCGGTCAATGCATGTGAGATTTTCGATGTGAAATGCCATGTCCTGTGGTTCGGATTCCACGTAAAACGGAGGTCCCGTGGCTTATGATCGCGAGATTAACGGTCACGTTAAACTACAAGCTTCCTTTTTTTCTCTTACTAATTAAAGGGCGAGATCATAGCATCGGGTAATGGAGCCAGGTAATCTGTTCGACATGTGAAATCTCGTATAGCCTTGGGCGTACAGAGATATTTTTATGTGCCAGAGTGTATTTAGTGATGTACCCTAACTCTGATGATGGATATGGAATGTTCCGGGTTCGAATCCTGTGGTAGGTGAGAGGAGAACAATGGAAACCTCTGCACCATACCTGATCGACCGAGAACTTGTTATTGAATGATTCGGCTCTTGTGAAACGAATCTTATTGACGGCAGCTTGTGACTGACCGTAGCATTTATTAAGATACCGGCTAGCCAACTCGACCTGTGTTTATGAATCTCGTGCCTTCATATAATGAAATGGACCTATTGAGGCCAGTTATTAATATCCTAAGGTTAGGAATAAATGTTTAAACTCGACCAGAACCTAAATTGCATACCATTCAGTTTAAATCATATGGGATATGTGGGTCATTGTGACCACACTATTGTATTTAGAATCTTGTTACTGCTTGGGGATAAAAGCCAGGATTCAGAAAGCGAGGGATGGTGCACGTGCTGTGACCGCTCCACTCCGCTCTATTGTATACGAGCCGCTCTGAGGGGCTGAGTTGTAAAACGAACCGTGAAAGTTAACGCTTAGAAAGGACAGATTTGAGACCCTGTTTGTATTGAAAGGAAACATTGTTATATTGTGTAATGAATTTATGTGGTTTAAAACACATTGGTAATCATATAGCACCCTGATGATTGAAATTTTAGCAATCTTACGAATGGTTGGAAGATGCATTTTATACAGACACTGACACGTATTTATGAAGTTGGGCACTTGATGCCACAGGCTACGCTCGCAGTTATACCATCCGACACAGCGATAACGAAAATTTTGGAATTGAAATCACAACGGCATGCAGTGGAACTATAAAAAGGGAACCTTAGGGGTACATTTACATAATTGTGGAGTTGCAAGTAGATTTGTAGTGCAACCCATGAATTGGCTAAAGCATGCTAAAGCATTTTGGTGGGAAGAGAGATACAGAACACAGAAGGCACTCATAATGTAAAGTAAAACACAGAAGACACTCATAATGTAAAGTAAGATGTGTTTTGAGAACATAATGTAAAGTAAGATGTGTTGTGAGAAATAATTATTCTTGCGAAAATTAAAGAAGTCACACCAGGTGACATACGATAAAAAGGTACAGTTTTTATGGAAGTTACATGTGCATCAGCGCACTAGAGTGGATGTTGAAGTCAACCTAAGGGTAAAGGATTGAATAATTATGTGAATTTAATAGGATAATGTGTGAATAATTAGTGGATTGTGGGATTAATTTTGTTTGATTTTGTATTATGTTTGTTGGGATTGTGTTCTTATTTTGTTTGAAGCCATGATTTAATGCTGAATTAAAGTCTTTAGAATAGAGTTGTGTTTTATCATTGTAGAGTTGATACATTTTAGTCTCAAATCAAAATCATGCAACTGCTCAGTGGGAGAACGGTACACGCCGAGAACTGAAGCTAGCTGGAGGCAGGAGCATATTTGCCATGGAGATTACTCACATGGGTACACTCTAAAGCCTACTTTTCATGCCAATGATTATTCTACAGTATATGAACCTATCTAGAATAATGACGAAATTAAGTTGGTAATATCGAAATATCTAATTAGTTCAAAATATACCTGGTCTAATGTAGCCTAATAGAGCACTACAGTTGGCAGCCTTGGCGACTGAATATATTCTTAGTTCAATCTCTTAAGTGCAGAATACAAAATTTGGTTAATGTCCAATGGACGTTACATGCAGTTAGACACTGGATCTATCAGCACGCGTAAAAGCATGTTGCCAAAAATACCATGCGTGTGCTGGTTAGAAATAATCTGAAATATTATGATATCTTGTTGTGCCAATTTTGGATGAAATCCATTTGTTAGTATAGAAGTTACATGTATTTTAAAATTGGACACATCAGCAGGCATAGAATCATGTTGGCGGCACTGCCTTGTATTAATTACTCCAAATTAATCTAGAATGTCAGGTGCTATACGTGTGCAAAGTATAGAGTTTTGGCTTGCATACTTTCTGGTATATTGATATTAGTGTAAAATAAATATAGACAGCATTTATTACCAGTTGTCAGCCCTGATTGCTCTTAACAATACTTATAGTCATATCTGTTATGGTACACATAGCACATACGAAATTTGGTTGAAATCCAACTGATAGTATAGAAGTTACATGTATTTAAAAATTGGTCGTATCAGCAGGCTTATAATCATGTTGGTAGAACTGACGTATATAAGTTACTCGAAATTAATCTAAAATGTCAGAATATACGTGTGCATAGTTTAAAGTTGTTGGCTTGCATACTTTCTGATATATTGGTATTTGGATCAAAAAATAAAGAGAGCAATTATTAACAGTTGGCAGCCCTGTTGGCTCTTAAGAATACGCTCAGTCATATCTGTTTATGTGCAGATATTACATACAAAATTTGGTTGAAATCCAATTGATAGTGTAGAAGTTATATGCATTTAAACATTGGACTTATCAGAAGGCTTAAAATTATTTTGGCAACACTGTCATGGTTGGCCTCCTGGAAATTAAACTGAAATAGTATTATCTACTGTGCCCAATGGGACACGGCAGACTGGCATCGAACTCGGGTCTTATCAGAGAAGACCAGGCCCATGATTCTGCCTAGAGTCGAACCATTGATCTCTGAGGGGGAACAGCTACAGGGAACCCGAAGAGCAATGAGTTATATAATGACATATAATATAGCATGATTTAACGGCTAGCATGTGAATATCATAGCTGTTTAATGTGAATATTGTAAGAAAATGCAGTTATATGTACGTTTTGGAAGCATAGAAGCATGAAAGCAAGCCAGCTTGACGGTTGACTAATCGCAGCCAGCGGATGGGCGGAGATTCGTGATGCCAAAGGAACTTATATCGTCTGGTCCGCCAAGACAGCTCGAAATTAATGACTCTGGGGTTCACCACTGGACATCACTTGAGACTGGAGTGGGGGTAATTATCCACGGAAATTTATTGATTACAGGCAATTGGAGCATTGAAATGGAGTAAAATGTAGACCCAGGTGAATATATTCTAGGAGAGATAATTTAGGAGTGGTTTCACGCCTAAATTAAAGCCTATATCTCTAAATAAGCCTGTGAACACAGAGACTACGCGTGAGAGGATTGGTTTGGAGACACGCACTAGGGGATTTACCATGGTGGCGTCATGACGCTATGGAAAAAGGCAATTAATTGTAATTAATTGGCCGAAGCGATCGCTTGCATGCGAGTGATTATGGGACTTCCACACCTAGTCAAACGAGGTGTATACGTCATTTTGAATGGAAATGCATTATTTCAAGAAAGGAGTCGCTCTCGTATGTCCTGTGGACTACATTTTACGAGAAACCTTTATATAGGGGGAGCAGAGCAGACCAAGCCAGTTCGTCTTCAGTTCGTCTTCTGTTCATCTGCAGTCTACACGTAAACTAAAACGCTGCCAGTAAGTGCGCGAAATGTTAGAGTATCGACGCTTGAATATATTTGAAGAACAATGGAAGCACATCATACAGCTTCTTAATAGTAGTTATGAATCGCGTAAGATTTAATCTACAGCAGATATGTATCCATTATTATACGCAAGTGTAATTCGCTAGAGCGGAGGAATAATTTAGGAAGTTTTTGGACATTAAATATACCAGGAGGTATTGTCATAGTTATAAATGACGCAGTATCGTCAGGATCACTACAATTACGGGAGCCGGGAAAGCATCACAAATAATCATGACGGTGAACTGAACAGTATTGAAGGTAACGAGAATCGAACGCACACACACGCAAGATAGACTTTCACGGAGACCAGCGGTTGTCGTAGCTGCATCGCATCTCTGAGGTCAGGCGTTAGGAGTCCAATTAAGGATCCACATGTGAAATAGTGCGAAAAGTGTATATAAGTTTTATTACAGTGATTTCAAAAGTGTTTATGTGTATTGTGAAAAATATGTATTGTGTTAAAGTGAGAAAAGCCACCGATAAAAATATGATTATCATGTGTGAAGTATGTGATAGCATGTGTCGCGTGAAATATAGCATGATGGCTTAGACCAAGCATCATGGTAGGTTCGTGGCTGGTGTGCTGGAATAATCCAGCGAAAATGAAAAGTGAGTACAAATTTACAATGTTAATCTAATTAGATAGTTCACCATACAACGAGGCATCACTTTAAGAGTAAGATGTAACAGTCACTTATGTACGAGCTTTCACCACTCGTATTTTTGATAGAGTATGGCTTGGAAGGTGATTTGTTTAGGGCCATTCAGGCCTAAGATAGTGATGAATGTAACGGTAACGTTAAATGATAATAATAATAATAATAATAATAATAATAATAATCTGGGGTCGGTAACAGTAATAAGTAAAGTAATAGGCATTTCTGGCCTAAGGAACGTTCAAAGTGTGTCATGTCTAATATAAAGATACTGTATTTGGTAAACAGTAAGAAAGTAACATAAAATATATCGAGATACGAGAATTTTTCAGTGTCAGTGAATAATTGAATGAATATTTAATATGGTCAATTCTATAGGATTGTATTTGAGAACCCTTAAAGTAATGTAAGCCAGTAATTTTATACTTGTTTTGGAGCTATTTGAAGCTTTGGCTTAAGAGTAATTGCAGAGAGGACCTGAGTGCCTTAATGATTGAATCATCTATGAGAAGTATTGTTTGAGCCACATACAGCAGGCAAGTAACGTAGAATCAAGTGATTTACGTCAATAAAGTTGCGGAGACCATTCTAACTTAGCTTGCACGTTAGGTGAAAGGTTGGCTAATCTACGAGATAGTATTGCCGTTGGAGCATACTTATATTATTCGCGGCCAAGTGGAACGGAGGCTGTCTGTATCCACGGCTTGCAGGAATATTGCCACGAGGGACACTCTTCGAGACCCCGTGAGCCCATGTATTAATTGATCTACCCTGTGAGGTAAGATTCATATTCGTCGTATAGGAAACGCAGATTTCCTTATTATTTAGGCAGCTGCTGATGAGAAATCTTGTATTCTCATTATGATGCGCGCCCGAAGCCACTAGTATTCGCCACAGAACGGCAAGGCTATTACAGGATCCATCCCCAGCCATGAATGTTAATTCGGAGCCGAGTTGAGCCCATTACACTATAAATATAAGTGTTAAATAATTAGAATGACTCAATTAATAGGGACAACACTCAGGGTAACTCCATTGTATTGCAATTGTAAACAAAGATGACCTTGCTAGCAGCAAAGGGGGTGGTTTGTAGATCACGAGGACGGCGGCCATCTTGCTCGGCCAGCTGGACCTAATTTTATTGCCTACTTGAAAGGGAGGTCTGTCGACCTGCGCCCTTTATTTTAGAAGCATAGTGGGACACTGAAGAATCTCGATATTTCGAAATGTAATTAAGATATGATTGTTGTGATGATGCCAATTGAATTAAATTATGTGTTTCAACACACATAGCTTGTTGGATCATTGTGATCGGATAATATTTGGCCCAGTTATTCTCTGAGGAGGAACGCTGCACCAAATAATTTTAGGCATCTTTTTAAAGTGCATTTTTGCCCAGTTCACACTGATTTATGACTTTTGTGTTGTGATACTCCAGTTTATGTTAAATTGTGCCACATAAAGAACACTATGGACGCTCGTAGATGTCTGAAAATATTAATGATAGGATGCTAGAAATAGATTTGAGTGCAGTGAAGCACTAATTAAGAAGAGACTCACAAAATAACCTTGATTTTCATTGTGGGAATTAAATGTAAATTATCCTTTGTTTGTATTTTGTTGTATAGCCATGACTTTATATCAGTAAATGTTTTATTTAGGAATATGTTGTTTCATCCATGTAGAGTAGTTACCTGACAGACTCAAATCCTGAACATGTGGTCGTATGGTGAGCATGAACGTCCCATACCTCGAAAGACCGTGAGATAGCTGGGATACGAACACATGTTCCACATGATGACAATTGGGTACACTACATATGTGCCAATTTTGGAATAGCTCCCATGCATACCTTGCAAGATATCCAACATGGAGCTCAAATTTCTAGTGCGTTTTTTCAGCAGTTGGTAGCACTGACATCATTTTCAAATATGGACGTGAGATATTCCGGTGCACATCTTTACTCATACTAAATTTGGTTTTGATTGCTGCAGCCGTTTAGGAGTTGATAGGGGGGGGACACACACACAGCCAGACAGACCGACAGACAGAAGGACAGACAGACAGACACACATTTTCCCGGATCGATCTCATAAGTCTACTCTTTCCTCATTTTTGCAAAATGTGAAAAGTAGGCTAAAAATTAAGTGCGAATCATTTTCAAGATCCCTTGGAGGTAAATGTATGCCTCTGTTGACAATGGGTATTAACATATAATCCCCTTGTTGAATGAGCTGTATACAATTCCCCTGCTGACGTGGAAATTGGCACTGCATACTGCTAAATAAAAAATAGTATCAACAGATACTATAAGCAAATATATGCATGCTAATGGAAGCCTATACAGGCAAAGTTAACATACTATGCATTTATTAAGCATGTCTGTATCCAAGAAACAAAAGAAAAAACACAAATTTAAACAGGGTGTGAGTCTCCATAAACATGAATACCCCATAAACTAAAACAAATAGCCAAATGTCCTTTCAACGTAAAGTATGCTCCTAACAGCCGAATCAAAAAAACATAAGCATCACATGTTGTTGTTGTTGTTGTTGTTAGTTTCTAACAGACCTTATTCTGTGTGGTGAATATCGATTCATAGGTAAAGTAAAATAAAGTTGACGAAATGCTTGTTGGCGTTACGAAGTGGTTCGTTCCTCAGCAGGAAATTCATAGAAATGAAAACAAAACATATTTGAAGTTACTGGAAAATAAACATTAAACAGAGGCTTTGTACATAACGTACACCAAAAGTCTGGAAAACAATTCTCCTCAGCTATATTAACAATGATTTGTTTCATCGCTAAACCATGCCATGATTTATGAAACAGTTGCGTAGATACATTATTTTGAAAGCCAAAATTTAGCATACAGGATTTGCAATAGTGATGGCCTTGGTCATGAAACATGTCATCATCATCATCATCATCATTATGATCAATGATGTTGTCATAAAAAGTGGTATCAATGCGTACTTTGGTGTTTCTATGTTCCGAAGGATAGGCCACACGTTGCGGATTATAATTTACCATCGCCGCATATATTAAACGTGGTGTGTTTCGTAACGAATAAAGCATCTTCATCGTGGTTCATCATCATTGAATCTGAAAAGTAGTAGTCCACGTTTACTATTTAAATAAAAAAATACTATGTACCTATACACTGTATGTCCCCCAAAGTTAATAGCAAAACGAAAATGAAAATAAGCAAAACGCAAATGAATAAATGGGCATCTGTTTGTTGGCTTTACTTGTAGGTCACTGGCATAACATCAATCATGTTTTAAAAAAATGACTTTACCTATTGCACTGGTGTTGTTGTTTTGAAATATAGCACCACTCGTAACAACAGAAAGGGTAACAGATGTTTTTTGTTTGTTTTGCTTTTGGATCAGGCCTATTAAGCCGCATTAATACTGAGGGCGGGTGGTCACTTGCTCTAACATGTGGCATAATAAGCCACCACCTAGTGAGACGTATTAAGCCACATGCCTACTGAGGGTGAGTAGTTACTTTGCTCAATCATGAGGCCTATTAAGCCTCAAACCTAGTGAGGCGTATTAAGCCACCACCTAGTGAGGCCTATTAAGCCGCATGAATAGTGAGGGTGGGTGGTACTTATTTTTCCCCTAACCTAAAAGCCAACATGTTTCATTCTAGCCTGGACACAGTGAGCCATGTAAATGTTGATGCATGCCTCTCTTTATGTGTTTACAGGCAAATAACACAAGAAATACCGTTTATTTACAACTATTTACACACATTTACACATCATGCACACACTCATGCACACATTTTAAAAACAAAAATTATATGATACACTACAATTTTTTTTATTTTTGTCCAAAGACTCAAGATGACATCATGCACTTTTACCAACAAAACCAAAAACTTGCCGTGTTGTACAACAATAGCAACAACCATTACTGGTCGTAGCCAAATGGAACGTTTGTGATCATATCCTCACACCATTGTCTCTTTTCGTCCAACAAAGCGAGTGTTTGCTTTCGTTGTTTCATTAAAAATAAATGGTTATTTTTCGAAAGAATTCGAAACTGACTATGTGACATGGCTGCGTGGGTATCAAGGACTTGCAAATAATCGTCCACGCGAAGTCGTTTAACCACATGTTGGCTAATTCCCCTGGCTCGCATGGATTAGCTTTTATCCACCTGCCGATAAGAGTACATTTTGGGAGCTAGCCTGACAAACCCTGACTTCACGGTGACTGAACATTTATCTTTCATTAAGTCAATTTCTTTTTTGTTCAGACGGGGGATATTAAACACATTGCCCTCACTAAAGGAGGTCGTGTCAAACCATTTTGGATTTTGCTTCATCATGACGTACGCCTCGCAGCCACAGATATGATAAATAAAACTATCCGTGTCGGAATACAACAACGAAATGGTACCAAATTGCCTCATTGCAAAACCATAATGAAAATCTAAAACCACTTGCCCTAAATACATGGGTTTATTCATGACCACTTCCGTTTTAGCTAATTCAATGGTGATTAAATCATCATCAATAACGTTCAAGCATTTAAAATTTGGTATTGCAATATAATTTCAAGCCCCCCAACTGCCATGCCATGTGTTGACCAATTTGATGTCTCGATACTGCCGTACATTTTCTAGACGCTTGCCATAAATACAATTATTCATCATTTTAAGAAAAATATTTCAAATGGCTGAGTGGCACTTTGTCTGTGATTGGTATTTAAATTCATGTACGGATTTAACCACCGTTTCTGTGAGAAAGATGTACCTTTATGGATTTTTTGATTGTTAAGCCCTGGGCTAAACATTCTACCAGCATGCCAATATGCAACACATAGTGATTTTTGTCGTACAAGGTGCCGATCAATTTTTTATGATTGCCCTTACTCATCGGCGGCACCATTTCCTCAGCGCAAAAGAGAAAATCACCAGGTTGCTGTCGGAGATGGGAGGGATAAACTATGTCGACATCAAGAATATATCCTATGTCCTGTTGCTGGCCTGCGCTATGCACATTAAACTCTTTAATTTGATCCTCAGACAGCCAGACAAAGTTTTTGTACGGCAGCGGCTGGCTCATGGCGTGACCGTATAAGTTGTTGACATCAAAATACATTAGGTAGGATTCCGCTTCTTCGGGACAATAATCAGGCATGTAATGATTATTTGCCTTGGCATATCGCTGATTCAGTGATACAAACCCCCCACGAATCCCATTTTCAACCATTAACACCATATCGGGATCCGTCAATAAATCAAGCTCAATTAGGGTGAATTTTAGGGCAGCATCCCAGCTTAACCCTGGACTGATATAGTAATGAGCGGGGTCGAGACCATATATCGTGTGACATAGGTAAGTAGGGCATAGCATACTGGCTCATGGTTTCTATGCCAAATGCTCGCCAAACATGGCATGCTTGGCCATATTCTTCTTCAGTGATGGTACTTTGAGTTAACTGAGAAAATAATTTTTCCCGTGGCGGCAGACATTTTCCCTCAAGCACCTCGTAACTGCCCACATAATCATAAGAAAATTGACCTTTACGAAGACACAATTTAAATTGTTCTGTATTCGTAAAGTGGGATTGGGTATGTTTCAACTCGTTCTCGCTTAGCCCTTTCACGAGACTATCCAGCGAACTAGACATAAACTCGGACGAGTCGAGAAAGTGAATACTCATTTTCCTTTTTGCCATGAGAGCGAGGTAAAACTCTCATGTTTTTTAGCCAAAATGGTGAATTTGCTTTTATCTACATGAGCAAAGACTTTCACAATAAAGTGCAGATCATACCGGGAAAAATTGTGTAAAAATACAGGGTCGAAGCGGGGTGCAGGGTAGTTCAAATTGCACCCACTATGGGCTGCCCCGCGAAATTGCCCGGTCATGTGACAATGGTCTCTTACTTTTATTTCACCGCCTAAAATAGGCTTTTCATATAGGTGGCAGGTGGTTGATTGATAGTATTCTCTTTTCTGTGCATCATTCATCTC
This sequence comes from Meconema thalassinum, assembly GCA_946902985.2. NCBI lineage: Eukaryota > Metazoa > Arthropoda > Insecta > Orthoptera > Tettigoniidae > Meconema > Meconema thalassinum. Next base: position 743,497,079 of record OX336389.2, read on the forward strand.
AAGAGGTACGGGGTTGTTCAAAATTGTTTCTATCTTGCTCTCTAAAGCCGCCATTTGATCAACAAACCACCGCACAAAATCTGCACCTATATAACTAACATACTCACAAAGGGATTTATCATAGTGGCATACAACGGAATAGCCTACCGCAAAAGGCTAATGTTTCTGCACTGGATGCGTTAAGCTTGTATGGGGGGATGGTTCACACCCCTAGAGGGGAACGGTCAGAGCCTCAAAATCGGCATAAACACTAAATGGCACCATCTCTTGTTTATACGTGGCTTTAAATCCTAAGACTGCCTCATTCCCTTGGGCCAAGACTAGCTTCACTGCTGCCAGCCCTTGACAGTCTTCCTTATGTCGTTTTAACAGTTCAGCAGTTCGAAAATACTGCAAGCAGCGATCGCAAATGTGTTTTTTACCATCATGGCTGGACACTTGGCTGCTTACCAATGTACTAAAATTCTTTATGTAGAATGAATGGTTTTTATCCCCATTAGACCGGAATAGCAAATGGATGTGATGTTGCTTTGTCTCTTTGGTGGCACACAAGGGGCCCACAATATTGGATCCCTCGATGCCATTCACCATGAATGAGAAATTTGGGTTATCTTTCTCAAATAAATGAATTTTATCCAGAGGCATTGGGAATAAAACGCGCTCCAGATTGAGGGTTTGTTTCAACTGGTTAAACATAGCTTTGTATTTCCCTGGTCTATCAGCATGATTCTCACAGGGTTGCAGACAACTAGCCATACTCCATAAAAGGCAGTAATTGTCTTTATTGCGTATGTTAATTACTGCCTTTCGCGAAGCAATCCAGCTCGGCGTGGGAATATGACTACTTTCTGCATTCAATGGGTTGTATTTACAAATATTGATTTGTAGATACTCAATGCTGTTTAGATCCAAGCCACTGGGACCCTCTTGCAGCTTATCAAATTTAGTGATAAGCGTTTCAACAGCTTTTTGCTGATACCACATTTCCAAATTATCGGCTATCAGTAATTCTCTCATTTTTGTACAAAGATTGAACGTGTGTTTCTGTTCAACATTATTTTAATCAAGATACATTCACATAGCAGTTCAAAATTTCTTTTCAACGCGTGATGTAAACTTAACCCTTTCTGACTTTCACTCAAAAATGGGCAAACATGAATCAACAAACTCTTTAGGAGACAGACAGTGATTGACGTTATAAATTCGGCTGGAACATACTCTACTTTTAAAACATTTGGCCAAAGGCTGCCACACTAATTCTTTACTCATGGGCATAGACATGATTACATATAAATAAACGGATGTTAACTCACATTATAAATAAGTTAATCCAATTCCACACACTTGTTGTTTGTTATACACACACACACACACAATCACATACACACACACACGATGCTGGTTGCAGTCGATAGCCACAAGGTTTTTTCCAACACATTTATCTGAAAAGCAATCCAATAAAACCCTTCATTAGTCGTGGTTATATACAGAAAACACATGCATTCATTCATTCATTCATACCACATCATAAAAAAACAAACACAAAATGTTTCAGGACAGCAACAGGGTTAATCATGTGCGAACACATGGAATAAGGCACTCACACAGCAATAGAAAGGTTATTTACAAAAAATATCTTGATAGCTCACCTTTTTAATATTGCAAGCGTGGCCAATAAGCTGCTTACTACTACCAGTGGACTCCTCCTCTTTCCCACTAGTTCATACACGTCTTAGTTCTGAAACAACCATAAATACATGCTATAAGTTTATGGATATTCCATTAAATATACAGCTTTCATTTCATTTCAAGAAACAAAACAAAAAAGTCATAAAACAACATGTACGCACCTTGTAATCAATAATCCTTTTTGCACCAATGTGCTCCACCACCGCAGATGTCACTCCTTCTCTTTAATGATAATGTTCTTACTAACGCTCTCTCTTTTTTTCTTCCCTCTATCTTTCTTTCTATGTCTCCTTTTTACGTTGGCAATGATTTTCAAATTTCTTTTCCCGATTTTTGCAAATCTGCAACAACAACAACAAACCAATAAGTCACTAAATCACTCTCCATACATACACAACATATTAATACATCCAATAATAGCATGATTAAACTCATTAACCTAACTGATGTCTAGTTTAAACACTGTTTATGTATTTTTATTGTAATAAATCAATAACAAGTGGACGAACACATACGTCCGTCCCCTTCGAAAGTAATCACAATATTAATGGACCGTCTTACACTCTGACAAGTTGTAATGATAACACATCACTTTTGTTCACACGTGTGTGTGGCGTGAAACTCTCCAGTCAAAATCAATCTCACAAGCAAGCAGTACATGTCTGTGGGATGCTGCTGTCAACATGTGAACTCACACCACCTTGCCCTTGAGAGAAGAGCTCATCTTTCTTGTCACTGTTTGATAACAGCGACTGTCTCTGCGAGGTACAGATGCATAGGTGCAGGCCAGCGCTATAATAATGAATCTAGCTTCTATGAGCCCCGAGCAGCCTCGATCTGTCAAATCTTGTTTTTTTTCGTCACCGTGTATCAAGCAAAGCAAGAAAGCAAGCAAGCAAGGGGGCCTCCAACTCCAAATTGCTTTTTTTTTTCGTTTCCCAACTATCTGCCAAAAAAAATTACGAAAACGCCTCTTTTCCACCTAAAACCATGGTTTCACCTTTTGAAAACCTACATCGCCGTAAACAGGACGACGAGACGAAACCCCCAAAATGTGCATTATAGCCATTACTTTCACCGTTTCCCAAATAGTTACAAAAATGAGGGAAACGCACGTTCTCCAATAAAAAAAAAACATGTTTTCACCCTTTCACCTTTTCAACACATACATCTACGTAAATAGGACAAGCACACCAAAACAACAATAGCTCCATCATCGCCATAACTTAACGCGTTTTCAAAAAATCTGAAAAATGATAAAAACACAGGTTTAACCCAAAAAACATACACAGTTTTTAACCTAAAGACTTCAAACTTAGTTTGTGCCTACAGGGGCTAAACACCTTTCATTTATGTCAAACAAACGTTTTGGTAAAATTCTTCGTTTCCAAATTAGTGAGCAATTTTCAAAATTAATTTTCTTTTTTCCTACAGACTTCAAACTTGGTTTCTGCCTAGAGGGGCTAGGGTCCTTTCGTTTACGTCGAACAATCTTCTTTCTCAACTTCATCGTTTCCAAAATACAGACAATTTCAAGAACACAAATTTTCAAAAACGTATTTGAAAAATAGTACCACTCATTCATTTCAAACAGGACGTCACGCCGACTCCTACAACACATCCCACATCAAAATCCCATCATGCGTTCGCGAGATATCGGCAAAGTTTGCGAGAAAGTAGCTGTTTCACATTCGCTTGGCCGCCATGATTGTTTCTTGGGCACAGCCGCGTCAAGTGGAGCAGAACTGTCGTTCTCCCACTACTCCGTACGCATAATTATATAGCACACTCACACCTCACTTTTTCATTTCACCGCTTTGAAGCCTTTTATATTTCCAAAATCAATGTCCCTACTCACGAAACATGGTCCTGGCAGAGATTATTAAACAGCATACCAAAACTAAAATGGATTTTCATATAACGGATGTGAAATGTTTGTAGTAATGAACAGATGAGAACTGTTGGTAGTGATGGGGGGACAAGTGGTTACGTATTTAATGTGGCGCTGACAATAAATGGTAAGCAGTCGAACGTTGATCTAACGCTTAGAGTTTATTGGCAACATTATAAATTATCCGCAACTCGGAGTGATTAAATACATATGGAACTAGGAGTGTTCAACATCGTGACCTCACTTTAATTCAGCCCTCGCTTCCATGCCACTTTTTCTCTGATTTCTTTGTTAAAACTCAAGTGCTGACCGTGTGAAGTACCTCTTCAAGCTCTCACACCTTGGACGTCAACCCTCATTATCACAAAACGAAGGAGAAAGGAATTCGACTTGTCCATATTTCCAGAATACGTCACTCACTCTGACGCTTTAAGCCAAAGGTGGCCAAACAGTACGCCGGGCGCGCTGGCACGTACGACCTTGCAGCGATAGTGGAGAAAGTCTATATGACTGTCTCTCTCGCTCGCCTTCCCGTCTCACTACCTCCCATACTACCTTCAGCCCTTCACTGTGTCGAACGTAAAACGGTCGCGCACCAGTGTCCCTTATTTTGCTAGCTGTAGTGTCACTTGACATTCTTTGATTGTGGGGATATGTAGCGTAACGTTTGATAATGGCTGTTCCTTTGTTGTTGTTTTTTTCTAGTAGATTTCAAGAATTTACAAAACTTTGATCTGCTTCCTGTTCGTCAAGCCATTTGCAATGTAGCACTCGAGTTAAGGATATGTTTAACTCTGTGAAAAATCTGCCTGATTCTATTTAAAATGTCCGCCTCGTTTCGTAGTGGCTAGCACTCTTGGCTGTCACCACGGAGGCCCGGATTCGATTCCCAGCTCTGCCAAGAAATGTAATTCTGGTCTGAGGGCTGGAACGGGATATACTTAGCCTCGTGAGGCAAAAGTGAGAAGAGGCGGGTTTGATTCCCACTTCGGCCATCTTGGAAATGGTTTTCCGTGGTTTCCCACTTCTACTCCAGGCGAATGCCGGGATGGTTCCTAACTTAAGGCCAAGGCCGCGTCCTTCCCAATTCTAATTTGAATTACAAATACACACACTAATACAAGCATCACAATAACACAGGTTATCATAAAACTTTCAAACACACACACCCAAGTACACGGGACTACATGACCACGGTGTCACAAAGCCCCTAAATGAATCAACAACATCTATTCAAAATTACCGCAGCAAGATATCCGAAATTGCACAGGCAGGCCGCAGAAGTGTTATCAATATTTGGAGCAACGTAGGCTACTGTATGTCTGCGAAACGTTTCTCTCTGCATTGAAACTTACAAAATCACGGCATTGCGCTCTGATATCTGACGATAACCCACGAAACAGCCTCTGGTTGTTGTTTTTTCAAACAATCGTACCGAACATATGAAAACAAATTGAAACAAATTGAAACAAATAGAAAACAAGAAAAATGTGACCGAAATTGCAATGTCTTAAATGGCTCCCATGATACCTTATCAATATTTCTGACTGTTTTAATACTAAGCACGTAATCTTCAAGTACCGGTACGCGGAGAAACGTGCGAAACACAATATACTGTACTGTGTCGGACAACCAACGCATTGGACAGTTTGTTTGTTTGTTTACAATACGTCCTGTGTGAAGGCGATCCCAACTTGACCAGGCAAGAGAGGCAGAAGCCAGCCTGCTTTAAGCCCATAAGAGTTAAATATCACGGCTTGGAATCAGTAAATTGAGGGTAACTGATAGAGATGTCATTAGGGTCGTATCTATGCATGGGTCAACATGGACCATGGCCTGAAGTGCTGTATTTTATTCAGAGCAATATTCTTTAAGTATCATGAAATTGAAGAAATTTAGTGTACGCACAAATGTGACACAGCTATTCATATGTAGCCGAATAATTAGTAAAGCACCACATTTTGTTTATTAAAGATCTGTAATCGTCATTAAAATCGCAATGTATGAATTGCTGGAAGATGTTGAGTTCGTGATTACAGTAGTGTTGATTCGACCTGACCTGATAGGCTCACGTTTTTTTAACAACACAAGTGTGTACGGATTTAATGCTCCTGGAATTATAAGTATTTGTTCATTGATTGATTTATTTTATGAGATTGATTGATAGATTTATCTAGAATATTGCGTTAGGCATTAATGTTGAATTAATGTTTGTAATCACAAATTTATTCTAATTTATCTATCTATTTATTTATTTATTTATTTAAGTACAAACTTGCACTCTTCTGTAGACTCCCAGATACGTCCACAAGAGACACCCAGTACCACAGTCGAGAAACGATTGTCGTACGTGCACCATAGGTTTGAACTTGTCAGTTTCTCATCGATACATCACTGCTCACGGTCTTTCGAAAATAGATTTCAACGCTTATCAACCCATTCTTTCATCACCACCTACAGAAAAAAAGGACGTTGCATTCAAACAAGATGGTCGGCTCAGAAGGTAGAGCTACAGGAGTGCAGCACAGGCTGGTTGAATCGGGTTGGGCAATACAATAGGGCAAATCCAGACACGGGAAGGAGGATGATATGATAGGCAAGTAAACAGTGAAATTAATGTTTGTAATCACAAAGGAAAATTGGGTACTGATCACAAGTACAATGTGTATACTCAAATAGGTTATTTTATTCGGTAAAGTACAAATACAAAAGAAAGTAAAAGCCGCTGATGCCTTAAAAGTCTTTTAGCTGCTATGAAAAAAGTGCTATTGAATAAATAAAACCTTTGACTTGTGATGGAGGCTGATGTCCTCACGCATGTAATACAAGCACTAAGTGCTTTAGAAAACGTTATCCTGGAATACTGTACGTACAAGTAAATTCAATTCACAAGAGTGTTCAGCCTGGTATACTGTGCCCGTTAGACAAGTGGCCCTTCCGAGACCCTCCTCCAAAGAACAGATAAGTAAGATGGGGAGGAATGTATTCTTGGACTGGAAAAGCACGAAAAACTGCACTCGGGGGAGTCGGGGATGTGTGAGATCATTAAACCACCAGTCCAGAGGAATACGAACACACAAACATAAATAAAGAGGCCAGGCTTACATTTAAATCACACTGAATTTATTCATAAAATGACAGACCCCTAGCCTACCTCAGAGAGCTGAAAATCGGCTAATTGGAGGTTAACTGCCCTATTATGAATTTACGTATCTCCAATCAAACCAATCTAAATTAAGCCTCTCGATGACCTACGACAAAGACTCGTAAACAAATTAGCAAAACTAAGAGAATGACACGTAACAGTTCCCTGTCCAATTACTTAGGAGATTGCAATAATAACAATAGTACAGGTAGGAATTTACAGCAAGGAAAGATATGTACTTGTTTACAATGCAAGGATGTCATTACATTTACGTAGCACAGTAATAATAGCTAAGCTATGCTGGTGTCATCTCCAACATTTAATTTTACTATAATCTGAGCTATTCCTATCTGAATTTTAAGTGCAACGATATAAACGAGATGCGCTTATTCCAAAATGTAATAACAATACAAAGCTATGCACATTCTTTGCCTAACAAGATCAAAATAAAATACTAACTAGTTACAACACAAATGAATAACAAAATAGACCCTCCTATGTTTCGTGCAATTGGTGCCACTGCCTGCCTGCTCACAGTTTCACTGTTTGTGACAAATGGACATGAGTGTGAATGAGGAAAAATTATGTTGGCAACTGCTATGACGTAACGTCACGACTCACGCTGCAATGTCAGGTTAACGACCGTGGTTTTCAATTATCACGTCCTTAACTAACCGTCGTCTCGAAATTGGGGATAATCAGCAATTGTATCAAATGTCGTCGATTATAGCAATAGCTAAGCATTGGTCAAGAAAATAAATTTAAGTTTAGCATATTTATAATTTTAGGTATCTCAGCCTAATAATGTATTTACTTCACATTTAGGTGAGACAATCCATCACATTATTATTATTATTATTATTATTATTATTATTATTATTATTATTATTATTATCTGATTGTTATTCCAATCTGTGTATTTGTAACGTTTAGCGACCAGTAAACTCGTATAAAGTAACCATTATTGTGTGTAAAGACCATCTAATATTACCATCAGTATCATGTGAAACTCTGTTCACTTCAATATCACGCACCCTTAAGTGCTATTCAATGACACAACAATAAAACGGGCCCGTCGGCCGTTGGCTTAGCTGACTAGACAAAAGCCGTTCATGCCACTAGCAAAAATATCTGTACAAATAGCATACAGCTCAACTACGGGAAATCTATTACTAGCAGCGTAGTGTTCCTCATATAACAATAAAAATATCATCGTCACCTAAATGATACAAATGTCCCAAGATGTGGACTAAACATTCATTGGTCTGCGAATCAACTGTTCGCTCGTAATATCAATTCAAATGCAATAAATAACATTTGATTGACTGATTTATTCATTCAAAATAGTGTCTAACACACTCTACATATGCTGCGCTTTAATAACAGGGGAGCATGAATGATACTGTTACGGCAGTGAGTGTGTTTCGTCGCTCGCCGCATGAGTCACGGCTGCCCTCGGGCTGGGCTGTGCTCTGCCTCAGTGTATTACGTGCGCCTTACGCAACATGGGCTACTAGGACAAAGGGATGATCCAGAATATTCGTGACCCAGCCAGTGATGGAAACCTCGAGAAGCCGTGAATCCTGGATGGGTCTAGAAGCATTTATTGAGTCACCGGCCTGCTATATAAGGGCGACCTGGCAAGTGGGGAAAACTATGTTTTTCGAGCTAGTGCGAGCGTTTATCCTGAGCGACAGAAGTGTGGTGACGTGACTTGCGAAACCCAGTGAGATTACCTCCGAGCCGCGGAGCAGTTTGAGGAGTGTGTACCTACCTAGGGCGACAGAGACAATGTGGTGAATTACGAAACGCATTGGGCAGTTCCCTAGCCAGTGGACAGGAAACAGTGAGTGACAGACTTAGTGCAGCTTTCCAGCCAGCGCACGGGACCACCTCATTAGCGAGAGGATTAACTGCAAGGCCGAGTGAAAGGGTGAGTCGAGCTCCATACAGGAGGGAGCTTCTGTAAGACAGATAATTGTTTCTATCTGCTTATTGTACGGAGTATATTTCTGACCTGCAAGCAATAAAGCTAACTTCTCTTTAAATGAACAATTGTGTTTGTGCTTTCACCCTCCGTAATCCAGTTGACGTAAGTGCCACTAGGGGGTGGCACGTAACAACTGGTGTCAGAAGCCGGATTACGAACTCAAGCACAACACCTGACAGTCCTGGTTTCAAAACCCGAGCAGGTCATTTTTTTAAAAATGTTTACAAGACAAACAACCAAAATGGAAGCGCAATTGGCAGCATTGCTAGAAAAGTTAAGTGGCATGGAAACCAAATTAGAAGACGGCCAGAAGAATTTAACCAAGGACCTAACTGCCAAATTAGAAGACGACCTGAAGAAGATGGAAGACGCTCAGAATAAGCTAGCAGAGGACCTAACCGCCAAATTTCTGGATGGCCAGAAAAATCTGGAAGAGTGTCTGCTGACGAAATTACAGGAAAGTCAAAGGAAATTTGAACAGGGCCTACGTGAGGAAGTCACGGCAGTGGAAAAGAAGTTCGACGCCTTACAAGTGGAAGTTGCCGAGCTGCGCCGACGCCTGCTGACAGGGGTGGAGGAGAAATTCAACGCTGTACGAGAGGAAGTTGCCGAGCTGCACCGACGCCCACCCCCAGTTACATCGGGAACCTCAGGAACGGGACAGAGCAGAGTGACACCCCCAACCTTCGACGGAAAGGCCCCGTGGAGCACATACTTACGTCAGTTCGAGGCGGCCTGTTCCATAAATAACTGGAACAACACAGAAAAGGCTACAGCTCTCATTGTAGCGCTGAGAGGTGACGCCCTTAACGTCCTTCAGGCCATCCCGACTGGATCCCAGGACTACGCTTCACTGATCGCCCATATGGAGTCCCGATATGGAGATAGCCATCTTCTGCAGGCCTACCAGATGCAGCTCCGGACCCGGGTACAGAAGACCGCGGAAATCCTGCAGGAGTTCGAGATGGATATCGCACGCCTCGTAAGGCTTGCCTATCCAACAGCGCCGGCCGACTTTCTGGAACAGATTGCGACGCAGACTTTCACCGACGAGCTACGGGACCGGGACACTCAACAGGCGCTGCGACTCGCGCGCAATAAGACCCTGGCAGATGCGCTGAGCCACGCACTTGAGTTCGAGACGGCAAAACTGGCATCTAAATGCACGCGCGGGTGCGTCAAGTGGACGTCGACGAACCAGCAAAAACTAACGAGACCAAGCCCCTGGCCGACGAATTGATGGAGGCGCTAAGCCGTTCCTTCGATAGTCGCGGCACTACCAGCAACGACACAGCCGGAAGACAACCGGAGAGGTGGTCCGGAAGAGGACTACCGACCTGCTGGGCCTGCGGTAAGAAAGGCCACCTGAGCAAGGACTGCGGTGATCGCCGCCACCGAGAGTATCCGACGGGAAATCAGTCGTCTGAAAACCGCGCGGCCCAGGGAAACAAATATTAGCCAGCCTTGGGGGGCAAAGGTTGGCTTGTGACAGTCATCAAGCCCCGGCAGTCCAAGTGCGTGTGACGAAGTTACGGAGGGATAATAGCAGCCTGATGGTCGACGGAATCGTCAACGGAGTGAGCTGGCCCATGCTGATCGACACGGGAGCGTCGAGGACCATCGTCAATCCCACCGTGATCCCGAAGTGGAGAGTGCAACCCACACAAAGGAACCTCCAGCTAATAACCGCGACCGGAGAGACCGCACCGGTACATGGCGAAGCATCACTTGAGTTCGTCATTGGTCGACGGGCGGTGAAGCACCCAGTGCTTGTGGCTGACGTATCAAACGAATTGATCATCGGACTGGACTTCCTGGACCAGAACAACATCATCTTGGACCTGAGTACCAACACTCTGCACTTCGGAGGTGAGGAACTTGCATTGCAACCAGCACACGAGGCCGTCACCGCACGACGAGTAAGGCTGAGAGAGGACGTCATCGTTCCCGCCAGGACGGAGGTCAGCGCCGCCGTAATTGTCGACGGAACTGCTGAGGGTGTGGCGGCTGTCATCGAGCCAAAATATGAGGACATCCAGATAAAAGGATTGCTATTTTCCAGGACCCTCATCAACACGGCGTCTCGGTCGTACGTCCGCCTGTCCAACCTGAACGACTACGACATTACGGTTCACCGGGACACCAACCAAGGAGTCTGCGAGCCCGTTACCTGGATTGCCCGCATCACAGATACGACGGACGGATACCTGCAGACGGACAACCCAAAAAGACGCGCACTGCCAGAAGAACTACAGAAGCTGTACCAAGGATCCCAGGACGATTTAGACGAGGAACAATCACGCCAACTTCAGGACCTGCTACGCGAATTCCAGGACGTCTTCTCCGTGGGGAGCAAAGACTTCGGCAGGACAAGCTTGGTCCAGCACAGAATCGACGTTGGGGTCAGCGCACCGATTAGGGCCCCATTCCGACGTGTCCCGCTGGCCAAGCAAGCCGAAGTCGACCGGATGGTAGAAGAGATGAAGGAGCAAGGTGTGATCGAGCCATCACATAGTCCTTGGAGTTCTCCGGTCGTGCTAGTGAAGAAGAAGGACGGTTCCACCAGGTTCTGCGTGGACTACAGGCGGGTGAACGACGTCACGAAGAAGGACAGCTACCCTATACCCCGGATCGACGACACGCTGGACACCATATCAGGATCAAGATGGTTCTCCACCTTGAATTTGAAGAGTGGCTACTGGCAGGTGGAGGTCCACCCTAAGGACCGCTAGAAAACGGCGTTCTCTGTGGGCAGCGGGCTCTGGCAGTTCACCGTCATGCCATTCGGTCTGTGCAACACCCCTGCGACCTTCGAAAGGCTAATGGAGTCAATTCTGAGGGGACTACACTGGAAGGCCTGCCTGGTCTACCTAGACGACATCATCGTTCTGGGAAAAAGCTTCGAGGAGCACTACAGCAACCTGAAGGAGATATTGATGAAGCTACGGGCTGCCTAGCTGAAGTTAAGCCCCAAGAAGTGTCAGCTCTTCCAGAAGCAGGTCCAGTACCTTGGGCATATTGTCTCCGAGGAAGGGGTGCGCACCGACCCAGAAAAGACCGCAGCTGTGAGGGAGTGGCCAGTTCCGAAGGAAAAGTCCCAACTACGAAGCTTCCTGGGACTCTGCAGTTATTACCATCGCTTCGTGAGAGGATTCGCCGACATCGCCAAACCACTGCATCGACTGACTGAGAAGGACCAACTCTTCACATGGACAGCAGAATGCCACAGTGCCTTCGAACAACTCAAGCAGGCTCTGTGCGCCGCGCCTATTATGACCTACCCCAGACCTGAACAAGGTTCATCGTCGATACCGATGCCAGCGACTTTGGTATAGGGGGAATCCTGTCGCAAATAGTGGACGGCGAGGAAAGAGTAGTGGCCTACTTCAGCAAAGCCTTGTCGAAGCCAGAGAGGAACTACTGCGTCACCAGGAAGGAACTGCTCGCCATCGTGAAGACCATCGAACACTTCCACAAGTACCTGTACGGGCAAGAATTTCTCATCAGGACCGACCATGCATCCCTGCGGTGGCTCCTGAACTTCAAACAGCCCGAGAGTCAACTCGCGCGGTGGATAGAGAGGCTTCAACAGTACAATTTTGAGATCCAGCAGAGGAAAGGCCAACTGTATTCTAACGCCGACGCCCCGTCACGAAGACCGTGCCCCGAAGACTGCACCTTCTGTACCAGAAGAGAGGAGAACACCGCGATACAGTGCCGAAGGACTACCGTGGAACTTCATGGGAGCTGGAGCCGCGAATCTTTCACGCGGGCACAAGCAGAAGATGATGACCTGGGACTTCTAGCCGAATGGAAGAGGGCCTGTGTTCCCAGACCCGGGTGGAACATTGTGAGCGACTGCAGTCCGAAGTTCAAGTCCTACTGGGCGCAGTGGGACTCGCTGATTGTAAGGGTTGGCCTCATCTGCCGGACCTGGGAGAGCACCGACGGGAAGACATCTCGGGAACAAGTCGTCGTACTAAAGGCTATGACGGAGGAAGTCCTGAAGGAAGTCCATTGAGGATCATCTGGTGGGCACCTAGGGATAAAGAAGACCCTGGAGAAGCTGAGAGAGCGGTTTTACTGGATCGGATGCCGAACAGACGTGGAGAGCCACTGCGCGAGGTGCCATGATTGCGGAGCCAGCAAGGGCCCAGGACGAAGACGACGGGTTCCACTGAAGACTTACAACGTGGGCGGCTCCATGGAGAGAGTGGCCATCGATGTTGCTGGGCCATTCCCGTTGAGTGAGGCAGGGAACCGCTACGTATTGGCCGTCAGCGACTACTTAACCAAATGGCCGGAGGCGTATGCGCTCCCTAACCAAGAAGCCGCGACGATCGCAGACACCCTGGTGAAGGAATTCGTCAGCCGGTACGGAGTACCCCTGGAGATGCACTCCGTCCAAGGGAGGAACTTCGAGTCGCAGGTGTTCCAGAACCTATGCCAGCTGCAGGGAATTCGGAAGACAAGGACGACGCCGCTACACCCTCAGTCCGACGGGATGGTAGAGCGATTTTTTTTATCTAAGCTGTTTTTTGACCCATTTTATAAAAATTCTAATCGCACCATCGAAGACCATCTCCGAATAGTCGTCAGCGAGCACCAGAGGGATTGGGACAAACATCTTCCACTATTTCTCCTGGCCTACCGCGCCGCCGTGCATGAAACCACCGGGTGCACACCAGCCCGGGCCATGTTTGGGAGGGAACTCCGTCTACCTGTCGATCTTGCCTTCGGCCGACCTGGGAATGATCCGGTCCCGGTAAGCCAGTATTGTCAAGAACTGGTCGGCCAACTGGAGGACGTGCACACGTTCGCGAGGAGGAAACTGCGGATCGAGACCGACCGAATGAAGACCCGATAGGACCAACAGACGGATGCCGGCAGATTCCACGAGGACGACCTGGTCTGGCTCTTCAACCCATTACGGAAGAAAGGCCTGTCACCCAAACTGCAGAAGTCCTGGGAGTGCCCGTACCGAGTCGTGAAACGGATCAACGATGTCGTCTACAGGATCCAGCGGAGCCCGAGGGCGAAGATGAAGATCGTGCATCGAGATCGCCTGGCAGCCTACGGAGGGACACAGACGGACCAATGATTGATCGGGACGATCAGCCTTTTAGGAAGGGAGTGGTGTTACGGCTGTGAGTTTGTTTCGTCGCTCGCCGCATGAGTCACGGTTGCCCTCGGGCTGGGCTGTGCTCTGCCTCCGTGTATTACGTGCGCCTTACGCAACAAGGGCTATTAGGACAAAGGGATGATCCAGAATATTCGTGACCCAGCCAGTGATGGAAACCTCGAGAAGCCGTGAATCCTGGATGGGTCTAGAAGCATTTATTGAGTCACCGGCCTGCTATATAAGGGCGACCTGGCAAGTGGGGAAAACTGTGTTTTTCGAGCTAGTGCGAGCGTTTATCCTGAGCGACAGAAGTGTGGTGACGTGACTTGCGAAGCCCAGTGAGATTACTTCCGAGCCGCGGAGCAGTGTGAGGAGTGTGTACCTACCTAGGGCGACAGAGACATTGTGGTGAATTACGAAACGCATTTGGCAGTTCCCTAGCCAGTGGACAGGAAACAGTGAGTGACAGACTTAGTGCAGCTTTCCAGCCAGCGCACGGGACCACCTCATTAGCAAGAGGATTAACTGCAAGGCCGAGTGAAAGGGTGAGTCGAGCTCCATACAGGAGGGAGCTTCTGTAAGACAGATAATTGTTTCTATCTGCTTATTGTACGGTGTATATTTCTGACCTGCAAGCAATAAAGCTAACTGCTCTTTAAAGGAACAATTGTGTTTGTGCTTTCACCCACCGTAATCCATTTAACGTAAGTGCCACTAGGGGGTGGCACGTAACAATACATTGTGGCCCCTCTCGAACAAATGATACCTTGCATGGCTCAACACTTCATTCTGATTATAACTGGCAGTCGTCGTTGTCAACTTAATAAAAATGCGAAATAAAAGACATCCACACACTCACTGCAGTATCGTAACATAAACAGGTTCCCAGCTGGTCTGACAGCATCAGCCCCTGCCTTCTGAATCACATTGCGTGGCGCGCTATTCACGCTATTTGGTAAATAAAAGAAACTCTCCTTCACTGGCCTTTGCTGACCTTGAAAACCACATATTCGGCCAGTAATATCGTTCCTTCAGGAATGGCACAGCTAACTGTAGCTCACATTTTATACTGCGTAACATGGGCTGATATAGATCATTGCAATATTGCTTCAAAACTTATTTACATGAAACTGGTGATACATGCCTTTCCTCCAAGCCTGTGCAAACGATACGAAGAATTGACCAGCTCCTAAATAACACTTATATAACTAAATTAAACCAATTTTCCTGCCTAAAAAGAATGTGCAAAGTAAGACCTCAAAGATTAATCCACCCGTGTGTCCAAACGTACATAAATAGATCAGTGCATGTCGGCTCACTTACATGACGTCGGATTTTCGTTCACGTTCGAACCTCGCCTGGGATGAATGTGGCCGGTTATTAGGCGCGGGTTGCAAGCCATCTCATCAGGTATTATAAGCGAACGTCATCCTCCACTCTCCCCAGCCATTTCGCAAGTTATTCCATTGCGACTTCCTGGGAAAATGGATGAACTGGTTCCACGTGATGCTGGGTTCGACTCACTGTCGACATCATGGTGTAAGATGCGTGGATTTCACAGAATTTACAGTTAATGCTGACGATTTCATAACTCACTGGCTCTACACTTTTGCGGTATTGTAGCAAAAATGACCATTTGTACCGCTTGGTGTATTCATTGGAATAAACGGTTAGTTAGAGTTAACGTATAAACACTTATAGTGGGCGATGTATTAAAGATAGACATATGCTCTCTCGGACCTTTTTGTAGAACATTTCAAGCTCAACAGTTCTTACACTCATAGAATTCAGATATTTTTAACGGTTTGCCCAGCGTAAGCTTACAAACAGCTCGGACGCCAGGTTTTTTTTTCGACTTTTCAACTGAAATCGTTACTGCTTGACTTCCTTTGATTATAAATAAATTATTTCCTACAGAAATTATCCTCGAGATATCCTTTACAGAATGGTGAAAACCGCATCAAAATCCATCCAGTGGTTCTCGAGTTTACCCGTAACATCCAAGAATCGGTCTTTGTTTTATACTAAGTAGAGATTACAATGAAGAATACTTATCAGTTCGTAGATTTTCAATGTTCACGTGCGGTCATGTGCTCGCACAATGTCCTGGGTTCTGACATAAAATAACCCAATACGATTTGGCGAAAAACGTCGAAAATAACATGTGATGACACACATTAATTATCGTACGTCACACATGCGATACTTCCACACTTTAGCAATTATTTGCAGCTTCAAGATGACTCCAAATGTAGTGTCCACGTTTGGCTATCGGACAGTACACGAAAACACGTCCTTACAAGACGAAGCTTGATACAAGAACAAGTTGGGTAGATGACGGATGCCACATGAGTCAACGACGTAACCAATTATTTATTTCTTCGCATATCTGTGAGGTTTTACCTTAAGTTTGCAACATTCCATAAATCCAAAATAATTCCAAACAGTACAAATAATGTAAAATATCTTCTATTAATTCCTTCCTTTAGGATTACACAAACTATAAAATGCCCGCCAAAACAAAGCAAATGAGAGCTGCTTCCAAGGAGAAAATACAGCTTCTCGTAAATTCTTGGTGCGTTCCATGAATCATAAATTAATATGAGCCATTAATTCTCGAATCGAAGAGGCGATATCGGGCTCAATGCTGAGCCCGGAGAAGAGCAGTGGGAAATAGTTTCACTGTTTCCTTATTATTGTTGACTATCAAAGAGTTATTATAATTTCGAAGATTGTCAAAATTTCCGGCTGTGTTGACGTAACTTTGTTATTGCTGCAGATGTCTATGTCGCTTGCTGCTTAAAAGTTCATGATGACACTTTAAAATAGCCCAGTGGGATAGTTAAAATTTCCTGAAAAAGTTGTTTACTATCCGATGTCGAAGGGCTGACAGAGATAACCCGGGCGGGGCGATGAGACGTTCTGGCTGCTTGGAAGTGATATACGATGATTGCGGTGAAATCCAGCCTTAAATAGAAGGCCATAATGATGACGTTCAGTAGTAACGTGATTCTTAAGCGTCACGATATAAATCTCTGGAAAGGCAGCACGTGTAGATCAGAACAGATGATGTTGAGGTAACCAACAAATCAAAGACAGCCAAAGGTGTGACGTCGTGTTGTAGGTTGGGATCTGACGCAGTGTTCAGATTTAAAGACACCAGCAGAAAGGAAGCGTCGGAAACTTGCCCAATAAACAAAGCAGCTTTACAGAATAACGTAAGTTTAAAGAATAAGTAGTAAGTTAATCGATATTATTGATTATATAAATTGAAGTTTGTTAGAAATAAACATTAATAGTTAGCCTTTAAACATTCGCCTCATTGATAGCGGACACTAAACTACGGTCGGGTAGCAAGTTAGGTTAAAGTATTATGTTCCAAATAATATTACATAAACACATGCATTTTAATTTGAGACTGATTTGCCATTCAGCGTCAAGTGTAGTCTGCAAGTCTTTGTTTGCGAATAAGTCGCTTCCATGATCCCCTATTAGCAGTTAGCAATGAGGCTTCCTCTGCTCCAACACCTCTCACTTTGAAATTGTTCAAAACTGAATCTAACCACTGCCTCCTCGGTTTACCTCTGCTTCTCTTACCGTCTTCACCAGAACTCATTAATCTCTTAGATTTCTCCTCCCCTCTTGGTTTCGGGATTGTCGTGGTATAGAAAGTTAATTCAATAAGTTTTCTTCAATTCTTCTGTCATAGTATCAATTTCAGACATATACAGGTCCCCGAGGAAAGGGAACTGAATTTTCAGAATTCACATGGACGCCATCTTAGTGTCGTGTTTCCCATGGTTTCGAAAGCTATATCAATAAACTTGCTTAGTAGTCATTTGACATGGTAAAAACATTCAGGATTATATCTCTCATAGATTCAAGGAAAAGGCAATTATATATTGAAAATGTCTCGATTAGTATACCAATTAAATATAGAATAGTTATTCGTATAATGTATCGTTACGTGTCCTCCCCTAAATATTTTACACTGAGTTTTTCAATTAGAATCGTAAATTACTTACAAATCTTAGAATACAATACTTTTACTTCTTACCACACAATATAACACTACATAATCACCATACGCATTGCACGATTTCAATAGTTACATACTGGACGCTATTAATCACAGAACAATATCGTCCGTACAAATTCTACCATCCAACATCATATCAGCATCCCACCTTACAACTAACCTTGGGTCCCATCTTCCTTATGTCCCGATTTCATAGGGAAGAAGTTTGGTTTCCCTCAATCTTCTCTGCTTTCTACAGGTATTTCTAAGCCTAACGTAAAGTGGCTACGTTTTCTTCTATCTTCAGATCTTCCTGCCGCAAAATAGTTCATCATAGGTCTAGGTAAATTCTGGGTGAAATAACCAGTCATGAAATATCTTCTTCTGAAATGGATTGTACTGTTTTTCATATGCCGATACCTGATCTTGATAATCTACGGCATATCTTGAATTGATGATTCCCCTAATCGCCTCCTTTCAGTAGCGTACTTCTTCAGATGCCACAAAACAGACTAAATCACTGTCAGGTTTCTCAATATCTGAAATGTCAGCTTGCGAATTTCATATAAATCTATAGGGGAGTTATTCCATTCGTTTTCTTTCATAGTTAACTCAGCATGATCATTCCTTGCTGTAAATTACTGTTTTAGCCTATTTTCATCACATAAAATATCGGCTTATGAGATCACCTTTTAACCATGTGTGTGTGTGTATCAGTGCGCATATGTGTGTGCGTCCTCCCCAAATAAAATCTAAACTACTAGAACGAGTTAAATGAAACTCAATAAGTACTTACTACCACCTTGTCTGACCCCGACCGTGCCTTTCAAATTTTAATAAGTTTCACCAATCCAATATGGTGGCACGCAAAGTATTTCACCGACATTTAATATCTCCGAAACTATTAACGCTATTAACCTAAATGTTGTACAGTGATAGAGATACCAAGACAAGTTCACTTACAAACCTGATAAGCACAAAACTAGCATGACGGCGAAGCAAACTTCAAATATTTAGATCGACTTTTCACTCGGTTTACTAATACGAGCACAGTGAAACGTGGCACAGTAAACCTTTATATCAGGCTTAATTTATTGGCATCTAATTTCATTCGATTGTTTTGACTAACTCAAGATGGTGGATGTGCTAATTTTCAAAATTATTTTGTTATTCATTGTGTCCTAATCATGCGAACAAAGGGACAGTTTGTATAATGAACTTACACAATAATCTATTGAAACATTATGACCTATATATTGTGACCATCAGTCCACCAATAATGCTGGGTAGCGAACCCCCGCACACCACTGGACCACCGTTCATATGCGACGGACCTGAGTACTGTGTAAGCATGAAATCCCGAACTTGGGGTGTCCTGGGCCTTAGAATTTCCAGAATTGTTGAATTACACACTGTCCTCATGTCCCACGAAAAGGATAAGAGGATAATTTAAAAAAACAACAAAAAAAGAACCGATTTTTTTAATAGCTAGCATTTTTATTAAGAAATAAGTCGAAAACAAACACACTCCCGTGATGCTTGGGGTCGCGATAAGAACAACACATAGGACTAGCCTGTACGAAAGCCTGCCTGCCAATCTAATTACCATGAGGATCATCGTAACATATCATAAATAAATGCATCTCAAATTGTCTTGTAATGCCTTTAATATACCAAAAGGCTTCTATCACTTCAATTTTAATATCATTGACATATTACTATGTAAGAGAGCCCACAAAACGTGTTTAAATCTCTATTAACCTAAAATTTTGTACAGTGATAGAGATACCAAGATAAGTTCACTTACAAACCTGATAAGCACAAAACTAGCATGGCGGCGAAGCAAACTTCAAATATTTAGATAGACTTTTCTCTCGGTTTAATAATACGAGCGCAGTGAAACGTGGCACGGTAAATCTGTATACAAGGCTTAATTTATTGGCATCTAATTTCATTCGATTGTTTTGACTAACTCAAGATGGTGGCTGTGCAAAATTTCAAAATTATTTTGTTATTCAATGTGTCCTAATCATGCGATCAAAGAGACAATTTGTATAATGAACTTACACAATAATCTACTGAAACATTATGACCTGTATATTGTGACCATAAATCCACCAATAATGCTGGGTAGCGAACCACAGCACACCACTGGACCACCGTTCATATGCGATGGACGTGAGTACAGTGTAAGCATGAAATCCCAAACTTGGGGCGTCCTGGGCCTTAGAATTTCCAGAATTGTTGAATTACACACTGTCCTCATGTCCCACGAAAAGGATAAGAGGGTAATTTTACATAGCAACAAGAAACAGAACCGTTTTTTTTGAATAGCTCACATTTTTATTAAGAAATAAGTCGAAAACAAACACACCCCCGCGATGCATGGGTTCGCGATAAAAACAACACATAGGACTAGCCTGTACGAAAGCCTGCCAATCAAACTAATTATCATGAGGATCATCGTAACATATCATAAATAAATGCATCTCAAATTGTCTTGTAATGCCCTTAATAAAGGAAAATGGCTTCTATCACTTCAATTTTAATGTCATTGACATATTACTATGTAAAAGAGCCCACAAATCGTGTTTAAATCTCTACAAATTCAATGCATTTTTTGTCTAACTAATCAAAACCAAAAAAATATGGAAAATCACCGCATTATTTATTAGGTTGCCTACAGTTGGCCAAGGGACAAATGGTTTTGTCTAAATGTACACCTGCTGCTGTTAAGTGTGTGTCATTGCAATTTGTTAATAGTAATTGCGATTATTGTTTGAGGAGGGAACTGCACTCATGCACACTGAAATGGCAAATGGGGAATTAAAAGTATTTTTCATTAAGCTATTCAGGGAGTAAATTTCCCACATATATTGATGATTTGAACGTCAATATGTCGCTATTAATAGGCCTATAGTAAAATATCTCTCACCATGGCCACTGATGCACATTATGCAGCCTCGTCCGGTGTTACATCCCAGGGATTGAAATTCTCTAACAACCCTTTTGCCTCACATGCTTCTTTAAATATAGAAAATTACTGATTTTTGTGCTTTTATAGATCTTTGAAAGAGGTTGCCCTCGCACATGGTGTAGATGCATTGTCAAAGGAAAACATTCCATGTTACGAACATGGACCATGTAACCTGTACCGAAAGCTTCTGCAGATTTAACACCAATCTGTCCGGCTCCGTGGCTAAATGGTTAATGCGCTAAGAGTAGGTAATATAGGCCGAAGCTGGCGCAGGGGCTAATGGGCAAGATGGCCGCCGCGCGCAACCAGCCCTATGTTATTCTTATGGAGGGGTCATTCAGAGCTGGCGCAGTGGCTAATGGGCAAAATGGCCGCCACGCCCTGAGACCGTGAATGACGTCACAGAGAGAGGTCGGCCGTGTAGTTGCTAAATGGAATATTTATTATTATTATTATTATTATTATTATTATTATTATTATTATTATTATTATTATTATTATTATTATTATTATTATTATTATTATTATTATTATTATTATTATTATTAGGTAATTATTAATTGATCATGTGCAATCCAGACCAGCATTATATTGTCAACCACTTGGTATTGTGGCTAGCATTCTTGACCGTTACTGCGAAGGCCCGGGTTCGATTCCTGGCTCTGCCAAGAAATTTAAGTTCTGGTCTCACTAGTGGAACGGGGTACACTCAGTCTTATAAGGCAAAAATGAGAAAAGGCGGGTTTTAATTCATACCTCTGCCTTTCAGCCTAACCCAACTTTATTTAACCTCACCTAACCTAACCTAACCTAAACTCACCTCACCAAACCTAACCTGACCTAAACTAACCTAACCTAACTTCAAAGTGAGAGCAAATATGAGAGCAAATGTGACAGCACAAATAATAATATTAGTTATAACGTAACCTAACCTAACCCAACCTAACCTTACCTAACCTTACCTAGCCTAACCTAACTTAACCTAACTTCAAAGTCAGAGCAAACATCAGAGCAAATGTGAGAGCACACAAAATGAACTAAGTTATAACCTAACCTAACTTAACCTAACCTAACTTAAAAGTGTGAGCACAAAAAAAATGAGAGCAAAAAGTGTTAGCAAAAAAGTGAGAGCAAATGTGAGAGCACAAATAATAAACTTAGTTATAACCTAACCTAACCTAACTTCACCTAACCTAACCTAACTTAACATAAACTAACTTCAAAGTGTGAGCAAATATGAGAGCAAAACGTGTGAGCAAAAAGTGGGTGCAAAAGTGGGTGCAAGAGTGGGTGCAAAAGTGGGTGCAAAAGTGGGTGCCAAAGTGAGTGCAAAAGTGGGTGCAAAACGTGGGTGCAAAATTGTGATGAGCAAAAAGTGGGAGCAAAAAAGTAAGAGCAAATGAGAGAGCACAAATAATAAACTTAGTTATAACCTAACCTAACCTAACCTAACCTAACCCACAGAAACCTCATTTAAAGATATTAGATTTACATTAGATTTACATTAACATTTTAGATTTTAGATTTTTCATTTTACATTTTTTAGATTTTACATTTTACATTTTTTTTGTATTTCAGATTTTTGCTTTTTTTAGATTTTACATTTTAAATTCAAGATTTTTTGATTTTAGATTTTACATTTTACATTTTCCGAAAAGAGTAAACTACAAGGTTACATACCTAACCTCACCTAACCTAACTTTACCAAACCTAACTTAAGCTAATCCAAAGGCTAATGCACATACACAAAGTATATAAGGGCACATGCAACTATCCTTATGCTAGTCTTATAGGCTACTGTACACCATGATCACTACCCCAACCGGGGTAATTTTTTTCATTTTGTTGTTTTCTCATTTGTCAATTTTCCAACTTCCCATTTTCAGTTTTTTTAAATGTCAGTTTTAAGTTTTTCAATTTCATAATATGGAGACATGGATTTTGCATTTCGTTGTTTACACATTTGCCAATTTTCCAATTTCCCATTTTCATTTTTTTTAAATGTCAGTTTTAAGTTTTTCAACTTCATAATATGGAAACATGGATTTTGCATTTTGTTGTTTACACATTTATTAATTTCACAATTTCCCATGTACAGTTTTTAAAATGTCAGTTTAAAGTTTTTCAATATCATGATATAGAAACATGGATTTTCCAATTTGTTGTTATACATTATTTGTCAATTTACCAAATTCCCATTTACAGTTTTTAAAATTTTAGTTTAATGTTTTTTCTATTTTGTCAATATGGAAACATGGATTTTCCAATTTGTGTTTTACGTGTTCATTTTGCATTAGGAGTGGAGAGAGGTGGGTAGTAATTAAAAATGTACAAGCAGTGTCCATACAATATTTTTTATTTTAAATACATGTACACTATTTACACATAATACATTTTTATATATAACGGTATTCTTTTTTGTTATAAATAGTACAGTTGTTTTTATTTTGTTTTCTAATTATATTTTTTTATTATGAATACCATTTTTTTATTTTTGTAGTGTTATTGCTTTATTTCCTAAATTGTTTTATGTATTTGCTAGTTGCAGGCAGAAGATTTTGAAATTCATAACTTAACTCTTTAAGCATGGTCAATGATTGAGTAATGACCATAGGCATGTGTACCTATACCATCAGCATCAATCACTCTTTTATCATCACCAGGACACAAAGCAATTTTGTTTAGCCTTATAGATGATATGTCATGTTGTTTAGAAGCGAAAATGTTCATTGGTATTCTTTTTACATTGTTTTTCATGACACAATCCTTATAATTTTGAAAGCTTATACAATTTTTGACAACACCTTTGCTAATACGTTTAATCTTTTTGATTTCTTTACCATTTATGTCTAAAGCGTACATTTTAGCTCTAAGTCCAACAAATGCTTTTATAATTTGTCCACAAGCCTCGTCTTTAAATTTCCCCAACGTTTTCTTGTTTGATGTAGAGTAACATATGTGATTAGTAGGATAATCTGATGTATCCAGGTGTTCTAGGAAATCCAACTTGTCTTGATATACATCTGGGGTGTTAACCAAATAAATGAACGAGTCGGTATCCATATACATGAGTTTAAGATTGTTCATTCCATAATAGGGTAGCAGGACATCATAGTGGTGGGAATACATTAGAGTTTTTGAAATATCCAGTATACACATTCCAATATATATAGGTTTATTGAATACAATGTTACGTTTAGCCATGTTGAAAGCAGCTAGGTTAGGACCATAAATTGTTCTGTCGATGAATGTTGGTTTAGCTATTAGCTTTTCTACCTTTTTGCTGCCAGTCACAAGACGTATTTTCCCCGTAAATCCGGATAGTAGGCTGTCAGATATCCGCCCCCTCAATCGGATTGCAAATAATCAAACGCACCGGCACAGCTACATCAATGAAAATGGCACTGACAGATACTACCGAGATTAGAGCACAGCAGTTAACAAGAAATTATTGTGGAACACACCAAAATATACGGGGGTTCATACTTACCTTTACTTACCTCTTCAAATTAATCTCGGGTATGGGTTGCCAACTGGATCACTTAAAGTATGCCCACACAATAACCTCCACCATGATATTTAAAACGAACCAAGACGAAGACAAGAAACTTTAAACTGTACAATAATTTATTTTACATAAAGGGAATGACTTTAACAAAAACTCAACAAAATACACGTGGCTGGCAATCAGAAGCCATTGTCAATATAATCATGTCCTCCTGTAGGACTGGTAGACGTTACATACATAATGTTATCTTTCACTAGCTTATAAAGAACGTAATAATAGTAATACACTTGGAATGGATGAGGGAATTGGGACAAGACACGTAGCAATTGTTTTCCTCTTTCATAAACATCACACTTTATTTATAACTGCAGGCCTGTTGTGTAATCGGCCTTGGCCTCTAACATACAGTTGTCAGGCCAGCTGCGATCCACCCTTCAACAAGTCGGATGCCCACGTCGTCAAACGGGCCCACCTGTTCGGTCAGTGCTAGCATATGCTCGTAACCTCAGAGCTTAGCTCCTTTTCAAACGATTTAAATGTCCTCAACTCAACTCAAATATTAACACGCAAATCTTTTAAATGCTTCAATCACATGTTACTGGATTACTCTAATAATCCCAAAACTTGTTTAATGGTATAATCCACATGTATAATTAGCGTTCTTTAGAGTATATTAACAAAACTCTTAATGTTTATAACAAATGCTCATTAATTGTTTATATCAATTACAAATTGTTTATAATATTGTCAAACGACAATTGAAAAATCTATACACGCCTCTCTTAATTCCTTTCATTTCCAATTATTATTAAAGATAATTACATAATTTATTTGCAATATTTATATTTATTTATTTATTTATTTATTTATTTTAGAAATACATTAAACCACACGTTTATCCGGTTGATAATTACTCAAATCAGGTTAACATAATCGACCAATGAAGGTTAGTTATATTTAAGTGTTATAAATTCGGGTTTAATAAGTTTTAATAATTATTGTTATTATTAGTGACGGTAACCTCCATTCAAAATCGTTATCTCAAATTATTTAACACTCTTGTTAATTTTAACAGTAATTTCACATGATTAATTTTCAAAGGACCTGGACAATAAACTCAGCGGAAAAATACTTCGCTTCAAACGCACTAAAATGCATAAAATAGGCCCAGAATTCATCATATATTTCAATATATATGGCATAAAATTCTTCCATAATCCATACACAAAACCTCCACTCGTAATCTCATCAACATCATTAATATTACTGTGGGAACCTCCTTCACTTATTCAAGGGCATTATTCATCAGCGACTTTTACATGTCCACTGAACTAACGATTATACATCCATAGTTCCACTTTAAAAATTCTTATATTCATTAATTGTTTCAAAACTGTTATTTTATTTAACCTTCGTGGGTTTCATTCATGAATCGATATGAAGTAAAAAAATTTGCCAATCACAAAAATAAATTTAATAGCAAATACGATTATACACGCCTTTCTGGTCTATCAAAATTGAGATTATTATCTCCTAAGTATCGTAGTATAAAAATACTATCTTCAAACAAAGTTCATCTAAACTGCATAAATAGTTGAATAGAATACAATTAGACTGTGGAATGCATACATTATTGTTCCAATCTAGTATTGAGAAAAATTCCTATCAAATGTTCATTACTATAGTGTATTCAATAAATCGTAATCAATGTTCATATTTCATAAAATTGTCTGTAATGCAATGGTAACTTCAGAACTGACGATAAATGTCGATGTTGCAATCATGTTCATATAACGACTAGTATTTCCAAGATCGTCGATACAGAAATAGATTTTAACGCTCTAAAATCTTTTAATTATTCTTCTTTCTTGAGGATGACAGAAAATTGGTCAAAGTAATTTACTGAAAAGAATTACTTTAATAAAATGACACGCTGTCTGAATTCAAATCTGCCATAGAAAATCATTAACTTTACAGTCAAATCGTGACTCCAAAAATATTCAAATTACTGAAAGAAAATTAATTATCAGTCTCAACTGATCCAAAATATTTAAATCTGCCAAAGACCTAACAATGTCTTAATAAATCGTAGAAAAAGGCATAACTCATCTAAGTGTACTGAGTACAGAGATATCAGGCAAGAAAATGGGGCAAAATATATATATGACAAAAATATGGGAAAAATGGTTGCTCAGATATCGCTAAATGACTCAAATAAAACAAGAAACATTCACGACTACCTTATCTGTTGATTGAAGTTCCAGAGGAAAATCTTCCAAAGAGGACTGGTGATGGTTCCATTTCACCAAAAAGATGTGCTCCGTCCTCGAACCTGGAATCAGCGCCCTCGGAGAATCGAACTGCTTCCTCCTCCGGAAATTGCACTGCTCCATGTATACGATAGACATCCTTCTGGCAAAACTCTTCTGTGTGAGCCGGGTCCACCCTGGCCTCTCTTGATAGTTCCTGAAGTTCTGGTAGTAATTCGCCATGAAGTTTATTGCAGTTATTTCCGCAGAAATATTCATATTTGTGGAGTATGAATACGTTTCCACTGCCATTTGATATAATTCAGCGTTGGACTACGAGGCATGAGTGTAGTTGGGTGTTCACTACATGCTCGCTTTTGTAGAAAGACGATTAGCGAAGTTCCATGCTGTTAATTCACTCCATCGATATATGTCCCAATTGCATTAAAGTCCTTAGTCTTCCATCTCCACTTCCGTTATAATAGTTGAAAGAACTGCCATATTATATTGTTCCATGTTAGAATGCAGCGTTATATTATCAAAAGCAATATGTAGTAGCACTGTTACAGTGCCAGTGTCAGCCGTAGCGTACAATGTGATATTTAAAAGTGCTTCTCAGGTGGCGAGAAAATCACTTTTGTCTGCCGTCTTAAAATGCCAATATCTTTCGAATTAGAATCTTGAAAATGTTCAACCTTCCTACACACTTTAATATAGTACTGCACAATCGAATTAGCTTAAAGGCATTAGTCAACTCTTGATATGTTAACTTGTAGACTTGAAAATGAGTGCGTTTCAACTTCGCCTAGTTTCAAATACCGTAAAATGGAACTGCGGCGCGCTCGAAGCTCGTTCGATGCGGTTGGCTTTACCACACGCTAAAGACGACTTGTTTCACTTATTCACTCGAAAACGACTATAACATCAGCAATATATATGCGGTATCAGACACATGAGATATGAGATATGAGCTATGAGACACATGAGATATAAGAGCTCCTCTCTGCTGTGCAAGACCTTTTATCAACTTCATAAGGGGCGTATCCATCCCTTCCATAGCTTGTTTCTCCGTCATCGCTAGAAGTTCTAACTTTGGCAATACTTGACGGATTTTCAAATTTTAAAAACTCAAAAATAATTTCTTCAAAATTCCAAATCAATGCCATAACTGAAAATAGATTTCCACAATTCTGCATTCCAAAAGTAATTAAAATATAGTAGTTTCAGTAATCTCCGTCTCCCTCCTAACTATCGTTCATTGGTTTGAGCCTCTCCTCCAATCGCGTAACTTCTTCCTCAGCACAATTCCTCGTTTCCCTGCGACTGCGTCGTTAATCTCAGATCTTTCTCGAACAAAATCATGACGTCACCAAGAATCTCAGCTCAAGCAGCCTACTTGCGTGAAGTCTGCGTCATCCGTGCCTACGTCATGAATATCCACGTCACAACTATGACAGCCATAACTTTATTCATATTTTCCAATACAGCCACCGTGGTCTCAATATAATTCAATTTACGGGGGCATTCTCCCTTCACCACGTTTTAAAAACAGTTGCAAATTGTTTTTAAACTCTGTGTTATAAATATCTCAATAGACTTGAACACGAAATTGAATTATTATTGGCTTACTCTTGTATGATATTTCTTCTAGGTTCCTTAATCATAAGTCTCTTCTACTCTGGTTTGTGTGTGGCCAATGCATTCTCTCCTCTCTACTTTCTCTTCTGTCCAGTATTCCTATTTTCCAAGTTCTGCTGACTTGTAGAAGGACCAGGATCGATCACTACATCCTGTCTTTTCTTTTGGTTTTCAGCTTCCTTCTCCCGTAATTCCTTAAGATACTGCTGACTTTCTTTCTCTCTTTCCTGATATTTGTCGGGTGTCATAACCTGACCTTGAGAATTCTGATTTTGATTCTGGTAATTTCTATTGTAATTCCTATTGTAGCCCTGGTTATTGTAGTATCTACCTCTTCCGTTGTTGTAGTTTCCTCTATTATTATTCCAGCCTCTTCTTTGCTGATATGGACCTTGCGATCTGTGGTTGCGAAAGTGATGGTTCCTGTGAGGACCTACATTTTCAGTTTTTTCTTCATCAGGCTTGTCAGTTTGCTGAACTTGATCCATATAGACAGTATTGATGTCTTTGAATTCGTGCCTCTGACCTTTTTGTACCACATTTGGCATTGGACTCGTGTAGTCAATCCTTCTCAACAATTCGTCCATACTGGTCAAATCCCTGACGTTTGACGATATGATGAGTCTTCTCACCTCCACAGGCAGCATACGAGAAATCGCATCTATCAACTGCTCTGTTGACAATGGGGGTTGCAAAAATCTCAAGCGTGATAATTGGCTCGTGAAGAAATCAGCGTACCGTGTTGGAAGAGTACCTGAATACTTCCTTGAGTATACCTCCGCTCTTAATGAATTCTGCGCTTCGATGGACCAGAATCGTTTTATCAGTGCCTCTGCAAATTCGTCAAAATTACTGAACGTATAGCGAAATGCACTGAACCATTCAAGGGGTCCTCCAGCTAGAAATCTCTCCACTATCCTCATCTCTCTTTCTCTGGGAATGTGAGCTTCAATGAAATAGTCTTTCAGGTTCCTGATATATTCTATTGGTGTTAGACTATCAGTATTGCTAAATTTTTGAGGTTTGTCCTCGAAGTTCCGGATGACTGTCACATTTCTCGGATATGAATCCATGTAATTCTTCCCACTATCTCGATATTTCCATTCAGGTTCAATATTCCTATCCTCTTCTTCTTCCCGGAATCTGGATATACGTTCCTCAGGACTAATATGTCTCTCTTCTGTAGCGAGGTTACATCTTCTGACGTAATTCCTATCATCGTCACCAGTCAAGCCTTCTGGATCCTTATCCGTGATTTCCGTGATGACTTTTCTGATTAACTCTTCTTTATAGGTTTCCATCATGCTGGCTTCTCCTAGTTTCAAATTCTGAAGTTTGCTCGTAGTTTCATTAACATCAGAGACAACCTTATGAATTTGTTCCTTTAATGTTTGCACGTCCTGACCTATTTGCGTTCTATCCTCTACCTGCTTTTCGGATAGCGAATCCATCCTTATACTCAAATCTTTCCTAATTTGCACTACCTCATTATTAATGTCTACTTGTGTACTGGCAAGTTTTCTTTCAATTCGTTCCTGAATCTGAGTTACATGTTCCCCACTTGACCTGTTCCATTCATCTTTCCACACCGTTACATTTGCAGTTAACATTTCCGCAATATCTACTTCGATATCTTCTTTAAGTAAACGATTATGATCTAATACTTGGGTTCTCATGACCTCTACATCATACTTTAATCCTGCTAAAGAAGCTGTTGTCCTAACAGACTCGTCAACCAACCTAGTTGTTAATGCACTAATGTTACGAGTACAAAGTGTTTTTGAAGTTTCAATTCTTCTCTAACTTTATTAACATCAGTTTGAACTTTAGCAATATCCACAAAAACAGTGTTAACTTCTACTTGTATCTTAGTTATATCGCTTTGCATCTCATTTACATCGGAATGAATGTTATTAATGTCTACTTGAACATTTGACACATCGGTTCGGACATTTATAATCTCTCTTTGAACCTCTTCAACTTTATCTTGTACAGTAGCAACATCGTTCCTAACAACAATTACTTCAGCTCTTGCACATGAAATATCACCCCGGACATTAGCAACATCAAGATTCAACATAGTAAGATCTTTCTGTACCTTAGAAACATCAGTTTTAACATCAGAAACATCTTTATGTATGTCACTTACAGCATTCTCAATTCCCTGGGTACTGATCTGTAAACGCGACATATCATTTTCTAAGTTTGCAGAACTGGTCTGAAGAACTTTCATATTCTCCTCCATTCTACTAGTATTCCTAGCTTCCATTTCCCTCACACTTTCATCCATGCTAGCTTTCAAATTAGCAGACATATTACTAGCATTCTCCTCCATCATCTGCTTCATACTGCTATTCATGCTAGCTTTCATCTCCTCCAACATTATTCTCAGACTTTCATCTGCCATTTCAATATTATTCAAAAATAGACTGCTTTAGGGACATACATTAAACAGAGCAAAATAACAACATCTGAGCAACTTTTTTCACCATATATAAATTTGAGCAATTTTCTGTCTTAAATCTAACTTATAATTACCTTATAATTAACCTTCGTAGACATCTTATGTTGAAATAAACTCGAGCACATGTTCAAATTTCTTTGGTTCATTTTAAAATATCCTAACACAAATAATTTACATTTGCAATCCAAATAATTTAATTTTATCTTTAATATGACGAAACGTGTCATACGCCGGTCAAATAAAATAAGACTCCAGATCATAGGCGATTTTTCTAAGTTTCCAGCCTATTTAACCTCTCTCAAGTTGTTTAAGATCTGATCTTTTCTGAGTGTAATTTTCCTAATACAACACAACATTTAATCCCTATATAATCACACTCTCAAATTCTACAATTGGCCAAGACATCTAACAAAGAATCAACCTCTTTATTTGAGTCTTCACAATCCCATTGACATCGATAACTTGGTAATCCAATGTTATTCGAGCACTCCACAAAATTGCGGTGCCAATCCTACTGGCGTTCAACCTGGTAATCCAGTTTTGTTGAACGTGCCCCACGTTATAGGGTCGCCAATCCTACTGTCCCCGTAAATCCGGATAGTAGGCTGTCAGATATTCGCCCCCTCAATCGGATTGCCAATAATCAAACGCACCGGCACAGCTACATCAATGAAAATGGCACTGACAGATACTACCGAGATTAGAGCACAGCAGTTAACAAGAAATTATTGTGGAACACACCAAAATATACGGGGGTTCATACTTACCTTTACTTACCTCTTCAAATTAATCTCGGGTATGGGTTGCCAACTGGATCACTTAAAGTATGCCCACACAATAACCTCCACCATGATATTTAAAACGAACCAAGACGAAGACAAGAAACTTTAAACTGTACAATAATTTATTTTACATAAAGGGAATGACTTTAACAAAAACTCAACAAAATACACGTGGCTGGCAATCAGAAGCCATTGTCAATATAATCATGTCCTCCTGTAGGACTGGTAGACGTTACATACATAATTTTATCTTTCACTAGCTTATAAAGAACGTAATAATAGTAATACACTTGGAATGGATGAGGGAATTGGGACAAGACACGTAGCAATTGTTTTCCTCTTTCATAAACATCACACTTTATTTATAACTGCAGGCCTGTTGTGTAATCGGCCTTGGCCTCTAACATACAGTTGTCAGGCCAGCTGCGATCCACCCTTCAACAAGTCGGATGCCCACGTCGTCAAACGGGCCCACCTGTTCGGTCAGTGCTAGCATATGCTCGTAACCTCAGAGCTTAGCTCCTTTTCAAACGCTTTAAATGTCCTCAACTCAACTCAAATATTAACACGCAAATCTTGTAAATGCTTCAATCACATGTTACTGGATTACTCTAATAATCCCAAAACTTGTTTAATGGTATAATCCACATGTATAATTAGCGTTCTTTAGAGTATATTAACAAAACTCTTAATGTTTATAACAAATGCTCATTAATTGTTTATAACAATTACAAATTGTTTATAATATTGTCAAACGACAATTGAAAAATCTATACACGCCTCTCTTAATTCCTTTCATTTCCAATTATTATTAAAGATAATTACATAATGTATTTACAATATTTATATTTATTTATTTATTTATTTATTTTAGAAATACATTAAACCACACGTTTATCCGGTTGATAATTACTCAAATCAGGTTAACATAATCGACCAATGAAGGTTAGTTATATTTAAGTGTTATAAATCCGGGTTTAATAAGTTTTAATAATTATTGTTATTATTAGTGACGGTAACCTCCATTCAAAATCGTTACCTCAAATTATTTAACACTCTTGCTAATTTTAACAGTAATTTCACATGATTAATTTTCAAAGGACCTGGACAATAAACTCAGCGGAAAAATACTTCGCTTCAAACGCACTAAAATGCATAAAATAGGCCCAGAATTCATCATATATTTCAATATATATGGCATAAAAATCTTCCATAATCCATACACAAAACCTCCACTCGTAATCTCATCAACATCATTAATATTACTGTGGGAACCTCCTTCACTTATTCAAGGGCATTATTCATCAGCGACTTTTACATGTCCACTGAACTAACGATTATACATCCATAGTTCCACTTTAAAAATTCTTATATTCATTAATTGTTTCAAAACTGTTATTTTATTTAACCTTCGTGGGTTTCATTCATGAATCGATATGAAGTAAAAAAATTTGCCAATCACAAAAATAAATTTAATAGCAAATACGATTATACACGCCTTTCTGGTCTATCAAAATTGAGATTATTATCTCCTAAGTATCGTAGTATAAAAATACTATCTTCAAACAAAGTTCATCTAAACTGCATAAATAGTTGAATAGAATACAATTAGACTGTGGAATGCATACATTATTGTTCCAATCTAGTATTGAGAAAAATTCCTATCAAATGTTCATTACTATAGTGTATTCAATAAATCGTAATCAATGTTCATATTTCATAAAATTGTCTGTAATGCAATGGTAACTTCAGAACTGACGATAAATGTCGATGTTGCAATCATGTTCATATAACGACTAGTATTTCCAAGATCGTCGATACAGAAATAGATTTTAACGCTCTAAAATCTTTTAATTATTCTTCTTTCTTGAGGATGACAGAAAATTGGACAAAGTAATTTACTGAAAAGAATTACTTTAATAAAATGACACGCTGTCTGAATTCAAATCTGCCATAGAAAATCATTAACTTTACAGTCAAATCGTGACTCCAAAAATATTCAAATTACTGAAAGAAAATTAATTATCAGTCTCAACTGATCCAAAATATTTAAATCTGCCAAAGACCTAACAATGTCTTAATAAATCGTAGAAAAAGGCATAACTCATCTAAGTGTACTGAGTACAGAGATATCAGGCAAGAAAATGGGGCAAAATATATATATGACAAAAATATGGGAAAAATGGTTGCTCAGATATCGCTAAATGACTCAAATAAAACAAGAAACATTCACGACTACCTTATCTGTTGATTGAAGTTCCAGAGGAAAATCTTCCAAAGAAGACTGGTGATGGTTCCATTTCACCAAAAAGATGTGCTCCGTCCTCGAACCTGGAATCAGCGCCCTCGGAGAATCGAACTGCTTCCTCCTCCGGAAATTGCACTGCTCCATGTATACGATAGACATCCTTCTGGCAAAACTCTTCTGTGTGAGCCGGGTCCACCCTGGCCTCTCTTGATAGTTCCTGAAGTTCTGGTAGTAATTTGCCATGAAGTTTATTGCAGTTATTTCCGCAGAAATATTCATATTTGTGGAGTATGAATACGTTTCCACTGCCATTTGATATAATTCAGCGTTGGACTACGAGGCATGAGTGTAGTTGGGTGTTCACTACATGCTCGCTTTTGTAGAAAGACGATTAGCGAAGTTCCATGCTGTTAATTCACTCCATCGATATATGTCCCAATTGCATTAAAGTCCTTAGTCTTCCATCTCCACTTCCGTTATAATAGTTGAAAGAACTGCCATATTATATTGTTCCATGTTAGAATGCAGCGTTATATTATCAAAAGCAATATGTAGTAGCACTGTTGCAGTGCCAGGGTCAGCCGTAGCGTACAATGTGATATTTAAAAGTGCTTCTCAGGTGGCGAGAAAATCACATTTGTCTGCCGTCTTAAAATGCCAATATCTTTCGAATTAGAATCTTGAAAATGTTCAACCTTCCTACACACTTTAATATAGTACTGCACAATCGAATTAGCTTAAAGGCATTAGTCAACTCTTGATATGTTAACTTGTAGACTTGAAAATGAGTGCGTTTCAACTTCGCCTAGTTTCAAATACCGTAAAATGGAACTGCGGCGCGCTCGAAGCTCGTTCGATGCGGTTGGCTTTACCACACGCTAAAGACGACTTGTTTCACTTATTCACTCGAAAACGACTATAACATCAGCAATATATATGCGGTATCAGACACATGAGATATGAGATATGAGCTATGAGACACATGAGATATAAGAGCTCCTCTCTGCTGTGCAAGACCTTTTATCAACTTCATAAGGGGCGTATCCATCCCTTCCATAGCTTGTTTCTCCGTCATCGCTAGAAGTTCTAACTTTGGCAATACTTGACGGATTTTCAAATTTTAAAAACTCAAAAATAATTTCTTCAAAATTCCAAATCAATGCCATAACTGAAAATAGATTTCCACAATTCTGCATTCCAAAAGTAATTAAAATATAGTAGTTTCAGTAATCTCCGTCTCCCTCCTAACTATCGTTCATTGGTTTGAGCCTCTCCTCCAATCGCGTAACTTCTTCCTCAGCACAATTCCTCGTTTCCCTGCGACTGCGTCGTTAATCTCAGATCTTTCTCGAACAAAATCATGACGTCACCAAGAATCTCAGCTCAAGCAGCCTACTTGCGTGAAGTCTGCGTCATCCGTGCCTACGTCATGAATATCCACGTCACAACTATGACAGCCATAACTTTCTTCATATTTTCCAATACAGCCACCGTGGTCTCAATATAATTCAATTTACGGGGGCAGTATGTTTATTCTTTTAGGGATATTTTCCATTGTTTTCCCAAAAATGGCATTGTTGAATAATTTGTACAGATTTTTCTCAAAATTATTTTTGGCTTGTTTTCGAAGGTTGTTATTAAAATCAACGTATGCCTTTAACCAAGGTCTTTGCTTAAACTTTAACACACGATGAATTTTTATCAATTTTATTCCATGATCTAAAGCCTCTTTTAATGCCATGTAGTGAAAAACATATCGCCTTCGATTTCCAAGATGAGGAATTAGTTTTTTCAGAGACGAATCCTTAGGTTGTGTACACTCTGGTAGGAAAGGTAAATCGTTGTGTAGATCATGAAGGTCAGATGGGTAATCAACATCAACGTCTAGAATGTATCCCACAGGATCGTCTTCCTTTAGTTTTTCTAGATCAACAATATCTGGAGAAACCCACTGAAATCCACCATAAGGAAGGGAGTGGCACATAGCCCACCCGTATTGGTTATTGCCATCATCATAGGTAATAAACTGCGATGGTTTCTCAGAATCATAGGTTTCCATGTATTTATTGTTAGCTTCAGCATACCGATGAGACACCTGGCATATGCCTCCACGTATTCCAGACTCGATTAGAAGAATCTCATCGTAATCCTGTAGCAATTCCAGTTCAATGCCTGTGTAAAGGAGCATTGCCTCGAAACTTAAACCAGGCGAAGTAAAAAAGTGTGCAGCATCCACTCGGTGTGTTTCTAGTGTTTTGTTTCTAAACGTTTCAAAACTGTCTGCAAGAAGGAGTACATCTGATGTTAGGTAGAGGTCACTATATTCCCCTAGAGTTTTAATGTTCAACTGATTCCAGACATTTTTGGCATGTTCATAGTCTTCTTGACTAACATCTTCTTGACTTAATTTGTTAAAGAATGCCTCTTTTGGAGGTAAACACGTTTCACTTAACTTTTCCCATGAGTCAATGTAGTCATAACAAAATACCCCTTTACGAGTCATGAGCATTGCATTTTCTTTACCAAAGTACTTGTCTGTTTCAGGGTATGATGTTAAGTTGGAAACTAAGTTTTCCAAACTACTCGGCATTAACCGAAACGTGTCCACAAATCGAAGCTTAACATTTCCTACATATTTGGTAAAGGAAATGTACTTTTCTTTGGAGTTAGCGATAACATCCACTCTCTCAGTAGTACATCCCAATTGCTTTACAATAAAATTTGCGTCGTAGCCACTCATATTATGTAGAAACACAGGAACGGGGTTACGTGTTTTACACCTCAAATTACAGTTATTGTGAGCACTTCCACGGTACTCCCCTGTAATGTGGCAGTGGTCTCGAACTTTCCAGTCCTCTTTGGTAAATGGTTTTTGACACAAATATCAGGTTTCAGAACATTGGAACTCTGATTCTTGATCCTGAGTTAAGGCCTTTGGAACATTTAAGCTGTAAAGTCGATCAATTTCATTAGCTATTGAGATCAAACAGTCCATAAACTTTTCTGCAGCGTCAGGTCCACGATAAATAACAGGTTGGCT
This sequence comes from Meconema thalassinum, assembly GCA_946902985.2. Lineage (NCBI taxonomy): Eukaryota > Metazoa > Arthropoda > Insecta > Orthoptera > Tettigoniidae > Meconema > Meconema thalassinum. The sequence continues at coordinate 743,533,840 of OX336389.2, forward strand.
TGGAAGGTTTGTCTTTATGTGTTCCACAGCAGGTGAGGGTTTAACGTATATACCAAAGCTCATAGGAATATGACTCTGGTATGGCACTGTATAACTTGCTTCAGGATTGGGTAAACATGTTTGATATGGTAAGAGTATACTTTCAAAATCTGCATAGATAACGTAAGGTATTCTCAGCATTTTTTCAACATTTAAGAATTTGACAATGGGGTTTTTAATAGGCATTTCAACCCTAGCAATTGTCATGCTGGACACACAAAGCTCTATGTTCTTTCTATTTTTCCATTCCTTGTTGACCATATCGATTATCGAAGTGAGTAAAACACCGTTTACACGTATATATCTTATGTCCATGGTGAGTAATCTGATGTCCTACTAGTTTATCAAAATTATTGATAAAGACGTAGTGGTTCTGGCCGGATGATGAACTTCGCAGAAGAAGGTCGCGATGGTCTTGCAGCTCTTGATCCACAACCTTCAGAGGGAACAATTTGTTGTCTTGTTCCAATCCAAATACATTAATGGATATATCGTTGGCTTTTTCAAATTTGGGAATGTCAGGTAGTAATGTAGGAAATTATATTACAGAAAAATCATACTTGTTTTCCAGGTCCTTGTATTTACTAATGCGTTGAGCATCCTTTTTAACCAGGTTTGCTAAAATGGCATACATAAAACACTTTTCATCATTCAAATTTTCAGGATTAATGCAGGCTTTTCTTGCTTTTATAGCTGCTGGTAATGGAATATATGTGCTGCCACGCAAGGGATTGTACTTATTTATTTTGAATCGTACTCCTTCCACTGCTAACAAAGCCCAATTACTGCCTTTTAGCTCAGATTCTTCCATTTCCGTAGTTAACTTTGTAAATTGTGTTTCCAAGAAACTACTCAAGTCTGTTTCCAAAAATAGGGCCTGATTTCGTGTTTTAAAAGCACGATCTGTAATTTCATTGGTAGATGTATGAATGAATCTACATTCAGCCACAAGATTAACTTTGATCGACTTGTGCATTGCTAGTTCTTTCTCCATAGCTTGTATTATTTGCTGTTTGGACTCTTTAAGGTATGAATTTAAATCCTTGCACGTATCGCAACGAATGAAATAGGATTTAAGTCGACATTGAAAAGATGTCTCATATTCAATAAGTCCATTTTTGTCAGGGACCAATGACAGTAGGTAATGTTTTGTAGGCTCAGATTATTGTCTTTTAGCTACCGACACAACATTACAACATTCTTCATGACGACGTCCATTGTAGGCATTGTTGAATTTATTGCCACACGTTTTACACTCATGAAATTCACCACACGATACTTCATGTCGCTTCCTATGATAGTCTTGAAAAAAAGTCTTTCCACACTCTTTACACATATAGCTGGGAATGGCTTCTTCCATTATGAATGTTGATTTCTGCAAACAGCTGCTTACTGCGTATCACAAGGCTAGAGGTTGGTCGGTGAGACGGTCTTTCACGATGTGAACACCGTGAGAGGTAGTAGTCAACTGGTGATGTTCTTGTGAAGGGTCCTCTAATATACCCCTAGTCTAGACCAACAGCTCTTTACAGCGTATGACAAGGCTGTAGACTGGACAGTGAAACGGTCTTTCACGATGTGAACACTGTAACAAGTAGTAGTTAACTGATTATATACTTGCTAAGGGTTCTCTAATATACAATAGTCAAGACCAACAGCTACTTACTGAGTAGTACATGGCTGTACAATAGTTGTTTTGACAGTCTTTCACGATGTGGTCACTGTGAGTGGTAGTAGTCAACTGATGATATTCTTGCTAAGGGTCCTCTAATATAACCCTGGTTAAGGGTATAGCTGCTCACTGCATATGACAAGACTAAAGACTGGTTGTTTCAACGGTCTTTCTCAATGTAAACACTGTGACAGGTAGTAGTCAACTGAAAATATTCTTATAGCCTACTCAAGGTTATCAGGTAGTTACTGCATATCAAAAGGCTGTACACTCATGTGTTAGACAGTCTTTTTTTTTTTTTGCTAAAGACCCTCTATATTCCCTACACAAGGTTATACATGTTAGTTCTAAATACTTGGTGGTTAATTGTATAATAAATTTAAATACACAGCATATACGAGCACGTTTTCACTCGGTAAAACTTTACCAAATAGTCAAATGCGACACGCAAAGTATGTTTCCACTATCTAGCGGAGACTATGAGAACTACTTGAACGACCAGCATGCTACCTAGCGCTCCATTTCAACACTCGCTCACTGAACGACCAGCATGCTATCTAGCGGTCGATATCAATACTCCTCAACTACCAGCCTGCTACCTGTCGGTCAATATGACAACTCACTCAACTACCAGCATGCTACATGGCTTTTTTGTCAGTTTTTTTGTTGGCTTCTTTGTATTAGCTCTTATATATTTGCTCTTGTTCGTTTGGGCTTATTTGGTCTTGGAAAGTATGTCATTCCTTTTTTATGGCTGCATAATGCTTACAGCCATGTTTGTAAGCAGCAGCAACAACAACAACAACAACAACAACACACAAAATTCCTAAAAAAAATCCAAAGTACTCTAAGGTTTATCAATGACTCTCAACTCCTACACTTACCTCTATCCCATGCCTAGTCAAAAAATAGTGTATTTTTCAATTTTTTCAATAAATATTTGGAAAGTAGGCTATGTCATTAATCTAAACATCCTAAAAAGACATATGTTAACTCCATCACCTACCACTATACCACTCTCAGTCCAAAAATAGTGTATTTTTCAAATTTTCCAAAACATATTTCCGAAATGGGTTATATTTCCAAAATTAAAAAGTTTACAAAAAAGTTTGATTAACATAAATGAATGGCCTATACCCCCTCTAACGCCGTACCAAGTCCCAGGTCTCTAGGACAACAAAAATAAAAATTTTCAAAATGGGCTTATATTTCCAAAATTAGGAATTTTACAAAAACGTTTGTCTGACGTAAATCAATGGTCTTTACCCCCTCTATCTCAATACCAAGTCTCAGGTCTCTAGGTCAACATAAATACAATTTTGGAAATGGGTTATATTTCCAAAATTAGGAATTCTACAAAAAAGTTTGTCTAACGTAAATCAATGGTCATTACCCCCTCTATTCCCATACCAAGTCTCAGGTCACTAGGTCAACAAAAATATTTTTTTAAATGGTCACTATTTTGGAAACTAGGAATTCTACAAATAAGTTTGTTTAACATAAATGAAAGGTCCCTATCCCCTCTACCTGTAAACCAAGTAACAGGTCTGTACGACAAAAAATGAAAAAGTTGAACTGGGAAAGTAAGCGATTATTCATAAAACCAAACATTCTAAAAAGTGTTCTATGGGCTTAAAAGAATGGCCTCTATGTTCGTTATTTTTATAATAATACTTTATTTTTTTTTTACATTTTTTTGAAAAAAGGTCAATTTTGAAAATGTTATATTTTGGAAACTAAAGAGTTTACAAAAAATATTGTTTGACCTAAAAATAAATTTCAAGACGCTAGGACAAAAAATAGGAGTAGTGGAGTAAGGGGGGTTCTGGCCCCGCCCCGAAATGTGACGTCAGAGGGAGAGGAGGTGGGGGGAGGCAGAACCCCCTTACTCCACTACTCTTATTTTTTGTCCTAGAGACTTGAAATTTATGACATATCATCTATAAGACTAAACAAAATTGCTTTGTGTCCTGGTGATGATAAAAGAGTGATTGATGCTGATGGTATAGGTACACATGCCTATGGTCATTACTCAATCATTGACCATGCTTAAAGAGTTAAGTTATGAATTTCAAAATCTTCTGCCTGCAACTAGCAAATACATAAAACAATAACACTACAAAAATAACAAAAATGGTATTCATAATCCAAAAAAATAAATATAAATAGAAAACAAAATAAAAACAACTGTACTATTTATAACAAAAAAGAATACCGGTATATATAAAAATGTATTATGTGTAAATAGTGTACATGTATTTAAAATAAAAAATATTGTATGGACACTGCTTGTACATTTTTAATTATTACCCACCTCTCTCCACTCCTAATGCAAAATGAACACGTAAAACACAAATTGGAAAATCAATGTTGCCATTTTGACAAAATAGAAAAAACATTAAACTGAAATTTTGTAACGTGTTTTTCGAGGGGTTTTTATGCAAATGGCATAAGTCAGTAGGAAGCCATTCTATATTTATTTACGCGGCAAATTGTTCAGCCAAGAGAATTTTTCATGTTAATTTATTATTATTATTAATTTATTATAATTATTATTAAGATATTTTCGGAGCATTTTATAAAAATTATAAGCATACAGATAGGTTTTCTATGTCTTAGAAAACGCTATCAAGCAAATTATTACGAACGACAATATCATAGAAAATTATCTGATTACGGAATTTTACGGAGTTTTCGTCAGTTAGGGTATATCGAGAGACGTGACTCACTGGGATTTCAAATACAAGCTTAATCCTGTCGGGAAGTATTACGCAAGCGGGCTCTCATCGTCCAGGAAAGGCGAATTGTTGAAACGGAACCCTCCCGCCGAGTGTAATGACCCAGAGGAGGGGAAGATCGCGTGGTGGGTCAGCCAATCAGTAGAGGACCACGCAAGCTGAAGCCGGCGGAAGAGTGGGGGGGCCGACGTGTGCATATATCGTTCAGCGCGCCGTCGAACGAGGACTATCTGTGAAATACTTGAGGAGTATGGGTGCGCGTGCGTGTCGCTCCGATGTTCAGTGGAGTTAGTAACTATCTGTGTAGAACTTGCGGAGTGTGGTTGCAAGTGCGTGTCGCTCCGATGTTCCATGGAGTGGAGGACTAACTTTAGTAAAACTTAACCAGTGTGGTTATACGTGTGTTTGGGTCCGATGTACGGACCATAGAATTATCTAATCTACCAGAATATCATCAAATTTCGACGGAGATGACGACGTCCAGGAGACTGTGGGAAGCACACAGCATCATCAAGTACGAGGGAAATGCTTTGGCAATTTCCAGTGGTAAGAGCAAATGACGCAGAAATACGCAATCTCTCATTTCTCGTTGTTTTACATTTCATATTTCAGTAACTTCATAGCTTGGAAATAAGAGTAAAATCAATTTATCAAACTCCGTTTTCACGTAATTTTCTATCGGTAATATTAAAATCGCAACGCTCCAATTTAAATTTTATACTTATTATTAATTTTGCTATACTTATTATTATTAATTTTGCTATACTTGTTTTATATAATAAATTCATTTCTTTTACAATGCAATCTTTGCTTTCAGTAGGTAGCATTAGATATAGACCAATTCCTTCTCCTGATACAATTGTTTGTTGGGTTAATGATCAAATCATACCACGATCTGAGTGAATAGAGTCTTGAATGTGTTCTGCCAGAGCTAGACGTTGTTAAATACAAATTTAGATTTCAACATTGCGTTGAGGTCTTGGCGCCCATTAAAACAACATAGCTTAGGCAAAGGTAAACAGTTACATTTCTCACCCAACAGTTAGGGGCAGTCAAACCATTACAATTGGCGCCCAACGTGGGACGTTAATAACCATTACATTTGTCGCCGACAACTTGGGGCTGAAAACCTAATAACATTTGTGGAAGGAGAAGGGTATATATTTCTGTGCCTGTATTTTGGGGGTTATTTGTCTGTATCAGTGTATATCATTATGGGGGATGAGAAAGAAAGACAGATGAGGTCACGTAGTGGTCATCAACGGGAGAGTGATGATACGAGCAGTATGTCGAGTGATGGTAGTACCGGGGTAGGGGAGGTAAATCCCGATACTGAAACAGGGAGTGTAGGCGGCCAACCAGAATTAAAAACTTTACTTCTCGAGTTCATGTATCAGAACAAAGTTAGTAGTGATGCCTTAAATGCAAAATTAGAACAAAACAGTAGGGAAAATAAAGAGAGTAATAGGGAATTGAGCGATAGTTTAAACGCCAAATTAGAACAAAACAGTAGGGAAAATAAAGAAAGTACAGACGCTTTAAATGCAAAACTGGAACAAAACGACGCTAAACTAGAACAAAACAGTAAGGAAAATAGAGAGAGTACTGAAACTTTAAATGCAAAACTGGAACAAAACAACGCCAGATTAGAACAAAACAGTAAGGAAAATAGAGAGAGTACTGAAACTTTAAATGCTAAATTAGAACAAAACAGTAGGGAAATGAGTGACAAATTCGAACTGATTAGAGGTGAGATCAGGGGGGTGATGGAAGAAAAGAGATTATTGCAGATGTAGACAGAAAATTAGGAAAAGTACAGGAGGAGTTGGAAATTAGAATCAGTACACAGGCTGAAAATTTAAAAGAACTAGTGCAACTGGAAACACAGCAGGTCAAAAAGCAATTGGGGGGAGAAATTGACAAAATTCAGGTAGCTACTAAAGAGGTTAAGGAACAGCTGGGGGGTAGAATTGAGAAAGTCCACTCACAAATAGTTGCAGAAGTAAATGATTTAAGAGAGAGTAATAGAGAGAGCATTAGCAAGATTGAGGAGAAACAAGCAAAGCTATATGATAAAGTAGAAGAATCAGAAGGAAACATTAAATTAACAGTAAACAGTATTGAGAGGAAGGCTGAGGAGAAAATCGCAGAGTTAGAATTGAAATTAAAAGCTAGGATCAGGCAAGAAAATAGTCAGAATAGGCCAGTTTTTGTGAATAGCACACACAGGGAGGTAGAACTGGGTAAGTTCAGCAATCGACAGGGGTGCCCAATGGAGTTCATGAACACTATAGAAAATAAATTCGGGGAGAGGTTGGAAAATGGTAGTATTGAGTGGTGCCAGGTAGTTGAAATTTTAGAACAAGTGTTTGTGGGGGAAACGAGGAATTGGTTTGCTGTCTACAGAGACAAGTTTACTGATATTAATGATTTTAAAATGAAATTCTGTGAAAAGTTCTGGAATGAGGTTATTCAGTCGCAGCATCGTGAGGGAGTAGTGTGTGGTAAATATAACCCTAAAGGAAGCTCCACCATGACCGAATACTTTTTAGGGCAGATATTAGTGTGTAAATATCTGGATGGCTTGAAGGAGGAAAGTGATGTGGTGAGGTTGCTACTTAGGCACTTTCCCTATAGGATCAAGGAGGCTGCTTGTATCCAGAATGTAAAGACAATATCACAAGTAGAAAATTTGTTAAGCACATTTGATGCACTAGGGAGAGGGGGTTATGAGGACAATTTCAATCGGAACCAGGGTAATAATAATAATAGACCTAATGAGGCCAGGCATCAGGAAGTTCAAGGGAACGGTGGCGAAGGGGCCAACGCTCAAAATAGAAATAATAATAATCAGCTAAATCAGAACAGAGGAAATGGCTATGGTAATCAGTATCAAGGGAGGAACAATGATTTCAGGGGAAATCAAGGGAGGAACAATGATTACAGGGGAAATCAAGGGAGAAACAATGATTTCAGGGGAAATCAAGGGAGAAATTATAATGACAATAATTACAACCAGAATAGGGGTCAAGGAAGAGGACAGCCTAGTGGTAGTAATATACAGCCAAACAATGACAACACAGCCCAGAACAACCAGACCAGTTCAGTAGTTAGTAGTACTACGGCCAGCTGTAGCGGTTCTTTAAACGCGAACCAGGCTGCGAAGTGAGGTCAGAATCTCAGTCTGTAGCATGCCCTGTCCATACAATTATACAGGAACCCTATGACCTAAATGTAAGAAATGAATTATTACATGAACTAAATGATGAAGGTATTATTCAGGAAGTGGCTAGTAAGAGCCCCATAGTTAAATTTAACGTGTCCGAGGCGTACACAGATGTTTTAATTGATAGTGGTTGTATGAAGAGTTGCATAAGTAGTGCATTTTATGATAAAATGAAAGGAACTGGAGTAAATTTTGAGGAGATGCCAATTAAAAGCACTTTTGTTATCACAGCTGTTGGGAAGAGGTCTAAAGTAATTTCTAAGCAAGTTTTAGTAGACATTAAAATTAATAATCATGTAGAGAAGCAGATTTGCCTTGTAATTCCAAATTTAGTATTCAGTGTTATCTTGGGTTCAGAGTGGCTAAGTAGAGTGTCTGGTAACTTATGTTATGATGTAGGGAGTTTGAAATTTAAATGGGGAGATTCTGAAGTAGAAGTAGCGTTCAATGACCATATTCAGAGGAGTAGTATTGTAGGTGTGATTTGTACTTTAAATGAGATATCGCCAGCCGTAGAGCGGGGTTCTCCATGTTTTGTGGGCAGTGTGATTACGAACGGAAGTCTAGAGGACTCGTTACGTGATGCTGCATTTCAGGGTAATATAGAGGTGGAACAATGTGTTCGGCTCTATGATGTGTTATTGTGTAATAGGAGAGTTTTTGAGGATCGCATTGGTATGGCCAATTGCTATACACATTCATTGAACGTTATTGATAGGTCAGTATTCACAGGACATAGATATCCTGTACCTTTCGCTTATCAGAGTGCAGTTGAGGCACAAATTAATCAGATGCTTGAAGATGGGATTATTGAGCACTCTAACAGTCCATATGTTAATTCTTTGATCACGGTACCCAAGACCGACGGCACTGTTCGTATTTGTTTAGACGCTCGTTTAGTTAACAGTAGAATCAGTTCAGATCAGCTGAAGTCCATGTCCATTGAAGAGTTGATGCAAACATTTGAGGGGAAGAAGTATTTCACTTGTGTAGATTTGAGTTCCAGTTTTTGGCAAGTGCCACTTATGTACGAAGATAGACCATTTACAGCTTTTAGTCATAAATATAACCTTTATCAATTTTGTAGAACACCTTATGGGTTAAAGAGTAGTTCAGCAGCTTTAATTAGGGCTTTAAACATCGCATTAGGGGATGACACAGGAGAGTTTGTAACCATTTACATAGATGATATGGTAATTAGTTCACGCAGTTTTGAGGAGCATCTACGTCATTTAGATATAGTTTTTCAGAAGTTAGATCAGGCAGGGTTCACTTTGAAGCTGTCTAATCGTCATTCTGTCAGTCAGAAATGACATTTTTAGGTCATAGAGTGTCAAGTAGAGGTGTTACACCAGAGGAAAGTAGGGTTAGCATGTGTGGACAGTAGCAACAGGGCATCGTTACAGACACTGAGAAATAGGTAGGTAGAGCAACGTGAGGACGTTCATTTAAGGGAGCCACTTGCAAGGCTGGAAGCAGGTGCCGCAGAAACATTTATAGTTTCCAAACGTATTGGGAAAACAGCATATGTGCTGGAGAATAGTGAGGGAAACAGATTATACGGGACGTATAATATACATAGTCTACGAAAATATGTGTCATAAAGTGAGTGTGTTTAGCTGGCGAGCCAGCCTATCAAATGAGTAAGTGTGGTATTTGGTGCGTGGGAAGATCTGGTCTTCAAGGCAGGCGTATCAGAAGTCACATAGGGGGTAGTATGTAAGTAAATGAGAGTTTTTAAGGTACAGGGAAATATGACGGGATTGTCGGATGCTCTTGAGCAATAAAATGTCTCGATACACCAAGGCCAGAATTTGGTAGCGCTGGTGAATTCCCATTTGCCTCCAAGAGATGGGTGAGCGCTTGTACATGGTATTTTTGCTTAAGGCGTCCACGAGGCAAAAGATGGGCCATCAGAATGCGAGACAGTCCTTCATGAAACTCATACATATCAGCACACGTGATTTCTGTTTACGGCCTCGCCATGTAAGATTTGTAAGTGTGTAATTTAAGGTAATTTGTACAATGGTATTATTTCTGTGTTGAGAACTAGTACTAAGTAGAATATGGTCTACGGGAACTTAACAAGACAGGGCGATTACGGCACAGAAATATTTGGTGTTATATGTAATGCGCATTTACTGTTTTTTTTTCAGAAGTCAATATTAATTTAATCTACTTTAAAGAGAGATTAAGTATTATGGTCACGAGGCGCTGCCACAATAGTGTGATCGTGTGCTCAGTGATAAGTGAGATTAAATTTCACCATAAGGAAGGGACCTCCAGTGAAATTAGGAAGTTCTATGGTGATATAAATATATCAGAACACCTTCAATGCGTGTGATATGACATCATAAATACATAGTGCTCACACATTAATTATGTCTATTTCTCCAACATAGAGGAATTTGAGAGGCGGAAATATCCGTGGAACACTATTTTATATGAGAAACATTGGACTGGTTGCAAAGTGCAATCCATAGTGACAACAAACTTTGACGCAAAGTGCGCGAAGAAAAATTATGAGTGTATATATCTGTAATTTAGGGTGATCTCATTTATGTAATATGTATTTTGGATGGGGTTTATTAACGTGTCTGGGATAATCAGATAATGGACCGTCGTCACGGTAAATCATCCGATGATCCGAGGCGAATATGTAACGTGTTTTTCGAGGGGTTTTTATGCAAATGGCATAAGTCAGTAGGAAGCCATTCTATATTTATTTACGCGGCAAATTGTTCAGCCAAGAGAATTTTTCATGTTAATTTATTATTATTATTAATTTATTATAATTATTATTAAGATATTTTCGGAGCATTTTATAAAAATTATAAGCATACAGATAGGTTTTCTATGTCTTAGAAAACGCTATCAAGCAAATTATTACGAACGACAATATCATAGAAAATTATCTGATTACGGAATTTTACGGAGTTTTCGTCAGTTAGGGTATATCGAGAGACGTGACTCACTGGGATTTCAAATACAAGCTTAATCCTGTCGGGAAGTATTACGCAAGCGGGCTCGCATCGTCCAGGAAAGGCGAATTGTTGAAACGGAACCCTCCCGCCGAGTGTAATGACCCAGAGGAGGGGAAGATCGCGTGGTGGGTCAGCCAATCAGTAGAGGACCACGCAAGCTGAAGCCGGCGGAAGAGTGGGGGGGCCGACGTGTGCATATATCGTTCAGCGCGCCGTCGAACGAGGACTATCTGTGAAATACTTGAGGAGTATGGGTGCGCGTGCGTGTCGCTCCGATGTTCAGTGGAGTTAGTAACTATCTGTGTAGAACTTGCGGAGTGTGGTTGCAAGTGCGTGTCGCTCCGATGTTCCATGGAGTGGAGGACTAACTTTAGTAAAACTTAACCAGTGTGGTTATACGTGTGTTTGGGTCCGATGTACGGACCATAGAATTATCTAATCTACCAGAATATCATCAAATTTCGACGGAGATGACGACGTCCAGGAGACTGTGGGAAGCACACAGCATCATCAAGTACGAGGGAAATGCTTTGGCAATTTCCCGTGGTAAGCGCAAATGACGCAGAAATACGCAATCTCTCATTTCTCGTTGTTTTACATTTCACATTTCAGTAACTTCATAGCTTGGAAATAAGAGTAAAATCAATTTATCAAACTCCGTTTTCACGTAATTTTCTATCGGTAATATTAAAATCGCAACGCTCCAATTTAAATTTTATACTTATTATTAATTTTGCTATACTTATTATTATTAATTTTGCTATACTTGTTTTATATAATAAATTCATTTCTTTTACAATAAAATCTTTGCTTTCAGTAGGTAGCATTAGATATAGACCAATTCCTTCTCCTGATACAATTGTTTGTTGGGTTAATGATCAAATCATACCACGATCTGAGTGAATAGAGTCTTGAATGTGTTCTGCCAGAGCTAGACGTTGTTAAATACAAATTTAGATTTCAACATTGCGTTGAGGTCTTGGCGCCCATTAAAACAACATAGCTTAGGCAAAGGAAAACAGTTACATTTCTCACCCAACAGTTAGGGGCAGTCAAACCATTACAATTTTAAAAACTGTAAATGGGAATTTGGTAAATTGACAAATAATGTATAACAACAAATTGAAAAATCCATGTTTCTATATCATGATATTGAAAAACTTTAAACTGACATTTTAAAAACTGTACATGGGAAATTGTGAAATTAATAAATGTGTAAACAACAAAATGCAAAATCCATGTTTCCATATTATGAAATTGAAAAACTTAAAACTGACATTAAAAAAAACGAAAATGGGAAATTGGAAAATTGGCAAATGTGTAAACAACGAAATGCAAAATCCATGTCTCCATATCATGAAATTGAGAAACTTAAAACTGACATTAAAAAAACTGAAAATGGGAAATTGGAAAATTGACAAATGAGAAAACAACAAAATGAAAAAAAATACCCCGGTTGGGGTAGCGATCATGTTGTACAGTAGCCTATAAGACTAACATAAGGATAGTTGCATGTGCCCTTATATACTTTGTGTGTGTGCATTAGCCTTTGGATTAGCTTAAGTTTAGTTTGGTAAAGTTAGGTTTGGTGAGGTTAGGTATGTGACCATGTAGTTTACTCTTTTCGGAAAATGTAAAATGTAAAATCTAAAATCAAAAAATCTTAAATTTAAAATGTAAAATCTAAAAAACAAAAATCTAAAATACAAAAAAAAAATGTAAAATGTAAAATCTAAAAAATGTAAAATGAAAAATTTAAAATCTAAAATGTTAATGTAAAATGTTAAAATGTAAAATCTAATATCTTTAAATGAGGTTTCCGTGGGTTAGTTTAGGTTAGGTTAGGTTAGGTTAGGTTATAACTAAGTTTATTATTTGTGCTCTCTCATTTGCTCTTACTTTTTTGCTCCCACTTTTTGCTCATCCCTTTTTGCACCCACTTTTGCACTCACTTTTGCACCCACTTTTGCACCCACTTTTGCACCCGCTCTTGCACCCACTTTTGCACCCACTTTTTGCTCACACTTTTTGCTCTCATATTTGCTCACACTTTGAAGTTAGGTTATGTTAAGTTAGGTTAGGTTAGGTGAAGTTAGGTTAGGTTAGGTTATAACTAAGTTTATTATTTGTGCTCTCACATTTGCTCTCACTTTTTTGCTAACACTTTTTGCTCTCATTTTTCTTTGTGCTCACACTTTTAAGTTAGGTTAGGTTAAGTTAGGTTAGGTTATAACTTAGTTTATTTTGTGTGCTCTCACATTTGCTCTGATGTTTGCTCTGACTTTGAAGTTAGGTTAAGTTAGGTTAGGTTAGGTAAGGTTAGGTAAGGTTAGGTTAGGTTAGGTTAGGTTACGTTATAACTAATATTATTATTTGTGCTGTCACATTTGCTCTCATATTTGCTCTCACTTTGAAGTTAGGTTAGGTTAGTTTAGGTCAGGTTAGGTTTGGTGAGGTGAGTTTAGGTTAGGTTAGGTTAGGTGAGGTTAAATAAAGTTGGGTTAGGCTGAAAGGCAGAGGTATGAATTAAAACCCGCCTTTTCTCATTTTTTGCCTTATAAGACTGAGTGTACCCCGTTCCACTAATGAGACCAGTACTTAAATTTCTTGCCAGAGCCAGGAATCGAACCCGGGCCTTCGCAGTAACGGTCAAGAATGCTAGCCACAATACCAAGTGGTTGACAATATAATGCTGGTCTGGATTGCACATGATCAATTAATAATTACCTAATAATAATAATAATAATAATAATAATAATAATAATAAATATTCCATTTAGCAAATACACGGCCGACCTCTCTCTGTGACGTCATTCACGGTCTCAGGGCGTGGCGGCCATTTTGCCCATTAGCCACTGCGCCAGCTCTGAATGACCCCTCCATAAGAATAACATAGGGCTGGTTGCGCGCGGCGGCCATCTTGCCCATTAGCCCCTGCGCCAGCTTCGGCCTATATTACCTACTGCTAAGCCTACGACCTGAAATGTCCAGGGTTCGATTCCCGGCTTATCCATCAGGGATTTTAATCTCCTGGGGTTAATTCCCGTGGCTCGTGGACTGGGTGTACGTGACGTCTTCGTCATCACTTCATCCTCATTACGACGGGACGCGCAGGTTGCCCACGGGCGTCAACTAGGAAGACCTGCCCTCAGCCTCTCTGGAGGCCAGTCGATCATTATTTTTTTACACCAATCTAAGTCTGAACAACAGTTCCTTGAACTCAGAGATGCCAATATTTTATTGTATCATTTCATGCGTAATATCTCTTTAGAGTAAGTACGAAGGTTTTGGTTCAGATCGGCGAACGGTGTAGATTTGTGTCAAAGGGCCTAAATGCAGGGAATGGAGAGGGCTGCTGAAATTTGCAGTGGATAGTGTTACTTGTCGGGTCTCAGAGGGTACGTATGTAAAATTTGCTCCACATCGGTGAAACGGCGTAGATTTGTACCAAAGGGCCTAACACCGAACATTGTATGTATGTCTACCCCTTATTATTACCGTTTTTCCAACGGGGTCGGGGATGAGATGCGATGGAAGTCTTTGTGGCGATGATTTTTAAGGCCGGATGCCCTTCCTGACGCCAACCTCATGAGAGGAGTTAATGAGAGATGAAATGAATGATGGTGAATGAAACTGGGCAAGGATGTGGAAGGAAGCGGCCGTGGCCTGTCAGAAGGTACCGTCCCAGCATTTGCCTGGTGTTGAAAATGGGAAACCACGGAAAACCATTTCAAGGACGGCCGACGGTGGGGCTCGAACCCACGCGTCTACCGAGTCAGCAGAGAGCTTGGCCCCATGACCTAATGCTGAGCTTTAGCCAGCGTAGCCACTACTGTCGGTTGGCCTAACACCGAACATTGAGCTTTATATATATGGATGAAAGGCAGCCTATGTGTTAATATATGGTATAAGCTATCAGTGTAATCCACAGTGTTCCAAAAGATACCTACGTAAAATTTGGGTTCGGTTAAACGGTGTAGATTTGTGCCAAAGGGCTTAAATGTAGGGAATTGGGAGGACTATCCGAATTTTCCAGTGGACAGTGCTACCTGCAGAAATCCAAAAGCTAAGTACGTAACATTTGGCTTAGATTGGTGAAACGGTGTACATTATTGGCATAGGGCCTAAATGTAGGAAATGGCTGTACTGGTACTAACGAGTAGCCTACTTTCCTGGAGACGTCACAGGGGGGGGGGGGGGAGGAGGGGGATATGACGTCACATGTTGTTGTTGTTGTTGTTGTTGTTGTTGTTAGAAGATGGCGGCTAACCAAAATGGCGGCCAGAGCTTAACTAACCTAGCCTAACCTAACCTCATCTACGAGGGGTGATCAAAAAGTTCCAAAATGTTTTACCCATAGCCTACTTTCCTGGTGACGTCACAACGAGGGGTGATCAAAAAGTTCCAAAAATGTTGACCCATAGCCTACTTTCCTGGTGACGTCACAACGAGGGGTGATCGAAAAGTTCCAAAATGTTAAACCATAGCCTACTTTCCTGGTGACGTCACAACGATGGGTGATCGAAAAGTTCCAAAATGTTAATCCATAGCCTACTTTCCTGGTGACGTCACAACGAGAGGTGATCAAAAATTTCTAAAATGTTAACCCATAGCCTACTTTCCTGGTGATGTCACATACTAACCCGCCATACATTCAGGAGCAAAGCCGATATCTCCCGAACGCATGGTCGGATTTCGACGAATGAGGTGTCGTTGAAATCGGGCTGGCACCCCCTTTCCAAAATTCTAAAATGTTGACCCATAGCCTACTTTCCTGGTGATGTTACATACTAACCCGCCATACATTCAGGGGCAAAGTCGATATCTCCCGAACGCATGGTCGGATTTTGACGAATGAGGAGTCGTTGAACCCGGGCTGACACCCCCTTTCCAATGGACAACATTGCCTTCCAATGCATTCATCGCTATTTGATAAATCATGGATTGTACTGTAATGATTGAAAAAACAATTGCAAGAATGATTGCCGAGCCACAGGACATGGTATTGACCAAGATAATAGCCATTCTTGCATTAGTCGATATTTGAATGAACCATATATCACAGAGGCTTATGCCATGGTTTGTAGTACGCAATCGAACTCGAGATACTTTAAGCCGAAGCCTAGCGCGCTAACCAGTTAGCTATGGGATGTAAAACAGTGTCGGCTGCTAAAACCTGTCGCCCGTTCCTGGGGGAATGATTAAATGAATAACCGATGAAATGAAATAATAGTGGAAAGTGTGATTGAGCGATCAGGGAATGGAATGAATGAACCCCCATTTAGCAATGGAATGTGAAACACTCCTGGCTGCTAAAGCCTGTCGCACTTTCCTGAGACAATGATTAAGTGAATGACAGATGAAATGAAATGATCGTTCAAAGTATTGCTTGATTCATCGGTCAGGGAATGGAATGAGTATAGTCTCCATTAAACAGTGAGGATATGAAACAATGCCGGCTGCTAAAGCCTGTCACACTCCCCTAGGATAATGATTAAATGGATGACAGATGAAATAAAATGATTGTGGAGAGTGTTGCTGGAATGAAATAGTGACAGGGAAAACCGGAGTAGCTAGAGATTGGAAGAGAACAAGAGTTAACCAAGTGAGGTTGACAGGAAAGAAGACGGAGAGGAGCCCGGCACAAGTAAGTGAAAGCAATGCCGAACAGAGCTGGGGCCCTGTGGCTGCTAACACACATTCCACTAGATGTGAGCTCCTGGCGAGAAACTTGGAACACGACTGCTTGCCCGCATGTATGTAGTGTAACCTTGAGATAATGAAAACTGCAATCCTTGCATAATGCCATTGTTAAATTATACATTCTCTAAATACGCTGCCTGTCAGATAATATGCAAGTACACTGCATGTACCACTGTATGAATTATAGAATATTAAAAGGAAATCGACTGTGGATCTATTGACCAACCAGGCATTTGCCTGGTGGTGAAAATGGAAAACCATGAAAACACATTTTAAGAGAGGGGAATTCACTCCTGAGTCGTTTTTGTAGCGTAGCGTTAAGCATGATTAGCTGAAGCTCCCAGAGGTTCTGGTTTTTTTCCCGGCTCAGTCAAGAAATTTAAAAAGTGGTATGAGGACTGGACCGGGGTCTACTCAGCTTCAGCCCAGGCCCAAATGAGTAGAGAGTATTCGGTTCCCACTTTAGCCATTCTTGAAGTGGTTTTCTGTGATTTCTCACTTTGTCTTTGGGCAAAATGCTGTGATGATACCTACCATAAAGCCACGGCAGTCTCCTTCCCACTTCCTTGTCACACCCTCTCATTCTTTCCATCCCTTCATTAAGCCCCTGTTTGTTTTGCATGTGAGGCCTCCTGAGCATCGTGCTGGTTACACACCCCAGTTGTATCACAGACTCAGAGTCTCAAGCTGTAGGACACTGTCCCCAGAGGCGGTAGAGGTGGGCTCCCTTGTTTAGATCATTGGAAAAACCAATACTGGAGGATAAAATTATATCGACCACAGGACATGGCATTGACCAAGTGTGAATAGGAAATTGGAAACGTGGAACTTGGATATGAATTGTTAAAGCGTGGGGATAACAAGTGGCTATGTAAAAACTATGGAACATCACAGAGGCTTATGCGATGGTTTTGTAGCAGATACTTTAAGCCAAAGCCTAGCGTGCTAACCCGTAAGCTATTAATGAACGATACCGATAGTCAACCACGATGTTCATGCTTACAAAATGCATTCATCGCTATTTCATGAACCATGGATCGCAGAGCTGTATGTAATGGTTTAACTCTAGCTTGGTAAAGATAAGATTGAAAAATGAAAATTCACAGCCTGTTTCAATCAACCGAGCGGGTTAGGGAATGGAATGAATGAACCCCTCATTTAGCGATGAGGATTTGAAACCGTGACAACAGCTAAAGCCTGTCGCACTTTCCTGGGGGAACGATTAAATGAATAACAAATGAAATAAAAATGATTGTTGAAAAGTGTTGCTCGACTAAAGGATTGTGGAATGGAACCGAGTCGCCTTTGTAGCGTAGCGGTTAGCATGATAAGCTGTCACCCCCAGAGATCCTGGGTTTGATTCCCAGCTCTGTCATGAAATTTGAAAAGTGATATGAGGATTGAAACAGGGTCTACTTAGCCTCTGGATGACTCAAATGAGTAGAGGGGGATTTGAATTTTTACTTTAACCATTCTTGAACTGGTTTTCAGTGTTTTTTCCACTTTTTTTTTATAAAATGCTGAGATGATACCTACTGTAAGGCGTGCCACCTCCTTTACACTTCATCGCCAAATCCTTTCCCTCTTTCAATTCCAAGTCAACAGGAAAGGAAAGAAAGCAGATAGGTGTTTGATGCAAGTATGTGAAAGCAATGCCAGACTCAGCTAGGACCTTGTGATTGCCAATCCTATATCCCACTAGATGTGAGCTCCCAGATTTTGTAAAGGATGAACTAGGTAATACAGTTTCTTTATTTCATCACTTAGCAACAGTTTACTAATAGCTGAGATCTTGAAACAGGATGTGGTATTGTAATACAAGCAATCGTGTTTGAAAGAAGCAGATATTGCTGATAAGTGAAAACGGAAAACTTATTGTGCATGTCATTTCCGTTTGACGTGCCATGTGATGTAAAATGTTTTTTGCAAGCTAGCAATATTGAACACTATAAATGCAAGGTCTTACCTATCATCGACACTCATTAGTCCCATTACTGGCGATTAACGCTGCCGTCTTATCATTTATTATAAGCAACTTATGAAAACAGAAGCGTTACTTGGAGAAAAAAGAAAACTCTTTGTGAGGTATGTATTTAATAGTTTAAACTTTTTAAAACTGTTTAAATATAAATCAATATGTAAGTCATGGATTGAAATGGATGAATGGATTGATTGATTGATTGATTGGTTTATTTATTTACAGATAATTGGTTATACCTAATCCAGTTGGCAACAGCAGATATTATTAAAGGTGAGTACCTCTTTTAATAACTAAACGTGTAAGTGTGATTTGATTAATACCCTATCCAGTGTCCATGTTGACTACTAGATGCCATTGACAATACAAGTTTGAAAATCCGTGTTAAAACAACTTGACCACTTGTTATTTGATTAACACTCTATCTAGTATCCATGTTTATGACTAGATGCCACTGGCAATACTATTTCGAATCCGTGTTGAAACAATTTGACCATTTGTAATTTGATTAATGCTTTATTCAATGTCCATGTTTACTACTAAATACCATTGACAATACTATTTTGCGAATCCATGTTAAAACGACTTGACCATTTGTGATTTGATTAACGCTCTATCCAGTGTTCAATTGACTACTAGATGCCATTGGCAATACAAGTTTGCAAATCCGTGTTATATGACTTGACCATATTGTGATTTGATGAATACTCTATCCAGTGTCCATGTTCATTACTAGATGTCACTGACAATACGGGTTTGCAAATCCGTGTTAAAACAACTTGACCATTTGTGATTTGATTAACACTCTATCTTGTGTCCATGTTCATAACTAGATGCCACTGGCAATACTATTTTGTGAATCCGTGATGAAACAACTTGACCATTTTTAATTTGATTAACGCTTTATTCAATGTTCATGTTCAATACTAAATACCATTGACAATACTATTTTGCGAATCCATGTTAAAACGACTTGACCATCTGTGATTCGATTAAACGCTCTATCCAGTGTCCATGTTGACTACTAGATGCCACTGGAAATCCGTGTTAAATGACTTGACCATTTTGTGATTTGATGAATACTCTATCCCAGTGTCCATGTTGGCTACTAGATGCCACTGACACTACAAGTGTCCAAATCCGTGTTAAAATAACTTGACCATTTTGTGATTTGATGAATACTCTATCCAGTTTCCATATTGACTACTAGATGCCACTGACAATACGAGATTGCAAATTCGTGTTAAAACAACTTGACCCTTTGTGATTTGATTAACAATCTATCTAGTGTCCATGTTCATGACTAGATGCCACTGGCAACACTATTTTGTGAATTCGTGTTGAAACAACTTGACCATTTGTAATTTTATTAACGCTTTATTCAATGTCCATGTTCACAACTAAATACCATTGACAATACTATTTTGCGAATTCATGTTATAACGACTTGACAATTTGTGATTTGATTAAACGCTCTATCCAGTCTCCATGTTGACTACTAGATGCCACTGCCAATACAAGTTTGCAAATCCGTGTTAAAATAACTTCACCATTTTGTGATTTGATGAATACTCTATCCAGTGTCCATATTGACTACTAGATGCCACTGACAATACGAGTTTGCAAATCCGTGTTAAAACAACTTGACCATTTGTGATTTGATTAACACTCTATCTAGTGTTCATGTTCACAACTAGATGCCACTGGCAATACTATTTTGCGAATTTGTGTTAAAATGACTTAACCATTTGTAATTTGATTAACGCTCTATCCAGTGTTCATGTTTACAACTAGATGCCATTGACAATACCAGTTTGCAAATTTGTGTTAAAACAACTTGACCATTTGTGATTTGATTAACAGTGTTCATGTTCATTACTAGATGCCACTGACAATACTCTTTTGTGAATCCATGTTGAAACAACAACTTAACCGTTTGTGATGTTAAAATTATAGACAAGATTTGATTAACGCTTTATCTAGTGTCCATTTTCACACTAGATGTCACTGACAATACTATTTTGCTAATTCTTGTTGAAACTACTTGACCCTGCTGGAATGTTAAACGTGTAGGTTTGATTTGGAGGTGCAAGTCATGAATTAAAATGTATTGATTAATCAATTGATTTACAGATAATTGCTTTGAGGCGTAGAAAAGAATTCGAATAATCAGTACCAACGCATAACAGCAACAAGTCAATCACAAGTGGATTGCTGAAAAGCAGTAGCGTGACTTGAATCATTACTTGAGAGTTAGGCATTTCATAGCATAAACATTTTGAATATGAATAAATGTACAAGTCATGAATTGAAATGCATTAATTAATTGATTTTTTTTTATTATTTACAGAAATAAACAGAGAAAGAGAGAAAAAGAGAGAAACAGCAGAACTTCCTATTCCAAATAGTATCAACACGTGAAATTTTCAGAGACTTCCTTTTCCAAATATTATCAACACGTGCAGTTTTCAGAGTTGTTTGCGCTTATTAATCTACATTGCTGTATTTTAAAACACAGGTAAGACTATTTTTTTTTTTATAAAAATGGCATGTTCTATGACTACAAACAATTTAACATGGAACCCTCTTGCTTCATGCTTTAAATCTCGTGTTTGTTCAGTCAGAATAACTAATAGCAATGAAAGTATTATCCCCAAGGAATTTTTATTGTCTTGTTTTAATGTAGGTAGGGGTGAAATGTACAGGGCTTTGGAATTATACAAGGCTTTGAAAGTAAATATGGAGTTAAAGTGTGATTTTGTATACATAAAAATGACATGGAAATCAGGGATAAATTTCATTTATGTACAATAATGCGAGAGCTTTACGTAGCCCATAATTTAGAAAACTGGTACGAAACACATGTCGCACAAGCCTTGCTAACAAAATTTGATAAATTTCGAGAAGGGCCCATTGACCTTGCTCTGGAAAAAATACATTATTTGCAAATGAATATCTGTAAATTCAACCCTTTGAATGCTGTTTCAGGTCATACTGCATCACCACCAGCGATTGAGTCCCTGAAAGCCGTGGTGAGCATTAAGAATGTAGATGACTATTGTTTCATTTGGAGTATTTGCGCATTTTTACAACCAATGCAACGCGATGGATGTTGGCCTGGAAAGTACAAGCAAACATTTGATTCCTCGATGCAAAATTTAAATTTAACAGACATATCGTTCCCTATGGATCTAACTCAGATTCACAGGTTTGAACAGAACAACCCTGATTATTCATTCATGGTCTATGGTGTTCAAGGCGAAAAAGAAATTATAGGCCCTTTATATGCTACAAAAGAATTCAAACGATACCACATTCATCTTTTATATTTGTCTCAGGGTGAGGTAAATCACTATCGCCTGATTAAGAATTTGAGTAGATTGCTAGGCAGCCAAATGTCCAAGGATGAGCATGCAAAACATATTTGTGACCGTTGCTTGCAGTATTTTGTTAGCTCTACGCTTTTCGAACTACATAGGGTAGATTGTCTACCTCAGGAAGCAGTGAAACTCGTTTTGCCACAAGGAAAGGATGTTGTGTTGAAGTTTAAGAATATTCACAAGCTTGACACTGTGCCTTTTGTTGTCTATGCAGATTTTGAAGCTCTGACTACACCCATGTCGGGATGTGAACCAGATCCCGCCATCAGCTCAACCACACCCATTCAAAAACACGAACCCTTTGCCATATGATTTAACGTGGTGTGTGCCTATGACCACACAAAATCCTATTACGACTCCCGTCGAGGACCAGATTGTGCAAATTGGTTTTTGGATCAACTGGTCAAGTTGGCTGATCATGTACAGGGATTACTGGATCACTCAGTACCCATGAACCAAACTCCAGAACAGCAGCAGCAGTATGAGCATGCCACTACATACCATATTTGTGAAAAGCCGCTGGTCAGTGCTGAATACACTGTCAGAGATCACTCACACTTTTCAGGGGAATTTCGTGGAGCCGCCCACAGAAAGTGTAATGTCAATTTTCCAGCTCCAAGATTTATCACTGAGTTTTTCCACAATCTGGCTAGTTATGACATGAATTTTTTGATTCGTGAATTGGGTCATGTGAGTAAAGGGAGTTATTTCATTATCCCTCAAAACCATGAGCGTTTCACCGCCTTGACATGGCCTCTGGGTGAATTTTCCATTCGATTTTTGGATTCTTTGAAGTTTATGGTATCCTCGCTTGATAGTCTTGTCAATGGCTTGGATGAGAATGAATTAAAATACACAAGAACACATTTTCAAGATCCTGGGCAATTTAAATTATGCATTCGGAAAGGTATTTTCCCCTATGATTTCTGTGCAAGTTGGGACGTGTTAGAGCAGAAAAATTCCCACAGCAAGAGAAATTTTACTCTAAGCTTACACACAGTACCGTTTCCGATGAAGACTATGCATATGCATGTCAAGTTCGGCGAGTGTTTGATATTAAGACGATAGGTGGATATGCTATGCATTACCTAAAACTTGTTGTATTGCTGCTGACAGATGTGTTTGAAAAATTCCGTGAGTTATGTCAACACATTTATGGTCTCGACCCTGCTCACTATTATACAAGTACTGGCCTGTCATTTGATGCAGCTTTAAAATACACACAAGTGAAGTTAGATTTACTCACGGATGCAAACATGGTCTTATTCTTAGAAAAGGGTATTCGCGGTGGCTTTGTGTCGCTTAACCTGCGAAATTCCAAAGCGAATAATGCCTAGATGCCTAATTATTCACCAGACAAACCAGATTCATACTTAATGTACTATGATGTGAATAATTTGTATGGTTATGCCATGAGCCAGCCTTTGCCATATGGGAATTTTGCTTGGCTGACTGACAAACAAGTGTCAGAATTTGGTGTGAACACAGCCAGCCAAGAAACAGGCCGTGGATATGTGTTAGAAGTGGATATTGAAAATCCGTCATCCTTGTATGATGAACATGCTGATTTCCCATTCTGCCTAGAGCGAATGGTCCCCCCTGAAGTAAAGTTAACAGTCAAAAACTGATGGGCACGCTTTACAACAAAAATGGGTATGTGATACATATCCAACTGTTGATGCAATACCTAGCCCAAGGCTTAGTGTTGAAGAAAATCCACAGAGGTATTTCCTTTGCCCAAAAAGCATGGCTTGAGTTATACATGCGACTCAACACAGAGCACCGACAAATGGCTACACAACAGTTTGAAATCATTTTTTTTTATTGATGAACAACTGCATGTATGGCAAGTCCATGGAAAAATGTCCGCAAATACCGTGACATTAATTTGGTCAATATCTGGGAGGGCGTTATGGTGCCCAGCGGTTCTTTGCCTACCTAAATTTCAAATCCATTAAAATTATTGTGGAGAAATTTGGCTACTATTGATATGAGTAAGACCAGCGTGACCATAGGTAAACCCGTTTACTTGGGCCAAGTAATTTAGACTTTTCCAAATCAGCCATGTATCGATTCCACTACGAGTTTGCCAAACAGCATTTCGAGGACGTATCTCTTTTGTATATGGATACAAACTCGTTTATTTATCACATCCGCCACTGCAATCCCTATGTCGTGATGAAGGAACATAGTGACTGGTTCGACACCTCTTCTTACAGCGTGGACAAAATATTTGAGCTACCCATAAAAAATAAGAAGGAAATGGGATTATTAAAAGATGAATGTGGTGATTTGATTATGACAGAATTTGTCGGACTAGCATGTAAGATGTATGCTTATCGCACATTAAATGACAAGGAAGCAAAAAGAGCCAAGGGTAGAGGTAAGGCTGTGGTAAAATCTCTTCATGTCGATGACTACCTGGAGGTTTTACAAACAGCTAAAGCTATGATGCATACACAGTGCAGGATACAATCTAGCAACCACGAATTGTATTTTGTTAAACAAAGGAAATAAACACTGGCCTTGTTAGATAACAAACGAAAGTGGGGTGATGACCTGCTTTGCAGCATGCCATGGGGCTATTCCAACAAGGAGAGTGTGTGATTTTTTGTTTTATGATGTTGCAAAATAGCTTTTTCATAGATAGGATAGTTAAGAGGTTTTTTTATTTTAAATGATAGACATTGTAAATATTAGCAAGTGTAAATAGTATAAACAACCTCTACCCTTGTCACTTTTTGTTTTAAATACAAAGCCTTGAATAAGATCCTAATTATTATGCTAGTTATTGAAAATTTGTAATTAGTATTTCTCTATAGTTTATGTAAACGAAAAAGTTTCCTTGGGTTAGCGTGCATGAGAATAGTTGAATGTTCTTTAGGAAAAAATATAGTGGTTGCTTTCCTAAAATGACGGGTGTTTATGGAATTAAAAAAAGTGTAAGTTTAAACAAAAGTGTATGTATGTGTGTGTGTCTGTAAAATGATGCTACTAGTACTTGCCATTAGTTATTTAGCATTTGGACAAATACGGTGACGGATAGGTAAGTGAGAGTGTTTAACATTTATTTTTTTAGTTTTGTTCATTAATTTTTTATTCATGTAGTCATAATTATGTCTTTTTGTTAAAA
Organism: Meconema thalassinum; assembly: GCA_946902985.2. Classification (NCBI taxonomy): domain Eukaryota; kingdom Metazoa; phylum Arthropoda; class Insecta; order Orthoptera; family Tettigoniidae; genus Meconema; species Meconema thalassinum. Next base: position 743,558,693 of record OX336389.2, read on the forward strand.
GATAGTCTTATTTGTAAACCAGGGGATCGGGGTTTGCTAAATAACTTAAAAACCGTGGGTGATTGTTGCTGTTGTTGTTGTATCAATGTTGAGACTAGAGTGTCATAGTTACACTCTTTTGCAAATAGACTACCATGGAAGGTTTGAATGCTATCGGTCAATCCTGTGGTCTTGAACTCAAGAAGATGAGCGACTTGCCTATTCATACACCTTTTCGCATTCATAGAATTTAAAAATAAACACTACATTTTGAATCTACGCTCTTTGCATTTGTGAAGAGTTTGAAACATTTCTTCCTTCACGTTTTGATGACGTGTCTGATGATGTTTTTCAAGATATCAATACAAGTAGTCAACCTGTATATTTGATTTATGAATGAAAAAACAATCATCGATGTATGATACGTTTGGAATAAACAAAAAATGCTTGTTTTCTATTTTTTGAAATCATAGCAGTGATGATATACATTTTGATTGTTGTTTTAATCCTAAAGTTTATAGGTAGATAAAAGTCGTTGACCATTCATTCCAATAACAATTAACAACACGTCTTAATAATACATTACTGTTATGATAAGCTATATCATTATTTCCCACCTGCATGTCTCTCCCACCTCTCAAACAATCATCAAGCTGAGTGCTGGGACCACAAAAGGACTAAAAGGTAGGTTTATTTTCTTTCAAGGGTTTATACTCAATGACTTTATGATTAATTCCATAGCTAGTATACCATACCCTTTCTTATAGCCATAGTCATCCTGGTTTAAGACATGTGGCTGAGCACCCACTTTTGCACCCACTTTTGCTCTCACCTTTGCACCCACGTTTGCACCCACGTTTGCACCCACATTTGCACCCACTTTTGCATCCACTTTTGCACCTACTTTTGTCCCTACATGCCTTTGCACCCACTTTTCACCCACTTTTGCACCTACCTTTGCACCCACTTTTGCACCTATCGTTTCACCCACGATTGCACCCACGTTTGCACCCAGTTTTGCACCCACTTTCTAACCCACTTTTGCCCCCACTTTTGCACCTACCTACCTTTGCACCCACTTTTGCACCCACTTTTGCATCTACCTTTGCACCCACTTTTGCACCTATCTTTGCACCCAAGTTTGCACCCACTTTTGCACCCACTTTTAACCCACTTTTGCACCCACTTTTGGACCTACCTTTGCACCCACTTTTGCACCTACCTTTGCACCCACTTTTGCACCTACCTTGCACCCACATTTGCACCTACCTTTGCATCCACTAACCTATGACATTAACCTAAGCCACTAAAATAAGTTATTACAAATAGGATATTAACATTAACCACCAAAAAATAAGCCACCAACCTATGTCTCCAACATAAGCCACCAACATAAGTCATCAACATAAGCCGCCCACAGAAGCCACCCACATAGATATCCACATAAGACACCATAAGCCATCCACATAAGCCATCATAAGCCACCACCATAAGCCTTCCGCATAGCCATCCACATAAGCCACCATAAGCCACCATCATAAGCAATCCACATAGCCATCCACATAAGCCTCCACCATAAGCCACCTCATAGCAATCCACGTAAGCCACCATAAGCCATCCACATACTCATCCACATAAGCCACCAACATAAGTCACCCACATAGCCATCCGCATAGCCATTCACATAAGCCACCATCATAAGCCACCAACATAAGCCACCACCATAAGCCACCACCATAAGCCACCACCATAAGCCACCTCCATTAGCCACCACCATAAACGCCCTGTTGTGAAGTCACGTCAGGTCAGCGCATTGCAATAAGCTCAATAACATCCTCATCCTGCTAGTCTCCACCCCAGCAAGTTTGTTTTCTCTACTCGCTTCAACCAACATATAACCAAGTTCTGTTTGACTTATATTAACCCGCCTCATCTGATCATGGAATTCTCATTTGTCATATGTGTAACACCGTTTAATTTCATACTAGCATTCAAACTCACACATGTTGCACTTGGAAAGCGAGATTTTCTTAAGAATTAAAATTTCACCCCCTAGTAGGGGTACGTTTTATTTTGGGGTGGAAGTAGGTTGGCCATTCGAAAGGGGGTGTCAACTCGAGTTCAACGACACCTCATTCGTCAAAATCCGACCATGTGTTCGGGAGATATCGGCTTTGCCCCTGAATGTATGGTGAGTTAGTATGTGACGTCACCAGGAAAGTAGGCTATGGATCAACATTTTGGAAATTTTTTGGAAAGGGGGTGTTAGCCTGAGTTCAACGACACCTCACTCGTCGAAATCCGACCATTCGTTCGGGGGATATCGGCTTTGCCCCTGAATATATAGCGGGTTAGTATGTGACGTCACCAGGAAAGTAGGCTATGGGTTAACATTTTGGACGCACCACTACGATTTGTGTCATTTTATATAAATACGGCTACTGACCTAGCCAAAGTGTTCTTAATTTTCAAGTCTCGAAGGAGACCCGTTCTAATTTTCCAAGTCTCGAGGGAGACCCACGTTCTAATTTTCCAAGTCCCGAGGGAGACCCACGTTCTAACTCTTTGATGTCTTGAGGGAGACCAACGTCAGATTGATGTCTCATGTGAGGCTAATTTAGACTTTGAAAATTCTACGTGTGAACTTATGAACTGTTCAAGTTAATATTTAGTATGGCAGAAAATAACGGATCTCACAACTTGACTTTATTTTCCTTGAAATGTAAGTAACAGTATGCGTGTGAAGTTACAAGCGATTAAGCTGTTATTTAGGGAAAGGTCTTCGATATAAATTGCTCAGGACTTATGGTGAAGTTAGTGGCTCATGGCAATTTTAGCAGGAATAGATAGTGTATTTACAATGATTAATTGAACATTTATTTACTCAGAAGAAGAAGCTTCAAGATGTTTGGTGCCAGGCCAACTATTGGGATGATGACCGTCCGTTCGACTAAGATGATGGCTATGGCGGAGTAGAGACCTGTTGGGCCATGCAGGGTGATGTACGCTGAGTACTGTTGCAGAATGGATAAGTACTCAATTTGAATTATTTCAATTAGCTGAATAGCTTGGTTTATGGGAACAGTGTGTACATATTTTTCTTGTATATATTTGTGTGTAATTTAGTTTTAGGATTTTTCTTGTTTCCGACAATCATTGTAGAATATGCATCGTGACTACTTTTTATTTTGTGAATTTTATTGTTGTAAAGTTGAATTTCAGTGTACTACGCGAGTACAGCTTGTGCGATATTTTATTTCACTAATGAATTACGGGTTCAGTGATAAATGGAGCTGCATTAGAGCTAAAGTAATGATAGAGATCTGGGGGTAATTAGATATTTTGTGTTGCTATTTAATTAAACAGGCTATTTGAGTTTGCCTTGTTGCAACTATTTGCGGGGTAACATAAGTTATCTATGTAAGAATTTTAATGTTAATTTTTTGAAGTCTTGATATCTTCGGCTTATCGTGGATCTGTTACGTCACGTGTGTGGATTTCAGGTGAATATGAGTCATACCGAAGCAGTGTGTTGATGGTGTTATATTTTGGTATTTGATTGCGCGGGAAAGGTTGGCATTGTGACCAAGTTCCTGTCTGCAGCATATGGACGACAGATGTACTCTGCGGAGGCACTGCTCGGTTCCCGACAAGGCTTATAATTCAATGCTTGAATTATTAGGACAATCGTATTTTGGTGATACATGTGTTATTTCAGGTGGAGTGCACGTGAGAATTCTGCGATCTTGGGCTGCCTGAGAGCAAGCCCGGGATATTTTGTTACATGCTGGGTTAATGACATTTGCCACGTATGCCACAATACACGGGCAGATCTAAGATAAGACCTGTTAATGAGGCGTGGGCCAGCTGCTTGGACCTGATGTTTAAAGTAGATAAGCCTGTTTGGTTGAACTTATTATATTTAAAGGGAGTGCTCCATGCTGAAATGCGTACATTAATGCATCGCGTTTAAATAAAATTGTATTTGTTGTAAATATTGCCGGTGGGCATTTGTGTCATTCTAATTAAAGATTGTAAATTTTGTGCCTACACTTGGGTTGTGTAGTTAATTATAAAACGAAGTTCGGTCATTTTGTTGTTTTTGTTGTGTAGTCAAGTATATTTGTTTATATTTTGGTAAGACCTTATTTGAGGCAATTATGGTCGTGCATTTGGCACGTTCTCAAGACCTCAATGCGGAGATATTGGTTGTATATTTAAAGGGTAGCGAGTGTCGGTTTTGTCTTATTTAGTGTAGAGTCATTTTATACTGTTTCCCAGACGCCAAGTCTATTTTCGCATATACACGGATTCGCCACTTGTCGGATGTGCCATATGGTAGCGAATCACGTATTCAAAGTACTTATTCCATTCAGCATGCAACAATCCACACGTACTCATACACACATAGTTTTGGGAGCAATTTGAGGACAAGTCACGTCCTGATTTTATTTGTGCATTCCCTTGAGAGAGATTATATAATTTTTGTGGTTGATTTAAATTATGTAAATTTAAGGGTGATTGTTTGTGTTGTTTTTCTTGATTTATTGATCTTATATTAAATTCATTTGTTATTTAAATTCTGGATCACTTCTTCCTAATTACTTATTTTTACCCTATGTTACCTTGTCATGTTGAGAAGCAAAAAATCTAGCAACTATAACTACGAACCGAACACTTCCCCGAAACAGAGTCTTGCTACGCTTCTTTCTAGTGTGCATAGGAGTAAAAATGTTCACCAAACGTGGTGCTTTCAGTTGTTGTTAGTAAAACATGGTGCGTCACCATGGTGCTTTGTGCCTTTTTAAAATGTAAATTCAGTAATTTAGGCGAAGTTGTTCCTCCAAGTGTTGTCAATTAAAATCAAGATAATAAATGCGAAACACAGTTAGATTTGATATTGCTATTAATTTGTATTGTGTTTCTGGCGCCCAGTTGAAATAATTAATGATTGTTTAGAACAATGAACTCAATATATGTGAAAGTTAGGAAGGTGATGCCTTGAAAATCTTAATTAACATTTGGTTAAATAAGATGTTGTATTGTAATATCAGCAAGGTTAGGAATTTAATAACCAGATCAAAGGGGTAGATTAAAATTAAAAGTAAAGTGAATACTCAATGATGCATAATTTGCGGGATTGTAACGTAAAGTAAACGATTTGAGTATATCAACCAGTAAATGTCAAAATATATGTGTGTGTGGAGCGGACATTACCCAATGCATGACCCTTATTCTCAAGAGTGTATTTGTGTTTGCGATGGCAACCATAGAAGAGATTAGTGCTTTGATGGAATTTGCTGCCGAACGAAGATTTCTGCTCCTTCTAAGTGATTATCAGGATTTTTCGGTTCCTCCTCGCTCGTCCCCATCTTTCTCGTTCCGTTGCAGTTCCTCCAGGTATCTCTGAGATTCTGCATGGTGCTCGTCCCTATTATTCCGGTACTCCCTTGGCTCCTCTTGCATTTGATTCCATCTATCCTTCCAATTGTGGTTGAACCGCGTGTCAGCATTTCTGTGATACGGCATGTTCTGCCTGCGATTACCCCTCCAATTCGCATATCCTCGCTGGTATGGTCGTTGATTATTATTATTGTTATAATTTCTATCATTATTGTTTCTATTGTCGTAACGATCCCTGTTATCAACATAATCATGTCTTCTAGGTGTAGTTTGCGTATTAGTCGCCTGTGACTTAGTATTCGGTTTGTTATTCCTAACTATTTCTGCGGTATTGACATGTTCCAGCTGTCTTTGTCTTTCCTACGGTGTGGTTATACTAGTTTCACCCAAATGACGCAGAATTTCTTGGCCCTGTACTGCTGTGCTTATGTGTCATTGTAATTAATTAATTGTAGATTTTGTGCCTACACTTGGGTTGTGTAGTTAATTATAAAATGACGTTCGGCCATTTTGTTGTTTTTGTAGTGTAGTCACGTATATTTGTTTATATTTTGGTAAGACCTTATTTGAGACAATTATGTTCGTGCATTTGGCACGCTGTCAAGGTCTCAGTGCGGAGATCTTGGTTGTGTATTTAAAGGGTAGCGAGTGTCGGCTTTGTTTTAGTGTAGAATCATTTTATGCTGTTTCCCAGATGCCAAGTCTATTTTCGCATATATACGGATTCGCCACTTGTCGGATGTGCCATATGGTGGCGAATCGCGTATTCAAAGTACTTATTCCATTCAGCATGCAACAATCCACACGTACTCATACACACATAGTTAAGGGAGCAATTTGAGGACAAGTCATATCCTGATTTTATTTGTGTATTCTCTTGAGAGAGATTTTAATAATTTGTGTGGTTGATTTAAATTATGTAAATTTAAGGGTGATTGTTTGTGTTGTTTTTCTTGATTTATTGATCATTTGTTATTTAAATTCTGGTTCACTTCTTCCAAATTAGTTAATTTTACCCTATGTTACCTTGTCATGTTGAGAAGAAGGAAATCTAGCAACAATAAACATGAACCGAACACTACCCCGAAACATAGTCTTGTTACGCTTCTTTCCTCAATATTTCTCCTCAATAATACCTCGAATATTATTATTATCTTGGTTTAAAAGGCATATTAATTATGTTTATACGTGTAGATTAAGCGTGTTCAATGTAAAATCTATTTTAATATTTATGGTAACTGTTTACCTCGCGTATTAATTTTATTAAAGTTCACTCAACTAAGTCAATGGCCATTAAGATCTTATTTATGTTTATCTTATATCCGGTCTAATATGATCATTCAATAAAGAACACCTCATATGATTATAAGTTCAGAATTTTGATAAAGAGTTAATAATAATTAAGAAACAAACATTATCCACCAGATCACCTTACTTTTCCACAAGCCTTCATCTTTTGTCAATCCAACCAAAAATCTTTACTACAACAGCTGTGATTTATAACCAAGTCAACTTCATTTCAATTCAATGCTTCAAACAGCATGATCTTACGTTACAACAATATCTTAATGAAATAATTAAACAATACGGCATGTCCCTTGGTATATCAATAGTATATATCATCGCAGACCTTCTCTTCAATTCAATTATACGTTATTACACTACCTCGTACATATATTCTTCAACGATATTACCACAATACGGCATTACCCTTCGTATTTACTACTATAAATTCCATAATGCGTCATTACCCTTCGTATTTACCACTATAAATTCACATTGCTTCAACATCATTACCTTCATTAACTGTTACAATATTTGTATGCATTTATCTTCGTTACTACAACTTTAATCGTTGTTTACAAGATGTTTCAATAATTTATTTATCGTTGAAATGTGTAAAGTGACTGACCTTTCTGCGAGTTTACTTCGTAGAGTAAATCTGATATTAAACAATTGTCTCAAAATATTTAATAAAAATCCAAGCGTATCTCTCCACACTGATCTAAATTATGAATTCAACATTGTTGCAAAGTCATGACTACATTTATCTATAACGTTACAAAATGTTATAACAATCTCATTGTTATTAAAAATTCAATCTATCTGAGTTCATATTTGGATCACGACGTTATTCAAACTCGTAAGTTAATAAAATAAATCTTCCAGGAATATTTATGTCAGCACAAAACTCCATTAATGATAGAACAATGCTATCCATGAAAGTAAAATAGGTAACTGATATTAATGAATATCATTTTAGTTTCAATGTCTTTGTGGCTTAAATCCACTTGGCATATCGTAGAAATTGTGAATATAATTATTGGCAATACGACTCAATGCTGATAAGATTATAACACAAACTTATTGAATTGTCAATAACAATCGCTGAAATCTTCCCTACTAAAATATCTTCACACAGAAAAATACCGAACAATCTTAATCCAAACGAATGGTATAAAAATCGTTGAAGACGAAACGTGGATATAAATTCGTAAAATAAAATCCATGAAGATTGGATATAATTATAAGGTGCGTTCAAAAAGTAAAGAGCCGGAGGCTGGAATGCGCAAATCGGTGACGACATCGGCTAATAGTGGCGTGTGTAACGAGGTGTGGTTCCGACCAGAGCGTGGTAGATCACAGCCTGTCGCTAGAGGGCACGCGTGCAGGTCACGTGACGATACAAAGCGCGCAGCAGCATGCAGCAATCGTCCAACGCTGCCAGTTGCATTGCAAACAGTGACATGGAGGCGTCAACCGAAGAGCAAAGATGTGTTGTTCGGTTTCTGACAGCGGAAGGAGTAGGGGGAACGGACATTCATCGCCGAATGTCACAAGTGTACGGCGAACACTGCATGTCCCTTGCAAGGGTCAAGGCGTGGCACAATCGCTTTAGGGAAGGACGGGTGACGTTAGCCGATGATGCCCAGTCTGGGGCACCCCCCTGCATTACCGATGACCACGTTCAGCTGGTTGATGCACTCATTACCCAGGACCGACGAGTGACAATCAACGCCATAACCGCCGTGGTCGCTCCACGACAATGCATGACCTCATACGGCGAACACAGTCGCGGCACTCCAGCAGAAATTCAAATGGGAGGTTCTCGGCCACCCTCCTTACAGTCCTGACCTCTCTCCCTGTGATTACGCCATGTTTGGTCCCCTAAAAAGGGCTCTGCGGGGCCAACGATTCACCTCGGACGCCGACGTCCAGCTGTACGTGCGGAACTGTTTCACATCGCAGCCCAGGGAATTTTATGAGACAGCCATTCACCGCCTCGTGTCACAGTGGGACAAGTGCCTCAACAGCCAGAGCCAATACTTCTAACATACAGGTACTGGTTTCTGTAATTATGCCTCCGGCTCGTTACTTTTTGAACGCACCTTATAATTTAATAAAAATCCAAAATGTGGAAATGCAATTCCATAAAAAATGGCGGATATGATAGAAAGCAGATTGGAAAGTGCTCTAACATACATAGTGAATATCACGGAAGTAGGAGGCTACTTGAAGAAGGAAATGAAGGATGGCATGCTGAAAGCGGTAAGTGAGATACGAAACTGCTTCAAAATGTTGAAATCAGATGTATTAGAAATAAATCCAGAAAAGGAAGGATCACAACATGAGGTTACGGTTGACAACCAGAGAGATGTAAACAAGGGAGAAGATAGTCAAATCATTGAACAACTAACGACATCTACTGATGCAGAGAATGAAGCTACGAATGGTAATCACAAACAGCGCTGCCAGAGGACGACATCTAACGGAGAGGAAGTAAGTTTAAATAGCAACTAGCAGATAGTGTCGCCTATCAGAGAGAAAGCGAACATGACACCCACTGAGGTAGGGCAGGATGTCACCAATAATAATCATAGACAGCGCCAGAATTTGGTGGGATATAAAGGAGTGGACGCAGTGGAAGAAACAGACAGACACCAGCAAGGAGCGCCTTCTACTAGCAGTGTACATGAAGCAAACAGTAATAAGCAAAGAGTTTTAAACCGTGCCATACCACTACAGACACAGACATTATATGCAAAAAACACGGCCAACCTAAAAAAAATAATGTAAAGCTGAAATTTGGCATAGATGTTCCCTAGTACCCTAGTAACAAATCCTGAAAAGTCCCCATCTCTGCGGTGTCCGCATCATAGTTTTTGGAGGGTTCAAAAGGGCTTAAATGGGGTCTAAGTGCCAAAAACAGCATTTTTGCTTCCTGCGTTCGAAATATTGATCCAAATTTAGTTCTCGCGAGCTTTAGCTATTTATAAAAATGAACCAGTAGGATAACGGACTTATCAGGCCTAATTATTGCTATAGATGAAGGAAAAAAACGACTAATTGAACATTTTTAGCACAATTGTTACACGAAAATTTGGTTAATTTGTCATTAGCAGGTCATTATTTTTTAAACAACTGCTGATATTGATTAAAGACCCAGAATGAAAGTTATAAAGCATACTTTTTGCTTTACATTGGTGCATTACCCATGTCTATGCGAGAAACGGTTACCGAGTTCCGGTCCCAAAGCATAATCGCTGTTGAAAAGGCACCCAATCGCGTTTCTAGGTGACAACGCTCGGCCTGTCGGAGCAGGCCAACAATACTCGAAACAATTAATTCACCTTCTAAAGAGTCTTGTTTTTTGTTGTAAATGTGGCGGAAGTCCACAGGTATGTAGTTTCAGCGCTTCAAGAAGAACGTCCAATCCCGAATGTTGGAACGTTCACGCAGTTTTGCTTTGACAACGCTGACTATAACATAAGGACATTGGACGGGCGAAACACATTTCACAGCATGGGAGGTATCAAGTACACAGGTCCAGCGCCTGACAGTGAAATATCTCCACTCCCACGTACACGAGAAGTTCCTTATGCTGGTGTGATTGCGACGATGGGAAAGTTCAACATTTCGTGGTATCGGAAACCCTCTTCTCCTGGTTCAAAGGACGTCAAGATTAAGGAGTTAACTGTGGAAGCCCCAAACTCTGTGGCTATTGCGTCGATGGTGGACTCCTTGTGGTTATCTGTGGAACGACTTTATGAAGACGTCACTGTCTGCTCATGCTCAATCTGCTTCCCAGACAACGTCAGTTGATACCCTGCCGTTCATTATCTTGGAACCGAGCTCTCCATCAACTACATATTCCACGGTGAAGTTTGGCGCAAGAGAGTGCGCAGAACTGAAAGAAAGCACTTGTTTCGTAACCTTTGACCAGCCCCTATACACGAAAGTTGCAGAGATAGTCGCATCGGACACTTCAGAGGAACTCAGATACGTGGTTGTTCGTCTAGGCGAATTTCACCTTCTGATGTCTTTTCTTGGGGCAATCGGCTACGTGATGAATGGAAGCGGTTTTGAGGAGCTCTGGACGGAAATATAAGCTAAATCGTCAGTGACTCACATGATGTCTGGACACGCATATTCTAGGTAGGCTTGCAATTAGCTCGCTGTTAATGATTACGTTATGCCTTCAATTTCAAATGTATCAATAACGCGAAACTGTGCATGTCTAGGGCCCACAGAGTGCATTTTCTGACAAAACAGCCTGTCGGGACAATGTTACTCAACATGAACGACGGTCTGAAGGATGACAAGGACGAAATACAGGCGCTTTTTACCGCATTCAAAGAAGGCACCGCCAATGACTTGCTATCATAACCTTGCCTTCAACGTCTCAAAGAGTCCCTTCATGACACATTTTCTTCAATGAGCCAGAAATCTCGCACAGGACAGCTGTGGTTAGAGTACATCAAACAGCAAGTCTGGAAAATATTGAAGGATTCCGCATCTTTACGCGAGGAAATGAAGGTATTCGTCTCTGCGGCTCCAGATGAAAAGGCCATAATATCAGCTGGAGAGAAGTTCGCCATTTGTCTCTACGATAGTGCCAAATCGGGGTGCAAAATCCTCGACGAACTTCGGGTAGTGAAATACAGCCAAAAAATTGCCAAACAACCGGTCACAGCATCATTCAGCTGGCTTCACTTCCGCCGACTTCAGCGGCATGCAAACAACATTCACTGCGGGTAAATTTGCAAGTTCAGGAATGGTTAGGATTTTCTTTGGACCCGACCCAATGGGGATGGAAAATCCAACACTCAGCTTTAGTACCAGTGACAACTCATCTTCCAGCTGCTCCAGATCATCTCCTCAATTTAGTGTCCTGCAACTGCAAGATCTCTTGTGGCAGCCGATGTGAGTGTGTACGTTCCGGCTTAAAAATGCTCCTTAATATGTGGACACTGCAGTGGAAAAGCGTGTGGCAACGTCACATTTGATGGCTCAGACGATGAGGAGGACGATTGAGTCCGATGTAAGATTTGTTTTGCAAGTGTTCTTTGTCTAAAGAAAGCTTTTTAAGCTCTGTTTTGTTATTATTTGCATTATGCATATTATGAATGTGCGTTTAACTGCTAACTGTATTAAACTCGTTTTGTACTAAGCAAACTGTTTCTGCTAGTTTACCTGGATTCAAAGGAATACCATCCTAAAAGCTCTCGATCAAAGATACAAAATGGTGTCAGCAAAGGTGAATAGATGGAGCCCACCAGCGTAAATGGGCGTTCGTTCGGAAAGCGACTGCCACACTTGCACTTTTACATTTGTAACTGTAAGTCTGCTGCTGTTTGTCGGATGAACATGGGCAATGTATCGTTTTAAAGCTACAAGTGTGCTTTACAACTTTTAATTCGGGTCTTTAGTCGCTATCAGCAGCTGTTTACACGATAAGTCCCGGCTAATGACAAATTACCGTAGCTAAATTTTCGTGAGAAAAGTTGAGCTAAAAATGTTTGATTACTCATCTGTTTAAATGTATGGCAATAATTACGACCAATAAGAGCGTTATATTTAATGCAGTCCTTCTCTTATTACTATCAAAGCTCATTAGAACTGATTTTGGATCAGTATTTTGAACGCAGGAAGCACAAATGCTGTTTTTGGCACTTAGGCCCCATTTAAGCCCTTTTGAACTCTCCAAAAACTATGACGCGGACAACGCAGAGATGGGGACTTGTCAGTATTTGTTACTAGGGTACTAGGGAACATCTAAGCCAAATTTCAGCTTTACATTTTTTTTAGGTTAAAACTTAATATGCCTGGGCTACTACTGGAGAAAAGTATAACGAACAAAGCGCAGAGATAGGTCGAGCGCTAGAAGACAAACTTACAGAAACAATAGCACATCAAATGCAGACAATGATGGAGAACATCACTAGTAATATCAAAAAAATTATAAAAGATGAAATTGAAATTAAAGATCAACATATAATAGTATCCCATCTAGGAAATGAATGAAAATCCACAGCCTGCTTCCAGTCTCCGACTGGGTCAGGAATGGAATGAATGAAGCCCCCATCTAGCGGCGAGGATATGAACTGTGCCGGCTGCCGAGGACTGACGCACTCCTCTGGGGCAATGATTAAATGAATGACAGATGAAATGAAATGATAGTGGAGAGTGTTGCTGGAATGAAATGTTGACAGGGAAAACCGGAGTACCCGGAGAAAAACCTGTCTGCCTCCGTTTTGTCCAGCACAGATCTCACATGGAGTGACCGGGATTTGAACCACGGACCCAGCGGTGAGAGGCCGGCGTGCTGCCGCCTGAGCAACGGAGGCTTCCCCATCTAGGAAATAAAACATTAAAACAATCAATTCCGTATCGCTCCGATAGGAACATAGGAACTCAATCAGAATTGACTCCCACAGATTATAATGTGGAATACAATGTAAAAACAATTAGTTTCCCACCAATAACTGGCAATCCTTCACAAGTTCATAAACAAGAAACACCAAGGAACATTACACCTGAAGAGAAATGGACGGAAGTCATAGGCAGGAAACAAAGACAACTACCACGACATCAAGCATCTATAACAGGCACAGGCACAGGCACGGAAGACGTAAACCTACAAGCAGTAGAAAAGATGGCCTGGATATTTATAGGAAGAGTGCAACAGGAAACCACAGCCGAGTCCATAAGGAAATTCCTCATCAAAAAGGAAATTATAGGAGAAATTATATGCGAAGAATTCTTAACGAAATTTGATACAAAGTATTTCAAAGTGGGAATTCCCTTTAAATACCTGGAAAGAATAAATAAAGAAGACGTTTGGCCAGCAAACATCACCGTAAGACGTTTTCGGCCTTTTCGGAGGAATACAAGGATACAACCAGAATAAAACAGATGAGTGGTGCATGAGTAACTCAAAAAATGGAGAAAATGTGAGAAAAGACAACTTAGAAATAATGTTATAGAACATTGAAGGTTTAAAGAACGCACTAAGCTCAGCACCCAAAGATTGTCTGAGTGGATACGACGCAGTATTATTAAAAGAAACATTTCTCACAGATTATTGGCAACACGCAGAATATTACTGTATACATCTTCAAGCGCAACAAGGAGAAAGAGGAAGACCTGAAGGTGGAATTACTATCCTATTAAAGCCATGGTTGACGCCAATAATCTCAGAAAATAAATTAGATCACTCTCTGCTAATTGAAACACAATACATCACAATTATTACCTGTTACTTTCAACCGTATACAAGGGCCATGGAGATAATAGATGAAGTAGGGCAACTAATCTCATTGAGTAGGCACGACATCACTCTAATCCTAGCCGGAGACTTAAATTGTAGGCTGGATGTACAAAACTATAAAACAACATTAGTAATGGAAAAAATGCAGGAAGATGGCCTACACCTTCTGAATAACCACAACATACCTATATACATATATATATGCCATAATGGGAAAAAAGCGATAGACGTTGCGCTTACAAGAGGTCACATGAAAGGAGAAATAGCTCCACTATGAGCAGCAGATCATACACCTATAAGAAAGCATATTCATTTGAAAATAGTAATACAGGGAGACTGGTGTACAACAAAGAGGCAAAGTAAACAGCTCTTATCAAGGAAGATAGACTGTGGGAAAGTAGAAGGTAGACCCGACCTTATAATGAAAATAGAAACACTAACAGAAGATTAAAGACTAGATGAAGCAGTACAAGCCCTTGAAGAACTCCTAATACAAGCCACAAACCCTAGGAAAGATCGAAAGGCAAAACAATGGTTCGACCAGGAATGCTACCTATCTAAAAAAGACGTATTGGGGGCCTTACACCAGCTAAGGACGAATTGCGAGAGTCTTCTTTTCCTTCAAGAATATAACAAGAAAAGAAGTGACTACAAGACACCGATAGGTGAGAAGAAAAGGACATTCTGGGAAGCGGAAGGAAAAAGAATCGTGGAAGAGGCCAAGAATGACCCATACATCGCACTACGCCCTAGGAAACAGGCACAGACACACTATATCAATATGCAAGAATGGACGACACACTTTAACGATCTGCTCAACAGGGCAGGAATAACTAACATACCAGAAAATACAAAAGGAACTGCCCAAACAACGACATTGGAATGGACTCCACTAACAACAAAAGAAGTTCAAAATATAATCGCAAGCATAAAGAATAGCAAAGCGGCTGGACCAGACAACATACTCGGTGAATACATAAAAGACACGGCACACCTTCTATTACCAGTATGGACGAAATTATATAATAAATGCATCGAGACGGCAACAATACCAGAAATATGGAGACAGTCTACCATAAAAGTTCTCTATAAAGGCAAAGGCGACCCATATGATACAAATATGTACAGAGGCATCGCGCTGGAGAATATACCGTTCAAGATATTCACTAAATTAATAACAGAAAGAATCACAGAAGAAATAGATGTACAACTACCAGAAACACAATTTGGATTCAGGAAAGGAAGGTCAACTCTTACTGCAATAAAACTATTATTAAATAACATTTGGCAAATCATGGAAAGACAAGAAATATTTTACTCAGTGTTTATAGACTTCACGCAAGCATTTGATCTCATAAGCCGTGATCTTGTGAAACTGAAGCTGGAAAAAGCTCTAGATAGAGATAATGTATGGACAAGAATTATACATACGATACTTCATTGGAACAACATAAGAATCTCGGATAATATATCACTCTCTGATCCGATGATTCAAACAAATGGAGTACTACAGGGTGACCCAATCAGCCCTTTGCTCTTCATCCTAGCAGTGGAAGACATAATGAGAATATGTCAAAAGACAGATATTGTATCATATGCGTACGCTGATGACATTGTGTTCGGATCACATAACATCATAAAACTTCAAAACATTCTAAAAGACATCGAGGAATGGTGCACTGAATATAATTTTGACATCATACATCTAAGACACAAAAGATGGTGTTTCGACAAGGAGGAAAGGTACCGACCGGAACAGAAATTTTCTTACAGGAAAAAAGAATAAATATAGTAAAATAATTCAAATATATAGGCATCACTCTACAAGCAAGTGCAAAATGCTTTACAAAACATGTGACTGAAAAAATTACACAAGCGGTTCGGGCGATGAACGATATAAGATATATATGAACACTCAACCTCGAGACAGCAATGGCATTATTTAAAAATAAAATAATGCCAAAATTGACATACGGAATAGAAATCATATGGCCTTTCCTCACTGAAAGGAATCTGTCATCACTTGAAAGTGTTAAACATTATACATTAAAAAAGCTTTTGGAGTCTCCAAGACGACCAAATCACGGCTAGTCTACCTCCTCGCGCGAGAAACATTCCTAATTGAAGACTTTAGAACGCTTCTAGTATTACCTACCACAAGAGGTGCGGAAAACCTATTAACGACACTCAGAAGGAAAAGAGAAAAAATCCCACTGGAATTTTATGGAACGGGGGCCATGGCTGACCGGGCGTGGACACCTGCTAGCTTTGAGATGAGGCACATGTTCACACGCCTGGCAATTCATGGTTTTCACCATTTGATTTGTACAAATAAAGCATACCATGATCCGGATGACACATGTGTATGTCAACTATGCGGACACACATGTGAACGCTACCATATAGAAAAATGCAGCAAAAGAATAAAGTCCATAAAAGACTATGCTACCCAAGGCGCAGGTGCGCAAACATAGTGTATTTAAATGTATTTAATGGCTGTTTAGCTGCAATAAAATTATTATTACAAATTTCTTGAAGGTAAAATAATGAAGAATAAAATTAATGTTGGATGGAAGAGCGAAATGTCCAACAGTATATTCCAAACTCAAATACAATCGAAGACCATTCGAAGACATACAACCCTAGTATATATGGAAATTGGTGCTCAAAGAAATAAATTGTCATTCTACTCAATTCTACCTAATAATATAATTCGTCACTGAATCTTATAGAAGATCTAGTTGCATCAGAGAGTGTATGAAATACCCAGGTGGAATGGTAGTTCTACTCCAAGGAAGTCTCGATCGGTTTGTCTCCACATCCAACGAACAGCCATCTCGGGACATGAACTCATGCTCTCCAAGAACATTCACTGCTGCAGACCTTCTCTCCTGTCCTCTCTAATCCAGTCTTCTTACATTAGGTGGGCTTAGTCCCTTCCTGCTTGAAACATCTTACGACGCTTCTTGTAGAAAACGATTATGTCTGAGCAATACCGTTGATAGATGTTCATAATTTCAGACCATACAGTACTTCGCATATGATAAGTAGATACTAGGTCGCAGTATGTCTCGCAGTAGCTCGACATACTTTCCTAATGCTCAATGTTCATAATTTTGGTTGCTCGGTGAAGTCATTTCACTACTATCTCATGTATTCTTGGCGCATATAATTTACTCAATCAACGCAGCTTCCATAGTATAACAGGACTGCATTCTACTTAATGTTGAATTAACAATCATGGTGAATATCCGTAGAATCGATATCTCACTGTAATATATATACGGCCTCAATGTGGCAAGAAAGCACGAAGCTTCTCATATGTCAATTGCTTCAACTCCTTTTTCCAATACTGTTCCAACTTCACACACACGCTATCTGCTTCTGCGCTGGGAAACTCACAATAGCTTGCCCAAGCGACACTTTCATCGCGCACTGTTTTATGTTTGCTAAAACCTCAATATTTCTTAATGCGAACTTCACAGTCGCTAGCTTGTATAAACCACTTAATGTTCAAGCTTTATATTGCTCCTAATATGAGCTAACTAATTTCACAACGGAACACACAAGTCTTAAATCAAACTATTGAATTTCACAATGTTAATCTTGGAGCTCGGCGATCCGGCACGAATCTCGCCCACGATACGGTCGACTCAGAGAGTCCAGTCTACCGCACTCGCCTTGGCCTTGACGAATCTGGGGACTGCTAGTCCAACAACCACCTTCGTCAAATCTTTTCGAAGTAATGAGCCACGTTCTCTGTTCTCGATCTCCGATCTGAATGGTATCGGCGCCATTTTTCTGTAGTGGGGAAAGTTTGCGCGGATATGTATTAAAGCTTAATGCATCGTACTGCGTACCACAATCGCCGTAATATCGTTTAATCATGATACGTAATTAATTCAGGCATATTTCCATTTAATAAAAATCTATTCATTGGGCCTAAAAGTCTATTAATAACTATCATAGTTATTCTTTTAGGGTCATCTATCACTGACATCTCTTCTGATTGGTTATTACACTTTCTTCTGTAAGATTGTGCGTACAGTTTTTATCCTAATGCAGGCGTGGTGTCGGTTCGTTGCTAAGGTAAATTAACCTTGCTAAACAGACCCATAATGCACTGTCAACTTGCTACTGAGCTAAAATCAAGTTTTCTGACACATCTCCAGCATCGACATTCCAATGTAATTTCAATATCATTGAGTTGAAAATGGCCTCAAAATTCTGCTAAAATAATCAGAATTCGGGCTCAGTACTGAACAAAGTAATATAAATTTACTTTCAAATGATTCATAAAAACGGAAGAAAACGCTAATGAAATCGTTGTTTCCAAGGCAATATATGTTATACAGTTAATCTAAACCAGTTGTTAACATAACGCCAGCAATGGTGATGTGTAGCTGAGGGCTAGCGTCTTTAACCTGGAGGTTCGTTGATCGAATCCAAGTTGGTTCAAATTTTTTAACTTGTTTTTTTTTTTTGTATTTATTGATTTATAACTACTCACACGTTATAATGTTAAGCATATATACTTTGTATTTGCAATCGAAAATACAGTATTATATACTGTATACTTATAACACCTCATATATCAACACTCGACTACAGCGATTAAAATTTATTGTCCTTGATCCGAGGTACAGACTGTTGTTGTTGATTCTTTAGGGGATTTGCGGCATCATGGTCATGTAGCCCCGTGTACTTGGGTGTGTGTAGAAGTTGTCTGATAATTTGTGTCACTGTGATGTATGTACTAGTGTTGGAACTTGTTTAAAGCGGGTGATGAAATTACAAGATGAATAAATTGATTATGAATTACACAAAATTATAAGAAATGATTGTAATGATGAAAATAATTATTGATTATAATGGTGACAACACCCAGTTGAGGACCCTCAGGTAGAGCAACTTGAGACCTCCTGACACTCCGCCCGGGGTATGACTCCGTAATTAACCATGATAACACTTGCTTTGGGAGAAGAGGAAAGCTTATATGTATTTCTATCTACTAGAAAGGAAAAATGCTGAATTGAATAAAATACAGAATTTAATTATCGAATCAAGAGGATACGAATATTAATAATAATATAAATACGATGAGCGTTTACTGAATTTACCACTAGCACGGCGAAAAGTTAAATTGGAGGTGAGGTGAATTTAAATTATTTCCGAAAGCTGGATTTCAAATGCCGTTAGATTAATTGAAAGGAGAGAGAATTTGTGTGGATTTCATCTTTGAGCTCATCGGGCTGGAAACTCGTTCATGCTGGGTTGTCCCCATAAAGGGGTGATGCTGTACTCGTCTGTTGGTTGGCATCTTCTTCTTCGTTGACGATGATATTTTTAAACAATTGTTGAATCGACGAATCTGAGACATAGTGTTTTCTCAGATGCGCTGGAATGTGATGGAATTCTAAATCCTTAAATCACATTTACAGCGATTGCCTAAGATACGACTATCACCATGTTTTAAGCCATGAATTGTCTTAAACACTTGTCCAGTATAAACTAGTACTGATGGCCTCACGGGAACCATAGTAACCATAGCTACAGTTTGAGAATATTCTTGATATTCTTCTCTGATCACCTCTGCATCCCGTTTTATTAACTTTCCGACTTCCCCTTCCTGTGCCTCCTTCAGTTTTAAATCCAGCTGCTCATCAGCCGATCCTGGGACATCCTCTTCCGTACCACTCTAAATAGTTCATCTCCTACCTTCAATAGGTCAGTTGATGCCACGTAACCTAGTTCAATCGTCCATGTGTTCTTGACGTCAAAGCATCTGGATTAAATTGCTGCTGCAGATATTAGAGATAGCGTCACCCCTCGGATACAGCTTGCGCGTGGAAGCTGTGTTTCCACTGATTGTGTTCGAGATTGCGTGGAAGACCTGCAAGCGATTGTCACTGCATCTGGATTTAATTGCTGCTGCAGCTGTTAGGGATAGCGTCGCCCCTCGGAATCAGCTTGCGCGTGGAGGCTGTGTTTCCACTTGATGGGTTCGAGATTGCGTGGGAAGCGGCCACGCGACCCTTTCAGATGAAGAGTGACCAGAATCAGCCACGCATCCAGAGCAAGACGGGACCTCTGGGCTTCAGAAGATATCACCCTCCTGGTGATCGAATTCATTAAAATTATATTGATATCTCAATTCTCTCTCTCTCTCTCTCTATCTTGTGAAATACTTAGGTCCAATTACCGTGATCGTTCGTGCTAGCGGAACAGATTTAAAATTAATTGATAAAACGAAATATACATTTCTACACAGTAGAAATGATTACTGTCGACCAAAATATTATGTGCACACGAGTTTGAAGGTTGTTTGTGAAGTAACCAATAGACCTACATAAAATCCAATAATATCATTATTTTCGTCGTTCTATTTTACGTTAGTTCATGTAGGGTTGGAATTTTTAATTTATATTTTAATATTTTTTATCGCAGTCAAAACACAAAAAGTGCCCGTTTTCAAGCGTGTTTCAACCATGCGTCACATTTAAAAATTATTATCTCACAAACCCGTCATCAGATCGGATCCAAATTTTAATGATGATGTTATTGGATTTTATGTAGGTTTAATGGTTACTTCACAAAAACCTTCAAACTCGAGCACACATAATATTTTGGTCGACAGTAAGTTTGAATATGTAATACGATATTGGAAAATAACAAATTAATAAAAGTAATAATAAATTCAAAGTTACGTAATCACGCATGTGACATAATAATACTAAGAAAAGGAAGAACACTATAATTTATAACCTATGTGGCGAATTGTCTGCCGAATTAATTAGTACATTAACTCATGGAGCAATGCTTCATGTGATTTTCTCTGTGGCATTTGCCCCTCATAAAATGTTACATTCGCTCTGGAATATCAGGTGGACTGTAGGCTACTATATTCTGCGTGATTTTCCAGAGACACGTGTGAATTACATCCCTAGACAATATATAAGACACAATACAATACTCGTTCATGCTCTTTCCCCACCCAGTGTCAACTGGAAAAGGGGAAATGAAGATGATGATGATGATGATGATGACAATAAATCACCCTCAATATATACAATTTTTCACTCTTCGTCGTGACTTCACGACATTGATCCTGGGCTTGCTTGAAATGCATCATATGCACCAAGAGCAATACCAACTCGTACACAATCCTATATGTTGTAGGACAAAGCAACATTAAAGTGTTTTACCCTGTGTATTTACAAATATCATCCCCTCTTATCACTCCGTGACGTTGTGTTTATCTCACCTCACCACTGCCATTTGTGTATTTTTACACACCACTTGTCACAACTATTGTTGTGTGGTTTTTGAACCAGATATTGCTCTAACTCAAACCCGCGGGTTCTGTCCCAGTTTGTGATGTTTTCACAAGAACACACGCACACTATATCACTACGTAGGTCGACGTGCTCTTTGACTCACCAACACAAACTCTCTTACTGCTACTAATATATATTTTGCTGAAAGAAAAATCACAAACCTAGAAATATATATAACCCTTTATATTTCTGCGCTGTGTGACCCCATTAATCCCTTTAAATTCACGCCGCGCGCTTACGAGATCCCACGAGTGCTCACCCCGTGCCTCGCATACCTCCTTACGTAAGCCGTACCCCGCTCTCACACCAGTTTCTTTCTCTCTTTAAATACCATAGGCCAGACCAGCCGACTCAGTGACACTGACCTAGTTTCTAGCTACCTCTTAAAAATTCCTTATCTCTGTTGTGCACAGAGGTCACCCACCTTGTGCAGTTTTGTGGACTAGTTTCCACTCACATTGTTACGTAGCCGGCAATAACATAAGACCTGTGTACTACATCATGTATGATAATTTTGGACAAAGGTCTTAACTTCTGAGGAACAAACAATTTCCCGCCTCGTATAAGCTAACAAGCCATAGAGCGCCGCAGGTATATTGGGGCTTCATAGACTCCTCAGAACTGCCCACCTTAGGCCAAGGTTTATTAAGATTTTGGCGCAGAGTGCATTCTTCAGCCTTATGCATACTATAAAGGGTATTCATATATTGTGAAACGAAGCAATAAAAATGGAACTGTTATTTGGCGCTGTTCAAAGCAACGATCGAAACAGTGTCGAGGAATGCTTAAGACAAAAGAATTGGACAAACTTTCTTCAAACAATCATGATTGTAAACTTAATAATCATGCTAGTGTAAATGTAAGGAAAACTCAAACCGAAGCAAAAAACCAAGTTCAAGAAATATATAGTGCTGCTCAAGATAATATTAACCTCAGGTCTAATACACTACAACGCATTCATGCTGTTAGCGAGTTGTTTAATGAGAAACCTTTAACACCTCCTGTAAAACCCATGATCAGACACACACCCACATCTCAAAAGCACTCAAATCTATCAGAGACAACATACCCCATCAAGGAGTTGGTTGGGGAAGGTGAAAAGGATGGTGATGGTGATTATAATAATAACATAACAATGTTAAAGCACTCTAGCACATCTAAAAGGAAGCTTTCAACGCTATCAAAGGCAACTCAAACCATTGAACAGACTGTGGACACAGGTGGAAATTATGATGGTAGAGATGACGACGATGATGATGATCATTATGAAGATGATTATAATGATGAGGATGATAATGATGATGATGGTGAAAATGATGAACTTCTTCCCGAGTATTTAAAACCATTCATAAAAAATAGCAAATGGAACGATCCTAATATATTAGTAGAACGTCTACAGCTCTTGCATGCCTGTAAACAGGCTGGTCATATTGGTTATGAGGAAGAGCTGTTAAAAATAGAATATGAACTTCGTAAAGCTGGTATTATAGTGTAATTGGTCAACGTAGCAACACCCCCATCCCCTAAAATAATATTCAGCAAGTGTTATATTTAAAAACTATAACAAGCAAACGTGAACAAAAAATGAGCTGTATTCTGTGTGTGTGTGTATACCTATTGTAAAAATATATATATATTTGAATAAAATTAATTAACACAGTTTGTGTATATTTCTTGTTTTTTTGCATGTTGACTGTATATTTGCTCAATAAAAAACCTACACAATAATCTTCATGTAATAGTACATAAATCTTAGGCCTATAATATAAAAATCCAACATGGTGACCATCCAGAATATTTAGATGGTTCTCAATATCTACGAATCTATTACAGCAATCAAACTGACAATTTGTATGTAGATAGAGGCAATTCATATTAGTAGGATATATGAAAATAGGCTATTTAGTTCTTCACGGAACTACTTGATTTGTACTGTATACCTGTTTGTTGACTAGCATTTACTGTTACACAACGTTATTTTTGGTGAAATCTACATAAGTATCCTAATTGTCTCTGGTATAATGTCTTGTTTAACAAACATGGTCACACGGTTCGTCTATAGGTTTAAGCCTCTGTTGTATATGAATTCAAAAAAATGATAAACAGCTAAACTCACTGGTCAATAACCAACATAGTGGCCTAAATGTTTCCCTGATAGGTAACTCATGTTTGGTTAGTCAATTCTTATTGCAAAGCCAGTCAGGACCTAAAAAAATAGTATTAACACCATATCACTAAACAAATCGAACCATCTAAAGGTATTTATTAAATTTAATTGCATTTTAGGAAACTTGCAAGCATCTTGCAGCCTCCAAGAGGAAAGTATAGACAGGAATTGTGAAAAGGAAGCCGCTAAATCATTCAATGTAGTAAGGTTTATGAACCTCAACGTAAGAAGTTATGTAAGTCTATGTGAGGGTGTGGTTTTTACCGTTGGATGCCTTTTCTGTCACCCACCTCAGAGACGAGTTTATGGGAGATGAAACTCAGCTATCATGTCGAATGTGGAGCTCCTAGTCTAGGAGGAAGTCACGTTCAGGTATTTGTCTGCAGGGAGAGTGGGAAACGAAACAACAACTAAAAAAGCATACAGGTAAAGGGAATATTAAGGAATTTTCGAGTATATGTTGTGAATGTTTTAAAAAAATGTTTAAATTTCATGGTTTGTGGACCTCTTGGCTAAATTCGGTAGAATTTAGTGAATTTTCATCAATATTCGGCTAATTTTATATAAATTGGAGGTAGTTTCAACCATTCTTTAATAATTCAATGGCATTTCAATAAATCTGGTAGTCATTTATTGGATTTTGCTGAAATTTGGTGGAATTTGCTAAATTTGTGGTAAATTTAGTGGATTTTACAAAATTCTGGTCAATTTAAAGATAAATCTCAGATATTTAGATATTTTACAAATAACCTCTGTCACTGTGATGGCTGTATTAATGTGTGCTTCGACTATGAAGGGTAGGAATGGTAAGGAGCTGGTTATGGACTTAAGTGCAAAGTCAATTATATTTACTTTCAGGATGTGTGTTGTGGGAAAATCGAACACTCCTCTTGTTAGTTTTTCAAGTAAGTGTACTCCATGCCGCCCTTAGAAGCCGCTAATGAGCTCTAAGCATTGGCAGTTTGCAACCATCTCACTATTGTTAACATAGAATGCACATTACTTGTTATTTCAAGTACATGTTGTCATGTAGGTAAGGAATTGATCCAAACATAACATGTTTTGATTTTCTTTGCACTTGTCTGTGGGCAAACATGGCATTTACCTGGAGTACAAGTGGAAAACCACATGAGTTTGACGTTTAGAAAACTCACCTCACCTCACCCCAACTGTTTGGAAATTGAAATAATTTGTTTTTGTCTTACTTAGGGGCTTGGAAATCAGGGTCATCCTTCCCATGTACTGTACTTAGAGAAAATAATAAGGGGTCATGTACACTATTATTAGCTGAGTATCTAATACAATTTTGCATACCCCTAGGACCAGTATCCCATTATAAAGGCATGCCATGTGTTACCGTCCTTAAAGCCAGTGATTTAAAACAAAAGAGGTCTTTATTTTCCACCACCCCCAAACATGGGCTTACATCTAGTGGAATGTAGGTTGACAACCATTGAGCCCCAGCTGAGTCCGTCATTGCTTCCACTGACTTGTGCTAGGCTCCTGTCTATCTTCTTTCCTGTCGACCACACTTGGTCAACACTTGTTCTCTACCGACGCCGTCATTATTAGGCTACCCAAGGCTTAGGGAGTCTCTTTATTTTCTGACTTAATTGACCCTTGTTTATTTTCTTTCTGATACCCTCCTTGTGTGAGGAGGCAGCCTTCTTTCTATTTTTATGTTATTTCCTGCCTTTTGCTGAAGCCACACTAAAGGTAGGGTGTATGTAGCCCCACCACTTGTGGTGCACCCTGGATATGGCTACACCCTCAGGGGCTTAGGCTGATCAGTTTGGAAGTTGGCGACCACAAGGGATTCCTGATCTGGGTCGAGTTTTCCTCCCTTTAATCGATTACCACTGGAGTGGGACCCTCTCCTCTTATACTTTCGTATCTACCTTTTATGGCTCTCCTTCCTTTCAAGTCCATCAATCCACATTCTTGAGGGTTGAGGGGCATTTTTTTATTCCTTCTGTCCTTTATTTGTCCTGTTATCCTTTTGTCTTACATTTCTTTTTTCTAGTTATAAGTGTGTAGTTAGTTTTAGTTATAGTTTACATTTAATTTTATTTTCACCATCAACCAAACAATTAGGGGTCGATAGGACAGCTTGGTGGTTAAGTTTATAGAACGCTTGTCTTTTGTTTGAAACAACACCATGTTGAATTCCAGACTGGGTCAAGAATTTTATACTTTGTTCACTTTTTTCTCATGGCTTTGAAACTGGCTGTCTGTAACGTGATCATTATTAATTTTAACTTCAGTGTACGGTGTAGGATTGGAAAGGAGGCAGCCATGGGTTCTGAATTACAACTATGTTAGCGTTTGTCTAAAGTATAAATAAAAAAAGGGGTTCAAACATCATGTAGGACATAAACTATTTTTAAATTCAGATTTGTGTTTCACAGTAAACACAATCATTCTCCGTTTAAAACAACCCATAAATTTCTTTTTCTAACATGATAGCTTACAGGCGGGCATTGCTATAGCTTACATGTAGTAGGGTCAACAGCTAAGGATTCAATTTCAATTACCTATACCTCTCATGGTATGGCTCTTAGTCAATTCGTTAAACTACAGAAAACTTTTCTATATGTTCTGTTACGTTATCATTTGACCATCTCACAGTGTAGTGTTTAACATACTTGGTTGTCTACCCTAAGGCCATGGCTTCCAACCACGACTATACCAAAAAATTCACCTTTTCAATTTATGGTTGCAATAAGGTTCATTGAGCCTTGTCAACCCTTACCTAACAACTATCTAGTCATGTACGTTAACACGGTGCGAAGCATATCCACTATCAAGCAGACGAGTAATATGAAACTTGCTGGCAAGAGCGCCGTGTTCTTATCACCAAGACCCATTACACAAACAAAGCCAGTGTCTCTGTGCAGATTCAACCCAGCGATAGTATGGAAGTGTGTGTTTGTTCAAAAAGCATCATTAGTATAACTCAACTGTCACCAGAGAGGTCCGGGTTCAATTTTCTAAAGGCTGCAACAGGGTACACTCAGTCTTGTCAGGTAAAACGTTTTGGGTGAATTCATAAATCATGGGAAAGGGTTAGCCATTGTCAATCCAAAACAACACCCTCTCCGATAATTAGTTTTATAAAATCTCAGGTCGATAACCTTAACGTTTTCGCTCTTTTGGGTAAATTCATGGGGCATGGCAACGGGTTGGCCATCCTGATTTGTACAACAACTGATAAAACTCTGTAGCCTTATTCGTTAGCTATAAACACATTAATCCATAATTACCTAATAATAATAATAATAATAATAATAATAATAATAATAATAATAATAATAATAATAATAATTAGCATGCTGTCATCCTACATACACACATTCATTAAAGCATGGTTTCACAAAACTCTTATGCTTTTAAGTGTTTAATACCTTTTTCTCCTGTAACATTACTATTCCCTGTTTTAAGAGTGAAATAATCTATCGAGGTAAAAGCGTATGTCATCACCTATTCTTCAACTATCACACCTAATTTTAGGGTTCTTAGTTTGCAAGATATCGATTTTTTCAATTTGGGGGTAGTTTTCACCCCCCTACTATTTTTCATGAAAAACAAAAGATCTCAGGTTCCATTATCATTTTTACCCGTTTAACATCTTTTTCCCCACTGTAAAATCACTATTTACTGTTTTTGGGGTGAAATCATATATCCAGATAAAAGCCTCTGTCACAACCAATTTTTTGAGCTATTACACCTAATTTTACGGTTCTTAGTATCCAAGGTATCGATTTTTTAATTTGGGGGTAGTTTTCACCCCCTGCTATTTTTCATCAAAAACAAAAGTTCTTAGTTTCATTTATCATTTTTAGTTGTTTAACACGTTTTTTCCCATAACATGATTATTTACTGTTTTAGGGGTGAAATGACCAATCCAGGTAAAAGCCTATGTTATCACCTATTTTTAAAGCTAACCCTAATTTTAGGGTTCTTAGTTTCCAAGATATTGAGTTTTCACTTTTGGGGGGGTAGTTTCACCCCCCAAAGAGGGACGTCGCCCCAAGTGCTAGGACCCCTCATACATGTCCCTACCATGCTTGGTTCGCGAGATATTAACAAAAGTGTAGTTAGGCACTTTTCACAAAGAAATGAATCATACATTCAAAAACGAGGCGTCACCCCAAGTGCTAGGATACTGCCTATGGCAAAATCCATCAGAAGTTCAGAAAATATTAACAAAAGTGTAGTTAGGCCCTTTTGAAAAAAGCCACCGGTGTGTATACATACAAAAAATTACTCTTTCACCCCGGGTAAGGGTAGTTTTTATTTTGGGGGTTGACATACCTCGTTCATACAAGAGGAGATTTCACTACGAGTCCTACGACACCCCATATGTTTAAATCGCATTATTGATTAGCGAGATACTAAAAAGCGAATGACCTATTAGTTTTTTGTTTTTTAATAAATATTTAAATAAACATCATCTATAAATAATCATTTAAAAATTCCGCTCTCTTATAAAAGCCCTCAAGTGCGCATGCATAAAAAAACACTTCTTAACCCCGGGTAAGGGTAGCTTTTAATTTGGAGTGGATATACCCCCGTCCACAGCAAGGGGTGGTTCACCACAAGTCCTATGACACCCTATATGCTCAAATCCGACAATGCTTTCGCGAATCATCGCCAATGTTCCCCAGAAAATGGTCTATCATTTTGTTTTGTCCTAGACACATGAAACTTGCTGTCAGCTTAGAGGGCATAGGGACCTTTCATTGACGTCAAGAAAACTTTTTTCTCATCTACACCGCTTCCAAAATAGCGCCAATTTCAAAAAACAACAATTTAAAAAAAATACCGACACACATTCATTGCAAAGAGGACGTCACGCCATTCCTAAATAACACATCGTTCTAGCCTTACAAGCTCATTAAATTCACCAAAATTCAAAAACTCACGTCTACCTCAAATTGCGTTTCCAAATTCCACCCATTTTAAAAATTAACCTCACCATCAAATAGAGCGGGAAAAATAGCATTTAAACGAGCCCTCACTCAACCCTAGTCCTTGCCCACCACCAAACCTTTTCCCAACATAGCCATACGTATTCAAGCACACACGCGACTTGAAAGAGAACATACACTACCCCACTACTCGCGAATGACCTTTTAGTTTTGGTATTTTAATTAAATAAAGAGGCTATAGGAAAAGAAGGGGCATTACTACGTGTGCGAGATATCAGGTTCGGGGCCGATACGACGAGGGTTCAATAAGTTAATGGACAGAACCCCCAATTTAACACTACTTGTTAAAGGTCAACCACGTCTCACGCGAACACTGCAGACATATCACGTGATCGCTCGCACAGCTGCACATTTTCACGGGTATCAGATGACGTCAACACCCATTAATTTTTATCTCTATCGCATAAATAAGCCAAAGGTTATCTGCTTCAAGCGGTTAAAGGTCGACCTCCTCCCACGCTAACATGTGCTCGTGCACATGCTCGCTCTAGTGCCGGATGACGGTTTTCATCCTAATAAACAACCTCCCACGACGACAACACCCATTAATTTTTATCACCACCGCATAAATAAGCCAAAGGTTATCTGCTTCAAGCGGTTACTCACGCGAACACTGCAGACAAATCACGTGATCGCTCGCACAGCTGCACATGCTCACACTCGCATGGCTATCAGATGACGTAATGATGATGCAATATATCCTCCCGATTACGCAATATCCAAAGGGTAAAAATGTATACTACTGTCATTCTTACACTTGCGTGCAAGAAGCCCGTCCTGCATTCTATACGTGAACCGTCCTGCTTTCACCACCTGTGAATCACCCGCTTCCAGTCTAGCCAGAGCCTCACTTCATATTGCGTCAAACCACTGCTCCACCGACATGTTTCTGAGAATCATCCGTGATTATTTTTTACGGTACTTGGGGCCTATGCATGCACATATTGAAATCCCTTCTTCCGCCTTAATACTTGAGTTTTCCTTGCTTAAGCCAGAGTCCCGTGAAAGCATATCAGCTAGGGTGTTGTCTTTACCCTTATTGAGTTTTACGTGAAAATCGTACTCCTGGAGAGCAAGTATCCACCTACTAACCCGATTGCAGCTTAATTTGTACGTTTTCATGAAAAGCAAAGCGTGGTGGTCAGTATGGATCTCAAATTTTCTTCCGAGGACGTACATTCTAAATATACTGAAACTGAAAACTATTCCCAATAACTCATGATCCGTAATTGTGTATCCTTTCTCCACGGCCGAAAGTCCACGCGAGGCTATAGATACAATCCTGAAATATCCTTCCGTGTCCCTCTGACACAATACCCCTGCTACCCCAATTTGTGAAACGTCTGTCATTAATACATACTTCTGACCTCTTAATGGGTACCTTAGCACCACAGCCTGCTCGAAATCCCGTTTCACAGCTCGGAACGCCACCTCATGAGACTCGTTCCAACTCCACCTGTCCTTAACAGTTCGCGAAATGATTCTACCAACCCTGAGTATACTAAAACGAATCGACGGAAGAAGTTGCAAACACCCAGATAACGTTTTAATACTTTTGCATTCTTTGGCGCACTTGCGTCAAGAATGTTATTCACTCTGCTGACCTCCGGTGCTCTACCCCTAGTCGAAACACCCTATGATCAAGAAATATTACCTCATTTTTGCAGAATGATGACATTGATAACTTAAGAATGAATCCTGCTGTATCGAGTTTCTTTAACACACAATCTAAATGAACTAAGTGTTTCTCAAATGACCTAGAGCCAATTACCAAATCATCGATATGTATCGTTACAAAATCTCTTGTGTCATTACCCAGTGCAATGTTCAGTGTACGAATAAGGGCTGCTGAACTACTTTTTAAGCCGTAAGGTACTCCGAAAAATTGAAAAAAAATTATATTAGTGGCCAAAAGCTGTGAGGGCCTGTCTTCTTATTTAACTCAACTTGCCAAAACCTTGTACTTATGTTCACACATGTGATATACATTTTACCCTTGAAAGTCTGCATTAATTCTTCTATAGACATTAATTTTAACTGATCACGTGAAATATGGGCATTAACTAGGCGGGCATCAAAGACAAATTCTTATTTCGCCGTCTGGCCTCGAAAGAGTAATTAACGAATCTATGTATGGACTATTTGAATATTCAATAATGCCATCCTGGAGCATCTGATTTATCTCATATTCTGCAGCTTTCTGATATTTAAATGGTACCGGGTACCTGTACCTAGTAAAACTAAGTGATCATTTACGTTCAATGAATGTTCATAGCAATAGGCCACGCCAATCCTATCCATGAACCTACGCTGATTCTTCCATAAAACTTCGCAGAGAAGATTACGCTGGTCGCCCTCTACATCAATTAAAAACTCAACTTGTCACACTGAGTCTCTTAGACCTTCGTTTGTCACAATACTGCTCAAAAGGATTAACGACCCAGGATCTTTAATTTCAGACATCTGCTCGCTTCCCACAACATCTCTTACCATCAGCACCTCATTTAAAGAACACACTCCTGAAAAACAACTCCACTAACCTGGATCATTGAACGGTACGATCACCTCAGTATTACCCACCAGAAATCAATACACCCCTCAATGGAACATAGAATGCCGGAAATTTAGTCGGTCAATCCGGCCCTAGAATTACATCAAAAACTACATTTGGTATTACCAGACACACCAGGCTTTCTACATGATTATTTATATTTATTTCTACAAGAACCTGTTTCGATATTACATTAGATTTCCTACCAACAGCCGTGATTTTATATGTTGTTTTGATTGCCATTTCCTCAAACTCTACTCCTGTTTCCTTCATTCGATTATAAAATGCTTTACTTATACAACTCTTGACACAACCGCTGTCAAGTAAAACATTAGAGCGCACCCTCGGCACGTGTAATTGTACGACAGGGCTCATATTGACTAATTCTGGTAAAACGAACTCAACGAAGAGTACCCTCAACAAATTATCTCTTATATTTAGGTCATAGGTGTTCCGTACTAGTGTCAACACAGTGCAGCCGACAGACTGTAATCCTGTCTTTACATTGCAGTCTGGCGCTCCTTTAAAGGATTGTTGTTATCGCATGGTCCCTCATTCCTAGCGCTGCTGGTTACCCTCTGATTTCTATCATTCTCAGTGTTACCTGTGGGGTTACCTCTACCGTATCCCCTGGTTCCCTGATTATACTGCGTATTGATTTGGCCACCTGGTCCACAATTACCTCGTCCACCATTGCCTCTGTTATCGTAGTTACCCCCTTGGGCGTTATTGTTTCATCCCTGATACTGTTGTCCGTAGTTATTTCCCCTATTCTGAAAATTACTGTTATTATTATTTCCCCTATTATGGTAATTGGGTCCACTGCCACTGTTTCCTTGGAAACCCTGGTTCCTACTTTCCTGGCCCTGATTGCCATGGTTACCTTGTGACCTAACGATTTGCTCTTCTCCGCTTCCCTTACCCAGAGCATCAAAAGTACCTAGCAACTTTTCTAGTTTGGTTATTGTGCTTAGTTTCTGAATACACGCTGCTTCTCTAACACGATACGGGAAATGCCTTAACAGGAACCAAACTATATCTTTTTCCTGCGTTAAACCATCTAAGTAATTACACACAAGAACTTGCCCCAGAATGCACTCGGTCATGCTGTCATTGCCTTTAGGATTGTGTTTTCGGCATACTACTCCATCACGATGCTGAGATTCGATCGACTCGCACCAAAATGTTTCGGAAAACTTAACTGGGAAGTCGTTTAAGTCTTCCAAACCATCCCTGTTCACCGCAAACCAGTTTTTCGGCTCCCCCACAAATGACTGCTATAAAATCTCAATAACATTACACCAGTCTATGTGACCATTTTCTAATCTTTCTTTAAATCTTACCTCTACTGCATTAAAGAATTCCATAGAACAGCCTTGCCGGTTGCTCAACTCGACTTCCTTGTGCCCGTGATGACTAACATACACTGCTCTGCCCTGTCCTGCTTCTTGTCTTATCTTTGATTTCAATCTAGCTTCAATTTCTGCTATCTTTTCCTCTGCCCCCTTCTCAGTACTTTCAACGTTTTCCTTAATCGTTCCTTCCCTTGAAGCTACTCTATCTCTTAATCTACACTGTTTCTCGTGTATTTCTTGTATACTTTCCAGATTCTTTAGGTGGAGGCCCTCTACTTTCGTACTAAATCCCACCTTTACCTTTTCGGTCTCACCCCCCCCCTCCTCCCCCCAGCTGTTCTCTAACTTGCCTAGTCTCCTCCTGAACATTTCCAATCTCACCTCCCAGCTGTTCACTAACCTGCCTCTTTTCCACCTGCACCATCTCCTTATATGTTTCTGCCTGAGTGCTGATTCTATTCTCCAGCTTGTCCTGCACCTTTCCCAATTTAATGTCTATATCTGCTATAATCTCCATAGCCTTATCTTCCATCACACCGTTAATCTTACCCCAAATCTTCTGTTCCACACCCTTAATACTCTCCTGCAGCATTCCATTCTTCGTGTTCAATTCCTCATTCACCTTGACCACGCTGTCTACTTTTACATTACTTTCTTCCAGCTTCTCATTTATCTCCCTACTATTTCTATTGCTTTCTTCTAGTTTCTGATCTGTCGCCTCTCTTATCTCATGATCAGTAGTTCCCATTTCCTTCCACAATTCCTGATTGCTGGTTTCAAATTTACTGTTTAATCCTGTATTAGTTTTATCATTAGATTTTGAAATCCTCCCTGACTCTCGCTCTCCTATCCCGCACCAGGGTTTACCTCCGACACCCTACTGTTCTCACTTTCCTCTACTAACCGACTATGCTCTTGCTCTAGTTCAATGTTCTCCTCTGCCATATTGATATTGCTAGCTAGCTGTTGACCATTTCGCAGAAGCATCTCTTTCTCATCCGACATGCTGACACCGCCCACTGATGCAGAAAATCCCCCAAAAATACTCGCACACAAATAGTACAATTTTAAGTTCACAAATACTACCCGGTTTCGGTCCGAGGTAAAGGCGCCAAATGTAACATGTTTAAAGTGGGAGTGTGGAAGAACCACAACACCCCACAGTTGGGCGCCAAATGTAACTTGTTTAAAGCGGGTGATTAAATTACAAGATGAATAAATTGATTATGAATTAACACAAAATTATAAGAAATGATTGTAATGATGAAAAAGTTATTGATTGTTGGACGCCATGGTCACAATACCCTGTTGAGGACCAAGTTGAAAGGTTCACTCCGTCAGGTAGAGCAACTTGAGACCTCCTGACACACCGCCCGTGGTATGACTCCGTCATTACCCATGATAACATTTGCTTTGGGAGAAGAGGTAGACTTACATCTATTTCCATCTACTTGAAAGAAATGATGCTGCATTGAGTAAAATATAGTATTTAATTATCGAACCAAGAGGATACGAATATTTATAATAATAATATAAATACGATGAGCGTTTACTGAATCAACCACTGGCATGGCAAAAAGTTAAATTGGAGGTGAGGTGAATTTAAATTACTTCCGAAAGCTGGATTTTAAATGCCGTTATATAAATTGAAAGGAGAGAGAATTTGTGTGCATTTCGTCTTTGAGCTCACCGGGCTGGAAACTCGTTCATGCTAGATTTTCCCAATAATGGGGAGATGCTGTACTCGTCGATATTTTTAAACAATTGCGAATTGATGAATCTGAGACAGTGTTTTCTCAGATGCGCTGGATGTGATGGAATTCTAAATCCTCAAATCACATTTACAGCGATAGCCTAAGACACGACTATCATCGTATGTGCTATAAGGCTCGAATTGTCTTAAACACTTGTCGAGTATAAACTAGTACGGATGGCCTCACGGAGAACCATAGTAACCGGCTAAAGTTTGGAAATATTCTTGATATTCCTCTCTGATCTTCTCTGCATCCCTTTTATGAACTTTCGGAACTCCGCTTCCTGTTCCTCCTTCAGTTTTAAATCCAGCCGCTCATCAGCCGATCCTCTTCCCTACCACTCAAAATAGTTACCTACCTTCAGTAGGTCAATTGATACCACGTGACCTAGTCCAATCGCCCATGTGTTCATGAAGTCAAAGCATCTGGATTTAATTGCTGCTGCAGCTGTTAGAGATAGCGTCGCCCCTCAGATACAGCTTGCGCGTTGAAGCTGTGTTCCCATTGCATGTGTTCGAGCGAGTGTTTTACTCGCATACCGGATTTCGTGAAGTCAACGCGTCTGAGCCGCCCGGTTTGACCTTGCGTAACATACTTCGCTCGTATATGTAACAACTGTTTACTTGCTCGACTGCGTTGCACAATATAAATTCAGAGTTCCTCGTAATACTTTTATCGCCTCAAATGTGATTTTAACGTACTCTAGTTTTCAAAACTCTTAGCCTTGCCACCAGCAACTGTGGTCTGATTGTTAGTATCAACGCACTGAGTAGCAGCGAGACGATATACCATATAGATCTTAGGCTGTAGACTGTACGACTTAGACT
This sequence comes from Meconema thalassinum, assembly GCA_946902985.2. Lineage (NCBI taxonomy): Eukaryota > Metazoa > Arthropoda > Insecta > Orthoptera > Tettigoniidae > Meconema > Meconema thalassinum. Next base: position 743,593,608 of record OX336389.2, read on the forward strand.
TTAGACGTAATAATACTGCATAAAATGTAATCCAGCCTCAGCCATCGCTCAACGTCAGCTGAACGTAACACGGAACGTCACGCCATTTGCCACATTCTATTGGCCTAGATGTTAAGAATCAATATATTTATTTCGGTGTTATGAAATTTCTTAAAATGTAATACAGTGTTGCCAGATGATGTCTGTTACCCGTCAAATAACATTACTTCTTCACTTCAAATTGATTTTCACCGATATTACACCTTGAAACTGCGTATTGGCTCAAACTTCGCGTGCTTCGTTACTTCCACTCTGCGAGTCGTAGCACTTCCGTGTCACAGTTACTCGCGCTGAATTCAAATTTACATTTAACCACAATGTTGCCAGATCTCTTAAGGTCCAAATATCAAATAATCCAACATTATGGCCATGCGATATATTTCACCGGTTCACAATATCCCCAAAACTGTTTCAGCAATCAAGGTGACATTTTCTATCATGATAGAGGACTATTAACTAAGTACATTTACTGTATAAGACTTTCGAAACCAATATAAATACAAAAGAAGCTTGGCGACCACGCAATTTTCAAATATTTAAAATTACGTTTCTGGTGACCTAATCATCTGAGGGCAGTGACTTGGTACAGGCATCGCCGTCTATAATTCTCAAGCCGTTCACTTTGTAGAATTGGCAACACTGAGTAGAGTCCTTAAGTTCTATAAACACGTAAGACCACATACTAAGTTTAATTCATAAGTATTGTTTTTTAAGCCACCCCGGCTTCGCCCGGTAATGGTTTTGAATACAAGGTGATATGCTACTTTTAACCGAGGTCTTATAATATTTCCTTGTATAGGACATTAGTCGTTTTCCCTCCAGCAATGAACACGAAAATATTTCAGGTTGATGTAACACGTGATAGAGCCACGTAAAGCTGTCCATGAGAAAAGCATTCTCCACTGAGATCAACTCCAGTCACGATAAGTGTCTGAACCTGTGCTTTGTTTATAGTCATGCCAAAGCAGACTCTTACTGGAAATTGTACTCGTTTGAAATGAAAAGGCAAATCTGAAGGATTCATAGGGATTTTGGATACTAAGACCGTTTTTCCTGTACCACAGCTAGTTAAGATAGTTTGCTTCAATGAAACAGTTTTTCAAACTTTTCATTACCAATCGTGTCCCATTGCATAACTTTAGTGGGTGTAAATTACGTAGCAATATAATAGGCACTCCCACTTTTAAAATAAGCTTGTGTGGTGGCAAGCCAGAAGGAAGTAAATAATTTAGGAATTCTGTAGGGTAATGATCAGCTTCTTCACTATCGACTACTTGCGTCTACTGAGTAATATACTTGAGCCTGGGCTGTGAATTTGGAGAACACCAAGTCATTACTTTTCACAACTTGTTCGTTTGTCGGCGATAATATTGCTCTTTATTTAAACCGTGAATGAGACTTGTTAGATAGGTCAATGATTTGAAGATAAACGCTATCAATCAAATCTTGAATGCTGCTTACTAAAACACAGAAATCGTGACTGAGGGTAATTTTCCCGTCAATAACCGATAAATCTCCATTTCCGACTCTAAGTAACAAATTAGCAAACATACTATTATCTTTTGAAGATAAGGGTACTCTCATGTTAGTTTTGAGTGCCAATTTTGTTATATCCGGCCAGATGTAAGATCATTTTACTGAAGCGTTCACTTCGTCGGCTCTGGTTCCTCTGGTAATGACTGGTAAGATTTGACGAAAATCTCCGGTGAACAAAACTGTGCAGCCACCCATAGGTGTGTTCTAATTCCTTAGATCACGCAAGGTCCTGTCTACAGCTTCAACGGAAGTTTTGCGCGACATTTTACCCTCATCCCATACTACTAATGAACAATTTTGGATTAAACTGGAAGTGTTACTTTGTTTTGAAATAGCCTATTACATACGTTTCCATCATTACTACTGACTTAAAAAGGAAGTTTAAATGTTCCATGTGCTGTTATCCCCCCTTCCAAAAGAGTGGCTGCAATTCCAGATGATGCGACGGCAAGAGCAATATTACCACCAGACCTCACTTTGGCGAACAACAAATTAATCAAGACTGTTTTGCCTGTGCCTTCAGGGGCATCGAGAAAAATATCTTACCTTCCTTCTTAGTGATGCTAGATATGATGGTGTCATAAGCTTGTTTCTGATCGTGGTTCAGACGGTGTTCTTCTTGAGCAACGGTTTGAAGGAGCCGAGGACTTTGTGGAGATGGTATTTTCGGGGAGATTTTCTTTAATTTCAGTCCAGTTAGAAATACAGGTAAGCGTAATGAACATATAAGGTTAACCATATTTTCTGACGTAAGTCATCGCGTCTTGTGTTCTTTCATGAAGATACCTTGGCCCTGCTGTAAATAAAGACGGCAATATGACCAACTGACCTATATTTCCAAGTTGTTCATTTTCCCGCAAAACATCTTGCAAATGGATATAATTTTCCACTCGTAGTTTTGTCTGAGTATTCCGTATGTAGGCTCAACGTTCCGATTCAATTTTAGCATACATAACTATCAAATACTGGTTTAGTTGCATTCCAAATCTAAGCATTGTATTGAAATCATTACGTCTCGTCATTATTCTGTAACGGTAATAATTCATACATGGCACCGTTTTACGCATCCGTTGTCCATTGATCGGGTCATGTTGCGAAATATTAATGGAATAACTGTCTTCGCCGCTACATAATATTAAAGGATATTGCAAGCTATCATACGAACTGTGAATTTCAGGAATTTTCTGAAGGTTGTTTTCTCGACTACGTAATATTATCTCCTTTCTGTCAAACTGTTCAACAGCTTCTTCACTCGTAGTAGGTGCATTAAAGCGGTCGCAATGTTCACCGACAGGAATTTTATCGGCGTGGATAACAATATCGAAATCCATTACATTACGTGGGACATTATCAATCGCTGCTTTGAACGATTGAACGTATTTATCATGACAGTGTAACATTTCTTGCTAAGACCCCACTAAACCATTATTAAGGGTTTGTGTAATGATGCTACATCTATAAATAGTAGAAGCTTGTATTTCTGGGTCCGCTATGAAATAAATCTGTAGGAACTTGTGATCATTAGATTCAGGAGGATACAGACTGCCGGCCAAATGGTACACTTGTCCTTGTACCTTAAATGTCGGCATGAAGCCACGTTCGATTACTTGTGCACTCATGATGGAGGTCATTTGAAAAGCATTATTTTAATGACGTATGTGCTTTATGAATTCTTTACTCTTAAGATGGTTTCTTGTCAGAAGAGAATGCAAAGGTTCGGGAGGGGGAAGGATTCCTTCTAGTTTTACTTTTCCCTGCAATCACCATATACCTTTTGATTTCTCTTTCCATTTTTGAGCTGAACAGTATTGGCAGACAAGATACTGAGGCCTACAAAATTATTATTTTTTGTTGGTGCCGGGGAATTTGTAACTGATTTTAGGTATACTTGGGTCACTGAATCTAAATATGAAATCAAATTTTCTCTAACAGCTCGATGTTTTTAGATATCAATTTTCCTCTATCACCTCTATTTCTTTAGATCTGTGTAGTTTTTATGTGCAGTTTTACACGAAATGTGCAGTTCTAACACCATTTTGTGCAAATCTCAATCATAATATACAAGGATTGGGTCATGTATATTGGGTCGTATAGTCAGTCTGATATCCTTGCTTCTTGTGCCTATGGGATAGCAGAGGTAAAACACACCACTGGGTTAGAAAAGAGTGGCCTACGAGAGAAAACATGGATGTTGGGGGAAAAAATGTTGAATGAGAGGAAACCATCTGTCCTCCACTGCATATCAAGCTGGGCCTTATGAAGCAGTTTGTGAGGGCTTTTGATAAGAACGGATCATGCTTTGCATTTATAGGAAATAAAATGCCTCACTTGAGTATGGAAAAACTCAAAGCAGGGATATTTGATGGCTCACAAATAAGATCCTGACTTCGTAAATTCGATGAATGAATCTGAGCTAAATGCTGGACTTCATTTGTGCCAGTTGTAAAACATTTTTCTAGGCAAACGCAAAGCTGAAAATTATGTTGAACTGGTAAACGAGATGCTTAACAGTTTCAAATCTCTTGGGTGCAACATGAGTATTACGGTGCACTATTTACACAGCCACTTAGACCGTTTTCCTGAAAATTTAGCTGGCATCATTGAGGAACATGGTGAACGATTTCACCAGGATATTAAAACTGTGGAGGACCACTACCAAAGGAGATGGGACATACACATGATGGCAGATTACTGCTGGAGCTTCAAAAGGGACTGTTCCAAAATGCATTCAAGAATGTCACGGAAAAGAAGCTTCCGAAGTGTCCAGTGACTGGTTGATTTCATTCATGACTTTTTCCTCTATGTTTGTATATAATAATGTTTGTATAATATAATAATGACAATTCCGTGTTTAGTTTTTTATTACCATGCGATAGTGTAATGTATATTTCACAAGAATGTCATATCTCAGAAACTAGAGCTGCTAGGTAAAAACTAATGGCATATTTGAATTCAGGGCATCAATTTCATATAAAATCAGCTTAAAAAGCCCCGGCACCAAAATCACTGTTGACCAGTGTAATTTATATAATTTATGGAGGAATCATAATTCATAGCAGAATTCTATCGAACCACTAGGGGCTAGGTGATCTTGGTTATCATCACCGTGTACTTGAATGTGTGTTGATTTTATCTGATTAAATGTGTTATCCTGGCGACTATAGCAGTGTGTGTGATTGTAATTATTTGGGCCTGGGATTGGGGTAGGTGTCCCGAGACTTGAAATAAGATATATCCTGGCATTAGCCTGAAATGAGTATTTAAAAAACGGGAAAACCACACTCACATTGGCTTCTGCCAGCGCAGAGATTCGAACTTTCGATCTCCGGACTTGCTGCAGTTCCGAAGCAATTATTGTGGAGCGCGAAATAACGCGTTTGGCTACAAGTCAAGCGATGCAGTGTTCTGGTCTTCAGATTTAACAGTCCGCCTCGTTGCGTAGTGGCTAGCATTCTTGGCTGTCACCGCGGAGGTCCTGGTTCGATTCCCGACTCTGCCAAAAATATATTCTGATCTGAGAACTGGAACGGGGTTCACTACCCTCGTGAGGCAAAACTGACAAGAGACGGTTTCAATTCCCTCCTCAGCCATCCTGGAAGTGGCTCTCCGTGGTTTCCCACTTCTACTCCAGGCAAATGCCGGGATGGTAGCGCTTATCTAACGTATGTATACGGTCGCTTCCTACCCAAATCCAAACTTGAATACAATTACACACACAAGTACAGACATCACAGTAATACAGGTTATCATCCAACTTCTACACCTACCCAAGTACACGGGGCTAGATGGCCACAACATCGCAAAGCCCCTAAAGTATCAATAACAACAACTTATATTTAACACTAATTAAAAAATTGAATATGAGTGATTTAAATCTGTTCTGCTGATCAGAACGTTGGACATTCTATCATTACTGAAACAGGGTCACAGCTCATTTTTCAAGTGCCCACATAAAATGTCAATTATGTTAAAATGCGATGAGCGTAAAGCTAGAGGTAGCGTCCTTACTAATCTGCTAACATTACATTCTGCACTATTTAATGCATAACATAGCGCAATAAACCATGTGTGATGAAATGTTTCCAGGAGCATTCACACTACTCTCGCGTTCATGCGACCTATGACACGTTATAAACAATACCAAACGTAATACAGGTCATACCAACACAATACATTTAATTTCTTCATATATTAATACCTAATTTTTAATTTATTTTATGTGTGTCCCTCTCATTCATGTAACATCAATCCCCCACCAGCAAGGCAATGATCGATGAAAGGGTTTGGTCGATTCTTTAAGGGCTTTGCGACATCGTGATTTTGTAGCCCCGTGGGTATGGGTGTGTGTAAAATTTGTATGTTAACCTGTGTCACTGAGCTGCGTATACTAGTGTGTGTATTTGTAATTGAGGTAGGATTTGGGAAGGAAGGCCGTGGCCTTCAGTCAGGTACCATTTCGGCAGTTTTGTCTCACGAGGCTGAGTGTACCCGTTCCAGCCCTCAAACCAGAATTAAATTGATCGCTGAAAGGGTTGTCCCTGCTGTAGGTTAGTGGTAACCGTTGCCTGTTGTAAGAGGTGATTTGTAGTCCACCTCACCACAGCAGTATCACGTTTATGCTGCAAATAAATAATGAACTGGAGAATTGGTTATCCCGAGGTATTCTTGTACTGATAAGCTTCATCGTACTTTACTTGCGTTAACCTTAGGTGACCCTATACGTTTTATAATAGTTTTTGTTCACAGTTGTATCTCACAAGGAACATACCTGGGCTCGAACGGGAGGATCTAAATGAAAACATGGGGATAATACAAATAATCGGTCACAGAAACAGTGGTGTGAACCATTTCCGTGAAAAACGCTGTATCTGACGACAGATGCCATCTGTCGGTTGTATGACTGTGAAGTGCATTAGAGCACTGTACAGGTGCGTGCATAGTGTGCTGGCAGAAGGGTCCCATCCTGTGCAGACTGAAAACAGTGGAGTGTTACCCATCAGGTCAATAAGGTCAGCCTGGTGACACCATGAGGTGAAAGTCATAAAAATAATGTAATCAAAGTTAAGTGCTGATTATGGAAACATATCCGGAATGGTTGACACACGATTCGCGAACGCGGTTTATGATATAATAATGCAGAAATACTGTACAATGCCGAGGACACAAAATAAGTGTGAAGATACTTAGGATAGATGCAGGAATGTTGAAGAACAGGAACAACGCGTATCTGACATTGACTCTTCAAGCGATACAGGACGTGTGTTCCCACAACCAGTAGAACAGGAAACCCAACTGAAAGTGAATATGAACCATTGCCACATGGTAGACCTAGTGTTATAGAATGTGGTCCCGATGCCATGATGGCGACTATTATTATCATGGCTTCAACACCTATAGTAAACTGACGAGACGCTCAAAGTGCACTAAAGGTAAATACAATTGCAAATAATTTTGAATTGGAACGGGAAAAAAACACCGGAACGGTGGCCGAGTGCATCAACGCACTACCTCGTGTCTCGCTAGCATCGGGAGAGCGTGGATTTGAATCCAACCTCAGCCGACCTGGAAATGGTTCTCGTGGTTTCTCTTTTTAACCACCAGGCAAATGCCGGGACAATTCCTTTGAACAGGCCCACGACCGACTCCCGTCCAAATTTCCTTCTCTAACACTTTCTTAATAAGACCCAAGTTAGCGATCGCCTGGGCGATCAGGCTGTCACTACCCACAGTTGTATCTGCTGACAAAGTGAGTTCAGCTTCCAGACAACGTCCTTGCGATGGTAGATGAATGATCCCTCGCAGAGTCCGTGGGTGAAGCTGAGCAGGGAGGATGAGGGATTAAAAAGAACAAGAAATTTTGCACCTTAAGAGACAGTTACAAATACAAACTATAAAACAATACGTAATTTCAGAGTTCGATAGGGTGAGGGAATATGGTTCATCCGTGCATTACTGTCGTATGGAAGCAGCGAAACTAGTCGAGCTTGACAATTTGAAAGTGACCGTCACGTTAATCGACAACCTTAATTAAGATTGAATATGGCATTGCAGTCAGACACATTACCTGTTCGTCACACGTAAGGATGAAATAGATGATCAGTGTATTCGTCAGAATGCATGAGAGTTTGTTGAAGATGTAGATATACAGGGTGTCTATAAAAGAACTCCGGGGTTTTGAGACAAAATATTGTAATGAAATAAAAAAAGTTATATTAATATTTAATACATGATTGGAAAGGTTGCATTTTCAAGTTTTGGTAACAATTTAATAAAGTTCAATATGAGCCCCGTTAGTGGCACGGCACACATTGTAACGGTATTCCACCTCTTCCCATGTCCTGGCCAGCATGTCTGGGGGAACGGTTGCCACACAATTGATTATTCGTTCCCTGAGATGGCCAACATCATGAATTTTCTCCGCATACACAAGATTCCTGATATGCTCCCAGCAGAAAAAGTCCAATGGAGTCATATCAGGGCTCCTTGGAGGCCATGGAATAGGTCCTTCACTTCCAATCCATCTGTTGCCGAGTCAAGCGTCAAGTGCCTCACGCACACGCAAACTGAAGTGTTGCGGTGTTCCATCTTTTTGGAAGTGGACTAAACCCTTCTCCGCCTCAATGTCATCTAACTGAGGCAAAATGTATTCCCCTAACATTCACAATAGACATCACCATTGATATTTCTTTCAACGAAAATGAAGGAACCTATTACTCTATCATGCACAAGACCACACCAAACATTCACTTTTGGCATGTCACGTTCATACTCTATGAACTCATGGGGCGGCTCTGATCCCCATATTCTGCAATTATGTCTGTTTACTGACCGGTTCACATGAAAAGTCGCGTAATCACTAAAAATAACATTTTTTTTAAATAGTTATTTTCATCGATTTCGTTTAGAATAGAAAAAGAAAAGTCTAATCTCTTAATCTTGTCTGCCGGTATAATGTGGTGTAACAGCTTAATTTTGTAAGCAGTTAAACGAAGTCTTTTATGAACTACCTTATTGACACACTCGCACTGTGGCAGGGAAGGGACTGGACCATTTTCAACCATTGACCCGAGGTGTCTATCTTGAGAGCTGTCTACAGAATCCCAGACCCAGAAATGATATACACGATTCAAATTTTAAAACAACACTTCTATTCATAAAACAAATATTTAAATAAATATACAATAAACAATTACATGCAGTGTAAATAAACGAAAAGGTGTGGTACCTGATGTAGGATGTCACAAGACTCGTATTGGCTCCCAAAATATTTCTCTTAGGTCAAAATATCCATTCACATAAAATTATTATCAGTTGACTAGATAACATAATGAAGGAGGCCTAACCAACAAATTCCGTATAAGCTTCATTAAACAACTTTCAGTTAAGTCGGAAAACAAACTTCAATAATATTTTAATACCCGTCAATTAATAGGTAATGCCATAAGACACTAAATATATTAAATCTTGGATAATTCCTTTCTTAACCTGAGCAAACTCGGAACAAGATCTCAATTCGTCAAACCCTTTTAAACATGGAGCCACGATATTCATTTGTCATCTAACAGCTGACAATCATAACAAAGTTATCCAGAACACAACAACCGATAACCAAAAAACAGACGACGAACGCTATGCCAGCAAATAAGAACACTAACTCGAATAAAATAAAAGCTTTACATAGTTTACACGGACCTCTATTAGGTAAACTAAACGTGAATAAAGTGAAAGATTACATATTTAAACCAGAAACGAATATTTAAAAGCTTTATCCACACAGCAAGATGAATGCCTCCCAACTACGTGAGCCAAACACGGTGGTGACAATAAGTTTATAAATAACATGCACAGGGTAGATACACATGCACCCCCGAAAAATATAATAATCCACTTACTTCTCTCTGGAACATAATACCTTATTACCAAATCTTCACAACTCCATTTCACCACATTTGGCCTCTTACAGAAATCTACGATATATATATATATGTTTGCTTTCCTTAAAGTTGCCTCAACAACTATATATAAACATATAAAAGAAGCAACAAATATTTTTCTCGTCGACAAGACCACTTAGGTATCCGTTTCAAACCGAAGCACAGACCATCACACACTCCAGGTGTACACGAGAATCAACCTCGTCTTTCTGCCACATTTTACATTAAAAAAAATAATTTGAAGAGAAACTATTCCATGTCGATTCACATTTTGGTAGAGCCAGTTACGCCGAGTTTTACGAATCAAGACATCCGATTGAGTAGCTAAAAGCTACTCAATATTCGTAGACTACATGATGTTAAGTCTTTACCAGATCATGTGCCATCACACAAATCTTATTGCATTGTCAAATTACTAACAGCCGTTACTAAGGGAACATCTCACTTGGCAAAGAATATCACCATTCTACCCGCGGACAAGGTTACAGTTCTCACCACTAGGCGAACACGACTCAGTTGAAACCTCCACCAAGGCGCAGCTTCACTCCAGCGTAGATAAAGAGCACTACTACATCTCAACTCCCAAGAATTTGCATGCAACCGTCAAAATCAAGTGTCCTACTGTCGAGGCGAGTTAGTCTCGTTACATACTCCCTCCCTTCAGACTTGGCGCCGGTAAAGTACCAAGCCAACGTAATTGTCAAACTGAAATTGTACATGCACAAATACCAATCTTCAACAAATATCAACCTTCAATACCCAAATCCATCACTTAAAAACTGGTTTAGTTTTAGGCATGCATAAAATGAGAAGGTAGAAATAAACACTTCTTCACAAGTTCGTTCAAAATCCACCACCACAAGCTTGACTACACACAGGTCGATGATAGTTCATGCAGAAGTCAGCGTAGCTAATGGTACATCCCTTTTCATGCCAAGAAATTTGCATCTTACATGTAACATTATACATCAGATAACTTGTACAGACAATAATACATCATGGTATACATAATTCATCGTTTCTTTCGAGGATAAGTTCAGATTCGTTTTAGCTTCCAGATGACAGTTCCACCATCCTGGCCACAGATAGTCTTCACAGTACATCCGAAATCTTCTACGCAGACGTATCAACGATGATAGCAGCTGAAACCAAATTCGACTAGGCGAGTATCGTTTTCATGGAATAGTTTACACAAACGTTTGATATTAAACAATATAAACAAACAATATCATTACATATATCCAAAATATGGCAGAAATGTTCCTAACGCAAAACCTATCTCAGAATATCCACACCCTTTACAAAATATTTAAGTTTACACATATTTTAAATAAACAATTAGAAGTGTTGATGAGTACTCAATGCAAATAAGAAAAGTAGAATTGACAAACCAAATTCATAACAATTACAGTGAAGCAAGCAAATCCCAGATGAAAAATGAGTTCTTTAGTATTTAAAAAAAACTAATATCCCCAAATGAACGTTGGCATAAGACCCCAATCACACATCTGTCCCAACTCATTTAGTCTACAAGCAAGAAAAATGTACCCAAGAAAACCATTAACAGATTCGAAACCCAAGGAAAAAAAAGGAAGAAAGACCAAGAAAGCAACAATAATCGAAGTATCAACTGACCACACGTGCAGACCTAAGAAAACCCCTACACATTCACACACACATCTTTGCATAACCTCTAAATTCACCAAAGAAAACAGTTACTACCCACAAATATCCCCAAAATGATCCACCTCAATATAAACAGGAGATCGTTAAAACCGTGACACATAACCACAAATACCCTTTAAATAAACATTTACCTTTAAGTTGTCCCGGATGAGAATTTCAACAAATCCACTTCAACGAAACAACGACCATTACCAAATTAACCTCATGACACACACAACTCACCTGTATGTATCTACTTCCTCAGTTCAACAAGCAATAATAAGTGCACGAGGTCACTACTCGGAGAAACTATTTCGGAATGTTTAGTAAATACTTACCATTAAATACATATTCAGCTTATGCCACCTAATATTTGAGTCCCATACCTCCATATACGTTAGGATCTTAAGCTGAACAAGGATATTTTACCACAGATACCCTTTAAAATAAACAATTACCTTTATGCTATCTCGGATGAGAATTTCAACAAATTCACTTCAACGAAACAACGACCATTACCACATTAACTTCATGACACACATAACTAACCTGTAAGTACCTACTTCCTCAGTTCAACAAGCAAAGATAAGTGCACAAGGTCACTACTCGAAGAAACTATTTCGGAATGGTTAGTAAATACTTACCATTAAATACATATTCAGCTTATGCCACCTAATATTTGAGTCCCATACCTCCATATACGTTAGGATCTTAAGCTGAACAAGGATATTTTAACGACCCTATTTATATACTCGGCTACCATTGAAAACATTTAAAATATAACGTAACTTTACCCATTAAAACAAGAAACAAGAACAAAATTCCTCCCCAAATTAAAGGACAATTAGTGATTCACATTCATACCAACACCATACACTAACGCACAATTATACCACCTTCCTCCAGAACCAGTATACAATTTTGAAGATTCAAATAAAGGTCACTTTACTACAAAGACGCACCAAAGCATAATGTAGGTCATACACGATCTTGAAAATTCAAAATTGTTACAGTAACACAAAATGAAATTCCTCTCCGTACCAACAAAATGTCAAAAGCCATTTAGAAAATTCTAACCTTTCGCCTATACACCAACTTGACGCAAAACAATGAGTCACTCTGGTCATACACAATGCAGAAGATTCCAAATAGAGACATTTATACACAATACACACAAATCCATCCGTCGCTCATCAAACATACAATTCATAAAGAACATACATACATACATAGTGTGTGTGGTTTCCAAAGATCAAACTCAATTTTGAAAATTCAATACAGTACGTACAAGATCAGCACAACATCTTCAGGAATTATGATTCATTCTGGCATCACACCAACGTCTAAGGTGATTATACGACCCACATAAGTCGCACCGCTTACCTCGATATGTATCACTCTCAGCATATCTCCTGTTGGAAAGCCCCTGAAAATTATGGTATGGACCAGAAACAGGAACAACATCCTGACATACCTCTCCCTGAAATAAAGCATTATTAAAACCCTGAACAGGTTGTCTTCCTCCAGACTGAACAGCACTCGTCCACTGAAAAACAGGCGGAGAACCAATTTGCCCAAAGGTACCCTGAATAGAAGAACATGGTAGCGATGAATTTGCCATGCGAACAGCATCTGCCTTTTTAAACTTCTCAGCCGTAAGAACAAGATCATAAAACTCCTTATAAGTCTTAGGCCTAGCACACATGGTTAAACACAATCTATAAATGGGGTTAATTCCTTCGACTAATGAGGCAACGATTTGCTCCTCCGACAACTGAACAGCAAATACTTTAGCATAATACCTAACATCCACAAAATAATCGTTCAGTGTTTCATCCATTCTCTGTCCTCTGAATAAATAGCTCCGATGTAGATCAGACAAGGTGTACGGGGTAATAAAATAATTTAAAACTTCCATTTGAAAATTAATTAATGAATTATGTAACGAGACTAACTCGCCTCGACAGTAGGTCACTTGATTTTGACGGTTGCATGCAAATTCTTGGGAGTTGAGATGTAGTAGTGCTCTTTATCTACGCTAGAGTGCAGCTGCGCCTTGGTGGAGGTTTCAACTGAGTCGTGTTCGCCTAGTGGTGAGAACTGTAACCTTGTCCGCGGGTAGAATGGTGATATTCTTTGCCAAGTGAGATAACGAGACTAACTCGCCTCGACAGTAGGACACTTGATTTTGACGGTTGCATGCCAATTCTTGGGAGTTGAGATGTAGTAGTGCTCTTTATCTACGCTAGAGTGCAGCTGCGCCTTGGTGGAGGTTTCAACTGAGTCGTGTTCGCCTAGTGGTGAGAACTGTAACCTTGTCCGCGGGTAGAATGGTGATATTCTTTGCCAAGTGACATGTTCCCTTAGTAACGGTTGTTAGTAATTTTGACAATGCAATAAGATTTGTGTGATGGCACATGATCTGGTAAAGACATAACATCATGTAGTCTACGAATATTGAGTAGCTTTTAGCTATTCAATCGGATGTTTTGATTCGTAAAACTCGGCGTAACTGGTTCTACCAAAATATGAATCGACATGGAATAGTTTCTCGTCAAATTAATTAATTTTTTTATGTAAAATGTGGCAGAAAGACGAGGTTGATTCTCGTGTACACCTGGAGTGTGTGATGGTCTGTGCTTCGGTTTGAAACGGATACCTAAGTGGTCTTGTCGACGAGAAAAATATTTGTTGCTTCTTTTATATGTTTATATATAGTTGTTGAGGCAACTTTAAGGAAAGCAAACATATATATATCGTAGATTTCTGTAAGAGGCCAAATATGTTGAAATGGAGTTGTGAAGATTTGGTAAAAAGGTATTATGTTCCAGAGAGAAGTAAGTGGATTATTATATATTTCGGGGGTGCATGTGTATCTACCCTGTGCATGTTATTTATAAACTTATTGTCACCACCGTGTTTGGCTCACGTAGTTGGGAGGCTTTCATCTTGCTGTGTGGATAAAGTTTTTAAATATTCGTTTCTGGTTTAAATATGTAATCTTTCACTTTATTCACGTTTAGTTTGCCTAATAGAGGTCCGTGTAAACTATGTAAAGCTTTTATTTTATTTGAGTTAGGGTTCGTATTTGCTGGCATTGCGTTCGTCTTCTGTTTTTTGGTTATCGGTTGTTGTGTTCTGGATAACTTTGTTATGATTGTCAGCTGTTAGATGGCAAATGTGAATCGTGGCTCCATGTTTAAAAGGGTTTTACGAATTGAGATCTTGTTCCGAGTTTGCTCAGGTTAAGAAAGGAATTATCCAAGATTTAATATATTTAGTGTCTTATGGCATTACCTACTAATTGACGGGTATTATATTATTGAAGATTGTTTTCCGACTTAACTGAAAGTTGTATAATGAAGCTTATACGGAATTTGTTGGTTAGGCCTCCTTCATTATGTTATCTAGTCAACTGATAATAATTTTATGTGAATGGATATTTTGACCTAAGAGAAATATTTTGGGAGCCAATACGAGTCTTGTGACATCCTACATCAGGTGCCACACCTTTTCTCTTATTTACACTGCATGTAATTGTTTGTTGTATATTTATTTAAATATTTGTTTTATGAATAGAAGTGTTGTTTTAAAATTTACATCGTGTATATCATTTCTGGGTCTGGGATTCTGTAGACAGCTCTTAAGATAGACACCTCGGGTCATGGTTGAAAATGGTCCAGTCGCTTCCCTACCACAGGGTAGATACACATGCACCCCCGAAATATATAATAATCCACTTACTTCTCTCTGGAACATAATACCTTTTTACCAAATCTTCACAACTCCATTTCACCACATTTGGCCACTTACAGAAATCTACGATATATATATGTTTGCTTTCCTTAAAGTTGCCTCGACAACTATATATAAACATATAAAAGAAGCAACAAATATTTTTCTCGTCGACAAGACCACTTAGGTATCCGTTTCAAACCGAAGCACAGACCATCACACACTCCAGGTGTACACGAGAATCAACCTCGTCTTTCTGCCACATTTTACATAAAAAAATTAATTAATTTGAAGAGAAACTATTCCATGTCGATTCACATTTTGGTAGAGCCAGTTACGCCGAGTATTACGAATCAAGACATCCGATTGAGTAGCTAAAAGCTACTCAATATTCGTAGACTACATGATGTTAAGTCTTTACCAGATCATGTGCCATCACACAAATCTTATTGCATTGTCAAATTACTAACAGCCGTTACTAAGGGAACATCTCACTTGGCAAAGAATATCACCATTCTACTCGCGGACAAGGTTACAGTTCTCACCACTAGGCGAACACGACTCAGTTGAAACCTCCACCAAGGCGCAGCTTCACTCTAGCGTAGATAAAGAGCACTACTACATCTCAACTCCCAAGAATTTGCATGCAACCGTTAAAATCAAGTGTCCTACTGTCGAGGCGAGTTAGTCTCGTTACATACTCCCTCCCTTCAGACTTGGCGCCGGTAAAGTACCAAGCCAACGTAATTGTCAAACTGAAATTGTACATGCACAAATACCAATCTTCAACAAATATCAACCTTCAATACCCAAATTCATCACTTCAAAACTGGTTTAGTTTTAGGCATGCATAAAATGAGAAGGTAGAAATAAACACTTCTTCACAAGTTCGTTCAAAATCCACCACCACAAGTTTGACTACACACAGGTCGATGATAGTTCATGCAGAAGTCAGCGTAGCTAATGGTACATCCCTTTTCATGCCAAGAAATTTGCATCTTACATGTAACATTATACAACAGATAACTTGTACAGACGATAATACATCATGGTATACATAATTCATCGTTTCTTTCGAGGATAAGTTCAGATTCGTTTTAGCTTCCAGATGACAGTTCCACCATCCTGGCCACAGATAGTCTTCACAGTACATCCGAAATCTTCTACGCAGACGTATCAACGATGATAGCAGCTGAAACCAAATTCGACTAGGCGAGTATCGTTTTCATGGAATAGTTTACACAAACGTTTGATATTAAACAATATAAACAAAAAATATCATTACATATATCCAAAATATGGCAGAAATTTTCCTAACGCAAAACCTATCTCAGAATATCCACACCCTTTACAAAATATTTAAGTTTACACATATTTTAAATAAACAATTAGAAGTGTTGATGAGTACTCAATGCAAATAAGAAAAGTAGAATTGACAAACCAAATTCATAACAATTACAGTGAAGCAAGCAAATCCCAGATGAAAAATGAGTTCTTTAGTATTAAAAAAAAACTAATATCCCCAAATGAACGTTGGCATAAGTCCCCAATCACACATCTGTCCCAACTCATTTAGTCTACAAGCAAGAAAAATGTACCCAAGAAAACCATTAACAGATTCGAAACCCAAGGAAAAAAAAGGAAGAATGACCAAGAAAGCAACAATAAACGAAGTATCAACTGACCACACGTGCAGACCTAAGAAAACCCCTACACATTCACACACACATCTTTGCATAACCTCTAAATTCACCAAAGAAAACAGTTACTACCCACAAATATCCCCAAAATGTTCCACCTCAATATAAACAGGAGATCGTTAAAACCGTGACACATAACCTCAAATACCCTTTAAATAAACAATTACCTTTAAGTTGTCCCGGATGAGAATTTCAACAAATCCACTTCAACGAAACAACGACCATTACCAAATTAACCTCATGACACACACAACTCACCTGTATGTATCTACTTCCTCAGTTCAACAAGCAATAATAAGTGCACGAGGTCACTACTCGGAGAAACTATTTCGGAATGTTTAGTAAATACTTATGATTAAATACATATTCAGCTTATGCCACCTAATATTTGAGTCCCATACCTCCATATACGTTAGGATCTTAAGCTGAACAAGGATATTTTACCACAGATACCCTTTAAAATAAACAATTACCTTTATGCTATCTCGGATGAGAATTTCAACAAATTCACTTCAACGAAACAACGACCATTACCACATTAACTTCATGACACACATAACTAACCTGTAAGTACCTACTTCCTCAGTTCAACAAGCAAAGATAAGTGCACAAGGTCACTACTCGAAGAAACTATTTCGGAATGCTTAGTAAATATTTACCATTAAATACATATTCAGCTTATGCCACCTAATATTTGAGTCCCATACCTCCATATACGTTAGGATCTTAAGCTGAACAAGGATATTTTAACGACCCTATTTATATACTCGGCTACCATTGAAAACATTTAAAATAAAACGTAACTTTACCTATTAAAACAAGAAACAAGAACAAAATTCCTCCCCAAATTAAAGGACAATTAGTGATTCACATTCATACCAACACCATACACTAACGCACAATTATACCACCTTCCTCCAGAACCAGTATACAATTTTGAAGATTCAAATAAAGGTCACTTTACTACAAAGACGCACCAAAGCATAATGTAGGTCATACACGATCTTGAAAATTCAAAATTATTACAGTAACACAAAATGAAATTCCTCTCCGTACCAACAAAATGTCAAAAGCCATTTAGAAAATTCTAACCTTTCGCCTATACACCAACTTGACGCAAAACAATGAGTCACTCTGGCCATACACAATGCAGAAGATTCCAAATAGAGACATTTATACACAATACACACAAATCCATCCGTCGCTCATCAAACATACAATTCATAAAGAACATACATACATACATAGTGTGTGTGGTTTCCAAAGATCAAACTCAATTTTGAAAATTCAATACAGTACGTACAAGATCACCACAACATCTTCAGGAATTATGATTCATTCTGGCATCACACCAACGTCTAAGGTGATTATACGACCCACATAAGTCGCACCGCTTACCTCGATATGTATCACTCACAGCATATCTCCTGTTGGAACGCCCCTGAAAATTATGGTATGGACCAGAAACAGGAACAACATCCTGACATACCTCTCCCTGAAATAAAGCATTATTAAAACCCTGAACAGGTTGTCTTCCTCCAGACTGAACAGAACTCGTCCACTGAAAAACAGGCGGAGAACCAATTTGCCCAAAGGTACCCTGAATAGAAGAACATGGTAGCGATGAATTTGCCATGCGAACAGCATCTGCCTTTTTAAACTTCTCGGCAGTAAGAACAAGATCATAAAACTCCTTATAAGTCTTAGGCCTAGCACACATGGTTAAACACAATCTATAAATGGGGTTAATTCCTTCGACTAATGAGGCAACGATTTGCTCCTCCGACAACTGAACAGCAAATACTTTAGCATAATACCTAACATCCACAAAATAATCGTTCAGTGTTTCATCCATTTTCTGTCCTCTGAATAAATAGCTCCGATGAAGATCAGACAAGGTGTACGGGGTAATAAAATAATTTAAAACTTCCATTTGAAAATTAATTAATGAATTATGTAACGAGACTAACTCGCCTCGACAGTAGGTCACTTGATTTTGACGGTTGCATGCAAATTCTTGGGAGATGAGATGTAGTAGTGCTCTTTATCTACGCTAGAGTGCAGCTGCGCCTTGGTGGAGGTTTCAACTGAGTCGTGTTCGCCTAGTGGTGAGAACTGTAACCTTGTCCGCGGGTAGAATGGTGATATTCTTTGCCAAGTGAGATAACGAGACTAACTCGCCTCGACAGTAGGACACTTGATTTTGACGGTTGCATGCCAATTCTTGGGAGTTGAGATGTAGTAGTGCTCTTTATCTACGCTAGAGTGCAGCTGCGCCTTGGTGGAGGTTTCAACTGAGTCGTGTTCGCCTAGTGGTGAGAACTGTAACCTTGTCCGCGGGTAGAATGGTGATATTCTTTGCCAAGTGACATGTTCCCTTAGTAACGGTTGTTAGTAATTTTGACAATGCAATAAGATTTGTGTGATGGCACATGATCTGGTAAAGACATAACATCATGTAGTCTACGAATATTGAGTAGCTTTTAGCTATTCAATCGGATGTCTTGATTCGTAAAACTCGGCGTAACTGGTTCTACCAAAACATGAATCGACATGGAATAGTTTCTCTTCAAATTAATTAATTTTTTATGTAAAATGTGGCAGAAAGACGAGGTTGATTCTCGTGTACACCTGGAGTGTGTGATGGTCTGTGCTTCGGTTTGAAACGGATACCTAAGTGGTCTTGTCGACGAGAAAAATATTTGTTGCTTCTTTTATATGTTTATATATAGTTGTTGAGGCAACTTTAAGGAAAGCAAACATATATATATCGTAGATTTCTGTAAGAGGCCAAGTATGGTGAAATGGAGTTGTGAAGATTTGGTAAAAAGGTATTATGTTCCAGAGAGAAGTAAGTGGATTATTATATATTTCGGGGATGCATGTGTATCTACCCTGTGCATGTTATTTATAAACTTATTGTCACCACCGTGTTTGGCTCACGTAGTTGGGAGGCTTTCATCTTGCTGTGTGGATAAAGTTTTTAAATATTCGTTTCTGGTTTAAATATGTAATCTTTCACTTTATTCACGTTTAGTTTGCCTAATAGAGGTCCGTGTAAACTATGTAAAGCTTTTATTTTATTTGAGTTAGGGTTCGTATTTGCTGGCATTGCGTTCGTCTTCTGTTTTTTGGTTATCGGTTGTTGTGTTCTGGATAACTTTGTTATGATTGTCAGCTGTTAGATGACAAATGTGAATCGTGGCTCCATGTTTAAAAGGGTTTGACGAATTGAGATCTTGTTCCGAGTTTGCTCAGGTTAAGAAAGGAATTATCCAAGATTTAATATATTTAGTGTCTTATGGCATTACCTAATAATTGACGGGTATTAAAATATTATTGAAGATTGTTTTCCGACTTAACTGAAAGTTGTATAATGAAGCTTATACGGAATTTGTTGGTTAGGCCTCCTTCATTATGTTATCTAGTCAACTGATAATAATTTTATGTGAATGGATATTTTGACCTAAGAGAAATATTTTGGGAGCCAATACGAGTCTTGTGACATCCTACATCAGGTACCACACCTTTTCTTTTATTTACACTGCATGTAATTGTTTATTGTATATTTATTTAAATATTTGTTTTATGAATAGAAGTGTTGTTTTAAAATTTAAATCGTGTATATCATTTCTGGGTCTGGGATTCTGTAGACAGCTCTTAAGATAGACACCTCGGGTCATGGTTGAAAATGGTCCAGTCGCTTCCCTACCACAGGGTAGATACACTTGCACCCCCGAAATATATAATAATCCACTTACTTCTCTCTTGAACATAATACCTTTTTACCAAATCTTCACAACTCCATTTCACCACATTTCACAAAAAAAAAAAACAGTGACACACGCGCACTGTGGTAGGGATAGCGACTGGACCATTTTCAACCATTGACCCGAGGTGTCTATCTTGAGAGCTGTCTACAGAATCCCAGACTCAGAAATGATATACACGATTCAAATTTTAAAACAACACTTTTATTCATAAAACAAATATTACAATAAATATACAATAAACAATTACATGCAGTGTAAATAAAAGAAAAGGTGTGGTACCTGATGTAGGATGTCACAAGACTCGTATTGGCTCCCAAAATATTTCTCATAGATCAAAATATCCATTCACATAAAATTATTATCAGTTGACTAGATAACATAATGAAGGAGGCCTAACCAGGAAATTCCGTATAAGCTTCATTATACAACTTTCAGTTAATTCGGAAAACAATCTTCAATAATATTTTAATACCCGTCAATTAATAGGTAATGCCATAAGACACTAAATATATTAAATCTTGGATAATTCCTTTCTTAACCTGAGCAAACTCGGAACAAGATCTCAATTCGTCAAACCCTTTTAAACATGGAGCCACGATTCTCATTTGTCATCTAACAGCTGACAATCATAACAAAGTTATTCCAGAACACAACAACCGATAACCAAAAACAGAAGACGAACGATATGCCAGCAAATACGAACCCTAACTCGAATAAAATAAAAGTTTTACATAGTTTACACGGACCTCTATTAGGTAAACTAAACGTGAATAAAGTGAAAGATTACATATTTAACCCAGAAACGAATATTTAAAAACTTTATCCACACAGCAAGATGAAAGCCTCCCAACTACGTGAGCCAAACACGGTGGTGACAATAAGTTTATAAATAACATGCACAGGGTAGATACACATGCACCCCCGAAAAATATAATAATCCACTTACTTCTCTCTGGAACATAATACCTTTTTACCAAATCTTCACAACTCCATTTCACCACATTTGGCCTCTTACAGAAATCTACGATATATATATATTTGCTTTCCTTAATGTTGCCTCAACAACTATATATAAACATATAAAAGAAGCAACAAATATTTTTCTCGTCGACAAGACCACTTAGGTATCCGTTTCAAACCGAAGCACAGACCATCACACACTCCAGGTGTACACGAGAATCAACCTCGTCTTTCTGCCACATTTTACATAAAAAAATTAATTAATTTGAAGAGAAACTATTCCATGTCGATTCACATTTTGGTAGAGCCAGTTACGCCGAGTTTTACGAATCAAGACATCCGATTGAGTAGCTAAAAGCTACTCAATATTCGTAGACTACATGATGTTAAGTCTTTACCAGATCATGTGCCATCACACAAATCTTATTGCATTGTCAAATTACTAACAGCCGTTACTTAGGGAACATCTCACTTGGCAAAGAATATCACCATTCTACCCGCGGACAAGGTTACAGTTCTCACCACTAGGCGAACACGACTCAGTTGAAACTTCCACCAAGGCGCAGCTTCACTCTAGCGTAGATAAAGAGCACTACTACATCTCAACTCCCAAGAATTTGCATGCAACCGTCAAAATCAAGTGTCCTACTGTCGAGGCGAGTTAGTCTCGTTACATACTCCCTCCCTTCAGACTTGGCGCCAGTAAAGTACCAAGCCAACGTAATTGTCAAACTGAAATTGTACATGCACAAATACCAATCTTCAACAAATATCAACCTTCAATACCCAAATTCATCACTTCAAAACTGGTTTAGTTTTAGGCATGCATAAAATGAGAAGGTAGAAATAAACACTTCTTCACAAGTTCGTTCAAAATCCACCACCACAAGTTTGACTACACACAGGTCGATGATAGTTCATGCAGAAGTCAGCATAGCTAATGGTACATCCCTTTTCATGCCAAGAAATTTGCATCTTACATGTAACATTATACATCAGATAACTTGTACAGACAATAATACATCATGGTATACATAATTCATCGTTTCTTTCGAGGATAAGTTCAGATTCGTTTTAGCTTCCAGATGACAGTTCCACCATCCTGGCCACAGATAGTCTTCACAGTACATCCGAAATCTTCTACGCAGACGTATCAACGATGATAGCAGCTGAAACCAAATTCGACTAGGCGAGTATCGTTTTCATGGAATAGTTTACACAAACGTTTGATATTAAACAATATAAACAAACAATATCATCACATATATCCAAAATATGGCAGAAATTTTCCTAACGCAAAACCTATCTCAGAATATCCACACCCTTTACAAAATATTTAAGTTTACACATATTTTAAATAAACAATTAGAAGTGTTGATGAGTACTCAATGCAAATAAGAAAAGTAGAATTGACAAACCAAATTCATAACAATTACAGTGAAGCAAGAAAATCCCAGATGAAAAATGAGTTCTTTAGTATTTAAAAAAAACTAATATCCCCAAATGAACGTTGGCATAAGTCCCCAATCACACATCTGTCCCAACTCATTTAGTCTACAAGCAAGAAAAATGTACCCAAGAAAACCATTAACAGATTCGAAACCCAAGGAAAAAAAGGAAGAATGACCAAGAAAGCAACAATAAACGAAGTATCAACTGACCACACGTGCAGACCTAAGAAAACCCCTACACATTCACACACACATCTTTGCGTAACCTGTAAATTCACCAAAGAAAACAGTTACTACCCACAAATATCCCCAAAATGTTCCACCTCAATATAAACAGGAGATCGTTAAAACCGTGACACATAACCACAAATACCCTTTAAATAAACAATTACCTTTAAGTTGTCCCGGATGAGAATTTCAACAAATCCACTTCAACGAAACAACGACCATTACCAAATTAACCTCATGACACATACAACTCACCTGTATGTATCTACTTCCTCAGTTCAACAAGCAATAATAAGTGCACGAGGTCACTACTCGGAGAAACTATTTCGGAATGTTTAGTAAATACTTACCATTAAATATATATTCAGCTTATGCCACCTAATATTTGAGCCCCATACCTCCATATACGTTAGGATCTTAAGCTGAACAAGGATATTTTACTACAGATACCCTTTAAAATAAACAATTACCTTTATGCTATCTCGGATGAGAATTTCAACAAATTCACTTCAACGAAACAACGACCATTACCACATTAACTTCATGACACACATAACTAACCTGTAAGTACCTACTTCCTCAGTTCAACAAGCAAAGATAAGTGCACAAGGTCACTACTCGAAGAAACTATTTCGGAATGGTTAGTAAATACTTACCATTAAATACATATTCAGCTTATGCCACCTAATATTTGAGTCCCATACCTCCATATACGTTAGGATCTTAAGCTGAACAAGGATATTTTAACGACCCTATTTATATACTCGGCTACCATTGAAAACATTTAAAATAAAACCTAACTTTACCCATTAAAACAAGAAACAAGAACAAAATTCCTCCCCAAATTAAAGGACAATTAGTGATTCACATTCATACCAACACCATACACTAACGCACAATTATACCACCTTCCTCCAGAACCAGTATACAATTTTGAAGATTCAAATAAAGGTCACTTTACTACAAAGACGCACCAAAGCATAATGTAGGTCATACACGATCTTGAAAATTCAAAATTATTACAGTAACACAAAATGAAATTCCTCTCCGTACCAACAAAATGTCAAAAGCCATTTAGAAAATTCTAAACTTTCGCCTATACACCAACTTGACGCAAAACAATGAGTCACTCTGGTCATGCACAATGCAGAAGATTCCAAATAGAGACATTTATACACAATACACACAAATCCATCCGTCGCTCATCAAACATACAATTCATAAAGAACATACATACATACATAGTGTGTGTGGTTTCCAAAGATCAAACACAATTTTGAAAATTCAATACAGTACGTACAAGATCACCACAACATCTTCAGGAATTATGATTCATTCTGGCATCACACCAACGTCTAAGGTGATTATACGACCCACATAAGTCTCACCGCTTACCTCGATATGTATCACTCTCAGCATATCTCCTGTTGGAACGCCCCTGAAAATTATGGTATGGACCAGAAACAGGAACAACATCCTGACATACCTCTCCCTGAAATAAAGCATTATTAAAACCCTGAACAAGTTGTCTTCCTCCAGACTGAACAGCACTCGTCCACTGAAAAACAGGCGGAGAACCAATTTGCCCAAAGGTACCCTGAATAGAAGAACATGGTAGCGATGAATTTGCCATGCGAACAGCATCTGCCTTTTTAAACTTCTCAGCCGTAAGAACAAGATCATAAAACTCCTTATAAGTCTTAGGCCTAGCACACATGGTTAAACACAATCTATAAATGGGGTTAATTCCTTCGACTAATGAGGCAACGATTTGCTCCTCCGACAACTGAACAGCAAATACTTTAGCATAATACCTAACATCCACAAAATAATCGTTCAGTGTTTCATCCATTCTCTGTCCTCTGAATAAATAGCTCCGATGAAGATCAGACAAGGTGTACGGGGGTAATAAAATAATTTAAAACTTCCATTTGAAAATTAATTAATGAATTATGTAACGAGACTAACTCGCCTCAACAGTAGGTCACTTGATTTTGACGGTTGCATGCAAATTCTTGGGAGTTGAGATGTAGTAGTGCTCTTTATCTACGCTAGAGTGCAGCTGCGCCTTGGTGGAGGTTTCAACTGAGTCGTGTTCGCCTAGTGGTGAGAACTGTAACCTTGTCCGCGGGTAGATTGGTGATATTCTTTGCCAAGTGAGATAACGAGACTAACTCGCCTCGACAGTAGGACACTTGATTTTGACGGTTGCATGCAAATTCTTGGGAGTTGAGATGTAGTAGTGCTCTTTATCTACGCTAGAGTGCAGCTGCGCCTTGGTGGAGGTTTCAACTGAGTCGTGTTCGCCTAGTGGTGAGAACTGTAACCTTGTCCGCGGGTAGAATGGTGATATTCTTTGCCAAGTGAGATGTTCCCTTAGTAACGGTTGTTAGTAATTTTGACAATGCAATAAGATTTGTGTGATGGCACATGATCTGGTAAAGACATAACATCATGTAGTCTACGAATATTGAGTAGCTTTTAGCTATTCAATCGGATGTCTTGATTCGTAAAACTCGGCGTAACTGGTTCTACCAAAATATGAATCGACATGGAATAGTTTCTCTTCAAATTAATTAATTTTTTTATGTAAAATGTGGCAGAAAGACGAGGTTGATTCTCGTGTACACCTGGAGTGTGTGATGGTCTGTGCTTCGGTTTAAAACGGATACCTAAATGGTCTTGTCGACGAGAAAAATATTTGTTGCTTCTTTTATATGTTTATATATAGTTGTTGAGGCAACTTTAAGGAAAGCAAACATATATATATCGTAGATTTCTGTAAGAGGCCAAATGTGGTGAAATGGAGTTGTGAAGATTTGGTAATAAGGTATTATGTTCCAGAGAGAAGTAAGTGGATTATTATATATTTCGGGGGTGCATGTGTATCTACCCCGTGCATGTTATTTATAAACTTATTGTCACCACCGTGTTTGGCTCACGTAGTTGGGAGGCTTTCATCTTGCTGTGTGGATAAAGTTTTTAAATATTCGTTTCTGGTTTAAATATGTAATCTTTCACTTTATTCACGTTTAGTTTGCCTAATAGAGGTCCGTGTAAACTATGTAAAGCTTTTATTTTATTTGAGTTAGGGTTCGTATTTGCTGGCATTGCGTTCGTCTTCTGTTTTTTGGTTATCGGTTGTTGTGTTCTGGATAACTTTGTTATGATTGTCAGCTGTTAGATGACAAATGTGAATCGTGGCTCCATGTTTAAAAGGGTTTGACGAATTGAGATCTTGTTCCGAGTTTGCTCAGGTTAAGAAAGAAATTATCCAAGATTTAATATATTTAGTGTCTTATGGCATTACCTATTAATTGACGGGTATTAAAATATTATTGAAGATTGTTTTCCGACTTAACTGAAAGTTGTATAATGAAGCTTATACGGAATTTGTTGGTTAGGCCTCCTTCATTATGTTATCTAGTCAACTGATAATAATTTTATGTGAATGGATATTTTGACCTAAGAGAAATATTTTGGGAGCAAATACGAGTCTTGTGACATCCTACATCAGGTACCACACCTTTTCTTTTATTTACACTGCATGTAATTGTTTATTGTATATTTATTTAAATATTTGTTTTATGAATAGAAGTGTTGTTTTAAAATTTAAATCGTGTATATCATTTCTGGGTCTGGGATTCTGTAGACAGCTCTTAAGGTAGACACCTCGGGTCATGGTTGAAAATGGTCCAGTCGCTTCCCTACCACAGGGTAGATACACATGCCCCCCCCCCCCCCGAATTATATAATAATCCACTTACTTCTCTCTGGAACATAATACCTTTTTACCAAATCTTCACAACTCCATTTCACCACATTTCACAAAAAAAAAAAAAAAACAGTGACACACGCGCACTGTGGTAGGGATAGCGACTGGACCATTTTCAACCATTGACCCGAGCTGTCTATCTTGAGAGCTGTCTACAGATTCCCAGACTCAGAAATGATATACACGATTCAAATTTTTAAACAACACTTCTATTCATAAAACAAATATTACAATAAATATACAATAAACAATTACATGCAGTGTAAATAAAAGAAAAGGTGTGGTACCTGATGTAGGATGTCACAAGACTCGTATTGGCTCCCAGAATATTTCTCATAGGTCAAAATATCCATTCACATAAAATTATTATCAGCTGACTAGATAACATAATGAAGGAGGCCTAACCAGGAAATTCCGTATAAGCTTCATTATACAACTTTCAGTTAAGTCGGAAAACAATCTTCAATATTATTTTAATACCCGTCAATTAATAGGTAATGCCATAAGACACTAAATATATTAAATCTTGGATAATTCCTTTCTTAACCTGAGCAAACTCGGAACAAGATCTCAATTCGTCAAACCCTTTTAAACATGGAGCCACGATTCTCATTTGTCATCTAACAGCTGACAATCATAACAAAGTTATTCCAGAACACAACAACCGATAACCAAAAACAGAAGACGAACGCTATGCCAGCAAATACGAACCCTAACTCGAATAAAATAAAAGTTTTACATAGTTTACACGGACATCTATTAGGTAAACTAAACGTGAATAAAGTGAAAGATTACATATTTAAACCAGAAACGAATATTTAAAAACTTTATCCTCACAGCAAGATGAAAGCCTCCCAACTACGTGATCCAAACACGGTGGTGACAATAAGTTTATAAATAACATGCACAGGGTAGATACACATGCACCCCCGAAAAATATAATAATCCACTTACTTCTCTCTGGAACATAATACCTTTTTACCAAATCTTCACAACTCCATTTCACCACATTTGGCCTCTTACAGAAATCTACGATATATATATGTTTGCTTTCCTTAAAGTTGCCTCAACAACTATATATAAACATATAAAAGAAGCAACAAATATTTTTCTCGTCGACAAGACCACTTAGGTATCCGTTTCAAACCGAAGCACAGACCATCACACACTCCAGGTATACGAGAATCAACCTCGTCTTTCTGCCAAATTTTACATAAAAAAAATAATTAATTTGAAGAGAAACTATTCCATGTCGATTCACATTTTGGTAGAGCCAGTTACGCCGAGTTTTACGAATCAAGACATCCGATTGAGTAGCTAAAAGCTACTCAATATTCGTAGACTACATGATGTTACGTCTTTACCAGATCATGTGCCATCACACAAATCTTATTGCATTGTCAAATTACTAACAGCCGTTACTAAGGGAACATCTCACTTGGCAAAGAATATCACCATTCTACCCGCGGACAAGGTTACAGTTCTCACCACTAGGCGAACACGACTCAGTTGAAACCTCCTCCAAGGCGCAGCTTCACTCTAGCGTAGATAAAGAGCACTACTACATCTCAACTCCCAAGAATTTGCATGCAACCGTCAAAATCAAGTGTCCTACTGTCGAGGCGAGTTAGTCTCGTTACATACTCCCTCCCTTCAGACTTGGCGCCGGTAAAGTACCAAGCCAATGTAATTGTCAAACTGAAATTGTACATGCACAAATACCAATCTTCAACAAATATCAACCTTCAATACCCAAATTCATCACTTCAAAACTGGTTTAGTTTTAGGCATGCATAAAATGAGAAGGTAGAAATAAACACTTCTTCACAAGTTCGTTCAAAATCCACCACCACAAGTTTGACTACACACAGGTCGATGATAGTTCATGCAGAAGTCAGCGTAGCTAATGGTACATCCCTTTTCATGCCAAGAAATTTGCATCTTACATGTAACATTATACATCAGATAACTTGTACAGACAATAATACATCATGGTATACATAATTCATCGTTTCTTTCGAGGATAAGTTCAGATTCGTTTTAGCTTCCAGACGACAGTTCCACCATCCTGGCCACAGATAGTCTTCACAGTACATCCGAAATCTTCTACGCAGACGTATCAACGATGATAGCAGCTGAAACCAAATTCGACTAGGCGAGTATCGTTTTCATGGAATAGTTTACACAAACGTTTGATATTAAACAATATAAACAAAAAATATCATTACATATATCCAAAATATGGCAGAAATTTTCCTAACGCAAAACCTATCTCGGAATATCCACACCCTTTACAAAATATTTAAGTTTACACATATTTTAAATAAACAATTAGAAGTGTTGATGAGTACTCAATGCAAATAAGAAAAGTGGAATTGACAAACCAAATTCATAACAATTACAGTGAAGCAAGCAAATCCCAGATGAAAAATGAGTTCTTTAGTATTAAAAAAACTAATATCCCCAAATGAACGTTGTTATAAGTCCCCAATCACACATCTGTCCCAACTCATTTAGTCTACAAGCAAGAAAAATGTACCCAAGAAAACCATTAACAGATTCGAAACCCAAGGGAAAAAAAGGAAGAATGACCAAGAAAGCAACAATAAACGAAGTATCAACTGACCACACGTGCAGACCTAAGAAAACCCCTACACATTCACACACACATCTTTCCATAACCTCTAAATTCACCAAAAAAAAACAGTTACTACCCACAAATATCCCCAAAATGTTCCACCTCAATATAAACAGGAGATCGTTAAAACCGTGACACATAACCACAAATACCCTTTAAATAAACAATTACCTTTAAGTTGTCCCGGATGAGAATTTCAACAAATCCACTTCAACGAAACAACGACCATTACCAAATTAACCTCATGACACACACAACTCACCTGTATGTATCTACTTCCTCAGTTCAACAAGCAATAATAAGTGCACGAGGTCACTACTCGGAGAAACTATTTCGGAATGTTTAGTAAATACTTATGATTAAATACATATTCAGCTTATGCCACCTAATATTTGAGTCCCATACCTCCATATACGTTAGGATCTTAAGCTGAACAAGGATATTTTACCACAGATACCCTTTAAAATAAACAATTACCTTTATGCTATCTCGGATGAGAATTTCAACAAATTCACTTCAACGAAACAACGACCATTACCACATTAACTTCATGACACACATAACTAACCTGTAAGTACCTACTTCCTCAGTTCAACAAGCAAAGATAAGTGCACAAGGTCACTACTCGAAGAAACTATTTCGGAATGGTTAGTAAATACTTACCATTAAATACATATTCAGCTTATGCCACCTAATATTTGAGTCCCATACCTCCATATACGTTAGGATCTTAAGCTGAACAAGGATATTTTAACGACCCTATTTATATACTCGGCTACCATTGAAAACATTTAAAATAAAACGTAACTTTACCTATTAAAACAAGAAACAAGAACAAAATTCCTCCCCAAATTAAAGGACAATTAGTGATTCACATTCATACCAACACCATACACTAACGCACAATTATACCACCTTCCTCCAGAACCAGTATACAATTTTGAAGATTCAAATAAAGGTCACTTTACTACAAAGACGCACCAAAGCATAATGTAGGTCATACACGATCTTGAAAATTCAAAATTATTACAGTAACACAAAATGAAATTCCTCTCCGTACCAACAAAATGTCAAAAGCCATTTAGAAAATTCTAACCTTTCGCCTATACACCAACTTGACGCAAAACAATGAGTCACTCTGGTCATACACAATGCAGAAGATTCCAAATAGAGACATTTATACACAATACACACAAATCCATCCGTCGCTCATCAAACATACAATTCATAAAGAACATACATACATACATAGTGTGTGTGGTTTCCAAAGATCAAACTCAATTTTGAAAATTCAATACAGTACGTACAAGATCACCACAACATCTTCAGGAATTATGATTCATTCTGGCATCACACCAACGTCTAAGGTGATTATACGACCCACATAAGTCGCACCGCTTACCTCGATATGTATCACTCTCAGCATATCTCCTGTTGGAACGCCCCTGAAAAGTATGGTATGGACCAGAAACAGGAACAACATTCTGACATACCTCTCCCTGAAATAAAGCATTATTAAAACCCTGAACAAGTTGTCTTCCTCCAGACTGAACAGCACTCGTCCACTGAAAAACAGGCGGAGAACCAATTTGCCCAAAGGTACTGCGCCCGAAGAAACCCATCAGTACTTATATCCAAAGCCCGAAAAAGGATTGCAGACATGTAAGTTACCCAGCTCACAAGCTTATCATGCATACTAAGTAAAATTGGGAATTCCAGGAACATACAGGATAGATATTATTCGTAAAGAAAATAGTACTATTAGACAAGGTACAAATTTCTACTATTATTTACATTTAGAACAATCGAGAAACTCCAATCTCGAGGGGTGATAAGGTCTAATCTATAGTGAGCGCCTGTATCTATACCTCGTAGTACTATTTTCGACGATGACGACAATGAAAACGGAATCAGTTTAGATAAAAATTGACTAAGTTGCTAAAAAGCACTAGCCGTTTATTAAGCTAATAAAACATGTATAACAACTGGCTTCCTCCCTTCATATTGTGTCTCCCTGACACTTCAACAAAAATAACTGCAAAGATAAATTTGCACGTGGCATTACTCTCGTAAGAAAATGTGAAACGGCGTGACATTAAGTATTGCCCTATTTTATACAGGTCCGCTTCAACTATGAACCGAAGTTCCATATCTAATCAAATTATTCATGAACTATGTGCATATATACATTCTTTTTATGAAATTCAAATTTTACACTCCATAACGTCGAAGATTAAATTTTCTTTCTCCAATAAGTCTTTCATCTACTCCATTTCTCTTAAACATCAAATTCAAATTCAAACATACATACACCGCAACTATCGTGTTGAAAGTAATAAATACTCGTCATAATCAATTGAACATAAATGACAAACATTTAAGCTAAGCACTGTTCCTTTTTACCTTTATCTATATATCATGAAATTCTGAAATAAGTGCTGAAATTCTTTACTGAGTTAACAATCTTCTGATAAACGTGAATACTGTAAGTGCACGGCATTAACCTTCGTTTCCACACTTCTCCTCCATAATTATACAACAATTACTTTCTCTCTTAAACACCCTGTACAGAATCTTCCTTTACTACACTCTCATAACTTCACAATTATTGCATTCAATACTAGAAAAACTTAAGAGACTCCCCTGCGTCCCTTCGTAAACTTACGTAACTCCTTTACGTTCATATCTCCTTAATCTGCACGGTAATTCAACTATAAACTTCTACTTCAATACATATACTTCCTTTACTTAACATTTCTCCTCTATAATTATACAACATCGCCTCGTGCTCGTAATTTCATTTCTGTAATAAATCTCTGTACTTTCACTTTTCTAATCACCCTGTGATTTAACTTCGTTAACTTTCCTCTTCACGTGATTAAATTCAGCTTTACATTTTATTACAACTTTTCAAGAAATATCAGTAAATATTCATATTCTTAACAAAAGATATAAGTTTGACTTCATTCCATTAATATTTGTTTAACAAATTCATTTATGTTTTTTAACGCTCTAAATCTCATTAGACATACGTGTTTAAGCTTTTCGTAATACTTTCGTTCATAATAAATTTCTGACACTCGAATCAACATCATGAGTTTTCGAAATATTCTTTACACTTCGTGACGTTACTTCTTAAATATACTGTACTTAAATTTGCTCCAATAAATTTCATTTTACTTCATTTACACTCTTACTCCTTCTTTACTTCGTTCAACGTTCTATTCCTTTTATATAGTTTACTCTACATTCAATTTTTAACGCTCTAAATTTCTTTAATACAATTTCTTCCAATAATTTGCTTTCCTCTAAACAATTCCTTTGTATTCCTTTTTAACGCTCTCAATTCCTTTAATACAATTGGTTCTAAGTTACTCTGAACAATTCCTTTATATTCCTCTTTTAACGCTCTAAATTTCATTAGACAATTGGTTCTAAGTTACTCTGAACAATTCCTTTATATTCCTCTCAATTCCTTTATATTCCATCGCTGCGATAAAACAGATTTAATTAAATTAAATCTAACGCAAGTGTGAAAATATTTACACGATTTTACTTTACTATAACCTTAGTGTTAATAGCATCATCATCATGCCAAAATTTCGTCCAAGTGACTGAAATTTTCCAGAAATACGGCAAATAATTCCGTAGAAAAATATGAAAAATCACAATAACAAGATCTACACAAATTTAATTACTTTGACAAAATTATACGTTTTAAATAATGCAGCTAAGAAAAATGCTGTTGAAAATACTGCAAAAATGCGGTTGAAAATATGCGGTTGAAATTATGCGGTTGATAATATGCGGTTGAAAATATGCGGTTGAAAATAATGCGGTTGGTCAATTGGATAATCACACAACTAAACTACAATTCTACATTATAAAAGACAATTTTCTCACTACCTTGTGTTGACTTCTGTACTGCTGAAAATACTTGCATCGCTCCTTCCAAACCAAACTTGTCGTGTTCATAGCAATGTCCACAGCTATGAAGACCGGTTTTGTGACAGCAGCAGCTGGACTCGCGGTGAATGACCTCGCTGTGAACAGCTCTGCCAACTCCCCGTCTCTCCTCCGCTCCAAGTAGGCTGGCTTCGATTCTCCATCTCTTCAGAATAGACATCATGGTTTCTTCAGAATAGACATCGGTTCTCTTCAGAATAGACATCGGTTTTCTTCAGAATAGACATCACGGTGTAATACTGTCGTTTATGCAAGCTTTTTCGTATCTCAAGATGTGTTAAAACTCTCGTAGAAAAGTATGAGTTTTGCTCGGTGATGTTGCGCTTTGCGTAGATATTTGTAGCGTCTTTCATGCTAGTGAATCTGGAATTCAACTGACATCCTTGTAGTCTTCAACTTCCCCATGCTTAACTTAGCACATGTTAATATTCATCTTCTTGACAATATAATTGAGACCTCCCCGTTGCTGCCTTATAACTTGCATTTTCAATACAATGTTGAAATAAGCTTTTACACGTAGAAATACTGAGTAGCTTCTTGTCGAAAATGTTTCTAGCTATGTGGAACACTTTGCATAAGCACTGCAATATATAGTTGCAGCTTGCTCCCAAGTTACTGAAATTTCACTCTTCCTTACTTCCAACCTTTATGAACCGTAGCACTATTATAAAGATACTCGTTTATGCCCGAGGTCTTCTCTCGTTCAAATCTCAATTGGAAAAGAACTCTCTCGTCCTGCTCTCCGCATTCCTCAAGTTCTACTCTCTCTTCCTCTCCTCCCGTGGTGTGACGTAACTCCTACCACCTCTCCTGACTTCCGTCCGCAGTTCGACCTTCGCCTCTTCCCCTCTCTCATGACGTAACTCTCGCTTCAAGTGGCGTGATCTTTCTCGTAAAGTGAACCTCCCACTTTCGTATAATGGAATATATGTCCATCTTTAAATCATTCCTACTTCCTTGCTTTTTATAAATGCATAAGATCTATAGTATTTCACTCGTTTCTATACAGTTTTTCCCATATTACTCAAATTTTTAATAAATAAAATTTTGTATCCACTCATTTATTTTCTGAGGTCTTGGTTCATCTCCCGATCAGTTCTTGAGTAATGACCTTCAATAAATTCTGGCGCATTTCCCCGTTGCTAATTTAAAGTAAAGTATAGCCTGTACTTTCTTTAATACCAGTGATTTCTCTGCTCTTGAGACTGAATTTATTGATCTTTACTGTATCTGTGGGTAAAATCTTTTCAACTTATCCAGCGTTTCTTGATCTTCAGCATCTGTCTGGATAACATTAACTCTCACATCTCTCTCAGGAATCGGATGTCTGGAAAGAATATCTGCTAGAAGGTTGTCTTTTCCAGGTACATGAACTATCGTGGCATCAAATTGTTGCAAAAACATGGTCCATCTTGTCATCCTATCGCTTGACAAGTCTGACTTCAACATGAATTCTAGTGCTTTATGATCCGTTCTGATTATGATCTTGTGTCCCAGCAATAATTTCTTCCAATTTTGTAGAGCATTTATGACGGCTAAAGCTTCAAGCTCCGTCGTGAAGTAATTCAGCTCGTGTGTGCGTAACTTCCTACTACTGAATGAAATATAGTGAGGATTTCCATCTTGATCCTTCTGATATAAGACTGCACTAATACCGACTCGTGAAGCGTCTGTTTCTATGATGAATGTTCTTTCAAAATCTGGGTACTCCAACTTGATGTTATCTCTGAGCATTTCCTTTGCTTGAATAAAGGCATTCTCAGTCGCTGTATCCCATTTCCATCTATTGTTCTTCTTTAGAAGCTCATGTAGAGGTGCCATGATTTCTGAATATTGTGGACAATGACTACTGAAAAACTGACAAAGACCCGCAAAAGCTCTGATGTCTTTGATTTTCTTGGGTGTTGGAAATTTCAAAATTGCTTCAATCTTGTCTTCTTTCGGATGGTAACCAAATCTGTCTATAGTATGCCAAAGAAAGTTGATCTTTTCTTGAAAGAAATGACATTTATCCAACTTCACCTTGATGTTTGCACTTCTAAGGTTATCAAATAGCTTCGTCAAATGCATGAAATGTTGCTCTGGTGTCTCTGAAGATATGATGATATCGTCCACGTAGCAAATAGCAAATTGTTTCACTTCTTCACTCAACTTGTCATCCAAGGCTCTGATAAGTGCTGGACTTGAATTTACCAATCCATATGGTACTCTTTGGTATACATAACAGGTTTGATTGAATATGAACCCTGTATAACATTTGCTGTCTTCTGTAAGCTCTATTTGATGAAATGCTGCAGTTAAATCAATCACTGAGAAACAGGTTTTATTCTTGAATCTCCTCAGTAGTTCTCTAATTTTCGGTGGCCTGTCGAATTCTTTCAGCAGAAGAGTATTTATGCCCCTGTCATCTAAACATAGTCTAAGACTACCATCTGCTTTCTTCACAACAGTGAGTGGATTTAAATAAGGAGTGGCTTGCTTTCTTATAATTCCTTCCTTTTCCATGCCTTTTATGAGCTCTGTCACTTCAGCTTGATACTTCTCCGGAATTGGATACAATTTCTTCTGATAAAGTGTGTCGTCAGTTAGCTTAATCTGATATTTATATCCTCTTATAATACCTGGCTTGTTATCAAAAATGTCTGCATAAGTCGTGACTAATTCTTCCAACTTCTCCCTCTGATCTTCAAAATTCTCAATCTTCCTGCCATAGTGAGGTATTCCTTCTGCTTCGATTTCCATAACAATCTTCACAAGATTTTCTTCTGTAGTTTCGTCAAACAAACTACACTCATTCTCATCCTTCGTCTTATCCTCTGATTGATGTAGGCCTTCATTAAATCTTATGACTCCATTTCGTAAATCGATTACAGCTCCAGTCTTGGTTATAAAATCAATGCCTAAAATACCATCAAAATTAATCTGGCTCAAGACTATGAATATCTGCTCATATCTGTGTTTATTTATAGAGAATTCCATTAGTGCTTGGACTTTACATTTCATGGTCTTGTCGTTAAATACGCCCCTGACTTTAATGGTTGAAACAGGCATTGCTATAAGTGAATTTCCATCTTTCAATCTGTGAAAACAGTTCTCTGATAAAATTGATGCAGTTGCTCCCGTATCTAGTAGTGTTCTCAGGCATTCTCCTTCTGATATAATCTCTATAATCGGTAACCTTGCTACTCTATCTGTTTTCGTCTCTTCTCTCTCATATAGAAGATCTTCATTCGTGGCTTCATACAATTCATTAATTTGGATCTCATGTCTGGTTACGGTGCTGTTTTCTTCTCCTTTCACTTTTTGGAATTTGACGTTTTTGTTGTGCCCCTCCTGTGTCTTCATTCCTTCTGTCTCTGCTTGTTCCAGGTTGAGGTTCTTGATTCCGGTTATGCTGTCCCTGATCTTGGTCTCTCGCATTCCTTTCTCTGAGATTCCTTAGGTACTCCTGACTTTCTCTTTCCCTGTTATCATAATACCTTCTTACATTGTTATTATTCCTCCAACCTTGTTTTTGTTGTTGCTGTCTTGAATAATTACTCGTGTTTCTCCAGTTCTGATATCCCCGATATCCATAATTATTCGTAGGGTTATTTCGATTATAATATCCCTCTCTACGATAATCATTGTTCCTGGTGTAATAGTTATTCCTCCATCTTTGATTTTCATATGGCCTTCCTTCTCTAGGTCTCTGATAATCTGCTCGAAATCGATTCTGCCCATATATCCTGGATCTCGTTGGACCTACTCCATTTTTGTTCTCCTCTGTTTGCTGCATTTGATCGACGTGAATGGTGTGTATTTCTCTCGGTTCCTGGTTTCTACTTCTCTGGTTTTGATTTCCAGTTGAGTTGGTGGACACATTAGACGTGTGATCCAGTCTTCTCAAAATTTCCGCCATTCCTTCTAGAGTTTTCACGTTTGCCGAGATGAGGTGTCTCCTAACTTCTGTTGGTAGCTGACATGAAATAGCGTGAACCAAGTCTTCTTCCGCCAAAGGGGGTTGCAAATACTGCAAGCGTGCTAATTTTTTCGTGAAGAAACTTGCGTATTTCGTAGGACTGGAATATGCATACTTCTTAGAATAAATTTCCGTTCGTATATCCTGTTGAAGTTCCTTGCTCCAAAATCGTTTTTGTAGAGCTATAGCGAATTCTTCAAATGTGTGATATGTGTATCTGAAAGCTCTGTGCCATACTAATGCTTCTGAATCTAAGTATTTTTCCACGACTCTCATATGTCTTTCACGAGGTATCCTATTGTCTTCTAAATACGACCTCATGTCTCTCAGAAATTCTACTGCAGTAATATTGCCTACTCCGCTGAATTTGTTCGGTTTCTCATCGTTATTCTTTATTACGACGATATTGGCATTTGATCTAGTGTGGTAAGGTTCAAAATTTCCTCCAAATTCCCCTATTTCAGTGTGAAATGGCTCTTGACTGAAGTTAAAATTGGACTTCGGAATTTGCTGTTGACTACTCTCGCTTTCCTTATCCTCTTCTATCCTGTCTGTCCTAGCCTCTAATCTTCTTATTTCTTCTTTTAATTTTTCATCTCTTGCTTGAAAAAATCTCGCCAAGTCCTTTCTGATGTCCTCCCTGACTTCGGTTCTTAACGTTGATGAAAATGTAGCATCTCCTATCATAAGTGACCTTAATTGCTGTTCAATTTCTCTGATATCCTCATCCTGCTTTGATTGAATTTTCGCTAGTTCTATGCTTATCCCATCGACCGTACATTTAATTTTGTCAAATTCGTTTGAGTTAGTTAAATCTGCTTTATTAACAATCTCTGTCAGCGTGGCTACGTTATTAATTTGTAATGTATCTATCCGCTTAGATAGATCTTCCCGTACCTTGCTAACATTAATATTGGAACATAACTCTATAGCTTTAATGTCATTTGCTAATTTGTGATGTATCTCTGATATGATTTGAGTTGTGACTGTTACGACCTCCTCCTTCATGTCCGTAACTGCCTTTACAATGGAAGCATTTATATCTACATTTATACCCTCTTCAATCAGTTTACTTTGACCTTCCAATTTGACCTGCAATTCACCAACAGTGCCATTTAGATTGTCAAGTTGCTCCTTGAGTTTCTTCTGGGCCCCTGAAATGTGTACATGATGAGTGTTATTGTCTTCCTTAATTGAGCTCATGCTAGCCTGTAGTTTCTGTTCTAGTTCTTTCACTTTTCCTGCCATGTCCTGTTTGACTTGATTAACTGAAACTGTTAATTCTTCCTGTGCTTTACCTGCCCTTTCAAAAATTATCTGAGCTTTTTCCTGATTTTTCCTAGCTTCCTCCTGTGCTTTTTCCTGATTTTTTCTTACCTCCTCCTGTGTTTTCCTAGCTTCCTCCTGTGCTTTTCTTATTTCGGCTTGGATCTTTCTATCTTCCAATCTAGCCTGCTCCTGACTTAAACTGTCCTCCTCGCGAGCTTTTTCCTGAGCTAATCTTATCTCTGCTCTTATCCTATTTGCCTCTTCCAAAGCTAACTTGGCTTCTTCTCTTTCCTTCTCTCTAGCTAGTCTATCTTCTTTTCTGGCCTTCTCTAAAGCTAACTTAACTTCTTCCTGTGTTAATGTTATACTAGCCGTAGTAATTGTTTGAGCAACTGCTAACTCTGCCTTGACTTCTGATTTGACAGTAGCTACTGATTTCTGTATCTCGGTTTTCAATTGTTTAATGTTGTTATGTGTTAACTGGTGGAGGGCTTCAAGGTCTTTGGTCAATGTACTTTGACCTTCCTTCATGGTTTCAAGCATCGTTCGAATGAACGTCATATCATTCGTTGACATCTTTCTTCTTTTCTTGAGAATAAGGGAAGTATCGACTACAAAAATTATCAGTGAATATCCAGATTGACCAACGCATGCATTTTATACCAGTAATGGAGTATATAGAACATCTTAATCCTACTTACATCTATTTCAATCGCGACTTGTCTCGTATACTTGTTGTCCCATTTTACCGAACTGACATCGCTTCATTTTATCATCTCACTTAACCTATGTTTAACAGCATGAATTTACTTTTAAATTTACTATTACATGACAAATGTCGTTAGCTGGTTTACAAATTATGCCTCACAACTATAGTGTACTCCACTAATCTTCTGATGTTGTGTTCATCTCAACAATCATTAAATTTGGGATCGGCATTTTTCTTTTCAAAACTAATATGGCCTCACTCTCGAGTACTTCCAAACTTCTTCTCTCAAGTGCTCTTTCGAATGCATTTCGAATGCTTTTCGAACGCCCCACGGATGGGTATGCCATTTAAATATCTTATCTATATGCGCCCGAAGAAACCCATCAGTACTTATATCCAAAGCCCGAAAAAGGATTGCAGACATGTAAGTTACCCAGCTCACAAGCTTATCATGCCTACTAAGTAAAATTGGGAATTCCAGGAACATACAGGATAGATATTATTCGTAAAGAAAATAGTACTATTAGACAAGGTACAAATTTCTACTATTATTTACATTTAGAACAATCGAGAAACTCCAATCTCGAGGGGTGATAAGGTCTAATCTATAGTGAGCGCCTGTATCTATACCTCGTAGTACTATTTTCGACGATGACGACAATGAAAACGGAATCAGTTTAGATAAAAATTGACTAAGTTGCTAAAAAGCACTAGCCGTTTATTAAGCTAATAAAACATGTATAACAACTGGCTTCCTCCCTTCATATTGTGTCTCCCTGACACTTCAACAAAAATAACTGCAAAGATAAATTTGCACGTGGCATTACTCTCGTAAGAAAATGTGAAACGGCGTGACATTAAGTATTGCCCTATTTTATACAGGTCCGCTTCAACTATGAACCGAAGTTCCATATCTAATCAAATTATTCATGAACTATGTGCATATATACATTCTTTTTATGAAATTCAAATTTTACACTCCATAACGTCGAAGATTAAATTTTCTTTCTCCAATAAGTCTTTCATCTACTCCATTTCTCTTAAACATCAAATTCAAATTCAAACATACATACACCGCAACTATCGTGTTGAAAGTAATAAATACTCGTCATAATCAATTGAACATAAGTGACAAACATTTAAGCTAAGCACTGTTCCTTTTTACCTTTATCTATATATCATGAAATTCTGAAATATGTGCTGAAATTCTTTACTGAGTTAACAATCTTCTGATAAACGTGAATACTGTAAGTGCACGGCATTAACCTTCGTTTCCACACTTCTCCTCCATAATTATACAAAATTACTTTCTCTCTTAAACACCCTGTACAGAATCTTCCTTTACTACTCTCTCATAACTTCACAATTATTGCATTCAATACTAGAAAAAACTTAAGAGACTCCCCTGCGTCCCTTCGTAAACTTACGTAACTCCTTTACGTTCATATCTCCTTAATCTGCACGGTAATTCAACTATAAACTTCTACTTCAATACTTATACTTCCTTTACTTAACATTTCTCCTCTATAATTATACAACATCGCCTCGTGCTCGTAATTTCATTTCTGTAATAAATCTCTGTACTTTCACTTTTCTAACCACCCTGTGATTTAACTTCGTTAAATTTCCTCTTCACGTGTTTAAATTCAGCTTTACATTTTATTACAACTTTTCAAGAAATATCAGTAAATATTCATATTCTTACCAAAAGATATAAGTTT
The DNA here is from genome assembly GCA_946902985.2 of Meconema thalassinum. NCBI lineage: Eukaryota > Metazoa > Arthropoda > Insecta > Orthoptera > Tettigoniidae > Meconema > Meconema thalassinum. The sequence continues at coordinate 743,634,668 of OX336389.2, forward strand.
GACTTCATTCCATTAATATTTGTTTAACAAATTCATTTATGTTTTTTAACGCTCTAAATCTCATTAGACATATGTGTTTAAGCTTTTCGTAATACTTTCGTTCATAATACATTTCTGGCACTCGAATCAACATCATGAGTTTTCGAAATATTCTTTACACTTCGTGACGTTACTTCTTAAATATACTCTACTTAAATTTGCTCCAATAAATTTCATTTTACTTCATTTACACTCTTACTCCTTCTTTACTTCGTTCAACGTTCTATTCCTTTTATATAGTTTACTCTACATTCCATTTTTAACGCTCTAAATTTCTTTAATACAATTTCTTCCAATAATTTGCTTTCCTCTAAACAACTCCTTTGTATTCCTTTTTAACGCTCTCAATTCCTTTAATACAATTGGTTCTAAGTTACTCTGAACAATTCCTTTATATTCCTCTTTAACGCTCTAAATTTCATTAGACAATTGGTTCTAAGTTACTCTGAACAATTCCTTTATATTCCTCTCAATTCCTTTATATTCCATCGCTGCGATAAAACAGATTTAATTAAATTAAATCTAACGCAAGTGTGAAAATATTTACACGATTTTACTTTACTATAACCTTAGTGTTAATAGCATCATCATCATGCCAAAATTTCGTCCAAGTGACTGAAATTTTCCAGAAATACGGCAAATAATTCCGTAGAAAAATATGAAAAATCACAATAACAAGATCTACACAAATTTAATTACTTTGACAAAATTATACGTTTTAAAATATGCAGTTAAGAAAAATGCTGTTGAAAATACTGCAAAAATGCGGTTGAAAATATGCGGTTGAAATTATGCGGTTGAAAATATGCGGTTGAAAATATGCGGTTGAAAATAATGCGGTTGGTCAATTGGATAATCACACAACTAAACTACAATTCTACATTATAAAAGACAATTTTCTCACTACCTTGTGTTGACTTCTGTACTGCTGAAAATACTTGCATCGCTCCTTCCAAACCAAACTTGTCGTGTTCATAGCAATGTCCACAGCTATGAAGACCGGTTTTGTGACAGCAGCAGCTGGACTCGCGGTGAATGACCTCGCTGTGAACAGCTCTGCCAACTCCCCGTCTCTCCTCCGCTCCAAGTAGGCTGGCTTCGATTCTCCATCTCTTCAGAATAGACATCATGGTTTCTTCAGAATAGACATCAGTTCTCTTCAGAATAGACATCGGTTTTCTTCAGAATAGACATCACGGTGTAATACTGTCGTTTATGCAAGCTTTTTCGTATCTCAAGGTGTGTTAAAACTCTCGTAGAAAAGTATGAGTTTTGCTCGGTGATGTTGCGCTTTGCGTAGATATTTGTAGCGTCTTTCATGCTAGTGAATCTGGAATTCAACTGACATCCTTGTAGTCTTCAACTTCCCCATGCTTAACTTAGCACATGTTAATATTCATCTTCTTGACAATATAATTGAGACCTCCCCGTTGCTGCCTTATAACTTGCATTTTCAATACAATGTTGAAATAAGCATTTACACGTAGAAATACTGAGTAGCTTCTTGTCGAAAATGTTTCCAGCTATGTGGAACACTTTGCATAAGCACTGCAATATATAGTTGTAGCTTGCTCCCAAGTTACTGAAATTTCACTCTTCCTTACTTCCAACCTTTCTGAACCGTAGCACTATTATAAAGATACTCGTTTATGCTCGAGGTCTTCTCTCGTTCAAATCTCAATTGGAAAAGAACTCTCTCGTCCTGCTCTCCGCATTCCTCAAGTTCTACTCTCTCTTCCTCTCCTCCCGTGGTGTGACGTAACTCCTACCACCTCTCCTGACTTCCGTCCGCAGTTCGACCTTCGCCTCTTCCCCTCTCTCATGACGTAACTCTCGCTTCAAGTGGCGTGATCTTTCTCGTAAAGTGAACCTCCCTCTTTCGTATAATGGAATATATGTCCATCTTTGAATCATTCCTACTTCCTTGCTTTTTATAAATGCATAAGATCTATAGTATTTCACTCGTTTCTATACAGTTTTTCCCATATTACTCAAATTTTTAATAAATAAATTTTTTTATCCACTCATTTATTTTCTGAGGTCTTGGTTCATCTCCCGATCAGTTCTTGAGTAATGACCTTCAATAAATTCTGGCGCAGTACCCTGAATAGAAGACCATGGTAGCGATGAATTTGCCATGCGAACAGCATCTGCCTTTTTAAACTTCTCAGCAGTAAGAACAAGATCATAAAACTCCTTATAAGTCTTAGGCCTAGAACACATGGTTAAACACAATCTATAAATGGGGTTAATTCCTTCGACTAATGAGGCAACGATTTGCTCCTCCGACAACTGAACAGCAAATACTTTAGCATAATACCTAACATCCACAAAATAATCGTTCAGTGTTTCATTCATGCTCTGTCCTCTGAATAAATAGCTCCGATGAAGATCAGACAAGGTGTACGGGGTAATAAAATAATTTAAAACTTCCATTTGAAAATTAATTAATGAATTATGTAACGAGACTAACTCGCCTCGACAGTAGGTCACTTGATTTTGACGGTTGCATGCAAATTCTTGGGAGTTGAGATGTAGTAGTGCTCTTTATCTACGCTAGAGTGCAGCTGCGCCTTGGTGGAGGTTTCAACTGAGTCGTGTTCGCCTAGTGGTGAGAACTGTAACCTTGTCCGCGGGTAGAATGGTGATATTCTTTGCCAAGTGAGATGTTCCCTTAGTAACGGTTGTTAGTAATTTTGACAATGCAATAAGATTTGTGTGATGGCACATGATCTGGTAAAGACATAACATCATGTAGTCTACGAATATTGAGTAGCTTTTAGCTATTCAATCGGATGTCTTGATTCGTAAAACTCGGCGTAACTGGTTCTACCAAAATATGAATCGACATGGAATAGTTTCTCTTCAAATTTATTAATTTTTTTATGTAAAATGTGGCAGAAAGACGTGGTTGATTCCCGTGTACACCTGGAGTGTGTGATGGTCTGTGCTTCGGTTTGAAACGGATACCTAAGTGGTCTTGTCGACGAGAAAAATATTTGTTGCTTCTTTTATATGTTTATATATAGTTGTTGAGGCAACTTTAAGGAAAGCAAACTTATATATATCGTAGATTTCTGTAAGAGGCCAAATATGGTGAATTGGAGTTGTGAAGATTTGGTAAAAAGGTATTATGTTCCAGAGAGAAGTAAGTGGATTATTATATATTTCGGGGGTGCATGTGTATCTGCCCTGTGCATGTTATTTATAAACTTATTGTCACCACCGTGTTTGGCTCACGTAGTTGGGAGGCTTTCATCTTGCTGTGTGGATAAAGTTTTTAAATATTTGTTTCTGGTTTAAATATGTAATCTTTCACTTTATTCACGTTTAGTTTGCCTAATAGAGGTCCGTGAAAACTATGTAAAGCTTTTATTTTATTTGAGTTAGGGTTCGTATTTGCTGGCATTGCGTTCGTCTTCTGTTTTTTGGTTATCGGTTGTTGTGTTCTGGATAACTTTGTTATGATTGTCAGCTGTTAGATGACAAATGTGAATCGTGGCTCCATGTTTAAAAGGGTTTGACGAATTGAGATCTTGTTCCGAGTTTGCTCAGGTTAAGAAAGGAATTATCCAAGATTTAATATATTTAGTGTCTTATGGCATTACCTATTAATTGACGGGTATTAAAATATTATTGAAGATTGTTTTCCGACTTAACTGAAAGTTGTATAATGAAGCTTATACGGAATTTGTTGGTTAGGCCTCCTTCATTATGTTATCTACTCAACTGATAATAATTTTATGTGAATGGATATTTTGACCTAAGAGGAATATTTTGGGAGCCAATACGAGTCTTGTGACATCCTACATCAGGTACCACACCTTTTCTTTTATTTACACTGCATGTAATTGTTTATTGTATATTTATTTAAATATTTGTTTTATGAATAGAAGTGTTGTTTTAAAATTTAAATCGTGTATATCATTTCTGGGTCTGGGATTCTGTAGACAGCTCATAAGATAGACACCTCGGGTCATGGTTGAAAATGGTCCAGTCGCTTCCCTACCACAGGGTAGATACACATGCACCCCCGAAATATATAATAATCCACTTACTTCTCTCTGGAACATAATACCTTTTTACCAAATCTTCACAACTCCATTTCACCACATTTCACAAAAAAAAAAAAAAAAAACAGTGACACACGCTCACTGTGGTAGGGATAGTGACTGGACCATTTTCAACCATTGACCCGAGGTGTCTATCTTGAGAGCTGTCTACCGAATCCCAGACTCAGAAATGATATACACGATTCAAATTTTAAAACAACACTTCTATTCATAAAACAAATATTAAAATAAATATACAATAAACAATTACATGCAGTGTAAATAAAAGAAAAGGCGTGGTACCTGATGTAGGATGTCACAAGACTCGTATTGGCTCCCAAAATATTTCTCTTAGGTCAAAATATCCATTCACATAAAATTATTATCAGTTGACTAGATAACATAATGAAGGAGGCCTAACCAGGAAATTCCGTATAAGCTTCATTATACAACTTTCAGTTAAGTCGGAAAACAATCTTCAATAATATTTTAATACCCGTCAATTAATAGGTAATGCCATAAGACACTAAATATATTAAATCTTGGATAATTCCTTTCTTAACCTGAGCAAACTCGGAACAAGATCTCAATTCGTCAAACCCTTTTAAACATGGAGCCACGATTCTCATTTGTCATCTAACAGCTGACAATCATAACAAAGTTATTCCAGAACACAACAACCGATAACCAAAAAACCGAAGACGAACGCTATGCCAGCAAATAAGAACCCTAACTCGAATAAAATAAAAGCTTTACATAGTTTACACGGACCTCTATTAGGTAAACTAAACGTGAATAAAGTGAAAGATTACATATTTAAACCAGAAACGAATATTTAAAAACTTTATCCACACAGCAAGATGAAAGCCTCCCAACTACGTGAGCCAAACACGGTGGTGACAATAAGTTTATAAATAACATGCACAGGGTAGATACACATGCACCCCCGAAATATATAATAATCCACTTACTTCTCTCTGGAACATAATACCTTTTTACCAAATCTTCACAACTCCATTTCACCACATTTGGCCTCTTACAGAAATCTACGATATATATATGTTTGCTTTCCTTAAAGTTGCCTCAACAACTATATATAAACATATAAAAGAAGCAACAAATATTTTTCTCGTCGACAAGACCACTTAGGTATCCGTTTCAAACCGAAGCACAGACCATCACTCACTCCAGGTGTACACGAGAATCAACCTCGTCTTTCTGCCACATTTTACATAAAAAATTAATTAATTTGAAGAGAAACAATTCCATGTCGATTCATATTTTGGTAGAGCCAGTTACGCCGAGTTTTACGAATCACGACATCCGATTGAGTAGCTAAAAGCTACTCAATATTCGTAGACTACATGATGTTATGTCTTTACCAGATCATGTGCCATCACACAAATCTTATTGCCTTCCAAAAAAATACTAACAACCGTTGCTAAGGGAACCATCTTCTTGGCAAAGAATATCACCATTCTACCCGCGGACAAGGTTACAGTTCTCACCACTAGGCGAACACGACTCAGTTGAAACCTCCACCAAGGCGCAGCTGCACTCTAGCGTAGATAAAGAGCACTACTACATCTCAACTCCCAAGAATTTGCATGCAACCGTCAAAATCAAGTGTCCTACTGTCGAGGCGAGTTAGTCTCGTTACATACTCCCTCCCTTCAGACTTGGCGCCGGTAAAGTACCAAACCAACGTAATTGTCATACTGAAATTGTACATGCACAAATACCAATCTTGAACAAATATCAACCTTCAATACCCAAATTCATCACTTCAAAACTGGTTTAGTTTTAGGCATGCATTAAATGAGAAGGTAGAAATAAACACTTCTTCACAAGTTCGTTCAAAATCCACCACCACAAGGTTGACTACACACAGGTCGATGATAGTTCATGCAGAAGTCAGCGTAGCTAATGGTACATCCCTTTTCATGCCACGAAAATTGCATCATACATGTAACATGATACATCAGATAACTTGTACAGACAATAATACATCATGGTATACATAATTCATCATTTCTTTCGAGGATAAGTGCAGATTCGCTTTAGCTTCCAGATGACAGTTCCACCATCCTGGCCACAGATAGTCTTCACAGTACATCCGAAATCTTCTACGCAGACGTATCAACGATGATAGCAGCTGAAACCACATTCGACTAGGCGAGTATCGTTTTCATGGAATAGTTTACACAAACGTTTGATATTACACAATATAAACAAACAATATCATTACATATATCCAAAGTATGGCAGAAATTTTCCTAACGCAAAACCTATCTCATAATATCCACACCCTTTACAAAATATTTAAGTTTACACATATATTAAATAAACAATTAGAAGTGTTGATGAGTACTCAATGCAAATAAGAAAAGTAGAATTGACAAACCAAATTCATAACAATTACAGTGAAGCAAGCAAATCCCAGATGAAAAATGGGTTCTTTAGTATTAAAAAAAACTGATATCCCCAAATGAATGTTGGTGTAAGTCCCCTATCACACATCTGTCTCAACTCATTTAGTCTACAAGCAAGAAAAATGCACCCAAGAAAACCATTAACAGATTCGAAACCCAAGGAAAAAAAGAGAGAAAGACCAAGAAAGCAACAAAAAAACGAAGTATCAACTGACCACACGTGCAGACCTAAGAAAACCCCTACACATTCACACACACATCTTTGCATAACCTCTAAATTCACCAAAGAAAACAGTTACTACCCACAAATATCCCCAAAATGTTCCACCTCAATATAAATAGGAGTTCGTTAAAACGGTGACACATTACCACAAATACCCTTTAAATAAACAATTACCTTTATGCTGTCCCGGATGAGAATTTCAACAAATTCACTTCAACGAAACAACGACCATTAACAAATTAACCTCATGACACACACAACTCACCTGTAAGTATCAACTTCCTCAGTTCAACAAGCAATAATAAGTGCACGAGGTCACTACTCGGAGAAACTATTTCGGAATGTTTAGTAAATACTTACCATTAAATACATATTCAGCTTATGCCACCTAATATTTGAGTCCCATACCTCCATATACGTTAGGATCTTAAGCTGAACAAGGATATTTTAACGACCCTATTTATATACTCGGCTACCATTGAAAACATTTAAAATAAAACATAACTTTACCCATTAAAACAAGAAACAAGAACAAAATTCCTCCCCAAATTAAAGGACAATTAGTGATTCACATTCATACCAACACCATACACTAACGCACAATTATACCACCTTCCTCCAGAACCAGTATACAATTTTGAAGATTCAAATAAAGGTCACTTTACTACAAAGACGCACCAAAGCATCATGTAGGTCATACACGATCTTGAAAATTCAAAATTATTACTGTAACACAAAATGAAATTCATCTCCGTACCAACAAAATGTCAAAAGCCATTTAGAAAATTCTAACCTTTCGCCTACATACCAACTTGACGCAAAACAATGGGTCACTCTGGTCATACACAATGCAGAAGATTCCAAATAGAGACATTTATACACAATACACACAAATCCATCCGTCGCTCATCAAACATACAATTCACACAGAAGATACAAACATACATAGTGTGTGTGGTTTCCAAAGATCAAACACAATTTTGAAAATTCAATACAGTACGTACAATATCACCTCAACATCTTCAGGAATGATGATTCATTCTGGCATCACACCAACGTCTAAGGTGATTATACGACCCACATAAGTCTCACCGCCTAACTTGATATTTATCACTCTCAGCATATCTCCGGTTGGAACGCCCCTGAAAATTATGGTATGGACCAGAAACAGGAACAACATTTTGACATACCTCTCCCTGAAATAAAGCATTATTAAAACCCCGAACAGGTTGTCTTCCTCCAGACTGAACAGCACTCGTCCACTGAAAAACAGGCGGAGAACCAATTTGCCCAAAGGTACCCTGAATAGAAGAACATGGTAGCGATGAATTTGCCATGCGAACAGCATCTGCCTTTTTAAACTTCTCAACAGTAAGAACAAGATCATAAAACTCCTTATAAGTCTCAGGCCTAGCACACATGGTTAAACACAATCTATAAATGGGGTTAATTCCTTCGACTAATGAGGCAACGATTTGCTCCTCCGACAACTGAACAGCAAATACTTTAGCATAATACCTAACATCCACAAAATAATCGTTCAGTGTTTCATCCATTCTCTGTCCTCTGAATAAATAGCTCCGATGAAGATCAGACAAGGTGTACGGGGTAATAAAATAATTTAATACTTCCATTTGAAAATTAATTAATGAATTTCCAGCAGACATGTTATTAATTAAGATCTGCCTAAGCATACCCGAAGTACAAGGAAACACCATTCTAAATATTTGTCGTTCGGACAGTCCAAACACCACAGCACTGTCTTTTAATTCTACAAATTTCCTAAGGAATTGCACTAATAAATCATTCTCCGTACCATTACAGATGTGAAAATTCTTTAAAATCAAGGCTATCGGATTGGGTAACGTAGCAAATCTAACATTGATATCTGACATGACATTTCCAGGGTCACACACTTGAGAAGAATCTCCTAAATTCAAATTATGCTTCATCAAATTATGCTCAACAACATCAGTTACATTAATTATACTTTCACTGGTTTGTACAGACTTTACACAACGAGAAATTCCAGAAGTTAGATAAATTGAGGCATTCGCACTATTTTCTCTCGATAAGGACCTAGATGACAAGCAGTATTCATTATTTAAATTAGCCTGGTCAATAATATTAGGCCTAGCTGAACAAGACATATTTCTCGAAGGCTGATTAGACGACCTATTCCGATGCTGCATTTCAGCAGGATTGCTAATTCGTAAATCATTAATAGACAAGACAGATTCTACATCTTCAACCAAATTATTATCCACATTCACTTCACACCGATTACTATTTTCAGAACCACCACCGATTGAAGACGCCAAAGATTCACTTTTATAATCACCGGTTACACCAGAAAACATACGTTCGTAAACAACAGCCAACCTATCACGCAAACTTGACAATTCATTTGCAAATGAAATGCCGTCCTCAACTTTTGACCAGACATTAATCAAATCAGCTAATCTCAATAACCAATGTAGAGCACGCCACCTTAATTTATTTCTATGATATTCAGATGAATCGATAACACCATCCAATGAAGCACAATCACTTAACAAGTTTGAAACAGATGTAACGACACTAGACGTACCCAATTCCCAATATTCGCTGTTAATAGGCGGGATATTTACAGGAGCATCACGTAAAGACCTCAAGACAGCCAAGTCAGTTTCTCTATTTCCCTGTGGAATCCTTCCACGAATCAAGATTTCAAACCCCAATTCATCTTTCCTCAGATAATATATGTTTGGGAGAACTCGTTTTTCCATTACCAGGTGGGTTTGTATACATGAAACATAAAACACATAACAATTAGTAACATTTACAGAATACAACACTGATCATAATTTATTTTTGGGTTACCACTTCTAGTTCCTAATTCTGAACAACTCTCAAAATATACATTAATGTGTTAAACACGTAAAACCACGCTCTGATACAAGTGACACATACTCTCTACATGCAGTGTAAATAAAAGAAAGGTGTGGTACCTGATGTAGGATGTCACAAGACTCGTATTGGCTCCCAAAATATTTCTCATAGGTCAAAATATCCATTCACATAAAATTATTATCAGTTGACTAGATAACATAATGAAGGAGGCCTAACCAAGAAATTCCGTATAAGCTTCATTATACAACTTTCAGTTAAGTCGGAAAACAATCTTCAATAATATTTTAATACCCGTCAATTAATAGGTAATGCCATAAGACACTAAATATATTAAATCTTGGATAATTCCTTTCTTAACCTGAGCAAACTCGGAACAAGATCTCAATTCGTCAAACCCTTTTAAACATGGAGCCACGATTCTCATTTGTCATCTAACAGCTGACAATCATAACAAAGTTATTCCAGAACACAACAACCGATAACCAAAAACAGAAGACGAACGCAATGCCAGCAAATACGAACCCTAACTCGAATAAAATAAAAGCTTTACATAGTTTACACGGACCTCTATTAGGTAAACTAAACGTGAATAAAGTGAAAGATTACATATTTAAACCAGAAACGAATATTTAAAAACTTTATCCACACAGCAAGATGAAAGCCTCCCAACTACGTGAGCCAAACACGGTGGTGACAATAAGTTTATAAATAACATGCACAAGGTAGATACACATGCACCCCCGAAATATATAATAATCCACTTACTTCTCTCTGGAACATAATACCTTTTTACCAAATCTTCACAACTCCATTTCACCATATTTGGCCTCTTACAGAAATCTACGATATATATATGTTTGCTTTCCTTAAAGTTGCCTCAACAACTATATATAAACATATAAAAGAAGCAACAAATATTTTTCTCGTCGACAAGACCACTTAGGTATCCGTTTCAAACCGAAGCACAGACCATCACTCACTCCAGGTGTACACGAGAATCAACCTCGTCTTTCTGCCACATTTTACATAAAAAAATTAATTAATTTGAAGAGAAACTATTCCATGTCGATTCATATTTTGGTAGAGCCAGTTACGCCGAGTTTTACGAATCACGACATCCGATTGAGTAGCTAAAAGCTACTCAATATTCGTAGACTACATGATGTTATGTCTTTACCAGATCATGTGCCATCACACAAATCTTATTGCCTTCCTAAAAAATACTAACAACCGTTACTAAGGGAACCATCTTCTTGGCAAAGAATATCACCATTCTACCCGCGGACAAGGTTACAGTTCTCACCACTAGGCGAACACGACTCAGTTGAAACCTCCACCAAGGCGCAGCTGCACTCTAGCGTAGATAAAGAGCACTACTACATCTCAACTCCCAAGAATTTGCATGCAACCGTCAAAATCAAGTGTCCTACTGTCGAGGCGAGTTAGTCTCGTTACACTTATGAACTGTTGATCTTGGTAACCCCAACTCCAGACTGCGTTTTGTCAATGATTTCTTAGGGCTTCGAAGGCATGAAGCTCGGATTCTGTCCACATTCTCTTTTGAGACACGCGGCCTACCCGGCGACTTTTGTTTTAAAACACTTCCTGTTTGTTTGAAAATACTTAACCATTGGCGAATGATTTTATCCGTAGGCGGGTCAACACCATAATTACGTAGAAAGTATTTTTGCACAGTAACAACAGAATTAGTTTCTATTAGCCACATAACGCATTGAGCCTTTTGTTGCGGCGTCGCCATAGCGCGGCAATCCAGACAGCACTGACTGTCGCTACGTTGTTTCAAGGTTAACGCTCCACAGCGCTGTCAACTGTTGATGAAAACATTCCCAATTGGTATGAGTAAAACTTGATGAGCAACTCGTTTCAGAGAAATTAACTAAATTTTGCTATCTTCTACAGATATTAATTTTTTTAACCCCGGAGTTCTTTCATTGAAACCCTGTACTACACAGGAGACTTGTGTGAAAGAACGTGGTGTTTTCATCCCCATGTACTCCGTGTTTGTGTAAAATTTGTCCGATAACCATTGTTATTGTGCTGTCTGTAATAGTGTGTACGTATTTGTGTGGAACAGTGATCAGAGTCAGTTTTACTGCGAGGTGTCGTCATTGATCAAACTACGAGTATCTCACAGTTGGTACATTGCAGTCTGTGCATAGCTTCACCAATAATTGTATACTGTAATTCATGTGACTATCTCAATGAGTGGTAAATTAAGGCCATGGCCACCTTCTTTCATATCCTAGTCTCAATTATAAAAAACACACTCTACTACAGACACCACAGTAACACAGGTTATGAGACAAATCCTACACTGGGTTAAATTGACCACGATGTCGCAAGCCCCTAAATGAATCAACAACTACAGCTCGCCATATGAACGACCATCACGTGTGAGCAGGCAGATTCTGCTTTCATCGCTGAACATCACGGTGCGCAATTTCATCTTTCAGGAGCTATGACGGCACCAGTCGAGCTGTGTCACGACTAGCAGACGGGCTCCCCTGCACAGTAACTTGTTGTTGTTGTTGTTGTTGTTTCTTTCAGTGCTTGGACATCGTGGGGCTTTTAGCCCCATGTCATCCTTCCTGGAAGTAGTTTTCCGTGGTTTCCCACTTCTACGTCAGGCAAATGCCGGGATGTTACCTAACTTAAGGTTGTTGTTGATTCTTTAGGGGCTTTGTGTCATCGTGGTCATCAAATTCTGATGTGTATATTTAATTTATGCTAACGTTCAAATTCCCTGAATGCCTAAGATCAAGTACGAGGGAATTTGGTCATTTGTGGCAATGCGAATCACAGCAGCTTCCAGATAGTGCTGATTCTCTTCTAAGCGCAAGTACACAAGTTCCTCTGGGGAGGTAAATGCTTCCGAGTTGAATTGATTGTTACGGTTGAAGAAAAAAATCACTACATTGCGACAGTGGCTGTATCAAAGGCTAATGCCGCAAGGTACAACTTGGAAAGAAGCAAATATAAGGCGTCCAGATGAAAGTGAATAAATTAAGATTTACCAGTTACGGATAGTAGGTAATCAGCACCCAATAATTGAATGAATTGCAATAGAATATGCATACACACTCGAAAATGTATTCTCGGCCTTTGAACATAACATTGGAGACCATGAAGCGCGAAAAAGATTCATAGACATTTTTGTATTTATGTTGTTATTGTTGCTGTTGTTGTTACTTCATTAAGGATTTGGGATATCTTAGTAATCATCTCCGTTTACTTGGGTACATATTGGATTTGTCCGATAACCTGTGCTTCTGTCATGACTGTTGTAGTGCAGTATGTCTAACTGTAATTATTAGGGAAAGGATTTAAAAGCTAAGAAATGAAAAATACTCCCTATTTTTATGAAAAATATTTCTTTAAAAAATTTAAAGTATTTTTCTTTCAAATACCCTGGTACTGCATAAGGCAAATGAATGGCAAGTATTCACCAATAAAGCCCCCTCACTGGTGCAAAATGTATAGGCATAGCCGTGAAAAAGGGACGCCATGTCCAAATTCACCACATAAAATGAAGGCTGATTGTCCAGGAATCGAGCCCGATATTGTATAAATAACTGTTCTGTCACACCAAGTCAGTCAGGCATATTTCACACACTCTAAAGACAGTCCTTTTTTTCTTTTGGCCTACTTTTTTTTTAACAAAAATGAAAGTAAACTTATGAGATTTACACGGGTGAAATGTCCGTCTATGAGTACCAAAGCCAACGGCCTGGCCATGTTGAAACACCGGATCCCATGAGAACTCCGCAGTTAGACAGCATTTGGTGTGGTTGGACCTTTGATGGAATGCCGGTTCAGTGGGACCACGCGCTGTTGTCGGGGACAGGAGGAGCGGAAAGGCCCTGGCCACCCTACCGCACCCAAATTCCAGCGGAGGATAGCCTCTTTGGAGGCACGGACCTGTCTTCGGGCAGAATACCCATAATATATGAGTATCAATTCCAAAACGGTAAAGAACGAATTGAAGCAGGTAGCACTAGAAGAGGGCACATTAGTTCCATATTTCTAGGATTGGGGGTAACGTTGCTTTTAAGAGTAATGAAGTAACAATAATGGAGCAATCAGTTGTCAATAGCACGTGGGAACTGAACCGTTTTTATCAGGTTCATTATTTTTTGTCATATTATTATTATTATTATTATTATTATCATCATTTCCTTCATGTCGCATTATTGTGACATACGTTTCTCTGTCTCACCTACTGCGTTCAAACTTTGTAATTCTGCGTAAACGTTTCACCAGATGGTGAAATTTTTCACCCCTACTGACACAGTTTTACCATTGGTTGAAGCATAACTTGTTGCTAAGCTTTGCTTCTCCCATTGGCCCCCTTTATGTTCTGGAGAGGGGGTGTTCTACGACTTATTTTTCTCGAGCGCGTTACTGCGTTCCTTTAGAGAAGGTTGCTTCCTTCCATTTCTGACCGTCATGTGAAACGGCCACAGCCGTGTGTGTCGGGCTTTCGCCCGTGCCCAACGCAACTAAGCGTAAGTACGATTCGATCACTTGATTTATCTGGCATGCTATCATTTTTGAATTTCAGTTTATCCATTTTTTATTTTATTTTTGTGTCTCCTTTGATTCACATACAATTTCCCTTTCTTATGATGATGTGAATTCGATCCATGAACCCAAGTCCCTTCGCCTTTGTTTACGTTAGTTTAGCGAAGCCTCTGTGTTTATTTGTCTTCCCTACCTTTCATGTAATCGGTTTTATTTTTACTCAAATCTCTCAGGTCTGAAATATATGCTATTTTTCTGCGAGGCTTTCTAGCGCTCTGTATTACGTCACAAATTGATGTGCACTCTTTCGAGGCACCTTTCATTTGATTGTCGTATCAGAGTTTGTTTTTTTGGGTCAAGGTATCATTGGAGTAACGGAGCCATGTCTCATTTCGCCTCCAAGTTGATCCTTCCCTCTGTTTTAGGAAAAGTGTGTGAGCGATGGTCTTTGTGTTAGTCACCGTCCATTCGCCATACCTTAATTCCTTTGTTTCTTCGTATGTCGTTATATTTAGACATTACTACCTCTATGTAAGCCTATATTTTCCTACAAAGCATATTTCTTAGCTGATTGATTTTCCTTTCATTTCCTGTCCCGGTAATGTCAATTAATTTAAAGTAATGCTCATTTCCTTTATTTTTATGTGTTAATTTTGTGTTGCTTTCTCGGGCTTCGTTATATTACGTAACTCCGTGTCATCCCCCCACCCTCGTTTCCTACATACGCACACCTCCAATCCCCACCACTTTCACCTCCTACCCCATGATTTCACAATATCATGAGCGTCTTAGTTCTGTTTTTGGCGCGGGGCATTCTAGTCCAGGTCATCCTCGTAAGTAGAGGTGTTCTCTTATTCGACTCGTCCATACTCTCTATCTTTTTTTTTTTTTTTTTTTGTATTTTAAATTTTGGTTATCGAGTCGCGCTTACGGTTTAGTTGCAAATTGATTGTAAGTACATTTTAATTAATCTTGTTTCATCTTTGTGCTTAAGTTCATTTATACACTTTTCTCTTGATATTGTTTTTGTGTACCCCTTTCTTGGGTACCATCTTTAGTCATTAATTTTATTTTGTTTGTTATTAAGTGATTTTAATACCTCTTCAAGTTTACCTTTCATTTTGTGTTTAGATTAATCCTTACTCTTATGCGCACCTGTTTTAGTTTACTTTAAATACATTAGTAAGTTGTTCACTTTGGTTTCGTCCTCTTTCATTTGTAATTTTAAGTTCCCTCATCTCTCGTTCGATTTCGTCGGTCTTGGCTTCGTACTGTAACGCAGTCACGACCTACACGCTTCTGGGTTCTTCGATCAATTAGATAAATTTAATTCCGCTTTTGATTTGTTTTATACAATTCATTCGTTTCCTTTTTTTGGAAAGTATCTTTCTTTCGATCCGGAATCTTGGGCCCAGCACGCATCGAAAGAGACATCCTTTCCCCGCTCCTTAGCGATCCTGTTTAAGTTGTTGTTTTCGCTTCCACTGTATTCCTCATGCCTCTGCTATTTTGTTTAACGTACAAGAACAAGGCGGTGAAAATGGTATAACAGAGCATGGGTTTCGCGCGAAATCGTCCCCTTTAGGTTACCAAACTTATTTTTTTTTTTCAATTATTACAATGTTGTCTTTCTGAGTTTAAGATACCTGTACTGAATTGTTCCCCCATCCCCGAAGAAAGTGTGGAGTGTGAAAGCATTTCTCGAGTGAACAAGATATCCACAGAATCTAGTTCCGAGTTGAAGAGTGCAACAAGTTAGTGAGTACTTCGCAACGCTGGAATAGGACACATTACGGTATTGTGACCTTTATTTTACTAAGTTAAAGTGTTTTACTTTTCTCCTTGTATATTGTCATGTCTAAGTCAGAATTCCCACCCGTCAAAAAGGAGTTAAATTTTATGGGCTTTGAATCCTTAACAATGCCCACGCCACTATTGCAAGATTCGACACAGGACCTGCTAATGATAGACTCTCCCCTTTTAGATTGCTCCATCGCCCCTGTTGGTACTGTTAATAGTGCTCGCCACAACGAAAATGTTGCATCAGTAGTGAGTAGGTGGGGTTTGACGTTTTCCGAAGAAAACCATACCTCATCAGTTTTTTGTTTTATCCAACGTGTGGAGGAATTGTGTTGTTGTCACGATATTAATCCCGACAGTATTGTACGTTGCTTACCTATTCTTTTGTCTGGAAAAGCGCTGATGTGGCATCGCACTTCTCCAAATTTTTATAAGTCATGGGACGAATTTGTTGGGTGCATTAAGGACCGTTTCACGCCACAAGATTTCAATTTCGCTCTCAAACAAGAAACATACTCCCGTACTCAGGCTCCTGGGGAGATGATCGACGATTATGTAACCGCAGTCCGTCTGTTAGCAGCGAACCTCCCCCAACCCTTTCATCCCAGGGATCTGTTGGAAATTGTATACAGGAATTTAAATCCCACTTAAAAATACTTCATTCGGCGTACATCCGTTTTTTCCATCGAGGACATCATATTGCAAGGCCGTGAGTATGAATTAAATGCACGAGCCTGTTCGAACTATACTCCACCTCCAAGAGCCGATAATACGATTTTCCCCGAGTTAGCCTACTCCCCCCAGACAACACTGTCTAGCCCAGCTGTCGACCGAACAAAAGACGACACCTTACGGTTTAAGCCGTCTGCTCGCCGTGCTGAGTCCCTTTCTAGGAATTCTAATCCAAGCCATTCTGTGGCTCGTAATTCTTCTGCTGTTTCCCGTGAAAGGACTACACACAACCCAACAACAATCATACGCAATGTTTCTTCTGGTCGCATAACTTGTTGGAACTGTAATGAACTTGGACATAATTTTAAAATGTGTTCTTTAAAACGCCGAAAATTCTGTTTTGGCTGTGGGATGAATGAGGTCACGACTCGTTCCTGTCCGAATTGTAATTACAACCAGGAAAACTCATAGGGAGGTGTTCTGAGTTCGACTCCCGGAGCAGTCCTCCATCCAAACTTGACAATGCATCTAATTTTGATGTTGTGTTACAACCAGGAGTCTCAGTAAATTTCGATAATGTCTCGGCACCTGCTATTTTGGATACAGGCGCCACCAGAAATTTCATCCACCGTTCAGTGGCAGATATCATTCGATCTTCGCAAAAACACCCCATACAGAATAAATGTCAGTTCCTCTCTGCGGGATCGTCAGTTATCGACGTTGCCGAAACTATTCTATGTCGCATTAAAATTCACGGATTTTCTTGGATACATGTTTTTCATGTGGTTAACAATCTCTCCACTCAATGTATTTTAGGAATTGACTTTATGCATAAAACTGGTATGCAGTTGGATTTTATTAACGATTCATTTTGTTTCAAATTTCGCTCAGATAAAATGTTCCCCTTTGAAGAATGTACTTCTAACTACGTTGATGTGTCTCCTGTATTTTCCGTACATATTCCATTAACTTTGATGTCCGAGCAACGTGATACTCTGAACGATTTAGTTGAGGAATTTTCTGATGTCCTCACAGAAGATTTAGGTTCTGCTGTAAATCACGAATGCCACATTGACTTGAGCGACAATGTACCTGTTCGAAGTCCTCCGTTTCCTTGTAATCCACCCAAGCTCTTGGCCATGAAAAAGTATATCAATGATTTGCAAGATCGGGGAGTAGTAGTTCCTTCCAAATCAGCTTATGGGTCTCCTGCTTTCTTAATTCCCAAGAAAGAAGAGGGCGAGTACCGGCTAGTCGTAGACTACCGAAAATTGAACAAGAAGGTAGTCTTTGATAATTTCCCACGGCCTACTATTGAGAGTGCTTTTCAACATTTCCACGGGGCCAATGTGTATTCGATGATTGATCTAAATAGTGCCTATTATCAGATTCCTTTGGATGCTGAGAGTCGCGACTTCACTGCTTTTAACACCCCTTTCGGGTTATATAATTTCAAGCGTCTCCCGATGGGTATAGCTGATGGTGCGCAAGTCCTCAGTCGCGTGCTAGACGACATCATGGGAGACCTGAAGTTCAATTTTGTATTTAATTATCTTGACGATTTAGTCGTATACAGCAGATCTTTTGAGGAGCATGTCGTTCATCTTAGGGAAGTTTTCTCCCGCCTCAGGAAGGCCGGTCTCACTATCAATCCAAAAAAGACCTCTTTGGGCTACACTCAAATTAAATTTCTGCGCCACATTCTGTCAGCCGATGGTATCCGTGTCATACCCGAGCGCGCAGATTGCATTCAGCAGTTACCTGTACCCACCACAGTTAGGGCCTTGAGAAGAGTAATGGGTATGTTCACGTTCTATTCTCGTTTTATCAAAACCTTCTCTGACATTTCGGCACCTCTAAATGCTCTCAAAAAGAAGAATGTGACATTTGTGTGGGGTCCAGAACGGGACAAAACTTTCAATGTTTTGAAAGAAGCCCTTATGTCAGCACCAGTACTGCACACGCCTGATTTCGAATCAGCTTTCTTTTTACATTGTGACGCCAGTGATTTGGCCATTTCTAGTGTTTTGAGCCAGCGTGTGGATGGAAAATTTGCACCAGTGGCCTTCGCGAGTCGTATGTTAAATCAACATGAACGACGTTACTCAATTTTCGAGAAGGAAAGTCTTGCTGTGGTATTTGGATGTGAAAAATTCAGGACTTTTTTGGAACACCGTCACTTTACTGTTTTAACCGATAATGAGGCTTTGAAATGGAGTCTTTCTCACGTGAAAAAGCTAGGACGCATCAACAGGTGGATTTTGAGGTTGTCATCTTTTAAGTTTGATATCATCCACGTAAAAGGCAGCGAGAACCCGGTAGCTGACTGCCTGTCACGCATGTTTGAAGAGACCCCTAGGACTCCAATCGAGAGCGTTTCTATCAGTACACCACTTCAAGAAAATCTTTTCCTATTGCAACATAGTCCTTGGTCTTTTGTGGATATCCGGAAATTCCAGTCTGAGGATCCATTTTGCACTGACCTCCGTGCAAAAATTGCAAACAAAGATCCGGCAGTAAGCAACTTTTGTGTTCGAAATGATGTTATTGGCTATGTTCTTCCTAACTCTTCTAAATTTAGAATTTTTGCTCCGTTAGCAGTACGTGATATGCTTTTGACATATTATCATGATTCTGCACTGGGAACTCATGCAGGGATGCAGCGCACTTTCCGTAAGATATCCGGTGAATTTTATTGGCCCTCAATTAAGGTAGATGCTTTTGCTCATGTCAGAAGATGTTTAACCTGCCAGCGTTCTAAACCTGCCCAGAACACTCGTGTAGGCTTCCACCAAGCTGGTATCGTCACTCGTCCCGGCGAACGCCTTTTCATTGATTACTTTGGTCCAGTCGTGAGATCAAAATCTGGCAATCAAGCCATTTTAACTGTCATTGATGGTTTTTAGAAGTTTGTTTGGTTATTTCCAGTAAAGAGTATCACTTCTCAGACTACTATCCATTTCTTGTCTAGATATATATTTGGAGTTTTTGGTCCTCCCAAGTACCTTGTGTCAGATAACGCCTCTGTATTCCGTTCCAAAGCTTTTGAAACTATGGTATTTAACTGGGGCATCCAACATATTTTCTTGTCACCGTATCGACCGCAGGGAAATCACGTAGAGCGTTTTCACAAAAACTTGAAGGCTTGTATGTCCGCTTTTAACAATGCCGATCAAACCTCCTGGGATACGAACCTACAGTATTTCAGTCTCGGGTTCAATACCTCTTTCCAATCGTCCGTTCAAACTACTCCAGCTGAATTATTCCTAGGCCGAACGCTTGTCGACCCCTTGCTGCTCAAATGGAATGTTGAATATCTTTCCGAACCTTCTCGCACTACCTCTGTTGCTCAAAAATGGGCCATCGCTACCGGTCACCTCAAGAAGGCAAAAGCCAGAGTAGCGAAGCGTTACAACTTAGGCCGTCATGATGTTAAATTCCAAATTGGGGACAAAGTTTTGTGTCGTTTACATCCTTTGAGTGACGCTACCAAACAAATTTCCAGTAAGCTGTGCTTACGTTGGTCAACTCCCAAGACTATTGCTCGGTTTCTAAATCCGGTCTCAGTTGAGTTAGTGGACGATCACGATAATTCAGTGACTTCGGCCCACGTCACGCAGTTGAAAAAAAATTGTCAAATTATCTTGTGAATTTCACCTCGCTATAATGTTGTATTTTTGTTTCCCTTTTATTTTAATTGGATGCCCGAGCTCCTTAATAGCCAACCTAGCATGTGTGCATATTCAGATTTTAATTCGTGTGCTTCCTTTTCATTTATTTCCTGTGACAAGACAGGAGACACCCGTGGCCTTTTTCTCGTACGCGAGTGTGTCGTGAATACTTGACATCTCTGTCGAGCTATATCTTTGCCTGAGGCCATCAGCATATACCTGGTCGGTCACTATTTGCAAACCACTCCTACTCCTCTTTTGTACTGCTCCTCGGCTTAACTCCTATTGTTCGGCGACAGACAAGGACCCTTCAACACTTACTGTTTGACCTTGTAGGAACTTTGTATTTATTTTAAATTTATTGATGTAATTGACTTTTTGTGTCATGGTTTTGAGATATCATGCACCTTTGTGTCATCTTGATTTTGATGTTTATTGTGAGGTCATGTATTTTGTTTGGTTTAAAATTGTCAAGTGTTCTTAGAATGTCGTGTATTGTCTAGCAACCATCCAGACGGTTAGCGAGTAACAACAAGCAGCCTTTGTGTACCTGGGCTAACACAGCTGGGGGTCTTCTCGGAACTCGTTAACGGACCAGTCACCCTCCACTGGATCTATACATGGCTTTATTTTCAGCAGCTGAAAAGGAGAGTACTTTCCCTTTCGAAGACATTATGACACTATTGCATATTCCTCGTTGACGCAACGAACGGTCCTATATACAGGGTGTCCCAATTGTATTTTTTAATGTGATCACGATTTAACTTTGTCTGTCTTTTCTCATCAGAGGCTGGAGAGATTTGCAGTCTCGGGGTAACGTCCATCTTGAAGATTTCGACATCCGCATCATCATGAACTAGCAAGAACAATGATCACTATTTAATATATGAACTCACTGTATTTCTTTTTGAACGCAGTACTTTTGACGTTAGTGGCTAGTGTTGACGAGCAATGAAGGGGGTACCACCTTCATTTCACGGTCAGATTAGTCAACTGTTCATTTTTTTTTGTATTCTCCTAGAGGTCTTTAGTACCCATTTTTTTAGTATTCAATTTTTCCCCCTTTACGATTTTTTTTGCCTCTCCATTTGTACGAAAAAAAGAAATTTCCATGGCCAGGAAAATTCCTTTTTTTGGGGAGAGCAGGGGAATTTTGAACCGTTTTTATCAGGTTCATTATTTTTTGTCATATTATTATTCAAGAGTTTAGTGCTTTTCAGTCGGTCAACACAAATGTACCCAAAAGAAATGGGTTATGCCCTAATCCTGAAATAAATTACATGGGATTAATAAAACACTAGGATGACCAGTTTCGATCGTCAAGCTATCATCATCAGATCCATTACACTTAGGCTACAAAATCTATGTTTGAAATACAGGTGAAAATATTTACAGTATGTACAATTATTTAGTTGCAGTATTGGTACTGAAACTGTCAGTGTATGCTAAATGCAGTATATATGTTAGGTGAAATGCTAAATGGTGATAGCTATCCGGAGATTGTACTTTAGAGAGATTATATGGTTGTAAACTATGGTTAAACTATAAAATTTTAGGCTAACTACTTATCTGTAGTACGGAAGACAATCTTTGTTTAGAAATTAACTATGAACGAAATCAGACGAGAAATTGCAAAAGAACTTCATGCACCTCTTAGAAAAAAGTTTAAAAGACGACATGTTATTTGCAAAATGGAATAATGGATTTAAATATTTATTAACCATTATTGACGTTTACTCAAAATATGCATGGGCAATTCCTCTTAAAACCAAAAAAGGAAGTGAGATTGTAAAAAGGTTAGAATTTGTTTATTCTCAAAGTAAAAGATTGCCCAATTATTTTCACACTGATCGAGGAACGGAAGTTGCAAGTTTTGACATGTCCACAAGATCAGCTTCATGGAGGTCATCGATTCCTTTGCTAATAACATGTCGTCTTTTAAACTTTTTTCTAAGAGGTGCATGAAGTTCTTTTGCAATTTCTCGTCTAATTTCGTTCATAGTTAATTTCTAAACAAAGATTTATAACATACTGTGCATTGTTTTACAAATGTTTGAATTTTTATTCAATATATCCTGCATTTCTTAGTTCTTCTTCAATTGCAAAGATTTCGCTGTCGAGTCCTGTGTGACCTGCAGCTTTCGATGCAATTAATTTTTTAAGTCTTGATACTAATTTGTTTGGTTCATTCCAATGGACAAATTCAATATTGTTTCCTCCTTCGAATGTCCAAATGGCTTGTGGTGTGATGTGTTTCTTTTGGCCATATCCAGTATGCAACGTAGTATTTGCTTCTTCATTCTCATCTGTTGTTTTTATAATTCTATCTATGCCTTCAGTAGGAAGGGGTTCGATTATATTTTTATACTTATGAGATTATGTTCCTCTCGGAGCTGCATTGCTTGCATAATTTCTTTTGCACGTTTGAAACATTTAATAATTTCAAATAAGAACTTAAATCACTCCTATCGATTAGAGAGTGATCTGGTAGTTTCCTTTGAATCAATTCAAGTAGACCTTCTGTTATAGGAAATTTTTCACCACCAACTTTTATCCACTTTTTATCAAAGAAAACTCGTTCACGTCCCAAGTATTGTTTATCATTTCTTATCGTTATACCAAATGTTCTATCCACGTTTTGTTTAATGAACGGATCAAAGTAGCGGTTAAGTAGTGTAATTCTTTTGATGCTATCTCCATCTTCTTCGTCTGAAGTAGCAGTTGATTCAGAATCATCATATTGTTTTTCTTTTTTGATTTTCCTTCTTTTTAGTTGACGTTGTATTAGCAATAGCTACAAGCTGATTTAATGAATTTGTTACTGGTTTAAACTTAGTCTCTATATCTAATTCTTGACGTCTAACATCATTTTGAAGTGAAAGATACTTGTCCTTAACATCTTTTTTTTAAGCGAGAAAGTTTATCCTTTACTCGACTTTCAGCTTTAATCTTCAAGCTCTTCTCCATGACTAAACTAAAATTGTAGTTGTTTTACTTATTTATAGTATATTCAAAATCAATTTGAAGAGGAAGATCATTGGTTTTATGTTTCTCAGGGTCTCTAATTCGAAACTGTATTTCATCTTGTTCTTCAACTACAATGTCACTGCCATCCAGTTCAATCCCTTGACGTATATTTAAAATTGCATACACAATTGGAGATCTTGGTGAAACAAAAATTGGTTTTAATATACCTTTATAGAGAAGTTGGTACTGTATATTATGATTATGAAGCGTGTATACCGGTGAATGGATTGATGGTGTGTTGGAGAATTTCAGAATAAATTTCGATAAGTTCTTTTTCTTTACTTCATCTTGTAATATACCATATTCTTCTTTGGATGCGGTAAAACTTTCGAGTGGTTCTTTGTTGACCAATAGTTCAATTTTTCTAGTTCAGTTTTTAACTTGTCATATTCCTCTTTGGATGCAGCAGCGTAACTTTCAAGTTCTTCTTTTTTAACAATATTTAGATTGTTAGCAACACCCTCAATACGAGTTTGTAAATTGCTTAAAATTTATTTTAGTTGATTAACTTCAGTTCGTGAAGCAGCATAATGTTCTACGAACCGTTTATTTGTCACATCTTGGTCGTTAACAGGAAACTCGACATTTGTTTGTTTTTGATGTTGTAGATTGTTTACAGTCTGTTTCATTTTTTTCAAATTCATCTCGTGAAGCGGCATATTGTTCAACAAACGTCTTATTTGCAAGATCGTTATCGTATATGGGATTGTTTACGTGAGTAATTCGTCTACTCATCATATTTAAAGTCCCACCATCGTCTACGTTTAAGAAGTTTTGTTTATTAAATTTAGTGATTAAGTCTTCTAGATCTTTTCGAGAAGCAGCAAAGTTTTCTAAATAATATTTGTTTATTGCATCTAACGAATCGATTGGTTGAGATATGTTTGTTATTCTTCTATTTAACATATCTACAGTTTCATCATCTTTGTTTATATTCAAAAGAGATTTTTTAATTTCATCAAGTTCTTTTGTTACATGAGTTTTAAGAAAAGAATACGATACCGCATCTTGATTTTGAATTGGATCTTCAACATTTCTTACTCTTTTGTTACCCAAGTCGAGACTATCATCATCAAACGGAAAGTAATCTTCTGAAAATTCGCTCACTAAACCATGAATGAATTCTACTCGTTGTAACACTTCGGTTATTCGGTTTTCCAGATATTTTTTTATATTCGATGTATGTTGCTGCATTGCAATAAGGTTTACTGCATCATTTGCAGATGATGGTAAAGCTAAGCCTGCGAGACGTTTGTTTTCAAAGTCAAGTTGTTGTTTCTCTATTTTACAAATTGAAAAAATTAAACATTAAAGTCGTTAATGTTTCGTTGTATGTCTTCTTTAGACTCTATTTTATTTAGCTCATTCAATAACTTCAGTACATAACCTTTGTTGCAAGCATCTTCAACAAGTATGGGCGTCCCAACATCTTTTAACCGTTTGCCGAAAATACTTAGATGCCCATCGCTTGTTGTTGTTGTTGTTACTTGATTTCCATATTGCAGTAGTTTATCATCAACATACGATTTAGTTGCAATATCATGGCGTGAAGTTGGTGGTCTGATAGACACGTTATTGATTTTGTTAAACGATGTCATAGTTAGGTTGTTAACCACACTAAGTGTATAACGCGAATGAGCATTTAGCTCTTTTGAACTATTATTTATAACTGAAAATAAACATCAAATCCATTGCGATATCGACCATTTTGTAAATCGCTATCTTTATCGATAACCAAAAAGCCAAACTTAGAGTTTTGCCAACAATAAGAACAAATATCGAAGAACTGATCATAGCTCATATCTGTATTTACAAGATCGTTATATTCATGACGCAAGTTTGTTCCGTCTTGTTTAAAAAGAATTAAAAATTAGCGTTATCTCTAATTAGATGTTTAGGTATACAAGAATATGTTTGACAAAGATAAAATACGTCAACATCGTGATGACGACCTCTACTGAAATAATCTTTCATGTGTTGTTGTTTATTGCTGGCTACATCATCAAAAATAAATATAGAGTTTTTTCTAGCCATTTCTGGAGGCATAACTTCATCATTATCAGAAAAAAATCACTTTTTATTTCTTTTATAGAGTCCAAAAACTTTTTAATTCAACATACTTACTTTGAGCAAGTGATTTAGAATAAATATAGACGTTTTCAAAACGAACTCCATTTTTGTGACATAATAAATTTATCATTACGTTTGTTTTGCCACAGTTCGATGGACCGCAAATGATACATCGAATAGTGTTCGGTAGTAAAACACTATGCTTTCTTTTTTCACTTTTACTCTGGTTTTCACCATTAGTAAATGAAATTACTGGTAGAGTGTTTGACTGCTTAACAAACGTCAGCATGTCAACGTTTACGTCTGAGAATGCACACTGCACAACAAATCACATCATATCAACATATATTGTTTCCACACGTAACATAACTTTTATTATATGGAATAATAGTAGGATTTTCAGGATTTAAATCAACGTTGATGAACCTGAACTGTTTCTTGGAATACTTTACACAATTAAAATACTTCATGATGATGCTTTACTTCACAAAAAAGATGTTCACCACACGAAGCTAAATGTGAACTGATATGAATCAACAAAACACGCTGGCTAATATGCATGATTTGCGTGTGTTGGGTTGGCCGAGTGGTCAAAGGCGTTAGACTTAAGATCTAATTTTCAGAAATTGAAAGCGAGGGTTCGAATCCCTCACCTGACAATATTATTTTATATACATGTGGAGTGAGGAGGTGCTTGATCATTAAAAAAAACTTTAATATGAACAGGTTGCTTAAAGGAAGAATTGCATGGAAACGTTTGGTGATACTATCAACAATATTTGCTTCACTTGCTGGTGCTGTTAAAGAGGGAAAATAACCAGCATTTTGTAAAGCTGTATATTCGTTTTTTGAATATGATGCAAAGGTTTTTATAGAACTTGTTATACCTAGATGGCGTGTACGATCAATTTCTTTACCATTTAACGTAACGCGAATTTCGCTAAAAAGATTAGCCCCAAAATTTTGGTCAGGATGTGCTGTAGTAGAAGCAGCCGGATTTACGTTAGAAGTAATAATTTGTCCTTCTGCGTGAAGAACACCTTCTGATAATAAAACTATGTTTTCTTCATTTTGAATTGGTGTTCGAATTTCATCATTATTTTCGAATTTATTAGCTGAATAAGGTTGGTAAACTCTTTCTTCTCGTCGCACAACTCTGTTGTCAACCTCTCTTTTATCCGTTATGTTAAACATGTTAAACATGTTAACAGCTTCAAATATAGATAGAAACTAAATAAGATTAACAATTGCATATATATTTATATTGAAATTAAAGTACGCGATAGCCTAAAGACTGTAAGAAATGTTTGTTGTTACTCGATAACTGTTTCTTAGATTTAAAGGTGTGATGACGTTGTTTGTCTGCTTTTTTTTTAGAAATTTTAGCGGATTGATTTATATTTCTTTTTCGAATCAGAGTCGACTTCTTTTTTTTCAAACTTTGAGTATTATATAGTATAAGCATATTTGTGAATGTTTTCTAGTAAGCTTACTCAACTAGAATGAAAATATAACAGTATTTCATTACTTTATATAGCAAGATATCGTGCTGGACGAATAATTAATTCTACAGTTAAATCTTCATCTTGCAAATCAATGAGCTGTTGAAGATGATCTTCAAGTTGCACAGATACATGTTGAATAACCTTGCTGTTCGTAGGCAAAAAATTAATTGTTGTTGGTTGTACAACAATCGGATAACCAGCAGGAACATGAGCTTTAAAATTTTATAAAGAGTGTGTTGGTTTATGGTTCAAATAAGAACTCGTACCAAGCACAAGGTTGCAACATACTCGAATACTATTAACAGTGTTAATTTTAAGCATATATTCAGAATGATGAGTTGTGTTTGCCTCGAACTTTTTATGAGAAAATCCTAACAAATCTGCAATAGAATCTGCAACACCAAAATCTATAGCAAAGTTTTTCGAATATAGTTTACAATTAGAGAACACTTTATCATAATTAATATAAATATATGAAGGAAATTTGTCTTTTTCACCTAATAAAACTGATAATAAATGTGCTAGTAATAATTCATTAATCTTTGCACTTAATTGTTGAAACGTATAGCTAGCATCAGGTATTATTAAAATTGTTGTATCCACATCGTTCTTCTTTATGGCTAAAACGTTATTATTTTCGTTAATTTTTACTTCACTTTCGATTCTATTTCAATCAATCTCAATTTCTTTTTATTCTCTTTAGGGTAAACTTTCTTTTCAATACCTAAAGCCTCTGCTACACTGTTGGGTACACTAAAATCAATATTAAACGGAGAAGACAAAACAAGACGGTTGCATCCTTTTCCATTTATATCCTCTTCCAAATAAAGATTTGTTTTTGTATATGATTTGTTATAAGTTTCTAAAATGAGTGATAACTAAGTAAATCATCAAATGTTGAGGCTAGATCTCCAAATTCACAAATACCTGGTGGTACCACTAAATCAATTGATAACAAAAATTTAGTAAAATGAATACGAAATTTATTATTTTGGTTGGTAACATTTCGAATAGAATTAGATGTATACAATCCTGCAAATCCTATTTCAAAAAACTCTGCTCCTACAAGTTGAAGCGGGTTCTCCAATGTAACATCAATTTTTGAGCCTTTACCTTCAAGAGTTATCCGTCTTTCGAAAGCCATCTTTGAAATGTTTAAAGACAGTCTGTGTTTCCCTTATTTATACGATACAAGGAGACTAAACATTAATGTCCACAAATCGAAGAAGTAATTGATTGATATGAATGAAAATTATATTGTAGATAACAATTTTTAAGATATGTTAAAATTTCTAATGGTGGTCTTAAATTACCGATACTATCAAAATAATGCACGTATTTACCTCGTTTACTGAAAGCCACCCAATGTGAACCAGATTTAACCATCGGTTCAAGGTTAACAATACATTTTTCATTTTTTCGAGAATGTCTTGGTAATGTATCTCGCATAAAGACTCCTCTAAAATTTGGAATCTTTAATTGATGTGCGTATTTAGCTAAATCGAAATTACTTAATGCTTTATTTGGTATTTGGTTAATTATCTTTTGTATGCAGGAGGATTCAAATAAATGCCTTGACCTGCTTTTCCTCGCATTGCTTCTATCATTCGATTGTGTCTTTTCATTTCTTTTAATTCTTCTTGTGCAGCTTTCGCTTTGTTTATAGCAGACGCTACCCCGGCTGCTCCGCCTGCTAGACACCCCAAGCCCGACAAGGCTGAAAATATCGGAAGTAGGGGTAAAATACCACCTCGCTTTTTCGACGCTCTTTTTTTTTTAATCTTTTCTTGTTTTTTTATATTTAATTTTCGTTTACCTCCACCAAGCTTAGACTTAGCTTTCATTATGCCACTGACTGTTAGTGCAGCCGCTCTCTCTCCTAATGATGCGTCACGAGATTTTACACGAGACCAAGCTTTTCAAGCTAAAATTTCATCAGCCTCTCTTCTTTTGTTTGAATCTTTATAATTTGCGTAAGCAATGTCGTGCTCTTTGCACGCTTTATCTAATATATTTATTCCTGGATCACCACGGCTCAATCGCTTTTCTAATTTTGTTCCTGGTCCACAATATTCATATCCTGGAATGTGTAATTCCACAGGCAAATCATCAATAGTTTTATTAAGTACACGACTAATTAATGATCCGCTTCCTGATCGTTTATATTGAGTGGCAGAGTTGCTCCTCTTACAACGCACCATTACTAAATGATAAGTAATATAATGTAATTATATCTTATTTTTCAGGAAAATGGGAATGGTGGGGGGAGGAGTTGTAAATAATACACACAAAATTTGGGTTATTATTTATTCTCTTTTTCATAAGCAAAGGAACACACAAAAATTAGTAATATTAACAGAATAAAAGTGTGTGTGTGTGTATGTGTGAAAGAAATAAAGTAAGTAAGAGAGATGAAGAGCTTTAATCTCAAATTTGTTTCAGGGGCCGATAACCTAGATGTTAGGCCCCTTAAAACAACAATTATCATCATCATCATCAAATTTGTTTCTAATCATTTTTCAGAGAAAAATGACCAAACGGTAAAGTAACAATTCCGTTTTCAGTTATGTGTCTTTTATCATCGTTTGGTGAAATTGCCAACTTATTTTGCCGAACAGTAAATACAGAATGAGATTTTGAAATTATACAAACTTGACCTTTGTTGGCTTGAACTCTGTTATAAAGACACTTTCGATACTCATCAATATTCATAGTTTTACTCACGCTCTTCTTAATGCCTTTAGCCTTACACAAGCTATTCATTTCATCACACAATTTTATTGCATACATTTTGGGTCTTAACCCCACAAATTCTTCAACAATCCTTCCAGCATGTTCATCTTTCATTAAACCAATTTCACCTTTATTTTTTCTGACAATGCCAAAAGGATTGTTTGTTTCAGAGTTTCCAGTATCAAACAAATTTGAATGCTGTTTTATGAACTCATAAATATCATAATAGAATATAAACATAAAACTATCTGTGTCTGTGTATAACAACCTCACATTTGATTCAGGATTTGCTAAAATAACATTGTAATGAAAGTCATTCATTTTACAGTTAGACAAATCTAATATAGATGCACCAACATATACTGGTTGATTGTGAAAAATCTTTAGTCTGCTCATCTCAATGACCAGACATTGTTCATCGAATATAATTCTATGTTTAAAATTAGCCTTAGCTATTAAAGACTTAGCACCATACGCTCCATGCCAGTTGGTAACCCATTTGATGTCCCTTAACTTCCTCACATTCATCAGTGAACGACCAAAAATTTCATTATTCATCAATTTATAACAAAAATTCAAAATCATTTTTGCCTGTTTTCGTTTCTCTGTGTTCACATCAATATATGGTTTTAGCCAATGACTCTGATTGAATTGGATTATTCTGTGAATACGTTCTAATTTCATTCCTAGTTGAATACATTGCTTTAACATTCTATAATGCAAAACATAACGTTCTTTATTATCTAGGGTAGCCATTAGCTTTGTCAACTTTTCTGGACATAGAGGGTAATCTGAATGTTTGTCATGTAACTCGTGAGGATAACTCCAATCTACTTCCAAGATATACCCGATTTCTGAAGTATCATCAATATTTAAAACATTAAACCCTTCAACATTTGCAACCCAGTTAAAGCCATCTGTTGGAAGATATTCCATCATAGCATATCCATATAAATTATTAACTTCAAAGTACATTATGTAGGACTCTTGTTTTTTCTCATCATAAGTTTTCATATACTTATTATTAGCAATCGCATGTCGTGTTATACACTGAACCTCCTAGAATAGATCGTTCAAAAAAGTGTAACATATCAATATCTTGAAGCAATTCAAGTTGAACATTGGTTATCTTTTTCATTGCACACCAAGACATAGATGGAGCAGTGTAAAAATGAGCTGCATCAATGCCAAACGTCTCCATGCCATTCGATTTAAAATTTTCAAAACATCCGCCAAAAGAAGTGTGTCTACTTTTAAATACAAATCGGCGTATTCTCCTAATGTTTGACAGGAAAACGTCTCCCACACCGATTGAGCAAACTCATACTCCTCGTTCGATATTGTTTGATTATAAAGACTGCTATAAAACTTGGATATTTCAGGTAATTTAGTTTCGTTAAGTACATCCATACTTGTGACGTATTCATATGGAAACACGCCTTTTCTCGCAGTAAGTCGAAACTGTGCATCATCATTAAAATAACGTCTAGTTATTTGCTTTGAATCTTCACTTAACGAAGATGATCACTGATCTAGTGAACAGGACAAGAAATTATATGTATCGATAAATCTTAACTGAATGAATCCATTCTTAACCCGTACATACTTTGTAAACCCTTTATAACGGTCCATATTAATTGCTAACAAACTTATATGACCAGGATTATGTAACACCTCACCATCTTGTTTCTCACAAATTTCTTTAATTATAAAATGTCCATCACAGGCCGTTAGATTATGAAATGCAATAGGCAGAACCTTTGTTACTTTGTAATTTAAATTACAACTATTGTGTGCGCTTCCTCTATATTTTCCAGTTATGTGACAATGATCGCGTACTTCAAGTTCATTATCTGCAATCGGTTTCTCGCAAAATATGACAAATTTTACTTAACAAAAATAATCTTTCTTTATTTTCCGTCATCTTTAACATCGGATTAGCTGATAAATAATATGTTTGAAGTTTATCTACAATACTATAAAGTTCCTTTACAAACAATTCTATGAAATTTTTTCCCCTAAAGAGTTTAAAACTGCACAAATCACTATCAAAATTACAATGAAGGTATAAAGAAATGCTGTAAGGATTATGTTTATGGGTTAATGTAGAGTTAGAAATGTCACTATTTGGAAAACAAGAGGAAATAGGAGACTAAACGCATTCAGTGGCTGCATAAATTATAAATGGAACTGTATCCTTAAATTTAAATTCTGTAAAATTAACAAATCTTTGTTCGTCAGTTGGCATTATGCTTTTTGCAACAGGAAACTGTTTACAGTCTGCAAAGTGAACATTTAACTCATCCTCAAGAAAATAATATGACAAACAACGTCTACATATATAAATCCGTCTACAGTTGCCAGTGACGCCTGAACGCACAAGGCAAGCGAGATTTCTAATTAAACAAAAGTGATAACTTTTACTGTTTCCAATCTGCAACATCAATAACTCCACACTCCTTTCATATATTTTATCTGATACATACAAAGGTACAATAGTATTTTTTTTTCCTTTTACTTCGTTTGTTCCCATACACACCCAATTGTTTTCATCATATTGTGCTCCATACACATTCACAGAAATATTGTTTTGATTTTCGAACTTGTTTAAATATTTCATTTGCATTGGAATTGGAATATCATCTAAATTTAAAACATCTCTGTAATTAGGATAGGAAGAAAGATGATTCACGTTTCGCGTTTTTGGATACAAACCAGCAACCACACTCCACGCAAAACAAGCTTCCTTTGTATCATACAAATTTAGCACTGCATGTTTATTGACTATTACATCAGGCAATCTACTAGTAATGGACATTCCTACTTGAAATCCAACATATTCATTTATATTAATTCTCAAACTATGAATTTTTTTAAGCCCACCCAGAGCCATTTGCTTCAAATTCGCTCATTTTTCTCAATGTACCTTCAATGATATGATTATTATAAAATTCATTTACATCCGTATACTCCAAAACTACTTTATTTTTGGCAGCAAAATATTTTGTTTCTGATATGTCGCGAAGCACATACTGTGCACACAAAACTGAATTCACCTTTAAAGCTTGCACAGTTAACGCTTTCTTAACATACTTTGTAAACCAAATATTAGCATTTGCTAAAAATTCGCGAGGATCCAAAAACTCATTCTTAACATTTGAAACTGCATGTGTGTACACTCTAGAATTGAATGCCGTTTCAATTAACTCACAGCTTAAGAAAGATTCATCCTTTATTTGAAGTGTAATTTCTTCACAATTCACAGCTTGTTGCAATATGTGGTTGCTAATAACTCTCCAACATTCAATCAACTCATCACTGTTCTCAATCAAGTCCGTTTGAGTGTATTCCCCGATTTGGTATGATATTGAAATAGCACCGTTTAGTTCACTTCTAAAATTAGAATCACTTTCAAATGCATTGTCCAATTGGTTTCTTATATTTTCACTGTTATTATTATGTATTACAATATCAACCTTTCTACGTTTGCTAGGAGGTGTTGCCATTGTTGTCTAAGCAATTGTTCAATTTGCACTGTTGTTTATACACCACCAGCAGTTGCTGTAACATCGGCTCACCATAAACCTATAATCTTTTATAGTGTATTAAAGCCATTGAGATAAATTGCTGCCTGTAATCTCCAGTGAACAATGAATGGCTTCAAAGGGGAATTTGTCCTGAAGTTTACCAAGCAATTTGTTTCTATACTCATTCAATTTTGTTACTTCAAAACAAGTGATGGAAAATTCAATTATGCAAACCTCATCAAATGTATTGTATTCGAAGAAACAAATAAAATGTTCATCTTCACATAATACTTGTAACAAACATCTTAGAACTGTTTCTGTCACCTCTCGCTGACTATCATCTGATTTGCTAACATTAGTAACGTAGACTGAAAATGTTGAAATTCCACTCGAAGGTGTCCATTTGTTACAACAAGCTTCTTTCTCATTATGACCCACCTCATTATCATCTTCTTCTCCTTCTTCTTCTTCAGACAAATGAAAGCATACACGATGATACTCTATTACCGGGTGCGATCGATGTTCAGTTCCACTCAGAAAATTAACAGTTTTCCACTTCATTTTGCTGTTCCTTTTATTAGTTTTTAGATAATCTGAAAAAAATTAACAAATTGAGAAATAATAAGCAACTAAATATATATCATTCGTTATATCAATCAATACATATATAATCTGCATATATATACTCACCAAAAATTTACAGTTTTAAAACAACTTGATGTGAGCGGTTCTTCAACCCCAAATACACCAACATCAGTTTGCCTCTAAGTGAGTTTAGTTCATCGATCTCTGATGCGCTTAGTTTTGCAAATACTGCTGGTAGAAATACACTTGTAATTTCACCTTCAATGATAATGTCCACCACTATTTTTCTTCCAAATCTCGTCTCCACAGCCCGAATAATTTGGACCACATACGGTGAATCAATTATTAGTTCTGATAGTTTCTTATTAGAATACTCAACGCAAGTGTCTAAGTTATTGAACTTCGTTAGAACATCCATCACACACACAATGTGTTCCTCGTCGTTGATTTTCATTATTTCTTTCACACACACTCTCTCTTCGCGCAAACGTAGAAGTTAAACTCATCCACGCACACATGCATTTATATATCCTTCACCCCCACCTACACTCAAGAAACCAAATGCTACAAAACAAGCTTCTGGCGCAATCATCTCATTATTTTTTATCACTATTACTTAAAGAAGTCAAAGATTACATTCTTACCCAATGACGTTAAAGGTCAATCACGTCTCACGCGAGCACTGCAGACATATCACGTGTTCGCTCGCACAGCTGCACACTTGCACGGGTATCAGATGACGTCAACAACCATTCATTTTTATCTCCATCGCATAAATAAGTCA
The DNA here is from genome assembly GCA_946902985.2 of Meconema thalassinum. Classification (NCBI taxonomy): domain Eukaryota; kingdom Metazoa; phylum Arthropoda; class Insecta; order Orthoptera; family Tettigoniidae; genus Meconema; species Meconema thalassinum. The sequence continues at coordinate 743,669,222 of OX336389.2, forward strand.
AAAGTTATCTGCTTCAAGCGGTTACCCAAAATTTATCTGCTTCAAGCGGTTAAAGGTCCAACTCTTCCCACGCTAACATGTGCACGTGCACGCTGCACATGCTCACACCCGCATGGCTATCAGACGACGTCATGATGATGCAATATGTACTCGCGATTACGCAATATCCAAAGTATGAAAATGTATATTACTCACCAAGGTGAACTGCGTTCGATTCCCGGTCAATGCATGTGAGATATTCGTTCTGAAAATGCTATGTCTTGTGGTTCGGATTCCACGTAAAACGGAGGACCCGTGGCTCATAATCGCACGATTAACGGACACGTAAAACTACAAGCTTCCTTCCTTCCTTTCCCAGCCAGTTGATCGTCATAATTGCTGAGTCAATGTTGTTGGCAAAAGAGCCCAATCATCTGCAAAGGTCAGATCGTCAACGTATACTCCTTTCAGTTTGGGACCTAATCTGAATCGAGCTTCGTCCCCTTCGTCTTGGCGCAACTTCTTCCTCCATTCTCTAATAACTTTTTCCCAAGATGCAGTTAAAAAGGAGTTGAGAGAGTCCATCGCTTTGTCTGACCCCAGTTTTGATTTCAAATGGTTCCGAGACCACTCCCATGATTTTCACCTCCGACACTGTGTTGGTACTGTACCCGTTCGTCCTGGGGATGCGATGACCCATCTGCTATTACATCGCATTCCTGGAGTTCCAGGACAGAGCGGAGTTAAATGAACCTCTAGTCAAATAAGGAATGTGTCGGAAATTCAGCTGAGATATCGAAAAAGCAGTGGGTAACACGAGACAAAGTATCTCTAGGGTCGTTACGGGCTTTAGTTTAATAAAAATAATGCAAATATAAATGGGCGCCATCAACTGAACTCCTAGCAAACCACATCCTTTCCGGTTAAGCCTTAATCAAGACAAGGAAAGAAAAAGGAATATCACACCATCATCAGATCACAACTAAGATAAAAACAAATTTATTTCACTTTGATAGACAGACATTTTAAATATTCATCCTACCTGGGAGTATGGTCGAATGCCAACGTTAAATTGTCATTGTCCAAAAATCGAACCATCTCTTTTCTAATCAAAAATATTTCATCCACATAGAACAAGAAAAATCTCTAAAGTTCTCTTGGGTTCTCAGGATCAATGTAACACTATGTCTTTCGTCACTGACATTTGTGATACCTGAGACCTAATTTCTCTTTAATTTAACATCATAAATGTGGATTTGAAAAAATTATTAATCTGTCTAAACATACACATTATAATCACATATTTTAAATATCACGTATTTTATGGCTTGCATGGCATAATTCAAATGTTAAATACATTAGTAAAATGCTCCTAAACATCGAATAATTAATTTACACTATTTACATTGTCACTAATAATTACTTGTTTGTGAATTACAGAAAATCCACTGCTCATTGGTCACACTCATCATCATCATCAAAATTAACTATTTCTCACATTAATTCTCATCTCAAAATTCAACATATTCCTGTCAGAATCATTAACTCATCACCATTAAATCATTTAAATGAAAATTATTATCATTACTTCATTATACTTTCTAATTATTCACACATTCTTATTTTATCATCTCCTTCAGATTAAATCATCTTAAATCATCAATACAAATTATTTAATTCCTCAACTCAAGTTGCAATTCCTTTAAATCATCTCTCAATTAAATTTATTTTTAATTCCATATAAATGCATTAATCATCAGCTTCTTTAATTAATTATCACCTTCTAATTCAGTTATTCATCATCTATCCAATCATCTATTAATTTATTTAAATCAGATTATTTGTCCAGTCTTTAATTCATCCATCTATTTAATTCATTGATTTATTCCAAAATTTAATTTATCAATTTATTTAAATTTTATTCTTCTGGTTATTTAGATTTTTATTATTTCATCTAGTCATTCTGATTTTTATTTCATTAGGTCAGATCATTAATATGCTTAATTTTCAGATTATTATTTCATTAATTATTATTATCAGAAAATCTTGTATTATCAACTTTATTTATTTGTTTAATTTCCTAACAAATTGTTTAATATGGGTTATAGAACGTTGTCTTACAGTTTTATCACTTCCAAGTTATATTTCGTATTTAATTATCATGCCAAAAATATTATTGCCTTCACGACATCACGTTGGATCTGACTATTCCCAACTACATTATATATCCGCACTTCTTCAAATATCACATTTGAATACCACAATTATTCCACAAAACTCCATAAATATTCAGCATACAGCCTGAATCTCAACAATTACGCTAGACTGGGTTCGACAACCTCATGTCTGCCTCAAAATACATTAGCAATATTGCAACTATCACTTGGCAACTTCCACAAAATGCCTATCACAAACTTCACTTAACCATGTTGCATGATCTACAAAAAATATATAACTGGCTTCAAATTATCAACGCACACAATCTCCAATAACTGTAATTACTCTGATCACATCTAGACAACTTATTAAACAATTGGAAAAAATATTACCTTAGTAATTCAAGAACTGCTTTCAAATAGTATAAATTCTCTTACAATTCTCATAATTCACATCACAGAAAAACACCAATGTGCTATAATCTCTCATATCAAAATCTACAATACTGATCTGCCTTAAAATAAATCTGACCATTAATGATTCATCTTACAAGATTCAATTACTTTAAATCCTTCTCAAAGGTATCAAACACAATTATAAAAATCATCAAAAGCATCAGCTGTACCAGCTGTTAAACTGAAAGTACTCTCAAAAGAGTATAGCAAAAAAATATTGGATTGGCAAACAAGAATTACAAATGTAACCCTGCTGAAATTTATCTGTACTTTATTTAACAAAATTTCGACTGATATGTGACTAGTAGTTCCTTGTTTGATTCACTTACAATCTCAAGTACACTCGGATGATAAAAATGAGTCCCTCAATGGCAAGTAAGATGAGTAACCACCGTACAATCGTATAAATACGAAAGACCTCGCCCCGTCGACTAACATGATAGTGCCCTGAACGATGGGTAAGATGAGTAACCACCATACAATCGTATAAATACGAAAGACCCCATCTCGAAGACTAAATGAGTGAATGTACCAGATAGGAATCAACAAGTCTCTAGTTGTCATATAAAAGCGATATTCATTCACTAAAGTGAATAACTTCTTAATATCTCCAAACAATCCAATGAAAAAAATCCCTACTGATGAATAATACACACTCGCTAGTATGCAATGAACTGACGAAGTAATTTTAGATAATCAATTGCAGATCACGAGTTCGAAATACTCGTTACACAAAAAAAACTATTCATGAAAACTATCCTTGCTGGAAAAATTGTCTAAAAGACCAAACATCTGCTTAATAAAGCCAACCAATGGTGAGAATTTCGTATAATGATGCCTGCCATATCATATGGTCACGCCATATTCTAGCAAAATTTGAAGCATATAAAGTCAAAGCCATGTCTAAATAATCGTATCACTCCTATTAGACACATATACATGTGTGCCCAGTATTCATGAAAATAATCGTATCAGAAATTTATAACACTTACAGTACCTTCTCATAATCCGCTGTTATTAAATTTCAAAGATCGTCGATTTTCCTTATGTACTGAATTTCTCGAAAGATCGGCGTGAATATCATTCCATCCATGCAATGACGATCGCCTTCAAATCCCAAGTGAATCAGCTGGTGGACCTCCTCCTCGTCAGGAATCGAATCAATCGCTCTGTGGTGCCATCACGTCTCTGTCTGCGTTTACTCCGACATGATGAACTGCTGGTTATCCATAGCGGATACTGTACAAATCCTCACGAAAAAGTTCATAGAAACAGCGGACCCCCTATTCCTCTTCTACGTTACGCCACTGTTCCATACAATGTTCGGTTTGAGTGTTGAAAGTTCAATCTCCAATAACTGTTAAGTCTCACTTTCATAAAATAAAATTGTTTCATGAGAGTGTCTAAGTTTACGAAACACCCTGTAGCTGTGTTCGTGCTCGGTAATTTATAACACTGCATAAGAAAGAAATGCATTAATGCACGTGCCAAAGTTCATAAGTGCATTTGCTTGAAACATTTCATTTGCCTAAAATCGTTAATGTTATTTGGAATGCGTTATGAAATGCATAGTCGTAATGTCGTTGAAAAACTATGTTCATTCGAAGTTCAAAGTTGCAGTATCTCGTAACTATCTGCCTGTACAATTCAAATGCTGAATAAACGTTCCAACTCAATGTTGTAATCTCTGCCTAAAGCTGGCCTCGCCATGTCGCTCTGCTATGCTGTTCTGCGTTAAAATGCAGCTTGGAATAAGTTCTCCAACTACTTTACAGTACTGTTTTAAACCCAGGCCTTCTATGCTAGCTTGGCCCGTACAGCTGGTTCTGTAACCGGTCTTCACGCTGCCTACTGCGGATGTCCACCCGGCTCACTGACCTACTTTGCGTTCGCTGCTTAGTGAAGTTAAAACTGTCGCTTTCACTTTCCGTGACAAATGCTGTTCGCTGCGCGACCTTTATCATGCGCTCGGCATGTCCTACTCAGCTCGCTCTCTGAATTCGACTGCCGTGCTAACTGTACTTGACTCCTCTGCTTACAGAGCTCGACTGCGTGGCTCACTGAGCTCAACTGACTGTCTCTGGACTGCAATGACTTGTACCTCCCTGGCGCAGTCACGTGACGTTCTCCCCACCTATGTGCTCTTGCGTCACAAATATAATCTCGAACCCCGATCATCTCGGCTATTAAGTTATAAAATAACTTAAGGGTTATCTGACTTCCTTCAAATTATTACCATGTATAATGCTTGTTATATCTTCTCTTCTGAGATGTTTAAATACAATGTTCCATATAGATCTTAATAAAGCTTCATATTTCCATCCATAATTCCATCTGTTTAACTGCCGTCAGTGCCTTCTTAATCCTAGACCTTCTACGTCATCCTGACATTCCTCTTGACTCGATCTGAGCGCTATCTTTTCATAACTCTTCCCAAAATCTCAACTACGGCTTAATGGCTGCTGGCGTAGCCGATAGCCTCAACTAGGTATCGGGTACAGTACGTATTTGTCTAATCAAGTTTCCGGATGTGTCATCGACACCAAACTCTTCGAGAATATTCAGTAATAACTGTCGGTCATTAGAGTCGTAAGCTTTCTTAATGTCGACGAAGACAACCACGTAGTTATATGTTCCGATTGAGATGCGTCTGGTGATTTTCTTCAGGTTGGTCTGGAAAGGAATGTCCTTTCCTGAAACCTGTCTGGCACTCGCCGAGCCGTTTATCGAGATGACCTTAAATTCTGTTCAGGATTGCTTTAGAGAGGATCTTGTAAGAAACAGGCAATATTGATACGCCCCTGTAATTGTCGACGTTTGACTTGTCTCCCAATTAATGGAGAGGGTGTAGTAGTGCTGATTTCCATTCACAAGGTATCCTACCTGTCCTCCAGATCTCCTGAATGAGATAAACTGATATGTCCAGGGTGTTCTCGTTTGCCATCTCTAACAGTTCCATCACGATTGAGTTCTCTCCAGCTGCTTTATTATTCTTCAGGTTGTCGATCAGGGTGGGACAGAGTTAGACGGACCTTGGATAGGGTGGGACAATGATAGCCATCGTCTTGGTTCCTCACAATTGAGAAGCTTGCTAAAATACTGCGCGAGAATTGCACAATTTTACTTGTTGTTCAGTCACAGTTTTCCATTATCATCTCTAAAACATATGCTTGGGGATTGATGCTTTTTCAGGTTAGACTTGAAGGTTTGATAATAATATCTGACGATGTTTTATCGGAAATTCTGGTCAATCTGTTCCATCTTATCTTTCTCATGTAATTGCTTCGCATGTCGAAACACTCGGGCTGCATAATTTTAAACATACGTCTCAGTCCAAAATCTTCTTTTTTTTCTTTTGCTGGTGTTCTACTTATGGCAAGCATCTGTTCTACGTGCTAATTCATCGTCACATGTCCAATTACACAATCTGTGTTTTCGATTGGGAGCCTTTAAGATTGTAACATTAGCTGCCTGTTGAATTGGTGACGCGATGTCCGTCCAATTCTTCGATTCAAAGGGCAGATGCTGGTTGTACTCTTCTATAACCCCTTGACTGATTTTGAGTTTGGCCTATGAATACGATCTCCTGATATCGGAGTCATCTTGGGAGGGATGACATTTATCTTAATCTTCAAGAATATTCAATAATGACTGTCGATCCAACTGGGCACCTTTCTGTACTTTAACGTTTATAACTTCCTTCCTTGCCCTCTTATTGATTGCCATATGATCAATATTTTTCTCTCCATTTTAGTTACTAGGTGACCGCCATGTATTCTGCTTACTGGGTTTGTGCTTATAGAAAGTCTACATTATCTGAAGATCAAATGTCCAACTCTGCTCAACAAGTCTTACTTTTTTCTTTTGATCATCCAGTGGGTAGGTTAACTTCCTATTGTTGACCTGTATAGTGATTCTAATCCCAATGAGTATTTAAGTCACCGAACAAAATCTTCATATTCTTATTCGGTATGTTTTCCATCTGTTCCTGCAGAAGATCCCAAAACTGATCTACTGTCTCAGGATTGAGCATGTTGTCCTCATATTTTATGAGTGCATGTGTGTTGATAAGTTTCCGCAACGAAGAGTTAGAAGAGATAATATCTCTGAAGAACTAGGGAAGTTCACTACTGAGCAGATAACATTCTTAATTACAGCAAACGCCGTGCCACACATCGATATATTTTTACCTATCTTCACTGTTCTTATTTCTATAGCCATTTGTCTCCATTACATCATCGTCCTGATATCGTGTTTCTTGCAATGCCAATATCGATATGTTCATGCATCATCATCGTCAGAGATTTATGCTTACTATCCATGAGTAGTGAGTTAACGTTTTGAGTCCCAACGTAGTAGTTCTGCTTCATCCTGAGTTTTGTAGGTTTAATCATAGAACTCCTAATATGTTTCAGTTCCCCCAAGCATCTAATAGGTGTAGGATCCCCAGAATCCAAAGGCCTACGTGCACTCCTAGGAGCGGTGGAATCCCCTGAACAGTTACCACCTAGGGTAGTGTCTTCTTTTGACGACATTCCATGATGCTTCATTGTTTAGAATGGTGTGGGTCGGATGGCTTCTTCCCGCTAATAGAACCGAGGTTGAAAGCCCCAGAGCTTGAAGACAGTTCCTCCACTTTATCCACCGTTGGGATCAGGTAATCTGTGGTTAGGACACGCAGTCCTCTTCCGCTTACAAAATCGTTGACCATCTTCACATGTAACCCAGGCAAGGGACCCTTACAAGGTACTACCAGCCGGGCCAGCTTGACCAAGGTATTTTAAAGAGGTGCTATTCCCTATCACTCACCCTTTGTCCTGACTTGAGTCAGTTAGAGCCTGGCTTCCCAGAAAGGCTTATTGGGACCTGGATGGCGGAATTATTATTAATATTATTATGGTTATAAAATATTTTATTGTTTAACTGCATCCTTTTCATGAATTGAGCTATTTTCAAGCCCTGAGGTGTGCTACCACACGACGTGCGCCAGGTTTTTGTAGCGTTGTAGTGATAGTTTTTCTCCATGATAATATATTTCTCCATATTGTCATATTCGTTATAGGAAAATGTGCAGCCCCATCATCCTGGGATCTCACGGCCGATCAATTAAAAAAACCTGCTAAGGTAATTGGCTGCAATTCATATATAATATGGGATTATCATACAGCTTATAGCGCACAGCCACCATCTTCAAAATTTGTTATATAAATCGTTAACCCAGAATTAGAGCTACAATGATGAAACTTTGCAAGAAGGTAGACTTGTACAAAAGACTGTATGTGTACAAGGGACAAGGCCAGCGATTTGACAAATTCAAGATGGTTTGTGATGGTGCTGACAAGATATTAACATTAATTACGCAGGCTGCGGTGGCGCAATTTGCAAGAAACATGGTCAATTAGTAGCATACTTGGTAAAACATAAAGGGTATAAGAGCTGCAATGGCGAACTTAGCAATAAGTTAGGCCCGTACTACTTGCTTTCTGTGTCTAAGGCAAGAGATCAGTGACTCCGTACTTTCCAAATGGTGACTGGGTATGTTATTAAGATAATAATAGCATTATCTCAGGATGTGATTACGTAATTAACACAAAACTTGGTGACAGAGGAGTATCATATAACAGACCTCACTAGCATTAGCCATAAATCTATCAATCTGTATACTCCACGCAGCCGCTATCTTAATAATATGTCATTACTAGGGTTCGGATTTTAGGTAAATACTTATTTTTTATGTAGAGCCTCCGTGGCTTAGGCGGCAGCACGCCGGCCTCTCACCGCTGGGTCCGTGGTTCAAATCTCGGTCACTCCATGTGAGATCTGTGCTGGACAAAACAGAGGCAGACAGGTTTTTCTCCGGGTACTCCGGTTTTCCCTGTCACACTTTCATTCCAGCAACACTCTCCACTATCATTTCATTTCATCTGTCATTCATTTAATCATTGCCCCAGAGGAGTGCGACAGGCTTCGGCAGCCGGCACACTTCATATCCTCGCCGCTAGATGGGGGCTTCATTCATTCCATTCCTGACCCGGTCGCAGACTGGAAGCAGGCTGTGGATTTTCATTATCACTTATTTTTTATGTAAAAACATATTTGAAATATTTTTTTTTATGTAAATACATATTTTAAGCATTTTTTCCGTAAATACATAAATTCTTGCTTTTCACTTATTAGCACATAAAAAACATAATATGTACATTTTTTTAAATAAGTTTGATAGGTCTTTCAGTTTATTGCATTTCTGTTCTGTGTTACTTCAACGGGGAAGAACCTGTGAGCTATCTAATCTTCATGCCGAGCGTATGTCAGCATGCAACTGTGTTATTCATAACTCGTCGCCCCGTGCCACTCACTGTGGAAGCCGGGGATTTACTTGACCATAGCCATATTTCACCACGTGCTAGACCTCCCCGTCCCCCAGCTACCTGGAACCAGTGTCACTCACATACAGTTCATTTCTGGCACCGTGAAGTTTAAGTCAGTTCTACGATGCCTAAAGTAAAAACAATTACAAGTCATCGTCAGTTGCAGAATTTGAAGATAATTTTACTTCTGATAGGGGCGTTCTGTTGTGCTAACCATGTGGGAAAGCAATCAAGGCTGAACAGCGATCTCACGTTACACAACACCTCAAGGGCAAGAAACATATTGCCGCAGTTCCGCGCCTTCAGAATAAGTGTTTCGTGGTAATCGTCGGTCATTTGTGAAGGACTACCTGAAGATGTATCTCCTTGTGTATTGTAATGATTCAGCAGTCAGTGAGACATATAATAAATTGCATCCGTGAGTACTGTATATTGTTTATATTTACATCAATAAACTAAATTATAACCAGTTGAAAACCGTCAAAAGATGACGGTCAATGGGAAAATATTTACTGAAGAATTTCCTTATATACTGAACCCATAAATATAATGCATATTTAAGTCTTCAAATATTTTATTTCTTCAGCTCTGATATAGCCCAGTTGAGGAAACTGATGGTCATACTTTGAAAAAGTAGTCTGTATGGGTGAACAAAGTATCTTGTCACTGTCGCCAGCTAGAACAACGGCCAGGCTAAATTTAACCAATTCTAAGAAGGGGGAAGGCAGTTGCGAGATGAAAGTCCGTTGCTTACTTCAAACGAGAGGTCAATTGATTTTCCTTGTCTTGAAGAGGAAAGAGAGAGAGCGCAGAGTCCAAGTAAGGACAGAGCTAATGACCGAGGTTATATAGTGGGAGGAGTCCACCAGCTAAGTGTTTCAAATTATTTGAATGAACAACCAATAATATCATGATGCAATCTTTCGGCGGGAAGGATATTTACCCGCGAATTCAAGAAATGTGTGTTGCCACGGTGCGAATTTCTGCACGCGAGTGTCATTCGAAAGTGCTAAATTTTACGAGTTGATTGAGATGTGTCTGAAGTCTGTGTGACAATTATTAAGAATTTTTGAGCAGCGATGTTCCCCTTCCACCAAGTTTTGTGTTAAAACCTATAAATACTACGGTCTGTGAACAGACGCTACACTTGTTATTGTGAATCTACACACTTGATTTTATAAATCTGACAAGTTTGTAGGGTGAAACTCTGTCCGAGGACGAGGCACTCTGGTACTTATACATTTTGCGAGGGCGATGGAAGCACTTAGGATTTGCAAGTTTAATTGTGTTGTGTGTCGCGCAACATGAGTTGTGATAATTACTGTGTATTAGGTGGACACATTTCCACAAGTTTTAGGGAAAGTCTTCGGTACTGCATCGAACTGTATAAGTGAATTAAGTAGCGTATTACGCAGTCTAGCTAGTCGTCTAATTAATAATAATAATAACATTTTCCTACAGCAAGATGTTCGCCCACGAGCTGGAAGATCTGGACAATGTTATTTTTCTGCCATGATGAGTAGTTTGATGGGCTAAGTCATCGGATGGACGATGACGGGGGTGTCGTCAAGGCAACGGGCAAAGCTGAAAGTGATGAGTACATAATTAAATTTATTTAATTTTGGACGGGGTGAAATCACACGCAATGTTGGGAAATTTGTTTGTAAAATAAGTTTTGATTTGCTGTGTTTTAAATGCAGATTCTTCGCTGATATAATTATTTTTCTTAGCATCACGTGACAATTTGTTGTAAATATTAGATTTTATGTGTTTTTATTTTGGCATTTGCCATTTTGCTTGTTTTATTAGAGTGCCTGTTCTCATGTCACCTTGCGCGCATGAAAGCCTGGGACTAGTGAGATAATTTACGGCTGAAATGTTGGATAGTGGTGACAAATGAGTCTGTATAAAATGTAATGTTTGACTTGGGGGAAATTTCCCGTCTTTTTGATTATGATTGATCAGGCAAATGCTAGTTTATTTTGTTTTGTTTGGTGCAACTTTGGTTGCCACCGAAGGTAGACTGCCTTTCTGTATTCAGGTCATTAGTCTTGTTTGTGTAATCTATTCTTTATCTGAAGTACGAGAGGGGTTCATTTTATGAGGAGTGTGTGCTATGTGTGAATTCTTCGATAGTGAGCAGGTATGGACAGAGATCCAGCGCCGTTGCTACTATAGGTTTTCCAGCTTACGTGACCTGCGGGGGCGTATTTGCTGATGTTTGAATCTTCATATCCCAAGGAGGATATTTCAAGAATATGATGATATTGATTTGTTACGTCTCGCGATTTCAGGGAGCCAGTGAGGCTATCTTCGAGAATCCAGGCCAGAGGCTTGGGTATTTTTGTCTGCACACACTAAAAGCACAGTAGGGAGAGCTTGAGCGACATCAATACTCAGATCTGGAATATTGATAAGCTGTAGCACGCGCGCTTTGCATTCTTCGTTGATAAATAGTTAAATGTCTTGCCTGATAAATTATAATATTTTGAATTAAGTGGGAAGCTATTCATGCCATTAATCTAACTACAGGGCTATTACAAATGATTGAAGCGATTTCATAAATTCACTGTAGCTCCATTCATTGACATATGGTCACGACTCACTACAGATACGTAGAAAAACTCATAAAGTTTTGTTTGGCTGAAGCCGCACTTCAGGTTTCTGCCGCCAGAGCGCTCGAGAGCGCAGTGAGACAAAATGGCGACAGGAGCCGAGAAAGCGTTTGTCGTGCTTGAAATGCACTCACATCAGTCAGTCATAACAGTGCAACGACACTTCAGGACGAAGTTCAACAAAGATCCACCAACTGCTAACTCCATTCGGCGATGGTATGCGCAGTTTAAAGCTTCTGGATGCCTCTGTAAGGGGAAATCAACGGGTCGGCCTGCAGTGAGCGAAGAAACGGTTGACCGCGTGCGGGCAAGTTTCACGCGTAGCCCGCGGAAGTTGACGAATAAAGCAAGCAGGGAGCTAAACGTACCACAGCCGACGGTTTGGAAAATCTTACGGAAAAGGCTAAAGCAGAAGCCTTACCATTTACTATTGCTACAAGCCCTGACACCCGATGACAAAGTCAAACGCTTTGAATTTTCGGCGCGGTTGCAACAGCTCATGGAAGAGGATGCGTTCTGTGCAAAACTTGTTTTCAGTGATGAAGCAACATTTTTTCTTAATGGTGAAGTGAACAGACACGATGTGCGAATCTGGGCGGTAGAGAATCCTCACGCATTCGTGCAGCACATTCGCAATTCACCAAAAGTTAACGTGTTTTGTGCAATCTCATGGTTTAAAGTTTACGGCCCCTTTTTCTTCTGCGAAAAAAACGTTACAGAACACGTGTATCTGGACATGCTGGAAAATTGGCTCATGCCACAACTGGAGACCGACAGCGCCGACTTCATCTTTCAACAGGATGGTGCTCCACCGCACTTCCATCATGATGTTCGGCATTTTTTAAATAGGAGATTGGAAAACCGATGGATCGGTCGTGGTGGAGATCATGATCAGCAATTCATGTCATGGCCTCCACGCTCTCCCGACTTAACCCCATGCGATTTCTTTCTGTGGGGTTATGTGAAAGATTCAGTGTTTAAACCTCCTCTACCAAAAAACGTGCCAGAACTACGAGCTCGCATCAACGATGCTTTCGAACTCATTGATGGGGACATGCTGCGCCGAGTGTGGGGGGAACCTGATTATCGGCTTGATGTCTGCCGAATCACTAAAGGGGCACATATCGAACATTTGTGAATGCCTAAAAAAACTTTTTGAATTTTTGTATGTGTGTGCAAAGCATTGTTAAAATATCTCAAATAATAAAGTTATTGTAGAGCTGTGAAATCGCTTCAATCATTTGTAATAACCCTGTATTTTCCGACCGTATTTATCGATGTGTAATATTTGTTTATTCGCCTGCTGAGGCATGTTCTTATTTTTGCTGTTGTTGCTTGGCTAGTTTTCGGCCAAGATTTTGTAAATGTCGCATTGCATTGTCACATGATTGCCTTGTGTTGATTTGTAGAGCTGTAGGACCGCTTTGTTCGGCTGCTGATAATTGTAAATATACAATTCGTGTATTATTGATTGATTATAAAGGGTTAGACTATGTCAGTTTGTTTATTTTTGTATTAGCCATTTAGTGTGTATTCCCATAATTGTCGTGATTTCTAACCCGCAGAACGGGAATTCATGACTTAATAGAATGGTCGAACGGGAATGAATTCTCGTCTAGTTATCATTTACTTTAGTTGTCCGACAGCGCACACAACACATAAACATGTTTTCTTTGTATTTTTGTATTCAGTGTAAATTTCTCTTAAGGTGACATTTTGGTTCACCCTGTGTTTTACAGCTGTCTAAGCTGATTTGTATTGATTTAGTTATTTTTGTGGATTGACGTTTGAGTCAGTCATTTGTGTTAACGGCTAACACGGTTTGACGGCACTCTGGGGACAAATATGGGCGGGACTTTCCGGGTCCATGGCTGTTTTGTTTACATAGTTTTGGATACCTGGAAGTCGCATGTGGGCTAATGGGTTACTTGCAGGTCACTTGTGGGAGGCAAATGACTCATGGCTACACATAGGGGAGGAATTAATTTATTGTCTTGTCAGATGAGTCTGGATTAAATTGTTATTGTTTTAACCAGTCATGTAAATTATTTGTAATTATAAGTTCCCCTATGAATCCTGGAAAATGTAAGAAGAACGTTTCTCCTCATACTACTCTTTATGGACCGATCACGATCCCGAATCTAAGTCTTGTGAAGTGCTTCTTTTTCTACGGGTAGATAAGGGATACAATGGCGCCCAACGTGTTTTTTTTTGTTTGCTGTTGCTAGACTCTGGACGATTTTCTTAATATGTTTGTACAAAGGCACAAATTGTCGAGACTGTGGGAAGCAATATGGGATGGCTGGACCAGTGGAAACATTTTGTACTTGTAATTACTCGGTAGATCACCGGATGAGATAATTTCATTAAAGTAATTTAAGCGATGTGTTACCGCTATGAAATGTGTTGATATGTAAAATCATGGAGTTTGTGTAAAATTTAAATATGGAACATAGTAGTTGGATTGTGATTTTATGGTAAAATATTAGATCATATGTTCCAGGCGCCCAACCAGTAAAATTATATTTATTTAGCAAACCAAACTTCAAATTTATATGACAGAAATGTTGCACCTTTAAAACTGATTGATACTTGATTAATTAGTTATTTTATTCTGAATTAAGGCTAGAATTTAATACTGAATCAAAAGGGTTAAGAATTAATAATAATAATAATATTAATAATACTCAATGATTCTATTGCTTGGGGATAAATGTAAACGAATTGCATAGTTAAAGGGTTAACTTGCGTTCGTTTATGTGTGTGTCTGTGTGCCATATTGACGGTACCTTTGGTCATTGTCCTGTATTTCTCTGTGAATTTGATATTTGTGTGTGGAGATGGCATCTCTGGAAGGCATTAAGGTGGTTATCGAGCAGACAGCAGCTCGTACCCAAAAGCAATTGGTACAATTAAGGAGTGATATGACTAACGAGATAGAAACACAGTTAGCGCAACAAATTTACAGACAATCAAGTAAATTAGAAACACAGTTAGCGGAGCAAAGTAAGAAACAAAGTATTGTATTAGAAACACAGTTAGTGGCGCTGAGTGAAAAACAATCCAGTGAATTAGAGGCACGGTTAGACGTAATTAGCGCGAAAAACACAGAACAGCTGACATTTCAGGAAGAAATAAACACGGAGAAGTTATCAGCACTTTCAGTAGAGATCAAAGACTATACTAAGCAATAATTAACATTATTAGCAAACGATGTCGAAACTAATAATAGTAAACATTGGCCGAAATTAAGAAGATTGAGGACTCATTTAGTGGCAAGTTACAAAATTTAGATGACATTGTAATGGCTAAACTCAATCAAATTGAAAACGCATGTTCGGTAAACACATCCGAAATAAAGTTGGCACAGGACAAATTACAAGACAGAGTTAACAAAATTAAAGAAGGGGCACAAGTGGTACAAGGACAAATTAGCAAAATGGATGGAGATATTAGTGGCCTGGTTAAATATTTAAGTAAGTTAGAGCTCACATCAGGGAATCGATGGAAGGAATTAGAGGAGGAACAACAGGAATTGAAAGAGACCATTGAGCTAAATAACAACTCTGTGTTAGCGAGATTGACAACCATAGAATCAAATCAAGCTAGTACTAACGAAGATACGGATAAGAGATTAGACAGGAGTAAGTTAGAGCTCACATCAGGGAATCGATGGAAGGAATTAGAGGAGGAACAACAGGAATTGAAAGAGACCATTGAGCTAAATAACAACTCTGTGTTAGCAAGATTGACAACCATAGAATCAAATCAAGCTAGTACTAACGAAGATACGGATAAGAGATTAGACAGGATGAAAGATAATATCAGGAAAGACTTGAACAAAATGACTGCGGAATCCAAGGACGAAAAGTTAATGATGATTAAACGGCTAGGTGAAAATTGCACCAGAATACAAGCGATAGTGGAAAACATGAAAATTAAGTTTCAAGTGCATAATGATCGTCTCATAAAAAATGAACTGAAGTCTATGGAACGAGGAACCATATTTGCTTCGTTAGTAGATAAGAATATGGAGAACAGTATAGATAGGGAACTTATGTCAAACAATTTGGACCCTGGCGGAGCCAAGGCACAGTAAACACACAGCTGTTTAGGAATTGTGAAGGTCGTGCGTCAACACCGCAGGAAGGTCAACTACCCACCCAAGTCGTACAAATATTTAGAGCCAATGAATTTCGCCCTAATAAACTTATTCCGGACAAGGGGACAACCCAAAATCTTTCCTAAAGGAACTGGACGATTTCTTTTTAGATCAGAATGTAAGCCCTGACGTCAGTTAAGGATGGTAGAGAGATATCATGGAGGCGCTGCCCTTATTTGGTTTCTTTGCTTCCGCTATACGTTCGAGACAATGGCCGGATTTAAGGAAAACTTCTTGAAAAAGTTCTGGAGTTCAAGCCAGCAGAGAATTTAAGGTTAGACCTGTACGCAAGGAAATATCATAGTTCACAGCAGACAAAGTTCGCGGAGTATTTTACAAGGCAGATGCTGACCTCGAGAGATTTAGATAACCCGCCTAATGAACAGGACATGATAACGACGATAAGTAAACAGCTTCCCGTTAACGCTCAGCAATTACTAGCTGCGGCTAACGTGAGTTCGGCGAAACAGTCGGAAGAATTGTTACGTCATCTCGATGAAACCACTATCCAATTTCACGGGAGGGACAGGAGACAGGTTAAAGAGTAAATACGGCCGAGGTCGTTAAGCCACAGATGGCACATACCAAGTCACAAGCAACTAACACTGGGAATAACCCGAGGCGAGGTAATGACGAGGGGAACGAGAGGAGATTCCAGCCGCGATATTATGACAAACAGCAAAACAGATTTTATAATGACGGCAGATATAATCAAAGGAGATATCAGCAGGAACGTTTTTACGGAAGGCAGGAGACACCGTACAGAAGAGGAAATAATGAAAATAGATACAATCAAGGATGCCATGGAAGACGTTATGATGAACAAGCCGTTGGAAGTAACCAGCGGTATCACGAAAAATTCGAACCACAGGATGACCACAGAAATTGGAACCAAAGATACGTGGAGCCGCAGCGTTATCTCGACGAATTGCACGCCGCAGGGGGAGAGGAGAAAGACCGCTGGAAACACATAATTGATAAGCGCAGAAATCCTGATACATGGAGGAAGACGGGGCACAGAGCTTATTGTTGCAACAGGAACGACAGGAGAAGGTTCGGCCACATCAAAATGGGGGCCTGCATGACAAAAAGTACAATAATTCGTGAAAGAGACAGCTTGAGAAACGGACGGTGTTCTGAAGAAGATGGGTGGATTCTTGCCAGTATCACGGAATGGATAGTGAGACCGGAGGAATGCTTGGAGATGGTCATAAAACCACAGAACGATGCCATGAAACAGTTACCTGTAATATATGCACGAATCGGCGGTTTGAAAGTAAAATGCATAGTCGATATTGGGGCTCAGATAAGTCTAGTGTCTGAGGCTTTAGTGCGAGAGATAGGACGGAATTATGATGTACCCATAATTCCGGTCCCTCAGATGAAAGTACGTGGCATTATTCCTGAGCACAGCGTGACTTGTAAAACACAGGCATATTTAGAGCTGGAAACTCTGGAGCACACCTTAGCTCAGACTTTGGTGATTTTGCCAAAGATCAACTTTAATATCATACTTGGATCAAATCTTATATGTGAGTATCAAGCGGTTATTGACCTACACCAAAACACCGTCAGCTTTAGAAATATTGAAAGAATGAGGAATGTTGGGCTAAATATGGATGAAGTAACCACAGGTAGGGAGGCAAATACCTGGTTGTTCGAGGCTATTAGCGAGGAAACGGAGGAACAATTACTGGAACTAGACACTGATGACGTCACTACTGCAATCGTGGAACTGGAAGAAAAAGAAGAAGGAATAGAAATTTGGGCATTGTTGGCGGAAGAAGATGGAAACACGGACGACTTCGAGGAACAACTACAGGAGCGGCTGAAAAGAGTCCAATTAAGGGGTGCAGAAAAGGAGAGAATTGAAAACATACTTAGGAAATATCGGGAGGTTTATGACACTGTACCTGGGAAGATCTTAAACTTTAAATATTCAATGCAAGTGGATGATTGGTCCCCATTTAGAAGCTGATTGTATCCAATACCTGAAAAACACCACAGTAAAGTTAAAGAGATAATTGATGGAATGCTACAGGGTGGAGTTATACGGAAGGCACCCACACCTTTTCTTAATGCAATTTTGGCTGTCGCCAAACCTATGTTTCTATTAGACTCTGCCTGGACGTAAGAATGCTCAATATGCGATTGTTGCCAGAATATGACCAAGCGCCGTTAATAAGAGACTTCTTAAAAGGATTTAGAGGAAAGAGCATATATTCTAGTGTGGATTTGACCTCGAGCTTTCACCATATTGAGTTGGATGAGAAATCCCAATTGTTGACCGGTTTCTTGTTCGACAATCAGACTTTCACGTTCTGTAGAATGCCGTTTGGTGTCAAAACAGCTGGTTGTGCCCTAATAAGAGCCTTAGATCGTAACCTAACTGATTAGGTTAAAGAGATGACTGTCAGGTACATTGATGACATATTGTTGGCCTTTGACACTGTTGAAGAACATATGAACAATTTGGATAAACTATTGGGAAACTTCAAACTTCAAAATGAACCTCAAGACGTCTCATTTCTTCAGGGACGAGATACTGTATTTAGGCCATGTGATTGATAATAGAAGAAATTAAGAATTTACCCACACCAACCAGGGTGAAACATGTTCGTGCTTTTCTTGAAGTTACGGGATTTTTCAAGGATAATTGCCCGGGGTACACTGAGACAGTAGCCCCTATGCAGGAACTCCTCAAAAAGAATAATAAGTGGTTTTGGAATGGCAGTTGTGACCAAGCCCTTCCAACCTACAAAACTTCTATTGCTAAATTTTATTAAATTGGGTTACCCATATTTTAGTCGCAAGTTTGTGATCCAAGCTGACGCTTCGTTTGTAGGCATTAGAGCCATGTTATATCAGGAAGATCCGAACAACTTGTAGAACCGGTCCTACCTAGCATTTGTAAGTCGCAAATTTAGCAAACATGAACGTAATTACACTGTTACAGAGCTGGAGCTTCTGGCCATACTTCACGCTCTGTAACAGTGGAGAATGATAGTATTTGGTTACTCCGTAATATTCTTATTCAAATCTACAATGCTCAGTGAACGGATTACCAGATGGTCAATTTACGTCCAGCAATTTGACCTCGAGATTGAACACTGCCCTGGCAAATTAAATGTTATACCGAATGCTCTCAGCAGGAACCCTGAAGCAGAAGTTGAAGAGGAAGCCGTGGTGAATCACATTGAGTTGACTGATAAGGACCGCAAGTTTCTAGATGAATTGAAGGAATTACCTAGAGAACAAAAGGCTGAACCTTGGATGCTGCAGTAGATACGCCACTTCAAAGGTGAACTACAGGCACGAACACCAGCGCACCGGGAAGCCCAACAGAAGGAAGGAAAATACATGTGCTTGAACAACGTATTGCATAAATTCATTGTTGATGAACATTCTAAGTAGTATAGGCGTAGATACGGGACAGACAATTAAGTGTGGTCAAAAGTGACCATTAAAATTCTATTAAAAATAATGGATAAAGTGACCATTAAAATTCTATTAAAACAACAATGGATAAAGTGACCCATTAAAATTCTATTAAAAATTAATGGATAAAGTGACCCATTAAAATTCTATTAAAAATAATGGATAAAGTGACCCATTAAAATTCTATTAAAAAAAATAAAGGATAAAGTGACCATTAATATTCTATTAAAATTAATGGATAAAGTAACCATTAAAATTCTATTAAAATTAATGGATAAAGTGACCATTAAAATTCTATTAAAAATAATGGACAAAGTGACCTTAAACATCATTTAAAAATTATTGATCGAACTTATGGTTATCTTAACCATTATAAATTTTCCAAAAACAATTATGGTTACTTTATGGCAGAACGTAACCATTAAAAAAATTATGGTTAAAAATAACCTTTAAATTGCCGGTTGAAAGGAACCATTAAACTTAACAAAAAATTAACCAAGATAATTATGGTTAAAGGTAACCATGAAACACAATCAAAAAGTTATGGTTAATCTATCTATAAAAATTAACTATGAAAAGTTATGGTTAACGTATCCATAAAATTACCAATGTTATTTTTAATAAAATATGGTTAAAAGTTAAAAGTAACCATAAAAATGACTCTAAAATGTAAATGACAATATTATGGTTACCTTAGCTTATAAAACGTAACACAAATTTATCCTACAGGCACCTAAAATAATGGCTAAAATTACCAGTAACTTTTTAAAAGAATTAAGGATAGAATAATGGTTAAAATTACCAATAACTTCTTAAAGAATTATGGATAGCATAATGGTTAAAACAAGGCTAAAATTATCAGTAACATTTTTAGAAATTAGGGATAGAATAATGGTTAAAATAATGACTAAAATTACCAATAACTTTTTAGAAATTAGGGGAAAATAATGTTTAAAACAAGGCTATGAATTCTAGTGACATGTCTCTTCTTGGGGCAGAAGAACCAGTGACGTTTTAAAGAATTATGGATAAAATTACAGTTAACAAAATTTTTGCAAAACTCCGACATTTCGGAGAAACCCCCAGGGGTGTTTCGAAGCCAGCGCTGGTTTTTAATTTCTCCTCGTTGTTACCTCTGGGGATTTTTTCTTTGTTCTTTGTTCTCCTTCTCTCGCTCCTTGAGTGGCCACTCTTTTTTACTTTGCATCTCTCAGGCTCCCTTATGTGCCTGGAGAGCATTTGCTCTTTTAGTCCTCTCCTCTCCTCTCTCCATTAATGACTCAGTTATTTTTTGAAAGGATTGAGTGGGATTCGAACCATAGAAGCAGGGCGCCTCCGCTTCTAAGTGAACAAGTCTCAACAAACCAGAAACTTTAACCTCCTGAGCTACGAGGAAAGCGAATAATAAGAGCGTTTGCGGCCTTATGAGCTGCAATCTGCTCTGATGTGGTGCAATCGCTTACGACAAGTACAGTGGGAAGAGCTTTTATTGTTTGCTAATAGATCGCGCTACACATATATACTACGTAGTTTCTTGCTTTGCTACCAGTACTTCCGGTGTAACAAGACTAACAGCTGGGTTCTAAGTAATATTTAATTTAGCACATCACTTCCATGCGAGCGAGCGGACGGTACTGAGAGAGAGTGATAGCAAGGTTATCTTATCGACTAAGAATGTATCAAG
Organism: Meconema thalassinum; assembly: GCA_946902985.2. Lineage (NCBI taxonomy): Eukaryota > Metazoa > Arthropoda > Insecta > Orthoptera > Tettigoniidae > Meconema > Meconema thalassinum. Next base: position 743,690,080 of record OX336389.2, read on the forward strand.
GCTAACGGAGTTTCCTGGTCAAGTTCACTGATAACTTATTTTTAACTTCTTCCTTCTTCTTCCGCACTGTGCTCAGCCGAAACTATTAGTTTCTCCACTTGTTCTTCTAATTCCTCTAAGGCATTACCAATTTCCATGAAATCACTGTCATCACTAACGCGTTTTAAGATTGTCAGTTGCAAATTTTGCAGCTTGCGGTAGTAATGGAAGACTATCTTTTTAATACACTCAGGCTCCTTATTTACTTTGGTGGGTGCATTTGAAACACAACCCCCTTTTAAAATATTTGTCAGGCTGCAAGGTATTATATTATATTCAGGTTCCATTATTAACTGTTTTTTAATCTTTAAATAAGAACATTCTGCAAACTTAAATTGCTCTTTGACCTAAACTAACTATTTTTTTATTCTTAGTTTTTAAGTTCAATTGAACTTAAAAACTAAACTCTTACTAATTAATTACACAAGTTAATTAATTACTCAAATTAATTACTCTTATTTAAAGTTATTTAAAAGTTTTCAGTAACTATGCCATGTTTAGCGTCATAGGTTAAATTCTTTTTACCATACATAATTATATAAGCAAGCGTATTTTCAGGTATATTGGTATTAAATGTTGCGGCCAATTACATACTGGTTTTCTGAGGTGTCACCACATTTCTACGCCGACTTATATTGATAACATAAATAGGATAAAATGTAATGAACTCTGTGGGGGTAATAACAACATCATATTTCAGCTCAGTTATACGCTTAAAGTCCCTAAAAGCATAATAGGCATTTAGACAAGTATTAGGAGGATTGATATTCCACATTTCTTCTGGAAACATTTCGTTTCTTCCGTTTTTCATGTAAATATTTTGAAGCTGAACATGATCAAATTTGGAACTATTCATATCTAGGCTACCTTTTCTATTGGTTTGAAACACAACAAATATAAAATATGGCAGATTAAACTCCATTGAATTGTAGTAATTAATAATATCTATTTCAAAATTCTTTTTACCACTTAGGCCTGAAATTTCTTGAGTTTGAAGATCAAAGAATGATATAGGTATTCGTGGTTCTTTTAGTATTTTTTCTCTCAGTTCAAGCTCATAATTCGGTTCGTATTTAACAACAGGAATTTTTATCTCGATTGATTTTACGATAACTCTTCCTTCCTGCGGGAGAGTTCCAGCCATATTGCCCCCATCTGGATTCTTAGTCCACCATCTATACAAAGCATCGTTTGCATTTTGACTGCATGTAAATGTAACAGTTAAATCTCCTTCCCACATAATCTCTTTAAAATACTTAAAAAAGCTACCAAGAAGACTTAAAGGGTACCTTCACTCATTTGATTTTTTCTGCAATTTACCATTATTAAGAAAATTACCTGAATATATCATTTTATCACTATAAGAGGCTGTTAAATTAAACAGAACCGTTGAAGATATATTTGGATGGTCAATTTGATAGATAGTGTGTCCTCGTTTTTTCACGGTTACAGTGCTCCAAAATTGAGTGGGGTAATTGTCAATTAGCTTTACATTTGACTTTCCTTCATAGTTAGTGTAATCAGTTCCATCAGCATGAGTTACATCGAATGTATTATACAGGTGCGCATTATTATCAATCCAACCATCACCAATTTTAATATCTATTTCCACGTCCTTGTTTGGCAAATTTAAATTGTTTTTAGTCTTTTCATTTACAGGAAAAGACTGCCACTGGTAACTTTCTACTTTGTTCATTTATTATAAGAAAAATAATAGAAAATTAAATGATGAGGAAATAATTAACTCATCTCTAAAATTACAGTAACTGTTGCGCCGTTGAAATCTATTACTTCGTCATTCTCATTGGTCACAGTATTTTTTAAATTCTGAATTTTATCGAAAACTGGGCAAAATACAGGATAATTCGGCTCATAAATTATTGGAGCACTAAATTCTAGGGCTGGTTTAAATGATGCAATAATATTCGTTTCACGGTGAAAATGCTCAGAGTCTTTTACGAACATTCCATCCGCTAAATTGAAATGAACGCGGATATTTTCGAACGGAATTATTTTAGGTAAGTTCCGAGCAAGTGTTTCGGTTTTTGGTTCTACAGTTTGATTATTAAAACCTAAATTTGAACCAATACTTTCTTCTTGGTCAAAATATATTTTATAATCACTAATTATTTCCAATCTGTTTAGAATTTTATTTTGTTCAATACTAATCTTAGGTTCTTGACTTTGAATAGCTTTTTGTAAATTTCCTACATTATATTGACCTGGTGGAATAAACATTTCAGTTATCGTACTGCCCCCGTAAATTGAATTATATTGAGACCACGGTGGTTGTATTGGCAAATATGAATTAAGTTATGGCTGTCATAGTTGTGACGTGGATATTCATGACGTAGGCACGGATGACGCAGACTTTACGCAAGTAGGCTGCTTGAGCTGAGATTCTTGGTGACGTCATGATTTTGTTCGAGAAAGATCTGAGATTTACGACGCAGTCGCAGGGAAGCATGGAATTGTGCTGAGGAAGAAGTTACGCGATTGGAGGAGAGACTGGAACCAATGAACGATAGTTTGGAGGGAGACGGAGATTACTGAAACTACCTTATTTAATTACTTTTGGAATGCAGAATTGTGGAAATCTATTTTCAGTTATGGCATTGATTTGGAATTTTGAAGAAATTATTTTTGAGTTTTTGAAATTTGAAAATCCGTCAAGTATTGCCAAAGTTAGAACTTCTAGCAATGACGGAGAAACAAGCTATGGAAGGGATGGATACGCCCCTTATGAAGTTGATAAAAGGTCTTGCACAGCAGAGAGGAGCTCTCATAGCTCATGTGTCTCATATCGCATATATATCTCATACCGCATATATATTTCTGATGTCATATAGTCGTTTTCGAGTGAATAAGTGAAACAAGTCGTCTTTAGCGTGTGTGGTATAGCCCACCGCATCGAACGAGCTTCGAGCGTGCCGCAGTTCCATTTTACGGTGTTTGAAACTAGGCGAAGTTGAAACGCACACATTTTCAAGTCTACAAGATAATATATCAAGAGTTGACTAATGCCTTTAAGCTACTTCTATTGTGCAGTACTATATTAAAGTGTGTAGAAAGGTTGAACATTTTCAAGATTATAATTCGAAAGATATTGGCATTTTAAGACGGCAGACAAAAGTGATTTTCTCGCCACCTGAGAAGCACTTTTAAAATATCACATTCTACGCTACGGCTGACACGTATTGCAACCGTGCTACTACATATTGCTTTTGATGATATAACGCTGCATTCTAACATGGAACAATATAATATGGCAGTTCTTTCAACTATTAGAACGGAAATGGAGATGGAAGGCTAAGGACTTTAATGCAATTGGGACATATATCGATGGAGTGAAATAGCAGCATGGAACTTCGCTAATCGTCTTTCTACAAAAGCGAGCATGTAGTGAACATCCAACTACACTCATGCATCGTAGTCCAACGCTGAATTATATCAAATGGCAGTGGAAACATATTCATACTCCACAAATACGAATATTTCTGCGGAAATAACTGCAATAAACTTCATGGCGAATTTCTGCCAGAACTTCAGGGAACTACCAAGAGAGGCCATAGTGGACCCGGCTCACAAAGAAGAGTTTTGCCAGAAGGATGTCTATCGTCTACACGGAGCAGTGCAATTTCCGGAGGAGGAAGCAGTTCTATTCTCCGAGGGCGCTGGTTCCAGGTTCGAGGACGGAGCACATCTTTTTGGTGAAATGGAACCATCACCAGTCTTCTTTGGAAGATTTTCCTCAAGAACTTCAATCATCAGATAAGGTAGTCGTGAACGTTTCTTGTTTTATTTGAGTCATTTAGCGATATCTGAGCAACCATTTTTCTCATATTTTCTGTCCTATATTTTGCCCCATATTCTTGCTTGATAATTCTGTACTCAGTACACTTCGATGAGTTATGCCTTTTTCTACGATTTATTAAGACATTGTTATGTCAGTGGGAGATTTAAATAATTTTGGATCAGTTGAGACTGATATCTAGATTCTTTCAGTAATTTGCATATTTTTGTAGTCACGATTTGACTGTAAAGTTAACGATTTTCTTTGGCAGATTTGAATTCAGACAGCGTGTCATTTTTATTAAAGTAACTCTATTCAGTAAATTACTTTGACCAATTTTCTGTCATCATCAAGAAAGAAGAATAATTAAAAGATTTTAGAGCGTTAAAATCTATTTCTGTATCGACGATCTTGGAAATACTAGTCGTTTTATGAACATGATTGCAACATAGACATTTATCGTCAGTTCTGAAATTACCATTGCATTATAGACAATTTTATGAAATATGAACTTTGATTACGATTTATTGAATACACTTTAGTAATGAACATTTGATAGGAATTTTTCTCAATTCTAGATTGGAATAATAATGTTTGCATTCCACAGTCTAATTGTATTCTATTCGACTATTTTGCAGTTTAGATGAACTTTGTTTGAAGATAGTATTTTTATACTACGATACTTAGGAGATATTAATCTCAATTTTTGATAGACCAGAGAGGCGTGTCTAATCGTATTTGCTATAAAATTTATTTGTGATTGGCAAATTTTTACTTCATATCGATTCATGAATGAAACCCACGAAGGTTAAATAAATAACAGTTTTGAAACAATTAATGAATATAAGAATTTTTGAAGTGGAACTATGGATGTATAATCGTTAGTTCAGTGGACGTGTAAAAGTCACTGATGAATAATGCCCTTGAATAAGTGAAGGAGATTCCCACAGTAATGTTAATGAAGTTGAAGAATTTGTAAGTGGAGGTTTTTTGTATATTTTGTGGAAGATTTTTATGCCATATATATTGAAATATATGATGAATTCTGGGCCTATTTTATGCAATTTTGTGCGTTTGAAGCGAAGTATTTTTCCGCTGAGTTTATTGTCCAGGTCCTTTGAAAATTAATCATGTGAAATTACTGTTAAAATTAACAAGAGTGTTAAATAATTTGAGATAACGATTTTGAATGGAGGTTACCGTCACAAATAATAATAATAATAATTATTAAAACTTATTAAACCTGAATATAAGCATAAATATAACTAACCTTCATTGGTCGATTATATTAACCTGATTTGAGTAATTATCAACCGGATAAACGTGTGGTTTAAAGTATTTCTAAAATAAATAATATTAATATTGTAAATAATTGTGTAAATATCTTTAACAATAATTGGAAACGAAAGGGATTAAGAGAGGCCTGTATAGATTTTTCAATTGTCGTTTGACAATATTATAAACAATTTATAATTGTTATAAACAATTAAGGAGTTTTTGTTATAAACATTAAGAGTTTGTTAATATACTCTAAAGAACGCTAATTATACAAGTGGATTATGTAATTAAACAAGTTTTGGGATTATTAGAGTAATCCAGTAATATGTGATTGAAGCATTTAAAAGATTTGCGTGATAATATTTGAGTTGAGTTGAGGACATTTAAAGTGTTTGAAAAGGAGCTAGGCTCAGAGGTTACGAGCATATGCTAGCACTGACTGGACAGGTGGGTCCATTTAACGACGTAGGCATGCGACTTGATGTAGGGTGGATCGCAGCTGGCCTGACAACTGTATGTTAGAAGCCAAGGTCGACCACATAACAGGCTTGCAGTTATAAATAAAGTGTGATGTTTATGAAAGAGGAAAACAATTGCTACATGTCTCGCCCCAACTTCCTCATCCATTCCAAGTGTATTACTATTATTACGTTCTTTATAAGCAAGTGAAAGATAAAATTTTGTATGTAACGTCTACAAGTCCTACAGGAGGACATGGTTATATTGACAATGGCTTCTGATTGCCACGTGTATTTTGTTGTCTATTTTTGTTAGAGTCACCCCTTTATGTGAAATAAATTATTGTACAGTTTAAAGTTTCTTGTTTCCGTCTTGGTTCATTTTAAATATCATGGTGGAGGTTATTGTGTGGGCATACTTTAAGTGATCCAGTTGGCAACCCATACCCGAGATTAATTTGAAGAGGTAAGTAAAGGTAAGTATGAACCCCCGTATATTTTGGTGTGTTCCACAATAATTTCTTGTTAACTGCTGTGCTCTAATCTCGGTAGTACCTGTCAGTGCCATTTTCATTGATGTAGCTGTGCCGGTGCGTTTGATTATTGGCAATCCGATTGAGGGGGCGGATATCTGACAGCCTACTATCCGGATTTACGGGGACAGTAGGATTGGCGACCCTAAAACGTGGGGCACGATCAGCTCGATTGGCTCGATTGGCACGTTCAACAAAACTGGATTACCAGGTTGAACGCCAGTAGAATTGACACGTTCGATCAGCAAAACATTGGATTACCAAGTTATTGCAGTAGAATTGGCACCGCAATTTTGTGGAGTGTTCGAATAACATTGGATTACCAAGTTATCGATGTCAATGGGATTGTGAAGACTCAAATAAAGAGGTTGATTCTTTGTTAGATGTCTTGGCCAATTGTAGAATTTGAGAGTGTGATTATATAGGGATTAAATGTTGTGTTGTATCAGGAAAATTACACTCAGAAAAGATCAGATCTTATACAACTTGAGAGAGGTTAAATAGGCTGGAAACTTAGAAAAATCGCCTATGATCGGGAATCTTATTTTATTTTACCGGCTTATGACGTGTTTCGTCATATTAAAGATAAAATTAAATTATGTGGATTGTAAATGTAAATTATTTGTGTTAGGATATTTTAAAATGAACCAAAGAAATTTGAACATGTGCTTGAGTTTATTTCAACATAAGATGTCTACGAAGGTTAATTATAAGGTAATTATAAGTTAGATTTAAGACAGAAAATTGCTCAAACTTATATATGGTGAAAAATGTTGCTCAGATGTTATTTTGCTCTGTTTGATGTATGTCCCTAAAGCAGTCTATTTTTGAATAATATTGAAATGGCAGATGAGAGTCTGAGAATAATGTTGGAGGAGATGAAAGCTAGCATAAATAACAGCATGAAGGAGATGGAAGTGAGGAATGCTAATCGAACAAAGCAGATGCTGGATGAAAATCTGAAAGTTCTTCAGACCAGTTCTGCAAACTTAGAAAATGATATGTCGCGTTTACAGATCAGTACCCAGGGAATCGAGAATGCTGTAACTGACATGCGCACAGACGTGTCCAATGTGCATAAAGATGTTTCAGAGGTTAAAACTGATGTTTCTAAAGTACAGAAAGATCTTACTATGTTGAATCTTGATGTTGCTAATGTCCGGGGTGAAATTTCATGTGCAAGAGCTGAAGTAATTGTTGTTAGGAACGATGTTGCTACTGTACAAGATAAAGTAGAAGAGGTTCAAAGAGAGATTATAAATGTCCGAACCGATGTGTCAAATGTTCAAGTAGACATTAATAACATTCATTCCGATGTAAATGAGATGCAAAGCGATATAACTAAGATACAAGTAGAAGTTAACACTGCTTTTGTAGACATTGCTAAAGTTCAAACTGATGTTAATAAAGTTAGAGAAGCAATTGAAACTTCAAAAACACTTTGTACTCGTAACATTAGTGCATTAACAACTAGGTTGGTTGACGAGTCTGTTAGGACAACAGCTTCTTTAGCAGGATTAAAGTATGCTCGTAATAGTAATAGATCATAATCGTTTACTTGAGGAAGACATTGAAGTAGATATTGCGGAAATGTTAACTGCAAATGTAACGGTATGGAAATATGAATGGAATAGGTCAAGTGGGGAACATGTAACTCAGATTCAGGAACGAATTGAAAGAAAACTTGCCAGTACACAAGTAGACATTAATAATGAGGTAGTGCAAATTAGGAAAGATTTGAGTATAAGGATGGATTCGCTATCCGAAAAGCAGGTAGAGGATAGAACTCAAATAGGTCAGGACGTGCAAGCATTAAAATCCGCGTTAGAGGAACAAATTCATAAGGTTGTCTCTGATGTTAATGAAACCACGAGCAAACTTCAGAATTTGAAACTAGGAGAAGCCAGCATGATGGAAACCTATAAAGAAGAGTTGATCGGAAAAGTCATCACGGATATCACGGATAAGGGTCCAGAAGGCTTGACTGGTGAAGATGATAGGAATTACGTCAGAAGATGTAACCTTGCTACAGAAGAGAGAGATATTAGTCCTGAGGAACGTATATCCAGATTCCGGGAAGAAGAAGAGGATAGGAATATTGAACCTGAATGGAAATATCGTGATAGTGGGAGGAATTACATGGATTCATATCCGAGAAATGTGACAGTCATCCGGAACTTCGAGGACAAACCTCAAAAATTCAGTAATACTGATAGTCTAACACCGATAGAATATATCCGGAACCTGAAAGACTATTTCATTGAAGCTCACATTCCCAGAGAAAGAGAGATGAGGATAGTGGAGAGATTTCTAGCTGGAGGACCCCTTGAATGGTTCAGAGCATTTCGCTACACGTTCAGTAATTTTGACGAATTAGCAGAGGCACTGATAAAACGATTCTGGTCCATCGAAGCACAGAATTCACTAAGAGCTGAGGTATATTCAAGGAAGTATTCAGGTACTCTTCCAACACGGTACGCTGATTTTTCACGAGCCAGTTATCAGGCTTGAGATTTTTGCAACCCCCATTGTCAACAGAGCAGTTGATAGATGCGATTTCTCGTATGCTGCCTGTGGAGGTGAGAAGACTCATCATATCGTCAAACATTAGGGATTTGACCAGTATGGACGAATTATTGAGAAGGCTTGACTACACGAGTCCGATGCCAAATGTGGTACAAAAAGGTCAGAGGTACGAATTCAAAGACATCAATACAGTCTATATGGATCAAGTTCAGCAAACTGACAAGCCCAATGAAGAGAAAACTGAAAATGTAGGTCCTCACAGGAACCATCACTTTCGCAACCACAGATCGCAAGGTTACCGTCCATATCAGCAAAGAAGAGGCTGGAATAATAATAGAGGAAATTATAACAATGGGAGAGGTAGATACTACAATAAACAGGGCTACAATAGGAATTACAATAGAAATTACCAGAATCGAAATCAGAATTTTCAAGGTCAGGTTATGACACCCGACAAATATCAAGAGAGAGAGAAAGAAAGTCAGCAGTATCTTAAGGAATTACGGGAGAAGGAAGCTGAAAACCAAAAGAAAAGACAGGATGTAGTGATCGATCCTGGTCCTTCTACAAGCCAGCAGAACTTAGAAAACAGGAATACTGAACAGAAGAGAAAGTAGAGAGGAGAGAATGCATTAGCCACACACAAACCCAGAGTAGAAGAGACTTATGATTAAGGAACATAGAGGAAATATCATACAAGAGTAAGCCAAAGATAATTCAATTTCGTGTTCAAGTGAATTGAGATATTTATAACACAGAGTTTAAAAACAATTTGCAACTGTTTTTAAAACGTGGTGAAGGGAGAATGCCCCCGTAAATTGAATTATATTGAGACCACGGTGGTTGTATTGGCACATATGAATTAAGTTATGGCTGTCATAGTTGTGACGTGGATATTCATGACGTAGGCACGGATGACGCAGACTTTACGCAAGTAGGCTGCTTGAGCTGAGATTCTTGGTGACGTCATGATTTTGTTCGAGAAAGATCTGAGATTTACGACGCAGTCGCAGGGAAGCATGGAATTGTGCTGAGGAAGAAGTTACGCGATTGGAGGAGAGACTGGAACCAATGAACGATAGTTTGGAGGGAGACGGAGATTACTGAAACTACCTTATTTAATTACTTTTGGAATGCAGAATTGTGGAAATCTATTTTCAGTTATGGCATTGATTTGGAATTTTGAAGAAATTATTTTTGAGTTTTTGAAATTTGAAAATCCGTCAAGTATTGCCAAAGTTAGAACTTCTAGCAATGACGGAGAAACAAGCTATGGAAGGGATGGATACGCCCCTTATGAAGTTGATAAAAGGTCTTGCACAGCAGAGAGGAGCTCTCATAGCTCATGTGTCTCATATCGCATATATATCTCATACCGCATATATATTTCTGATGTCATATAGTCGTTTTCGAGTGAATAAGTGAAACAAGTCGTCTTTAGCGTGTGTGGTATAGCCCACCGCATCGAACGAGCTTCGAGCGTGCCGCAGTTCCATTTTACGGTGTTTGAAACTAGGCGAAGTTGAAACGCACACATTTTCAAGTCTACAAGATAATATATCAAGAGTTGACTAATGCCTTTAAGCTACTTCTATTGTGCAGTACTATATTAAAGTGTGTAGAAAGGTTGAACATTTTCAAGATTATAATTCGAAAGATATTGGCATTTTAAGACGGCAGACAAAAGTGATTTTCTCGCCACCTGAGAAGCACTTTTAAAATATCACATTCTACGCTACGGCTGACACGTATTGCAACCGTGCTACTACATATTGCTTTTGATGATATAACGCTGCATTCTAACATGGAACAATATAATATGGCAGTTCTTTCAACTATTAGAACGGAAATGGAGATGGAAGGCTAAGGACTTTAATGCAATTGGGACATATATCGATGGAGTGAAATAGCAGCATGGAACTTCGCTAATCGTCTTTCTACAAAAGCGAGCATGTAGTGAACATCCAACTACACTCATGCATCGTGGTCCAACGCTGAATTATATCAAATGGCAGTGGAAACATATTCATACTCCACAAATACGAATATTTCTGCGGAAATAACTGCAATAAACTTCATGGCGAATTTCTGCCAGAACTTCAGGGAACTATCAAGAGAGGCCAGGGTGGACCCGGCTCACAAAGAAGAGTTTTGCCAGAAGGATGTCTATCGTCTACACGGAGCAGTGCAATTTCCGGAGGAGGAAGCAGTTCTATTCTCCGAGGGCGCTGGTTCCAGGTTCGAGGACGGAGCACATCTTTTTGGTGAAATGGAACCATCACCAGTCTTCTTTGGAAGATTTTCCTCTAGAACTTCAATCAACAGATAAGGTAGTCGTGAACGTTTCTTGTTTTATTTGAGTCATTTAGCGATATCTGAGCAACCATTTTTCTCATATTTTCTGTCCTATATTTTGCCCCATATTCTTGCTTGATAATTCTGTACTCAGTACACTTCGATGAGTTATGCCTTTTTTTTTCTACGATTTATTAAGACATTGTTATGTCAGTGGCAGAATTAAATAATTTTGGATCAGTTGAGACTGATATCTAGATTCTTTCAGTAATTTGCATATTTTTGTAGTCACGATTTGACTGTAAAGTTAACGATTTTCTTTGGCAGATTTGAATTCAGACAGCGTGCCATTTTTATTAAAGTAATTCTATTCAGTAAATTACTTTGACCTATTTTCTGTCATCATCAAGAAAGAAGAATAATTAAAAGATTTTAGAGCGTTAAAATCTATTTCTGTATCGACGATCTTGGAAATACTAGTCGTTTTATGAACATGATTGCAACATAGACATTTATCGTCAGTTCTGAAATTACCATTGCATTATAGACAATTTTATGAAATATGAACTTTGATTACGATTTATTGAATACACTATAGTAATGAACATTTGATAGGAATTTTTCTCAATTCTAGATTGGAATAATAATGTTTGCATTCCACAGTCTAATTGTATTCTATTCGACTATTTTGCAGTTTAGATGAACTTTGTTTGAAGACAGTATTTTTATACTACGATACTTAGGAGATATTAATCTCAATTTTTGATAGACCAGAGAGGCGTGTCTAATCGTATTTGCTATAAAATTTATTTGTGATTGGCAAATTTTTACTTCATGTCGATTCATGAATGAAACCCACGAAGGTTAAATAAATAACAGTTTTGAAACAATTAATGAATATAAGAATTTTTGAAGTGGAACTATTTATGTATAATCGTTAGTTCAGTGGACGTGTAAAAGTCACTGATGAATAATGCCCTTGAATAAGTGAAGGAGATTCCCACAGTAATGTTAATGAAGTTGAAGAATTTGTAAGTGGAGGTTTTTTGTATATTTTGTGGAAGATTTTTATGCCATATATATTGAAATATATGATGAATTCTGGGCCTATTTTATGCAATTTTGTGCGTTTGAAGCGAAGTATTTTTCCGCTGAGTTTATTGTCCAGGTCCTTTGAAAATTAATCATGTGAAATTACTGTTAAAATTAACAAGAGTGTTAAATAATTCGAGATAACGATTTTGAATGGAGGTTACCGTCACAAATAATAATAATAATAATAATTATTATTAAAACTTATTAAACCTGAATATAAGCATAAATATAACTAACCTTCATTGGTCGATTATATTAACCTGATTTGAGTAATTATCAACCGGATAAACGTGTGGTTTAATGTATTTCTAAAATAAATAATATTAATATTGTAAATAATTGTGTAAATATCTTTAACAATAATTGGAAACGAAAGGGATTAAGAGAGGCCTGTATAGATTTTTCAATTGTCGTTTGACAATATTATAAACAATTTATAATTGTTATAAACAATTAAGGAGTTTTTGTTATAAACATTAAGAGTTTGTTAATATACTCTAAAGAACGCTAATTATACAAGTGGATTGTGTAATTAAACAAGTTTTGGGATTATTAGAGTAATCCAGTAATATGTGATTGAAGCATTTAAAAGATTTGCGTGATAATATTTGAGTTGAGTTGAGGACATTTAAAGTGTTTGAAAAGGAGCTAGGCTCAGAGGTTACGAGCATATGCTAGCACTGACTGGACAGGTGGGTCCATTTAACGACGTAGGAATGCGACTTGATGTAGGGTGGATCGCAGCTGGCCTGACAACTGTATGTTAGAAGCCAAGGTCGACACATAACAGGCTTGCAGTTATAAATAAAGTGTGATGTTTATGAAAGAGGAAAACAATTGCTACATGTCTCGCCCCAACTTCCTCATCCATTCCAAGTGTATTACTATTATTACGTTCTTTATAAGCAAGTGAAAGATAAAATTTTGTATGTAACGTCTACAAGTCCTACAGGAGGACATGGTTATATTGACAATGGCTTCTGATTGCCACGTGTATTTTGTTGTCTATTTTTGTTAGAGTCACCCCTTTATGTGAAATAAATTATTGTACAGTTTAAAGTTTCTTGTTTCCGTCTTGGTTCATTTTAAATATCATGGTGGAGGTTATTGTGTGGGCATACTTAAAGTGATCCAGTTGGCAACCCATACCCGAGATTAATTTGAAGAGGTAAGTAAAGGTAAGTATGAACCCCCGTATATTTTGGTGTGTTCCACAATAATTTCTTGTTAACTGCTGTGCTCTAATCTCGGTAGTATCTGTCAGTGCCATTTTCATTGATGTAGCTGTGCCGGTGCGTTTGATTATTGGCAATCCGATTGAGGGGGCGGATATCTGACAGCCTACTATCCGGATTTACGGGGACAGTACCTGATACTTTTTCATAGTGTACTTTATTGTTTTTTGTTGTAATATTTGGTGTTAGGAAGGTTGAGTAAAACCCTATTAATCCAACTTTTCTAAATTCATCTCGCAATGGAACATTTAACCTTTTCTCTAAAACCGAAGTTTTACCACTTAGTTCAAAAATTATCTTAATTTATTAATTCATTCATTAATTAATAAAATAAACGAAAATGAGTAAACGAAATGTTGTAAATTGGGACCCACAAGTAAGACTTGTAGAAAAGCAAGTACAGAACAAATATGGCAAATTATTACCGAATTCCATTCGTTGTGCTATAATAGGCCCCAGTAATTGTGGTAAAACAACCTTAATGATTGACAATTATATTTAGGCACCTGGATGGTTAAACTGGGAAAAAATAAACAACCTTTATATCTTCTCTAAAAGTTCAGATCAATCTAAGTATCAACAGTTTATGGAAAAATGTAATAAAATCGAAGAGAAGTTAGGAAAGTCCATTGCACAATTTATTCATGACGATGAAAGCATAATGCCCCTGGATAAATGTGAAGATAGGTCAGTTGTAATTTTCGACGATTTCATACTGGAAAACCAAGACATAGTTCGAGAATATTTTACACGAGGAAGACATAAAGGGATTGACTATTTTTACTTAGCTCAAACGTATTCAAAAATACCAAAACAATTAGTTCGTGATAACTTAAATTTCTTAAACATATTTAGGCAAGATAATACCAATTTAAATCATATTTATCAAGAATTTGTTGGTGGTGATATGAAATTTGAAGACTTTAAGAATGTTTGCTGCAAATGTTGGAATGAGGAGTTTGGTTTTATTACTATTGATATGAATCGCAAAGCTAACGATGGTAAATATAGGAATAAAATCAAAACGTTTCTAAATGTTGGGTAACTACTCCAGGGGTATTGTCAGGTTTTGGGTTGAGTATTCAAACACCAACATCGTTAGCGTACAACGTCAGCGTCAACGTACAACGTTAACGTGCAGCGTTAACTTGCAGCGTACAACGTCAGCGTTAACGTCAGCGTACAACGTACAGCGTCAATGTCAGCGTCAACGTACAGCGTACAACGTACAGCGTCAATGTCAGCGTCAAATGTCAAACGTCAATGTTAGCATCAAACGTCATTTTTTTAAATTTCACCTATAATAAAGATGTTTGCGATATACGATCATAAGGTAGTTCAACAAGCAAGAAGGAATAGGAAGAAATTTGAAGAATTAAAAGACGAATTTCGAATATGGAAGAAGCAGCCTATAACGGAATACGAGAAGTATAAAAAAGAAGATCAACATGTTATCGATGCTGTTAATGTTTTAGGCAACAAGTTAAATGACATCGGTGAAAATGTTATTAAAGCTATAGAAGAAAATAGAGAAGTGGAGAAGCAATTAATTCCTTACAAAATTGACTATAAAGAAGACTTTCCTTCAGATTCCGAAGGTTCCTATTTCTTGGATGAATATGATGTCACTGATGAGCAAAAAGAAGCTTTAAAATCGGCAAGAAAGGTCAAAATGAATTTAGAGTCGCAACTTCAGAAGGAAAAGGGGAAGAGTTTATTTCAAGAGGCCGATGAAGAGTATGATAAAAGTGAAGAAAATGTTAAGAGGAAAGGCATAACTGACTATTCTACGGTCCACTTAGGGGTAATAATTTCAAAATATTTACCTAGTGTTAGTGACCCTAAATTTGGAATAAGGTATGATAAGAACTATCAGGGTTATTATATAGGTGACTCAAAAGTTGAATTCAGTAATGACGATATTATAATTAAGGGTAAGAATTTTAAAGCTACAAAGGGTTTAATGCTATTTTCAACCTTAAATGATATACCTAACGATGATGAGTATACAGACGAAGACCGCAGCACATATAAGACTATTTTAAAAATTACAAATGCTATGTATCAAAACAATGACCCAAATAGCATTAAACCTAAAAGCAGTGTTGGCAAAAAATATAATACGTTGATAAAGGATATATGGCTTTCAGAAAAAGTTAGTAGAAAAGGAAGAGCTGCATCTCTAACCACTCCTCCTAAATCAGGATTTGGTTTTGTAAAAAAATATTCAGAAGCACCGATTGAATATGTGTGGATGGCTGATGTAAGGGAATTAATAGACAGATTAATGGTAATTCATGGCGAAGAAAATGCTGGAAACAACGTCTATCACAATGAAAAGGTTGGAATAACGCAGATGCTTACGAGTAAGTTTAATGACTTCATTGTTAATAATCCTAAAGGTATTCCATATCTAATTAGGTTTTTAAATAACATTCCCCATACATTCTGGGAATCTGAAAAACAAGGAAAATGATTAGTTAATTGGATGATTAATAAAATAGGTGAAAATAATATTGACTTAACACTCCCGGGATACAAATTTTGTGGTCCTGGTAATCCATTAGACAAGCAACTAGCCGAAGGAGTTCAGGGTTCTAACCCATTAGACGAAGCATGTAAATTACATGATATAGCATACCGCGACCATACAAAATTAGAGCACAGACATCAAGCAGATAAAGAATTACAAAAGGCTGCAAAAGAGAGAATATTCAGTAAAGATGCTAACTTGAGTGAGAGACTAGCAGCTACAGCCGTTACTGGAATAATGTATGGAAAAAGAAAAATGGGAATGGGGTTAGATGAAAATGGTTGGGGCGTCTGAATATTAATTTGTAAAATTTTTGTTTATAATTTTTTTCATTAAATAAATGAAAGGATTTAGTATTGATTACAACGTTTCCCAAAAATGGAAACTAAAACCCAAAGCTATTAAAATAAAACTCTCCAACGAAGATCTGAAAAAGCATGACTATCTAGATGAGTACTTGACAGATACACAAAAGAAGCAGAAAGCAAGAAAAATTCAAAAAGGTTGTAGCTTACTTATAAGTTTGACCATTCCAATTGTAAAGAAAATATTCGAATATCTCAGTAGGAAGAAAGAAGGTTCTGGAATTAATGAACACCAAGGAGGATTTTTGCCATTAATATTAGCTGCATTGGGTGCCATTGGTTCGCTGGCAGGTGGCGCTGCAGCCATTACAAACGCTGTTCATAAAAAGCAAAAAGAAGATGCGGAATTGGCTGAACAAATTAGACATAATCTGGTGATCGAAAAAAAGACTGGACAAGGTTGTTTGGGAATAACTAAAATTATAAAAAAGAGAAATTTCATCGATATTGAGTGATATACTTTCCAACTATAAGCACCCTTTAAGTAATTTCGATATACTTAAAATAATACACGAAATGAACATAAAGTATTTTCGAAATGTTTTTATGATTGATGAATTGCCTACAAAACCTAATGATTGTGAATCAGGAATTGTAAACTTGGATACGTCGGATCATGCAGGTACTCATTGGATTTGTTACTTTAAAAAGGGTACCAAAAATTCGTCTTTGACTCATTTGGTGGAGATGTTCCTGAAGAACTAGTAAATTATTTGGGAGGTAGCAACCTATTTTATAACGCTGAAAGAATTCAAATGTTTGATGAATATATATGTGGTCATTTATGTGTCCTTGTTTTAAAGTTCTTTTCGAATTTGGGTTCCCCTAATCCCGCTAATTTTAACGAAATTATAGATTTAATAAATGGACATATTTGGAAATAAAATTATAAACGGAGAGAGTAGTTCATTAAATATTAAGGCTATCACAAAATATGATGTAGAAAAACGATTTTCAAGGCTAGTTACGGCTCTAAATAAACGCCTTAGTGAGCTTTTTTTTGTTTCAAAAACATGGATTGATTTTCAAGGTAAAAGGATAGCGAATATTGAAGATCCAATCAACAATAAAGATGTCGTTAATAAGCAATATCTCTTAGAAAAGCTCAAAACACTTACTACTGAAGGGGATTTTCCTAAAGGTAACTACTTCACGAAAGAAGAAATAGAAAAATTGTTCTCGGAATATGCCACTACTTGTCTTGCACCAGTAGCAACATTAACAGAAAAGGTTGACAACTTAGAAAGAAAGGTGTTTGATAGGATAATATTAAAAAAGGACGTTTTTGCAGAGAAAGATAAAATTAAGCATATTTTTACATACAACGCAACGATTAGGAAAATATTTGTTCGTATCGTAGACCCAGATAAAGTATTTACTTCATATACAGATGACGCTATTAAAACAGTATTAGACGTTTATATTGCACGTTCCAAAGAAGAAAAATTTTTGGTAGATACTAGTAAGCCCTTCAACGTTAAATCTGGTGATGCTTTATGCTTTAAAAATAAAATGGGCAGCGTAATTTTAAAACTTCCAATAAATGTTAGTGTGATGATGTTTGGTGAAGTAATACTTGATGCATATGAACCTCATCCTGATGAATCGGTCGAATAACACTAATGTTAAAATGTTTTAGTTTTTAATGGAGAAAATATCCATTAAAACAGTCTAATGTAACAGGTTTTTATACAACATCTCTATTGTTCCTTTAAGAAGATCAGGAGTAAATGGAATATTGAAATGGTTTCCCGAATAGCTAATTGTTATTTGTTCTCTCATAAGCACATACAACCTTACGCTATTAGGATCATTATATTTTTCATAAACTATCTCACAATCGGGGTGCCGCCTGCATATTTTTTTGATTGCTTGATTCACCTGTTGTCTCTGCGCCCTTATTGCTTAGTACCTGTACTTTTCGTTTGGTTCATGCTTATCTATAATAAGCAGACAATTATTCTTACTAGTTTTAAGTGCAAGAGGTGTGGCTAATGGGGTAAGAGATTCGTTTTCTGCTTCCTTTATTTGAAGTTTCTGCATTAACCCAACTAGTTGGTTCTTATATTCTTCTTTAATTTTGTATTCTCCGTACTTTCGAATTGATGGAAGGACTTCTTTCGTTACCCATTTCTTAAATTTTTTAGCTTCCTCTTTTTTAGATGATAAAATAAGCGAATACAACCCAGATTCAGTAAAAAATATGGTTTGAGGTGTGTATTTTTTAACCCCGCCAAAACGTCGGGGTTATTTAAGGTATCGAATGTACCTTTGTCTTCAATAGCAACGTGTTTTCGAATTGCTTTATCTATATCTCTATACTCCAATATTAAAGCAACGTTATTTTCATCAATAGCAATAACCACTTGTTTGCTATTATAAACAAGTTTGCTGTTCAGAATATCGGTAATTGATTCCATTTATTATATATAAAATAAAACTATAAATATAAAAAGTTAATTTCCTTGTAAGTTAGTTTGCGTTCTTCAATGTTGGGTGTCTGAGTAAACCAATGCTTATTTTATAATTAATTTTAACTTAATTAATTAATTAATAAATGAATAATCACATTTGGTGTTTAAAGTGCGAAACGTTTACTCAAACACTGCATCCTCACACCCTTTCGACAAAAAATGGTCGAACTAGAATCGAAGGTTTATGTTCCGAGTGTGGGAGTAAGAAAAGCAGGTTTTAAAAAAAGTTAATAAGAGTGTAGAAATAGGGGGTTCTACCCAAATTAGCATTCGGGAGGAAATTATAAACGAAATTCATAAACCCATGAAGAAGAATTTTCCGAGAAGGAGGGTTACAACTCACGGCATTGATGACATTTGGCAAGCGGATTTGGTAGAAATGGACTCTGGAAAAATAAAGGGGATAGCGATGCTTAATAAAGGCTACAAGTATTTGTTAACAGTCATTGATGTATTTTCAAAGTATACCTGGGGTGTACCAGTCAAAGATAAAACGGGTAAAAGTGTTGCTGAAGCGTTTGATGGTATTTAAAAAAACAGAAAACCCAAAAATCTTCAAACAGACAACGGTAAAGAATTTTACAATAAAGAATTTTCAAAATTGATGAAAACATTTAATATCAATCATTATTCGACTTTTACTGAAGTAAAAGCTTCAGTTGTAGAACGATTCAATCGGACCTTAAAAGAGAAAATGTGGAAGCAGTTTGATATTCAAGGAAACTACTGCTGGGTTGGCATTTTACCAAAGTTAATTAATGGCTACAATAATACGACGCACACAACTATAAATATGAAGCCAAAAAACGTAAACAAAGCTAATGAAGAACATTTGTTGAAAACTGTTTACACTGTAAGCGTAGGAGCGGAAGAAAAAGCGAAATTTAAAGTTGGCGATCAAGTCAGAATTAGTAAACTAAAAGGTATATTCGAAAAAGGATACACAGGAAATTGGTCGACTGAAATATTTGAAATAAAAGATATCGTTTATTCCGACCCTATTACGTACAAATTGAAAGATGTAAATGCGGAAGAAATAAAGGGGAACTTTTATGAGCAAGAATTACAGAAAACAAAGTATCCAGAGGCATATCTTGTTGAAAATGTTTTAAGAAAGAAAGGAAATCGGGTATATGTCAAATGGTTGGGTTTTGATAATTCTCACAATAGGTGGGTTAATAAAGAAAATGTTATATTATAATATTTCTGTATATATAAATGGACGCCCGAGTAAAGCGAATAACCCTTTCTTTCTTCCTGTGTTTACTACATCCTACTGAAGATGTAGAAGTATTTATAAATCAGTTGTCTGAGGATAGTATAGATTATCTTTTTGAACTTACTGGTGATGACATAGATAGCTGTTACAATTTTCATAAAGCTACGAAAGAATTCTTAATTTTACGTTAATTTTGGTATTTGATTTTAATGGTTAGTAACCATTAAAACCATGAATTTTCTACTAAAAATTTGTCGGGGTGTTACGAAAATTTGAGAAAATTTTTAAAAGAATTCAAGATTGTGCGCTTTGCAACCACCATAGACTTCTTTTGTGCCTTTATATATCATTTTCAGGCCTATCATTTTCTTTTTTTCCTTTCCACAACTTAGCACCTTGTTGTATATGTCAGGCAATATAACCTTAAATTCACTATCAAGTTCTAGAAAAGTTTTATTTCCATATTTTGTATTTATACCTTCTACATTCGTTTTAAGGTGTTCGTTTCCTATTTCTAACTCACTGAGCTTTTTAAACGTCTTTTGTTCGTTGATGCTGTTGAGCGTCTTGAGAAATTGATTTACTTCCATTTATTACCTACAAAAAAAATCCAGAGTTGTACTGAGTGAGTCTAGATCTCAATAGTTCAAAGGTTTGTACACCTCCTACTTTAAATTTATGTTGTCTCTGGTAGTATTTTTCCGCTCTCTCAGCACGCAATCTGAGTTCTTGTTCAGATTTATCTTTAATAGCTAACTGTTCCATAGCAGAAGATAATTGTGATTCGACTTGATAAGATCCGTATTTTCTAATAGACGGTAAGATAACATTACAAACAAGTTTTTAAAGTCATTTGCAAAAGCGCCTCGCTTGACATTATGAGACTATAAAGTCCTCCTTCAGAAATGTATAGAGCTCTCCAATTATTATAACTTAAATTTTCATACCTTTTACCAATGAAAAAGGTGGGTGCAACTGCTGCACCCACCTTTTTCATTTACTTCTGAAATTTCTTGTTCGTCTATAGTCAAGTATCCAAAATTACGCAGATAGTTGATAGCAAATTGATCCTGATTTTCATGAGATACTATTTCTAATTGAACCTTTGTTAGGGTAACAATTATAATGCAAAATGTAATTATTCTGTTCATTTATTTATATAAATATTTTACTAACATTTCTCTCGAGCCCAAAAGAGTAATGTCATATAATTATTTTTATTTAAAAAATGAATTTTTTAATTAAGAAAAGTTATATAATAAATGGATTTAAAACAAAATATTAAGCGCCAAACAGGTGCAACTGTAAAGGAACTAAGGGTTCTGGCAACGGAACTCAAACTAAAAGGAGTATACCAGATGAAGAAGGCTGCTCTTCTTGAAGCTGTAAGCAGTGCTTGGAGTAATGCCGAAGATAGTGCTTTGTTTACGTATCAAGAATCAGAGCTGCCTAAGAAGAGCGTTAGTGAACTAAAACAAGTCGCCAGAGAAAACAAAATTAAGGGCTACTCAGTAATTCATTCAAAGAAAGGGTTGCTAAATTTTATAGTGGAAGAAAAGGAACGTTTGGACAAAATCAGGCATTTTTGAAATTAAGAAGGAACCAAAACCTGTTCAATCTAAGGACTTAAAAGTTGTGAAGCAAAAATTGGGTCAAATTTTTCCTTTTAAGAAAAATATATTTAATGAAACAGTAGCTAAAAAGTCACCTTTCGAAATTCATCAAGGTGTTCGTACTGTGCTGCACAAAACGTTTAACGTATGGCAGACAGCTTATACTACACACATAAAAGATTTGCAAGTAAAACCAATAGAACAAATGAAAGCGGTCAGAAAAGGTGTGCAGGCAGCCATAAAAGAAGTAGGAAAACTAACTGATTTTAAGCCAGGTGATCAGATGAAAGTAGTTGCAGAAAATAATGATTTTAACCATATGATTTCGTCAAAAAAGAAAATAAAAGTCAATGCTTCACATCTACTTGACCAAATTGAAATAATAATAACATCTAATGAAAATGTAGATATAAATAATACCACCTTTTACTTCGAGGTCTACAAAATACCCAGAGGCAAAGGAGCAAAGGGTAAGAAAATAGTCAATATTGCTAAAGATATTATGGCTAAAAGAAGCATAAACCAAATAACCAACACCGATAACCTGTGAGGGGCAAGAGCAATAATCACAGCCCTCACGTATGAAACTAGAAAGATACTAGACAGGAAATTAACTGATAATGAAATTACCTATATTAGGAAAGGACGTGCCCTGCAGGAAGAATTAGCAAAAGAGTTATGCACAACATTCGGAAAGAACTGTGAAGATGGGTTTAGTTTAAACGATATTAGAGATGTTGCACATCTCATGGGTGTTCGGATTAAGGTTGTTTCGGTTGTTAACAAAGTAATCCATTCCTCAGGTGTAAATGACGCGATAACAATTTATTTGTACTTGCATAACGACCATTATGATTCCATTAATAATATACGAGGCTTTTATGGAAGTACATATTACTGCAAAAAATGTGATATACCTTACGAACATCAAGACAAGCACTCGTGTAAAAAGATAAAAGTAATGTGTGCAATTTGTGCTTAGGTCGAAAACATGATTTCTCAGAAGGTGTACGACCCCGAGTATACTGTAAAAAGTGCAATAGATACTGTTTTGGTAAAGATTGCGTTGATAACCATGAGAAAGTGTGTGAGGTAGTCTACAAGTGCAATATCTGCAACAAAATATGTCCGAGGATAAATATCAAACATTTAGGTGGCTCCTTTGCCCAATGTAGGAAATGTGAAACATTTGTAGAATACGAAGTCGTATTGAAGTGCACAGAATGTAAAAGCGAGTGCAAAAACGAAAATGAAAACAAGTTTTACTACAACAACCTACACGAAACTGTACTTACTGAATGTGAGAAATGTGCAAAGGAAGTTGCCTGTTCAATAAAACTCAAGTGTCTAACATGTAATGGTAAATGTAAAAAAATAAAGAAGCACAGGTGTGGGTACTCTATGTGTTGGAATTGCCAACAGTACGATAAGACCACTCAGCACCAATGTTATATGCAAGAAAGGAAAAACCGTGGGGGATACTGTATGGAAGATTGTATTTGTAATGGAACGGCAGAAAGGCAACATAAAAAATGCACTTACACATAAAAATACTACTTTTTCGATTACGAAGCTGAACAAGACACCGGCGTACACACGCCAATCTTTGTATCCGTTTATGACTTTAATGGTGTTAGGCGGGCTTTCCTAAAAAATGACGAATTTTGTCAGTGGCTAATATCAGAAAACCACAAAGGTTTTACGTGTATAGCACACAATGCAAAAGGTTATGATGCGTATTTTATTTTACAATATTGCGTCAATAATGGCATTAAAATTAAAACCATTTACCAAGGGTCTAAGGTTATGGAGCTCAAAATACCCACCCTAAGGCTTAGAATAATTGACAGCATAAACTTTATCCAAGGAGGCCTTGCATCCTTTCCCAAAACATTTGGACTAAAAGAACTAAAATAGGGGTATTTTCCACACTACTTCAATAAGAAATAAAATCAAAATTACGTAGGGTCCATCCCAGCTACTAAATACTATGGCGTTAACACTATGAAGCCTGATAGCAGAAAAGCATTCCTGGAATGGCACGCTGAGAAAGTAAAGGAAAATTACGTGTTTGAATTTAAGAAGGAGTATTGTAATTCAGATGTTGATATTTTGCGACGTGGTTGTTTTGCCTTTAGGCAGTCATTTTTAGAAATAACAAATATAGACCCCTTCCAATACATAACTATTGCCAGTGTTTGTATGGCTATTTACAGGTCAAAATTCCTTGAAGAAGACACGATTGCTGTAGTCAAAGGGCTAAAAAAGGAAATGTTCAGTAAGGACTCTATAGCATGGTTAAGTTCGTTCCCTAATGTTCGACACGCATTAAACGGTGGCGAGGTCACAATTTGTAGAGCCAAAGTCGATGGGTACGACTATATGACTAAGACTGTGTACCAGTATCATGGTTGTTTTTGGCATGGTTATCCCGACTGCTACTCAGGCGATACTATCAACAATGTAAACAATGAAACTATGGATGACTTGCTTACAAAAACTATAGAGCGAACACAAGCTCTTAAAAATGCCGGGTACAAGGTTGTAGAGATGTGGAGCTGTAAATGGAAAAATTCTAAAGCTTATAAGGAAAGCCTAAACAAAACAAAAGATGTTGTAGAACCTCTGAACCCCAGGGACGTATTCTTCGGAGGTAGGACAAATGCCTCAAAGTTGAAAGTTTCTGGAAAAAAGCTGAGATATATAGATATATGCAGTTTATATCCAACAGTTATGTTTTATGACCGGTACCCTGTGGGACATCCCACTAAAATATTTAAGCCAGAAAAATACAATATCGACTGGTTTGGTTTAGTTAAATGTAAAGTTCTTCCTCCAAAAGGTCTTTATCATCCAGTCCTTCCTGTAAAGTTAGATAAGCTGATGTTCTCTCTGTGTGGGAAATGTGCGAAAGAAAAGTTAGGACCTTGTAACCACAGTGATAAAGAAAGGGCGCTTCTTGGAACTTGGACTACAATCGAACTTAATTAAGCTCTAGAGAAAGGCTACAAAATAGTAGAAGTTTATGAAGTATGGAATTTTAAAAAGAAAAGTAATGAGCTTTTCAGGGACTACATTAAAACCTTTATGAAAATTAAGCTAGAAACTAGTCCTTGGGATGGTGATTACAAATCAAAAGAAAAATATGCAAGGTTTATAATAAAAAGCAAGGCATAAAGCTTGATATTGACAAAATTGATTCCAATGCTGGGAAGAGGGCAGTGGCTAAAATATGCTTAAATTCTCTTTGGGGAAAGTTCGGTCAGAGGCAAAACATGTCACAAACAGAGTTCATTGATGACCCTGAGAGGTGGTACGACTTGTTATTAGATGATAAGATAGAAATAACTAACGTTATGTACATCAATGAGGAAGTAATTGAGGTAACATACCACTACAATGTTTTCTACGTAGAAGATGACACATGTACCAACATATTTGTAGCAACCTTCACCACTTCCAATGCGAGAATAAGGTTGTACAACATGCTTGATAGATTAGGGGATAAAGTAGTTTATTACGACACTGATAGTGTTGTTTACATAGATGATGGAACAAATATTGTAGAGACCGGATGTATGCTCGGCGAATGGACTGACGAATTCGGAAAAGATGGTCACGGTATCGAATGGATAAGCACAGGTCCCAAAAGCTATGCGTACGGAACATATAAAGGCAAACAGGTTACCAAAATTAAAGGATTTACACTCAACCACGAAAATGCCAAAAAACTTAACATGAAGACAATGACCGACCTAATACAAGGTTTTATTAATAATGTTGTTATAAGCAATAACATGATAACAAGAGATACGAAAACAAAAAGCCTTGTGAATAAAAATATTGCCAAAGAATTTAAAGTCGACTACGACAAGCGTTTCATCCAGAAAGAAGAAGACAACATAATTGATACACTTCCTTGGGGGTACTAAATATAATAGTGTACATATTATTTTATAGCTATTTACACCCTTGTTTTAACCATTATTTTATCCTTAATTCGTTAAAAAGTTACTAATAATTTTAGCCTTAAATTTAGCCATTATTCTGTCCATTGTTTCTAAAAAAAAGTTATTAGAAATTTTAGCCTTAACTTTAGCCCTTGTTTTATCCATAATCTTTTAAAAAGTTACTGGTAATTTAGGCTTGTTTTAACCATTATTTTGAAAAAAATCGTTAGAATTTTCAATGGTTAATTTTAGCCATTATTTTAGGTGCCTGTAGGATAAATTTGTGTTACGTTTTATAGGTGAAGGTAATCATAATTTTGTCATTTACATTTTAGAGTCATTTTTATGGTTACTTTTAACCATATTTTATTAAAAATAACATTGGTAATTTTATGGATACGTTAACTATAACTTTTCATAGTTAATTTTTATAGATAGATTAACCATAAATTTTTGATTGTGTTTCATGGTTACCTTTAACCATAATTATCTTGGTTAATTTTTTGTTAAGTTTAATGGTTACTTTCAACCAGAATTTAGAAAAAATTCTGGCAATTTAAAGGTTATTTTTAACCATAATTTTTTTAATGGTTACGTTCTGCCATAAAGTAATACGAAATATTATGGTTACAAGTAACCATAATTGTTTTTGGAAAATGTATAATGGTTAAGATAACCATATGTTCGATCAATAATTTTTAAATGATGTTTAAGGTCACTTTGTCCATTATTTTTAATAGAATTTTAATGGTCACTTTATCCATTAATTTTTAATAGAATTTTAATGGTCACTTTATCCATTAATTTTTAATAGAATTTTAATGGTCACTTTATCCATTATTTTTAATAGAATTTTAATGGGTCACTTTATCCATTATTTTAATAGAATTTTAATGGGTCACTTTATCCATTAATTTTTAATAGAATTTTAATGGGTCACTTTATCCATTATTTTTTAAATAGAATTTTAATGGTCACTTTATCCATTATTTTTTAATAGAATTTTAATGGTCACTTTTGACCACACTTAATTGTCTGTCCCATATCTACGCCTATACTACTATTCTAAATTACGAATTTTGGTACCAGATTCACTGCAGCGTGGATGAACCTGGCACGTGCATGAAAGTCTAGGGCATGTTGGGACAGACAAGTCAGAAGCGACCATCGCGGAAGCATTTACGTGGCCTCGCATGAGAACAACCATATGCGAAGTCAGTAAGACATGTGACGCATGCCAGCGCACACAAACAAACAATTATCTCATGAAATGGTTTCCTAAACCTTTATTGCCACCAGAGCCCTGTGAGCTACTTGCTATTAATACATTCGGTTCAATTCCTATGGGAAGGAGAGGATGTCGACATCTACTAGTGTGCTCAGATGTATTTTCGAAATTCGTGGTGTTGTGCCCTCTACAAAAACTACAACAAAACAAGTGCTAAGCCGCATCCGAAATAAAGTGATTCCTACCATGGGAAGACCTGAGTTCCTATTATCTGACCACGGGTGCTATTTCACCAGTGCTGAGTTCAAGAAGGGAATGGTAGATCTTGGAATAAAACATATTTTATCCTCGATAAGGCACCCATCCGCGAATCCAAGCGAACGCGTGATGAGAAATATTTCGATGTTTTTCAGGGTATTTGTGCCTAATGAACATCACAAGTGGGTAGATCGTGTGAAAGACATCGAGATCTGTATAAAATCAACGAGACACGAATCTGCGGGACAGATACCTATGGTTTTGCACCACAATATAATACCGGAGAGATCGTGCGATAATGTTATCACTTGTCCACGTGATCCCATGCCAGCACATGATTTAAGAATCCAAAACACTGTCACACATATGAGAGCTCAAGCAGATCGAAGATTGAGAAGAGTACGAAGGAAGAGATTCCACCGGCACTTGGTTGAAAACGAACTGGGCTTGATTAAGAAGCCACCAATCTCTGACCCATCAAACAAGGTGTTTCACGAGTTTTGCGCCAGGTACCTGGGACCGTCCAAGATAGTCCAAAATCTCGGAAATAATGCATACAGAGTGCAGGAATTGAGCATGGGTACGCTGTCAGTTTATAACATCGCCAATATGAAAATTTACTATAAACCTGAGCTATGGGAGCCGAGAAGAAAGGACATTGTTGCAGCAAATTATGTGGAGTTGGGATAATGTACAAAGTATACGGGGCACGAGTGAGCTAGTGCCTGAAGAAGAACGTTATCATTGGTGTGTTTAAGAGTTGAACGGTGAGCAAGCATGACATAGCAATGTTGATATATATTGTATGAGTGAGTGACGGCGAGTGAGAGGGAAGACCAGTCTTGCCTAAGGCGACGGGCAGTTTGGAATGTGCTCATTAGTGGAGACTGTCCGAGCTCTGAATGAGAGCATGGGCGTTTGGAAATGTGATCTTGTAAGGGAGCATGCCACTGTCTGACTGAAGTACTTGATGGTTACGAAAATTGACTTCTACCTAAGTTCAATTTCCACCTTTTAAGGGGTAAATGAACCCTTAAATATAATGCATATTTAAGTCTTCAAATATTTTATTTCTTCAGCTCTGATAGAGCCCAGTTGAGGAAACTGATGGTCATATTTTGTAATAGTAGTATGTCTGGGTGAACAAAGTATCTTGTCACTGTCGCCAGCTAGAACAACGGCCAGGCTAAATTTAACCAATTCTAAGAAAAGAGGAAGGCAGTTGCGAGATGAAAGTCCGTTGCTTATTTCAAACAAGAGGTTAGTTGATTTTTCTTGTTTTGAACAGGAAAGAGAGAGAGAGCGCAGATTGCAAGTAAGGACAGAGCTAATGACCGACGTCATATAGTGGGAGGAGTCCACCTGCTAAGTGTTTCAAATTATTTGAATGAACAGCCAATAATATCATGAGGCTATCTTTCGGCGGGGAGGATATTTATCCGCGAATTCAAGAAATGTGTGTTGCCACGATGTGAATTTCTGCACGCGAGTGTCATTCTAAAGTGCTAATTTTCACGAGTTGATTGAGATGTGTCTGAAGTCTGTGTGACAATTATTAATAATTATTCCGGAGCGATGTTCTCCTTCCATCAAGTTTTGTGTTAAATCATATAAATACTGCGGTCTGTGAACAGACGCTACACTTGTTATTGTGAATCTGCACACTTGATTTTATAAATCTGACACGTTTATAGGGTGAAACTCTGTCCGAGGACGAGGCACTCTGGTACTTATACATTTTGCGAGGGCGATGGAAGCACTTAGGATTTGCAAGTTTAATTGTGTTGCGTTTCGCGCAACATGTGATGTGATAATTACTGTGTATTAGGTGGACACAATTCCACAAGTTTTAGGGAAAGTCTTCGGTACTGCATCGAACTGTATAAGTGAAGTAAGTAACTTATTACGCAGTCTAGCTATTCCCCTAATTAATAATAATAACATTTTCCTACAGCAAGATATTTGCCCACGAGCTGGAAGACCTGGACAATGTTATTTCATCTGCCATGACGACTAGTATGATGGGCTAAGACATCGGATAGACGATGACGGGGGTGTCGTCAAGGTACCGGGCAAAGCTGAAAGTGATGAGTCCGTAATTAAATTTATTTAATTTTGGACGAGGCGGAATCACGCGCAATGTTGGGAAATTTGTTTCTAAAATAAGCTTTGATATGCTGTGTTTTAAACGTAAATTATTTCGCTGACATAATTATTTTTCTTAGCATCACGTGACAATTTGTTGTAAATATTAGATTTTATGTGTTTTTATTTTGGCATTTGCCATTTCGCTTGTTTTATTAGAGTGTCTGTTCTCATGTCGCCTTGCGCGCATGAAAGCATGGGACTAGTGAGATTATTTACGGCTGATAATGTTAGATAGTGGAGACAAATGAATCTATATAAAATGTAATGTTATACTTGGGGGGAATTTCCCGTCTGTTTGATTATGATTGATCAGGCAAATGCTAGTTTATTTTGTTTTGTTTGGTGCAACTTTGGTTGCCTCAGTAGGTAGTCTGCCTTTCTGTATTCAGGTCATTAGTCATGTTTGTGCAATCTGTTCTTGGTCTGAAGTACGAGAGGGGTTCATTTTATGAGGTGTGTGTGCTATGTGTGAATTCTTCGATAGTGAGCAGGTATGGACAGAGATCCAGTACCGTTGCTACTATATGTTTTCCAGCTTACATGACCTGCGGGGGCGTATTTGCTGATGTTTGAATCTTGATATCCCAAGGGGGATTTTTCAAGAATATGATGATATTGATTTGTAATGTCTCGCGATTTCAGGGAGCCAGTGAGGCTATCTTCGAGAATCCAGGCCAGAGGCTTGGGTATTTTTTCTGCACACATTAAAGCACAGTAGGGAGACCTTGAACGACCTCAGTACTCAGATCTGGAATGTCGATAAGCAGTAGCGCGCGCGCTTTGCATTCTTCGTTGATAAATAGTTAAATGTCTTGCCTGATAAATTATAATATTTTGAATTAAGTGGGAAGCTATTCCTACCATTAATCTAACTATTTTCCGATCGTATTTATCGAAGTGTAATATTTGTTTATTCGCCTGCTGAGGCATGTTTTTAATTTTGCTGTTGTTGCTTGACTAGTTTTCTGCCAATCTTTTGTAAATGTCAATTTAAGGTTGCATACGGCAAACCATATGTTCTTGCATGTCTCGAGATTGCCTTGTGTTGATTTGTAGAGCTGTAAGACTGCTTAGTTCGGCTGCTGATTACTGTAAATTAACAATTCATGTATTATTGATTGATTATAAAGGGTTAGACTATGCCAGTTTTTTTAATTTTTGTATTAGCCATTTAGTGTGTATTCTCATAATTGTCGTGATTTCTAACCCGCAGAACGGGAATTCATGACTTAATAGAATGGTCGAACGGGAATTAATTCTCGTCTAGTATTCATTTCCTTTAGTTGTCCGACAGCGCACACAACATATAAACATGTTTTCTTTGTATTTTTGTATTTTTTTTATTTTATTCAGTGTAAGTTTCTCTTAATGTGACATTTTGGTTCATCTTGTGTTTTACAGCTGTCTAAGCTGATTTGTATTGATTTAGTTATTTTTGTGGCTTGACGTTTGAGTCAGTCATTTATTTTGACGGCTAACACGGTTTGACGGCACTCTGGGGACGAGTATGGGTAGGCCTTTCCGGGTCCTTGGCTGTTTTGTTTACATAGTGTCGGATACCTGTAAGTCGCATGTGGGCTACTGGGTTACTTGCAGGTCACTTGTGGCAGGCAAATGACTCATGGGTACACATAAGGGCGGAATTAATTTATTGCCTTGTCAGATGATTCTGGATTAAATTGGTATTGTTTTAACCTGTCATGTAAATTATTTGTAATTATAAGTTCCCCTATGAATCCTGGAAAATGTAAGAAGAACGTTTCTCCTCAAACTTCTCTTTATGGACCGATCACGACCCCGAATCTAAGTCTTGTGTAGTGCTTCTTTTTCGAAGGGTACAATACATTCTTTGTACGATTATTTTTTGCTCTATTGAAACATTGAGGGCGTTAAAAGGTTGCACTCTCGACATTGCAAAATATTGATGGCCATGACTGAAAACATGATGAGGAAAATTGAGACCTATACGTTCCAGAGATTCCCCTTGAGCTTTATTGATTGTGATAAAGTATGTCAAGCGAATTGGAAAATGTTGCCTCTTATAAGAAAATTACAGTGTTACACCATTGGTGTTAAATCAAGTCGAAGGATTAGACCTCTCTGCCTAATTTTAACTGCATTTATTATTTCCAAATCCAAGTAATATGGTTGCATTTAGGAGCCCTTGGGAAACGTTCAGATTTCTAAGGAGCATAACTATGGGTCAAGAGTTTGGGGTCTGTGGAGTCAAATCATTTAATTCCTAAGAATTCAAGAATTCTGAGGAGTCTAATATGTACAACTGGCCGCAAGAACCGTCGCTTATAATTTTGGATATAACGAAGAAATGCGATGATGTGCAATTCCATACATTTTAAAACAATATGGACCGTATGCACAGTAACTTTGGCACCAAATGAAACGAAGGACTTAGCATTGTTGTACTGCCGATTATTCTCTCTGAAATTCCTTGAGATATCATCTCCAGTGAATAATTGTTGCAGCCTGTGAAATATTTTATATTTAGTCAGATCAATTTTACCATTACAACAGCAAAGGTCAATGTAAACAAGCGTAGATTTCGTGCTACAGAAATACAGTGCAGAATAATGTTTACATTTGTTCGTCAAGAACCCTACTCTGTACGGCATAATATCTGGAATTGTTTCTGAAATAGCATATTTATATTTGATTTTAAGGGTGGCTTCGTATTTTTCTCCGATTTCCCACTTTTTTGCGGCTTATGTTCTTTTTCGTCAAATTAGCGTCATATTCAATAACACAATAGTGGCCTGCATCAACGCAGCAGCAAAATATTAAATGACAATTAATACTTCTATTGCCAAAATCAACAGCGTGGTTAGACTCATTGTTATGAACTCTAAACAAATAATCAATATACAATAACTTTCACTTTACAATGAAGTTCAGAGACTTCCATTCCCAAGTTGGTTGCTGATGAGAATGCGTTGAGACTGATAGCCAATAATACAATCCGTATAATTATCCCTGCCAGCTACAGTTTTTGCAATTTGCATGCAAACGCAGCTCAGGATGATGTTCTTCATTTTGAAATAAACAGTACGAAACTGCTTTAAATAAGCAATTTCCATCACCCGTTGTAGGTACAATCCTTTGCACTTCCATGACAGTAAATTATGCAAGGGAGCATAGTCACTTCGCCTACTACTGGAATGAGCATAGGCTCACTTCGGCAGCCACCGTAATGGAGGGAGGTTTAGAATTATATATTCAGTGCTTGTCAAAAAAGTATTAACACAGGGAAGCTCAGTCTTCCGGATACATTCTGATCTATCGCCCCGGATTCCAGGTTCGATCCCTGCTCAGCCAATAAATTTCATTCTTGTCCGAGGGTTGGAACGGGGCGCACTCTTGAGGCAAAACTACGAAGAGCTAGGTTTGATTTCAATCACAACAATCTTGGATGTTGCTTTCCATGGTTTCTCACTTCCACTCCAGGCAAATACCGAGATAGTTCCTACTTTACGCCTCGGTCGTCAACTCCCCATTCGTTACTTTAATTATTACATAATTATGTACAAGATTTTCGGGCTTATAGGCCGTGGTCCAGACAGGATATCTCCCGACGTTTCACTGGAAACTGCGTCCGGCATTTTCAAGGGTTACGCTCCTTTCCAAGGTCAGCAGTGGAAAGGAGCGGAACCCTTAAAAATGCCGGACGCTGTTTCCGGTGAAACGTCGGGAGATATCCTGTCTGGACCACGGCCTACAAGCCCGAAAAACTTGTACTTATTCATGAACACCGGCCGTGAAAGCCTAAGCTGTTATATTAATTATTACAAATGCACACATGAATACAACCATCACAATAACACAGGTTATCAGAGAAAATTTTACACGCACACACACACCAAAGTAGACGGGGATCAGTGACCACGATGTCTGAGTCTATCAAATGATTTATGTTCGCCAATTCTCTCTCATGGCGAAAGCGATTGTTGCCATTTTTATTTAATAATTTAAAAGTGGCACACCCACTCTCCAGGGGTTATAAATATGGAGGGCCCAGCTCAGGGTATGAATGAAGACCTCAACGGCACCTGCGGTGGTGAAGGAGTTCTTCGGTACAGCAAAGTTGGCGAAAGAGGCAACCCAGTGCTCGGGGTTAATAGCGAAAAGGATATTTGTCCATATTATGGACACCCGTAGCGTCTGTACAACAGAGGAGCGGCTACAAGAGGCGTCTGTTCTCCATTTTAGGAGCGGCCTAATTCATACCTGGCAGAAGGTAATAAAATGCATTTGGGAGTGGCGACCCCATCTTAATAATAGCCTAAAATGATAGCAAATATGGTTCAGCCTCGGAAAATGCTAGGGCGTCCTCTGCAGGCGACGCGCAGTTCTTCAGATGCTGGGGGAGCTGTGACAAATGGGCGACCAGCATCACAATATATCCGAATAGGGACAGGCAACATCTTAACCCTGACGGAAAAGACTAAGGAGCTAGTGGACTTCATGATGAAGAAGGCTATAGCCATCCTCGGTCTCAGTGAAATGAAATGGATAGGAAAAGGGGAAAGAAAACTAAAGGAAGGATACAAGCTGTTTTACAGTGGAGGACAGGAGGCAAGAAATGGAGTAGGAATGATTATAAGAAATGATGTCCTAGAGTATGTGGAGGAGGTGAAGAAGATAAGTGACAGGATGATCATAGGAAGGATACCGTTCCAAACAGGGACAAAAGATCTGTTTCAAGTATATGCTCCACAAACGGGGAATAAAGAAGAGAACTTAGAAGAATTCCTAGAAGATGTGGAAAATATATAGAGGATAAGGAAATAATGGTAATTGTAGATTTCAATGCACAAGTGGGAAGAGACAGACGAGGAAGTGAGGAGATTTTGGGACCATATGGTTATGGCACTAAGAATCCAAAAGGGGATTTTTAATGGACTTCGGTCAGCGTAACCAATTGATAATAAGGAATACGTGGTTCAGAAAGAAAAATAGTCAAAGATAACAAAGTATGGATGGGGAGATAGAAGGACGAAACCTCTGATGGACTATGAATTAGACGAAAAAGGACATCGGAAAGAGCTAATGGATGTCACAGCCTTGCCAGAGGAAACCTTTGGAGGAGACCATAGGGCAGTGGTAGCAAAACTAAAAGTAGGAAAGGTCATGAGCTAACCAGAAAAAAGGGAAAGAAAGATTAAGGTCCGGAGACTAATGGAAAAGGAGGTTGCAGAAGAGTTTAAGAAAGAATTGTAAGAACAGATACCAAGGACGGATACTACCCATGTGGAACAAGAATGGGAATAGTTTAAGAGTGCATTAGTAAACAGTGCAGAGAAAACATGTGGTAGAACATCAGAAAAGGTACGGGTAAAGGCGGCAAAATGGTGGAATGACAGAGGAAAAGCTAAGAGAGAAGAAGAAAACTTGGAAGGAATGGAAAACAAACATACTGAGGAAAGTAGAGCAAAATATATAGATGCAAACAGAGGTTGTAAGAAAGTAATTACAGAGGAAAAGAAAAAAACATCTGGGGAAAATTCACTCAGGAAATCAGGGAGGATTTAAATTGTGGGGGAAAAATGCTATTTGGGATTATAAAAAGTAGAAAGAAAGAAAAGGTAAACACTGGGTTCGTGAAAAACAAAGAAAGTGAAATATTGACAAAACCAGAAGAGATAACGGAAAGGTGGAAAGAATATTTCAGCGAGCTGTAGAAGGTGAGACGTAAGGCATGCGGATAAGTTATGCAAACAGCCAAAACGGTGGAGGAAAAAATAAAAGAAGAACCAGACATTACTATGGCAGAAGTAGAATGGGCAGTTAGGAAGATGAAGTTGGGGAAAGCTGTGAGAATCGACGAAGTGGCAATAGAATTGATCAAGGTGGGATTGCAGTGGACATAATGAACCCTTAATATAAAAGTCTTCATATTAATGTTTCATGGATTCTAGTCTGTGTGGAGATGAGAGATGGAATATTGGAAGTTACACCTGCAAATGTTGAAACAAAGGTCTACCTGTCGGCGACAAGTGGAGCGCCAGACTTCCGGCATGAACAATAAGAAAGGGCGATACTGGAATGCGGTGAAGAAACTAGAAGCAGGTGAAGCACCGTTAGCTTGAGTTCATCAAACTAGGATGGGCGCGCGAGAGATGTGATTCACCCTGGAAAAATGTGCTTTGTGCAGCAGAGAAATGACAGAGAGAACCGTTAAAGTCAAGAGAAAGAGATACTTTCGCTGACACCCACAAGGACGAGGCTTGCCAAAAGACCGCGATCTTGAAAACCTCGCTGTCAAATGGGAAGAAGGGACACTTATATTCGCGCACTTCTGAAAACAAGCTATCTGCAGATAATTATGGAGGGAATCCGATTCTGATTAATTCTGCTATCAGATTGATACCAACGCGCCGGAATCGTACGCTTCGCGCCGAGCTGAGTTCTATAATATAAATCGTGTGACTGTGCAATCATTGCTTGATTAAATGGATATTTTATTTAGTCCCCACTCCTAAATTTTGGGTAAAACTGTTTAAATACCGAGTGAAGTGTTCACTCAGGGTCCATTACCGTCCATTACCGCTCACTCGTTCGTGACACACTCGTCCATTTCCATTTCAAATTACCCAATAGATGACTATCACTCTACGATGTTTATTTTGATTTATTCTGCATTTTGAAGACATTAGAAGTGAGCGCAATATCTATTCTGTTTGAGAGCATTGGAAACTTATAAATTTTAGAGAGAAACTTTGTATTAGAGAAGATTATTATTACATCTCAAACTACTATAATTAAAGTGATATGCGTGTGAAACTGTTAGATAGCACATTGCTATAAAATTAAGGAAAGTCATCAATCTGTATTGTTCCATAGGACTGTGGATGGATTTAGTAATCTTCCGGAACAATTTAGAAAGGGCTAGCTGTGTTAGAAAATATTTTTAATCTCATTAACATTTTATTCCAAGCAGCGAATCAACAATGAAGTCCATGGTAGCCACTGATGAAGGAAGGATGTCTCGAGTTCCATCAAGCAGCAAGATAATGATCATGTGCTAATTGCTGTGCTGGGATCATGTCCGGGGATGTAGATTTGAAAAAGACGGCTGAGGATGAACTATTGTACATCATTTTTGTGTTGTTGTATTTTCTTTTTGTTTTGTAGTATGTTTTTTTTTGTGCAAACAGAATACTTATTTATTGTGTGAAGCTCGCAATGGTTATTCTGGTATTGTAATTATTTTTGAGTGTGATTTTTGTTCGGGACAGTATGTTAAATTGTGCTAACGAGTACAGAGAGTGTGTA
This sequence comes from Meconema thalassinum, assembly GCA_946902985.2. NCBI lineage: Eukaryota > Metazoa > Arthropoda > Insecta > Orthoptera > Tettigoniidae > Meconema > Meconema thalassinum. Next base: position 743,726,407 of record OX336389.2, read on the forward strand.
ATTTTGGTAATATACAACACAGGAATGAGCTATGTAGCAGTCGATAAATGGAGCATTTTTTAGATAACCTAACTGCAGTATTGGGGGGAAAGAAGGAATTTGGTTAAGAGAACTTCGAGTTACACAGGCTATAATATATGCGATATTGCATATTTCTTAGCAAGGAGCCATAGACTTCTGTGGTAATTATTGTAATGTAATGAGAGTACTTAGTTAAATTACTGTGTTTTGGAACACAATTTTGCGAGGCATTTAAGTGATCTGGAGCGATATTGGGTGGAGTACAGGTGTCAGACCGAGGTCGAGGTCTCATGTGTGTTTATTCTGCGCGGGGTTATGACAAGGGTCATTTACCTGACTGCTGCAATGCTACGACAGCACTCTCAAGGGAGAGGTGGCTGTAATATTTCTTCGATCCTGAATTGCAAGTTGAAAATTCTGGGGACAAATCTGCGACATTATGATATGTACTTTATTTCAGTATGTGATATGCTGTTTCTGCGATTCTCAAAAGCCTTGAGCATGAGATACTTTGGTAAGACCTACCTGGTTTGTGACACAGTTAATGAGGGCCGTTAGCAGTTCACGTGCTCGCTCAGATCAGATAGGAGACGTCAGGCAATTAGTGGCCTAGGGGAGTGCTCAGGAGATTAGGATCACTTTGGAGCCAGTATAATTTGAAGTGATTCAGATGATTTAATGTTTGGGAGCTCTCCATGACAGATACGTAATTCAGGATTATGTTGACATATTTTGTGTTTTTATTTCATGTTAGTTACTGTCTCGATAAATGTAGATATTTGTGATGAATCTTTTGTTTGTAAGTGTTCGGGAAACAATTGGCATGCCCAGGTGTTATTGAGCATGGCCACGACCGAGTATTCATTTTTTGTGTCTGTAAGACCTAAGTTTTTAGTCAGTGTGATTTCTTGTGCGTTCGCACTTTATTAAGACTTCACGCGGAAGTGATTTGTATTTAATTAAGGGTAGCGCAGTCGGTTAGTAATATGTTTCTTGCCAGCCATTGTAAATGTTGTTCCCGGTGCCAAAATCTGGTGAATGAAATCATGGATACGCGTCGTGCGACTTGGTTCAATGGAATCGTATCTCATGATAGAGTACTCATTCTAGGATAAGTCTTGTCATATCGTCGTGCACATGTGCACAAAAATTAGTAACTTACGGACGAGATCCGTGTATATTATTTTGAGTTGACAGTGTTTTGAAACTGTATTTTTATTAATGTAATCATTTTTGCTTTGATATTTGATGTTTTTGTTTAACTGAGGGTGTCATAAGGGAGATGTTTGCTAATTTGTGTCTGTTCGTATCGGTTTATTAAAGTTGTTTTATGTTATTCTTGGGTCATCCTTCTTACTAGTTATAATCTTATCTACAGTAAGTTCCCTTGACATGTATGGAAGCAAAGTACAAAATACCCAATCTCACGACAATGAACTGAACGCCCCCGAAAAAAGTCTCTTGTATCCTTCTTTCAAGGGGACATAGGTGAAAAGTGGCGCAGGCAAACGTGGTGCAATTTCGAGTTCGGTTGGTTGGCATGTGTGAGAAACGCGGTGTTGGAAATTTCGTATAAAAGTTCAGCCACCGTTTCAGGGTATAATTCTGTAATTCAGGCGAAGGATTACCGCAACATGTGTTGAAATAAAGTCGAATCTTGGCGTTTGTATGTAATATTAAATGCGGGACCCATTATTTATTTGATATTGCTAATTTTGAGATAATGTGAAAATTCTGGCGTCAAACTAGGAGAATTCGATGAGACCGTTAATGCAAAACTTAAGCAAATCGAACAGGCATGCATTTTTAACTCGAAGTTAGTTAAAGAAGCGCAAGAAAAATTGAAGGAACGATTTGAGAAAAAAGAAGCGAATACTCAAAGTGTGCAGCAGCAGATCGAGGCAGTTGACAGCAATTTGGTAAGAATCATTAAAGACATGGGGCGCGATGAAATACAAGCAACGGGCCGTTGGAACGGGATAAAAGAAGAACAAGGAGAATTAAAAGCGTCAATTGAACAAAATAATTGCCAAACTGAAGGACGATTAGACAAGATGGAACCACATCAGGAGAAAATCGATGAAAAATTTGAAGGATTAAAACATAAAATATGCAAAGATTTGAGCCAGATGAGGGAAAACAGTAAGGAGGAACGCTTTTCTATTATAAAGAAATTGGGGATAATCTCACTAGATTGCAAATACTCGAGAAAAACGTTCAAAGTAAGCTGCAGGAAAACGATGACAAGTTGGTGAAAGCAGAACTGGAATTACAAGAATTAGATACTGTACATTGCTTATATCTGTAAAGGACAGGGAAGGGCTGGAAAATTTGAATGGCCTGGAAGCAAGTAATGAGCAGAGATATTAGCCTGATACAACACCAGAACATTTGGGGAATACAGAGCTCAAACATCTACACCAGAGCAAGCTGATTTAACAATACAGATTATCCAAGTTATTAGTGGTAATGAATACGAACCTAATCGATACACAGACGGTACAGGTACCACACCTAAACAATTCCTACGCGAACTTGAGGACTTATTTTCTTATCAGGGAATACCGGAAAATAAAAGACTCAGAATGGTTGAGAAGTTTTTGAATAGCTGTCTCATTTGGTATCAGTGCTTTAAATCTAGGGGAGTTAAACAGAGCGAGAAAGTACATACCAAGGAAGTCGTTAGAGAAAACATTAACAATAACTCTAGCACAATCTTTGGGAAAATGCAAGATTTCAAAGAAGCGTTCCTTAAGAAATACTGGAGTGCTTCTCTGCAACAAAGACTCAGGATGGACTTGTACGCTCGCAAGTACCATTCAACACACCCAACAAAATTTGCTGATTTTATCACCCAACAGATGCTAAAATTGAAAGATTTAGACGAGCCGCTGTCTGAGATGGATTTAGTAATGACCATAGGTAAACAGTTACCTATAATTATACAACAGTTCCTAGTGACCGCTAACGTAACAACTGCAGTGAGAGCAGAACAGATATTGAGACACCTAGACGAAACAAGCTTACAGTTACCGCCTAGGGGAGTTAGACAGAGCGAGCAAGTACATACCACGGAGGTCGTTAGAGATAACAATAACAATAACTCTCGCACAAGGTTGCAGGCAACGAATACTGTAAAAACTCCGAGGAGGCAGGAGAATAATAATAGGCAATATGGGAGATACGAGAACAGAGGTAGTTACAGAAATTACCAGGATAATTACTGGCAATATCAGAGAGGAAATCAAGAAAGAGGAAATCATAGAAGTCAGGAATTTCCGTATCGAAGGAATGGTGACACGAAGAACAGCCAGCAGTGGCGCAACGACCAGAACCAAATAAAGGGGGCTCCCAGAGAGCAGCAACGTGAACGGAATGACCGATACCGCGAATCGCAAAGGTATTTGCAGGAATTGCATGGCTCTGAAAATGAGCAAGAGAGATGGGAGAGCGCGATAAATCACCGCAAGAAACCAGATACATATATGGAGGGAGGAGCTGAAAGCTTGGAAAGACAGCAGGAAAGACGTGAGGCGGGGGCGATACCAAGAAAATTCAAGTAATAATCAGAAGCGCTCATATTTAGTATTTGTAAGCCGCAAATTGCGCAGACATGAGAAGAACTATACTGCGACAGAATTTGAACTGCTAGCGATACTTCACGCATTGCAACAATGGCGGAAGATAGTGATTGGATAACCTATTGTGGTGAGGACAGACCACAAGGCTTTGACGTTTATGTTTAAAGCTGCAATGATGAGTGAGAGAGTCACGCGTTGGTCATTATACACCCAACATTTCGATATTGAAATAGAACACTGCCCTGGAAGAAGGAAAGTGATACCTGATGCTTTAAGGGGAGGTATGACCGATTTTTTCGGATTTTCAAGCAAAAACTCGTTTTTTTGTTTTATTTATATAAAAATGCCCCAATTCTTCCTCTTTCAGAAAATCATCTCAGTTTAGTAATTCCGGCTATTTTGAAGCTTGTAGAGGCCATTTAATGTGAGCGCGCATGGCATTTATTAGCCCACTACCACGCCCACTTTTCCTGTAATAGCATAATGATAGTTTTCTGTATGATTTTTGTCGATTATTCAAGTATTCCGCGGCGTATGTGTCGTAGAGGCACACCTGTGCAAGCTGACAGTCGTTTGTTTACTACGTAGTCCATATAACTACGTTATGTCATTTAATAGTTCAATTTTAACTAACTTAGAGAACGATTTCTCTCTTCCAAATTGCATTCCATTTTTTTCACACAAGTATACTATGATAGTTAATATTATATATATATTTGTATTATTTACATTATGAATTTCGTATTTGTGTTGACTGTAGTAGTACAAGCATGGTTTCCCTGTTTGTTTATGTTATTGTAATGCAAAAGTAACATGTGGTTTCAGTACAGCGAATTACATATCCAAACTAGTGATTATTCAGTGATGTGTTTCGTCTTATTTCCTTTGTAGTTGTGTAATTTATAGTGTAGAGGTCCTAGTGCGTCGTTTTAGTGTATAGATAAGTAGTGATTATAGTTTTTAGGTTAGGCCTATAGCTATAGTGATTATTATTATTAGTGAGAAACCATGGAAATTCAAAAGAGTCCTAGGTGTAGCTATAGACCAGTGAAAAAACGTCCCTCAAAGAAAAGTAAAGCTGCCAAATTAGCTATAGCTAAAAGAAAGAGTCAGAAACCAGGACAAGAAGTCAGTTCAGTTAGGCCTAATGAAGAATTGAATAACGTTTCTAGTAGCTCACTAGATGCAGATATGTCTGCATCTGAGAGAAAAATAAATTTATTTTGTTTCTGCCAGTGCAGAACAAAGTGTTGGGTCTGTGATCTATACCTTGGTGCATAAGGATGTTTGGCAAGAACTAGTGAAGGAGCTACTCTGTGGTGAGTGTAGGAACAAATCTATTTTTATTGAATTTAGGGAAACTCATGGGTTCTCCTCTAAAATTATAATTAAATGCAGAACATGTGGTTATGTTTCTGCTAACACCTACACTTCACCAAGAATTAAAGATGATAATTCTCAAAGACCTGGTTTCCATGTGAACAATGCTATGGTTGAGACATTTAGTAGTTTAGGTAAAGGCCAGCGTGGGCTGGAGACATTTTCTATAGGTATGGGTATGAACACTTTAGGTCGAAGGCCTTTTGCAATACACCTTAGAATTCTCATAGATGAGGGAAAATTAATGAGAAGAGAAGTACTTTCTATGGCTGCACAAGTAGTACACAATGCTCATGGGGCTAGTGATGAACAGACCATTGACATAGGTGTTTCATATGATGCAACATGGCAGAAACGTGGCCATACATCGAATTATGGTGCAGGATTCGTAATTGACATTCTGACTGGAGTTGTGTTAGACTACCATGTTCTGTCAAAGTATTGCCATCAGTGTGTTATTGCAGAAAGGGACCTGGGAAAAAATAGTGCAGAATATAATATTTGGTGGGAGGGTCATAAGAGCTCAGATGAATGCCAGAAAAATTATGATGGGTCCTCCAATGCAATGGAAAAAGACATTGGAGAGATCCTGTGGAAGAGATCCATTGACAATGGTTTTCGATACACATCGGTGTTGTCAGATGGGGATGCCAAGACCTACGCCCACTCGAATGAGATTGAGGTTTACGGTCCAGAACAAAGGATTGAGAAAGAAGAATGCATAAACCATATTTCTAAGCGACTTGGTACTGCTCTTCGTAACACTGTCAAGGAATGGAGGGCGAAGGGTGTGACACTGGGTGGGCGTAAAGAGGGCAACTTGAAAGACAGCACTATAACTAAATTGACCCATTATTATAGGCATGCCATTGTCAATAATATTCCAGATGTAGGAAAAATGAAGAAGGCAGTTTTTGCAACTCTTAGACACTGTATGTCAACTGACCGCAAGCCTCAGCATTTGACTTGTCCTAAGGGTATCAACTCCTGGTGCTTCTATAACCGACAACAGGCAGAAGGAAAACAAAATGACAGCCACAGTAGAATGAGTTGCAAGCTGAATCCTTCTGTTGTTGAGAAGATAGCACCTGTGTATCTGAGACTAGCATCATATCAGATATTGCCGCGTTGTACAGCGGGGAAGACTCAGAAAGCTAACGAGTCCCTCCATAATGTAGTGTGGAGTAAATTCCCTAAGGAGATATTTGTTTCCAAGACAAAACTGGAAATTGGTATCCTTAGGGCTGTCTCAGAATTCAATATAGGGCACTACAAAACTCTGGAAACCCTTCATTCCATCAGAAATTCGACCATCCCTATAACCTCAAGTTCTCTATGCAAACTACAAGATATTAGACGTGTTACTCAGGCACAAAAGAGGGGCTGTGATCGGGAGAAAATGACTAGGAGGCATGTAAAATGGCAGAAGATATCTTAGGAAGAAGGAACGAGGAGATGTGAAGGGGAAACATATGGGGCAGGGCAGTTTTGAGTGAGTAAATATTAACTTGCCTTTTTCTCGCATTGCTCTTTTCCAATGTTTTTCTGTGTACAAAATGCTCCTTGCGATGCATTTTTTTTTCAGATGTTGTTGAAACTCGGTAAAGTAGTTGCAAAAGGTACATTAATGTAAACTTGTTTCTGGTTTTGAACCTCTCTGAGTTTTAGTATGAATTTTGATAGATAACTTTAAACTATTAATGCTGAAATTTTAAAAATATATAAAATGAAAGTTTAAATTTTTCTGGAAAGAACAGTATTCATCTAACACAAAAACCCAAAGCAATTATTGTTTCTATACATCTTAACAACATTTTTTTTAAATCAGCTTGGTCGAACAAAAACTTTGTCGCAAGGGACTTTTTTATGTGACCACTTTTTGAATACAAAATAGTGCAATATCTCAAATACTAACAAAGCTATTTAATTACAAATTAGAACATTAGATGCCAGCAACTGTTTATGCAAGTGGTTTAAATTTGGTAATGATATGATAAAAAACTGTGGAAGTTGAAAAACTCAGTCATACCTCCCCTTAAGCAAAAACCCGGAACCTGAGGACGAGATAACAGTAGACGTCCAACACATTGAATATACCACCAAGGACTCAATCTGATCACAGAATTAATCTGAATCGGGTTCCCTCCATAATTATCTGCAGAAAGCTTGTTTTCAGAAGAGCGCGAATATCCAGCGTCCCTTCTTCCCATTTGTCAGCGAGTTTTTCATGATCGCGGTTTTTTGTCAAGCCACGCCCATGTGGGTGTCAACGAAATTATCTCCTTCTCTCGATTTCCACGGTTCTCTGTCATTTCTGTGCTGCACAAAGCACATTTTTCCAGGATGAATCACATCCCTCGCTCGCCCATCCCAGTTTGTTGAATTTAGCTAACGGTGCTTCACCTGCTTCTAGTTTCTTCACAGCATTCCAGTATCGCCCTTTCTTAGTGTTCATGAAGGAAGTCTGTCGGCAACTGGTAGATCTTTGTTTTAACATTTGCAGGTGTAACTTCCAATATTCCATCTCTCATCTCCACGCAGACTAGAATCCATGTAACATTAATATGAAGATTTCTATATTAAGGGTTCATTCGCCCTTATCTTAATGAAAAATCGAAGCGAGACATTGATTCGGTTCTTATACAATTTCACTGCATAGTACTCAATTTCCACAATATTTTTATTCTGGCTGTGTGGTGTCTACATTTCTCCACTCTTGAGTTGCCCCTGCAGCTGACTCATCACAACACTTCATGCCGGTTGGCTGCTTGTAACCTGTCTTGGCTCAGACCATCTCCACTCTCTCTCTAACCAAGCTGACCTCGGTCTGCTTCCTGCTTGTTTGAAAACAATCCATTAATCTTTCCTTCCTTCAACTGCGCGCTAAGCTGTCCCCGTGCCTTTAGTTGTAGTTTACTGGAAACTTAAAACATTTGCACCTGCAACGTCTTCCCTGATCTCATATGGTTCCGTAGTGTGATATAATTTCAGATTTTCAATGTTGAAGACGGACATCCTTCCCGTGCTGACTTCTTGTATCCTGTATGCATTATTTTCAAGGTTTCTGACAATGCGGAACGGTCCAATATATATTTCGCAGAACTTGGCTAATACCTTGTTTGCTGGATCAGATATCGGTGTTTTTTTACGAGAACCATTTCTCTATTGTTCAATTCCCTGTGGTACTTCTTTCCTCTTACTCTTCTCGGATGCCTCTCTGCCTGATTCATCATATACTCAACAGTGTTCCCGACTCATAGATCGGGTGCTAACAATGGATCACTTGGACAGTTGAGAACATAGTCCCACTATCTCACCGGATGTCGGTTGTGGCGTAATACCAATGGCATCTGACCAGTTGACTCATGTTTGGTAGAGCTCATGCATGTTTCAATATCACCAACTCTATCCACACATTTGTAATGTGCGTTTGGAATAAAGACACTATTGAATTTAATACTGTAATATCCTTGATTTCTCTTTCGGCGGGATTCACCCTAGTATGCCTTATCGATGATAGTATGTGCTTGGTATAAAGGTCAGCGATATCTTGCTTAAATTCAGCGCTGTTGTAGTAGCTCCCATGATCTGAGAGTAAGAATTCGGGTTTACCTGGCATTGGTATCACCTTATTTCTTATTCTGCTCAACACCAAGGACAGGGAATTTCTTGACGAAATTAAGAACATAAATCTGGAACATTAAAAGGAACCGGGGATGATGATGATGATGATGATGATGATGATGATGATGATGATGATGATGAAGAAGAAATACTTTAGAAGAGAACTACAGGTTGGAACTCCAGCATATCTAGAAGCAAGATCAAAGGAAGCTAAATATCACCTTCCAATGGAATGCTACACAAATTCATAGATGAAGACCACACAACATTCAGGATATTAGTTCCTGCTACACTGCAACGAGGACTGACATGGTACATGCACAACAGTCTTGGACATGTCGGGATTGACAAAGATGAGGCGACGATTGGCGAAACATTCACTTGGCCGAGGATGTGAACGACGATCTGTGGCGTCATTAAAACCTACGACACATGCCAACGGACTAAGCCAAACGATTACCTTATCAGGAAATTTCCTAAGCCCATACTACTTCAAAGACCTTGCGAGTTAGTGGCAGTGGACACTTTTGGGCCTATACCGAAGGGAAGACGAGGATGTAAACACCAACATGTATGTATTGATGTGTTTTCGAAGTTTGTTGTTCTATGTCCAATCCAGAAAAAAACGTCAAAACTGGTGTTGAGCAGAATAAGAAATAAGGTGATACCAATGCCAGGTAAACCCGAATTCTTACTCTCAGATCATGGCAGCTACTACAACAGCGCTGAATTTAAGCAAGATATCGCTGACCTTTATACCAAGCACATACTATCATCGATAAGGCATACTAGGGTGAATCCCGCCGAAAGAGCAATCAAGGATATTACAGTATTAAATTCAATAGTGTCTTTATTCCAAACGCACATTACAAATGTGTGGATAGAGTTGGTGATATTGAAACATGCATGAGCTCTACCAAACATGAGTCAACTGGTCAGATGCCATTGGTATTACGCCACAACCGACATCCGGTGGGATAGTGGGACTATGTTCTCAACTGTCCAAGTGATCCATTGTTAGCACCCGATCTATGAGTCGGGAACACTGTTGAGTATATGATGAATCAGGCAGAGAGGCGTCCGAGAAGAGTAAGAGGAAAGAAGTACCACAGGGAATTGAACAATAGAGAAATGGTTCTCGTAAAAAAACACCGATATCTGATCCAGCAAACAAGGTATTAGCCAAGTTCTGCGAAATATATATTGGACCGTTCCGCATTGTCAGAAACCTTGAAAATAATGCATACAGGATACAAGAAGTCAGCACGGGAAGGATGTCCGTCTTCAACATTGAAAATCTGAAATTATATCACACTACGGAACCATATGAGATCAGGGAAGACGTTGCAGGTGCAAATGTTTTAAGTTTCCAGTAAACTACAACTAAAGGCACGGGGACAGCTTAGCGCGCAGTTGAAGAAAGGAAAGATTAATGGATTGTTTTCAAACAAGCAGGAAGCAGACCGAGGTCAGCTTGGTTAGAGAGGGAGTGGAGATGGTCTGAGCCAAGACAGGTTACAAGCAGCCAACCGGCATGAAGTGTTGTGATGAGTCAGCTGCAGGGGCAACTCAAGAATGGAGAAATGTAGACACCACACAGCCAGAATAAAAATATTGTGGAAACTGAGTACTATGCAGTGAAATTGTATAAAAACCGAATCAATGTCTCGCTTCGATTTTTCATTAAGATAAGGGCGAATGAACCCTTAATATAGAAATCTTCATATTAATGTTACATGGATTCTAGTCTGCGTGAAATGAGAGATGGAATATTGGAAGTTACACCCGCAAATGTTAAAACAAAGATCTACCAGTTGCCGACAGACTTCCTTCATGAACACTAAGAAAGGGCGATACTGGAATGCTGTGAAGAAACTAGAAGCAGGTGAAGCACCGTTAGCTAAATTCAACAAACTGGGATGGGCGAGCGAGGGATGTGATTCATCCTGGAAAAATGTGCTTCATGCAGCACAGAAATGACAGAGAACCGTGGAAATCGAGAGGAGATAATTTCGTTGACACCCACATGGGCGTGGCTTGACAAAAAACCGTGATCATGAAAAACTCGCTGACAAATAGGAAGAAGGGACGCTGGATATTCGCGCTCTTCTGAAAACAAGCTTTCTGCAGATAATTATGGAGGGAACCCGATTCAGATTAATTCCGTGATCAGATTGATTCCCGCACGCCGGAATCTTACGCTTCGCGCCGAGCTGAGTTCTATGATATAAATCGTGTGACTGTGCGATCATTGCTTGATTAAATGGATATTTTATTTAGTCCCCACTCCTACAATTTGGGTAAAACTGTGTAAATACCGAGTGAAGTGTTCACTCAGGGTCCATTACCGTCCATTACCGCTCACTCGTTCGGGACCCACTCGTCCATTTCCATTTCAAATTGCTCACTAGATGACTAGCACTCTACGATGTTTATTCTGATTTATTCTGCATTTTGAGGACATGAGGACTGAGCGCGATTTCTATTCAGTTTGAGAGCAGTCGAAATTTATAAACTTAGGAGTGAAACGTTGTATTGGCAGATTATAATTATTACATCTCAAGCTACTATAATTAAAGTGATATGCGTGTGAAACTGTTAGATAGCACATTGCTATAAAATTAGGGAAAGTCATCAATCAGTATTGTTTCATAGGACTGCGGATGGATTTCGTAATCTGCCGGAGCAATCTAGAAAGAGCTAGCTGTGTTAGAAAATATTTTTAATCTCTTTAACATTTTATTCCAAGCAGCGAATCAAGAATGAAATCCATGGTACCCGCTGATGAAGGAAGGATGTCTCGAGTTCCATCAAGCAGCAGGATAATGATCATGTGCTAATTTCTGTGCTGGGATCATGTCCGGGGATATCGATTTGAAAAAGACAGCTGAGGATCAGTACCAAATGAATTAATTTCCATTATGTAGCTAGCTCTGGTAATCGAGAACTTATGTATATAATTTTTGTTTTGTATTTTCTTGTAGTTTTGTAGTGTGTTCTTTTGTGCTAACCGACTACTTATTTATTGTGTGAAGCTCGCTGTGGTTATTCTGGTCATTTAATTAGTTTTGTGTGTGATTTTTGTGCGGGACAGTAAGTCAAATTGTACTAACGAGAACAGAGAGAGTGTATTTTTGATAAAATACAACACAGGATTGAGCTATGTTACTGTCGATAAATGGAGCATTTTTAGATAACGTAACCGCAGTATTGATGGGAAAGAAGGAATTTTGTTTAGAGAACTTCGAGTTACACAGGCTATAATCTATGCGATATTGCATATTTCTTAGCAAGGAGCCAAAAGTTTCTGTGGTAATTATTGTAACTTAATTTGAACACTTAGTTAAATTACTGTGTTTTTGGTACTCAATTTTGCGAGGTATTTATGTGATCTGGAGCGATATTGGTTGAGTACAGCTGTCAGACCGAGGTCGAGGTATAATGTGTGTTTATTCTGCGCGGGGTTATGACAAGGGTCATTTACTTGATTGCTGCAATGCTACGACAGCACTCTCAAGGGAGAGGTGGCTGTAATATTTCTTCGATCCTGAATTGCAAGGTGCAAATTCTGGGGACAAATCTGCGTCATTATGATATGTACTTTATTTCAGAATGTGATATGCTGTTTCTGCGATTCTCAAAAGCCTTGGAGCATGAGATATTTTGGTAAGACGTACCTGGTTTGTGACACAGTTAATGAGGGCCGATAGCGGTTCAAGTGCTCGCTCAGATCAGATAGGATACGTCAGGCAATTAGTGGCCGAGGGGTGTGCTCAGGAGATTAGGATCACTTTGGAGCCAGTATAATTTGAAGTGATTCAGATGATTTCATTTTTGGGAGCTCTCCATGACAGATACGTAATTCAGGATTATGTTGACATATTTTGTGTTTTTATTTCATGTTAGTTACTGTCTCGATAAATATAGATATTTGTGATGAATTTTTGTGTGCTATTTATGTATGTTTGTAAGTGTTCGGGAAACAATCGGCATGCCCAGGTGTTGTTGAGCATGGCCACGACCGAGTATTCATTTTTTGTGTCTGTAAGACCTAAGTTTTTAGTCAGTGTGATTTCTTGTGCGTTCGCACTTTATTAAGACTTCACGCGGAAGTGATTTGTATTTAATTAAGGGTAGCGCAGTCGGTTAGTAATATGTTTCTTGCCAGCCATTGTAAATGTTGTTCCCGGTGCCAAAATCTGGTGAATGAAATCATGGATACGCGTCCTGCGACTTGGTTCAATGGAATCGTATCTCATGATAGAGTACTCATTCTAGGATAAGTCTTGTCATATCGTCGCGCGCATGTTCACAAAAATTAGTAACTTACGGACGAGATCCGTGTATATTATTTTGAGTTGACAGTGTTTTGAAACTGTATTTTTATTCATGTAATCATTTTTGCTTTGATATTTGTTGTTTTTGATTAACTGAGGGTGTCATAAGGGAGATGTTTGCTAATTTGTGTCTGTTCGTATCGGTCTATTAAAGTTGTTTTATGTTATTCTTGGGTGATCCTTCTTACTAGTTATAATCTTATCTATCTTTCCTTGATATTTATGGAAGCAAAGTAAAAAATACCCAATCTCACGACGATGAATTGAACACCCCCGAAATTAATCTCGTGTACGCTTCTTTCAAGGGGACATAGGTGAAAAGTGGCGCAGGCCAACGTGGTGCAATTTCGTGTTAGGTTGGTTGGCATCAGAGAGAAAAGTGGTGTGGGAAATTTAGTATACAAGTTCAGCCACCGTTTCAGGGTTTAAATTCTGTTAATCAGGCGAAGACTTACTTCCACATGTGTTGAAATAAATTAGAATCTTGGAGTTTGTCTGTAATATTAAATACGGGACACATTATTTTATTTGATATTGCTGATTTTGAGATAATGTGAAAATCCGGGCATCCATCTTTGTGTAGTTATGACAACCTCTGATGTAGTAGGAGGGTGGTAACCCTAAAAAGAATAATTATACTTGATAATTATTTCTGTGTGGTAACGTAGAATCAATTAAATTAGGGAAATTTAATAACCTATATTAAGGGATGACACTAACTAAATTAAAGTAAAGAGATACCCAGGGATGGATTGCATTGCGGGAGGTTCAAGTAAAGTAAATGAATTGAGTAAAATTAAGATATTTAAATGTATTGTTGTGTATATGCGTGATGTCAAATGGATGTTACCCAAGTGCAGGGTCCTTCTATCCTCAAGTGAATTTATATTGGTGTCATGGCGACGTTGGAGGAAATTAAAGAAGTGGTGAAGTTCGCAGCAGCGAGAAACATTGAAAACTTAGAGAAACTGAGAGTGGAATTAAAAGCCCAAAGTAGGGAACAAATTAGGACATAAATAAACGTATTGTAGAACACTCAGTGATGCAAAACGAAAGTAACTAGGAACAGTTTAATCAGCAAAACGAAAGAAACCACGAACAGATTAATGAGATTAACGAAAGAAACCAGGAACAGTTTAGTCAGCTTTCGGTTGAAATTAAACACAATACTAGGGAGCAGATGCAACAGTTAGCTAATTATGTAAGCAAAAATAACGACAAGCAATTAGGTCGCATGAAAGAGATGGAAGAACGGTTTCATAAAAAACTAGGAGAACTCGATGAGACCGTTAATGCAAGACTTAAGCAAATCGAACAGGCATGCATTTTTAACTCGGAGGAAGTTAAAGAAGCGCAAGAAAATTTGAAAGAACGATTTGAGAAAATAGAAGCGAATACTCAAGGCATGCAGCAGACGATCGAGACGGTTGACAGCAATTGGGTAGGAATTATTAAAGATATGGGGTACGTTGAAATTCAAGCAACGGAGCGTTGGAAAAGGATAAAAGAAGAACAAGGAGAATTAAAAGCGTCAATTGAACAAAATAATAGCCAAATTGAAGGACGATTAGACAAGATGGAACTAAATCAGAAGGAGCACGCGGAGAAACTAGAGGAAAAATTTAAAGGATTAATACGTAAAATATGCAAAGATTGGAGCCAGATGAGGGAAAGCAGTAAGGAGGAATGCTTGCCTATTATAAAGAAATTAGGGGAGAATCTCACTAGACAGCAAATACTCGAGAAAAACGTTCAAATTAAGCTGCAGGAACACGATGACATGTTGGTGAAATCAGAACTAAAATCACAAGAATTAGATACTGTACATTGCTTATATCTGTAAAGGACAGAGAAGGGCTGGAAAACTTGAATGGCCTGGAAGCAAGTAACGGAACAGGGAGTGATCTGAGTAATCAGCAGTGTCATTAGCGGGATGCAACACAAGAACATTTGGGGAATACAGAGGTCAAACATCTACACCAGAGCAAGCTGATTTACCTACTCAGATTATCCAAGTTATTAGGGGTAATAAATACAAACCTAATCGATACACAGACGGTACAGTTACCACAACTAAACAGTTCCTACGCGAACTTGAGGACTTCTTTTTGGATCAGGGAATACCGGAAAATAAAAGACTCAGGATGGATGAGAAGTTTGTGAATAGCTGTCTCACTTGGTATCAGAGCTTTAAATCTAGGGGAGTTAGACAGAGCGAGAAAGTACATACCACGGAAGTCGTTAGAGAAAACAATAACAATAACTCTAGCACAATCTTTGGGACAATGCAAAATTTCAAAGAAGCGTTCCTTAAGAAATACTGGAGTGTTCTCTGCAACAAAGACTCAGGAAGGACTTGTACACTCGCAAGTACCATTCAACACACCCAACAAAGTTTGCCGATTTTTTCACCCAACAGATGCTAAAATTGAAAGATTTAGACGAGCCGCTGTGTGAGATGGATTTAGTAATGACCATAGTGAGAGCAGAACAGATATTGAGACACCTAGACGAAACAAGCTTACAGTTACCGCCTAGGGGAGTTAGACAGAGCGAGCAAGTACATACCACGGAAGTCGTTAGAGAAAAAAATAACAATAACTCTAGCACAAGGTCGCAGGCAACGAATACTGTAATAACTCCGAGTATGCAGGAGAATACTAATAGGCACTATGGGAGATACGAGAACAGAGGTAGTTATAGATATTACCAGGATAATTACTGGCCATATCAGAGAGGAAATCAAGGAGGAAATCATAGAAGTCAGGAATTTCTGTATCGAAGGAATTGTGACACGCGGAAAAACCAGCAGTGGCGTAACGACCGGAACCATATAAGGGGGCTCCCAGAGAGCAGCAACGTGAATAGAACGACCGATACCGCGAATCGCAAAGGTATTTGCAGGAATTACATGGTTCTGAAAATGAACAAGAGAGATGGGAGAGCACGATAAATCACCGCAAGAATCCATATACATACATGGAGGGAGGAGTTGATAGCTTGGAAAGACAGCAGGAAAGACGTGAGACGGGGGCGATACCAAGAAAACTCAAATAATAATCAGGACAGCTAATATTTAGCATTCGTAAGCCGCAAATTGCGCAGACATGACATGAACTATACTCCGACTGAATTTAAACGGCTAGAGATACTTCACGCATTGCAACAATGGCGGAATATTGTGATTGGATATCCTATTGTGGTGAGGACAGACCAAAAGGCTTAGACGTTTATGTTTAAAACGGCAATGATGAGTGAGAGATTCACGCGTTGGTCATTATACATCCAAAACTTCAACATTGAAATAGAACACTGTCCTGGAAGAAAGAATGTGATACCTGATGCTTTGAGCAGAAACCCGGAAGCTGAGGACGAGATAACAGAAGACGTCCAACACATTGAATTGACCACCAAGGTCAGGAAATTTCTTGACGAACTTAAGAACATAAATCTGGAACAGGAAAATGAACCGGGGATGATGATGATGATGATGATGATGATGAAATACTTTAGTAGAGAAATACTGCCTGGAACTCCAGCATATCTAGAAGCAAGATCAAAGGAAGCTAAATATCACCATTTCAATGGAATGCTACACAAATTCATAGATGAAGACCACACAACATTCAGAATATTAGTTCCTGCTACACTGCAACGAGGACTGACATGGCACGTGCACAACAGTCTTGGACATGTCGGGATTGACAAAGGTGAGGCGACGATTGGCGAAACATTCACTTGGCCGAGGATGTGAACGACGATCTGTGGCGTCTTTAAAACCTGCGACACTTGCCAACGGATTAAGCCAAACGATTACCTTATTAGGCAATTTCCTAAGCCCCTACTACTTCAAAGACCATGCGAGTTAGTGGCAGTAGATACTTTTGGGCCTATACTGAAGGGAAGACGAGGATGTAAACACATACTTGTATGTATTGATGTGTTTTCGAAGTTTGTTGTTCTATGTCCAAACCAGGAAACAACTTCAAAACAGGTGTTGAGCAGAATAAGAAATAAGGTGATACCAATTCCAGGTAAACCCGAATTCTTATTCTCAAATCTTGGCAGGTACTTCACCAGCCCTGAATTTAACCAAGGTATCGCTGACATTTATATCCAACACATACTATCATCGATAAGGCATCCTAGGTTGAATCCCGCCCAAAAGAGCAATCAAGGATATTATTAAATTCTATCGTGTCTTTATTCCAAACGCATATTACAAATGGGTGGATAGAGTTGGTGATAGGCTTTTGCAGAGGATTAACACCACCTAAGATAAGATGATAAGAGAGAAAAGGAGATAGGTTTCGGCATAGAGACAAGTATTGGTAGATAGGATGAGAATCCACCACAGACTTCAAGAAAATTTGTAAATAAAAAGAAATTTAGCCGTGCGAACCGTATGAAATGCCTAACTTTAGTGGGGACTAGCACATGGCAAGCGAAGAGCGCCGCGTGAATAGAGTCTGCCTGCAAGCGCTTGGGAAGGGCACTTTCCCGCTTGAGCCGATATTCCCGTACTATGGGGACGGGTGGTAGTCTGGCAAGACAAAGTATGCAAAAGGAAAACGATGTAATAACTTTCCCTTCAGAAGGGTTAGATTTTATTATGCATTTAAAAATGCTGGAATGATTTGAATTGGGAGTGATAATTTTATTTCTGGGCACTGTTGGAACTCTGGCAAACCATTCGAATGCTCCCAGAGAGTGAAAAGAAAAAGTGTTTTTAAGGATTTTAGCGATGTTGTTATTGTTTTTTGCGAAAATCTCACACGAATACCAGTTGTTGCACTTAAGGAAAACTAAGCTTTTACCCAGCAAGATGCCGAATTAAAGTTTAGAACAGAGGAAGACCTCAACCCTAACTCAACCAAAACTTAAATTTTGAAAACAAGCTATAAGTCAGAGAGAAAAACCCTACCTTAGTAGGAAGCTTGCGGAGCTAGCTCTACTTGCCTCAATGGCTTGTTAGATTTGGCTATGAAAACCAAGACAAACTTTAAAATCTTTGTTACCGTTACATGAAGTTTTAGTTTAAATGCAACAAGTAGTAAAGACTTTATTAATTGAGGAATTATACGTTTTAGTAAAGACGGCTTAAGCTTAGAGGAAGAATCAAGGAAGAGAAGGTCCTGCCTAATCGTTATTCTAGAGAGAAAAATAAAGCGAAAAATAGAAACAATTTATTTAACAAATAAATATAAAAGTGTGAAATTAACAATACTTAGGTTTGTATTTAATTTGTGTTAAGAGTAACAATTGTTTATAAATGCCAAGGTCTCAGACCCAATAATAAGAGGTTTACAATGACCAATATTAAATATAGTACAAATTTCGAACATGATAAAGCACAAAAATCTCACAAAGATTTATTAAAAGTGTGCTTACGATTAAGAAATTATAAGTTTGTCAAGTTAATTGTAAAGCAATTTTAACTTTGAAAGTTTAATGGGTGTGATTCAAACACTTTTAGAATGCCCTTATACTAATCGAAAAGGCTATAAACCAATATATTAGATTCCTGATTGTAACAGGACAAAAAGAAAAAGTTACAAGCGGAAATTACCGCTATTTTAAATAGAAATTACAAGAGGTAATATACCTCAATATGACTTGCGGGCAAGGCCACGTTTTTGGGCAACTAGAGTCACTCCGGGTAGGGGACCAGTCCTACAAGAGGGTCCGTGAATTTAAGTACTTAGGATCGCTTTTCACGGAGAACTCATCATGTGAGGCAGAAATCAACGCCAGGATCCAAGCAGGAAACCGAACTCTCTACAGCTTAACACAGCTTCTTCGGTCCAGAAGTCTCTCCAGACAGTTCAAAATTCGTCTGTATAAAACTCTGATCCAACCCGTTGTACTATATGGATGTGAGACATGGAGTATCCGAAAACAGGACTTTCATAAACTACTCGTTTTTGAGAGAAAAGTTCTTCGGAAGATCTTCGGACCGGTGAGGGATGTACACACGGGTGAATGGAGGATTAGACACAATCATGAAGTAGAAGACCTGTACCATGATGCCAACATAGCTGGAACCATCAAAACCAGAAGACTGCAGTGGGCTGGACATGTAGCCCGGATGGAAGACCACCGATGGCCATGGAAGCTACTGGATTTCATCCCCACAGGAAGAAGACCACCAGGGAGACCAAGGAAGCGGTGGAGTGATGAACTCCATGAAGATCTGCAACAGGCAGCGATACGCGTAGACACTTGGCGGATGGCAGCTATGGATAGGAGACGATGGAGGAGGAAACTTGTAGCAGCGCGCAGTCCACTGGGCCTGATCGCGTAGAAGAAGAGAAGAGGTAATATACAAAAATGCACAGGTCGCATTAACGAGGTCTGGATTATAGAATTACAGTAGTTAAGTCCTTTATAATTAGAGAAAGTACGATTCCCTAATTTTAGAAGGGAAAATACCTATTAAAATGTGGACTAGCCACAGTTTATACAGATTGAATGTATTGTAAATCCGACAAAATGGGAGGGAACCCAATAGTTAAATTTAATTTGGTTAGTAATGGTATTTGGGAAAGGGAAATAGGAACTTTAGGAAAAAGTCCTGGCCATATTTATTTTCTCTCAACCGAACGCGGCGCCCAAATATTTAGTACACGCAAATTCGAAACACTGATAGGTTTTGATAAGTTGTAAAACTTCACTGTCGTAGTGTATGTAGATTTGTAGAAAAAGAGAAAGTTATTGCAGTTATGAAGAACACATAGTGTAATTTGAGCTTGAATCAGTTTATTGCGATGGTTAGTTTATTGGTTGCAGTTGAATGATGAGGTAAAGTCCCCGCGGTGGAAAGCAAATTAGTTGTTGACCAGCAGTTAATGTAACGTGAATTCCTCGGTGAGGAAAGGTATTCCCATATTTTGGCGTGGAAAATACTAGATTGCTTGAATAGTAGATAGATTGGTTGACATAGAAATTTCTGGAATTATGATGACGGTAAAATGGGGCAAGAGAGGTCCCGCGGTGGAAAGCTAAATTTTATAGACAGGGGTTAGTTTAACAGGAATCCCACGGTGTGGGAAGGTATTCCCATTTAATTTGTACAAGAAGTACTACATTTTCATGTTTTAAAGTCAGCTTAGTTAGCTAGAGCATGACAAGAAAAATTCCTCGAGGACGTTTATTCCACAATATTTAGCAATTTCACACACTGTCTATAAATTTAAATTTAAAAAACATTTAGCTCTTTAAAAACCATTAAAATATGTTTAAAAACATTGACGTTTTGTACTTAGCTTTCTTTTCATGTAGAACAGGCGATGGCTCCTAGTGACGGTTGGTTTAAAATGCAGACATGGCGTCTGGTTTAAAAAGTCTCAAGAGGACAGGAGACTAGCCCGTGGGAGGGCTGTGAACTGTACTCAACTGCCGAACTATGATAAGTGAGAACGAGGGATACCTCACACGACAGAGGAGGTAAACGAGGGGAAGGGAAAGGGGCAGCAAGTGAGAGGGGGTAGGAGACAAGAGAGTATACAACAGAATGTACAATATGACAAAGAAAAAATTCGTATATAAAACTATTCTTCTTCATGGACCGGTGTTCATAGAGATGATAGCTGGCGACAACGACGACGCCTGGTGGTTTGATGAGGAAGTACTCTTCAGTTCAGAGAAATCGAAGAACATCGGCAGTTAGCTGCTAGATGCCGCTAGGTTCTCCATGGAAGTTACATATCTAGAACAGACTCAAGGAGAAAGTAAACCTGTGTACAAAGAGAAAATGGAAAAGATCACTGTTGGTGTCTGCGAGGAAGGAATTAAATTAAAAAAACAACGGGCAGCAAAAGCTAACTCTGACTGACCGTGTATTCCAAAGAATACACCATACTGGGGGCGGCAGACACCAGCAGGGAGCAAAAAATACAATGTTAAAGATTGAGAGGAAGGGGTGCTGGTATATAAATGGGTCTTGTGACATGCCCATTAGTTATCAAGATCCTAACTACCCTGATTCTTCCATCCCTTCCCGGGTAACACTCGACCGCCCTTCCAGAGATCCACACTAAAAGGGGGGAAGCATCCCTAACAAGAACCAGGTCCCCCACTTTGATGTCAGGATTCGAAAGAAGCCACTTCTGTCTCCGTTGCAAAGAAGTTAAATATTCCAATTTCCAACCCTTCCAGTAAGAATTACGAAGAGCTTCAAGTTTACGCCAAACAATCGGTAAATTAGAATCTCTATAACAGTTAGGAAGGGGAAGGGTGGAAGGGGAAGAAAGAGAAGTACCTATAAGCAAATGACCAGGTGTTAAAAGAAGCAAATCATCAGGGTCATTAGAAAGGGGGTCAAAGGGGAGAATTAACAACACCCTCAATCAGAATACACAGTGAGTTAAATTCTTCATAGGTTAGAATGCGATTGCCTAAAATCTTGTTTAGATGACGCTTAGTAAGCTTAACACACGATTCCCACCTACCACCGTGATGAGGGGCGTAGGGAGGTATAAACCGCCATTTGAAACCTTTAGATTTAGGAGAAATTAGAAATTTGTTCCATGGCAGGAGGAGATGTGAGAGCTTTCTTACACAATGAAGCTGCGCCTTGAAAGGTAGAGGCGTTATCGGAAAACATTTCACAGGGAACGCCACGCCTGGCAGTGAAGCGAGAAACGGCTGACAGAAAATAAGAAGTAGAGGCATTTGTCACTAGTTACAAATGGATCGCACCAGTAACCATGCAAACGAAAAGAGAAACATAGAGCTTTCCAAACAATTTGTGTTTAGCTTCAGGAGAATTACGTTGATATTGAAATGGACACATATAGTCTACGCCAGTTAAAGCAAAAGGACGAATAGGGGAGGAGCGGAAAGAAGGCAGATGGCCCATCAATTGGGTACTAACTTTAGGTTTCACCTTGAAGCAAGAGAAACATTTGTGAATTACAGAAGAAACTTATTTAACTCCATTTATTATCCAGTACTATTCCCTTAATAAACAAAGCAGTGTGCGAGTGCCAACATGCAGATTTCGATAATAAAAGTCACGTATAATTAAAGAAGTTACGTGATGTTTAGAAGGCAAAATAACAGGATGCTTTTTGTCTTCAGCAAGTGAAGAGTGCGAAAGCCTACCACCTACTCTGAGTAACCCATTGTTATTAAGGAAACGGGCTAAGGCGCGAAGGCGCGAAGGCGACTAGATTTCGGAAGATCTTTCTCAGCTGAAAGCAAAGACAATTCAATAGGAAACGCTTCTTTTTCTGTTAGCTGTAAAACTTTAATAGTAGCGAGATTTAATTCATGATTAGTTAGATGCGGTTTAGGACGAACGGGTTGGTCAACAACAAGATGTTTCCATCTGAGAAGATAGGCAAAAATTCGAATCAATTTATGAAAAGAAGAGTAGCGAGACAATAAGGGAAATGAAACGCAGGAAATAAGACACGAAGCGGTAGATTTAGATACTTTAGAGTCAGGCAAGTTGAAGTTTGTGACCGGAGGTTTAGAAGGACAGCAAGAAGAGTCTTTGGTTAATCACGAGGGCCCATACCAGTACAACTGAAATGCTAACAATTGAAAGGGTAAGCAACCACGGGAGATGATGTCTGTGTGGTTATCAGCGCTAGGCACATGTCTCCATTGACAGCCCGAGGAAAGAGGTTGAATTTTAGAAACTCTATTTGCAACGAAGGTTTGACAGTGGGTGGGGTTTTTAGCAATCCAAAAAATGGTAATCATGGAGTCGCTCCACAGATAGGTTTGCGAGAATTCAATTTTTAAGACTTTCAGAAGTTTTTTAGCAAGTTTTGCGGCCAGGAGTGCAGCATACAATTCGATCCTAGGCAAAGTGACACTTTTAAGAGGTGCGACTTTAGATATAGCGCAAATAAGATTTGAAAGCGAAGATCCGTTTAGAGAATTACTATGAACCAAATATGCACAGCAACCGTAAGCTTTCTCGGAGCTGTCGGCAAAAATATGAAGAAAGAAAGATATATTAGGAGGAGCGTTAATTAAATTTCTAGAAATTTCAATTAAAGAAAGATCAAGTAAACTATGTCGAAAAGACAACAATCTATTGAGAAAAAAAGAGGGATCAGCATCGTCCCATTCACATTTAAGAGACCATAGCTCTTGCATGAAAAGCTTGGCGATAACAATAACCGGAGGAAGGAATTGAAGCGCATCGAAGATTTTTGCAATTTCAGATAAAATTTGCCTTTTTGTGTTAGGGAGCTCTTCGGAAAGCGAGACCTTATAAATGAGAGTATCAGTGCGAGTGCACCAGTGTATTCCTAGTGTTTTTATAGATTCAGAATCTCCGCCGATTTCGACAGAAGAGGGGTCTACATCTTCGATGGGAAATTGAGCAAGGAACTCAGGGGAATTAGAATTCCACTTATGAAGTGGGAAGCATCCATTCTTTAACAATGCCTTCAGTTCTAGCGATATGAGAGAAGCTTCCTCAAGAGTCTGAAAGGACTGGAGGTAATCGTCCACATAAAAAGATGTAGTTAATGCTTCTGAAGCTTTAGCATTGAATAAATGACCATCTTGAGAGGCTAGCATATGTAGGGATCGAATGGCTAGGAAAGCGGAAGGTTTAAGACCATACGTGACTGTTTTCAAGCGAAATATTTTAATTGGTTTACTAGTTTCGTCACGCCATAAGATTCTTTGGAGATCTTGTTGCTCGGATTGAATTAAAACTTGACGGTACATTTATTTAATGCCTGCTATGACAGCTATGGGAAATAAGCGAAAATTTAAGAGGATAGTAGACAGATCCTATTGAATAGCAGGACCGGAATAAAGAGTATCGTTGAGACTGTTGCCATTAACGTCAGGTGATGACCCATTACACACGACTCGGATTTTATCCTTGACAAGAGGGGTTTTCCATACTGGATGATGATTTAAGAATACAGTTTCAATTGAGGGGGAAAAATTGTCATCAGCTTTGCTAACAACTTCCATGTGATCCAAACTTTCGAGTTCGTCCATAAACTCTGTATACTGTTGTTTAACGAGGGGTTCTTTCTTAAATTTAATCTCGATAGCAAAGAGAGCTTTTCGAGCCTTGGGTTGAGAATTGGTGAGTTTGGGGGGGATTGAGTAAACTGGGCATCTGAACTATGAATCGGCCTTCTGGTGTGCGAGTAGTGGTAGATACGAAGAGCTGCTCACAGAATTCATTTTATGAGGAGGTTAAGCTAGGGGAATCGATATTTTCAAGTTTCCAGAATTGTTCCAAATCAGTACTTGCGAAATAACGTTGGGGCACGGGTTGGGGAGAATAATGAGGAAGTTGACCAGAAACAATCCATCCATAATTAGTGTCTCTGGCAACCACATTTGAAGATAATTTCGAATTTGTTTGCGAAGGCAATACCAAAAAACTTTGGCACTAAAAAGTATGTCAATGGGACCTTGTTTATTGAACAGAGGATCGGCTAGCCTTAAGTAAGATGGAATATTCAAACATGAAGTATCAACAGAGTGGCTTGGAGTATCTTCTCCAATGTTGTTAAGAATGAGGCAATTCAGTTTGAGAAAATTATTTCTATGACAAGTTTCTTTCAAGGTTAGTTCTGAGAATTGCAAAGCTTGCGATTTTAAGCTGTTGATGCCTGATACATTGATAGAATTGAGAGTTACTAGAAGACCCAGTTTTTTGATTAAAGAATTGGAAACGAAATCATGGGTTGCCGCAGAATCGAGGAGACGTCGTGCATGAACCCAGTTGCCAAATTTATCCTGAACGTCAACTTTAACAGTAGATAATAATACTTGAGCACTACGCAAGGACTTAGCGTTTTGAATAAAAGATGAAGCATTGGGACTGCTAGTATTATCACTTTTTTTGAGAAATGAATGCTGCTGATGACCTCGATTGATCATGACGATGCAATAAGGTGTAATGCGCTTTTTCGCAATGGAAACAGCGTCTGGAGGACTTGCAATTAGAAACAGAATGCTTAGGTGAAAGGGAGTTGAAACAATATTTATTGTGAGAAACTAATATTATTCTGTCGTCAATTGACAGTTCTTTAAAGGATTTACATAAGTATAAAGCGTGAGAATCATGGCAAAGTATGCACCTTAATGGTTCGTTAAGACTTTTACGGGGTTCACTTTGAGTATTTAAAGCAAGAGAACTTGCAATATGACGTTCACTAGACCTAGTTTGTTAACCAGTGGCGTATGACTTGGATTTAGAAGAGTTAGACCCAGGTTTTTGGGTACTAGACGCTGCATATTTGCTTTTAGATTTAAGATACATAGATTCAAAATGAGAATTATGAGGGGCGGGTTTACTTTGGTTAGCTAAAGCGGTTAAAAGTTGGCAACTAGCATTTATAAAGGTGAGTAAATGTTCGTAAGAATAATCATCATTTTTGGAAAGTTCAATTTCCCAAGCTTTGAGGGTGCAGTATCAACTTTAGAAACCACTAAATGTATTAGGAAAGTATCCCAATGGTCAGTGGGTTGATCTAATTGAGATAATGCTTTTACATGAAGTTGTGTCGTATCGATGAGGGCACGCAGGATAGAGACGTCATTATGCTGTGACGAAGGCCAGTTAATTAAAGCCTTCATATGACGTTGAATACGTAAACGTTAATTACCGTATCTTTCCTTCAATAAGTTAAAGGCAATGGGGTAGTTTTTGGCACTTAATGGGAAAGCTTCAACTAACTGTAGGGCCTGATCTCGGAGAATAGATCTCAAATAATGAAATTTATGAATGACTTGAATATCTTCATTGTCATGGATAAGGGAGCAAAATAGTTCGTAAAAAGAATCCCAAGTAGCTTCGTCTCCTGAGTAGTGAGGAAAATTTATTTTGGGAAGCATTGGTTTCGGTTTATGAGTGCCCTCACGAGACGAGGTATGTTGTTCGTGGAGGGGGCTAAGAACAGAAACATACTTTTCCTGGGCCTCCTCTAATTGGCGAATTATTTTATAAGCAGAGCCTATGCCTTCATAGTATTGGTTTTCTACTTCTACTCGATCGTATGTTTGATTGAGCATACAAGTTTCGATTTCTGTTTGGATAGTGCAATAGTTTTCGAAAGATCGTTCATAATCTTTTACACGATGTTTTAATAAATCTAATTGAGCTTCTGAAGGATCAAGGTCTTTGACGTATTTTTTAAATCGGGAAATTTTCCCTTTATAAGACGCTCGTTTGGAAGTAAGCTTGCCATCCTTCCTTTCCTTTTCTTTGTCTGTGGAGGGCATGATGAAATGGGTAAATCAAAGTATAAGTTACGAAACTGTAGAGTTTTGGAAATGCTGTCAGACTGGCAGCAGCGAACAAGTTGAAAGGGGGAGACACTGAGTGAGACAGGAGCAACTTCTTTCCCTTTCACCAGCTTTACACAGTAAAGTTATAGCTGAAAAATTCAAAATAGATATTAGTATTTTGCAAGATATTGACATATGGATTCTCCCGGGTTTCGGCTCCAACTTTTGGTAGATTTTGCTGAGGATTAACACTACCTAAGGGAAGATGATAAGAGAGAAAAGGAGATAGGTTTCGGCATAGAGACACGTATTGGTAGATAGGATGAGAATCCACCACAGACTTCAAGTAAATGTATATATAAAAAGAAATTTAGCCGTGCAAACCGTATGAAATGACTAACTTTAATGGGGACTCGCACAAGGCAAGCGAAGAGCGCCGCGTGAATAGAGTCTGCCTGCAAGCGCTTGGGAAGGGCACTTTCCCGCTTGAGCAGATATTCCAGTACTATGGGGACGGGTGGTAGTCTGTCAAGACAAAGTATGCAAAAGGAAAACGATGTAATAACTTTCCCTTCAGAAGGGTTAGATTTTATTATGCATTTAAAAATGCTGGAAAGATTTGAATTGGGAGTGAAAATTTTATTTCTTGGCACTGTTGGATCTCTGGCAAACCAATCGAATGTTCCCAGAGAGTGAAAAGACAAAGTTTTTTTTAAGGATTTAAGCGATGTTGTTATAGTTTTTTGCGAAAATCTCACATGAATACCAATTGTTGCACTTAAGGAAAACTAAGCTTTTACCCAGCAAGACGCCGAATAAAAGTTTAGAACAGAGGAAGACATCAAACCTAACTCAATCAAAACTTAAATTTTGAAACCAAGCCATAAGTCAGAGAGAAAAACTCTACAAGTTGGAAGGTTGCGGAGATAGCTGTACTTGCCTCAATGGCTTGTTAGAATTGGCTATGAAAACCAAGACAAACTTTAAAATCTTTGTTACCGTTACTTGAAGTTTTAGTTTAAATGCAACAAGTAGTAAATACTTTATTGTTTGAGGAATTATACGTTTCAGTAAAGAGGGCTTAAGCTTAGAGGAAGATCAAGGAAGAGAAGGTCCTGCCTAATCGTTATTCAAGCGAGAAAAATAAAGCGAAAATAGAAACAATTTATTTAACAAATAAATATAAAAGTTTGAAATTAACAATACTTAGGTTGGTATTTAATTTGTGTTAAGAGTAACAATTGTTTATAAATGCCAAGGTCTCAGACCCAATAATAAGAGGTTTACAATGACCAATATTAAATATAGTACAAATTTCGAACTTGATAAAGCACAAAAATCTCACAAAAATTTATAAAATGTGTACTTACGATTAAGAAATTATAAGTTTGTAAAGATAAATGTGATGCAATTTTAACATTGAAAGTTAAATGGGTGTGATTCAAACACTTTTAGAATGCCCTTATACCAATCGAAAAGGCTATAAACCAATATATTAGATTCCTGATTGTAACAGGACAAAAAGAAAAAGTTACAAGCGGAAATTACCGCTATTTTAAATAGAAAATACTAGAGGTAATATACAAAAATGCACAGGTCGCATTAACGAAGTCTGGATTATAGAATTACAGTAGTTAAGTCCTTTATAATTAGAGAAAGTACGATTCCCTAATTTTAGAAGGGAAAGATACCTATTAAAATGTGGACTAGCCACAGTTTATACAGATTGAATGTTTTGTAAATCCGACAAAATGGGAGGGAACCCAATAGTTAAATTTAATTTGGTTAGTAAAGGTATTTGGGAAAGGGAAATGGGAACTTTAGGAAAAAGTCCTGGCCATATTTATTTTCTCTCAACCGAACGCGGCGCGGAAAATATTTAGCACCCGCAAATTCGAAACACTGACAGATTTTGATATGTTGTAAAACTTCACTATCGTAGTGTATGTAGATTTGTAGAACAAGAGAAAGTTATTGCAGTTATGAAGAACACATAGTGTAATTTGAGCTTGAATCAGTTTATTGCGATGGAAAGTTTATTGGTTGCAGTTGAATGATGAGGTAAAGTCCCCGCGCTGGAAAGCAAATTAGTTGTTGACCAGCAGTTAATGTAACATGAATTCCTCGGTGAGGAAAGGTATTCCCATATTTTGGCGTGGAAAATACTAGATTGCTTGAATAGTAGAAAGATTGGTTGACATAGAAAGTTCTGGAGTTATGATGACGGTAAAATGGGGCAAAAGAGGTCCCGCGGTGGAAAGCTAAATTTTATAGATAGTGGTTAGTTTAACAGGAATCCCACGGTGTGGGAAGGTATTCCCATTTAATTTGTACAAGAAGTACTACATTTTCATGTTCTAAAGTCAGCTTAGATAGCTAGAGCATGACAAGAAAAATTCCTCGAGGACGTTTATTCCACAATAGTTAGCAATTTCACACACTGTCTATAAATTTAAATTTAAAAACATTTAGCTCTTTAAAAACCATTAAAATATGTTTAAAAACATTGACGTTTTGTACTTAGCTTTCTTTTCATGTAGAACAGGCGATGGCTTCTAGTGACGGTTGGTTTAAAATGCTGACATGGCGTCTGGTTTAAAAAGTCTCAAGAGGACAGGAGACTAGCCCGTGGGAGGGCTGTGAACTGTACTCGACGGCCGAACTACGATAAGTGAGAACTAGCGATACCTCACACGACAGAGGAGATAAAAAGGGGAAGGGAAAGGGGCAACAAGTGAGAGGGGGTAGGAGACAAGAGAGTATACAACAGAATGTACAATATGACAAAGAAAAAATTCGTATATAAAACTATTCTTCTTCATGGACCGATGTTCATAGAGATGATAGCTGGCGACAACGACGACGCCTGGTGGTTTGATGAGGAAGTACTCTTCAGTTCAGAGAAATTGAGGAACTTCGGCTGTTTGCTGCTAGATGCCGCTAGGTTCTCCAAATGTTACATATCTAGAACAGACTCAAGGAGAAAATCAACCTGTGTACAAAGAGAAAATGGAAAAGATCACTGTTGGTGTCTGCGAGGAAGGAATTAAATAAAAAAACAACGGGCAGCAAAAGCTAACTCTGACTGACCGTGTATTCCAAAGAATACACCATACTGGGGGCGGCAGACACCAGCAGGGAGCAAAAAATACAATGTTAAAGATTGAGAGGAAGGGGTGGTGGCATATAAATGGGTCTTGTGACATGCCCATTAGTTGTCAAGATCCTAACTACCCTGATTCTTCCCTCCCTTCCCGGGTAACACTCGAACACACTACCAGAGATCCACACTAAAAGGGGGGAAGCATCCCTAACAAGAACCAGGACCCCCACTTTGATGTCAGGATTCGAAAGAATCCACTTCTGTCTCCGTTGCAAAGAAGTTAAATATTCCAATTTCCAACCCTTCCAGTAAAATTACGAAGAGCTTCAAGTTTACGCCAAACAATCGGTATATTAGAATCTCTATAACAGTTAGGAAGGGGGGGGGGGTGGAAGGGGAAGAAAGAGAAGTACCTATAAGCAAATGACCAGGTGTTAAAAGAAGCAAATCATCAGGGTCATTAGAAAGGGGGTCAAAGGGGAGAATTAACAACACCCTCAATCAGAATACACAGTGAGTTAAATTCTTCATAGGTTAGAATGCGATTGCCTAAAATCTTGTTTAGATGACGCTTAGTAAGCTTAACACACGATTCCCACCTACCACCGTGATGAGGGGCGTAGGGAGGTATAAACCGCCATTTGAAACCTTTAGATTTAGGAGAAATTAGAAATTTGTTCCATGGCAGGAGGAGATGTGAGAGCTTTCTTACACAATGAAGCTGCGCCTTGAAAGGTAGAGGCGTTATAGGAAAACATTTCACAGGGAACGCCACGCCTGGCAGTGAAGCGAGAAACGGCTGACAGAAAATAAGAAGAAGAGGCATTTGTCACTAGTTACAAATGGATCGCACCAGTAACCATGCAAACGAAAAGAGAAACATAGAGCTTTCCAAACAATTTGCGTTTAGCTTCAGGAGAATTACGTTGATATTGAAATGGACCCATATAGTCTACGCCAGTTAAAGCAAAAGGACGAATAGGGGAGGAGCGGAAAGAAGGCAGATCGCCCATCAATTGGGTACTAACTTTAGGTTTCACCTTGAAGCAAGAGATACATTTGTGAATTACAGAAGAAACTTAATTAACTCCATTTATTATCCAGTACTATTCCCTTAATAAACAAAGCAGTGTGCGAGTGCCAACATGCAGATTTCGATAATAAAAGTCACGTATAATTAAAGAAGTTACGTGATGTTTAGAAGGCAAAATAACAGGATGCTTTTTGTCTTCAGCAAGTGAAGAGTGCGAAAGCCTACCACCTACTCTGAGTAACCCATTGTTATTAAGGAAAGGGGCTAAGGCGCGAAGGCGACTAGATTTCGGAAGATCTTTCTCAGCTGAAAGCAAAGACAATTCAATAGGAAACGCTTCTTTTTCTGTTAGCTGTAAAACTTTAATAGTTGCGAGATTTAATTCATGATTAGTTAGATGCGGTTTAGGACGAACGGGTTGGTCAACAACAAGATGTTTCCATCTGAGAAGATAGGCAAAAATTCGAATCAATTTATGAAAGGAAGAGTAGCGAGACAATAAGGGAAATGAAACGCTGGAAATAAGACACGAAGCGGTAGATTTAGATACATTAGCGGTAGATTTAGATACATTAGAGTCAGGCAGGTTGAAGTTTGTGACCGGAGGTTTAGAAGGAAAGCAAGAAGAGTCTTTGGTTAATCACGAGGGCCCATACCAGTACAACTGAAATGCTAACAATTGAAAGGGTTAGCAACCACGGGAGATGCTGTATGTGGGGTTATCAGCGCTAGGCACATGTCTCCATTGACATCCCGAGGAAAGAGTTTGAATTTTAGAAACTCTATTTGCAACGAAGGTTTGCCAGTGGGTGGGGTTTTTGGCAATCCAAAAAACGGTAATCATGGAGTCGCTCCACAGATAGGTTTGCGAGAATGCAATTTTTAAGACTTTCAGAATTTTTTTAGCAAGTTTTGCGGCCAGGAGTGCAGCATACAATTCGATCCTAGGCAAAGTGACAGTTTTAAGAGGTGCGACTTTAGATTTAGCGCAAATAAGATTTGAAAGCGAAGATACGTTTAGAGAATTACGATGAACCAAATATGCACAGCAACCGTAAATTTTTTCGGAACTGTCGGCAAAAACATGAAGAAAGAAAGATGTATTAGGAGGGGCGTTAATTAAATTTCTAGGAATTTCAATTAAAGAAAGATCAAGTAAACTATGTCGAAAAGACAACCATCTATTGAGGAAAAAAGAGGGAACAGCATCGTCCCATTCACATCTAAGAGACCATAGCTCTTGCATGAAAAGCTTGGCGATAACAATAACCGGAGGAAGGAATTGAAGCGCATCGAAGATTTTTGCAATTTCAGATAAAATTTGCCTTTTTGTGTTAGGGAGCTCTTCGGAAAGCGAGACCTT
Organism: Meconema thalassinum; assembly: GCA_946902985.2. Lineage (NCBI taxonomy): Eukaryota > Metazoa > Arthropoda > Insecta > Orthoptera > Tettigoniidae > Meconema > Meconema thalassinum. The sequence goes on from OX336389.2 coordinate 743,758,073, forward strand.
ATAAATGAGAGTATCAGTGCGAGTGCACCAGTGTACTTCTAGCGTTTTTATAGATTCAGAATCTCCGCCAATTTCGACAGAAGAAGGGTCTACATCTTCGATGGGAAATTGAGCAAGGAACTCAGGGGAATTAGAATTCCACTTATGAAGTGGGAATCCTCCATTCTTTAACAATGCCTTCGGTTCTAGCGATATGAGAGAAGCTTCCTCAAGAGTCTGAAAGGACTGGAGGTAATCGTCCACATAAAAAGATGTAGTTAATGCTTCTGAAGCTTCAGCATTGAATAAATGACCATCTTGAGAGGCTAGCATATGTAGGGATCGAATGGCTAGGAAAGTGGAAGGTTTAAGACCATACGTGACTGTTTTCAAGCAAAATATTTTAATTGGTTTACTAGTTTCGTCACGCCATAAGATTCTTTGGAGATCTTGTTGTTCGGATTGAATTATAACTTGACGGTACATTTATTTAATGCCTGCTATGACAGTTATGGGAAATAAGCGAAAATTTAAGAGGATAGTAGACAGATCGGATTGAATAGCAGGACCGGAATAAAGAGTATCGTTGAGACTGTTGCCATTAACGTCATGACTCGGATTTTGTCCTTGAAAAGAGAGTTTTTCCATACTGGATGATGATTTAACAATACAGTTTCAATTGTGGGGTGAAAATCGTCGTCAGCTTTGCTAACAACTTCCATGTGATAAAAACTTTCGTGTTCGTCCATAAACTCTGTATACTGTTGTTTAACGAGGGGTTCTTTCTGAAATTTAATCTCGATAGCAAAGAGAGCTTTTCGAGCCTTGGGTTGAGAATTAGTGAGTTTGGGAGGATTGAGTAATCTGGGCATCTGAACTATGAATCGGCCTTCTGGTGTGCGAGTAGTGGTAGATACGAAGAGCTGCTCACAGAATTCATTTTATGAGGAGATTAAGCTAGGGGAATCGATATTTTCAAGTTTACAGAATTGTTCCAAATCAGTACTTGCGAAATAACGTTGGTGCAAGGGTTGGGGAGAATAATGAGGAAGTTGACCAGTAACAATCCATCCATAATTAGTGTCTCTGGCAACCACATTTGAAGATAATTTTGAATTTGTTTGCGAAGGCAATTCCAAAAAACATTGGCACTAAAAAGTATGTCAATGGGACCATGTTTATTGAACAGAGAATCGGCTAGCCTTAAGTATGATGGAATATTCAAACATGAAGTATCAACAGAGTGGCTTGGAGTATCTTCTCCAATGCTGTTAAGAATGAGGCAATTCAGTTTGAGAAAATTATTTCTATGACAAGTTTCTTTTATGGATAGTTCTGAGAATTGCAAAGCTTGCGATTTTAAGCTGTTGATGCCTGATACATTGATAGAATTGGGAGTTACTAGAAGACCCAGTTTTTTAATTAAAGAATTGGAAACGAAATCATGGGTTGCCGCAGAATCGAGGAGACGTCGTGCATGAACCCAGTTGCCAAATTTATCCTGAACGTCAACTTGAACAGTAGATAATAATACTTGAGCACTACGCAAGGACTTAGCGTTTTGAATAAAAGATGAAGCATTGGGACTGCTAGTATTATCACTTTTTTGAGAAATGAATGCTGCTGATGACCTCGATGGATCATGACGATGCAATAAGGTGTAATGTGCTTTTAGCAATGGAAACAGCGTCTGGAGGACTTGCAATTAGAAACAGAATGCTTAGGTGAAAGGGAGTTGAAACAATATTTATTGTGAGAAACTAATATCATTCTGTCGTCAAATGACAGTTCTTTAAAGGATTTACATAAGTATAAAGCGTGAGAATCTTGGCAAAGTATGCACCTTAATGGTTCGTTAAGACTTTTACGGGGTTCACTTTGAGTACTTAAAGCAAGGGAACTTGCAATACGGCGTTCACTGGACCTAGTTTGTTAACCAGTGGCGTATGACTTGGATTTAGAAGAGCCAGACCCAGGTTTTTGGGTACTAGACGCTGCATATTCGCTTTTAGATTTAAGATACATAGATTCAAATTGAGAATTATGAGGGGCGGGTTTACTTTGGTTAGCTAAAGCGGTTAAAAGTTGGCAACTAGCATTTATAAAGGTGATTAAATGTTCATAAGAATAATCATCATTGTTAGAAAGTACAATTTTCCAAGCTTTGAGGGTATCAGTATCAACTTTAGAAACCACTAAATGTATTAGGAAAGTATCCCAATGGTCAGTGGGTTGATCTAACTGAGATAATGCTTTTACATGAAGTTGTGTCGTACCGATGAGGGTACGCAGGTTAGAGACGTCATTATGCTGTGACGAAGGCAAGTTAATTAAAGCCATCATATGGCGTTGAATACGTAAACGTTAATTACCGTATCTTTCCTTCAATAAGTTAAAGGCAATGGGGTAGTTTTTGGCACTTAATGGGAAAGCTTCAACTAACTGTAGGGCCTGATCGCGGAGAATAGATCTCAAATAATGAAATTTATGAATGACTTGAATATCTTCATTGTCATGGACAAGGGAGCAAAATAGTTCGTAAAAAGAATCCCAAGTTGCTTCGTCTCCTCAGTAGTGAGGAAAATTTATTTTGGGAAGCTTTGGTTTCAGTGTATGAGTGCCCTCACGAGACGAGGTATGTTGTTCGTGGAGGGGGCTAAGAACAGAAACATACTTTTTCTGGGCCTCCTCAAATTGGCGAATTATTTTAAAAGCTGAGCCTATGCCTTCATAGTATTGGTTTTCTACTTCTACTCGATCGTCTGTTTGATTGAGCATACAAGTTTCGATTTCTGTTTGGATAGTGCAATAGTTTTCGAAAGATCGTTCATAATCTTTTACACGATGTTTTAATAAATCTAATTGAGCTTCTGAAGGATCAAGGTCTTTGACGTATTTTTTTAATCGGGAAATTTTCCCTTTATAAGACGCTCGTTTGGAAGTAAGCTTGTCATCCTTCCTTTCCTTTTCTTTGTCTGTGGAGGGCATGATGAAATGGGTAAATCTAAGTATAACTTACGAAACTGTAGAGTTTTGGAAATGCTGTCAGACTGGCAGTAGCAAACAAGTTGAAAGGGGGAGACACTGAAGGAGACAGGAGCAACTTCTTTCCCTTTCACCAGCTTTACACAGTAAAGTTATAGCTGAAACATTCAAAATAGATATTAGTATTTTGCAAGATATTGACAAATGGATTCTCCCGGGTTTCGGCTCCAACGTTTGGTAGATTTTGCTGAGGATTAACACTAACTAAGGGAAGATGATAAGAGAGAAAAGGAGATAGGTTTCGGCATAGAGACAAGTATTGGTAGATAGGATGAGAATCCACCACAGACTTCAAGTAAATGTATATATAAAAAGAAATTTAGCCGTGCAAACCGTATGAAATGACTAACTTTAATGGGGACTCGCACAAGGCAAGCGAAGAGCGCCGCGTGAATAGAGTCTGCCTGCAGGCGCTTGGGAAGGGCACTTTCCCGCTTGAGCAGATATTCCAGTACTATGGGGACGGGTGGTAGTCTGGCAAGACAAAGTATGCAAAAGGAAAACGATGTAATAACTTTCCCTTCAGAAGGGTTAGATTTTATTATGCATTTAAAAATGCTGGAAAGATTTGAATTGGGAGTGAAAATTTTATTTCTTGGCACTGTTGGATCTCTGGCAAACCAATCGAATGTTCCCAGAGAGTGAAAAGACAAAGTTTTTTAAGGATTTTAGCGATGTTTTTATAGTTTTTTGCGAAAATCTCACATGAATACCAATTGTTGCACTTAAGGAAAACTAAGCTTTTACACAGCAAGACGCCGAATAAAAGTTTAGAACAGAGGAACACATCAAACCTAACTCAACCAAAACTTAAATTTTGAAAACAAGCCATAAGTCAGAGAGAAAAACTCTACAAGTAGGAAGGTTGCGTAGATAGCTGTACTTGCCTCAATGGCTTGTTAGAATTGGCTATGAAAACCAAGACAAACTTTAAAATCTTTGTTACCGTTACTTGAAGTTTTAGTTTAAATGCAACAAGTAGTAAAGACTTTATTGTTTGAGGAATTATACGTTTCAGTAAAGAGGGCTTAAGCTTAGAGGAAGAATCAAGGAAGAGAAGGTTCTGCCTAATCGTTATTCTAGCGAGAAAAATAAAGCGAAAAATAGAAACAATTTATTTAACAAATAAATATAAAATTTTGAAATTAACAATACATAGGTTGGTATTTGATTTGTGTTAAGAGTAACAATTGTTTATAAAATGCCAAGGTCTCAGACCCAATAATAAGAGGTTTACAATGACCAATATTAAATATAGTACAAATTTCGAACTTGATAAAGCACAAAAATCTCACAAAAAAATATAAAAAGTGTGCTTACGATTAAGAAATTATACGTTTGTAAAGATAATTGTAAAGTAATTTTAACTTTGAAAGTTTAATGGGTGTGATTCAAACACTTTTAGAATGCCCTTATACCAATCGAAAAGGCTATAAACCAATATATTAGATTCCTGATTGTAACAGGAAAAAAGAAAAAGTTACAAGCGGAAATTACCGCTATTTTAAATAGAAATTACTAGAAGTAATATACAAAAATGCACAGGTCGCATTAACGAAGTCTGGATTATAGAATTACAGTAGTTAAGTCCTTTATAATTAGAGAAAGTACGATTCCCTAATTTTAGAAGGGAAAGATACCTATTAAAATGTGGACTAGCCACAGTTTATACAGATTGAATGTTTTGTAAATCCGACAAAATGGGAGGGAACCCAATAGTTAAATTTAATTTGGTTAGTAAAGGTATTTGGGAAAGGGAAATGGGAACTTTAGGAAAAAGTCCTGGCCATATTTATTTTCTCTCAACCGAACGCGGCGCGGAAAATATTTAGCACCCGCAAATTCGAAACACTGACAGGTTTTGATAAGTTGTAAAACTTCACTATCGTAGTGTATGTAGATTTGTAGAACAAGAGAGAGTTATTGCAGTTATGAAGAACACATAGTGTAATTTGAGCTTGAATCAGTTTATTGCGATGGAAAGTTTATTGGTTGCAGTTGAATGATGAGGTAAAGTCCCCGCGCTGGAAAGCAAATTAGTTGTTGACCAGCAGTTAATGTAACATGAATTCCTCGGTGAGGAAAGGTATTCCCATATTTTGGCGTGGAAAATACTAGATTGCTTGAATAGTAGAAAGATTGGTTGACATAGAAAGTTCTGGAATTATGAAGACGGTAAAATGGGGCAAGAGAGGTCCCGCGGTGGAAAGCTATGTTTTATAGACACTGGCTAGTTTAACAGGAATCCCACGGTGTGGGAAGGTATTCCCATGTAATTTGTACAAGAAGTACTAAATTTTCATGTTTTAAAGTCAGCTTAGATAGCTAGAGCATGACAAGAAAAATTCCTCGAGGACGTTTATTCCACAATAGTTAGCAATTTCACACACTGTCTATAAATTGAAATGAAAAAACATTTAGCTCCTTAAAAAACATTAAAATATGTTTAAAAACATTGACGTTTTGTACTTAGCTTTCTTTTCATGTAGAACAGGCGATGGCTCCTAGTGACGGTTGGTTTAAAATGCAGACATGGCGTCTGGTTTAAAAAGTCTCAAGAGGACAGGAGACTAGCCCGTGGGAGGGCTGTGAACTGTACTCAACTGCCGAACTATGATAAGTGAGAACGAGGGATACCTCACACGACAGAGGAGGTAAACGAGGGGAAGGGAAAGGGGCAGCAAGTGAGAGGGGGTAGGAGACAAGAGAGTATACAACAGAATGTACAATATGACAAAGAAAAAATTCGTATATAAAACTATTCTTCTTCATGGACCGGTGTTCATAGAGATGATAGCTGGCGACAACGACGACGCCTGGTGGTTTGATGAGGAAGTACTCTTCAGTTCAGAGAAATCGAAGAACATCGGCAGTTAGCTGCTAGATGCCGCTAGGTTCTCCTCGGAAGTTACATATCTAGAACAGACTCAAGGAGAAAATAAACCTGTGTACAAAGAGAAAATGAAAAAGATCACTGTTGGTGACTGCGAGGAAGGAATTAAATAAAATAAACAAAGAGCAGCAAAAGCTAACTCTGACTGACCGTGTATTCCGATGAATACACCAGTTGGTGATATTGAAACATGCATGAACTCTACCAAACATGAGTCAACTGGTCGGATACCATTGGCATTACGCCACAACCGACATCCGGTGAGATCGTGGGACAATGTTCTCAACTGTCCAAGAGATCTATTGTTAGCACCCGATCTAAGAGTCAGGAACACTGTTGAGTATATGAGTAATCAGGCAGAGAGGCGTCTGAGAATAGAAAGAGGAAATATGTTCCACAGGGAATTGAACATTAGAGAAATGGTTCTCGTAAAAAAAACTCCGATAATTGACCCAGCAAACAAGGTATTAGCCAAGTCCTGCGAAAGATATATTGGACCGTTCCGCATTGTGGGAAACCTTGAAAATTATGCATACAGGATACAAGAAGTCAGCACGGGATGGATGTCCGTCTTCAAAATTGAAAATCTGAAATTATATCACACTACGGAACCATATGAGATCAGGGAAGACGTTGCAGATGGAAATAATTCAAGTTTCCAGTAAACTACACCTAAGGCACGGGGAAAGCTAAGCGCGCAGTTGAAGGAAGGAACGAATGATGGATTGTTGACAAACATGCAGGAGGCATACCGAGGTCAGACTTGTTTAGAGAGAGCGGAGATGGTCTGAGCCAAGACAGGTTACAAGCAGCCAGCCGGCATGCGGTATTGTGATGAGTCAGCTGCTGGGGCAACTCACGAGTGGAGAAACGTAGACACCACACGGCCAGAATAAAAATATTTCGGAATTTGAGTACTATGCAGTAAGATTGTATAAAAATCGAATCAAAGTCTCGCTTCGATTTTTCATTAAGATAAGGGCGAATGAACCCTTAATATAGAAGTCTTCATATTAATGTTTCATGGATTCTAGTCTGTGTGGAGATGAGAGATGGAATATTGGAAGTTACACCTGCAAATGTTGAAACAAGATCTACCTGTTGGCTACAAGGGGAGCGCCAGACATCCTGCATGAACAATAAGAAAGGGCGAAATTGGAATGCTGTGAAGAAACTAGAAGCAGGTGAAGCACCGTTAGCATGAGTTCAAGAAACTAGGATGTGATTCACCCTGGAAAAATGTGCATTGTGCAGCAGAGAAATGACAGAGGGAACCGTGGAAATCGATAGAAGGAGATGCTTTCGTTGACACCCACAATGGCGTGGCTTGCCAAAAGACCGCGATCTTGAAAACCTCGCTGTCAAATGGGAAGAAGGGACGCTGGATATTCGCGCTCTTCTGAAAACAAGCTACCTGCATATAATTATGGAGGGAACCCGATTCTGATTAATTCTGGGAGCAGATTGATTCCCGCACGCCGAAATCGTACGCTTCGCGTCGAGCTGAGTTCTATGATATAAATTGTGTGAGTGTGCGATCATTGCTCGATTAAATGGATATTTTATTTAGTCCCCACTCCTACAATTTGGGTAAAACTGTATAAATACCAAGTAAAGTGTTCAATCAGGGTCCATTACCGTCCATTACCGCTCACTCGTTTGGGACACACTCGTCCATTTCCATTTCAAATTGCTCACTAGATGACTAGCACTCTACGATGTTTATTCTGATTTATTCTGCATTTTGAAGAAATGAGGACTGAGCGCAATTTCTATTCTGTTTGACAGCAGTCGAAACTTATAAACTTTGGAGTGAAAATTTGTATTTGGAGATGATTATTATTACATCTCAAGCTACTATAATTAAAGTGATATGCGTGTGAAACTGTTAGATAGCACATTGCTATAAAATTAGGGAAAGTCATCAATCTGTATTGTTTCATAAGACTGCGGATGAAAATAGTTGGAATCTCATTGACATTTTATTCTAAGCAGCGAATCAACAATGAAGTCCATGGTACCCACTGATGTAGGAAGGATGTCTGGAGTTCCATCAAGCAACAAGATAATGATCGTGTGCTAATTGCAGTGCTGGGAGAAAGTCCGGGATATCGATTAGAAAAAGACAGCTGAGGACGAGTACCAAATGAATTAATTTTCATTATGTAGCTAGCTCTGGTAATCGAGAACTATTGTATATAATTTTTGTGTTGTTGTATTTTCTTGTAGTTTTGTAGTGTGTTTTTATGCTAACCGACTACTTATTTATTTTGTGAAGCTCGCCGTGGTTATTCTGGTCTTGTAATTATTTTTGTGTGATTTTTGTGCGGGCAGTATGTTAAATTTTACTAACGAGTACAGAGAGATGTCATTTTGGTAAAATACAACACAGGAATGAGCTATGTTACTGTCGATAACTGGAGCATTTTATAGATAACGTAACTGCAGTATTGATAGGAAAGAAGGAATTTTGTTTAGAGAACTTCGAGTTACACAGGCTATAATCTATGCAATATTGCATATTTCTTAGCAAGGAGCCATAAGCTTCTGTGGTAATTATTGTAACGAAATTAGAGCACTTAGTTAAATTACTGTGTTATTTTGGTAAACAATTTTGCGAGGTAGTTATGTGCTCTGGAGCGATATTGGTTGATTACAGGTGTCAGACCGAGGTCGAGGTCTCATGTGTGTTTATTCTGCGCGGGGTTATGACAAGGGTCATTTACCTGATTGCTGCAATGCTACGACAGCACTCTCAAGGGAGAGGTGGCTGTAATATTTCTTCGATCCTGAATTGCAAGGTGCAATTTCTGGGGACAAATCTGCGACATTATGATATGTACTTTATTTCAGGATGTGATATGCTGTTTCTGCGATTCTCAAAAGTTTGGGAGCATGAGATATTTTGGTAAGACCTACCCGGTTTGTGACACAGTTAATGAGGGCCGTTAGCAGTCCACGTGCTCGCTCAGATCAGATAAGAGACGTCAGACAATTAGTGGCCGAAGAGAGTGCTCAGGAGATTAGGATCACTTTGGAGCCAGTATAATTTGAAGTGAATCAGATGATTTAATTTTTGGGAGCTCTCCATGACAGATACGTAATTCAGGATTATGTTGATAATTTTTGTGTTTTTACTTCATGTTAGTTACTGTCTCGATAAATGTAGATATTTGTGATGCAACTTTTGTGTGCTATTTATGTAAGTTTGTAAGAGTTCGGGAAACAATCGGTATGCCCAGCTGTTGTTTGAGCTTGGCCACGACCGAGTATTCATTGTTTGTGTCTGTAAGACCTAAGTTTTTAGGCAGGGTGATTTCTTGTGCGTTCGCACTTTGTTAAGACTTCACGCGGAAGTGATTTGTATTAATTTAATGGTAGCGCAGTCGGTTATTAATATATTTCTTGCCAGCCATTGTAAATGTTGTTCCCGTTGCCAAAGTCTGGTGAAATAAATCATGGATACGAGTCCTGCGACTTGGTTCAATGGAATCGTATCTCATGATAGAGTACTCATTCTAGGTTAACTCTTGTCACATCGTCGCGCGCATATTCACAAAAATTACTAACTTACGGACGAGATTCGTGTATATTTTGTTGAGTTGACAGTGTTTTGAAACTGTATTTTTATTCATGTAATCATTTTTGCTTTGATATTTGTTGTTTTTGTTTCACTGAGGGTGTCACAAGGGAGATGTTTGCTAATTTGTGTCTGTTCGTGTCGGTTTATTAAAGTTGTTTTATGTTAATCTTGGGTCATCCTTCTTACTAGTTATATTCTTATCTATGTTCCCTTGATACTTATGGAAGCAAAGTACAAAATACCCAACCTCACGGCGATGAACTGAACACCCCCCGAAATTAGTCTCGTGTACGTTTCGTTCAAGGGGACAATACAGACTTATCAGGAGTGTGTGGAGAGAGAAGAAAGTTCCTGAAGACTGGAAAAATGGAATAATATTGCCAATATTCAAGAAAGGAGACAGGAAGGTGTGTGGTAACTACCGAAGAATCACCATCATCTCGCATGTTGCAAAGGAATGGAAAGAATCCTAGAAAGCAGAATTAGAGTAAAGATAGAGAGCCAAATAGTGGAGGAGCAGTTTGGATTTAGAGGGGGCAGGTCAGCAGTGGAACCCATTTTCATTCTGAGACAGAACATTGAAAAGAGTTGGGAATATGGGAAGGATATGGTAATGACTTTTATTGATCTAGAAAAGGCCTATGATAGCATCATTAGAACAAAAGTTTGGGAAAGCTTAACAAATAGGGGGACAGGCAGGGAACTGAGAGACATGATTAATGGAATGTGCATGGATTGCTACAGTAGTGTGAAGACTAGAGTCGGGACTTCGGATTGGTTTGAAATTGACACTGGACTAAAAAAGGAAGTGTGTTGTCACCCTTATTGTTCTTAAAGGTGATGGATGACATCATGAAGGCAGCAATGAAAGAATATAGTAGGGCAAAGATGAAGGTAATGTTGTTTGCACACGATGTTGTGATCTGGGGCGAGGATGAGATGGAGGTACAAGAACAGGTAAACGTTATAAATGATAAGATTGAGCAATGGGCATTGAAGATAAATGTGGAGAAGTGTAAATCAGTGGTGTTGAGTAGAGATAAGAAAGAAGGAAAAGGAGTAATCAATGTCGAAGATAAGGAATTGGAAGTGGTGAAACACTTCAAATACTTGGGAAGTGAACTGACTGAAGACGGAAGACTAGATTTGTAAATTAGCAGAAGAATACAATTCGGGAGTGCTTTCTACGATCAGGTACGGGGACTAGTATGGAACAAGGATATACCAATTAAGGCTAATGAATGTATGTACAAAGCATATTATGTTCCTAAAATGACATATGCAGCAGATACTTGGGCAATGACTAAGAGGGATGAGAGCAGAGTACAGGCAGCTGAGATGAGATTCCTGAGAAGTATGGTCCAGAAAACGAGGAGAGACAGAGTGAGAAATGAAGATATACGGAAATAACTGGGAGTACAGAAACAAAATGACAAACTGGAGCAAAACAGATTGAGATGGTTTGGACATGTCAAACGGATGAATGAAATAGGGCTACCAAGACGAGCACTGGAACGAATGATGACAGGGAAGAGAGGACGAGGAAGACCAAGAATGTGTTGGATGGACTCGGTGAGTTATAGCATAATATAGCGGAACCTATATTGGAACACCGTGTCGGAAGAGGAACGGTGGAACGGCAGAACAAAGTGGAGAGGAACCATATTTGCCCCCACCCAGTGTCAGCTGGAAGAGGGGAAATGAAGATGAGTGTTGAGATGAGAATTTAAAAGTATATGGCAACGTAAATCGTGGAGAATTCCGTACTATACGAAAATAATAAAAGTAAATAATGTTTAGACAATGTAACTCCAATTGCGTTTTTTGTTTTGCTTTTGCGGTATCGTTTATCCCCCATGGTTGGCTATTCCCAAGGTTAAGCGAGGGATCCCACATCTACCGCCACTGAGGGCACTGTCTGGAGTTTGAGACTCAGAGTCGGGGATACAACTGGGGTGTGTGACTAGCACTACGCCCAGGTGACCTCACCTGCAAAGCGAACAGGGACCTGATGAAGGGATGGGAATAGTGGGTGGGTTAGACCAGGAAGTGGGAAGGAGGCGGCCATGGCCTTACGGTAGGTCCTGTACCCGTATTTATCATGAAGCTAACTTGTCGAAATCCGAAGACCAAGAATGGATCGTAGAATCTTGAAAGCCCTTGCTATAAAAGCTGAAAATCCTACCGACAAACACTTCTATGATAAATACAGCAGCCTTATGATCGTGTTATGGACTAACTACTGTGGGCAAGGATGCTAACTACTTTCGGAGAGTGAGATCCTTACCAAAATCTCAGATCGGAACGGGTTAAGGGTGCCATATACCATGATCCATTTCCATAATACAATCTCCTTAATAATTAAAATAAATCTCGCAGCTCCGTCGTATAAAAAACGAGATTAAATTTATTAACAAAAATAACAATAATCATATAAAATACCTGCAATAAATAATTAGATGATGCTCGCACGCCTTCAAATACGGATGGTCTAAGATCGCACTTGATCCTCAAGAACCTATACATCTCCTTCCTTCAAACTGGAGTTCAATAAATACAGTAAATAAAAAGTAATTAAATTTAATTGAAAAGCACTATGGAAGTTCCACACGCAAAATAAAAACAATCATTAACCTTTCTCAAAGTTACACTATACAACATAGAACTTCCTACTAGAATACACATCCACAAATCAGCTGGACTAGTGTCGGAACCTACCAGCTGCTCCAGGCACGACGCCATTACAACCATTGAGCAGCTGTTTCCATTTACGTAACTGAACCCTCAGTTATTCATTTACTCAATCCACAAATATTGTTGTACCCCGGGGTATAACCCCAAGGGTACATTTATCTAATATCCAAGTACCACTACTACGATCTACAAATACTACCCCCGCATCAGTCCCAATACTCTCTACACGCTTCACCCCAAAATCTCACACCCTCTACGCAGATTATAACACATTTCAATTCATATCATAGCAGGTCGGATACAACCTTGTACCGATTATTGCTCAACCCTTCAACACCTGGACATACACGATGAGGACACTGGACAAATATGTGACAGCGAGCATACTCAGCGTTCACCAAGATTATAAATAGTCTCTTCCCTACGGGAGGAGGGACACTCAAGTACTTACACACGACCTGCCTGCCTGCGAGGACATCGTCAGCTCTACACTAGACGAGTGTGTACAAAGGTTAAATCCCCATTACTTCCCATTACCCACCATATCCCTGAGAAATCTGTAAGCACTCTCACCATTTATTTTATCACTGCACCAAGCATTGCAAGTAAGGCCTGCTCCGTACTATAACGCCCAATGAGTAAACTTTCACATTTATTATAATTGTTTGCCTGTTTATTATTTACGGCCTGACCATTACCCCCAGTTCCCTAAGTAACCTCAAATTCGTAATTTGTTGTATCAGCTCTAGGAAGCTGGCAGTTGACATTGTGCTCGCCAAGTCACGAGGCTACACGCGTGCGTCATCTCAATGTTGCGCGGTTAGCCTTGCTCAGCAGGTTTCACGGTTCTTCCCCTAGCCCCTACGGTTATTTGTAAAACCTCCCTTATTTAGCGATTGCGTCACAGAGATCTTTCTACCCCCGATGCACGCTAAGATAATCCAGCACTTATAAAGACCGGACCTCACACATTAGCTTACACTGTCTAGCTCATGTTGATTATTCCCTCACAAGGACACATTGTTGTAACCAACACAAAAGCTACAACAATATACATACACTCTGTTACATCTAAATAACTTCCATTTGTCAACCGAAACATCACTGGAGAATAATAAACGTCTCCATCTCTGCTTATACACGTAATATTTTCACAATACACTGACATATAAGACAAACTATCACTTACCTTACTGTTTCAAACTATAACTTCTCTTCTCACATCAAAACACGTATGTTTACATAGTATTCCCTTATTTACAAACCGATAATAAGTTATTATTATCTTAAACACTTTAAAAGTCAAAGAATAAATTTAAATAAATTTAAGTAACTACCGGTATATAAAATATTTACAACGGAGTATTTCCACAAGTTTAGATTTAAAACTGGTTATCTGTTCTATTCTTCAATAATAATAATAATTAATACTATACATTACTGTTTAAATACATTTTTAAACAATGTTTATGTGTGTATTTCAATACGCTCACTTTATAAGTTCATTTTAAATATTTACTTTAAATGTTTACTTTATATGTTTACTCAAAAAGTTCACTCTATCAAACTGTCTTAGGTTTACTTGTCAATTCCTGTCTAATATGACCATTCAATTATGTACCGGGTGAGTTAGCCGTGGTGGTTACGGCATGACTGATGGCAGTCGCTCACATCCGGGAGGCGAGGAGGTTCGAATCCCCCCGCCGGCAACCTTGAAGATGGTCTTCTGTGGTTTCCCATCTTCCTTCCAGGCAAATGCCGGGGTTGGTCCCTAACTATAGGCCACAGCCGCTACCTTCCAACTCCTCGTCCTTACATTCCAACTTCCCTCCTTCCCTCCCCAACGGTACTTGTAGCTCACCCATTGGGTGTCCGTCTCGAAGCAGCTACAAAAACTGGCGAGCCGAACATGTCCTCGGACACTCCCGGCACTAAAAGCCATACGCTAAAAAAAAAAAAAAAAATTCAATTATGTACAGTTCATATGATTATTAATACGCAATCCTTGATAATGATTTAATAAAAATTAAGAAACAAAGGTTTTCAACCACCTCACCTAGCTTTTCCGCAAGCATACTACTCTGCCAATCCCTAAATAATGATTACTACAGCAAATATGAGTTACCACAAACTCATCTTCATAACAATCCAATGCTTAAATCAGCATGTTCTTAATTCACAACAACATATTGAACCCTTATTAATCCATCGATGAATAAGTATTCATGATTTTATTATTATTATTACAGATGCCCAGGCAGTACATGTTGAAATTGACAAAGGGAAGGCAGGGTAGTGTGTTGCAATGATTACGACAGAAGCAAGCTTGGTAGTTATTCCTGAAGACGACCGGTTAAGCTGAGTCAAGGACAAATTCTGTACCAACGCGCACCTAAATTGGATTCATTAGGGGAGTGTCATGAGTAAAGTTTCAACCGATCCAGGATTGAATCACCCAATCAGAAGAGACCACGCCAAAGCCACGCGGTGAGTTGCGTACCCTGGAAAAAGGCGCGGAAACGCATATCTAAAGAACCGCCGATCCGAATTAATTCCGCATAAGTGCATTGAGACGTTTGGATTAAATGATGAAGATTGATACTAGTCCCAAGTTTGTGAGGTGAAAACTCCAGATTATTTTTACAAATTCTCCCCACCCTACCTCATTCTATCAGTTTCCAATAAATTGATCGGTGATGAGCTGTTTACAACACAACTTTATTGAGCTCTGGTGAGCAACGTTCACGTCAGTCTGCGTCACGATTTATCAAGCTCTAATGAGCATACTTTACTAACATTTCACTTTCTGCTCAAGGGAGCAGTGATTACGTGTAGCAGTGGAGATCTCTAGGCGAGATAAGGGCTGCAAGATAGACATGTTTAAGACTTGTTTTCAAGCCAGTGACGATGAGTTTGAAGTGTGTAATTTTATGTAAATTTTTGTATTGTATTATATTTTTGAGTGATATTTGTGCGTGTGTTAAGCAAATGCTAAGATAGGGCAAGTCTACGATCAGTAATCGCATAGGACATTTGTGTGAGTGAAAGTAGTAGCTCACAGCGATTATAGTTAGGCAATTTTATTAACATTGAACATTTCTGTCCAAGAAACTACGCCAAGATGTCCGACGTTTGGTCGTGTGATGGAATGATGTGCATCGCTTCTACAACGACGTCGACGATGGAGGGCTAGATTTCCCGTAGGGAAATGCACCGGGATGGAGGTTAAAGTTCTGCAAGCTGAAACGGTGATGTACAAAAATTGATTTACTCAATATGTAGTTAGATAAGGCGCGCGAACGTTGTAAATATTTCATTCTTTGTTTTTCTTGTGTTTAGTTTTTTTTGTGTGCCGACACGATCATCTGTAAATGTACGTTGGCGCGTGGCCAAATTTGTTTGTTGTATATTTTTCTTTGGAGTCATATTTAGTGTACACGGCGTGTGTACTTGATTTTATCCATGCGAATGCGAAACTCGTTACATTCGATAAGTGGTGCTTTATTAAAGTTCATATTTTTTATAGGAAAGGGAGGTAATTATTGTAAGATGTTTGATGAACATGTTCTTATTCATACTAGGGTTGCCGAGCGCAACAAATTAAGATGTAACTGTAGAACACCTTAGTTCTAATTTTTTTTAGATTTTTTGAGTCCTTTTCAGGTTCTTTAGTCACGGACTAGATTGGAAGCGCAAGCTGGTGGAAAATATTATATGTCATTTATTTCAGGTTTCTGTCAAACCCATACGTGTGATTCTGTGTGTGTTCTTGTGTCAGGTGTGTGTATTGATTCTTCGTGATGATGGGTAGGTGGTACTACCTCCCTCAATTGTTGTTGTTGTATTTTGATGGAAAGGCAGAGCGCTCTGGAGGCTACTGTACCTTGTCCAGTGCTAATTCTTGGATTTCCTAGGGGAAATGCTGAGATATTGTATTCTGACACACACACGCATATATTGTGCTTTGGGAGCACGCCTCTTCGAGACTCGAACCCATACCACGGCGGGTCGAGGTTATTGACACGTGGGTTGACAGATGTGCAGATTTCCACTTAGCACCCGTCTCGGTCTCGTTACTCATCTGTTAGGCAGTCCAGCTGACCGACTGATCCCTATAAGCTGTCATTAGCAAACCTGTTCGTTTGTGATGGTCATTGGACCTTAATTAATTGGGGAGTTCGCCATGTCTGTTACGAATTATCGCATATCGTATGAATGGAATATTGTTTTAATGATGTAAATGTTGGCTTCGAGCCTAGTGATTGTATATGACTCATTTCATGTTAGTTTGTCTGTTGTGACACCTGTGTGGTGTAGTTGTATTTACTTGTAAAAATGGCAAGCGATCATATGTGTATTTCTTTTGTTGGTCACATGTTAATTTACTTGTGTTGATTTTGAAAAGTCCTAATTGTTGGCATTAATGTTTGTTACTACGGCAGTTCCTTGATTCCAATTTCATGCGGAAATTATTTGTTGTTTTATTTAGTGTAGGAAGTGTCGGTTTAATTTTATGTAGTGTATAGTTGGTTCCCCGCGTCTGTCTAGCTCTCGACAATGCAGATTCGTCCTGTGAAGGTTTACCGGATGATGACGAATTTCGCATTTATTTGTACTCATCGTTAAGCATGTAGAACAGCCGCAAACGTACACAAATGTCATTGAAGTATTTGGGACGTTTGGTCCAGTTTATAATCTCTCCTGAGATTAGGCCTAGTTATGGCAAGTAATTAATTCAAGTGGGAGTCAGTTGGGAGATCTTGTTTGTTTATATTTTATTTGTAAATAGTTGATCTGTTATTAAATTCATTTGTTTTAACCCTGGTATTCACTTCTTCCTGCATGTTATTTTGTTATGTGTTACCCTGCATGTTATAGAAGCGCTCAACAACTTACGAAATGGACTTACGAAATGATAGTGGAGAGTGTTGCTGGAATGAAATTTTGACAGGGAAAACCAGAGTACCCGGAGAAATACCTGTCTGCCTCCGTTTTGTCCAGCACAGATCTCACATGGAGTGACCGGGATTTGAACCACGGACCCAGCGGTGAGAGGCCGGCGTGCTGCCGCCTAAGCCACGGAGGCTTGCTGTACCGCCATGTGCATTAGTAAAATCCTTGAGTTCTTAAAGTTAGAAACATTGAACA
The DNA here is from genome assembly GCA_946902985.2 of Meconema thalassinum. NCBI lineage: Eukaryota > Metazoa > Arthropoda > Insecta > Orthoptera > Tettigoniidae > Meconema > Meconema thalassinum. The sequence goes on from OX336389.2 coordinate 743,775,415, forward strand.
AGGTTAGAAGTTGATATAGTATTTGTTGTTAACTTGTTCTGGCGCCCGGCATAAAATTAGAAATTTGCATATATTAGTGAACTCAGTCAAAGCAGGAAGGTGTTGCCTTATTTTTACATTTAATTAACTTCGGTTAATTGGTGTTGTTCATACATTCTGTTGGTTAGGAATTTAAAAGCAGATCACAATGGAGTTATTTTGTTGTTTGGAAATAAGAGTCTTTATTCAGTAAAATTTTGATTACTGAAATTTTTATCAAATTAGAATCAGTAATATTTAAATATCAAGACATGTGTGCGTGTAGATGACTGAAATCCCAGTGCATGACCCTGTTTTTCTCTGAGTATATATTTGTGTGTTGTGCGATGGCTAGCATCGAAGAGATCAAAGTGTTGTTAGAGCAGATGTCTGTGCAAATGTCTGCGAAAACGGAAGAACAGTTAAAGAACATGAAGGAGGAAATGAGCGGGGACAGTGATAAACAATTACACGAGTTGCGTGAGCACGGTGACAAACAATTACAGGACATGAACAATAACATTACTACGCAATTACAAACCCAGAAATTAGACAGTGATAAACAATTACACGAGTTGCGTGAGCACAGTGACAAACAGTTACAGGACGTGAACAGTAGCATTACGGTCCAATTGCAGGTCCAGAAATTATATACCGACAAACAGTTACACGAGTTGCGGGAGAATAATAATAAACAGTTAAATGAATTAAACCATAAATTATCAGAGCAGGCAACAATACAAACAGTACAGTTAGAGAAGATCACCCATGACATAAACCAGAGTACTAAAGAATTAGAGAAACTGGCAGGAGAGGTAGCGGAAAATAACTCGAAACAATTAGGTGAAATTAAAAAGTTGGAATCTAAATTCGACAATAAACTTGTACAATTAGATGAAATGGTAGCCGCTAAATTGGAACAGATTGAGACAGCATGCGTAAACAACACGGCTGGAATAAAAAGCACGCAGGATGAATTACAGGGGCAGTTCGACAGGATAGAGGCGAAGAACGAAAACATACAGGAGCAGATTAATTCAGTCGATAATAATGTACTAGAATTAATAAAGGAACTCGACAAGCTTGAAATAAAAACGGAGAAAGAACGGATGCACTTGAGCGAAAAGCTGGAAGACTAGTTAATTAAAACCCAGCAGGTGATACAAGAGCAAATACGAGAAGAGGTAGGAGAACAATTCGTTAAAAACCAAGAGCAAATACGAGAAGAGATGGGAGAACAATTAATCAAAACTCAGCAGCTGATACAAGAGCAAATAGGGGAGCAGCTGGAGAAGAATCAGGAAAGAAGCGAAGAAAAAATTAGTAGTTTGAAGAACAGGATCCGGAAAGATTGGGAACAGCAGGTGAATGAAACTAAAGGAGATAGGCTGACGATATTAAAGCGGCTAGGCGAGTACAATTCTAGTATGCAGGCTTTGGAGGAAAATATGAAGTCCAAACTCCAAGAACACGCAGACCTCATAGTTAAGAACGAGATAAGGTCCTTAGAAAACGCTACTTTATTCTCTGCAGAAAACACAGTAGGCAAAGAGGGAAGTATTGGAAGTCCGGTGGGCTCGAAGCTGGCTGAGGATACGAGCCGAGGTCAGAGTCCAAAGATAACGTGCGACACATTCCAAAACTACAGAGGTGATACATCAACTCCACAACCCGGCTTGGCACCTGCCCAAGTGATACAAGTAATTAGGGGAAACGACTTTAAACCCGAAAAATTCAGGGAAAACTCAGGATCAACTCCTAAAGCATTTTTGCGTCAGCTGGATGATTACTTTAATGACCAACACGTCGGTCCCGCAATGAAAAAATTTTGGAGGGCCCAAGTTTAATTTGGTTCCAGAGTTTCAAATACACATTTAATGACATGGCCCAATTTAAAGAGGCATTCTTGAGGAAGTTCTGGAGTCCGTCATTGCAGCAGGGGTTGAGGATGGATTTATACACCAGGAAATATCACAGCACACATCCCACAAGGTTTTCCGAGTTCTTTAGCCAACAGCTGGTTAAATTCCGGGATTTTGACGACCCCCTTTCAGAGGAAAACATGTTTTTAACCATCGGTAAGCAGCTTCCGATGAATATTCAGCAGTTTTTAGTGGTTGGTAATATCAAGGCCACAGTTCAGGCCGAGGAGATACTCCGCCATTTAGATGAGACGAGTATGGTCAGTCCGCAGACAGGGAGACGGAACATGGAGTGTGTAAACACAGCTGAAGTCGTTCAAGGGCATCAAAATAATCACAATCAAAATAATCAAACGAAGACACAGTCTACCGGAACACAATTTACGCCCAGACGGCAGGAGTTTGATGGCCGAAACCAATACAATAACAACAATAGGAACTTCCAGAATCGCCGTGATAATTATAATAATAATCATCAGAACAATCACAATCAGTGGACGTACCAGCGAGAGTATACCAACTGGAGGGGAAACCCAAGGCAGGATAGACCTTACCATAGGAACGGAGACGGCAGGTGGAACAATACGAGGAATTAACGGCAAGATAATCAAGGAGACTATCGCAATGACTGGAACGAGCGGTACGCTGAATCACAGAAATATTTGGACGAGTTAAATGCCAAAGAGACGGAGAAAGAGAAGTGGGGGCGTGCGATGGCAAATAGGCAGAGCCCGGATAATCACCAAGGAGCGGGGGCGGAAAGTTTATTACGTCAGCAGGAGAGACGCGATGACAACCGGCGGAACTCAACGAATGGGTCCCAGGATTTAAAAAACTCGATTGAACCAAAACCAGATAGCCTGAGAACGGAGGACACCAGGGAGCGGGAGGAGTTGATTGTTGCGAACATAGAAGAGTGGGTAGCATTCCCGGACGATTGCCTGGAGGAAGTGGTGAAGGACCGAGAGAATGTAATCAGAAAATTACCGATTATTTATGCTCATATTGGAGGTATTAGAGTGAGGTGCCTGATCGACACGGGTAGCCAGGTGAGCTTAGTCACGGAAGCATTGTTGAAAGAAATTGAAAATAAACAAACCATTCCAATTATGCCTGTACCATTAATGAAAATCCGAGGGGTCATTCCTGACAAGACCATGGTTTGCAAGCACCAAGCATATTTAGACCTGGAGATAATAAACCACACATTTTCACAAACTTTCATCGTTATACCAAAAATGAATTATAATGTCATTCTGGGAGCCAACTTCATCTGTGATTTTCATGCTATAATTGACTTACATAATAACACTGTGAGTTTCAAACAAATTGAGGGGTTGAGTCATGTGGGTCTGAACATGGAAGAGAGTCCACTAGAGAGAGAGGCGAATACTTGGGTCATTGAAGAATGCACTAATGAGGCGATCGAAGATAAGAACTCGACGGAGGGACGAGTAAGCCAGACAGCAGTGGTTGAAATTGACAGTCGAGATATTTCGCAGGAACTTTGGATACATTTGGCGGAAGAAGAAATTAGCGGGTCCAAATTTGAAATGTTGCTTCAGGAGCGACTTAAGGAGGCAATAGTAGGGGAACCTGACAGGAGAAAATTAGAAGAGATTTTGAAACATCATAAGGGAGTTTTCGACACGATCCCGGGAAAAGTTTTAAATTTCCAGTATACCATGCAGGTTACCGATTGGACCCCATTTAAGAGTAAATTGTACCCGATCCCAGAGAAACATTTTGCTCAGGTGAAGGGCATTATTAGTAACGTATTAGATTCCGGTATGATTAAGAAAGCAACAACCCCATATTTAAATGCAATATTGGCTGTGGCCAAGCCAAATGGATCAATCAGATTATGCCTAGACGCGCGAGTTTTGAACAGCAAACTACTAGTTGAGCATGACCAAGCACCAAGGATCAAGTATGTACTGAAGGGCTTCCGTGGAAAGAAGATATATTCTAGCGTCGACCTAACGAATAGTTTCCACCATCTGGAACTTGAGGAAAATTCCCAACTATTGACGGGGTTTTTATTTGATAACCAAAGCTATATCTGGTCTCGCATGCCCTTTGGAGTAAAAAACAGCTGGATGTGCATTGATAAGAGCACTAGACTGGAATCTTATTGAGGAGGTCAAGAGCTTCACTACGAGATATGTTGACGACATACTAATTGCATCAGAAACAATGGAGGAACACTTGGTAAACCTAAACAAACTTCTGGATAACTTGAGAACCATGAATTTCAAAATTAACTTGAAGAAATCGCACTTTTGCCAGAGCGAGATTCTGTATTTGGGTCACATAATTGATGTTGAAGGCGTGAGACCAAATCCGGCGAAAATTGACGCAATCAAGAAATTCCCCACACCAACTAAAGTGAAACATATGAGAGCATTTTTGGGAGTGACAGGTTTCTTTAAGGAGAATTGTCCTGGGTACACGGAAACAGTAGCACCGATGCAAGAGATGCTAATGAAATCAAATCGATGGTCGTGGAATGAGGAGTGCGACAGGTCCTTTAAAGCCACGAAAGACCTACTGGAGAATTGTGTGAAGCTAGAGTATCCAGACTTCGAGAAGAAATTTGTAATTCAGGCAGACGCTTCATTGATTGGAATCGGCGCCATGCTGTACCAAAGGACGCTGATGAACCCAAGAAACGTTCATATTTGGCATTTACGAGTCGTAAATTGAGGAAGCACGAGAGGAACTACACGGTGACAGAGCTTGAGTTGCTAGCGATTTTGTACTCACTTCAACGATGGCGCAAGATGATCTTCCGATATTCCATTGTTGTCAGAACTGACCACCATGCACTGACATTCTTATTCAAGACGACGATGGCGAGTGAAAGAGTTACGCGTTGGTCCATTTACATACAGCAGTTCGATATTACCATAGAACATTGCCCTGGAAGGATGAACATCATACCAGATGTTTTAAGCAGGAATCCTGAAGGTGAGAACGAGATAGCAGTGGATGTTCACCACATAGCACTCACACCTAAGGCTCGTGAATTTTTGGACAAGCTAAACGAAATTCAGAAGGAACAAGAAAAGGACCCATGGATGATGATGATGATGATCAAGTTTTACAAGAAGGAACTACAGCCAGATTCACCTGAATATCGAGAAGCCCGAGCCAAGGAAGCGAAATTTCACTACCTGAATAATCTTCTGCACAAGTACGTGGATGAGGATCACACCAAACTGCGAATTCTAGTTCCAGCATCATTACAGAGAGGATTGACGTGGCATGTCCACGAAAGCCTAGCACATATCGGCACGGACAAAACAGAAGCGACAATAGGGGAAACTTTTACTTGGCCTAAGATGCGATATACTATTGTGGAAGTAATCAGAACTTGTGACGCGTGTCAGCGCACAAAACCCAATAACTTCATTTTGAAACAACCTCCGAAACCTTTATTACCTCAGAAACCATACGAACTGGTCGCTATTGACTGATTTGGCCCTCTAGTTAAGGGAAAACGAGGATGCCGACACCTTCTTGTATGTGTCGATGTGTTTTCCAAAATGGTAGTATTATGTCCAATCCAGAAGACGACATCAAAGCAAGTCCTCAGCAGAATTCAGAACAAAGTCATTCCGATGCTTGGGAAGCCGGAATTCATCTTATCGGACCATGGTAACTATTTTACGAGCAATGTTTTAGGCAAGGTCTAGAGAGCCTAGGGATAAAGCATGTTCTGTCAAGCATTCGCCATCCTTGTGGAAATCCGAGCGAGGGAACGATTCGCTGTGTTTCCAAGTATTACCGATTCATGATTCCTAATGATCATAATAAGTGGGTTGACAAAGTAGGAGATATTGAGATGTGCATGAACACCACAAAGCACGAGTCGACAGGTCAAGTCCCACTAATTGTACACCACAAAAGGATGCCTGAGAGATCTTGGGACAAGATTATTCCATGCCCAAGGGACCCGTTATTAGCACATGAGCTGCGAATTCAGTGAACGAGAGAACACATGAGGAGCCAAGCGGTCCGAAGTCTGAGGAGATACAGAGGAAAGAAATTTCATCGTGAATTACAGGAACAGGAACTAGTGCTTGTTCGGAGACCACCGATATCAGACCCTAAGAAAAAAGTATTTGCCAAGTTCTGTCCAAAATTTATTGGCCCGTTCCGCATCATTAAGAACTTGGGTAACAATGCTTACAGACTTAAACAATTAAGAATTAAGGAGATATTGAGATGTGCATGAACACCACAAAGCACGAGTCGACAGGTCAAATCCCACTAGTTGTACACCACAAAAGGATGCCTGAGATATCTTGGGACAAGATTATTCCATGCCCAAGGGACCCGTTATTAGCACTGGCGCTAAATCTGTCTTCAATAGCGCTAATCTCAAGCCGTATTACAGAAGGGAACCATTTGATGAATAATCAGGACTATGAATGCAGAATCATTATTGCAAATTTTATTTGAGAGCCTACACTCAAATGTACGTGGCCATGTAGTATCTGGGGAGAGCGAGGTTTGTTTGTAAACAAGACAGCTGGTCCGGCTGAAGTTGTAATCGTGTGAGTGAGAGGGGAGGTCTGGCGAGACGTGTGAATGACTTTGCAGTGTGGAGCGCGCACACTAATTGGAACAGTGGAATGTACACTCAGGCAGACCAGTGAGGTACTTATGAGATGTTATCTATGCTACTGTGGATATTGTTTCTAAAATCCAAATCAATCACTTGCTTCGAATTTCAAAACCTTGCTGAGGATAAATGAACCCTTATTAATCTATCGATGAATAAGTCTTCATGATTGTATTATTATTATTACTGATGCCCAGGCAGTACATGTTGAAATTGACAAAGGGAAGGCAAGGTAGTGTGTTGCAATGATTACGACAGAAGCAAGCTTGGTAGTTATTCCTGAAGACGACCGGTTAAGCTGAGTTCAAGGACAAATTCTGTACCAACGCGCACCTAAATTGGAGTCATTAGGGGAGTGTCATGAGTAAAGTTTCAACCGATCCAGGATTGAATCACCCAATCAGAAGAGACCACGCCAAAGCCACGCGGTGAGTTGCGTACCCTGGAAAAAGGCGCGGAAACGCATATCTAAAGAACCGCCGATCCGAATTAATTCCGCATAAGTGCATTGAGACGTTTGGATTAAATGATGAAGATTGATACTAGTCCCAAGTTTGTGAGGTGAAAACTCCAGATTATTTTTACAAATTCTCCCCACCCTACCTCATTCTATCAGTTTCCAATAAATTGATCGGTGATGAGCTGTTTACAACACAACTTTATTGAGCTCTGGTGAGCAACGTTCACGTCAGTCTGCGTCACGATTTTTCAAGCTCTAATGAGCATACTTTACTAACATTTCACTTTCTGCTCAAGGGAGCAGTGTTTACGTGTAGCAGTGGAGATCTCTAGGCGAGATAAGGGCTGCAAGATAGACATGTTTAAGACTTGTTTTCAAGCTAGTGACGATGAGTTGAAGTGTGTAACTTTATGTAAATTTTTGTATTGTATTATATTTTTGAGTGATATTTGTGCGTGTGTTAAGCAAATGCTAAGATAGGGCAAGTCTATGATCAGTAATCGCATAGGACATTTGTGTGAGTGAAAGTAGTAGCTCACATCGATTATAGTTAGGAAATTTTATTAACATTGAACATTTCTGTCCAAGAAACTACGCCAAGATGTCCGACGTTTGGTCGTGTGATGGAATGATGTGCATCGCTTCTACAACGACGTCGACGATGGAGGGCTAGATTTCCCGTAGGGAAATGCACCGGGATGGAGGTTAAAGTTCTGCAAGCTGAAACGGTGATGTACAAAAATTGATTTACTCAATATGTAGTTAGATAAGGCGCGGGAACGTTGTAAATATTTCATTCTTTGTTTTTCTTGTGTTTAGTTTTTTTGTGTGCCGACACGATCATCTGTAAATGTACGTTGGCGCGTGGCCAAATTTGTTTGTTGTATATTTTTCTTTGGAGTCATATTTAGTGTACACGGCGTGTGTACTTGATATTATCCATGTGAATGCGAAACTCGTTACATTCGATAAGTGGTGCTTTATTAAAGTTCATATTTTTATAGGAAAGGGAGGTAATTATTGTAATATGTTTGATGAACAGGTTCTTATTCGTACTAGGGTTGCCGAGCGCAACAAATTAAGATGTAACTGTAGAACACCTTAGTTCTAATTTTTTTTAGATTTTTTGAGTCCTTTTCAGGTTCTTTAGTCACGGACTAGATTGGAAGCGCAAGCTGGTGGAAAATATTCTATGTCATTTATTTCAGGTTTCTGTCATACCCATACGTGTGATTCTGTGTGTGTTCTTGTGTCAGGTGTGTGTATTGATTCTTCGTGATGAGGGGTAGGTGGTGCTACCGCCCTCAATTGTTGTTGTTGTATTTTGATAGAAAGGCAGAGCGCTCTGGAGGCTACTGTACCTTGTCCAGTGCTACTTCATGGATTTCCTAGGGGAAATGCTGAGATATTGTATTCTGACACACACAAACGTATATATTGTGCTTTGGGAGCACGCTTCTTCGAGACTCGAACCCATGCCACGGCGGGTCGAGGTTATTGACACGTGGGTTGACAGATGTGCAGATTTCCACTTAGCGCCCGTCTAGGTCTCGTGACTCATCTGTTAGGCAGTCCAGCTGACCGACTGACCCCTATAAGCTATCATTAGCAAACCAGTTCTTTTGTGATGGTCATTGCACCATAATTAATTGGGGAGTTCGCCATGTCTGTTACGAATTATCGCATATCGTATGAATGGAATATTGTTTTAATGATGTAAATGTTGGCTTCGAGCCTAGTGATTGTATATGACTCATTTCATGTTAGTTTGTCTGTTGTGACACCTGTGTTGTGTAGTTGTATTTACTTGTAAAAATGGCAAGCGGCCATATGTGTATTTCTTTTGTTGGTCACCTGTTAATTTACTTGTGTTGATTTTGAAAAGTCCTAATTGTAGGCATTAATGTTTGTTGATACGGCAGTTCCTTGATTCCAATTTCATGCGGAAATTATTTGTTGTTTTATTTAGTGTAGGAAGTGTCGGTTTAATTTTGTGTAGTGTATACTTGGTTCCCCGCGTCTGTCTAGCTCTCGACAATGCAGATTCGTCCTCTGAAGGTTTACCGGATGATGACGAATTTCGCATTTATTTGTACTCATAGTTAAGCATGTAGAACAGACGCACACGTACACAAATGTCATTGAAGTATTTGGGACGTTTGGTCCAGTTTATAATCTCTCCTGAGATTAGGCCTAGTTATGGCAAGTAATTAATTCAAGTGGGAGTCAGTTGGGAGATCTTGTTTGTTTATTTTTTATTTGTAAATAGTTGATCTGTTATTAAATTCATTTGTTTTAACCCTGGTATTCACTTCTTCCTGCATGTTATTTTGTTATGTCTTACCCTGCATGTTATAGAAGCGCTTTAACAACAACTTACGAAATGGACTGTTACCCCCCCCCCCCCCGAAACTTAGTCTCATAAGCTTCTTTGCAAGGGTTCATAATACGGAATAACCCTTCGTATTTGAATTCAATCTTTCCTCGCAGACCTCCTTCTCAACACATATGTATACGGTATAACATTCCCTCGTATATTCTATATTAAAATTCACATAGCTTCTTTACTACTGCTTTCTTAAAGCGTTTCTACAATATTTGCATTATCTTTCGTTATCACAACATTGCTTGTTTTTCACACTGTTTTCCAGTAAATAGTGATCATTGAAGTTTGTTAAATGATTGACCTCTCGCAAGTTTACTTCACAATGTTACTATGATATAAACAATTGTTTCCAATATTTAATAATTATACATTTATGTCCCGCCGTACTGATTTTACTTCAGAATTCTGCATTGTTGCAAAATCACGTCAACATTAGACCATGACGTTGCAAAAATATTAAAATAACCTCACTGTTATTAGGAATTCGATTTATATGAGGTACTGTACCCGTTCGTCCTGGGGATGCGATGACCCATCTGCTATAACATCGCATTCCTGGAGTTCCGGGACAGAGCGGAGTTAAATGAACCTCTATTCAAATAAGGAATGTGTCGGAAATTCAGCTGAGTTCTCGAAAAAGCAGTGGGTATCACGAGACAAAGTATCTCTAGGGTCGTTACGGGCTTAAGTTTAATAGAAATAATGCAAATATAAATGGGCGCCATCAACTGAATTCCTAGCAAACCACTTCCTTTCCGGATAAGCCTTACTCAAGACAAGGAAAGAAAAAGGAAAATCACACCATCATCAGATCACAACTAAGATAAAAACAAATTTATTTTACTTTGATAGTCAGACAGACATTTTAAATAAAACTCCTACCTAAGAGTATGGTCGAATGCCAAAGTTAAATTGTCATTGTCCAAAAATCGAACCATCTCTTTTCTAATTCAAAAATTATTTTATTCACATAACAAGAAAAATCTCTAAAGTTCTCTTGGGTTCTCAGGATCACTGTAGCACTATGTCTTTCGTCACTGACATTTGTGAAACCTGAGACCTAATTTCTCTTTAATTTAACATCATCAATGTGGATTTAAAAAAAATATTAATCTGTCTAAACATACACATATTATAATCACATATATTAAACATCACGTAATTTATGGTTTGCATGGCATAATTTAAATGTTGAACATGTTAGTCAAATGCTCCTAAACATTGAATAATTAATTTACACTATTTACATTGTCATTCATAATCACTTATCTGTGAATTACAGAAAATCATGGCTCATTGGTCATCGTTATCGTCATCATCAAAATTAAACATTTCTCACATTAATTCTCACTTCAAAATTTTACATATTCCTGTCAGAATCATTAATTCATCACCATTACATCATTTAAATTCTCAACTCAAGTTGCAATTCCTTCAAATTATCTTTCAATTACATTTATTTAATTCCATATAAATTCATTAATCATCAGCTTCTTTAAATAATTATCACCTTCTAATTCAGTTATTCATCATCATTACAATCGTCTATTAATTTATCTCAAATCAGTTTAATTTATCCAATCTCTAATTCATCCATCTATTTAATTCATCGATTCATTTCAAAATTTAATTTATCAAATTATTTAAATTTCAATCATCTGGTTATTTAGATTTTCATTATTTCATCTAGTCATTCTGATTTTTATTTCATTAGGTCAGATCGTTAATATGCTTAATTTTCAGATTAGTATTTCATTAATTATTATTTTCAGAAAATCTTGTATTATCAACTTTATTTATTTGTTTAATTTCCTAACAAATTGTTTAATATGGTTTATAGAACGTTGTCTTACAGTTTTATTACTTCCAAGTTATATCTCGTATTTAATTATCATGCCAAAGAATATTATTGCCTCCACGACATCACGTTGGATCTAACTATCCACAACTACATTACATTTCCTCAATACTTCAAATATCACATTTGAATACAACAATCATTCCACAAAACTCCATAAATATTCAGCACATACAGCATGAATCTCAACAATTACGCTAGACTGGGTACGACGACCTCATGTCTGCTTCAAAATACATTAGCAACATTGCTACTATCACGTGGCAACTTCCACAAAATGCCTATCATAAACTCCACTTAACCATGTTGCATGATCTACAAAAAATATATAACTGGCTTCAAATTATCAACGCACACAATCTCTAATAACTGTAATTACTCTGATCACATCTAGACAACTTCTTAAACAATTGAAAAAAATATTACCTCAGTAATTTAAGATCTGCTTTCAAATAGCATAAATTCTCTTACAATTCTTATAACTCACATCACAGAAAAACACCAATGTGCTATAATCTCTCATATCAAAATCTGCAATACTGATCTGCCTTATAATAAATCTGACCATTAATGATTAATCTTACAAGATTCAATTACTTTAAATCCTTCTCAAAGGTATCAAACATAATTATAAAAATCATCAAAAGCATCAGCTATAACAGCTGTTAAACTGAAGTTACTCTCAAAAGAGTATAGCAACAAAATATTGGATTGGCAAACAAGAATTACTAAATGCAATCCTGCTGACATTTATCGTTACTTTATTTAACAAAATTTCGACTGATATGTGACTAGTAGTTCCTTGTTTGATTCACTTACAATCTCGTGTACACTCGGATGATAAAAATGAGTCCCTCAATGGCAAGTAAGATGTGTAACCACCGTACAGTCGTATAAATACGAAAGACCTCGCCCCGTCGACTTGGATGATAGTTCCCTGAACGATGGGTAAGATGAGTACCACCATACAATCGTATAAATACGAAAGACCCCATCTCGTAGGCTATATGAGTGAATGTACCAGATAGGAATCAACAAGTTTCTAGTTGTCATATAAAAGCGATGTTCATTCACTAAAGTGAATAACTTCTTAATATCTCCAAACAATCCAATGGAAAAAATCCCTACTGATGAATAATACACACTCGCTAGTATGCAATGAACTGACGAAGTAATTTTAGATAGTCAATTGCAGATCACGAGTTCGAAATACTCGTTACACAAAAAAAAACTATTTATGAAAAATATCCTAGCTGGAAAAATGTCTAAAAGACCAAACATCTGCTTAATAAAGCCAACCAATGGTGAGAATTTCGTATAATGATGCCTGCCATATCATATGGTCACTCCATATTCTAGCAAATTCGAAGTATATAAAGCCAAACCATGTCTAAATAATCGTATCACTCCTATTAGAAAAATATACATGTGTGCCCAGTATTCATGAAAATAATCGTATCAGGTAGTTATGACTCTTACAGTACCTTTTTCATAATCAGCTGTAATTAAATTTCCAAGATCGTCGATTTTCCCTACATAATGAATTTCTCGAAAGATCGGCGTGAATATCATTCCATCCATGAAATGACGATTGCCTTCGAAATCCCAAAGTGATTCAGCTGGTGGACTCCTCTCGTCAGGAATCGAATCCATCGCTCTGCGGTGCCATCTTGTCTCTCTCTGCGTCTACTCTGACATGTTGAACTTCGGATTACCCATAGCGGATATTGTCCAACTCCTCTCGAAAAAGTTCATGGAAACAGCGGACCCCCTACTCCTCTTCTAAGTTACGCCACTGTTCCATTAAATGTTCAGTTTGAGTATTGAAAGATCAATCTCCGACAACTGCTAAGTCTCACTTTCGTAAAATACAATTTTACATGAGAGTGTCCAAGTTTATTAAACACCCTGTAGTTGTCTGTATTTGATAATTCATGAAACTGCATAAGAAATAAATTTCATTAATGCACGATCTAATGTTCATCAGTGCCTATGCTAACAACATTCCGTTTGCTTGAAATTGTTAAAGTAACTTTGAATGCGTTATGGAAAAGCATAGTCATAAAGTTATTCATAAAACTGTGTTCAAACTGCGTTGAAATGTAGCTTGTAATAAAGTCTCCAACTACTTGCAGTGCTGTTCTAACATATCCCGGCCGTCTGTGATTGCTTCCTCGGCAAGTCCGCCTGGATCAATGACCTGCTTGGCGTTCGCTGCTCGGCGATGCTGAAACTGTCGCCTACACTCTGCCGTGACAGTTTCGGTACGCTACGCGACCTTCACCGTGCGTCTCGCTTGCGCTATAGAGCTCGACCTTACTTGCTCGACTGACAGAGCTCCACTGAATGTGCTGGCACTGTCTTCACTCTCTTATCTGCCTGGCGCAGACACGTGGTGTAGTCCCCCACCACAGTGCTCTCGCGTCACGATTATAGTCTCGAACCCTCATCATCTCGGCTATTCCGTTATAAAATAACTTAAGGGTTATCTAACTTCCTTACAATTATTTCCACATATAATGCATGTTATATATCCTCTTCTAAGATGTTTAATTCTATATTCCATACATATCTTAATAAAGCTTCACATCTCTATCCATAATTCCATCTTCTTACAGATGTCAGTGCCTCCTTGATCCTAGACCTCCTACGTCATCTGGACATTCTTCTTGACTCGATCGGTGCGCTATCTTTTCCTAACTCTTCCCAAAACCTCAACTACGGCTTAATGTCTGCTGGCGTAGCCGATAGCCTAAACTAGGTATCGGGTACATCTCTCCCGTACATCTCCTTTTTTTTAATCAGGATTGAGAAAAAAAATACACTCTCAGGCATTCTATATATAATACATGTACACGATAGCTCTACAATTCCCTTACTCAGCATGATGGTTCTTTCTGACTCTCAATAATGATGATTGACTTCCAATGATTAGCATCTTGATTCCGTGTTATTCTGATGTCTGTTTCTTCCTTCGCCACTCGTGCTTGCTCGATTGACATCTCTCACTGTCTCTTCGGGTGGTGCACTAGGCTGTCTATCTTCTTGCCTCGACCTCTCATGTCCACGATTATCTCGTCTGTCGTTAGGATCGTTTCTTCGGCCATCCTGCCTGTCGTTCCCATTATACTGTTGACCTTGGCTCCAGTTATTTCTGCCCCGATATCTATTGTTATATCGATTCCTGTCTTGATATCTGGAATTCTGGTTATAATTTCTATATCGGCTATCTCTTGCTACTTGATCGTATGGCCTCTCATATGGTCCTCTATATCGATCATTTCCTCGAGCGTTACGGATGTTTCCTCGATTCCCTTCGTTCCGTCGGTTTTCCCAGGAATCTCTTCTGTCCGTTTGAGCTGCATTGTCTACGACTACCGCATTCACTTCTTGCGTGTTCCTATTGTCGTTTCTGGTGTTTCTAGGCGTAACTTGAGCGCTTGTATAGTCCAATCGCCGCAAAATGTCGTCATAATGCTCAAGTGTATTGGCTCCCGACGCTATTAGTGATCGCTGTACCTCAATCGGTAACTGTCTCGCTATAGCTTGCAAAAGCTCTTCTTCTGGCAATGGAGGAATCAGAAATTGTAATTTAGCCAGCTGTGACGTGAAATAATTGGCATAATGCGTCGGATGTGACGTAGAATAGCGCTTTGAGTACATTTCCGCTCTTACGTTAAGTTGATCCTCGGCACTCCAAAATCTCCTCAAGAAAGCTATGGCAAATTGCTCCATGTTCGCAAAATTGCTTCTGAACGCACTAAACCAAGTAAGCGCAGACCCATCTAAGGCGCGTTCGACTATCCTTAGCTCTCTTTCTTTGGCTACCCTATGTTCCGCCATGTAGTCTCGAATATCTCGCAGAAATTCGACTGGTGTGACTCCTGTATTTCCCGAAAACTTCCTCGGCTTGTCATCCAGATTTTTAATAATGGTGACTGGACCTGAGTATCGTTCGCTTGGACCCAACGTACTCCTATTCGAACTTGGATTATCCTGAGGGGTTGAACTGGCCCTTTCGAATGTCACATTCGGTTGCATTTGACGGTCTTCTCCCATGCTAGCTTCTTGATTAGTCATACTGCGGTCTATCGCTGTCTGATTTATCAATGTTTCCCCTGATGTTATATTCTGACTGGTGAAACTGTTAAACATGGATTCTAGTTTAGTTATCCTGTCTTCTGCTAATTTCTCCACGGTCTTGACCTGCGTCTTCAACTCATCTAACGATGTAACATCCTGCGTTTTGTTACTCTCGTCTAAGTCGTTTTTTAACTTGTCAATTTTGCCTTCGCACGTGTTCTTTACTGACGCGACTTGTTCCTTTAACTGATCAACATCTGTTCTAAATAGAGTTGAATCTATCTTCATCGCTTCCTTGTTCTCCGTAAACCTCGCTTCTAAGTTTGCCATACCTGCGATTAATTTTTCATCTAACCCTTCACGTTTCTCTTTTGCTTCGGCATCGACCTCACTATACCGTTCTTCCACAATTGCACCGACTCTATTTTTGAACAAAGCTAAGTTTTCATTAACCTTTTGCTCTATATCGTCGTCTATCTTCCTAATATCTTTCTGCAATTGATTTTCTAATGATTTTAAATTAGAATTAACCTCTCCTAAGACTTCCTCTTTAATGGTTCCAATTACTGTCTTTAAATCTTTAATCTCGTTACCTAGATTCATTTCTAGACCTTTAATTTTAGTCTCGAAAGATACTTCGGTAGACCACTCTTGAATTTTGCCTACATCTGCCACAAAACCATCGATGTCGAATCTCAACTTCGATACATCTGATTTAATGTCTTTCTGTATGGACATAACGACTGTTCTTAAAGTAAAAATATTTTCTTCTCCTCTACTTTCTAATTCAATAATATTTTTTCTTAATATTTGAACATTTTCCTCTCCTTTCATATTTACTGCAATTATGTCTAATTGTAAAGTCTTCAGCATTTCATTATTCTTTAAAGTTAAGCTATTCTCTAATCTAGTTAACTTGTTTTCTAATTCAGTGTTAGTTTCTTCACTACGAGCTTGTAATTTCTCTTCCAATAATTTAAAGTTATCCTTCAAGTTAGCTTCACTAGCTTTTAAATGACTTTCAGTACTAGTCTGTAATCTAGTTTCTAATGACTTCAACTCATCTTTACTATTTGACTGTAGCCTTTCTTCTAATGACTTAAAATTGTCTTCACTATTTAACTGTAACCTAGTCTCTAATAACATCAACTCATCTTTGCTATTTGACTGTAATAATTTTAAATTTTCTTCACTTGTTGACTGTAGCCTAGTCTCTAATGACTTTAAATTGTCGTTCAGATTGCCTTCGTTACTAGCCTGTAATGATTTTAAATTTTCTTCAGTACTAGTTTGTAATGCTTGCACATTTTCTTTACATTTAGCTTCTAATCTAGCTTCTGAACTATTAATCTGTTCTTTAACTTCCGTTTCCATCTTAGAAATAGTTTCTGCAATACCAGACATACCCCTCTGTAACTCTCCTAACACCTTAGCTAAATCTTCTGGCAACATAATTATATTTTCAATATACGTTTTATACAGAGACGTTAGACAACAACACATCACAATGTCTCAATTCCTGCATTCACTTGGGTATAGGAAAAATGTCTTATAACTAACATGATATTATACTAATACGATTAACATGAACACTGGAATGGGCACACAAGTACATTGTCTGACTAAGTTTAATAAATTTTGTAACACACTTAAATGAACTTGAGATCAATCTCTCAGTAATCTAAATCTGATGTGATTCCATAGAATAAACAAAATCGAAGCCCCACTAGTTGGATAAAGCCAATTCTCCCTCTCTCTCTGTACCCGTTCGTCCTGGGGATGCGATGACCCATCTGCTATAACATCGCATTCCTGGAGTTCCGGGACAGAGCGGAGTTAAATGAACCTCTAGTCAAATAAGGAATGTGTCGGAAATTCAACTGAGTTCTCGAAAAAGCAGTGGGTATCACGAGACAAAGTATCTCTAGGGTCGTTACGGGCTTAAGTTTAATAGAAATAATGCAAATATAAATGGGCGCCATCAACTGAATTCCTAGCAAACCACTTCCTTTCCGGATAAGCCTTACTCAAGACAAGGAAAGAAAAAGGAAAATCACACCATCATCAGATCACAACTAAGATAAAAACAAATTTATTTTACTTTGATAGTCAGACAGACATTTTAAATAAAACTCCTACCTAAGAGTATGGTCGAATGCCAAAGTTAAATTGTCATTGTCCAAAAATCGAACCATCTCTTTTCTAATTCAAAAATTATTTCATTCACATAACAAGAAAAATCTCTAAAGTTCTCTTGGGTTCTCAGGATCACTGTAGCACTATGTCTTTCGTCACTGACATTTGTGAAACCTGAGACCTAATTTCTCTTTAATTTAACATCATCAATGTGGATTTAAAAAAAATATTAATCTGTCTAAACATACACATATTATAATCACATATATTAAACATCACGTAATTTATGGTTTGCATGGCATAATTTAAATGTTGAACATGTTAGTCAAATGCTCCTAAACATTGAATAATTAATTTACACTATTTACATTGTCATTCATAATCACTTATCTGTGAATTACAGAAAATCATGGCTCATTGGTCATCGTTATCGTCATCATCAAAATTAAACATTTCTCACATTAATTCTCACTTCAAAATTTTACATATTCCTGTCAGAATCATTAATTCATCACCATTACATCATTTAAATTCTCAACTCAAGTTGCAATTCCTTCAAATTATCTTTCAATTACATTTATTTAATTCCATATAAATTCATTAATCATCAGCTTCTTTAAATAATTATCACCTTCTAATTCAGTTATTCATCATCATTACAATCGTCTATTAATTTATCTCAAATCAGTTTAATTTATCCAATCTCTAATTCATCCATCTATTTAATTCATCGATTCATTTCAAAATTTAATTTATCAAATTATTTAAATTTCAATCATCTGGTTATTTAGATTTTCATTATTTCATCTAGTCATTCTGATTTTTATTTCATTAGGTCAGATCGTTAATATGCTTAATTTTCAGATTAGTATTTCATTAATTATTATTTTCAGAAAATCTTGTATTATCAACTTTATTTATTTGTTTAATTTCCTAACAAATTGTTTAATATGGTTTATAGAACGTTGTCTTACAGTTTTATTACTTCCAAGTTATATCTCGTATTTAATTATCATGCCAAAGAATATTATTGCCTCCACGACATCACGTTGGATCTAACTATCCACAACTACATTACATTTCCTCAATACTTCAAATATCACATTTGAATACAACAATCATTCCACAAAACTCCATAAATATTCAGCACATACAGCATGAATCTCAACAATTACGCTAGACTGGGTACGACGACCTCATGTCTGCTTCAAAATACATTAGCAACATTGCTACTATCACGTGGCAACTTCCACAAAATGCCTATCATAAACTCCACTTAACCATGTTGCATGATCTACAAAAAATATATAACTGGCTTCAAATTATCAACGCACACAATCTCTAATAACTGTAATTACTCTGATCACATCTAGACAACTTCTTAAACAATTGAAAAAAATATTACCTCAGTAATTTAAGATCTGCTTTCAAATAGCATAAATTCTCTTACAATTCTTATAACTCACATCACAGAAAAACACCAATGTGCTATAATCTCTCATATCAAAATCTGCAATACTGATCTGCCTTATAATAAATCTGACCATTAATGATTAATCTTACAAGATTCAATTACTTTAAATCCTTCTCAAAGGTATCAAACACAATTATAAAAATCATCAAAAGCATCAGCTATAACAGCTGTAAAACTGAAATTACTCTCAGAAGAGTATAGCAACAAAATATTGGATTGGCAAACAAGAATTACTAAATGCAATCCTGCTGACATTTATCGTTACTTTATTTAACAAAATTTCGACTGATATGTGACTAGTAGTTCCTTGTTTGATTCACTTACAATCTCGTGTACACTCGGATGATAAAAATGAGTCCCTCAATGGCAAGTAAGATGTGTAACCACCGTACAGTCGTATAAATACGAAAGACCTCGCCCCGTCGACTTGGATGATAGTTCCCTGAACGATGGGTAAGATGAGTACCACCATACAATCGTATAAATACGAAAGACCCCATCTCGTAGGCTATATGAGTGAATGTACCAGATAGGAATCAACAAGTTTCTAGTTGTCATATAAAAGCGATGTTCATTCACTAAAGTGAATAACTTCTTAATATCTCCAAACAATCCAATGGAAAAAATCCCTACTGATGAATAATACACACTCGCTAGTATGCAATGAACTGACGAAGTAATTTTAGATAGTCAATTGCAGATCACGAGTTCGAAATACTCGTTACACAAAAAAAACTAGTTATGAAAAATATCCTAGCTGGAAAAATGTCTAAAAGACCAAACATCTGCTTAATAAAGCCAACCAATGGTGAGAATTTCGTATAATGATGCCTGCCATATCATATGGTCACTCCATATTCTAGCAAATTCGAAGTATATAAAGCCAAACCATGTCTAAATAATCGTATCACTCCTATTAGAAAAATATACATGTGTGCCCAGTATTCATGAAAATAATCGTATCAGGTAGTTATGACTCTTACAGTACCTTTTTCATAATCAGCTGTAATTAAATTTCCAAGATCGTCGATTTTCCCTACATAATGAATTTCTCGAAAGATCGGCGTGAATATCATTCCATCCATGAAATGACGATTGCCTTCGAAATCCCAAAGTGAATCAGCTGGTGGACTCCTCTCGTCAGGAAACGAATCCATCGCTCTGAGGTGCCATCTTGTCTCTATCTGCGTCTACTCTGACATGTTGAACTTCGGATTACCCATAGCGGATATTGTCCAACTCCTCTCGAAAAAGTTCATGGAAACAGCGGACCCCCTACTCCTCTTCTAAGTTACGCCACTGTTCCATTAAATGTTCAGTTTGAGTATTGAAAGATCAATCTCCGACAACTGCTAAGTCTCACTTTCGTAAAATACAATTTTACATGAGAGTGTCCAAGTTTATTAAACACCCTGTAGTTGTCTGTATTTGATAATTCATGAAACTGCATAAGAAATAAATTTCATTAATGCACGATCTAATGTTCATCAGTGCCTATGCTAACAACATTCCGTTTGCTTGAAATTGTTAAAGTAACTTTGAATGCGTTATGGAAAAGCATAGTCATAAAGTTATTCATAAAACTGTGTTCAAACTGCGTTGAAATGTAGCTTGTAATAAAGTCTCCAACTACTTGCAGTGCTGTTCTAACATATCCCGGCCGTCTGTGATTGCTTCCTCGGCAAGTCCGCCTGGATCAATGACCTGCTTGGCGTTCGCTGCTCGGCGATGCTGAAACTGTCGCCTACACTCTGCCGTGACAGTTTCGGTACGCTACGCGACCTTCACCGTGCGTCTCGCTTGCGCTATAGAGCTCGACCTTACTTGCTCGACTGACAGAGCTCCACTGAATGTGCTGGCACTGTCTACACTCTCTTATCTGCCTGGCGCAGACACGTGGTGTAGTCCCCCACCACAGTGCTCTCGCGTCACGATTATAGTCTCGAACCCTCATCATCTCGGCTATTCCGTTATAAAATAACTTAAGGGTTATCTAACTTCCTTACAATTATTTCCACATATAATGCATGTTATATATCCTCTTCTAAGATGTTTAATTCTATATTCCATACATATCTTAATAAAGCTTCACATCTCTATCCATAATTCCATCTTCTTACAGATGTCAGTGCCTCCTTGATCCTAGACCTCCTACGTCATCTGGACTTTCTTCTTGACTCGATCGGTGCGCTATCTTTTCCTAACTCTTCCCAAAACCTCAACTACGGCTTAATGTCTGCTGGCGTAGCCGATAGCCTAAACTAGGTATCGGGTACAGTACGTCTGGATCAAAATGTTCCCTACATCTTAAGAGTCAATAAAATCTTCCACGAAGATATATTCCTAATCTAAGAATAATTAATGAAAGATCAATGCTTTCAATACACTTATAAAATAGACAGCTGATATAACGAATATCATTTCAATCCAATGTCTTCGTTGCAAATTTCTACTTGACATAGCGTAGCAATATCAAAAATATTCTTGCCAGATCTTTGGAGCGTTACTAATACCAAATCACACTTTGATATTTACGTCAGTAACGATCGATGATTTCCTCCTCCTTTATAAAAGTCTTCTTAAAGAAAAATACCCAAATTCAAAAATCCCAACGAATAGAAAAATTTCGTCGAAGACGAAAACCTTAATAGAAATCCAGAAAAAAATCCAAAATTGAATGAAATAATTTAATAAAAATTCTTAAATTGAGGAAATCGAAATTCCATTATATTATCTTGAAGTTCCAAAACTGAAGAATCGAAATCATTGTTGGAAATAAGAACAAAATCATCCAAAATGAAATCCAAATTTAAATAAAATCGAAGAAATTCGAGGTCATACAACAATCACAAAATATGGAAGAATGGTGCTGAAAGATGTTTCAAACTACTCTACACTACTAAATAGAAAATCTCGTCGTTCTACCTTAGAAGCCTCTAGAAGTAGCAATAGATATAAGAAATACCCTGGTGGTCCAGTATCTCTGCACAAGAGAAGTCTCGAACTGTTGGCCTCCACTTCGGACGTAAAGCTACTTCGGGGTGCGAGCTCACGTTCCCAGACCTGCTTCTGCTCCATCGGGTGGCGAACTGCTCTCCTCCTGACTCCTATGTATACCATGCTTCAAGCTTTAGATGGGTAAATCCCTATCTTCATCTTTGTTCAAGAGTTGTCTTCGATCTTCTGCGACGCTTCTCGTAGTTAACAATCATATTAGTGCTATATCGTTTGTAGACAATTATGATTTCTGACGATTAAATATTTCAGATTTGGTGAAAATAATGTAGGTCGAAATATGTTCGAAGTAGCTTGAAATAATTTTGATGAAGCTCAATGTCAATGTTGGAGTTGGTCTGGGAAATAAAACTCACTTCTGTTTAATGTATTCCAGGCGCATATTATAACTTAATCCATCTCTACAGTCTTCGTAGAATTACAATTCAGCATTCCGTCGAAATTCTTATTAACATTCATTATGGAAATCTGTAGAATAATGATCTCGCTGTTGATATTTGTTACCACAATGTTCATTTATACACGTAGCCTAAATAATATCAATGGCTTCAATTCGATGTTAGGAAAGTTCGATTCACAATATAAAACTTCGTAACTTGCTTCACTGCAGAACGTAATATTTCAATCTGAGGGCGCCCAACTTCACGCGTAGCTTTCTCTTCAGACCACAATCGCATAAAATACTTTTGCAAATGTCAGTATAATGCACTGCTAATATTTTGTAATTCAATTAATATTCAGGCTTCACTGAGAATTAATTATATAAGGTTCGTCTTAATAGCGAAACACGCAAGTTTCTCTTGTCATTTCTATGGTGCAATCTTGATATTGTCTTGAGTCCGGCCGTAACTTTTAAACTCGACCCGAACAGTGGCCGTGTCAAGGGTCTCGCCTTACCCGCACTTCGCTTAATCTGAATAGGCTGGGAAATTAAAACTACCAGCGGCGTCACTGTTCTCCTTGAACGACAACGGAATAGGAGTAACAATTCTTCGCGTCAATCTCCCACCAAATGTTATCTCAGCGCCATTTTCCAGTAGTGGGGAGAAGAAGCGCGTACCTGTTCTTATCAATAATACATTGTACTGCGTACTTCTCCTGCCATAATAATTCTGAATAATTCTCTTCATTAATTTAGGCATGTATCCAAATAATAAAAACTTCTTTATAGGTCCTGGGAGTGAATTGTTAATTAGCATAATTAAATTTTCAGAGTCTTACGAACATGCAAATCTCTTCTCATTGGCTAATCCACTGCATCCAATCAGATAATTAATATCGTATTCCTCCTAATATTGGTGCGGTCGTAGTTTGTTGCTAGGTGAAATGACCCCGGTCGGCGGTCCCATAATGCACTGTAACACGTGCCAACCCCTCGTTGCTATGTAGAAACTGGTTTCCGCGCTCTCTCCCAGTATCAAAGTTTCAATGCAAATCACTTATCATGGGCTTGGAAATAGCCACAAAATCTCAGGAGTTTGCGGAACTACAGAAATACCTAGCGATGGCCTTCTTAATGCGACCTCTTATTAAGTTACCTCTATAAATCATCACACCACACGATTAAAAGGAAGTAATGTATTTATTCAAAAATAACTGACGGAAAGTCAGTCGACGACGTCCGAGAATGGACACAAAGCAAATAATCCTCACTTGATAGCATTGAAGAATAATGCGGCAAATGCAGCATAATGTCCCCTTGGACTGTACTGCACAAATAACCCTAATCATACAACAAGATTTTACTATGTACATCAGATGATCCGACAACAAATATCAAACCCTAATGGATCATCTACACGGTTATACCAGAATTAAAGTAAAATTACGCACAGAAATATAACCCTTTTATACAAATTTACAATATAGTTACACACCCTCAAGTAGTGTAAACGCCTTTAACTTGATATTCATGCACCCACCATGTGTGCTTTCATCATAAATCGTTGCTTTAGCAAATTCAGGTCTTAATCAGGTCATCAACCGTGCAATTAAGCTGAGAAGAAGTATACTACTACTACTACTAATACTCCTCGGCGCTACAGTCCATGTAGGACCTTGGCCTCTCCAACAATCGTTGCCCAATCCTGTCGATCTTCTGTAGGTTTCCTCCATCTTCTTACTCCCATCTTGCGTAAGTCGTCCTCCACGTCATCCAACCATCGTTTCCTAGGTCTTCCTTTGCATCTTCTTCCACCTGGATTTCCTCTATAGGTCTTTTTAACCACTCTATCTCCTGCCATTCTCTCCACATGTCCCAGCCATCTTAGCCTATTACTCTTTACTTCCAAAACTATATCGGGATGCCCATATAATTCCTCCAATTCTTTGTTTTCCCGTATTCTCCATCTTCCTGCCTCATTCACTGCTCCATAAATCTTCCTCAGTATTTTCCTTTCCCATCTTCTCAAAATCTCCTCTTCTGCCACAGTCATAGTCCATGTTTCCGAGCCGTACAATACCACTGGTCTTATAACGGTTCGGTACA
This sequence comes from Meconema thalassinum, assembly GCA_946902985.2. Taxonomy (NCBI): domain Eukaryota; kingdom Metazoa; phylum Arthropoda; class Insecta; order Orthoptera; family Tettigoniidae; genus Meconema; species Meconema thalassinum. Next base: position 743,799,885 of record OX336389.2, read on the forward strand.
CTGTCACATTTGATCTTCTACTGAGGATGCGCGCTTTGAGGATTTTTATCAGTGCCCAATAAGCTCTATTACCGGCTGCAATTCTTGCTTTTATTTCTTCTCTTGTGCTATTATCTTCAGTAACCAGTACTCCCAAATACTTGAAACTTTTACACCTCTCAAAATTCACCCCATTTAGGTTTATAAATAAATTTATATATGTATCTTTCTCCACAGTATTTCTCCTAGATAATAATAAATATTGATTTTTGTTGTAGTTCACTCGTAATCCTACTTCTTCTGATTCTTTTTCTAACCGTCCCAACCCTTCTTCAAGATCTTTCAGTCTTCGTGACAGCATACCTACATCATCAGCATACGCTAGATTTTGGCTCATACGGTTTAACAGCGTGCCACCTGGATTGCTGATATCTATCTTCCTCATTACTCTCTCTAGTACTATATTGAACAGCAGTGTGGACAGTACGTCTATCTGTCGTAAGCCTTGGTTTACCTCAAAAACTTTTGAGAGTCTTCCTTCAACTTTAACTCGACATTTTGTGCCAGTAAGAGTCATTTGCACCAATCTGATTAGTTTGGGTGGGAATCCCATGTCCATCAAGGTCTGATACAGAGTTTTCCTTTTTACACTATCATAAGCCTGTTTGAAATCCACATATAGGCTAGTTGGTGCACATCCACATTATATTCGTAACACTTTTCCATTATTTGCCTTATTGTGAAGATATGGTCCGTCGTCGATCTACCCTGTCGGAATCCACACTGGTATTCTCCAAGTCTCTCTTCAACAAGAGGTGTAAGTCTCATAGCCATTACCTTGGCTAGGATTTTATAGACCACACTAAGCAGTGCTATGCCACGATAATTTTCACACTTTTCTTTATCATTCTTCTTATGGATTGGGCAAATAACGGCAGTGTTCCACTGTTCTGGCATCACCTCCTTCCCCCATATCTCCACAATGAACTGGTGTACCAGCTTTGCCAAATGTTCCCCCACCACACTTAATCATCTCTGCTGAAATATTATCACCCCCTGGGGCTTTGTTATTCCTCAAGCTTTTAGTTGCCAAACTAACCTCCTCCAGCGTCGGCACGGGTACTGGCCTTGCATCTGTGTTATCCTTGCACCATGGTTGGTTATTCTCTTGACCCTCCTGTTCTAGCAATACCGTCTCTGCAGTAGCATTGAGCAGCTCGCTGAAATATTCAGCCCATCGATCTAAAATCTGTTCTTCACCTCCTATGAAATTTCCTCCTTTATCTCTGCAGAAAACTGCTCGGGGTTGAAAGCCCTTCTTCACTTCCTGTATTCGTTTATAGTACTTTCTTACTTCTTGATTATTGTATTCTTCTTCTAGCTCTTCAATCCATTTCTTCTCTGATTCCCGTTTCTTTCTTCTACAAATTCTATCTGCCTCTTTCCTTTTCTTTTTATGTTCTTCTGTATTGTTTCTCGTTGGTCTACTTATCATTTTCTCCCTTGCAGCATTCCTCTCCATTATAGCTATTTTACATTCTTCATCGAACCAGATTTGTCTTTTAATCCTTTCTTCAGTCCCCAGTACTTCTTCTGCAGCTTCGTGTAGTGCGTCCCTCATTATACTCCATTTTCCTTCTACTCCCTCTAAATCCCAACTTTGTTTTGTCTCCAACTTCTTCCGTAAATGTGTTTCATATTGTTCGGCAGTTTCCTTTTCTTTTAGTTTTAAGACATTATACCTTCTAGGGTCTTTCCTCATCTTTCCAGATCTGTACACTGCTATACGCTGTCTAAATTTTACTCTTACCATGAAATGGTCAGAGTCACAATCCGCTCCTCTACAACTATCAACTTCGAGTATATCAGATGCGTGTCTTCTATCAATTACCACATGGTCAATTTGGTTGAATGTGGTTCCATCTGGTGAGCACCACGTTACTTTCCTTATATTCTTTCTCCGAAGCCATGTACTTTTCACAATCATTTCATTTCCCATGGCAAAGTCGATGAGTCTCTGTCCATTATTATTTGATACCTCATGCAGACTTTCCTCTCCTACCTTCTCTCTAAATGCTTCTTCTTTTCCCACCTTCGCATTGAAATCACCTAACACGAATTTTACATCTTGCCTTGTTATACCCTCGAGTTCCTGTGCAAGCTGACTGTAGAACGTGTCTTTCACCTCATCCTCATCCTCTTCTGTGGGGGCATATACAAATATAAAGGTGATATTAAAGAATCGTGCCTTCATTCTCAAAGTACATATCCTTCCATTTAGAGGCTTAAAGTTCAGTACTGCTGTTTTATATCTATTATCCACGAGGAAACCTGTGCCACATATTCTTCCACTGTCGCCTCCACTATACATTATTGTATGGTTATCACTTCTCAATATGCCATCTCCTCTCCATTTGATCTCTTTGATCGCTGCCACTCCTATACTATATTTCTCCATCTCTTCCTTAAGGCCCTTCAACGCTCTAGGTTTGTTCAATGTTCTCACATTCCAGGTTACTATGTATATATCATTTTTCCGTTTACATTTTCCTTTTCCTTGCATAGCTCGTTTATCATTATCATCAGTCCGGCTATTATTGTATTGGAGTTTCATAACAGACTATTTTTTCGATATGGGGTTGTTAGCCCCATGATCAACCCCCAACCTGGAGGACCAGGGTATCTCTCTTTGTCTGACCCATCACCCTTGACCTGTCCGGCTTGGGAGGCCCTACCAGGAACTCACGCTCCCGCCGGCATAGCTCACAGGATCATTTGGGCTCTCAAGCCCCCACATCACGACAAGATGAGGATAACATCGTGAGGGTGAGAAGAAGTATAATCATAATTTATCCAACATTCTTTACCATTAATTTCAATTATTATTCTTTATTATTATTATTTTCAAAAATTATTTTGAATTATTATTACTCTTGTTATCATTCTTAATTATTTCTGTTTAATTAATTATCAATATTATTATTTAAACACTCTTAATTAGACATAATCGCAGGAATAATTAGCCGGGGATGACAAGAGAAAATTAGGAGGCTTTACTATTAGTTATCCATTACTGGAATCACAAATTCATCAACTAACAATAATTACGAAAGCATTGGAAATTATGTTCATCATTAAACATTATTAATATGGCGTAGTTTAACTAAGATACTGTATTCATTTCATAGTCAATTTAGTCATACTTGACATCGATGATTGCTTATAACTGTGGATAATATCACCAACTTCACGAAGAATATTTCTTTGAATATATTTTACACATTTTGCTCACATTAGCATAATAGATTCAAATGTACTTCATTAAGTACTTCAATATATATATATATACATATATATATTACCACGGACGTTTAATACCCACATGGTGATTATTAAATTCATTTACAAGTATCTAGTTCTGTCTTAGCCTTCGCTCATTAAGAATATTCCGTTATCAAATAATACAACTTCAATGCACTAGATTCAGATCATATGTTGATTACAAAAATTCTTGCCTCACAAAATTATACTCATAGTCACGTATATCATAGGTATACGCGTCCACTTAAAATTAACCCTGGGATTGGTGTCAAAAAGAATAAATGTTCTTTCGTAAATCCTCATGCCAATATTAACTGCGTACAAAACCCATAAGGATGAGCTAAAATCATGGATATCAATCCTAACTGAATTTAATAGTGACCTACATGTGCCAAAGTACACGTGGTAACGAATTAGAGGTCGAACTTTATCAGTCAAAATAGGACCATTCCCCTCAAGTGAATTCACATTGTCCGAACTGGTCCTACACCATGAATCAAGGTAACGATTCAAGTTAGCAACTATTGATCCATTAGAAACCAGAACGATCACTGTTCCTTCACAAGAGAAAAATCCCCTAATCCAATAAAATGATCAAACTTCTCATCCTATAAATCCTACGAATAATTACTTTCAAAAATATCAAAGCACACTGGCAATATTCAGAGACCGCAACTATCGAACACGAATTATAGTTCGTCTATTAATATCAAGTCTAAGCTTGAATAAAATATCGAAGTGTTTACAAAGATCAAAAATATCTATCACAAAAGTTAACTTAACTCCACTAAGAAAAACGCAAGTCTTCTCCTAAAAAATCCTCTTTTATACAATTAAGAAGATCAATGAAAGTTAATGAATTTAAATATATTAATCTGAAATCAAAATAGCAATTATCAAACATTTAGAAAAATGGGTGCACTCGTTATTCGAGCCGAACCCCGATTGAGGATGAGATCAGACATGAAAGGAATATCATGCCTAAATCTCATTTCAATCATACTACTAAAAGCATAAAAGATGGCAATAGTGGTCACTCTGGAATGTCGCTACTTTGCTATGCTACAAAAATGTTCTTCTTTCTACCTTTTGAAGAATCATGGAGTCGAAATTAGAGCAAAGACATGCCCTACCATCTGGTTCCACCGTATAATGTATCACAGTAGAGTTCTTCCACGTTTCCGGCACTCGAAATAGGGACCACCTACTCTCCTTCCGTTGGCTCTCGACTGGTAACAGGATCTCTCCATTGTAGTGGAAATGGTCTCTTTCCTCCATAGACAAGCTCCAATTCGCCCGAAAGTAGTTATGCGCACGACCACTGTTTCTCGACACCCGAGCGAATTCACGGTTTACGTTCATAAATGCTGCGGTTGCATGGAATCGAATGTTCATTTCCCACATGCTTGTACTCCGCGCCGCGAACACTCTCAAAAATGAAGACAGCATTGTGGTTGCTTAAAACGTTCAATGCAATGCCTAACGAGCAGTATCCATGTTTATATATTTAACCGTACATACTTAAAAGTTCAATATTCATGCTCAACATTCCTCCTAACGCCTTGATTTTTAATACGACGTATAAACTGATGAATTTGTAATGTATATGTTCATGTTGCAGCACTGTGGCAATTATAATATTCACAGTATTAATGGTGAACATGTAAAATGTAACCACCAAGTCTTTAGGCTGTAGCGCTAATAGAATGTTTCTTCGATGTATCAATCCGCGATACCTTCTACGTGTACTTGTGATATAAATGACTCGAAATAAAACAGAGTCCTTACACGCTGTACTGCAGGAATATCCACTCAGCATGTGAATATTTTGAAGTCCTCATTCGACACTTGGGACGAATATCACGGTTATCACTCTAAGTACAGAATTCGCGTACGTACTGGTCAGTCCCGGTATCGTAGTTGACTCGACGGAGCTACTACCAGATCTGATTTCGCTGCCCTAGCAGCAAAATCATAGGAAAGCTATATTTCCTCCACTCCTGTGTGGGATAAATCGATGTCTGACACGCTCGCATAATATTAATATACTACATTTCCATGGAAATATGCTTGGATTACCTCTTTGCTAGATAAATGTAAACTCCAATGCATACTGGACAGCATAAATATGTCTCAATACCAAATAATCAGAATAAACACTTCTCAAGCGGTCAACTCGCAAGACATTTCGATATTTATCGATCGCTCCGTGCATCTTGGGGTTGGAACTGCGTTCGGAAGCGGTCGAGAAGTAACCTTGAAAGCTTCGGGTCTACTCGAGCGAGCTGCACAGCTGTAAACCAGCTGTCAATGATATAATCTTAACTGTGGCATAGGCTTTTCGTAGTGACAACATCTCGGGCGGAAAATGTACCGCACTTCGGACCATAAAATATCTGTACATTACCACCCCGGTAATTGCCCGAAAATGAAATATAAAAGTGGTATGAGGACTGGAACGGGGTCTACTCAGCCTCGTGGGTTTGATTCCCACCTCAGCCATCCTAGAAGTGGTTTTTCCGCAGTTTCCGACTTCGTCTTCGGGCAAATACCGGGATGGTACTGAACCCGAATTGTAATGCTGCATTGAATAAGACGTCATTTTAAATACAATGATAAGTTTTAGCTCAGAAAGTGTGAACAATGGAAGTTGCGCAATAGTATGAATTTGAGACAATGGGGTACCGTAGATGATTTTCGATTGCATCAGAAAGAAGAGAAAAGGAGTCTTCGTCAAAGATGACCTTGCCTCGTGTCAACTTTTACCGCAAAAAGGCCGTAGCAACAGGGAGAATTAATGTGATTGGTTCACGCATTAGGAAGGAAAAGGCGAGAGAGGGAGTAAAATGACGACCAGAAAAGCTCCCCATGGGAATGTGCTTTAGCAAAATAATTACTAATAATTAAAGCTATTAGACATTATTAAACATGGAAATACGCAGAATCCAATGAATAATATTTCTATAGTGGTTAAAACGAAGATTGAATTCGAATTACTAAGATTGAAGTCATTATATTATGTATTGTCAAGATTTGACGCTCATTTCTGATAGCGCGCAATTCTGGAAACAGAGGAGAGGAGATTCGAGCAGGGATCTTGGTCCTTTAGTTGTCAGACGTCAAATTGACAAGACGTGTAGGTTCATTCAAGCACAGAGTGAGATTACCGCGGTAGTGCAGGACTGAAAGTATTTTGACGGACGAGGCCGCAATAATTCGAACGATCTGGTAGAGAGCCGCGCTCAGCGAAGTAAAATTGAAAGTGCTCATGTATTTGAGAACAACTTCGGTGCGAGATAAACTTAAAGAATTGTTTTAACATTTCAATATATAATAGTATACATTCAGGAGACCCGTCTTGCTGAGGAAGGTCAGTTGAATGAGCAAGGTGCAGGGTACAGCTTCTTTTGGAAGGGTAAACGTGAGGACGAACACAGAATACATGGAGTTGGCTTTGCCGTTAAGAGCAAGCTTCTCAAGGATCTGTCAGAGCTTCCAACTGGGTATAATGAACGCCTCATGACACTAAGACTTCGGTTATATAACAACCAGCATGCCACGGTGATCAGCGCTTACGCCCCCACACTAGATGCTGATGATGACAATAAGGAAAGGTTCTATTCAGATCTGAATACCGTCCTATCAAACATCAACCGTGAAGATAGGATCATCTTACTCGGAGATTAACGCTAGAGTGGGCAGGGACTACAATGTTTGGAATGGTGTCATTGGTAAGGCGGGAGTTGGGAGCGAAAACTCCAATGGTATCAGACTGCTCTCCAAATGCACTGAACATGAATTGGTAATCACCAATACTATCTTTCGCCAAAAGAATCGCTTTAAAACATCATGGCAGCACCCTAGATCGAAGCACTGGCATCTTATTGACTATATGATTGTACGCAAGAAAGACTTACGAGATGTTCTTATCACCAAAGCAATGACAGGAGCCGATGACTGTTGGACAGATCACCGGCTTATCAGATCAGTTATGCGTATACCATTATCCACACAGAGGAGGAAGCAACAGAAGAGCTGTAGGCATATTTTTGATACCGAGAAGTTTGGTAAGTCAGAGCATATATCCCAATATAAAGAGTTGCTTAGCCAGACACTGCCACAGGAATACCATCCAGATGTAACACTGCACTGGGAGAGTCTGAAGACCGCTATTCAGAATGCTTGCAAGGAAACGCTGGGATATAAGACCAGGAAACATCAAGACTGGTTTGATGAAAATGATGAAGAAATTGAAGCATTAATCTCAGAAAAGAGAAAAGCCTTGCAAACTTGGAGAAAAGATATGAACTCCCGTACTAAGAAAGAAGCATTTTGTCTTGCGAAGGCAAATGTCCAAAGAGGAACTCGTGCGCTCAAAAATGCATGGTGGACATCCAAAGCTAAAGAGCTGCAATATCTAGCCGACAAAGATTCGCGACAGTTCTTCTAAGCCACAAAAGCGATTTATGGCCCCTCCACGTTTGGAAGAAATCCTCTTTGGTCCAGTGACAAAAGTACACTTCTAAAAGATCAATACTCCATCATGAATAGGTGGAAGGAGCATTTTGAAGACCTCTTGAACCAGGACTCAGTTATTGATGAGCAGGTGTATGATATATTACAACAAGCACCCATCAAGGAAGAACTCGGTACCCTGCCAACACTAGATGAGGTTCAGTGTGCTATTAATCAAGCAAAGCGACACAAAGCCACTGGATGTGATGGAATACCGGCGGAAGCTCTCAAAGAAGGAGGTGAGGAACTCATAAGCCACATACATGATCTTATCATTAAAATTTGGAGAACTGAAAAAATACCTGCTTATTTCAGAGATAGTCTGATAGTTCCCATATTTAAGAAAGGTGATCGTGCAGACTGCAACAACTATCGTGGTATATCTTTGTTATCATGCCTTGGAAAGCTTATTGCTCGTATTTTGGCGAATCGTATTCTATCCCTGGTGGAGAAAATACTCCCAGAGAGCCAATGTGGTTTCAGGCCTTCTAGAGGAACTGCAGATATGATATTCACTGTTCGTCAGCTTCAGGAGAAATGTAGAGAGCAAAATAGACCTCTTTATACTGCCTTTATAGATCTCAGTAAGGCATTTGACTCGGTAAGCCGTGAAGCCTTGTGGAAGATTTTAGCATTGTATGGTTTTCCATTGAAATTTATTACCATGTTAAGACTACTCCACACTGATATGAAGGCAAATGTCATTGGTAACGACTCTATTGGAGAACCATTTCATATAAATACCGGCGTTAAACAAGGCTGTGTGAATGCCCCTACATTGTTTTCTCTGTACGTTGCCACTGTCATGCAGTTAGTCAAAGATGATCTTCCTACAGGTATACAGATAACTTACAGGATGGATGGGAAGATCTTTAATTTGAGCCGTCTAAAGGCAAGGACTCGAACATCTCCTGCTGCATTGGTTGAGTTACAGTACGCTGATGATAATGCAGTAGTAGCTCAATCAGAGGACGAACTTAGGAAAATCCTGAATGCTTTTTCTTCAGCATACAAAAAGATTGGGCTGAAACTTAACACCAGTAAAACCCAAGTCCTCTTCCAACCAGCCCCTGGACAAGGACAAAGAAACATCAATGTCACCATCGACGGAGCGAAGCTTCAAGAAGTTAACACCTTTTCTTATCTTGGCAGCACCCTGTCATCAAGTGCAAATATAGATTCCGAAATCCAACACAGGATTAACCGTGCTGGGGCATCCTTTGCAAGATTGAGGTCTAGAGTTTTTGACAACCATGATATCAATGCAGCAACGAAGATCCTTGTGTACAATTCGGTTGTAGTTCCCACCTTACTTTACGGATCTGAATCCTGGACATGCTACAGACGTCATTTTAAAAAGCTGGAGCAATATCACCAGCGTTGTTTGAGGAGAATTCTTCGTGTGACATGGCAAGACAAACGCACAAACACCAGCATTCTCGAAGAAGCACAGACTACCAGTGTTGAAGCCATGCTTTTAAAACGTCAGCTGCGATGGACAGGACACGTAATCCGCATGCCCAATAATCGCATTCCCAAGCAAGTGTTTTGCTCTAAACTAACTGAGGGCAAGCGCTGTGTGGGAGGTCCGAGGAAGCGATTCAAAGACGTACTAAAGGCTAATATGCAAATGTGCCATATTGATATCAACAACTGGGAGACCTTAGCTCTTGATCGCTCATCCTGGAGATCAATTGTTCATCGTGGTGCGATACTTTTTGAAGAAAACCGCCGACGTATGATAGAAGATCGGAGGCAGCGCAGAAAGAACAGAGTGTTCATTAGAAGACAGGGAATGAATGCGGATGTCTCACCTGGACCAGATACTACCTGTCATCACTGCGGGAAACTGTGTCTCTCCCGCATTGGGCTTTTTAGTCACCTCCGGACTCATCGATGAAGAGTCATTCAGCATTGGAAGGCCAACCTACTCGAGACGAGTGTTTGCTATCATATCATCGAAATTGTATAACAGTGAAGCAGTATTTGAGTGTGATAAGGCATATTTTAGAAAGTGAATATCTCAGCCGTGAACAGCAAGCCTTGTGTCCAGCTCAAAGCATTATACACAGTGCGGGCGAGTGAGTTACGTAATGGCCACGGTAGCACGCATCCAATGCAAACACATACTTGCAAACATTAACTGCGAGTGCATATCGTGAGTTTATTAATTACCACTATATTTTCACTATGTTAAACATTTGGAAGTTGAGAGGAAGATTATTCTGCAATGAAAGAGAGTGTGTGATGGCAGCTTAAGCAATAATGCGTACGGAACGTGACATGCATTGAAGAATTGGAATATTTTGAGCAACTATCTATCTACAAATTTCTAAAATATGGAGAAACTTAAGAACAACGCTACATGAACTGCCGAAAAAAAAGGTCACCTCAAAAGACTCCGTCGATTTTGATCCGTTGACGGCAGATGCCACCAGGGGGGTAGCAGATGTACTGATAAGGGTTTCAACGTCGTCCGCCAACAGATAGCGTAGTGGCATAGCTACCAGAGCAGTTCCGCCCCTTAAAACAACAATAACTAACTAACTAGCTACCAGAGCGCCATCTGTGTCTACCATTTAATAGGGAAAGCTCACCGTCATATGGCTCGTTGTGGTGCAAACGTGTGAAGCAAGCAGGTACAATTCCACGGAGACGCACTCGTGCTTCCTACAGCTAACTGAGCGAGTTTGAAAGGGGTCAAATTGTGGACTTCCAAGTGGCGGGATGGTCCTTTCGGTGAATTGCCAAACAATCTGTGTCCATCGTGCAACGATGCTGGTATCAGTGGTCATGTGAACATTCTCACACCCGTAGACGAGGTTCTAGGACGTCCACGCAGCACAGACGTCCGCCAGGATCGTCGTATTGTAAGGGCAGCAGTGGCAGATCTTACAGCTACCATAGCACATATACGAGGGTTTGTGAGCTCAGACGTGTCAACACGTACTGTTGCGTACCGGTTACTAGCAGTGGGACTACGGGCACGCACACCTCTAGCCCGTCTTCCACTCACGCCACAGCATCAACGTGCACGGCTTTACTGGTGCCGTCAGAGAATAACTTGGAAAATGAAATGCCGCGCCGTGGTCTTCAGATGAACGCAGTTTCAGCCTGCACGCAAGTGATGTTCGTTGGCACGTTCGACGTAGACCTGGTGAGCGCTGTCTCGTAGAGTGCATTCGTCCAAGGCACACCGGCCCTACCCCAGGCCTTATGGTCTGGGCTGCGATAAGCTGCAACTCTCGTTCACCTTTGGTGTTTGTGGAGGGAACGCCAACCATCGCTCGGTACCTGCAGGATGTTGTTAGACCCGTTCTTTTGCCGTTCTTGCAACAGGAAGCGGATGTGAAGTTCCAACAGGATAATGCTCGCCCTCACACTGCCCGTGCAACTCAACGTGCACTGCGAGTCGTGCAGCAATTCCCTGGCCAGCACGATCCCCGGACTTGTCGCCAATCGAGCACGTGTGGGACATCATGGGCCGACAAGTGACTCGTGCTACTCGTCCATCCACAACTCATACAGAACTGTGTGAACAGGTCCAGAAGGCGTGGAATAACGTATCCCAAGACAGTGTTCGCCATCTGTGTGATCGACTGGATGTAGGAGTCAGTGCCTGCATTGCTGCCCGTGAAGGCTACACCTCGTACTAATATGGGTGTTTCAGCATGGGTCGATACCTGGTATCTCTGAACGGCTTGACCTATTGATCTGTATATTTAATCATTTCATGTACTCCATATGCACTGTTGCCACAATAAATCTTGAGTGAATTGGTAACCTGTAAAAGGGTGACCTAATTTCCGGCAGTGTATTTCAACTTTAAAATGAAGAAGCAGAATCATCTAAGATCTGCGCTCAGACGAGATGAAGAAGAAGGAATCAGGGCCATTACACGATTCAAAGCTTGAAAACTGGTCCGAGCCAAATCCAGAGTCCAGGATGGTGCAGTTCGATGCCAGGCGACGGAGTTTGACCCTCAACAATGCAGTTATTTTGGAGGAAGGAGATGACAGGCAGCAGGAAAAAGAATGAGGAATATTGTTCAGTACGGTATTTTCTATTTCCAAAGATCTTCCAGATTCGGCAATCGTAGAAGAAGATTCATTATGTAGATTTGTTTGGTAGTTTTGAATATTTTGGAGCAACACAGTTCACAATTGTTTTAGTAATTTAATATTTAATTGAATTTAAAATAGAAGTTTGGGATTTTCTATGATCCGTAATTAATTCGACAGTTTTAAATATTTGATAATTGTATCTACGAAGTTGAATTTATATATTTGCGATTATGAATTTAAGAATGCTTTCCTAAATTTATTAATATTTTCGTCTGCGATAATAACGTTGGGAATTTTAGCGTAAGAAGATCATTAATTAGGAGGAAGATACTACGAATATAAAACAATATTTTCATGTTTTATGTTATATCCACGATCTAGTCCAGAATATTTGCGATGTATGAACTCGACGTTATACTTGATATAACAATTATTAGGACTGGATATACACTTGAATCTATAACAATTTGGATATATGGACGTCATTAAATCTTTTGCAACATTAAAGTTATAGGATTTCAATCAAACACAACCAAGTACGAATCCGCGTGACTAACTAACTGACATCACTCGATGACCGTTGTCACCTTACAAGGACACACAACAGGGTGTCACACAAAATCAAACAATTTACTTGGAAACCAAACACAAATCAATATTGCTCAGTAGCAATTATAAACAAAAACACAAGAATTCATTTTAAACGAAACACGAGATTACTTGTCGTGCATGAGCAGCGATCCCTTAAGCAATCAATATTTTAATTAAACAGGCACTCGCAATAACTAGGTCATAAGAAACCCTGTCCCCTCAACTCATTAGCGTGTCTTATCTGGATCTGCCGCTGGTGGATGTCTCGGCCAGCCAATGTCAATAACCTGGGGGGTGAACGGAAATATCCCAATGCAGCGCTATGGCCTACATCAAGATCGTAGATTCTTTACTGACCAACAGTAAAATAAATGTGTGTGTCATTAATATCTCAGGCTAGCCTCCCGCAGAGCACCAAGAATCGAAGCAAAATTATGTGTGTCATAAATACCATCAGATCCAATTAATTCCCACGGAATTAAAGATCCACCTCGGGGTCGCTCAGAGTCTCACAATGAGCATCATCTGACGCCCATACAGCAGCAGACAAGGAAAGCCCTAGCTCCTCCGCGCAGAAAAATCACACATTTGACACCAGACACATTAACACACACACGCACCACCAGGTTTGACAATCCCTGAAAAAAAATACATCAAAATTCCACCCACACGCAGCGCGTCAGATCTCAGATTCGACCGAAGAAAAAAATACAGAAAATTTTAATTTACAAAACACGACTAGAGAACAGACCGTTCCCTTTAAATCATGCAAAGGCAAACACCAGAATTAATCAAAATAAAGATTCCTTTTTACGCCAGTTTAATTAAAACAGCAAACACAAAACATTAAGGTTCCTCCCATTCTATTCTTAAATCAGATCTATAATGTCTCACTTATCACACGACCTGTAACTCGTGTTCGCAAAACGAATTATACACTCAAGTACACGCGGCACTTGGATTAACATTACCCTGAATATTTACATAATACAAATCACACAAAAAAATATAGCCACGCAACATTCTACATTTAAAATATGAGTATCGGTATAACCCTATCAGCAATTAAAAACAATCGCAACAATGCGAACAAAATCTAAATTAAACTATTTACAAATCGCAGTCCAAAAATCTAGCTACATGCTTGAAATAATTCAATGCGGTACTTATTCTTTCAGCCACTCGAATCAGCTCACGTCACATGACATGGTCCCAGAGGGCCTCTCTACTCCTCCATAACCATCCGGACAGATGATTCCATGGTCACCTTCCCAATGCAGGTCCACGTGGCCGACATCTTGGCCTTCATGAAAATGAAATGTTCAAATACAATTTTACTACGAGAACCTACTAAATTGTAACGTGATTTACTCACTTCGCTCACAGTTCATTTACAAATTTATCGTCGACTTTCCCTAATTAAATAAAACCCTATTTACACACGCACATGCACACGCACTCTTCATAATGGCAGTATACAATAGTTACAGTTAGACCCACGGCCTAGTTCAAAATGTACAAGTCCAATGACTTAACAACTTGGACAGTACTTTGCCTATAATTACGTCGTAATAAGAATCAGTGAATCGTCGGGCAGCACTTCGCCTCCTCAGAGACCTCGAAATAGTGTGTCTCTAGCTGGCATCTTGGACACCTTTATACAATATAGACAAAGTTTCGGTGGGGGGAACAATAAAATTATTATAAATCGAAGCAGGTGAGCTATCGAGTCGGGCAAGGTATCATTCTTCATCATTTTTCATGCAGGTTACATTTCTGCCAAGCGTACCCCAAATCGATCGGCCAATTAATCAAAACACAGTTCGCGGGCTTTTTCAACCCACGCGCAGATCCCGCGTCACTCCAGGCGTCCCTCCGTGATTCGCTAGATTCAAGCGTAGCACGTTGGATATTACCACCTCTCCGTGCCTCTAGACGCCAGCCTGACACTTCAGGCCCAACATTAAGTTCATGCACCCCATTTCCAGGAACCGGCTATGAATACCACGCTTGCCTCACTGGCCCCTTCACTCTGACCAAATTGCAACACCTCCAAGTGTGCCTTCTCAACAGCACCAAATATGATGAATAAAATTAATATGAAACATTATTATACAGCATGTATCATAAGGGTTCAGTATGTTATTGAATACATGAAGGTCTACAAATATTCAAGACCGTAGAACTGTCTTCGCCAAGCGTGGACTAAAAAGCTTTTCGTACTAAGCGCTGCCCGGTCTTTTGAAGACTCCCGGCAACTTGAATACTGCCGCGAATACCAGCCTTGGTTTATTGCAGAAGAAAGTACAAAGTACACCTGATCCAGATAACATTTACCTACAAACTACCATTATCCCCCCCCCTTTTTTTTAATTAGCTTGGCTGTATCTCTAAGTTGTGTCCTGTTTCCGTCAGGGTGTATTTTTAGTAGAGTGAAAAGTGTGTTCATTTAGATTATTGGAATTGTTTCGTTTAGCTAGGTGAATCTCGATTGCTTCCTTTATGTCGAGAGCTCTGCCTTTCTATTCGTGATGAATTATTTTTAGGTCAGTCTGTATGTTAGTAAGGCTGTGCCCCATGTCACACATATGTTCGCATACGGCTGAATGTGTTCCGTATCTTATCGCATTCCTATGTTCATTATAACGTGTGTCTACTCGTCTTCCCCTCAGTCCAATGTAATTAGTTTGACAACCAGTGTCTTGGCATGTAATAGAATATACCCCTGACTTTGAATACGGGTCATCTTTATTTAGATTACTATTTTGCAGGTTCCTACTGGTTGTATTGTTCGTTGTGAATGCTAATTTTATGCCTTGCTTTTTGAATAGATTAGTGATTTTATATGTGTTCGTATTCACATAGTTGAAGTGCGCAAATTTTGTCTCATTATTGTCCGGTTTGGGAATCGTTTTATCTTTATTTTTATGTTTGGCTATAATTTGGTCTATTTTGCTTGGCGCGAAATTGTTTTCCTTTGCCATTTATTTAATGGTTCTCATTTCCTTATTAGAGTTGTCTTTTGACAGTTGTAGACCTTCCTGTATTCAATAACGTACATCTTATCTAGATTTGGCAACGTCACACAAATACACATTGCACTGACCTCAGACAGCACATAGGAACAAGGGAGGGGGGGGGGGGTGAAAGGAAAAACCAGTTTCGTCCAGTTAACACCCCGGTTCAGTCGACCTCAACTGGCACAAGAGTGAACACGAAACTGCTCGAAGCTCCAGCCAGGAAGACAACCAGATAAGTAGTAGCCTGTAATATTACATTATAACCATAGTTGCAGGCGCGGATTCAAGGGGAGGGTCACGGGGGTCATGACCCCCCCCCCTCCCCCAAACGGAGCCAATTTTTTTTTTGCAAACTCTAAAAACGAAAACAAAATAACCAGACAAATAAAACTTAACGGATTTTAACTGAAAAAAAAACAGTTCTTTTTTCATTTTATTCAATACTGAAAATATCTTTATTGCAATTATTATGTTCTGTTACAACTGTACATATTTACAACTTCATACCTGTTATATAAAAATGATTATTTATATAACAATTCAATTCGTCTTTTTTGTTTAGTAAATCTTGTGATTACCGAATCGATGTTTATAGTGATGTGCAAGTCCGGTGAGCCTGTCTTCTGCCATGGTTGCTCTTAGCCAAGTTTTGAGGCGACGGAGGGTTGAAAAACTTCTTTCTGCAGTGACTACACTCACAGGTAATGTGATGAGGATATGTAACAGTTTATTGATGGATGGATAAATATCCTCGTCACACTCATCACATATGACAACAATCGAATCGGGGATCTTGCCGCCGTTTTCAACAACGCGCTCCCATTTTGCGACCCACAATTCGTACTCGGCAACAACTGTTGAAATGGGAGAATCCAAAAGCTTCTGGCCCGCTAATTGTTGTGCAGAGTATATATTGGTTTATAAAAAAATACATTCTTTGTTTGTCATATATATACACGGATAAGAATTCGGGGCTTTTTTCGCACCAAAAAAATTGCCGATGTCCGAACTGCAAGCTTGGTTGGCAATTTAAGCTGTGACTTTCTCCCTTTGTCGGTACCAACTCGACTTGCCGAAACTGTAACGTACCTTGATACTTTTCTCGAAGCTCGATGTAAAAGTTGCGAAACACGCCGTTGCAATTTGTACGAATATTTTTGGTGCACTAAACGCATTAAATTTCTATCCATGTAGCTTGCAAAAAAATTGGTCTGGTTTTGTACGTTTTTTTTTCTTTCTTTTATAGTGATACCATTTTTCTTAACAATTTCTATTCTTTGACCCCCTCCAGAGCCAAACTCTAGATCCGCGCCTGCATAGTTGACTTTTTGCAACCATATAGTCACCCCAAACAGACAAACTCCGGATTTCTATCACCATTTTAGCATTTCACCTAACATCAGATATACTACATTTAGCATACACTGACAGTTGTATTACCAATACTGCAACTAAATAATTGTACATATTTGTAAATATTTTTCACCTGTATTCTCAAACATAGATGTTATAGCCTACGTGTAATGGATCTGATGATGATCGCTTGACGATTGAAACTGGTCATCCTAGTGTATTTATTAATCTCGTGTAATTTATTTCAGGATTAGGGCATAACCCAGCTCTTTTTGGGCACATTCGTGTTGACCCACTGAAAAGCACCAAACTTTTGTTTACTTAGGCAAAACTGAAAAATGGTTTCAAACCCCACAATGTAATTAGTAGTGTGAGAATAGCGGTTCTCTCGCAAGTCACGTGCGTGCTTGAATACGTATTGCGATGCTGGAAAAGGGTTATGTTTGGTGAAGAACTAGGGTCGAGTGAGGGGTCGTTTCAACAGTATTTTTCCGCTCTATCTGGTGGTGAGGTTATGTTTTTAATCGGTGGATTATTGGAAGGATTTTTGGGGGGGAAAAACGTATTTTTACCCCTAAGGCTAGAACGATTTGGTTGGATTTTTGTTTTGGTGGCGTGATCCTCTTGCCGAGCATGGCTATAGTGACTAAGTGTGAACATGATTTTTGGGATAAAATTAGATTTTGACATTTTTACTGACATTTGGCAAACCAATAAAGCAAGGGCAGCGGTTTAGGTGTCCTCGTGCTTCATGCGTTGCCCTGTTGACGAGGATGTGTGTGTCGAGTAGGTGAGATAGGAATTTTGGGTGAAAAACGTGTTTTTTATGATTTTTGTGAATATTTCGGGAAGGGGTTGACGGATGGGGTTGCGGGTAGTAGGAATGTTTAGATGGTGTTGTCCTGGTTGTGATGGTGTTGGAGGATTTTATAATATTTTGTCGACTATGGAAAGTTGAACGATTTTGGGGTGAAAAATATGTGGTTTTTGAAGTTTTTAGTGCAGGATCGAACCCCGAGGGGGTCTTTACGTTGGCGGCAAATCTTGCTAGCCACATGAAGGAGAGCCTCGTGGATGTTATGAAGTTAAACCCTTGGACTAGAGAGAGCGATCACAAAGCGTTTGAGATGCTTGCCACTTTGACTGCTGGGCTTATCAACAATGTGTGGGAAGTGAGCGAGTGAAATGTTATCTCTCTAGCTGTGTCACTGTCTCTGTCTATGCTTTATAGCAAGCTCATTGGTTACGGCTTACATGTTAAGGTGTGGCTGTTACCGTTTGCGAGCCTGGTTCTCGTCCCTCACACCGATGATAAGGAGACTGTTGCTATCATGGAGGTTGGGTCACAGTGCCTACGTCACAGCCGGCGGCCATCATGCATTTGTTAGAGATCACCAAGTTTGAAATGACGGGGAGTAGGAACTCGTTCATAAAGGACTGAATGGGGCGGAACGAGGAGGTCATTTGACGTCTGAAAAAGGGGATTAGCCTAAGGGAAGGTCACGCGTCTTTTGGAAGAAGGAATAAATGAATAAATAAATAAATAAATATGGTTTGATTAGAAAAAGTATATTGTTATTAACCCACGAATTATAGGTGGGAGGAAAGCCCAAACATTTTACAAAATATTGGTTGCCTCTGACTTTAACTATTTTCTCAATAAGAAAATCATAATCTTCAAGATAAAATGAGCCTTGAATGGGCTGTCCAGTTTGGTCCTCTAGAAGATAAGTCACTGGTTGTCCAAACTTGACTTGACGAATTTTAAAATTTTCCGTTGTCCAACGTGGTGTATAGGATTTAGTAAAAACAGTTTTTTGTCTACTAAAGCGAAGAAAATCTCCAATTTTAAGGCGGTGTCGTCTAGGGTCAGCCATTTTTATGGGATTAAACAGTGTATTGAGTCTGGAAATATTCTTGCTTACGAGACAGGATTTCATGCCAATGGTTGTATGTTTGGTATTGCTGTAACGTGAGACTAGTTCAGGTAACAAGTCTAGCCAACGGTAAGAGCCACGTGCTGTAAACTCCTTCCACATCATGGATTTCGATGTCCTATTGAAGCGATCAACGACACTCGCTTAAAAATTACTAAATGTTGAATAGTGATAGATATTGAAAGATTTTAAAAAGCTCGAGAAATCCTTGTTGAAAAATTCTTTGCCCAGGTCGGTTTGAAAAAATTTTGGTTGACGTTTGGAGTGAGCAATAATATGTTTTAAGGCCTTGGTCATCAAGAGTCCAGTTTTATTTTTCACCGGTTCATCCATGGCCGTTTTGTAATACACATCAATGACAGTCAACATATAACGTTCACCATCGTTAACGCTAGCATAAGGGAGCATTTCCACCAGGTCCCCTTGCCACAAATAATCCACTCCCTTGGAAATGACACGACGGCGTTGATAAAAGGGTCGTGTTGGTTTATGCAATTCATGAGCGATGCCCACTTTGATGGGGGATAGATTATAAGATAATATGTGCATCCCGGATTTGTTCTTCAATGTGTTGGATTTCTGAATCATGACCTGCTTGACGTAACGCATGAAGCAAGTATAAGCACTGTGCTAACTCATTGGGATTATTCCAATAGGTTATATCCACGAGTGAACTGTTGAAGGGGTGAGGATATTTTTTTAAGGACTAAATACGGTATCGCATTCATTTTGACCATATTGTTCTTCTTCGTCTTCTTCTTCTTCTTGACTATCATCAGATGATGATTTTACCAGCTGTGGTAAAAGGGTTTCAGTAGATCTTGAACATGTTAGGGGTCTCTTCTGAGAGGTAACAGAAGCGTTTTGTTTGATAGTCATGTGATGAACAGATGATGGAGCATGTTTTAACATGGGCATAGGATTGATGTTTTAAACGTTCTAATTCATGAAATGTACGTCAAATATTATTTCGTGCCTCAATGATACGCTGCATTATTTGAACATGTGTCTTGTACCCTATGGGCGTCTCCATGGTGGAGGTAAACTAACTAACAGGAAATGTCAAAACATCAGTCCTTTCAAAGAGAAATAAAATTATCAAAGCCCAAGCAGTAACGTCCTTCACATCGTTCACTGTGTTTATTAATCATCAAACAGGCATGTGGATGACTGTTCCAACATGATGCACACAATTGTGTGAATGCCGTAAAGGACATGTCAGGATTCACATGATCTTGAAAAATATGATAGAGATTTTTGGAATCCTGTAGAAAGAGAGCAATAAGATTGGCATTGTCGCGAATCAACTGTTTGGGAATTTTTTAATACGTCTGGGCAAATTAAAAACAATCCACTTGTTTCCGGCGCCCAGTTCTAAAATACTCTTGAATAAAGGCCTGCCGTTGAGTGGCTATATCATCAAAAATAATAATAGAATCTGATCGTAAACGGTCTGGTTGAATGACGTCTTCAGGTGATGTAAATGTAAAATAGCCCATTGATTCTTTAATTGACGAAGACATAATTTGTTCCAGATACACGTACAGAGGCTGGTACAAGGATTTGGCAAAAATATTTTGAAATCGTAGGCCATGAGGAGCTGTAATGGTGTTTTGCAAAATATTGGTCTTCTCACAGCCAGAAGAACCCACGATAATACATCGAATCGTGGATGGGAATAGTTTGCCATGCCGTTTTTGTTCACACACGGCCAGCGATAGCTCTGAAACCAAATCGGTGACAGGCAAAGCATTGGGTTGTTTCATTAATTCCATAGTGACTACAAGTGAGTTTTTATGCGTTTATATATAAACCTCATACACGCATAATATACAGAACCAACCACTAGGATAGACTAGTTGTTGTCTATGACCATGGAATTGTGTGGGCGAGCTAGAGTGACTATGGCCACGGCCGGTTCCTTCCCAAAACAGCTTCTAGGGGTGGCTACAAAAACCTATGTCGATCGCAAAGAGCAAAGTTTATACAACATGGTACTGAAGCTAACAGCCAAGGGCTATTCAGCCAATCATAATCGTATTATTGACGTGCAAGAGCCTGAAGACGATGATGATGTTTGCACCAAACGATACGTGGCCTACCAAATAAAAAGGCTTTATAAATTTGTCCCATCCATATCTTTAGTGTACCCGACTAATGAAAAACCTGTCAATGACAGGAACCATTCCCCACCACCGGTGAATGACCACCACCATACCTATGTGCTTTCTTCGAGTTTAAGACACTATCGTTTGCACTAGGATGGTGTCATTCATATCAAATACGCGATGCCTGATGAGAAATATTTAAAGATAGAAATAAACTGTCATAGGCTGTTGGTACACAAACATCAAACTGTGAACGTCGGTGATGAATTATCATTTCATTTCATTCTAACGTTAGAGGAAAAGTAAGCTGGAAAAACCGTGAATGATTTTCCGCTTTATATAGAACTGGAATACACTGCCATGAAATAATTTTCTACACGTTAGTTGCTATCGAATCTTTGTTGTGAAAGGTTCATTATTATTATAATTATTATTATTACCATGGTGAAAGAAAGATACGCTGTGAAAATGAAAAAAACGAGACAAAAGAAAAAAAGCCAGGCCGGAAACAAAGACGGTCAGCCTCACAAAACGCGTTAGAACTGAAAAATAAAGGAAATAAAAGGGTGGCTATAGAAAAGGCATTACAGGCGGTGCGATTGTCTACTGACCCGAAATCCCTCCATGATGCAGCGATCAAAAAACGTGGGCGAGTCATTCCTGCCCCTAAGCGTGGGGGATTTTACCAGCCCTATTCGCGGGTCTGGCCACACTGGGTTCACTTTTGGGGGTGCTAGCGCGGTAGCCAAAACCATTAAAACGGTGCAACAAAGCAAACAACAATTGAAAGAAAGTCAGCGACACAATCAAACGATGGAAGCCATTGCCCTAGGGGCAAAAAACGTTAATCATTTAAAGCCAGTCAGTTATAAACAAGGACTTGGCCAGAACATTTCGGCAAAGAAAAAAACGCCATTCATCAATAAACGCGTAAGACTACTGCCTAGACATGCCATAACCCAACAACAAGTGGAAAGCTATGCCAAACAACTAAAGATTTCTCATTTTCGAGGTGTATTTATGCGAATTGAATTTACCAAAACGCCATGGAAAGAAGGACGAACCATCATCAATTTAAATGATTGTGCAGGACCAGGTACGCATTCTGTAGCCTATGTGAAACAAGGTTCCACGGTATGGTACTTTGACAGTTGTGGAAATTTACCGCCCCCTAACCAGTTGATGCATTATTTGGGAAAACAGTTTACCCTATACTATAATTTAAATCGTCAACAAAAGTTTCACAGTCAAGAGTGTGGGCGTTTGTGTTTATTTGTTATATAAGCTGTCACGTTAAACGAACAGCAGTATGGTAGTGATGCTGATTCTAACGAGTGACACGAGCCACTTGGCTACGCTGAACTCTCATGTATATTTCATGAAACCATGGGCATGCGACATGTCGTTGGACTCGGTCTGACGTGCTCTTTCCTATGGACCACTCACATTTTTTTTAAAAAATTTGAAAATTTTTGTTTTTGGAAATAGGCGATAGTTTAAAAACCAAGCATGATAGAACGTTGTGTCATGGTTTAAACGAATGGTCTTTATGTCCTTTATTTTTGTAATAAAACTTTTTTATTTTTTAAGTTTTTTTTTGTAAACAGTCCAATTTTGAAATTCCTATATATTGGAAACTAGGAAATTTACAAAAACATTTGTTTGACATAAATGAAAGGACCCTACCCCCTCTACCCTCAGAATAAATTTGAAGACTCTAGCATAAAACTTGTAGTAGTGGGGTAGTGTATGTTCTACCTATAATCGCGTGCGTGCTTGAATACGTATGGCTATGTTGGAAAAAGGTTAGGTGGTGGGGGAGGACTGGAGTCGAGTGAAGTGTCGTATTTGATGGGAGGTTATTTTTAAAAATGGGTGGAATTTGGAAACGCAATTAGAAGTAAACGTACGTTTTTGGCATTTTGGTGATATTTAATGAGCTTGTAAGGCTAGAACGATGTGTTCTTTAGGAACGGGGTGACATCCACTTTGCTAAGAATGTGCGTTGGTATTTAAAAATATTTTTTTTGAAAATTTTCGTTTCTTGGATTGACGCTATTTTGGAAAGAGTGAATTTTGGGAAACCGTTTGTTTGACATAAATGAAAGATCGCTATGCCCTCTAGGAAGACAGCAAGTTTCAAGTGTGTAGGACCAAAAATGATAGCCCACTTCCTGACGAACATTGGCGATAATTGGCAAACGCCAGATCGGATTTTAACAAATGAGGTGTCGCTGGACTCGAGCTGACGGGCGCTTTGCTGTGGACCACATATCATATTTTGTTTATATGTTTTAAATTTTTGTTTTTAAAAGTAGGCGATTATTTGAAAACAAAACATTTTAAAAAGTGTTATATGGGCTTAAGAGAATGGCCTGTATGTCCTTTATTTTTTATAATAAATATTTTTTCTTTTTACATTTTTCTGAAAAAGTTCAATTTTGAATTTTTTATATTTTGGAAACGGTAAAGTTGACAAGAAAGTTTGTTTGACATGAATGGTTGGTATTTACCCTTTGTACCCTGAAAATAAATGTCAAGTCTCTAGGACAAAAACTGTGCATTTTGAAACTTTTTTTAATTTTAAAAATAAAAAAGTGTTTGTAGACAGAGAGCCGGTAGCGCTTGACGTATGTTACAACGAGGCTTTGACTGGCCATGGCGAATACAGGAAATGGCTATTTCAAGGGGGCGACAAAAGGATAGAACTAGGGGTCGCTTTTTTCAGATATTTTCTATGACAAATATTTCAAAAATCCCTTATGGCGATTTCGATGACCGTGTCCGGAAGAAATTAATTGCTATTTTGGCGGGATGGTGGGGGCAGCTTATGCCGGTTGGTTTTATGATATTTCCTATGACGGATGGAGGCGAATAATTGAAAATGCGTGAGGCATGCTAAGATTTTTTAACCCCTGAAGGAGATCTTTAACATGCTAGTATACGGTAATAAGCGAGACCACCGTCTGGCAGAGCGAATGGTTGTAGAATATGGAAACCTATAACATTCGCTCGACCAAGTCATTGCATGTATGCAATGAGCCAAAACGGTAAGGTCATTAGCCTGAGATGTTATAAACTAAATATTGAACTGGGTGAAGTGACGTGCTATAGGGTGAAAGTATGTGGTTAACATGATCATGTATTGAGGATGGCTGCTCGCTAGTAATTATAATTACAGTAAAATATTTAATAATAATAATAATAATAATAATAATAAGACACGCATGTTTTGATTGCTAACACACACACAGTCCTGCTCACTGGAGACTGAATATTGTACCTAGCCAGAGGCCTTGTGAGAGCTGTTGCTGCTGCTGACGAGGCAGGAATGTCTACGTCAGCAGGAAGTGCGATATCAGCTTACTTGCCTGGTAGAGGCTAGCAGGTCTGGCGTTTAAACAGCCGCCATGTTGGTTCTTATGCTGTAGTAATACCAATGCATAAGAGGCAGCCATTTTGGTTCTTTATTAAAATCATGAAACTAGTATACGGTACAGGAAACTTATTCAGATTGAGGAATGTGACGAGGCGTGGGAACACGTGCGAGAGAGAGACAAAGAACCATTCAAGGTCAAAACGCTGAGAAAATGCAACTCTCTCTGTTGCTAAGCAGACTGATAAGGATTGCGTTAGTGATACACTGACAGGACCAGCAAATAGACGTATACAGTAGAGCTCTGAACTGATCTTTGAAAGAAAAAATCCTTTTATTTTTGGTAAGTACCTATGAATGATTATTTTAATAATGTCATGCTCATGAACCTTAAATTTGTAGATATTGATTAGGTAATTAATGATTTTTATTTATTTATTTGTTTGCAGATAACCGGTATACCTTACATGTCATAAATACAAGAAAACATTGCACATTTGAGCCCACTAGAAGGACATAGCAACAAGCCAGTGCAAGTGAAGGTGAGATTATTTTTTTAAACTAACTTGTTTAATTTTTTTTGTTTGATATTATTTTATTTTATGAAATGCATGTATTAACCTGAATTTAGGTATTTATAGCAGTTTATTTTATTTATTTTTAGAAACTTGTAAAGAAAAGCCTTACCGCCGTAGCCGTCGCTGAAAGCCCGAGACGCACTAGAGCGAAACCATTGCCAGAGAATGAATTATTTAAAATTCAGGTAAGCCTAACATAAAATGCTATTCCATTTTGCCACTACTGAAAACCCCCTAGACAAAAAAAAAGAAATGCATTACCTCTACATGACTAGTACAATGATTGCTTTCTAGATTAATGGCTATGTATTGGCAAACGGTACAAGAGCATATTGGCTGTTGACCGGAAAAAGTACAAGGCTATGTTGGATTTTCTAAAGAAAAAAATAATAATTTATGGGCGGTTCTTTATGGACTCAACGAATATGCACAGGTTTGAACATGATAATCTGAACAAACTGACATGACATTCATTTTTGTTTATATATATTTGTTAAAGGAGGATGTGAATGACTGCAGCTTTATCAAAAAAAGAAAGTAAGTACATGGGTTACTGTTAGTGCCGACATACAGTTTATTATTAAATATTGTTGATGGTGTTTTTTATTTAATGTCAATTAACGTTTAAGTTTTATTTACAAGTATTGATTGATTGATTGATTGATTGATTGATTGATGGGTTATTATGTTGTATTTTGGTGTGGTCATGCGCAATTAACATAGTGAACAGACAGTGAAAAAAGCATACATTGTGCTTTAAAGTACTCCGTGCAACGTTAATAACTTAAAATAAGAAAAAGTGTTATTATAACACATGGCGTTAGTACCAAATACAACAAGTGAGCAAGTTGGTTTACCACGTGGGTTAAATTTAAAATCAGAACATGATCGTTGGTTAACATTTGAATCCTGGCCTGTAGCCTTTTTGTCTAAACATAAATTTGCAAAAGCAGTTTCTTTTACTTGAACCGAGAAGATGTGGTGCGCTGTGTGTTTTGTCGTATTGAACATTCACACTGGGAAGAAGGGGATGATCCCTTTACAGACCATTTGCGATGGTCTCCTTGTTGTCCTTATATGCTTGGAAAACAAGTGGGTAACATAGCCGTGTATCCATTTTACCGCACCAGAAGGCCATTGGTCGCTACTTACGTTGCTGAATCACAAATAAATAATAATAATGATGTATTAACAGCCAACAACGGTAGTGTCGATATAAGTGGTCCATATGACATAGACAGTGTTGAATTGGCATGTGCTTTTGAAAAATTGAGAGTTTGCAAGTCTAAAGCACTAGCACACCCAGAGTACAGGTCTGTTGAAAAACGTTTAGAATCTTATAAGGATGTTTGGCCATTAATATTAAAACACCTTACAAAACAGCTAAGTTAAGCTGGATTTTTATACTGGTGAAGGTGATAAAACAATATGTTTTCATTGTGGATTTGCTTTAAAGGATTGGCAAATGA
Source organism: Meconema thalassinum (assembly GCA_946902985.2). Lineage (NCBI taxonomy): Eukaryota > Metazoa > Arthropoda > Insecta > Orthoptera > Tettigoniidae > Meconema > Meconema thalassinum. The sequence continues at coordinate 743,826,196 of OX336389.2, forward strand.
CTGATGACCCTTTTGTGGAACACGCGTGTTGGTTACCTAACTGTAGATACATGGTGTTGCTTAAAGGTCAGTAATTTGTGAACACTATTCGTAAAGAAAACGTAATTGCAGCAAAAGACATAAAAGTGCCTTTAGAGCTAGAACTCGCGGAGCAAATACATGAGGGTCCAAAAAAATATGTGTTTGACCAACAGATACAAAAGTGTGACCAACAATTATGTAAAATATGTTATCAAGAACAACTAGGTGTTGTATTTTTACCTTGTGGACACATGATAGCCTATGTCAAGTGTGTATTAGATCTTAACACTTGTGCTATATGCAGAAAAGTAATATCTGCTACATTTAGGGCATTTCTTGCATAAATAGTATAATTTATTAGCAATGCATTGTGAAAAATACCTATATGCACAATATTATTACAAGCTGTTGTAGAGTTTACTAGATTTGCTTTTCTTTTGTTTATAGACTACTACAATGAATGTTTTGAGCGCTGTGGGGCAATCATGTGGCTTAGAGAAAAAGACGCTCTGCGAATTGCCAATGCATATTCCATTTCCGCATTATCAAGATTCGGAAATTGAAAACAGCATATAGTGATCGTGTACTTTGTGTATGTGAAAACTTTGAGACATTTCCGCCTACACGGTTTAATGATATGTCGGAGAGTTTTTTGATGAAGTGAATAATGCTGTAAAACCTGCACACTTAATTTATGAAGGATTTAAAAACAATAGGTGCATGGTTCGTTTTAATTAAATAAAGAAACATATGTGAAATAATAATGGAAATTATAAGTGATGACAATGGACTGAAAGAAAAATATGTGTATAGAATAATAATATTTTAGTTTTTAGTATTGTCTTAAAAAATGTAAAAATGAAACCAAAAAATGTATATAAAGTTAATAAATAAATGAAAAATGATGTTACAATGCTGTTTTATTTTATACAAAGTTAGAATATTTAACATTGCAGTGTATACATGATTATGACAATAGATGTACTGAGTATACAACTTTTTCTCTCTTTCCAATAGTCTGTTAGTTTTTAAACACAAGGCTTGTTATAGATTTTTATAGCAATGTCCATTCACTGTTGTTTTCGAAAACTGGGGAAGCCGCAATGGTTTTATAGGCATAAAACACCTTATTGTTATTACTATTTAGTCATTTTGATCCTCTTGCAATACTACTTTGTTGCATATCAAGAGCAGATCACCTAGTTGTTCCACTACCTAAAACGACAACATCAACACTACCTCTTGCATAGTTTTTGATGTTGATGGTTCTTGCGACGTGGAAGATGGATTAAACATAACTTTTAGAACAGGGGTTAAACATTGCTCATTAAACAATCCACTATTTTGAGTAGCAATATGTTTTTCTTGATTTTTTGTTGACGGCAACTGTGTTTCATGCAGTACACTACATTGATGATCACTGACACTTAAAACCTCACTATTTTTACTTTTTAGGTCACCACGACAATGTTTGGAACGTTGTTTTGAAAAACGCCAAATAACAGTTCCATTTTTATTGGTTCGTTTCACAATATATGAATATCCTTTATAGTATGCATAAGGCTTACCATACCTAGTCACTGATACTTCCATGTCAACTGTCAACCATTGACAAACTCTAGTAAAGTCAACTTGGTAATAAGAATAATAGTTTAATATGAGACCAAATATGGATCCAAAGAATTCAGGTAAAAGTGAAAGCAAATAAGCAAATATAAGAACCTAGAGTGGGGGTAAAAGTGGTGGCAAATGGGTAGACCCATTACACAATAATTTCAGCACGACGAAGCTCTTGTTCAATTTCTTTGATTTCCCAATCGTGACCGGTATGCCCAGCTTGTTGTAAAGCATGCAACAAATGTAGCCGCTGGACGAGCTTATTGGGATTGTGCCAGTATACAAATTTAACAAATGAAATTTTAGGTGTAAACAAAGCATTACCATGATCGTCATCATCATCCTCATCATCATCATTATCATCATCATGATCATCATTATCATCATGACCATCAACACTATTACTATTAGTCCTTTTTGATCCTCTTGCAATACCACTCATTTATAGTCTGCGTTGATTTTGATAGTGTTGAAGGTTTCTTGGAAGTTGACAACTGTATTAACATGAATTTTTGAGGACATGATAAGTCCTTTTGAAGAAACACTGCACTATCTTTAGCCGCAATATCGTTTTCTTGAACTTGCTTTTTAGCATTTTGATAATTGTTTGTAAACAGCAACCGTGGTTCGTTTGGAGCACTACATTGATGAACACTCACACTTGAAACCATTCCATTTTTACTTTTCAGATTGCCTCGACATTTTGCTGACCCCTCTTTTGAGCATCGCCGGAATATTATTCCATTCGCACTCTGACGATTATGGTTATAAGAGTAGCCTTGATGGAGTGCACGTTGCCTACCTTTGTTGGTTGTAGTAAGTTCCATAGTAGTAACTGACCTGTCATTACGATGTTCACACTACAAAGGTTATAACTGTTTTGCTGATGGAGTGACCTACCATAAGCTTATATATTGGCTTATGTGTTGGCTTTTTGTGTTGGCTTTTGTATTGGCTTTTTGTGTTGGCTTTTTGTGTTGGCCTTTGTATTGGCTTTTGTATTGGCTTTTGTATTGCCTTATTTGACAAGTTATTTTTGGCAATGTATTTAGTGGATTTTTTCTTGGTGTTGGAAGGTATTTGATAGAGAGGGAATATTTAAAGACTTAACCTCAGCTCACCAACCTAATCTAACCTAACCTAACCTAACCTAACTTCACCTAACCTAACCTAACCTAACTTCACCTAATCTAACCTAACCTAACCTTACTTCACCTAACCTAACATTTCATCTCTCCGATGATAATTAAATTCTGTGCATAGTTGAGTTGGAACCCAAGACCTCAGGGGTAAAAACAAATTATTTGTTGATGACTCATTTAGGTAACTTACTTTGATGGCTAACCTAACTTTACCTAACCTAACCTAATCTAACTTCAGCTCACCTGGGATATTACTAATAAGTGTTCATATTCTCCGCTAGGTAGCATGCTAGTAGTTCAGGTAGTGCTCATATTTGCCGCTAGGTAGCGGAAACAAACTTTGCGTGTTGCATGTGACACTTGTGAAGTTTAACCGCATGCAAGACGTGCTTGTATAACTTCTGTATTTAAACTCAATATACAATTAACCACTACATGTTCAGAACTAACATGTATAGCCATGTTTAGGGTATATAGGAGACCCTTAGCAAGAAAGGCTGTCTAACCCACTAGTGTACAGCCTTGTCATACGCAGTAAGCACCTGTTGGCAGAAAACAACAACAATTTGAGAAAGCCAACAACATATCCATTAATGTATTTAAAGGAAAGAGTTTGTTGTCTTGTTCCAGTCCAAATACACTAATACATTACATTACATTAATGTATTTGGACTGGAACAACACAACAAACTGTTTCCTTTAAATACATTAATAGATATGTTGTTGGCTTTCTCAAATTGTTGTTGTTTTCTGCCAACAGGTGCTTACTGCGTATGACAAGGCTGTACTCTAGTGGGTTAGACAGCATTTCATGCTAAGGGTCTCCTATATACCCTAAACATGGCTATACATGCTAGTTCTGAACATTTAGTGGTTAATTGTATATTGAGTTTAAATACAGAACTTTTTCAAGCACGTCTTGCATGTGGTTAAACTTCACAAGTGTCACATGCAACACGCAAATTATGTTTCCGCTACCTAGCGGTAAATATGAGCACTACCTGAACTACTAGCTTGCTACCTAGCGGAGAATATGAACACTTACTAGTAATATCCGAGGAGAGCTGAGTTTAGGTTAGGTTAGGTAAAGTTTGGTTATCCATTAAAATAAGTTACCAAAATAAGCCATCAAAAATGATTGTTTTTTACCCCTGATGTCTTGGGTTCCAACTCGACTATGCACAGAATTTAATTATCATCTGAGAGTTGAAAGGTTAGGTTAGGTTAGGTTAGATGAAGTTAGGTTAGGTTAGGTTAGGTGAAGTTAGGTTAGGTTAGGTTAGGTTAAGTGAAGTTAAGTTAGGGTAGGTTAGGTTAGGGTAGGTTAGATTAGGTTGGTGAGCTGAGGTTAAGTCTTTAAATATTCCCTCTCTTTCAAATACTTTCCAACACCAAGAAAAAATCCACTAAATACATTGACAAAAATAACTTGTCAAATAAGCCAATACAAAAGCCAATCAAAAAACCAACACAGAAAGCCAACACAAAAATGCTAACACAAAAAGCCAACACAAAAAGCCAACACAAAAAGCCAACACAAAAGCCAACAAAAAAAACACAAAAAGCCAACACATAAGCCAATATATAAGCTTATGGTAGGTCACTCCGTCACAAAAACAGTTGTAACCTTTGTAGTGTGAACATCGTACTGACAGGTCAGTTACTACTATGGAACTTACTACAACCAACAAAGGTAGGCAACGTGTACTCTATCAATGCTACTTTTATAACTATAATCGTCAGAATGCGAATGGAATAATATTCTGGCGAGGCTCAGAAGAGAGGTCAACAAAATGTCGAGGCAATCCGAAAAGTTAAAATGGAAAGTTCTTAAGTGTGAGTTTTCATCAATGTAGTGCTCCAAACGAACTTCGGTTGCTGTTTACAAACAATTATTAAAATGCTAAAAAGCAAGTTCAAGAAAACGATATTGCGGCTAAAGATAGTGCAGTGTTTCTTCAAAAGGACTTATCATGTCCTCAAAAATTCATGTTAATACAGTTGTCAACGTCCAAGAAACCTTCAACACTATCAAAATCAACGCAGACTATAAATGAAGTGGTATTGCAAGAGGATCAAAAAGGACTAATAGTAATAGTGTTGATGGTCATGATGATAATGATGATCATGATGATGATAATGATGATGAGGATGATGATGATGATGATGATGATGATGGTAATGCTTTGTTTACACCTAAAAATTCATTTGTTAAATTTGTATACTGGCACAATCCCAATAAGCTCGTCCAGCGGCTACAGGTGTTGCATGCTATACAACTAGCAGGGCATACCGGTCACGATTGGGAAATCAAAGAAATTGAATAAGAGCTTCGTCGTGCTGAAATTATTGTGTAAAGGGTCTACCACTTTGCGACCACTTTCACCCCCACTCTTGGTTCTTATATTTGCTTATTTGCTTTCACTTTTACCTGACTTCTTTGGATCCATATTTGCTCTCATATTAAACTTTTATTCTTATTACCAAGTTGACTTTACTAGAGCTTAGTCAATGGTTGACAGTTGACATGGTACTATCAGTGACTAGGTACGGTAAGCATTATGCATACTATAAAGGATATTCATATATTGTGAAACGAACCAATAAAAATGGAACTGTTATTTGGCGTTGTTCAAAACAACGTTCCAAACGTTGTCGTGGTGACCTAAAAAGTAAAAATAGTGAGGTTTTAAGTGTCAGTGATCATCAATGTAGTGTACTGCATGAAACACAGTTGCCGTCAACAAAAAATCAAGAAAAACATATTGCTACTCAAAATAGTGGATTGTTTAATGAGCAATGTTTAACCCCTGTTCTAAAAGTTATGTTTAATCCATCTTCCACGTCGCAAGAACCATCAACATCAAAAACTATGCAAGAGGTAGTGTTGATGTTGTCGTTTTAGGTAGTGGAACAACTAGGTGATCTGCTCTTGATATGCAACAAAGTAGTATTGCAAGAGGATCAAAATGACTAAATAGTAATAACAATAAGGTGTTTTATGCCTATAAAACCATTGCGGCTTCCCCAGTTTTCGAAAACAACAGTGAATGGACGTTGTAGTAACTCACTAGGTTAAAAATCATCCAGTATATCCCTAGTTTTTAAAGTGTCCCACTTCCGTCTGTTCAGTGACCTGCCAAGTCTCACTAATTACTTCTCTTGTTGACTCATCGCGCAGCGGACTCCACACAGCTGTCAGCCCGTCACATCTGGTATCTCCCCCTCCTTCTCCGACAAGCACGGCGACCTCTCGCTTCCGTCTTGTTTGTCAACACGCTGCCTGACTCAGTCGTACCTCACGTACAGTAGCCCCGTACATTTTGTTGTGCTTCTTCAAATTTCTAACGAGTTTGCCGCTACATCATTTCCATCCTGCTCACATGGTTCCATCCTATAGTACAATTTTAAATTAGCTATATTAAAGACTGACTTTGTTCCTGTGTTCACACCTTCAATTCTGTAAGCATTGTTACCCAGGTTTTTGATGATTCTGAACGGGCCAACATATTTTGGACAGAACTTGGCAAACACCTTGCTCTTAGGGTCCGAAATAGGTGTTTTTTACAAGGAAAAATTCCCCTTCGATTAGCTCCCGATGGAACTTCTTTCCTCTGTATCGGCGCAAACGCCTGTCTGCCTGACTCCTCATGTGTTCCACAGTCTGCTGCACTCGCAACTCATGCGCTATCATTGGATCCTTGGGACTCTTGATGACTCTATCTCAAGATCTCTCCGGATGTTTATTGTGATGGACTTTTAAAGGGGTTTCTCGAGTGGATTCATGTCTGGTGGTGTTCATGCATATCTCAATGTCGCTCACTCGATCCACCCATTTCTGATGTTCCTCAGGAATCAGAATGCGGTAGTACTTAGCTACACAAGGATCGCTCTTTCGGGTTAGCTTGTGCGTGGCGGATACTGGGTAAAATGTGCTTAATTCCAATTTCCTCAACTCCATTTTGAAAACAGAACTCGTGAAGTAACTCCCATGGTCTGACAGTAAGTACTTCGGCTTTCCTAATGTGGGTATAACTCTGTTCTTTAGTCGACTTAAGACTTGCTTAGACGTGGTCTTTTGGATAGGACACAGTACAACATATTCATCATCCACACACAAGAAGATGTCTACACCCACGTCTTCCTTTTGGCAGGGGCCCAAAACAATCCAGTGCCAGCAGTTCGCACGGTTTCTTTGGTTGCAAAGGCTTCGGGTATTGCTTCATCGGGTAATAATTGGGCTTGGTACGCTGGCATGCGTCGCAAGTCTTTATTACCTCAACAATGGTTGATAGCATTCTCGGCCACGTAAATAATTCTCCTATTGTCGCTTCCACTTTCTCTACTCCGATGTGACCAATATTTTCATGGACGTGTCATGTTAGTCCTCTCTGTAGTGATGCTGCAACCATAATTCGTAAACGTGTGTGTTCATCATCCACGAATTTGTGTAACAGATTGTTGAAATAGTTGTATTTTGCAGCCTTAGATTTTGCCTCCCTGTGTTCAGGTGTCCCCGGTTGTGTCTCCCTCTTGAAATACTTGATCATCATCAACATCCATGGGTCACGTTCCTGTTCCAACTGGATGTCCTTCAATCTATTCAAAAATTCTTGATCCTTAGCTGTAAGTTCTAAATGTTGCACCTCCACTGCTGTCTCGTGATCTTCCTCGGGATTCCTACTCAGGGCGTCTGGAATAACATTCATCTACCCAGGACAGTGTTCTATTGAGATATTGAATTGTTGGATGTAAATGGACCAACGAGTTACTCTCTCACTAACCATTGCTGTTTTGAAGAGGAACGTCAGCGCTTTGTGGTCAGTTCTGACAACAATGGAATAGCCAAACACGATCTTCCTCCATTGTTGTAGGGCATACAGTATTGCTAGTAATTCGAGTTCAGTTACGGTGTAGTTCCTTTCATGCTTGCGCAATTTACGACTGGTAAATGCCAAATATGAACGCTCCTTGGGCTCAGCAGGTTCTTCTTGATACAGCATTGCACCGATTCCAATTAGAGATGCATCCGCCTGTATAACAAATTTCTTTTCAAAGTCAGGATAACCAAGTTTCACGCAGTTTTCAAGTAGTTCTTTAGTTGCCTTGAAGGACCTGTCGCACTCCTCGCTCCTCGACCAACGATTACTTTTCTTGAGTGTCTCTTGCATCGGCGCCACCGTCTCGGTATAGTTGGGACAATTTTCCTTGAAGAATCCAGTGACTCCTAAAAAAATCTCTGACGTGCTTCACCCTGGTTGGTGTTGGGAAATTCTTGATTGCGTCAATCTTCGCCGGATTTGGCCTCACACCATCTTGGTCAATAATGTACCCCAGATATACGATTTCACTTTGGAAAAAGTGAGACTTCTTCTAGTCGATCTTAAAATTCATTGTTCTCAAGTTGTCCAGGAGTTAATTTAAGTTTACCAAATGCTCTTCCATTGTCTCAGATGCTATGAGAATGTCATCCACGTAACGTACTGTAACATTTCTCACTTCTTCTGTCAAACACCGATCTAGTGCTCTGATAAGCGCACAACCTCCAGTTTTTACTCCGAAGGGCATACGTTGCCATACAAAGGTCTGGTTATCAAATAAAAATCCCGTGAGCAACTGGGATTTTTCTTCCAATTCGAGGTGATGGAAACTATTGGTGAGATCAACTGAACTGTATATCTTCTTCCCCCTAAATCATTTCAGTACGTCACGTATGAGTGGCGCTTTATCGTGTTCAACCAGGAGCTTACTATTTAAAGACCTCGCGTCTAAGCATAGCCGAATGGAACCGTTTGGTTTGGCCACCGCCAAAATAGCATTCAAGTATGGAGTCGGCGATTTTCTTATCATACCGGCTTCAAGCAGATTATCTATAATGTCCTTCACCTGAGGATGATATTTCTCTGGGATCGGGTACAATTTACACTTAAAGGGTGTCCAATCATCAACTTGCGTAGCGTATTGGAAATTTAGGATTTTTCCCGGAATAGTGTCAAAAACTTCTTTATGGCGACGTAAAATATCTTCTAATTTTCTTCTGTTAGGTTCCTCTAATTTAGCTTCTTTTAATTTATCCAATAATAAAATTTCGAATTTTGATCCAATGTTTTCCTCTTCAGCCATTAACGTCCACAGTTCATGCATGTTATCTTGATCTGTCATCTCTACTACTACCGTGTCAACAAGCTCTCCCTCCTGCCTACTTGTCTCGTCCGTGACGTCATCTGTTATTGTTTCTGTCACCCAGGTACTTGCTTCTCGACAAAGGGGCGTCTCCTCCATGTTCAATCCTGCGTGGCTCAATTCTTCCAGCTGTTTGAAATTCTCCGTTTTATTCCGAAGATCGATGACTGCATGATGGTCACATATAAATTTGGTTCCCAGAATAACGTTATAGTTCATCTTAGCCATGAAAATAAAAGTTTGTGCGAAAGTATGGTTCATGATATCTAATTCCAGGTATGCTTGATGTGTGCATACGACTGTTCTTTCAGGTATTACTCCTCTAACTTTAATTTTTGGCACGGGAATCAGCGGAACGTTCTGATTCCTTCCCACTTACTTTACCAGGGCTTCAGTTACTAGACTGATCTGACTACCCGTATCTAATGGGCACCTCACTTTCAACCCTCCTATCCTGGCATATATTTTAGGTAACTGTCTGATAACGTAATTTTGAGGCCTAATAATTTCTTCCAAGCAATCCTCAGGAAAAGCTACCATTCCTCGATATGTGTGATAATGAGATCACCCTGGTCCCCGGCCACCTCCAAATCTAGGCTGTCTCCTAATTATGATTTCCTAGTTTTTTTATCGCGGAATCCCCCATGTGAATTCCCGCCTCCGTGATTATTCTGTCACTCCTGTTGTCTGGCTAAGTTTCAGCACCTTCAATGCCGTGATTGTCGGGATTTTTCCTGCTCTCCATGGCTCTTCCCCACTTTTCTCGCTCTGTCTCTTCATTCCTATGTACGTCTTCTAAATATCTCTGCGACTCTCGGTAACGTGCCTCCCACTCAGTCCTGTCACCCCGTGGTTCTGATTCCATGTTATCCCGTCGGTCCTTACAAAATCGCGTCCCACCATTCCTTTGATACGGTCTTTCCTGCCTTCTGTTCTCCTGCCAATTCGAATAGCCCCTCTGGTATGGTCTCTGATTGTTATGAAAATTTCTATTGTTATTATTGTTGTGCCCATATCGTTCCCTGTTGTCTTGGTACTCCTGCCTCCGCGGCGTGAATTGTGTGTTCGTCGCCTGGAACCTAGTGTTCGTACTACTATTGTTCGTGCTCTTAACTACTTCTGTGGTGTTTACTTGCTCTAGCCGCTGCTGTCTCCCCTGAGGTGTGATTAAACTAGTCTCATCAAGATGTCTGAGAATCTCTTCCGCCTGCAGTGCCGTTTTCACGTTGACCGTCATTATGAATTGATGGATATTCATGGGAAATTGCTTCGCTATCGTTAAGACTAGATTTTCTTCAGACGGCGGTTCATCAAGGTCCCTGAGTCTTACCATTTGTTGTGAAAAGAACTCAGAAAACTTTGTAGGATGTGTGTTGTGGTACTTTCGTGAGTATAGATCCATTCTCTACCCCTGCTGTAAGGACGGACTCCAGAACTTCCTTAAGAACGCCTCCTTGAATTGTTCCATATTCTCGAAAGTATACTTAAAACTCTGGAACCAGATTAAGCTTGAGCCCTGCAAAAATCTTTCTACCATTCTTAATTGTTTCATGGGGCTAATCAGCTGATCATTATAATATTCCTCCAGTTCCCGCAGAAAAGCTTTTGGTGTGGTCCCCATTCCGTCACTGAACTTAAAAGGTTTAAAGTCGTTTCCCCGAATGACTTGAATTATTTGTGGACTAATTGTGTTTTGCACAGGAGTCGATGTTCCGCATCTGTGCTCGCGAAACCCCTCTGTGTTTACTCCTATCTTCGGACTCTGTTCACCGCTCGTGCCACCAGCTAAGTTGGATAGCCCTAGGCTCTTCACGCTCTCCGGTCTCCCCTCTATATGCTCAGACGAAAATAGATTAGCTTGCTCCAGTGTTCGTTGCTCGCTTTTAATGATCATGTCAGCTTGCTCCTGGAACTTGATTTTAATGCTTTCCTCAAGTGCCTGTATTCGATTTTGATTTTCTCTCAGCTTCCTAATCATCACTATTCATTCGCCTTTCGTATCTTCGCTCATTTGTTTCCAGACCTTCCTAATTCTGTCCTTCATTAATTTTATTCTTTCTTCATTCATCTCCTGATTTCCTGTCTGAACCGATTCTATTTTTTTCAGCCGTTCCTCAAATTGCACCTTATTTTCTTCCATCCGTTCCTCCATTTGCATTTTAGTCTCCGCTATATATTTCTTTACCTGATGCTGGTCCGCCTCCAATTGTGCCCATCTATCATCTGTCTTGATTTCCAGCCTATCCACTTCCTTTACTAGACCCAATACATTCTTATCGACCGCTTCAATCTGTTCTTGTATATTAACCGTCTTGGCCTCCATTTGATTAAATCTCCCCCGTATCTCATCCTGCGCGACTTTAATTCCCGCCGTATTATTTACACACGCCATTTCAATCTGCTCTAGCTTAGCAACCACCATTTCATCCAGCTCGAGAAGTTTCTTATCAAATTTAATCTCAATAACCTGAATCTGTCCTAATTGCTTATTATTATTATTTTCGTACATTTCATTAGCTAGTTTATCTAATTTTTTCTTGATACTGTCATTAATGTCTGCCGTAATTTTATTTAACTGGTCTGTTTGTGCTACCGACTGTTCCGCAAACCTAGTGTTCAATTTTTCTGTAATGTTACTGTTTAATTCGGTTTTAAATACCGACAATTGTTCGTTAGTAGCGTTTTTCTGAACACTTAATTGTGCCTAAATACTATTGTTCAATGTCACTATTTGTTCATTAGTAGCGTCTTTCATTTTCGCCTTTAATTCTGATAACTGTTCCTTGCCCTCGTCTTTCATTTCCGCCATCTGTTTGCTATTATTGTCTTTCAGTTCCGCTTTCATTTCCGCCTTCATCTCTAACAACTGTTCTGTTGTTCTTGATGACGCAAGTTCAATAAGAGCGCTTATCTCAGCGATCGTTGCCATGGCAATACACAAATAATATTCTTGAGAAATAGGGACCATGCACTTAGTGACGTCCGCTGCACATCCACACATGATGACATTTACTCTTTAAATTACCCAATTCATTTATTTTTACGTTAATACACAACAGCAATCTATGCTCTTTGGGTATTATGAATTTACATTTAATTTTTAAATCACCCTCATTGATCTGATTTTACCTGCCTGAATTTACATTAAAATATATTTTAATTAACCAAATGTCAATTAAAATTTTTAAGGCATCACCTTACTGGCATTTAAATATTCTGAGTTCATTGGCTAAAACAATTTCTAATGTAATTTAACTGGGCGCCCGAAACACTTCACATATCAATCAAAATATCAAATACAACAGAGTTTCGTATTTATTATTATTGCCACCCTGGAAAGGAACGAAGATGAGCCTACTTACCGGTTTTAGAGGTCCGGGTCGCTTCCGCAGCAAAATCACCTCCAGATGACATGCCCCAACAGAAGAACCTCAAAAGTAGTGGAAGGAAGATGGAGAAGGGGACAACGCACAGGCTATTCAACAGACACCCCCCACCAACCGACAGAACTGCTGCCGGTGAAATAATGCCACAACAGAAGATTAAAATTTTATGTAAAATTTAATGTTAAAATATAAGGAATACCTCCACCAGAGAAAGAACATGCATCAGCCAACATAATTTACAATGAATGCAAGAGACCGCCTAACATGCTTGCTTGCAAGGCCAAGAAAAGAAAAGACTTAAATTAAAACAAAAATGTTAAAGCCCAAAAGTTAAAATAAAAATTACATGCATAACACAATGAGAAAGGGCTTGATAATTTGCAAGAGAATGCAATAGCGATCCGGCATGCGTAGATCCCGGCCACGATGAAACGAGAAATAAAAAAAATTAAATTAACCAAATTAAATAGTATCAGAAAACAATTCATTAATTTGCATGATGGAGACAAACACAGGAACAATTACTAAAAACACAAAGTTGAACCGACAAGGTTAAAATTTAAAAAAAATCTTAAGTTAACACAATACGTTTGAGTTTCGCGGTTGACGCCTAGAGACTGACCTTGAGACCAGAATGCATCTCTTCATAATAAAACAAAAGCATGGCCACTAAAACGGGAGACCGCATGCCTGATCGAAACTACGGCAAACAATTAATAAAATTAAATTTAAACATCAGCAGAAGGAAATGGACGGAGGAAAACAATTATGTCTAAATACTATTACAACAGTGAAATGCACCGGATCATGAATAAATTAAATTGAATACTATATCAATCCTAAGATTGGCAGAAGACAATAAGTAATAATTTAAACGTAAAATAAACTAGAAATGTGTCTCCATAAGGTACGAAGAAAGATAACAAAATTAAAATAAATCAGGAAACGTAATTAAAACAGAAATAAAATTAGGCCTATAAAACAAATGAGGAACAGAATTAAAAAATATTACTATAAGATGATATCGGAGCTCCATAACAATAATTTAAAAAAAATAACTGATAACGTACCTTATTTCCTTCTCAGTGGAGACACACTAATAATAAAATAATTAACACATAATTTTTAAATTCTGTACGTCACTACATGTGCTTCACAAAAATGGCTAACCCGGCACATGCGTTGTTTGGGTCACAATCACAGGTCTGTATCGACATGCGACCACATTTCACACGTCCACTTCACGGCGAAACGATGAAATTCACAGCCTGAAGAGAACAGGCAATTCCTTTTTCTCTTGAATACATTAATATTTCGTAGAGAATGGGGGCTAGAGCCCCCATCAGCGGAGACACCTTTCACGACCAGTCGGCTAGATGTGTTTACTTCACGATGGCTAATGGACTCCACAAAAATGGCGGAGAATTTTTGCGTCAAGAAACGAACTGCATTCATGTAAAATTTATTGTCCAATCACGGCTTGACACATCAACCAACAATGTCCTAAATAGGAAATTAATTTGGCGGCATCATGAATACACTGGCATTTGTTTCATGACGAAGAATGTAATTGTCTTTCAATTATGTCATGCATATAAGGAGTTTTATAAGGCGCAGCACACACCATCTATCGGAGAGAAACAGGAACCACGTGCAGACTTTCCAAAGTCCGACTGCCGCTACCATCTCGTGGTCACAGGCGGAACTGAGCGACGAAGCGGTCATTTCAAAATTTGTCAAGAGCTGCATCCATGGGTAAATACATGTTTGCAATGTTGGGACGGGCACTTGCACGTAACAGTCTCCCTCCCTTAAGCGTGAACACCGTTCACGAATATGCCTAGGAATAGACAGTACTCCTTAACTTGTCGATTCACCAAGCATGTTTCCCGAAGATAATGTTCACCAGTTAACTCCAATTGATGGATGAAACCGCATCGTTTTGGTTAGGAAGAATGCAGGGTCAGATTATCAGTGAAGGGATAATTGATCACCTCGCAAACCACTTAGTTAACAGCTTCACTGTGTCCAAAAATCTTCAGAAACGCAGAACACCAGCACCAGCAGTGCTTTCAGAGTCCGAGACACGTTAGGAAAATTTCCAACCAGTCCAAGGTAGGTCGCTTTAGACGAAGTAGGTGGAAGCAATTGCAAGATATTATTCGACGCGTGGGCAGCCATTTACAAAAATAGAAGTTAATCTAATTTCAAAAAAGGTTTACAGAATTACTAATTCTTACTACATTTTACAAAAGAGAAACAAAGTTGAATTTATATGAAGAAAATATTTCTGACAATGCCCTAGATCCGTGCTTACAAGATTTCATTAACAAGTTTACCTTTTTACAGATTCGAAGTACATTTCAAGATTACATGAGTTAGACGACTATACATTTAGAAGGAACTACGGTAGAGGAATGACCACTACAATTCCCAAAGGGAACAGGAATACAAGAATACCATGAGTTAGATCTCCCACCGAGTCCAACTTACATGTTAGCATCTTCCAAGAAAACATCAAAATTTAGGTACACTTTTACAATTTACCATTAAAATGGGAACTTCCCAACATTTACATTTTGTATCCCATCAGAGTTTTCATATCCAGTTCAAAATTCCAAAAGGAACAGATGCCTGAAGGCTTCAATGAAGGTTAGGGATACTCTACATTATACAAAATTTGTTTTACAAAATTTACGGTAGCATTTCCTCATTAGACACCTCTCCACCTCGCTTAATGTGCGATAGATGCACTCTTGAAAATTTGTTTGCCTTAAGGTTTTGAAAAGGAAAATTAATTAATCTGACATGTATGCCTCTACATAGTTGGTTCGTGACCGCACGCATTACTTGGCATGGGGACACTGAGGAATTCAAACGCAGTTACAGTAACGACAAGAACGAAGAGGAAATGGCAGCGCAGAAAACCAAACACCAATACACTCACACAAGGAACGAAATTGAGGTTAGACACCCGATGAGAATACAGCCGACATCCGCCTGGGTGAGAAAAATCCAACATAAAAAGAACTAAGTTCAACAGTACACGAGGTACAATGAGGTTTCCTCGTTCAGGTTAAAGATACGAACACGTACAACCAAAGGATGCCTAACATGGCCCAAAAATACGGTTAGATGAGAAACAAGCCGCTCTTGTCGAAAGACGAGGCTAACAGAGAACACTTACGCACCATTCCAAACGATAAAGCCGAAAAATTTAGGATTACTAATCAAAAGCAGAAAATTTTACTCAAACCACAGTGGCTGATGACCGAGATTGCCATAGCATGAACTAAAACAGAAGGCCTATGTAATTTACGGTTAGCATGAGGCAACAGGTGACCCTGATTTCCAGCAACAACAGATTACAGGCTTTAAAAGAAAACCAAGCTGACTTACAGAATCTGATGACCATAATGTCCAACAGAAATTTAACCCCAGTAAATTTTGAAGACCCTATATTAATTAATTAAGCCGGAAAGCACATTACATTATGGCTGTTCACGAACTGAGATCTCATATTCACAACAACATATTCATTGCACAACATACTCCAATAATAGCGATACATAATTTTTACCACCCACAAAAATAATTCCCATTAATACTCAAATATGCAAGTTATGTAGTCGTAGAGATATCATAACACAAACAAATACAATTAAAAACACAATACCCTTACAATTACATTACACTACACATACTTGCATTTCATCGATCAGACCAGTCCCATACCAAGCCAGTTCGGATCGTGCAAGTCCTATATACAACCTGCCCAGGGATCAAACCAAGAAAGAATCCCATACTTCTAACCTAGCTAACCCCAGACAGTAGATATCTCCACGTAAAACACTCCTACATATTCGCTTTAGTTCAAAATTACAAGGAAAGCAACTAATAAAAATACGATCCTAACCTTACTTTTGCAAACAAAACAAACCCTAAATTACCCCACCCTACAAATCTAAATCAAAATCTAACGTTAACACATGCATACAGACATGATTTGCACAACATATACGCTTATCCCAGAACGATTGCAGTATAATGTAAGTTTAAGAACAAAAAATTACAAATCGCACACTGCGATAAAAACACCTCAAAACAAACACTTACCTTGAAAGAGTTAGGGAAGAATTCTTAGCCAAAAATAGTGACATGCATGTTAAATGTGCCTTTTGGCACCACAATAGGGACATAGGGCGGGCAGATTTCCATAGGTTAGCCCTTTTTATCGGACTACACCTTGCCATAACACCAGTAGGCGTGACAGTTCCATAATAAATAATTTACGAGGACAGCATATCATCACAGAATATCATGCAAAGAAACATACAGGAACACAACCGTCTTCTTAAACACCAACACTGCCTCGACACCTGAAATTTCGACAAAAACATCATGCACAACGTAGCCCAGGACTGCAGAAGTCATCGCTTGCTTGGCTCGAGACCAGGAAGCTAAATTACAAAAATAGGCACAAAACATCTGGCTACCAGCTTCCGACAGAGCTCCAGGACTCCTTCACACGAAGCAAGTAGGCTATCAGAACATTACGAAATCCCATTTCCCATGCCAAAAACACATGTCAGTCACTCACCGAGCTTCATTTTCAGTGGGGATGTTGGACACCAACAGGGTAAAAAGCAGCAGCAAACGCCTCGCTTCAAAACAGGTCACTTACATACAGCATATGGATATCCAGAGGCAAACATGAAATAAAAATAAATGACAAGGATTAGCAAAACACAACATCAAGTGCACTGGCCCGACAAAATCCCACCAACAACTGACCCATCAGCACTAGAGGGGTCCATAAAACAGCCTGCGGGTACTGGGGAGGGGATAGTTACGGAAGTGAACTCGAACGCGGTCTGCTACCACTGCGAGACCTGGAGGCAATGACACCGCCGCATGGCCAGCAGCACGTCGGTAACTCGATAACCAACGCTCTGCTTTACCACTGCGACACCTGGGGCAATGACACCGCCGCATGGCCAGCAGCACGTCGGTAACTCGATAACCAACGCTCTGCTTCACCACTGCGACACCTGGAATGAGCGGGGCACTACTTACCTTTTATTCAGAGGTCCGGGTCACCTCCGCAGGAACATCACCTCCAGATGACATGTCCCAACAGAAGAGCTCCAAAAGGGGTGGAAGGAAGATGGAGAAGGGGACAACACACACAGGCTATTCAACAGACACCCCCAATAACCGACAGAACTGCTGTCGGTGAAATAATGCCACAACAAAAGATTAAAAATTTTACAAATAAAAGGTTTAATATTTAAAAAATTTAAAGGAGCACCTTCACCAGAAACAGAACATGCATCAGCCAACATAATTTACAATGAATGCAAGAGACCGCCTAACATGCTTGCTTGCAAGGCCAAGAAAAGAAAAGACTTAAATTAAAACAAAAATGTTAAAGCCCAAAAGTTAAAATAAAAATTACATGCATAACACAATGAGAAAGGGCTTGATAATTTGCAAGAGAATGCAATAGCGATCCGGCATGCGTAGATCCCGGCCACGATGAAACGAGAAATAAAAAAATTAAATTAACCAAATTAAATAGTATCAGAAAACAATTCATTAATTTGCATGATGGAGACAAACACAGGAACAATTACTAAAAACACAAAGTTGAACCGACAAGGTTAAAATTTAAAAAAAATCTTAAGTTAACACAACACGTTTGAGTTTCGCGGTTGACGCCTAGAGACTGACCTTGAGACCAGAAAGCATCTCTTCATAATAAAACAAAAGCATGGCCACTAAAACGGGAGACCGCATGCCTGATCGAAACTACGGCAAACAATTAATAAAATTAAATTTAAACATCAGCAGAAGGAAATGGACGGAGGAAAACAATTATGTCTAAATACTATTACAACAGTGAAATGCACCGGATCATGAATAAATTAAATTGAATACTATATCAATCCTAAGATTGGCAGAAGACAATAAGTAATAATTTAAACGTAAAATAAACTAGAAATGTGTCTCCATAAGGTACGAAGAAAGATAACAAAATTAAAATAAATCAGAAAACGTAATTAAAACAGAAATAAAATTAGGCCTATAAAACAAATGAGGAACAGAATTTAAAAATATTACTATAAGATGATATCGGAGCTCCATAACAATAATAAAAAAAATAACTGATAACGTACCTTATTTCCTTCTCAGTGGAGACACACTAATAATAAAATATATACATCGAGTTGAGCCTCTATGGACTGCGTGGTAACAACCAACTTCACTTTAGTGTCTAGGTCTTGCTCTTGTTCCGGCTTTGACTTCCTGCCAGTATCTTCTGACCCCAGCGACGAGTGCCTGTTTATGTTCCTCGGACAAAGGTCCTCTCCGTCTTCCGGAAGTTGATGCCATTTTAAAACCTTGGTAGTTGTTCACCAATCTTCTAAATGTGTTCCTGTCACGAATTTCTCGGTCTAGAATACCAATTTGCCGGAGATCTTTTTCGCATTCCTCGAACCATCTCGGCCTTGTTGCCTTAGACTTAATGAAACTCCATATTCTTTTGGTTAATCGATCATCAGTCATCCTCAAAAGGTGACCGTAAAATAGTAGCCGTCTCTTCTTAATTGATGCTGTGATAGGCTCTATTTTGTTGTACAAGTCCTCATTTGCTCTCATTCGCCACTGTCCATCAACCCATCTATTACCTAGGATTTTTCTTAATATCCTACGCTCTCTTTTTTCCAGTTGGTCGGCTTGACCTTTAGTGTTCATGGTTAATGTTTCGGACGCGTATAATCCCTCAGGTTTTACAACTGTGGTATAGTGTCGGAACTTGGCGCCTATACTCATAGACTTTTTGTTATAGATATTTTTTGTAATGTGGTATGCCTGGTCTAACTTCCTCATCCTGACATTAATTGCTTCCTCTTCTAATCCATTCTGCTGGATGACTTCACCGAGATAACGGAAATTTGTGACTCGACTGATTTTTCCAAGGTTAGTGATAATCCATTCAGGGCCATCGCAGATGTTTGTCATATATTTTGTCTTCTGAATAGAAATCTGGAGTCCTACCTTTTCAGCAATTTCTGACAGCCTATTGATCTTGTTGACTGCTGAATCTATGTCGTTAGCAAAAATGGCCAGGTCATCCGCAAAGGCCAGACAGTCAACGTATATCCCTTTGTGCTTAGGACCAAGTCGGAACCGATCTTCATTTCTTTCTTCTTGGTCTAACATCTTCCTCCATTCTCGAATGACTTTTTCCAAAACACAGTTGAAGAGGAGTGGAGATAGTCCGTCTCCCTGTCTGACGCCCGTTCTAATTGTAAACGGTTCTGATATCTCTCCCATAAATTTGACTTTCGACACTGTGTTGGTTAGAGTTTGTTTGATCAAATTTCTAGATGTATCATCCACTCCAAACTCTTCCAAAATATTCATTAATGACTCCCGGTCGATGGAGTCATACGCTTTCTGAAAGTCAACAAACACGACCACGTAACTATATCCTCCTGTCTTTTTGTACCTAATGATGTTCTTCAGGTTAATGATCTGTTCCGGGCATGAACGACCCTTTCTGAAGCCAGCCTGGTATTCCCCGATCTGTTGGTCAAGATGCGCTTCTATTCTGTTCTGAACCGCTTTGGAGAAAATCTTATACGGAACAGATACTAATGAGATGCCTCTATAGTTGTTGACATTCTTTTTATCACCTTTTTTGTGTAGAGGATGGATTAGTGCTGACAGCCATTCAATTGGTAACATCCCAGTTCTCCAAATCTCTTCAAAAAGTTTGACTAGTACATCTAGAGTTTCATCATTCGCCAGCTTCAGTAGTTCCGCCACTATTGAATCTTCACCAGCTGCTTTATTATTCTTTAAACTGTTGATAATTTGTTTGATCTCCTCTTTACATGGTGGGGATGAGTTGAGTAGTTTGTGGATCGGATCGCACACAGTGAATCGTTCTTGTTTAAATATTTAAATTTAAATAATTAACACATAATTTTTAAATTCTATACGTCACTACATGTGCTTCACAAAAATGGCTAACCCGGCACATGCGTTGTTTGGGTCACAATCACAGGTCTGTATCGACATGCGACCACATTTCACACGTCCACTTCACGGCGAAACGATGAAATTCACAGCCTGAAGAGAACAGGCAATTCCTTTTTCTCTTGAATACATTAATATTTCGTAGAGAATGGGGGCTAGAGCCCCCATCAGCGGAGACACCTTTCACGACCAGTCGGCTAGATGTGTTTACTTCACGATGGCTAATGGACTCCACAAAAATGGCGGAGAATTTTTGCGTCAAGAAGCGAACTGCATTCATGTAAAATTTATTGTCCAATCACGGCTTGACACATCAACCAACAATGTCCTAAATAGGAAATTAATTTGGCGGTATCATGAATACACTGGCATTTGTTTCATGACGGAGAATGTAATTGTCTTTCAATTATGTCATGCATATAAGGAGTTTTATAAGGCGCAGCACACACCATCTATCGGAGAGAAACAGGAACCACGTGCAGACTTTCCAAAGTCCGACTGCCGCTACCATCTCGTGGTCACAGGCGGAACTGAGCGACGAAGCGGTCATTTCAAAATTTGTCAAGAGCTGCATCCATGGGTAAATACATGTTTGCAATGTTGGGACGGGCACTTGCACGTAACAATTATTATTAAATTAACTCATTGATTTTACTTGGTCACAAATAGTGGTAAGACTTCGCTAAAATTTACTGAATTTACATTTAAACAACCGGCGTTACCTGGCATCATCTTTCAGAAAATGAATATGAAGGCAACAATGCACTATGGTGGCTAGCCATTCTACAATGCAACAACAACAAACCCCACGTTGGGCAGACATTTTGTACTCTATGAACACTTGTAAAAAAGCGGAATGAGACTCTTTTCAGGGACGTGTTGCGGTCCATACCGTTGTTGTTAAAAATTATTTGATTCTTATCAAAACAAGGAACATAGGTAAAAATATCACACAGAAAAAAAAGTTAAGCCATGATTTAACTAACATGAATTTAATTTCAGATCAAAAAAATAACAATCAACAAATAAACAACTCCCAATTATACCCGCAAGTTAACTAAATGAAAATAAACAAAACCTCTCTGACGAGATTAAAGATAAGTTTCCAGGCCAACAATGGTCCTGTTCTCACTTCAAAACATGTGTGGCGATGTGACGAGGATACTGTAAAGAACAAGTACTTTTTTTATACGCGACCCGCGACCTAAGGCAACAGCACACAAGCTGCGGGTCCGTATAATAGAGGTAGACAATGGTACTGGGAATACTACAACTAAACAAATATTTACAAATACCCGACACACGCTAGCCTTACAAAGTTAAAACAAAGATTCCCGCTCGGAACCTTGATCAGGTGTCAAAGACACAAAAATTTGCCTAATCAGGACTTCAATCAATCACAACCAAGTACGAATGCGCGTGACTAACTAACTGACATCACTCGATGACCGTTGTCACCTTACAAGGACACACAACAGGGTGTCACACAAAATCAAACAAATTACTTGGAAACCAAACACAAATCAATATTGCTCAGTCAAACAACCCCTGGCACTATCCAGCCCATGACGGGCTAAGGCCGACCAAGCGACCGCTGCCCAGCCATTCGGCCTGCAGATATTGGGGTGACGCGTGATCAGCGCGTCGGGTCCCGTCGGCCGTTAATCTTGGTTTTCGTGATCGGGGCGCTGTCTCACTGTCAGGCAGCTACTCAATTGTCCTCACGAGGCTGAGTGCACCCCGTTCCAACCCTCACGTCAGTTTTAAAATCCCTGACGGAGCCGGGATCGAACCCGGGGCCGCCGGGTGAGAGGCAGGTGCGCTACCCCAACACCACGGGGCCGGCCAATATTGCTCAGTAGCAATCATAAACAAAACACAAAAATTCATTTTAAACGAAACACGAGATTACTTGTCGTGCATGAGCAGCGATCACTTAAGCTATCAATATTTTAATTAAACAGGTACTCGCAATAACTAGGTCATAAGAAACCCTGTCCCCTCAACTCATTAGCGTGTCTTATCTGGATCTGCCGCTGGTGGATGTCTCGGCCAGCCAATGTCAATAACCTGGGGGGTGAACGGAAATATCCCAATGCAGCGCTATGGCCTACTTCAAGATCGTAGATTCTTTACTAACCAACAGTAAAATAAATGTGTGTGTCATTAATATCTCAGGCTAGCCTCCCGCATAGCACCAAGAATCGAAGCAAATTTATGTGTGTCATAAATACCATCAGATCCAATTAATTCCCACAGCAGCAGACAAGGAAAGCCCTAGCAAATTCCTCCGCGCAGAAAAATCACACATTTGACACCAGACACATTAACACACACACGCACCACCAGGTTTGACAATCCCTGAAAAAAATACATCAAAATTCCACCCACACGCAGCGCGTCAGATCTCAGATTCGACCGAAGAAAAAAATACAGAAAATTTTAATTTACAAAACACGACTAGAGAACAGACCGTTCCCTTTAAATCATGCAAAGGCAAACACCAGAATTAATCAAAATAAAGATTCCTTTTTACGCCAGTTTAATTAAAACAGCAAACACAAAACATTAAGGTTCCTCCCATTCTATTCTTAAATCAGATCTATAATGTCTCACTTATCACACGACCTGTAACTCGTGTTCGCAAAACGAATTATACACTCAAGTACACGCGGCACTTGGATTAACATTACCCTGAATATTTACATAATACAAATCACACAAAAAATTTGGCCACGCAACATTCTACATTTAAAATATGAGTATCGGTATAACCCTATCAGCAATTAAAAATAATCGCAACAATGCGAACAAAATCTAAATTAAACTATTTACAAATTCCAGTCCAAAAATCTAGCTACATGCTTGAAATAATTCAATGCGTTACTTATTCTTTCAGCCACTCGATTCAGCTCACGTCACATGACATGGTCCCAGAGTGCCTCTCTGCTCCTCCATAAACATCTGGACAGATGATTCCATGGTCACCATCCCAATGCAGGTCCACGTGGTCGACATCTTGGCCTTCATGAAAATGAAATGTTCAAATACAATTTTACTACGAGAACCTACTAAATTGTAACGTGAGTTACTCACTTCGCTCACAGCTCATTTACAATTTTATCGTCGACTTTCCCTAATTAAATAAAACCCTATTTACACACGCACATGCACACGCACTCTTCATAATGGCAGTATACAATAGTTACAGTTAGACCCACGGCCTAGTTCAAAATTTACAAGTCCAATGACTTAACAACTTGGACAGTACTTTGCCTATAATTACGTCGTAATAATAATCAGTGAATCGTCGGGCAGCACTTCGCCTCATCAGAGACCTCGAAATAGTGTGTCTCTAGCTGGCATCTTGGACACCTTTATACAATACAGACAAAGTTTAGGTGGGGGGAACAATAAGATTATTCTAAATCGAAGCAGGTGAGCTATCGGGTCGGGCAAGGTATCATTCTTCATCATTTTTCATGCAGGTTATATTTCTGCCAAGCGGACCCCAAATCGATCGGCCAATTAATCAAAACACAGTTCGCGGGCTTTTTCAACCATCGCGCAGATCCCGCGTCACTCCAGGCGTCCCTCTGTGATTCGCTAGATCAAGCGTAGCACGTTGGATATTACCACCTCTCCGTGCCTCTAGACGCCAGCCTGACAAAGACTTCAGGCCCAACGTAAAGTTCATGCACCCCATTTCGAGGAACCGGCTATGAATACCACGCTTGCCTCACTGGCCCCTTCACTCTGACCAAATTGCAACACCTCCAAGTGTGCCTTCTCAACAGCACCAAATGCGTCTTCAAATATGATGAATAAAATTAATATGAAATATTATTATTATACAGCCTGTATCATAAGGGTTCAGTATGTTATTGAATACATGAAGGTCTACAACTATTAAGGACCGTAGAACTGTCTTCGCCACGCGTGGACTAAAAAGCCTTTCGTACTAAGCGCTGCCCGGTCTTTTGAAGACTCCCGGCACCGTGAATACTGCCGAGAATACCAGCCTTGGTTTATTGCAGAAGAAAGTACATAGTACACCTGATCCAGATAACATTTACCTACAAAACTACCACTATCCCCCCCCCCCCTTTTTACTTAGCTTGGCTATATCTCTAATTTGTGTCCTGTTTCCGTCAGGGTGTGTTTTTAGTAGAGTGAAAAGTGTGTTCATTTAGATTATTGGAATTGTTTCGTTTAGCTAGGTGAATCTCGATTGCTTCCTTTATGTCGAGAGCTCTGCCTTTCGATTCGTGATGAATTATTTTTAGGTCAGTCTCTGTTAGTAAGGCTGAGCCCCATGTCACACATATGTTCGCATACGGCTGAATGTGTTCCGTATCTTATCGCATTCCTATGTTCATTATAACGTGGGTCTACTCGTCTTCCACTCTGTCCAATGTAATTAGCCTGACGACCAGTGTTTTGGCATGTAATAGAATATACCCCTGACTTTGAATACGGGTCATCTTTATTTAGATTACTATTTTGCAGGTTCCTACCGGTTGTATTGTTCGTTGTGAATGCTAATTTTATGCCTTGCTTTTTGAATAGATGAGTGATTTTATATGTGTTCGTATTCACATAGTTGAAGTGCGCAAATTTTGTCTCATTACTGTCCGGTTTGGGAATCGTTTTACCTTTATTTTTATGTTTGGCTATAATTTGGTCTATTTTGCTTGGCGCGAAATTGTTTTCCTTTGTTGTTTGTTTAATGGTTCTTATTTCCGTATTAGAGTTGTCTTTTGACAGTTGCAGACCTTCCTGTATTCAATAACATACATCTTATCTAGATTTGGCAACGTCACACAAATACACATTGCACTGACCTCAGACAGCACATAGGAACAAGGAGGGGGGGTGAAATGAAAAACCAGTTTCGTCCAGTTAACACCCCGGTTCAGTCGACCTCAACTGGCGCAAGAGTGAACACGAAACTGCTCGAAGCTCCAGCCAGGAAGACAACCAGATAAGTAGTAGCCTGTAATATTACATTATAAACATAGTTGACTTTTTGCAACCATATAGTCACCCCAAACAGACAAACTCCGGATTTCTATCACCATTTTAGCATTTCACCTAACATCAGATATACTACATTTAGCATACACTGACAGTTGTATTACCAATACTGCAACTAAATAATTGTACATATTTGTAAATATTTTCACCTGTATTCTCAAACATAGATGTTATAGCCTACGTGTAATGGATCTGATGATGATCGCTTGACGATTGAAACTGGTCATCCTAGTGTATTTATTAATCTCGTGTAATTTATTTCAGGATTAGGGCATAACCCAGCTCTTTTTGGGCACATTCGTGTTGACCCACTGAAAAGCACCAAACTTTTGTTTACTTAGGCAAAACTGAAAAATGGTTTCAAACCCCACAATGTAATTAGTAGTGTGAGAATAGCGGTTCTCTCGCAAGTCACGTGCGTGTTTGAATACGTATGGCGATGCTGGAAAAGGGTTATGTTTGGTGAAGAACTAGGGTCGAGTGAGGGGTCGTTTGAATGGTATTTTTCCGCTCTATCTGATGGTGAGGTTATGTTTTTAATCGGTGGATTATTGGAAGTTTTTTTTTGGGGGGAAAACGTATTTTTACCCCTAAGGCTTGAACGATGTGGTTGGATTTTTGTTTTGGTGGCGTGATCCTCTTGCCGAGCATGGCTATAGTGACTAGGTGTGAACATGATTTTTGGGATAAAATTAGATTTTGACATTTTTACTGATATTTGGCAAACTCATAAAGCTAGGACAACGATTTAGGTGTCCTCGTGATTGATGCGTTGCTCTGTTGACGAGGATGTGTGTGTCGAGTAGGTGAGATAGGAATTTTGGATGAAAACGTGTTTTTTATGATTTTTTTGAATATTTCGGGAAGGGTTGACGGATGGGGTTGCTGGTAGTAGGAATGTTTAGATAGTGTTGTCCTGGTTGTGATGGTGTTGGAGGATTTTATAATATTTTGTCAACTATGGAAAATGGAACGATTTTTGGGTGAAAAAAAAAATGTTGTTTTTGAAGTTTTTAGTGGAGGATCGAACCCCGAGGGGTCTTTACGTTGGCGGCAAATCTTGCTAGCACCATGAAGGAGAGCCTCGTGGCTGTTATGAAGTTAACCCCTTGGACTAGAGAGAGCGATCACAAAGCGTTTGAGATGCTGGCCACTTTGACTGCTGGGCTTATCAACAATGTGTGGGACGTGAGCGAGTGAAATGTATCTATCTGTGTCACTGTCTCTGTCTATGCTTTATAGCAAGCTCATTGGTTACGGCTTACATGTTAAGGTGTGGCTATTACCGTTTGCGAGCCTGGTACTCATCCCTCACACCGATAAGGAGACTGTTGCTATCATGGAGGTTGGGTCACAGTGCCTACGTCACAGCCGGCGGCCATCATGCATTTGTTAGAGATCACCAACTTTGAAATGACGGGGAGTAGGAACTCGTTCATAAAGGACTGAATGGGGCGGAACGAGGAGGTCATTCGACGTCTGAAAAAGGGGATTAGCTTAAGGGGAGGTCACGCGTCTTTTGGAAGAGGGATTAGCCTAAAGAAGGAATAAATGAATAAATAAATAAATAAATATGGTTTGATTAGAAAAATATATTGTTATTAACCCACGAATTATAGGTGGGAGGAAAGCCCAAACATTTTACAAAATATGGGTTGCCTCTGACTTTAACTATTTTCTCAATAAGAAAATCATAATCTTCAAGATAAAATGAGCCTTGAATAGGCTGTCCAGTTTGGTCCTCTAGAAGATAAGTCACTGGTTGTCCAAGCTTGACTTGACGAATTTTAAAATTTTCCGTTGTCCAACGTGGTGTATAGGATTTAGTAAAGACAGTTTTTTGTCTACTAAAGAGAAGAAAATCTCCAATTTTAAGGCGGTGTCGTCTAGGGTCAGCCATTTTTATGGGATTAAACAGTGTATTGAGTCTGGAAATATTCTTGCTTACGAGACAGGATGTCATGCCAATGGTTGTATGTTTGGTATTGCTGTAACGTGGGACTAGTTCAGGTAACATGTCTAGCCAACGGTAAGAGGCACGTGCTGTAAACTCCTTCCACATCATGGATTTCGATGTCCTATTGAAGCGATCAACGACACTCGCTTAAAAATTACTAAATGTTGAATAGTGATAGATATTGAAAGATTTTAAAAAGCTCGAGAAATCCTTGTTGAAAAATTCTTTGGCCAGGTCGGTTTGAATAAATTTTGGTTGACGTTTGAAGTGAGCAATAATATGTTTAAAGGTCTTGGTCATCAAGAGTCCAGTTTTATTTTTCACCGGTTCAACCAAGGCCATTTTGTTATACACATCAATGACAGTCAACATATAACGTTCACCATCGTTAACGCTAGCATTAGGGGGCATTTCCACCAGGTCTCCTTGCCACAAATAATCCACCCCCTTGGAAATGACACGACGGCGTTGATAAAAGTGTCGTGCTGGTTTATGCAGTTCATGAGCGATGCCCACTTTGATGGGGGATAGATTATAAGATAATATGTGCATCCCGGATTTGTTCTTCAATGTGTTGGATTTCTGAATCATGACCTGCTTGACGTAACGCATGAAGCAATTATAAGCACTGTGCTAACTCATTGGGATTATTCCAATAGGTTATATCCACGGGTGAACTGTTGAAGGGTTAAGGATATTTCTTTCAGGACTAAATACGGTATCGCTTTCACTTTGACCATATTGTTCTCCTTCGTCTTCTTCTTCTTCTTGACTATCATCAGATGATGATTTTACCAGCTATGGTAAAAGGGTGTCAGTAGATTTTGAACATATTAGGGGTCTCTTCTGAGAGGTAACAGAAGCGTTTTGTTTGATAGTCATGTGATGAACAGATGATGGAGCTTGTTTTAACATGGGCATAGGATTGATGTTGTAAACGTTCTAATTCATGAAATGTACGTCAAATATTATTTCGTGCCTCAATGATACGCTGCATTATTTGAACATGTGTCTTGTACCCTATGGGCGTCTCCATGGTGGAGGTAAACTAACTAACAGGAAATGTCAAAACATCAGTCTTTTCAAAGAGAAATAAAATTATCAAAGCCCAAGCAGTAACGTCCTTCACATCGTTCACTGTGTTTATTAATCATCAAACAGGCATGTGGATGACTGTTCCAACATGAGGCACACAATTGTGTGAATGCCATTAAGGACATGTCAGGATTCACATGATCTTGAAAAATATGATAGAGATTTTTGGAATCCTGTAGAAAGAGAGCAATAAGATTGGCATTGTCGCGAATCAACTGTTTGGGAATTTTGTAATACGTCTGGGCAAATTAAAAACAATCCACTTGTTTATGGCTCCCCATTCTAAAATACTCTTGAATAAAGGCCTGCCGTTGAGTGGCTATATCATCAAAAGTAATAATGTAATCTGATCGTAAACGGTCTGGTTGAATGACGTCTTCAGGTGATGTAAATGTAAAATAGCCCATTGATTCTTTAATTGACGAAGACATAATTTGTTCCAGATACACGTACAGACGCTGGTACAAGGATTTGGCAAAAATATTTTGAAATCGTAGGCCATGAGGAGCTGTAATGATGTTTTGCAAAACATTGGTCTTCTCACAGCCAGAAGAACCCACGATAATACATCGAATCGTGGATGGGAATAGTTTGCCATGCCGTTTTTGTTCACACACGGCCAGCGATAGCTCTGAAACCAAATCGGTGACAGGCAAAGTATTGGGTTGTTTCATTAATTCCATAGTGACTACAAGTGAGTTTTTATGCGTGTATGAGGTTTATATATAAACATACAGAACCAACCACTAGGATAGACTAGATGATGCCCATGACCATGGAAGTGTGTGGGCGAGCTAGAGTGACTATGGCCACGGCCGCTTCCTTCCCAAAACAGCTTCTAGGGGTGGCTACAAAAACCTATGTCGATCGCAAAGAGCAAAGTTTATACAACATGGTACTGAAGCTAACAGCCAAGGGCTATTCAGCCAATCATAATCGTATTATTGACGTGCAAGAGCCTGAAGACGATGATGATGTTTGCACCAAACGATACGTGGCCTACCAAATTAAAAGGATTTATAAATTTGTCCCATCCATATCTTTAGTGTACCCGACTAATGAAAAACCTGTCAATGACAGGAACCATTCCCCACCACCGGTGAATGACCACCACCATACCTATGTGCTTTCATCGGGTTCAAGACACTATCGTTTGCACTAGGATGGTGTCATTCATATCAAATACGCGATGCCTGATGAGAAATATTTAAAGATAGAAATAAACTGTCATAGGCTGTTGGTACACAATCATCAAACTGTGAACGCCGGTGATGAATTATCATTTCATTTCATTCTAACGTTACAGGAAAAGCAAGCTGGAAAAACCGTGAATGATTTTCCGCTTTATATAGAACTGGAATACACTGCCATGAAATAATTTTCTACACGTTAGTTGCTATCGAATCTTTGTTGTGAAAGGTCCATTATTATTATAATTATTATTATTACCATGGTGAAAGAAAGATACGCTGTGAAAATGAAAAAAACGAGACAAAAGAAAAAAGCCAGGCCGGAAACGAAGTCGGTCAGCCTCACAAAACGCGTTAAAACTGAAAAATAAAGAAAATAATAGGATGGCTATAGAAAAGGCATTACCGGCGGTGCGATTCTCTACTGACCCGAAATCCTTCCATGATGCAGCGATCAAAAAACGTGGGCGAGTCATTCCTGCCCCTAAGCGTGGGAGATTTTACCAGCCCTATTCGCGGGTCTGGCCTCACTGGGTTCACTTTTGGGGGTGCTAGAGCGGTAGCCAAAACCATTAAAACGGTGCAACAAAGCAAACAACAATTGAAAGAAAGTCAGCGACACAATCAAACGATGGAAGCCATTGCCCTAGGGGCAAAAAACGTTAATCATTTAAAGCCAGTCTGTTATAAACAAGAACTTGGCCAGAACATTTCGGCAAAGAAAAAAACGCCATTCATCAATAAACGCGTAAGGCTACTGCCTAGACATGGCATAACCCAACAACAAGTGGAAAGCTATGCCAAACAACTAAAGATTTCTCATTTTCGAGGTGTATTTATGCGAATTGAATTTACCACAACGCCATGGAAAGAAGGACGAACCATCATCAATTTAAATGAATGTGCAGGACCAGGTACGCATTCTGTAGCCTATGTGAAACAAGGTTCCACGGTATGGTACTTTGACAGTTGTGGAAATTTACCGCCCCCTAACCAGTTGATGCATTATTTGGGAAAACAGTTTACCCTAAACTATAATTTAAGTCGTCAACAAAAGTTTCACAGTCAAGAGTGTGGGCGTTTGTGTTTATTTGTTATATAAGATGTCACTTTAAACGAACAGCAGTAGGGTAGTGATGCCGATTCTAACGAGTGACACGAGCCACTCGGCTACGCTCAACTCTCATGTATATGTCATGAAACCATGGGCATGCGACATGTCGTTGGACTCGGTCTGACGTGCTCTTTCCTATGGACCACTCATTATATTTTTCAAAAATTTTTTGAAAATTTTTGTTTTTGGAAATAGGCGATAGTTTAAAAACCAAGCATGATAGAACGTTGTGTCATGGTTGAAACGAATGGTCCTTATGTCCTTTATTTTTGTAATAAAACTTTTTTATTTTTTATGTTTTTTTGTAAACAGTCCAATTTTGAAATTCCTATATATTGGAAACTAGGAATTTAACAAAAACGTTTGTTTGACATAAATGAAAGTTCCCTACCCCCTCTACCCTCAAAATAAATTTGAAGTCTCTAGCATAAAACTTGTAGTAGTGGGGTAGTGTATGTTCAACCTATAATCGCGTGCGGGCTTGAATACGTATGGCTATGTTGGAAAAAGGTTAGGTGGTGGGGAAGGACTGGAGTGGAGTGAGGTGTCGTTTAGATGGTATTTTTCCGCTCTATTTGATGGTGAGGTTATTTTTAAAAATGGGTGGAATTTGGAAACGCAATTTGAAGTAAACGTACGTCGTTGACATTTTGGTGATATTTACTGAGCTTGTAAGGCTAGATCGAAGTGTTCATGAGGAACGGGATGACATCCACTTTGCTAAGAATGTGCGTTGGTATTTAAAAATATATTTTTTTGAAAATTTTCGTTTCTTGGATTGACGCTATTTTGGAAAGAGTGAATTTTGGGAAAACGTTTGTTTGACATAAATGAAAGATCGCTATGCCCTCTAGGAAGACAGCAAGTTTCAAGTGTCTAGGACCAAAAATGATAGCCCACTTTCTGACGAATATTGGCGATAATTGGCAAACGCCAGATCGGATTTTAACAAATGAGGTGTCGCTGGACTCGAGCTGACGGGCGCTTTGCTGTGGACCACATATTATTTTTTTTATTGTTTTAAATTTTTGTTTTTAAAAGTAGGCGATTATTCGAAAACCAAACATTTTAAAAAGTGTTATATGGGCTTGAGAGAATGGCCTGTATGTCCTTTATTTTTTATAATAAATATTTTTTATTTTTTACATTTTTCTGAAAAAGTTCAATTTTGAATTGTTTATATTTTGGAAACGGTAAAGTTGACAAAAAAGTTTGTTTGACATGAAAGGTTGGTATTTACCCCTTGTACCCCGAAAATAAATATCAAGACTCTAGGACAAAAACTGTGCATTTTGAAACTTTTTTTAATTTTAAAAATAAAAGAGTGTTTGTAGACAGAGAGCCGGTAGCGCTTGACGTATGTTACAACGAGCCTCTGACTGGCCATGGCGAATACAGGAAATGGCTATTTCAAGGGGGCGACAAAAGGATAGAACTAGGGGTCGCTTTTTTCAGATATTTTCTATGACAAATATTTCAAAAATCCCTTATGGCGATTTCGATGACCGGTTGGTT
Source organism: Meconema thalassinum (assembly GCA_946902985.2). NCBI lineage: Eukaryota > Metazoa > Arthropoda > Insecta > Orthoptera > Tettigoniidae > Meconema > Meconema thalassinum. The sequence continues at coordinate 743,858,502 of OX336389.2, forward strand.
TTATGATATTTCCTATGCCTGATGGAGGCGAATAATTGAAAATGCGTGAAGCATGCTAAGATTTTTAACCCCTGAAGGGGATCTTTAACATGCTAGTATACGGTAATAAGCGAGACCGCTGTCTGGCAGAGCGAATGGTTGTAGAATATGGAAACCTATAACATTCGCTCGACCAAGTCATTGCATGTATGCAATGAGCCAAAACGGTAAGGTCATTAGACTGAGATGTTATAAACTAAATATTGAACTTGGTGAAGTGACGTGTTATAGGGTGAAAGTATGTGGTTGACATGATCATGTATTGAGGAAGCCTGCTCGCTAGTAATTATTATTACAGTAACATATTTAATAATAATAATAATAATAATAATAAGACACACATGTTTTGATTGCTAACACACACATAGTCCTGCTCACCGGAGACTGAATATTGTACCTAGCCAGAGGCCTTGTGAGAGCTGTTGCTTCTGCTGACGAGGCAGGAATGTCTACGTCAGCAGGAAGTGCGATATCAGCTTACTTGCCTGGTAGAGGCTAGCAGGTCTGGCGTTTAAACAGCCGCCATGTTGGTTCTTCTGCAGTAGTAATACCAATGCATAAGAGGCAGCCATTTTGGTTCTTTATTAAAATCATGAAACTAGTATACGGTACACGAAACTTATTCAGATTGAGGAATGTGACGAGGCGTGGGAACACGTGCGAGAGAGAGGCAGAGAACCATTCAAGGTCAAAACGCTGAGAAAATGCAACTCTCTCTGTTGCTAAGCAGACTGATAAGGATTGCGTTAGTGATAAACTGACAGGACCGGCAAATAGACGTATACAGTAGAGCTCTGAACTGAACTTTGAAAGAAAAAATCCTTTTATTTCTGGTAAGTACCTATGAATGATTATTTTAATAATGTCATGCTCATGAACCTTAAATTTGTAGTTATTGATTGGGTAATTAATGATTTTTATTTATTTATTTGTTTGCAGATAACCGGTATACCTTACATGCCTGAAATACAAGAAAACATTACACATTTGAGCCCACTAGAAGGAAACAGCAACAAGCCAGTGCAAGTGAAGGTGAGATTATTTTTTTAAACTAACTTGTTTAATTTTTTTTGTTTGATATTATTTTATTTTATGAAATGCATGTATTAACCTGAATTTAGGTATTTATAGCAGTTTATTTTATTTATTTTTAGAAACTTGTAAAGAAAAGCCTTACCGCCGTAGCCGTTGCTGAAAGCCCGAGACGCACTAGAGCGAAATCATTGCCAAAGAGTGAACTATTTTAAACTCAGGTAAGCCTATTCCATTTTGCCACTACTGAAAAACCCCTAGACAAAAAAGTAAATTCATTACCTGTACATGACTAGTACAATGATTGCTTTCTAGATTAATGGCTATGTGTTGGCAAACGGTACAAGAGCATATTGGCTGTTGACCGGAAAAAGTACAAGGCTATGTTGGATTTTCTAAAGAAAAAAATAATAATTTATGGGCGGTTCTTTATGGACTCAACGAATATGCACAGGTTTGAACATGATAATCTGAACAAACCGACATGACATTCATTTTTGTTTATATATATTGGTTAAAGGGGGATGTAAATGACTGCAGCTTTATAAAAATAAAAATAAATAAGTACACGTGTTACTGTTAGAGCCAACATACAGTTTATTATTGAATATTTTTGATGGTGTTTTTTTAATGCCAATTAACGTTCAAGTTTTATTTACAAGTATTGATTGATTGATTGACTGACTGAGTTATGGATTTTATTGGTATGGTCATGCGCCATTAACATAGTAGACAGACAGTGAGAAAAGCACACATTGTGCTTTAAAGTACTATGTGCAACGTTAATAACTTAAAATAAGAAAAAGTGGCTTGTTGCTGTTTCCTTCTAGTGGGCTCAAATGTGCAATGTTTTCTTGTGTTTCAGACATGTAAGGTATACCGGTTATCTGCAAACAAATAAATAAATAAAAATCATTAATTACCTAATCAATAACTACAAATTCAAGGTTCGTGAGCATGACATTATTAAAATAATCATTCATAGTGTACCCTTTTGAACATAGGACCTTCAGGACAGGTTTCTATTCTCGGGGGTGGTGCGTTCCTACTTGAAGCTAACAACTGTCCTGGGATGCATCATTTGGAAGATCAATAGGGCTGATTAATAAATCATCACACACAGGATTCAAAACCAAAAGAAAAACAACTTTATTAACACTGGTAAATAAATAAAAAATGATCGAAAAGAAAGCAAAATCCGAAAATATAAACTCAGGAAAATCAAAATGTTGAAGAAGATACTATTCAAAATTGAACCAATCTCCAAACAACTTAACGAATTACAAATTTAGAAATAAATCCAAAAGAAATCAAGATAACGAAAAAAAAATTAAAATCAATCCAAAAGATTTAAAAATAAATAAAAAATAAAACAAATGTCAAAAACTCAAAAAAATGAGTAATTAAATTCCAATTAAATTAATCAACCTCAATTAAATTAATCAAATTTCAATTAATCAAACATAATTAAATTAACTACACCTTAATTAAATCAGTTTCAATTAAATTAATTATCAATCCAAATAAATTAACCTTAATTAAATTAATCATCAATTCAAATAAAATTACCTCAATTAAATTAATCATCGATTCAAATAACATTAACCTTAATTAAATTAATCATCGATTCAAATAAAATTAACCTTAATTAAATTAATCATCGATTCTTATCACTCAGTGAATCAAATAATATTCAAATTAAATCAATTAAACTTTAATTGAACCGTGAATCCCATCATTTATCAATAATCGATTATCAATCAATTAATCCAATCTCTCAATTACACAAACAACTGATCATTGATCATATGTCAAGATAAAAATCAATCTGATCTGACCATAATTAATATTCACTGTAATACATTCCACACCTCTGAATTCAATATTCAAATTACCATGGCATCTTGCCGTTGTGTGCCAATTAATTAATACAACAAACATCAAGCCATTGGCATATCCACCATTAACTTAGGGCTTCCATAATTATAATATTCATGAGGTAATCATTCTGTGACATGATCTGGCAACATTGCTCATGTGATCCCATTTGGTGGATTAAGACACTTTCACCAAATCACAATACTCATGTATCCATTATTCACAACTACAAAATTCGCCCATCAAATGAATATAAAATTCGGCACACTTATACCTTTGAGCCTTTAAGCATACATCAATGCGTACTTATTAATACCGACTGGCAAATTTACACTCATATGACCTCAATGAGATTTGAGTTTGAGATGTGCTACACTGATATCTAAAATAAACACAAAATACCTTAGAAATATCGTCAACCAAGGATTGAACTCAGGACTCGTAACAAAATGATCCGGGTCCCGGATTCAATACCGTCTGTCAAAGTCTTATGGGCGTGTGCTCAACTATACACAAAAATACAACTCGAGGTGCTTGCGAGTATCATGGCAAAAACAATAGCTTACCGTAAGGCAAGAAAATAAGGAAACCAAAATGAATACCCGCTGTATGCAGAAAATTTGCATATTCCAGATACATAAATAAAACATCCTATGCTCGCGTACCGCACCGAGCGACAAAAATTAAACAACGGTGTGTGTATCTTGTCAACGATGCCTGCCACCCTGCAATAAACAACATAACACATATATGTACTTACGAGTTGAAACGCTAATAGGAAAAACATATACACTCGTAGGCTTCGAAGCAAGGACCCTCTCCTACCTTTTTCAGAGCATTACACGTTCACAGACGCTTGCTACTATCCGAGAGAGCAATTAACTTCACGAAAAGGAAAATCAATCACTAAACGGATCCCATTAAGATAAAAGTCACCATTATTATTAATATTATTATTATTATTATTATTATTATTATTATTATTATTATCATTATTATTATTACTGCTGTCAATATTGTTATCACCTTTAATTATTACCGCCGTGATGGAATCAACTATCCAAAGGTTACTGGGTATCAGTACCCTAAAATAAATTCGGTCTTGAAATCCATGAATTATTATTATTATTATTATTATTATTATTATTTATATTATTATTATTTTTACGTGCAAGAGCCCGTCCCAAAGTTTTCAAACATGTATATACCCTTGGATTTGACTTCATGACGTTTGAAACGACCGCCTGGTCGTTTGGTTCCGTTTGTGAACACGAGATGGCACCTGCTGTCGGACTTCGGGGTTTCTTCAAGTGGTTCCTTCTTCTCCGCTAGAGAGTGTTGGTTGTGCCTTATAAAACTCTTCCTATTCGTGGCATAATTGAAGGCAATTATATTCTACCACATGAAACAAAAGACTATATATAATTCATGCCGCCAAAAAATATTAGTGGTGTCGTGTGAATATTATTTGGTTTTCACATTGTCGTAATATGTGGCTAAATTTAATTGGTCCAATTTAAATAAACCTGGTGCATGCTGGGTGGCCTTCTTCGCTTTTGTCATCCATCTTGTGAATAATAAGTTGTGACTGATTGCTGGGAGAACAACTACGCATATTGTGAATCTCGCCAGGGCGAGAGCTTTGCCCTCGTCCAAGCTAACTTGGGAATATATCCCAGTATTGGATGATACATGAAATATTAGTGAGCAACGATCATCTGTAATAATCGTGTAAATAGTTTCTACGGCCTTAATATGGAAAGGCGATGTTTGGTGTGCATATCTTCGACTGCGGCTGGAAGCCATCTCCTCTTCATTTTATTTTTTTAGTGATATACATCCTTTAAGGATTTCTAAGTAGTGTGGTAAATATTAGTGTCTCCCCAAAAGGCTTTATTAAGGTATGTCTTGAAATTTTATTATTTTAAATTATTGGAGCTCCATGTTTTACATCGTGTACTGAGTGTTTGTTTTGGTTCTGAAAGGTTGACCTTGGAATAGATATGTCACCTATGAAAATGTAAATTTTTTGTTAAACTATATTTGTCCGGGGAACACTACTGTTTTTCTTCTTATTTTATTATTTGGCATCTGGCTAATGCATTTTCTTCTTATAATATTATGGTACTGGCCAGACGAATCTATTAACACTAGGTCTAAATTGGTTCATTAGTCGGTCGGTTTTTAGTCTGATCCGTTGCCTTTAAAAACTATTTGATCTCGTAATGTCTAGAGTTTGTTTATATCTAGCTGTTTTCTCACTGGAGAAGATTTAATTTAATAATGTAAATTACGCGTTTCACTTAAATACGTACTGATGTACCTTCAACTGTTCTTGGTCGCCATGGTAACTTGTTGACAGAAGTGCATTGTGGGTTTTGTTTTTCTGGCGTGTTTTGAAGTGCACGTTCTTGGGTCATGGTGATGTTGATTAACTTATTGGTTTTAAATTTTTCCTTTGGTTTTCCTTTTTTGAAGTTTTCTTGTTACTCCTTCGTTATTCTTTCGTTACCTTGTTTATGGTAATAATTTTGCACTAGTTTTTTTCTGATTCTCCAAGGCCCTCATGGTCCGGTTTGGGAATATGTCTGGTGCTTATTTTGTGTTTTTTTGGTTTGTAGCTGTTTATGCTCTTACCTCAAGTAATTGTTTTTTTGATATCGGCCTTAAATATTTATTTTTTCTACAGTGAGAATTCTAGCTGAGATTTTATTTTATTTCTGAAATTTATACTGCTTGATGCATGTCCTCTTTTCTGGTAGAGGTGTTTTCTTTTTAAATTTTAACATTAAATTTTTATTTTAAATTTTTAATCAACTGTTGTGGCATTATTTCGTCGACGACAATTCCATTGGTTATTGGGGGGTGTCTGTAGAATAGCCTGTGCGTTGTCCCCTTCTCCACCTCCCTTCCACCCCTTAGGAGCTCTTTTGTTGGGACATGTCATCTGGAGGTGATTTTGGTTGCTGAAGCGAGGCGGACCTCTAAAACAGGTAACTGGCCATCCACGTGTCAATTATTATTACTATTATTAAGATCCATCTGGTTATTAATCTATTTGAATAAAATCTTCGCGGCAATGCCAGGACACAAAAGGTTATTGGATTAAAGTACCCTTTACATAAGTTTATCCTCAACTCGATAACAGATTATTATTATTATTATTATTATTATTATTATTACTATTATTATTATTATTATTATTATTATTATGAACATAAATATTATCATAATTAATACCTTTATAATAGACTTGGATCACAAGGTTAGTGTAATACAGTACCATATGTAAATCTCATCATGAATTAATTTTGGACATGAATCTGAATATTATATAAGTTTCTCTGACTAGGACATCAGCTGTCTACATGACCGTCAAACTTAGCCTCATCTGAACACAATAGATCCCGTTATGGAGAGGGGTAGGGAGTGTACGACCTTGGCGAGTGCTACCGTAGGTCAGACACTAAATGCTGTGGACTCTCAAACTGCACTCTTAGTAAACTACACAGGCGTAATGTAAACACAAGGAGAAATGACCTCACCATCTAGACAGTCTTTGGTTCGACCTGAGTGGAACCTGGTCTTGGAGCAATATCATTATCGTGGTCCTATTTATCACACAAAACCTGTACGCATAGCTTAGTCTTACCTGTTTCACAGGGTATGCCCAATACACCTCACTTACCTTTCTTATCCTTTTCTGTTGGCAGTCGAGTGACATATGGCTGTGTCACCTGCAACTTCATATACCTTTTCAATATTATTATACCATTTTATTTATTCCTCGTTGAACCCCCGGGGACTCACGGAACCTCCCGGTATCACTTTTGGCAGACATTCAACTATGTTCTCATTAACATACCACGATTAAGCCGATGTTCAGCTTGCTCCTCCAATACACTCAAATGGATACCCTAAATACTTCTCCCACTCAATACCACACTTACCTGCGTTAATCTAAGAGAAAGGACGCGTCAAATCATCCCTGACACAGTTCAGAGTGCATCCGTATGAATAATTACCACCACACGTGTCGTAATAAGGGCATTAACATTAAACTTCCACCCCTTCTATCCATACCTGATATCATTATTACTCTCAACTTTGTTATTATTATCCTTAGCAGACGTCATGCTTATTATTATTAGTATTATTATTATGATTATCAATAACCTGCGTCATTAGTGTGTCTATAAATTTGACATTCTTTAAATCTCTGTCTCTCTTTCTAAATTTACGTGCCTTTGCTCTTTCCGGCAACTTCATCCTGGGGCTGAAAAACATACAACATAATGGGGTGAACACATGCATCCCTATCAATGTACAATTTGGCGCGGTTTGCGAACAAATCATCGCTAAACATCTCCTGAACTAACAAATAGCGTTCCGTCGTCACGGATACAACTTAACCTACCACAAATGATACTTAAACTTAAAAATCTAGTATTACACTCAGACGAATATCTATTCCTGTATCGACCTATAATAAACACGACCCATAAAACTATGACATAGATAATTAATGGAAATTAATACTCATCATATTTCCAACGTTGGCCGTCATCCTCTCCAGCAATAGATGTTAGCAACCCCTAGCCATGTGCCTTTCACATCATACCGGCACTACACATATTCACATTCAATGCACTACTCCACTGAGTGATTGATAATCATGGCTAGCACTAAATTTCACCTTATTCTTACAAAAAAACACTACTGGTACGGTTGTTGTACTCCAGTACCTTATCCAACACGCGTACGTAGCATCACAATACACTTTTCACATAAAAATCGGGCTAGGATTACACAGCACTCGTTAGATCATGCGCCACTACTTCTGTTATTCCACTCTTCACTTGCGCGCCGGACTGGCAACCTCGATGCGTTCTCTCTTCCCACTGTTCATTCACAGAACTGTCCTGGTTCCAGCGGCAAGGGTTCGTGTCTCGGGCGATCATCTGCGCACCTCCCAACTTCTGCGACTGACAGTACTGTTTCTACAGCTTATACAAATTGTGTTAACTTGTAACACTGCAAGCTCTCCCTGCACACATATGCTATTTACTAAAACTACAACTGCTTCTCTGAAATGTTCAACCTGCAGCCTTGAGTCGTACTGACCATTTACATGCAATTGAGTGTCATTGTCTGTAGCGTGAAAACTGCATGACGACTGACTATAAACTGACTTATCGCGAGTGCTTGTAACTGTTTGTCGAAAACGTGTCGAACTGCACAATAGCACATTGCGAACACCCTAACAGTCTCGAGCGGGCTCGCCAAACTATGCATCAACTAACATTCACTCGCGCGCTAACTGCGTGACAACCAAACTGCGAAAGACTAACAACTCTCCGTGTGGTCTGCTGGAAACTAACTCCTCCCCGTGTGGTCTGCTGGAAACTAACTCCTCCCCGTGTGGTCTGCTGGAAAACTAACTCCTCCCCGTGTGGTCTGCTGGAAAAACTAACTCCTCCCCGTGTGGTCTGCTGGAAAACTAACCAAGTGGACTGCGCAGGGGTGCAATATATCTAAAACATGGCGACAGAGCACCTGAAGATTATTCCACAAGCAAGAGCTCCGTACTCCAACACGTTTATTTCAATACACTGCGTACACATTATCCGTGATTGTAAGGTCCGTCGAATCATAGGATTATCATCGATAATCGATCGTAATTTTAGAGGATATCAACACTGCGTCCTCCGGACTATTTGTGGCGAAATAGACGCCATCCCCACTCTCACAACAAACTATTCAACCCAGACGGATCCGCGGAAGGATCTCAGTTCTGGACCACTGATTTATTAATCTCTTGATGACTTAATTATTCTGTTCATCAGCAAAAATTCTCAGGATTACTTCCGGATTATTGGAGTCAATGGTTCGATACTGGGTTTTGGCGTATCGTAGAAATAAATTAATTTCGCTACTTAGGGGCGTGGCGAAACCAGAATAAGACGTACTACAGAACATTCCAGAACGTTATCTGATGCAAGCCCCTCCGAAAGTCCTTGAGCGTACACCTGCGTGGTAAATGCACGTTATAGAAGTATGTTCTCGACTAGCCTTTGTCTGCGAGTTCCGTGCGACGTACCTTTGGTTCTTCAAGTGGCCAGTTGCATGACTCGCCCTAATAACACTGCGGTAGGAGTTTAACATGATTAAAATGACGCAAAATCAGACTTCCTTTTCCCTGCAAATCGAGGCTCTTTTAAACGCCGTTTCTAGCATTACTGAACCATGCAAACTTAGCCTATGACCGTAGGATAAGGACGCATCTCCCCTCCTCTTGGTCTTTGAAAAGCTATCTACAGGATTTGATAGTTTTTCCAACACTCACAACTTCACCCCTATTTTGACATAAGTTCCATATTGCAGCGTTTAAATGTCACGTGTGCGTGCCTGCCCATGCAACTATTTGGGTTGTCCTGTCTGGGAACTCACCACTGTTTTTGGCAACGATGATCTGTCGTCTGCTTTCGAACCCATACTTCCATCATTCTTCCTTTCAGCTTGCCGCTTCCTAAGGACGTTCTTCATCTTCGGATTCTTCATGTTCTCCCTCGACGACGTTGACTCGTTGATCGGCGTCATCTTCTTCCGGTGGATGATAAACCTTTAGATTTTGGGCGTTATAGATGGCTTCTATTCCCGATTCCATGTTTTTAACACGATACGCATCATTCCCGATCACCTTGGTGATTTCGTGAGGTCCATGGAATAATTCACAAAACTTTGCGTATATTCGTGCCTGAGAATCGGATATTGCTGGTTTCCTCACCAGTACCAGTTCTCCTAACTCAAGTGGTCGGTGGAACCTCTTATTCTTTATCCTTCTTAAGCGACGCTCGGACTGCTTCTTCAGATAAAACGCCGTATCTCCGATCGTCGACTCGTGACTCAGTCGAGCATCTACTGGACATGGTATAACCTTAGTCCATGGTCGATCAGGAAGTTGGTTGAAATGAACAACCGAAGGAATACGACCAGTACTCTCGTGTACGTTGTTATTAATGCATGATTCAATTACCGGTAAGACGTCCACCCATTTCGAATGTTGCCGCGGGCAGTATAGTCGGCAAAACTTTGCAATCTCTCTCATAATCCTCTCCGAAGGATTTCCTTCTGGATGCCGTACTGAACTCAGGACATGTCGAATATCCAGCCTCGCCATTTCCCGCCTAAACTCGGCGCTGGTGAAATAGCTTCCATGATCCGTAAGGCATAACTCTATTTTCCCAAATGTGGGAATTACCCTTGCCTTGATTCGATTTAAAACTTGACGAGTATTCATCTTCTGAACTGGGCATAAGACCACGTATATGGAAACTACGTCCACACTGACCAAAATGTATTTACATCCTCTTCTGCCCTTGGGCAAAGGACCGTATCCATCCATGGCAATAAGCTCACAAGGCTTTTGTGGCAATAGGGGCTTTGGATACTGCTTCATTAAGAATGAATTTGGTTTCACCCTTTGACATTGATCACACGTCCTTAAAGTTCTTTGAATGGTTTCTCGTAACTACGGCCACACAAAAGTCTCTTGGATCAACGCGCTCGTCTTATCAATTCCACCGTGACCAGAAATACGGTGCGCGTGCCAGACTAATCCCTTCTGTAGCGATGGTGGTACCACAATCCTTGATTTGGTGTGATCTGCGTCCACGAACGTATGTAATAATTCGTTATACCAGATATAACTGACATAAATTTTCTCTGCTTCGATGAATGCGGGAGTTCCAGGTTGTAACTTTCTTTGGAAATAATTTATGATCATGTTCATCCAAGGGTCCTTTTCTTGCTCAATTTTGATTCCTTTCAGTTTTTCCAAAAAGTCTCGATCCTGCCGGGTTAATTCAATCTGATTTACTGATTCAACCTGATCCTCCTGATCTGGATTCCGACTCAAAATGTCCGGTATTAGGTTGAATCTCCCCGGATGATGTTCAATCGTGATGTCGAATTGTTGAACATAAAGCGACCATCTATTGACTCTTTCTCCTGCCATCGGCGTCTTCATGAGAAACACAAGGCTTTTATGATCGGTCCTAATGAGAATTTTGGAACCATACACAATTTTCCTCCACCGCTATAGAGCGAATATAATGGATAATAGCTCTCGCTCCGTGATGGTATAGTTCAGCTCATGCTTCCTCAGTTTGCGACTTGCGAAGGCTAAGTAGGATTTATTCTGTGGATTCTCTGGATCTTCCTGGTATAGCATGGCACCGACTCCAATTTGGGATGCGTCAGTTTGTATAATAAACTGGCGCGAAAAATCAGGGTAACTCAATTTGATGCTTCCCGCTAATAGTTCCTTGGCTTTCCTAAAGGCACGATCACATTCATCACTCCATGTCCATCGATTATTCTTCCGTAGCATGTCCTGGAGTGGAGCCATAGTTTATGTGTATCCTGGACAATGATCAACAAAGAAATTACATATGCCCAAAAATTGTCGATCAGGTTTTATTCTAGTTGGTTTCGGGAAGTTCCGAATCGCTTCCGACTTAGCTGGGTTTGGTCTGATCCCTTCACCATCAATGATATGGACTAAATACAACACTTCCTTCTGGCAAAAGTTAGACCTTACTATGTCAATTTTGAAGTTGGCCTGTTCGAGATTCGCCAGTAGTTTTTCCAAGTTCGCCAGGTGTTCATCCACATTTTCGGAAGCTAGCAAGATATCATCCACGTATCGGGTAGTTATACTCTTGACTTCCGGCGTCAGGTTGCGATCAAGCGCTCTGATCAACGCGGATCCAGCTGTCTTGATGCCAAAAGGTAACCTCTGGAACACGTATGTTTGCTGGTCAAACAAGAATCCTGTGAGCAGCTGTGATTTCTCATCCAGCTCCAGGTGGTGATAACTGCTCGTCAAATCGATTGAAGTAAAATAAACCATGTTTCTGAATCTTCGGATGATCTCCTTAATTGGTGGAGCCTGGTCGTACTCCGGAATCAATCTCTCATTTATTTCACATGGGTCTAAACAGACTCGCACTGTCCCGTTGGGTTTCAAGACTACTACCAATGGGTTTACGAAAGGAGTGGCCATTTTAGCTATTATGCCCCCTTCTTCCATTTTCTTTAAAGTCGTGGCAACTTCACTGATGTATTTTTCGGCAACAGGGCATGCCTTCTTCTTGAAAGGTGACCAGTCATTGATCTGCATCGCATACTTAAACCCCTTAATTTTTCCTGGCTTAGAGTCAAAAACTTGTTGATGTTTTCTTAGTATTTCCCTAACTTTATCCGATCATCATCGTTAATTTTGGCCTCATACATCTTCCTTGCAAATTCTGCCTCAGAATCTCCGACCTCATCTTCCTGAGTCGTGGTCCATATCTCCGGCTTTATTAGATCGTCGCCGATATCATTGAGTCGCTGATTTAACTCACAACAACTCTGTACCATCCACACTTCCTCGGAATCTTTTGGAATGTCTGGATTCAGCGGAATCTTCATTGGGTGATTTCCATCCGCAATTCTGAATTGGACAACCTTATTTGCCAAATCGATAACAGCGCCATATTCCCTTATAAAATCTGCACCCAGAATGATATTATAATTTATTCTACTCATTACAATGAATGGGTGTGGCATACTGTATCCTTGCACAACAATCTCGAGAAGAGTTTGACTCTTGCATGTGGTGGATTTGTCCGGAATGATTCCCTTTATTTTGACATTGGAAAGGGGCAAGAATGGAAGTTTGAGATGCCTTCCTATTTCATTCACCAATGCCTGTGAGTCTAGGCTAACACTGGCCCCTGTGTCCACTATGCACTTAACCACTAAACCCCCTACTCGGGCATGTATGACCGGTAATTCTTTAATGAACTTTATCTCTGGCCCCTTTAAGTCTTCGGTTAATTCCTCTTCTCTTAAGAACCAATCACTTATTCGAGCAACTACCAAATATTTATGTGGCCCATTCAAATCATCCGCCTTGTCCTGTCGATCTAAAATTGGAGTTTTCTTTATCTTGGGATGCTTCCCGAGTATTTTGTCCTCTCGCTCTATGGCTATCCTGATATTCCAGGCTTTCTGCTCAAGTCTCCATGACATCTGGATTTTTACTAGCTTCCATGCCTTTAGTCCACTTGTTTTCGTCTCCCCCTCTTGGTGAACCTTGAGCTTGGAGTTCATCCAGGTATTTTTGCGTCCCTTTGTGCCATCGTTCCATTTCCTCCTGATGTGACGGACGTGGCCTTCCAGTTTGCCATGGCCTTCCCCGAGACCACGAAGATCTACCTCTCCAGAATCCTCGTACTCTCCAAGGGTAAGGTCTGGGTGATCCTCCATTCATCCTCCAGTCGCGATTGTACCTCCAAAAGGGCCTCCATCCAGCATTCTGAGGATGCTCATGCTTCCTCAGTTTGCGACTTGCGAAGGCTAAGTAGGATTTATTCTGTGGATTCTCTGGATCTTCCTGGTATAGCATGGAACCGACTTCAATTTGGGATGCGTCAGTTTGTATAATAAACTGGCCTGAAAAATCAGGGTAACTCAATTTGATGCTTCCCGCTAATAGTTCCTTGGCTTTCCTAAAAGCACGATCACATTCATCACTCCATGTCCATCGATTATTCTTCCGTAGCATGTCCTGGAGTGGAGCCATAGATTATGTGTATCCTGGACAACGATCAGCAAAGAAATTACATATGGCCAAAAATTGTCGAACATGTTTTATTCTAGTTGGTTTCGGGAAGTTCCGAATCGCTTCCAACTTCGCTGGGTTTGGATTGATCACCTCACCATCAATGATATGGCCAAAATACAACACTTCCTTCTGGCAAAAGTGAGACTTTTCTATGTTAATTTTGAAGTTGGCCTGTTCGAGATTCGCCAGTAGTTTTTCCAAGTTCGCCAGGTGTTCATCCACATTTTCGGAAGCTAGCAAGATATCATCCACGTATCGGGTAGTTATACTCTTGACTTCCGGCGTCAGGTTGCGATCAAGCGCTCTGATCAACGCGGATCCAGCTGTCTTGATGCCAAAAGGTAACCTCTGGAACACGTATGTTTGCTGGTCAAACAAGAATCCTGTGAGCAGCTGTGATTTCTCATCCAGCTCCAGGTGGTGATAACTGCTCGTCAAATCGATTGAAGTAAAATAAACCATGTTTCTGAATCTTCGGATGATCTCCTTAATTGGTGGAGCCTGGTCGTACTCCGGGATCAATCTCTCATTTATTTCACGTGCGTCTAAACAGACTCGCACTTTCCCGTTGGGTTTCAAGACTACTACCAATGGGTTTACGAAAGGAGTGGCCATTTTAGCTATTATGCCCCCTTCTTCAATTTTCTTTAAAGTCGTGGCAACTACACTGATGTATTTTTCGGCAACAGGGTATGCCTTCTTCTTGAAAGGTGACCAGTCATTGATCTGCATCGCATACTTAAACCCCTTAATTTTTCCTGGCTTAGAGTCAAAAACTTGTTGATGTTTCCTTAGTATTTTCCCTAACTTTATCCGATCATTATCGTTAATTTTGGCCTCATGCATCTTCCTTGCAAATTCTGCCTCAGAATCTCCGACCTCATCTTCCTGAGTCGTGGTCCATACCTCCGGCTTTATTAGATCGTCGCCGATATCATTGAGTCGCTGATTTAACTCACAACAACTCTGTACCATCCACACTTCCTCGGAATCTTTTGGAATGTCTGGATTCAGCGGAATCTTCATTGGGTGATTTCCATCCGCAATTCTGAATTGGACAACTTTATTTGCCAAATCGATAACAGCGCCATATTCCCTTATAAAATCTGCACCCAGAATGATATTATAATTTATTCTACTCATTACAATGAATGGGTGTGGCATACTGTATCCTAGCACAACAATCTCGAGAAGAGTTTGACTCTTGCATGTGGTGGATTTGTCCGGAATGATTCCCTTTATTTTGACATTGGAAAGGGGCAAGATTGGAAGTTTGAGATGCCTTCCTATTTCATTCACCAATGCCTGTGAGACTAGGCTAACACTGGCCCCTGTGTCCACCATGCACTTAACCACTAAACCCCTACTCGGGCATTATGACCGGTAATTCTTTAATGAACTTTATCTCTGGCCCCTTTAAGTCTTCGGTTAATTCCTCTTCTCTTAAGACCCAATCACTTATTTGAGCGACTACCAAATATTTATGTGGCCCATTCAAATCATCCGCCTTGTCCTGTCGATCTAAAATTGGAGTTTTTTTAATCTTGGTATGCTTCCCGAGTATTTTGTCCTCTCGCTCTATGGCTATCCTGATATTCCAGGCTTTCTGCTCAAGTCTCCATGACATCTGGATTTTTACGAGCTTCCATGCCTTTAGTCCACTTGTTTTCGTCTCCCCCTCTTGGTGAACCTTGAGCTTGGAGTTCATCCAGGTATTTTTGCGTCCCTTTGTGCCATCGTTCCATTTCCTCCTGATGTGACGGACGTGGCCTTCCAGTTTGCCATGGCCTTCCCCGAGACCACGAAGATCTACCTCTCCAGAATCCTCGTCCTCTCCAAGGATAAGGTCTGGGTGATCCTCCATTCATCCACCAGTCGCGATTGTACCTTCAATCGGGTCTCCATCCAGCATTCTGAGGATTCTCAGGTTGTTGGGTTCTGACTCCGGAATTTTGGCGTCCATGCTGTTCCCAATCCATTTGCTCATCTGTGGCGTTCGCGTTCCTTCCCTTGCGTCGTTTACCGGGTGTCTCTGTAATCTCAGCTGAGTTGACGATCTCGACCGTCCGATGTGCTCGTTGTGGACCATGTACGGTTGTTTCGTCCAAATAGCGAAGTATTTCTTCCGCCCGTACCGCGGTTCACACATCTGCCGTTGCCATTATCTGCTGGACTTCCAGTGGTAACTGTTTTTCGATCGCCGTCACCATTTCTTCTTCCGATGGTGGCATATCCAGTTCCTTCATCCTGTGTAACTGAGTGATGAAGTACTCCGAGTATTTGGTTGGGGAAGTAGTGCTATACCGGCGGGCGTACAGCTCTGCTCTCAAGTTTTGCTGCACCGACAAACTCCAATATTTCTTCAAAAATACTTCCCGATATTCTTCCATAGTGTTGAACGTATATCGGAAACTCCTAAACCACTGCAAGGCATTGCCGGTTAAGAGCTTCTCTACCGTCCTCAGCTGACGATCTTCGTGGATCTTAGTCTCTTTGATGTACCCCATTTCTTCTCGGAGAAAACGTTTTGGAGTAACATTTGTCGTGCCTGAAAACTTGTTCGGTCGATCATCATTCATGCGGATGACCTGTACTACTTGAGTGGCCACTGTATGCTCCGTTGGCGTTGAAGTCCGTCCTCGGATGTCATGAAAATCGGGACTGTATGGTCTCTCCTCATCTCCTGGACTGAGCCGATCTTGGAATCCAGTTTTATCCTTCCCATGGGTTTCCATTATTGGCTTATTTATTCCCATCTGCAAGTCAGCTATAGCCTTATCCAGTATCATGGCCCTCACTTCGTTCTTGGCTCGCTTGCTTTCCTGTTTTTCTAGTCGTGCTAACAATTCCACTTCCACCTTGTGACGTCTTCTCTTATCTTCACCTAGTTCTCGCAATAGTGCTTTGTTTTCTTCTTTAATCTCTTTGCGAATATCATCATACGCCAATTCCCTGTCTCTTTTGAGATCCTCTCTGTCTTGAATCCATGCCTCACCTTTTCCTTCCTGGGATTCTTTTATTTCTCCTCTTATCGCCTGCCATGTTTCCTTGACTTCTTCCTTAAATCTGGAGACGTCGGCCTCAACTGCCTCAAGTTTGGCTGATGTCTCCGTATGGCCTTCTTGTAGTTCGATAACATCCGCTTGTGCCGTAATGAGTTCCTTCTTAAAGGTAGACATCTGCGTCTGAGTTCCCATTTCTAAAACTGACATCCTCTGGGCGATACTGTCAACTTGGCTTTCAATCGCAACCCTGTGTCTTTGCATTTCCTCGTTATTTTGTTCGCAAGTTTGACTTATCTGCTTCATTTCAGACCTGATGTGATCGAGTTGGACCTCACTATCGACCTTTAACTGTGTTAATTGTCGTGTCAAGTGTTCCTCACTCTCGACTTTCAACTGTGCTAATTATTGCGTCAACTGTTGTGTCAGATGTTCCTCACTCTCGATCTTCAGTTGAGCTAACTGTCCTGTAAGCTGCGCTACTTGTTCCTTACCCATTTGCTCCAGCAGAGCCTTCATGTCCTCTAACGATACCATAACAATCAATTCCAACAAACGGGGTTGCACTCATCCATGCTGGGATAACAACTACACCTGCGCCAACGTGCAACACTTCTCAAATCTCCATGTGGATATTCCAGTGAATATTTTGTTTTAAGTAAAACCCCATCTTCTTCACCAAAATTGAGGTAATTAACCGCGCAATGTTAATAAAATGAAAATCTACTTCCCGTATACAAAAAATAAAATTTCATGGACTCATGGACAAACGTTAATTTAAATAAGAAATTAACGCCTTCCTCAGGCCTCACTAAAATATGGCTCTATGAGTCCAGTATGGAAACTCAACATTGATACATTAAGGGCTTTATCCAGCTTAATGTGTAATTAAATTTAAGAATAGTAATAATCCTGGCAACACAGTAACTGCTAATTGATTGAGCTACATAAAAGCTTCAAGCATCTGTCCCCACGTTGGGCGCCAAGTGGTCCCGCCTCTACCCGGGGGGGGACGCTTCGGGATGATGGTCCATCATGGGTGTCTGAAGCTCAAGTGCGTCTACCATGCCGTACGATTAGGCATTGCACGATAAAACATACTAAGCTACATCACCCTTGTGCCTCTGTGTGTGTTACCACTATGATCTTCCACTAATAAAGGAAAACAGATTAGGATAGATGAGCGATCTACCCACCGCCCTATGTACCCTTTTGAACATAGGACCTTCAAGACAGGTTTCTATTCTCGGGGGTGGTGCGTTCCTACTTGAAGCTAAAAACTGTCCTGGGATGCATCATTTGGAAGATCAATAGGGCTGATTAATAAATCATCACACACAGGATTCAAAACCAAAAGAGAAACAACTTTATTAACACTGGTAAATAAATACAAAAATGATCGGAAATAAAGCAAAATCCAAAAATATTAACTCAGGAAAATCAAAATGTAGAAGAAGAAACTATTCAAAATTGAACCAATCTCCAAACAACTTAACGAATTACAAATTTTGAAATAAATCCAAAAGAAATCAAGATAACGAAAAAAATATTGAAATCAATCCAAAAGATTTAAAAACAAATAAAAATAAAACAAATGTCAAAAACTCAAAAAATGAGTAATTAAATTCCAATTAAATTAATCAACCTCAATTAAATTAATTACATTTCAATTAATCAAACATAATTAAATTAACTACACCTTAATTAAATCAGTTTCAATTAAATTAATTATCAATCCAAATAAATTAACCTTAATTAAATTAATCATCAATTCATATAAAATTACCTCAATTAAATTAATCATCGATTCAAATAAAATTAACCTTAATTAAATTATTCATCGATTCAAATAAAATTAACCTTAATTAAATTAATCATCGATTCATATCAATCAGTGAATCAAATAATATTCAAATTAAATCAATTAAACTTTAATTGAACTGTGAATCCCATCATTTATCAATAATCGACTGTCAATCAATTAATCCAATCTCTCAATTACACAAACAACTAAGCATTGATCATATGTCCAGATTAAAATCAATCTGATCTGACCATAATTAATATTCACTGTAATACATTCCACACCTCTGAATTCAATATTCAAAATACCATGGCATCTTGCCGTTGTGTGCCAATTAATTAATACAACAAACATCAAGCCATTGGCATATCCACCATTAACTTAGGGCTTCCATAATTATAATATTCATGAGGTAATCATTTTGTGACATGATCTGGGAACATTGCCCATGTGATCCCCTTTGGTGGATTAAGACACTTTCACCAAATCACAATACTCATGTATCCATTATTCACAACTACAAAATTCGCCCATCAAATGAATATAAAATTTGGCACACTCATACCTTTGAGCCTTTAAGCATACATCAATGCGTACTTATTAATACCGACTGGCAAATTTACACTCATATGACCTCAATGAGATTTGAGTTTGAGATGTGCTACACTGATATCTAAAATAAACACAAAATACCTTAGAAATATGATCAACCAAGGATTGAACTCAGGACTCGTAACAAAATGATCCGGGTCCCGGATTCAATACCGTCTGTCAAAGTCTTATGGGCGTGTGCTCAACTATACACATAAATACAACTCGAGATGCTTGCGAGTATCATGGCAAAAACAATAGCTTACCGTAAGGCAAGAAAATAAGGAAACCAAAATGAATACCAGCTGTATGCAGAAAATTTGCATATTCCAGATGAATGATGAAAATCCATAGTCTGCTTCCTTTCTCCGATCGGGTCAGGAATGGAATGAATGAAGCCCCCATCTAGCGGCGAGGATATGAACTGTGCCGGCTGCCGAGGCCTGACGCACTCCTCTGGGGCAATGATTAAATGAATGACAGGTGAAATGAAATGATAGTGGAGAGTGTTGCTGGAATGCAATTTTGACAGGGAAAACCGGAGTACCCGGAGAAAAACCTGTCTGCCTCCGTTTTGTCCAGCACAGATCTCACATGGAGTGACCGGGATTTGAACCACGGACCCAGCGGTGAGAGGCCGGCGTGCTGCCGCCTAAGCCACGGAGGCTGCATATTCCAGATACATTAAAAAAACATTCTATGCTCGCATACCGCACCGAGCGACAAAAATTAAACAACGGTGTGTGTATCTTGTCAACGATGCCTGCAACCCTGCAATAAACAACATAACAAAAATATGTATTTACAAGTTGAAACGCTAACAGGAAAAAACATATACACTCGTAGGCTTCGAAGCAAGGACTCTCACCTACCTTTTTCAGAGCATTGCACGTTCACAGACGCTTGCTACTATCCGAGAGAGCAATTAACTTCACGAAAAGGAAAATCAATCACCAAACGGATCCCATTATGATAAAAGTCACCATTATTATTATTATTATTATTATTAATATTATTATTATTATTATTATTATTGTTATTATTGTTACGTGCAAAAGCCCGTCTCAAGCGTTATTAATATGCATCTCCTCTACATTTAAAGTGTCCGCTAAGATGCCTTGGTTTGGCTAATGAACTCGAGATGGCAGCACCTCGCGGCACCTCGGGCTGGGGTTGTGTCTTCTGCCGCTAGAGCGAGACTTTTGTGTCTTCCGGCCCGTCTCATCGAGACGTATTTGAAAAAAATATATTATTCTACGTCATTAAACAAAAGATTATAGTATGCATCATGCCGCCAAAACATTTTAATGGTGTCGTGTGAATATTATTTTGTATTCACATTGTCGTAGTGTGTGGCAAATTTGGATTGGTCCAATTTAAATAAACCTGGTGCATGTCGGGTGGCCTTCTTCGCTATTGTCCTCCATCTTGTGAATTAGGAGTTGCGACTGATTGCTGGTTGAAGAAGGACACAAATTCTGGATCTCGTCCCAGGGGCGAGGGCTTATGCCCTCGTCTCCGCTAACTTGGGAATACATCCCGTTATTTGATGATACATGAAGAATTATGTGTGCAGCTATCATCTGTGATATTAGTGAACGTGTTTTCTTGGGCCTTAATATGGAAAGGCGATGTTTGGTGTGCATCTCTTCAACAGCGGCTGGAAGCCATCTCCTCTTTATTTTTATTTTTTTAGTGATATAAATCCTTTAAGGATATCTAAGTAGTGTGGTAAATATTAGTGTCTCCCCAAAAGGCTTTATTAAGGTATGTTTTGACATTTTATTTATTTTAAATTATTGGAGCTCCATATTTTTCATTGTGTACTTCTGTTTAAATTTTGTTCTGAAAGTTGTCTTGGCCTAGATATGTCACCTTTGAATATGTAAAATTTTGTTAAACAATATTAGTCCGGGGAACACTTTTGTTTTTCTTCTTATTTTATTATTTGGCGTCTGGCTAAAGCATTTTCTTTTTATTATATTCTAACACTGACCAGACTAATCTATGGAAAAGTAGGCCTAATTTGATCATTAGTCGATCGGTTTTTATTTTTGATCCGTTGCTTTTTAAAAACTATTTTAATGTAAAATTTGGCGTTTGACTTAAATACGTACTGATATACCTTCAACTGTTCTGGTCGCCTTGGTAACTTGTTGACTGTAGTGCATTGTGGATTTTTGTTTCTGGCGTGTGTTTGAAGTGCACGTTCATGGGTCATGGTGATGTTGTTTAACTTGTTTTGGTTTTAAATTATCCTTTGGGTTTTCCTTATTTGGAGTTTTCTATTTTTGTACTCCTGCGTTATTCTTTCGGTCCCTTGTTTATGGTAAAGTTTGCTCTATTTATTTATCTTTTTTGATTCTCCGAGGACCTCCTAGTTCAGTTGAGAGTATGTCAGGTACATATTAAGTGTATAAGTTTTTTTTTGTTTTTTGTTTTTTTTGCTTTTCCTTCGGTCTTCAGGTAATACTTCATGGTAGTATGTTACCTTTAATGTATCAAACTTACTAACAAAATTATTATTGTTCTTGTAAGTTTGTTTGGCTCTCTTAACCTTATGTTTCATTAGGCCTAGTATCCCCTCAGGTAATTGCTATTTGGTATCGACTTTTAGCCTTATTTTTTTTTATCTACAGTGAGAATTCTAGGTGAGTTTTTTTATTTTCTGTAATTTTATGCTGGCTGATGCATTTTCTGTTTTCTGGTGGAGGTGTTCTTTCAAATTTAACATTAAATTTTCATTTAAAGCAAGCTACTGTTTTGCATCATTTCGTCGGTGGCAGTTCTGTTAGTTATCGGGGGGTTTTCTGTAGACGAACCTGTGGGTTTCCTTCTTCTCCACCTTCTTCCTCCTTTAGGTGTTCTTCTGTTGGGGCATGTCAACTGGCGGTGAGTTGCAGTATCCACCCTGGCCATCCCTGTGTCAATTATTAATACTGCTATCAATATGGTTATCACCTTTAATTATTACCGCCGTGATGGAATCAACTATCCGAAGGTTACTGGGTATCAGAACACTAAAATACATTCGGTCTTGAAATCCATGAATTATTATTATTATTATTATTATTATTATTATTATTATCATTAAGATCCATCTGGTTATTAATCTATTTGAATAAAATCTTCGCGGCAATGCCAGGACACAAAAGGTTATTGGATTAAAGTACCCTTTACATAAGTTTATCCTCAACTCGATAACAGATTATTATTATTATTATTAACATAAATATTATTGATACAGGGGTGTGGCCAGGGTGGATTACTTACCTTTCTTTAGAGGTCCGCCTCGCTAACAGCAACTCACCGCCAGTCGACAAGCCCCAACAGAAGAACACCTATATGCGAAGGAAGGTGGAGAAGAGGAAAACGCACAGGCTCGTCCACAGATACCCCCCGATAACCAACAGAACTGCCTCCGACGAAATAATGCCACAACAGTTGCTTAATATTTAAAAAAACATTTAATTACGAAAAAGGGGTAAGAAAACATAATTTAATAAGATCCTCCAGCAAAAACAACATAAGAAAACTCCTATTGCCACAAAAAAACTCTCTGGTGATGCACATTACATAAATTACAATGTACGATAAACTAGAAACGTGTCTCCGGAAGGCGCAGAAAAAACAAAAAATTACATATCAGGTAACATTAAAAAAAAAAAAGAAAATTAGGCCTAGGACACGAAATTAAATACAGTATTAAAACATCAATATAAGGCCAATATCGGAGCTCCCATAACAATATATATATATATATATATTATAAAACGTACCTTAAATCCTTCTTTTGTAGAGACACAATAATAACAAAATCATTAACACACATTAAATAATTTTAAAAGGCACCAGATTTGCCTCAAAATGGCTACCCCAGCACACGCGCCGTTTTGGTTACACATAAAACTTCTCCTTGCAGCAAGTTACGATAATTATCCCACATTTCCTCTTCAAGATGAAATCTCAAATTTATATCCTTCAGTGCACAGATTATTTCCTTGAGATAGAATAAATTTACATTTCACGGAGGCCAGGGGACAAGCCCCCGGCTCTAACGGAGACACACCTTTTCACGACCAGCTAGCTTCTTGCTTTTTTCAGAAGCCTACCACCAACATGGCGGAGACCAAAAGTTATAGGCCGCAGTGCATTAATGTTAATCGAAATTGTCCAATCACAGAGTGACACACAATTTAACAATGTGCGTATTATATAGTTATTTTGGCGGTATGATGCATATATTGTCTTTTGTTTAATGACGTAGCATAATATATTTTTTAAATATGTCTCGATGAGACGAGAACAGAAGGCACCAAAGTCTCACTCTAGCGGCAGAAGACACAACTCCAGCCCGGGAAGCCGAGAGATGCTGCCATCTTAAGTTCATTAGCCAAACCAAGGCATCTTAGCGGGCATTTTAAAGGGCGAAGGAACAAGGACATCGAAATAGTTGCATAAATAAAAATGTTGGGACGGGCTTGCACGTAACAATTATCATAATTAATACCTTTATAATAGACTTGGATCACAAGGTTAGTGTAATACAGTACCATATGTAAATCTCATCATGAATTAATTTTGGACATGAATCTGAATATTATATAAGTTTCTCTGACTAGGACATCAGCTGTCTACATGACCGTCAAACTTAGCCTCATCTGAACACAATAGATCCCGTTATGGAGAGGGGTAGGGAGTGTACGACCTTGGCGAGTGCTACCGTAGGTCAGACACTAAATGCTGTGGGCTCTCAAACTGCACTCTTAGTAAACTACACAGGCGTAATGTAAACACAAGGAGAAATGACCTCACCATCTAGACAGTCTTTGGTTCGACCTGAGTGGAACCTGGTCTTGGAGCAATATCATTATCGTGGTCCTATTTATCACAAAAAACCTGTACGCATAGCTTAGTCTTACCTGTTTGACAGGGTATGCCCAATACACCTCACTTACCTTTCTTTTCCTTTTCAGTTGGCAGTCGAGTGACATATGGCTGTGTCACCTGCAACTTCTTATACCTTTTCAATATTATTATACCATTTTATTTATTACTCGTTGAACCCCCGGGGCCTCACGGAACCTCCCGGTATCACTTTTGGCATACATTCAACTATGTTCTCATTAACATACCACGATGAAGCCTATGTTCAGCTTGCTCCTCCAATACACCCAAATGGATACCCTAAATACTTCTCCCACTCAATACCACACTTACCTGCGTTAATCTAAGAGAAAGGACGCGTCAAATCATCCCTGACACAGTTCAGAGTGCATCCGTATGAATAATTACCACCACACGTGTCGTAATAAGGGCATTAACATTAAACTTTCTCCCCTTCTATCCATACCTGATATCATTATTACTCTCGACTTTGTTATTATTATCCTTAGTTGACGTCATGCTTATTATTATTATTATTATTATGATTATCAATAACCTGCGTCATTAGTGTGTCTATAAATTTGACATTCTTTAAATCTCTCTCTCTTTCTAAATCTACGCGCCTTTGCTCTTTCCGGCAACTTCATCCTGGGGCTGAAAAACATACAACATAATGGGGTGAACACATGCATCCCTATCAATGTACAATTTGGCGCGGTTTGCGAACAAATCATCGCTAAACATCTCCTGAACTAAAAAATAGCGTTCCGTCGTCACGGATACAACTTAACCTACCACAAATGATACTTAAACTTAAAAATCTAATATTACACTAAGACGAATATCTAATCCTGTATCGAACTATAATAAACACGACCCATAAAACTATGACATAGATAATTAATAATATTCACATTCAATGCACTACTCCACTGAGTGATTGATAATCATGGCTGGCACTAAATTTCACCTTATTCTTTAAAAAAATAACACAACTGGTACGGTTGTTGTACTCCAGTACCTTATCCAACACGCGTACGTTGCATCACAATACACTTTTCACATAAAAATCGGGCTAGGATTACGCAGCACTCGTTAGATCATGCGCCACTACTTATGTTATTTCACTCTTCACTTGCGCGCCGGACTGGCAACCTCGATGCGTTCTCTCTTCCCACTGTTCATTCACAGAACTGTCCTGGTTCCAGCGGCGAGGGTTCGTGTCTCGGGCGATCATCTGCGCACCTCCCAACTTCTGCGACTGACAGTACTGTTTCTACAGCTTATATAAATTGTGTTAACTTGTAACACTGCAAGCTCTCCCTGCACACATATGCTATTTACTAAAACTACAACTGCTTCTCTGAAATGTTCAACCTGCAGCCTTGAGTCGTACTGACCATTTACATGCAATTGAGTGTCATTGTCTGTAGCGTGAAAACCGCATGACGACTGACTATAAACTGACTTATCGCGAGTTCTAGTAACTGTTTGTCGAATACGTGTCGAACTGCACAATAGCACATTGCGAACACCCGAACAGTCTCGAGCGGGCTCGCCAAACTATGCATCAACTAATATTCACTCGCGCGCTAACTGCGTGACAACCAAACTGCGAAAGACTAACAACTCTCCGTGTGGTCTGCTGGAAACTAACTCCTTCCCGTGTGGTCTGCTGGAAACTAACTCCTCCCCGTGTGGTATGCTGGAAAACTAACTCCTCCCCGTGTGGTCTGCTGGATAAACTAACTCCTCCCCGTGTGGTCTGCTGGAAAACTAACCAAGTGGACTGCGCAGGGGTGCAATATATCTAAAACATGGCGGCAGAGCACCTGAAGATTACTCCACAAGCAAGAGCTCCGTACTCCAACACGTATATTTCAATACACTGCGTACACATTATCCGTGATAGTAAGGTCCGTCGAATCATAGGATTATCATCGATAATCGATCGTAATTTTAGGGGATATCAACACTGCGTCCTCCGGACTATTTGTGGCGAAATAGACGCCATCCCCACTCTCACATCAAACTATTCAACCCAGACGGATCCGCGGAAGGATCTCAGTTCTGGACCACTGATTTATTAATCTCTTGATGACTTAATTATTCTGTTCATCTGCAAAAAATCTCAGGATTACATCCGGCTTATTGTAGTCAATGGTTCGATCCTGGGTGCTGCCGTATCGTAGAAATAAATTAATTTCGCTACTTAGGGGCGTGGCGAAACCAAAACTTTCCAGAACGTAATCTGATGCAAGCCCCTCCGAAAGTCCTTGAGCGTACACCTACGTGGTAAATGCGCGTTATAGAAGTATTTTCTCGACTAGCCTTTGTCTGCGAGTTCCGTGCGTCGTACCTTTGGTTCGTCAAGTGGCCAGTTGCATGACTCGCCCTAATAACACTGCGGCAGGAGCTTAAAATGATTAAAATGACGCAAAATCAGACTTCCTTTTCCTTGCAAATCGAGGCTCATTTAAACGCTGTTTCTAGCATTACTGAACCATGCGAACTTAGCCTATGACCGTAGGATAAGGGCGCAATAGGTACTTACCAAAAAAATAAAAGTTTATTTTCATCCAAAGTTCAGTTCAGAGCTCTACTGTATACGTCTATTTACTGGTCCTGTCAGTGTATCTCTAACGCAATCCTTATCAGTCAGCTTAGCAACAGAGAGAGTTGCATTTTCTCAGCGTTTTGACCTTGAATGGTTCTCTGTCTCTCTCTCGCACGTGTTCCCACGCCTCGTCACAATCTTCAATCTGAATAAGATTCGTGTACCTTATACTAGTTTCATGATTTTAATAAAGCCAAAATGGCTGCCTCTTATGCATTGGTATTACTACTGCATAAGAACCAACAAGGCGGCTGTTTAAACGCCAGACCTGCTAGCCTCTACCAGGCAAGTAAGCTGATACCGCACTTCCAGCTGACGCAGACATTCCTGCCTCGTCAGCAGCAGCAACAGCTCTCACAAGGCCTCTGGCTAGGTACAATATTCAGTCTCCAGTGAGCAGGACTGTGTGTGTGTTAGCAATCAAAACATGTGTGTCTTATTATTATTATTTTTATTATTATTATTATTATAATTAAACATTTTACTGTTATAATAATTACTAGCGAGCGGCCATCCTCAATACATGATCATGTTAACCACATACTTTCACCCTATAACACGTCACTTCACCCAGTTCAATATCTAGTTTATAACATCTCAGGCCAATGACCTTACCGTTTTGGCTCTTTGCATACATGCAATGACTTGGTCGAGCGAATGTTATAGGTTTCCATAATCTACAACCATTCGCTCTGCCAGTTAGTGGTCTCGCTTATTACCGTTTACTAGCATGTTAAAGATCCCCTTCAGGGGTTAAAAAATCTTAACATGCTTCACGCATTGGGTAGATTATTGGCTGAAGAATAACCTAACCACCAAGGGAAGATGATAAAGGAAAGGAGGTGGGTTTCGGACTGGAGAAAAAGGATAGAGAAATAGGAGGAGAGCCCCACAAAAGTTATAAATTTAACATTAAATACACTCAAAGGCAGTTGCCACCGCAAATACGCTCTCTGATACCTAAAGTGGGTACGGACCTGGTCGAAGCTAACGGGAACCGCAGCTAGGACTTGGGCGGTTTGCAAGAGAATGGCTTTAGCGTATTCCCTCTCAAGCATGCATATGAGTACTATGGGGAAGGGTGATGGTCTGGCATGAGTAACAGACTTATTGTAGATCTGTTCAAAGGAATTCCTTTTTGACCAAGTAATTCGAAGAGTGCCAATAATTTGCATCGATTTTGATATTTCCAATTTTCGAAGTTGCAGAGTTATTACCAAGCGACCAAGTTCTTCCAAGAAGGATAATGATAAAGGAATTATGCCTTTGGGAATAAATTTGGTAAATGAACCAATAGTTGCATTTGGAAATGGCTAAGCTTTTACCCAGCCAATAGTCGACTAAAAGTTTAGGCAAAGAGAAACACTTATCTTTTTGAAAACCAACCATAAGTTTTTTGGAGAGGATCTCCACAAGCAGGAAGCTGGCGTAGCGAGCTGTACTTGCCTTACTGGCCAGTTAGAATTAGCTATTAAAGCTAAGAGAGACTTTACCGTGATAACTACTAAGAGTTCTTGCTCAAATGCAACGAGTGGTGAAAGCCCTATCAATAGATTTAATGGCATTGAGTAGGAAGAGCCAAGGAAGACAGGATCCTACCTAATTGTTGTACCAGAGAAATGATGAATCAAAAAAAGAAAGTTTAGGTTTATTTAACAATTAAAAGGAAGTTGATAACTTTAACAAATATATATTTTCGATTTGATTAACAATTTTGGGGTCACAGACCTCAGAAAACATTAAACGTTTGCGCCAGGCAATTAACCATTTATTAGGTTTCAAACCTTTATAAAATCCTAGCAAGGATTTAAAATAGCGAAGATAAAAATTCAAAATTTAAAGACAATTAAGGTGATTAATGTTTAACAATAAATAGAGTACAAGGTGTGTACTATAAGAAATCTCTGCGTACCTATCTTAGAAAAAGTTACAACTTCAAAAATAACAAACAAAAGAGAAAGTAGGTAGAATGAAAAAGAAGTTCCTATAACTTCGTATATTTATACTGGATTACTTTTATGATAGCTATGCAAAATAGAGCAGGTCACTTACTGTGAAACCTGAAGAAACAGTCAAAAGGAAGGTTCTAGACTTCCTATGTTTAAGTAGGAATCACGAGACAAATGGGGCAGTCTCCCTTTCGTGAGACCTAGAAATAACTCACTCATGAGTTGAAGGAATTGTTTTCCCTGATTATAAGGGAGAAACAATGTAAGCTTGAACCGTTTATAAAACACGTGGTTATGCAGAAATTAATTAATGATAAACAAGCAAGATGGAAGGGCACTTCGTTAGAGTGACACCTCATAGAAAATGATCTAGAGTAACAATTTTATTAATATGGTTTGTTAGTAGAAGGTTTAGGAAAGATCAATTGGGATGTAGGATAAATGTTCATGGCCTTATTTAAGGTAAACGGACGATCGCGACGCGGTAGAAAAGTTGAACAAGCACTAGTTATCACTATAGTCTGTTAAATGCACGAAAAGTTCACTGTAGTAACACGAAAGTTTATGGCAAAGAAAGTTATTGCAATGATGAAAAAGGACTGGTTGAACTAGATAGGCGAAAGTCTATTGCTTGAGAAAGTTGTGGATTACAATTAAATACGCCATAGAACATTCCAACGGTGGAAGAAAATTAGCTATTATGCTTTAATTCAGAAGGAAGATTCTTCAATTTTCAATAGTATTCTCACAAGTGAGTGAAAAATACATGACGGCAAGACTTGTAGATAAAGTACAGGATCTGGAAGGTTCCAGAACGATCCTAATAGAATAATGGGGCCAAAGTTAATCCAGCGGAGGAACTAGCTTGGTATTTTATAGACAGCGGGTATTAGATAATATCCCACGTGGTGAGAAGATTTCTCATTTAAATAGCTTAAGAAAAGCTACTTTCTATTAAGGTTGGCTTAGACAGACAAAAGCCCAACATAGCAAATCCCGCGAAGGATGATTTTTGCCCCAAATAAGTAATCTCACACTGCCTATAAAATGATCATTGAAAGTATGTAGAATTAAAACCGATGAAGATGAGGTTAAAACCTTAAGTCTGTACTTATCTTTGTTGCATGGCGAAGGTGAAGTTCCCTTTGACGGATACCTAATGTGCCAACATGGCGTAGAATGTAGAGAGTGCCTCTTGGTTTGAGGAGACTGGCTCTGGTTGAGCCTTGACTGACCAAGTCAACTGCCGACTTGCAAGTGAGACACACTCAGCGAAGCGCGGAGGGACCAAGGAAGGAAAAAGAGTGGGGGTAGGAGACAAAAGGAGAACATAACAGAATAGACAACTTATCAAAAATAAATGTTCTTCTTGATGAATGGTCTTCAAAGAGTTGATAGTAGGCGATACTAGCGCAGCACGGTGAGTGAAAAAGTAGACGAAGTTCTCTTGATCACGGAGATGATAGCTGGCGATGGCGACGAGATCTGATGGCCAAATTGATAAGTAAGTCCTCTTGTACAGGGAAGAATTGAGGAGCTTCTGAGATTCGCTGCTAGATGACGCTAGGTGGGTCATGGAAGATATATATCTAGAACAGACTCACAAAGACATAAGAGACATGACCAACAAAGAGAAAATAGAAGATCACTGTTGGTGTTTGATAAAAAAGGAAGAAATGAACAAGAAAAGAGCATTAAAATTTATATTCTCTCGTACCGTGTATTCCAAGAATACACCACGCATTTTGAATTATTCGCCTCCGTCCGTCATAGGAAATATCACAAAACCAACCGTCATAAGCTGCCCCCGCCATCCCGCCAAAATAGCAATTCATTTCTTCCGATCACGGTCATCGAAATCACCATAAGGGATTTTTGAAATATTTTTCATAGGAATTATCTGAAGAAAGCGACCCCTCGTTCCATCTTTTTGTCACCCCCTTGAAATAGCAATTTCCTGTATTCACCATGGCCACTCATAGCCCCGTTGTATCATACGTCAAGCGCTACCGGCTCTCTGTCTACAAACACTCTTTTATTTTTAAAATTAAAAAAGTTTAAAATGCGCCGTTATTGCCCTAGAGACTTGACATTTATTTTCGAGGTGCAGGGGGTAAATACTAACCATTGATGTCAAACGAACGTTTTTGTCAACTTAACCGTTTCCAAAATATAAAAATTTCAAAATTGAACTTTTTCAAAAAAATGTAAAAAATAAAAAAGTTTTATTATAAAAAATAAAGGACATACAGGCCATCATTTTAAGCCCATAGAACACTTTTTAAAATGTTTGGTTTTCGAATTATCGCCTACTTTTAAAAACAAAAATTTTCAAAAAAATTACAAAAATACAATATGTGGACCACAGCAAAGCGCCCATCAGTTCGAGTCCGAAGACACCTCATTTGTTAAAATCCGATCAGGCGTTTGCCAATTATCACCAATGTTCGTCAGAACGTAGGCTATCATTTTTTTGTCCTACACACTTGATACTTGCTGTCTGCCTAGAGGGCGTAGCGACCTTTCATTTATGTCAAACAAACGTTTTACCAAAATTCACCGTTCCCAAAATAGCGTCAATCCAAAAAACAAAAATTTTCATTTTTTTTAAATACCAACACACATTCTCAGCAATGTGGACGTCACCCCGTTCCTAACGAACACATCTTTCTAGCCTTACAAGCTCATTAAATATCACCAAAATGTCAAAAACGTACGTTTACCTCAAATTGCGTTTCCAAATTCCACCCATTTTTAAAAATAACCTCACCATCAAATAGAGTGGAAAACATACCATCTAAACGACACCTCACTCGACCCTTGTCCTCCCCTACCACCTAAACTTTTTCCAGCATAGCCATACGCATTCAAGCACGCACGTGATTATAGGTAGAACATACACTACCCCACTACTACAAGTTTTTATGCTAGAGACTTCAAATTTAATTTGGGGGTAGAGGGGGTAGGGAACTTATATTTATGTCAAACAAACGTTTTTGTAAAATTCCTAGTTTCCAACATATGCGAATTTCAAAATTGTACTGTTTTCAAAAAAACATAAAAAAAGTTTTATTACAAAAAATAAAGGACATAAAGACCATTCGTTTCAACCATGACACAACGTTCTATCATGTTTGGTTTTTAAACTATCGCCTATTTTCAAAAACAAAATTTTTCAAAAATATTTGAAAAATATAATGAATGGTCCATAGGAATGAGCACGTCAGAACGAGTCCAACGTCATGTCGCATGCCCATGGTTTCATGAAAATACATGAGATTTCAGTGCAGCAGAGTGGCTCCTGTCACTCGTTAGAATCGGCATCATTCCGCTTCTAACAGCCTCATCATTATGAATGTAAATGTACGCTGGAATGGCCCTCAAGTGTCCCTGGATTTCTCCCCCCCCCCATTGAATGGCACCCCCAACAATCCTATGTGCTGGGATTAATCTCTTTGGTAAGTTACAACAGAATTTACAATATACAATAGGATATTAATAACAAGTTTTATTATGATAATTATATGTTGATGCTACCTCCTGGAGGTTATAACATATACGATGTTGATGAGGCCATTAGTGTGGGGATAATAAACACTTTGGTGTCGAGCCATTTGCGGATGGGATACACAAATTTGAACATACAGGAAATACCATTAGCCATCGGTGTCGTATTTACTCCACGTTTAAAATTGACTTTGAAACACAACCCGATTCTATTGTTCCTTTACTAGGATTTAAACCACGAGTGTTGGAACCTAACCGACCCCATGATTCAGATCATGAAGTGAAATTCATTGATGATCATGACATCTCTGTCACAAGTAATATTATTACGGATGTGTTTATGAATGAAGAACAAAGCCATTCCCTGTATGATGTTATAGTTTCCTCCCCTTGTGGCTATATTATTCGTGAAAACCTTTCAGTGGTTCTTTATCACCCTGTGAGTGTCAGTGATATTAGTAATATTACCTTACGGTTAGTTAATAAAAAGCAACAACTGATTGCTTTTGATGCCAACACGCCCGTGACCTACAAGTTGGTTTTAAAGACGATATGAAATGTATCTATAAAGCAATAACACCGTCTAAGATGACGGTTAGTTGTCCACCGTGTATGAAGAGGTTGACACGAGTAAACCAACAACGCTTACAACACCTTGGTTATAACAAAATTTCGGTGCTTTTCAGTCGGTCAACACGAATGTAACTTGGTTATACGTTAAACAACCATCAAGAACAAGGAACTGTTGCAAGTGTTAAATCCTATACAAGTGGAAGATGGCGTAGTACGAATTGGCATGCATTCCTTTCAACCCCAAGCTCCAGGACTAAATAACGATGACGAAATTCAAGTTGTTATCAACAATCAAAATATTTTATCCTACCTCATGAAAGTGTTATTCAAATTGAGGGTAAATTGATGAAAGCCGATGGCAGCACACCCACTTCTTCCACGTTGGCTAATCATGGTCTGGCTTTTCTGTTTTCTGAAGTGCGATATGTGATTAATGATATTGTGGTAGACATGTGTCGAAATGCGGGTATAACCAGTCTTATGGAATCATATACTTCCTATAGTGTGGAAGAATGCAAAACGCTTTCTATGGCAGGATGGTGTCCCAAGAGTAGCAATGACTGATAAGTTCATACGGATGGCACCTTTACAGGGTTTCTACCCTTAAAATTAGTACTTGTCTTTGTGGAAGATCATAAGCGTATTATTTTAAATGCAAGACAAAGTTTGTACCTCTTGAGAGACAGATGTGATTATAATGCATTGAAGGGAGCCCCTGAGGATGTGTTAGACTCAAAAATTCAACTGCTTCGATTAATATGGAAAGTCCCCCACGTCATTCTGTCTGATATTTAAAAGCTAACCTTGTTAAATTTGGTGCAAAAAGACAAAGCGTTGCCTATAGCATTTCGAAGTTGGAGCCTACACGATTACCCTTTGCTACCTACCGTTGAGTCTTAAATCGGCTAGCTCTACCTAGCGACCCCTATATATTATTATTGGTTTTCAAACCAATCGAAAATATCAACAAAGCAAAGATATCACCATGTTTGATCACATTAACTTGAGGAATATACGCCAATTTTAAATAATGTTTGCTTCCACTATGAGGGGTTGGAAATTAACTGTTCAAAAATAAGTTTGGCCCTCTCTATGACATGTTTGCTAAACTTCAATCGTCTAATTATGAAAAACAGGATTGTCCCATGTCGACGCCACAAGCGTTTAAAGCAAAAGCACCACTCGTGTTTTTTGACTGTTCATGTTTAGAAGAATCTATGAAAATCACAACCATTGATTTGAGAGTAGATTTTGAAACAATACGAGCGCCTACTGTTTGATTATTCATACCAGACAAGTCAAGTATCATCCTCTGTCAAACTATGTCACCAGAGTGTAATCCACCCGTGACCTCATGCTTAGCTTCGCCTGTGGTGAGGTGAAAAAACACCAAAAACATGTCTTAACATATTATTATTATTCATCATCAGTGACTGTGACGACAGTGGCTGTTGCGCTCTGGCACCGTGCACACACACACACACACACCAACGACAAACGTCATGTGTCCCTCAATAAGAAAGAACAAAAATAACAACAACAACGTGAGGGAAAAACCATAGAATTTAAAATGTGAATTTAATAGACTAAAATCATTTCAAACTTGGCCAGTCCTGATTATGGATTCTGGAGAATTGGATACAGCAGGGTTTTATTATTTAAACCGAAGCGATGTGGTCAAGTGTATTTTTTGCATTATTGAAATTGGAACCTGGGTGATCGACCGTTTAGCGACCATCAACGATGGAGTCCATCCTGTCCTTACCTGAATAGCTATTATGTGGGCAATATTCCGTGGAGTTAGAATTACCATATCATTGTACCAGATCCCACAAAAACAGGAGATACCTGCGGACCGTATGTACAAACGGTTTATTTGAATGTTGTTACAGATTTTTTTAAAAAAATTAACATGTATGTATTGTGCCCGTCATAGGAGCTGCCAGGACAGCCAACAACCGAAATGACTTCCCTAACATCTCATCCGCCGGACCTATTTGCCGAGAGGATCAGGTGAACTTCCAACAGGCCAAAGCGGCACGAGACTCCATTATCCACGGGGATCGTGGTACATGGTGGATTCTCGTGCCGCTTTGGCCTGTTGGAAGTTCACCTGATCCTCTCGGCAAATAGGTCCGGCGGACGAGATATTAGGGAAGTCATTTCGGTTGTTGGCTGTCCTGGCAGCTCCTCTGACGGGCACATATACATCCTTATTTATTTAAGTGGTTCCCCACGTTGGGCGCCACTTAAATAAATAGGATGTATATGTGCCCGTCAGAGGAGCTGCCAGGACAGCCAACAACCGAAATGACTTCCCTAACATATCATCCGGCGGACCTATTAGCCGAGAGGATCAGGTGAACTTCCAAACAGGCCAAAGCGGCACGAGAATCCATCATCCACGGGGATCGTGGTACATGGTGACAAAGGTCATAGACTGCCTAAGGAAAGGTTCACCTTAAAAGCTAGACTGAGAAAGGAAATATCCAGACTTATGTAAAACATCGTGAAAATTTATTTTCAATTCAACAAACCCCTATCCTAGTTCGGAGGGTTTCTATCGGCAAATCCGCAAGCTAATAAATAATCAAAATTAAAGAGCAGGACCCTACCTGAGAAGTTACAGTAAACCCTCGCAAAAGATCTATCTCACAATTATTAAAGCAACAACAGTAACACTAGGAAAATGGTAC
This sequence comes from Meconema thalassinum, assembly GCA_946902985.2. NCBI lineage: Eukaryota > Metazoa > Arthropoda > Insecta > Orthoptera > Tettigoniidae > Meconema > Meconema thalassinum. Next base: position 743,893,752 of record OX336389.2, read on the forward strand.
GGCGAAAAACCCTAGGTCAAGTTAAAAGATCAAGCTAATATCGGAATTTACATTTAAAAGGGTAGCAAAACAAATCTAAGTTAGGATGAAACCATTTCCACATTTACATTTAATATTAATTCATCTAGCAATGTCATATCAATTAATTACTAATTTTACGGCGGTGACGTCCGTAATATCAAACAATTACAATCGAAGCTATGTGACAAGCCATAGGAAAAACATCTAAGACATTCTTACGAACTAGGTGCTAATCAGCACACAAAAGGTGACATAGAGGATTTGTACACTTTTACATCAATAAATCAATAAATACAAGACCACAGTTTTGTGCAAAGCCTACATACACCTTGGTTTACTGTTTGTAAGCCATAGTCATTTAACGTGTGTAATTACGGTGACGACTGCGTAGTGAAGACTACGTCTGACATCGTATGGCCTGCGCTCCACCAGCTACGAACTAAAGGTTCGAGCAAGCTTCAGTCGCTACAAAAAGTTTTAGCTGTCCTAAAGTCATTTCCTCCATGAAATACTTTCATTAGCACGGCTATGTCAGCAGGTTCCAAATGCAAATGAACAAGGTTAAATAGAAAGGATTCGTTAGTTATATTTTGTTTATCAAAATTATGCGTTTTATTATTAAGATGTCGGTTTAAATTATCGTTGGTTTATGGCGAATAACAGCTGACAAGCCTGGCAATGAGCGTCTCCGCGAGATCATCTCTGCCAAAAAGCCTCGACTCAAAAGTCGGAATACAATCAACGAGCAATAACAACTCGGACACACAATAACACAAGTTACCAGCGGCGCGCAGCTCGCGTTCAATAACTCTGGGACGGGCCTGGACATATAAGTTACCCTCCCTAAACATCTGGTCTACGGGAACAGTCCCGGACATAGTACACAAAATACCTTCATACATGAAAAAAACCTCTTCACGGGGCTAGCCTCCAACATAACACAAGAAACCTGACATAACTGTATGTCGTCGAAACAACGGTACACGCAAAAGGCGTTTAACTAACAAATGACAATCTACAGAACAGGTGTTCAGACACAGAAATGGACACTGGGTTCCATGAGCTATTAATGCAATGAAAAGGAAAGAATGCTACAAGCATTGCTTCCTGTGTTATAATAAGTCTGTCTCACTTAGAAGCAAGCGTTCTCACTCGTGCGCTGGGAAATATTCACAAAACCTGTCTTGGTCACAGCAAGTTGCAGGCTCCCTGCAATATTAGACACAACACGTTGGCTGGGCCGGCAATTTAGGCAAGAAAATAACTGTAAAACTGGCCTCATAATAATACCTTTACCATAGGTTATAAACATCGAAGAATGTGTGCATTAAAAGCACGCTATAAAGCTGAATACAAACATATAACTCTGTCTTTCATAGCAAAGACGTTTAAAAGATAGCAATGTCACTCATTGCTGCAGCTCTCTGCTCTCAAAGATAAAACACTTCATTTGTTTCTGGTATCAAACATTCAAATAAATCACGTGTCATCACACTTGACATTAACAAAAATAATATTGTGGCGCAAACACCACTCTGCTGGATTTGCTTAATGATACGTTGGGAACTGGGTTCGATGCTAGGCAACAACGAAACATCCCTTTTACTTGCAAGGTCTACACTTGACCTGGATGGCTTCTGAGCATATCATGAATGAAATATAAATGCAGTTACAAAACTAGTAATTACAGTCGATTACCCAAATGATACGACTTCTCTAATGAAATCAGGGGCGTAACATTGACTGGCTGCAAAAAGTGCAGTTAAAGAATTATGACCATGCTTCAGTTTGCCATAACAGGAGTCTGCTAAGACTCGAAAATCACCCCAGATAGGGTTAAACAAAGTAGCCTTGAAATGACTACAGTCACGTTTAGCAATAGACCGAAATTGGCGTCCTACGACGTCCATCAGGTTGCACCAGGGTTGAACAAAATATCAAACCCAAGGGTGGCTCACAATCACTGTAAATAAACGACATCTAATTATACTAATTACATTCCCTACCTATGAAATGGCTGTCACTAAGTTCGGCTGATTTACAATCTACACTAATCTAACTATACCACCAATGACTAGAACAAAGAAGGGTTGTACAAACTCACGATATGAAGGAGCCCACACTTAGCTCTCTGTCCAACGACAAGGTTTGAACAAAAGCACCTCTAGCTTTCAGGATTGGCATCGTCCTTATCAGAACTTCCATCTTGGCTCTCCCAAAGACCAGGGTTCGGTCTGTCCCTGTAGTTGACATCGTGAATGGGTTGGACATGCCTAGGAAAGGCATCCTCGATTCCTTCCTTCTCGTTTGACGTTCTTGAAGTTCCAAATCATGCTTGTTCCATCCGATACATCTCCCTCATACCATAATGGTACTTAGCCCATTATCTCCGACTCGAACATGGTGTTGTAAATGTCGATCACGTGGTCGGTAATATTAGACATCATGTAGTTCATCATTATTACTTGAAAATTACGGTGTGCTTTGTAGTTATCACAGGCGTTACACTTATATCTGGTAACACAGCCTCTACACTTTGCAGATATCATTAATAAATGGCCATGCACTGATCTGCTGGTTCACACGTGCACAGACTCTACTTTTGCAATCACGTGGCATCCGTGAAATAGGAGTCGATTTCTTGTGGATAAATCCACCGTAGCAATTTATATACAATGCGTATTTAGTATAACACTTGTCTAATATAACAATATCACAATTACCTGTATATTTCACACCAGGCTCTTAGCCCTCCACAAATCACGTGGGTATAAAAATGTGGTGCTACAGAATCGTAGAAAATTCACAATACTTTCCAAATAAGTTCACATTACTATTTGTGCTGATCACTACACTTTACAAATCGTGATGCACAGTACAATAGTGCTCGATGACACTTGATAAAAATTCCTCGCTATAAAGCGGACTATTCCTCACGTCTTACACGACGGGAATTTCAACACGCCTCAACCGGGCGGATTCTCAAGACGTAGTGCACGGAACTGCGTTCCTCGTGGAATCAAGTCGTCAAACTAAGTCGTGTAGCGACTATTTACATTCCTATTTGCGTATCTGCAATGATATTACCATACCTTAAAGTGAAAAAACATTCTCCAAAATGTTTCAATAATACTGAATGACGAAATGGAATATTCTGAGTCTCGTAGAAAGGTAAAATTGATTAATTAGACCTCAGATAAATAATTAGCAGATTTCACCAAAGTCAAAAGTGCGATCCTTCGCTACTCCAAAGAGAATTGTATAAGCTCTCAGCTTCTCGTCGCTTTCTGGGTGTGTTCAAAGGTAGTATATCCCATCATAAATGTGTTGTCATGAAAAATATCACATGAACCTTAGCTCAGCGGGTTCAGTATCAGTTTCATGATAATAAATAAACCCAGTGTGCTGATGTAAGGAAATAATTTACTATTGTTTTTCAAGTCATTGTTCCTTTACCTAGTCCTTTACTAGTTTAGTTAAACCATGGATAAGCCTATGGCTGGATAACCATCAGATCGGTTAGTTGTTGGTTGGACGTGGACAAGGTAACAAGTAAAAATAAAACAAAATAAGGAAACCATGATGCGTACACTCATTGTCGATTGCCAAGGGTTTAAAATTACTGATAACAAATTTATATTTAAAGAGGTCACTCTGATCGATTGTTCAACATTTTAGGTCTCACATCCCGTCCATCTGGTGTTTAAACCGCCCTATGCTTTTGAGTTGTTGTGTGAGAAAGATAAGAAACAAAGTGAATGGATTGAAAATCATTTGCAACTGGTTTGGAATGAGAGTATTATTTCTTATAAGTAACTTGACATAGTCATGAAAGAGCATTTGTCCTCTGCCAATGTGGTATTTGTAAAAGGGGCAGAAAGACGACAATGGCTGCAACAGGTATTAGCTCCTTACTGTCAATGTATTGATTTTATGAACTTGGGATGTCCCTCACTGTAAAGATTGATGGACACCTGTCCTTGTGGCAATATTAACAATAAAGCCTTGGTGCATGCGTGGCAATTATATAGCTGGTTAACGACAAATTCCTGTCGGGAGGTGTTAAATAAAATTAAAACTCAAGGTTTAGTGGCAAATGACACCAGTGAGATTTCTACACGTGAGGTGAAAACATCGACGTTATGAGATGGACGCCAATGCAACTGATAAAGCGATTGGGAAATTATTTGTGTGCAAGAAAAAACTGACCAGTTTTACTCAACATGAATTATTGGCACTCCCCAAGTCGTTTATGATTTATGTGGCAGCCAACGCAGTCAAAGAAATTTGGGACAAGGCACCTTGCGAGTGGACAAGATACCCTGTATTGAGTGAATTGCAACCATGCAGCCATTTTTCGCATCATAAGCAATGGACTGTTACAAAAATACCATCCATATGTCCTTCTTACCTTAGTTTAGGGGCTGCGACAACGCGGTCATGTAGATCCATATGTCAGTGTGCAACGTGTCAACTCGTGAAATTGTATCACGGTAATAAAAGGCAGTGTAAAGACTTTGTTTCATCATTCCATGGTTGTCATGCGGAAAATACCCTACCATGCACGTCAGCCGCAGCTGCCAAACAACAACAACAACAACAACAACAAGAAAAGTGTCTTTCACCGAGTGAAAAACCCATGATGGAACTGTATTGGCCATGGAATTATTGATAACATCATTAAATACTTACCCTGGAAGAACACGTACCTGGTTACAGCATTTGTGGACCCGGAACTTGCCTTGAAGAACGTTTCAGGAGAGGGGATATGGGAATTAACCATATGGATCAAGCATGCATCATAACAGTAATCCAACATTAAGACGTGTGGCCGACAAAGCATTGTTAAGCATTGCCAAGCAACGAATAACAGCTTCTGATGCAAGTGTATCAGAACGGATGGCTGCATTTATGTTTATTGGTGCAATGAAGAGCAAATTATTTTTATCCAGATATGGACTTCAACATTAAGATTTTTTTAAATCAAAAATGTATAGTACCACTGTTATGATTTGAAAAATAAATAAAAAGACAAGAGTCTATGTTGTTTTTTTCCGATTATTATTCATAAAATTATTATTAAACTGTAGTTATAAATGGTGGGAAGCCTCCGTGGCTTAGGCGGCAGCACGCTGGCCTCTCACCGCTGGGTCCGTGGTTCAAATCCCGGTCACTCCATGTGAGATCTGTGCTGGACAAAACGGAGGCAGACAGGTTTTTCTCCGGGTACTCCGGTTTTCCCTGTCAAAATTTCATTCCAGCAACACTCTCCACTATCATTTCATTTCATCTGTCATGCATTTAATCATTGCCCCAAAGGAGTGCGTCAGGCCTCGGCAGACGGCACAGTTCATATCCTCGCCGCTAGATGGGGGCTTCATTCATTCTATTCCTGACCCGGTCGGAGACTGGAAGCAGGCTGTGGATTTTCATTTCAGTTATAAATGGTGTAAGTGGTATACATCGTATAAATTGTAATATTATTAATATAAATGCCGGCCCGTGGTGTTGGGGTAGCGCACCTGCCTCTCACCCTGAGGCTCCGGTTTCGAGCCCCGGCTCCGTAAGGGATTTTAAAACTGACGTGAGGGTTGGAACGGGGTGCACTCAGCCTCGTGAGGACAATTGAGTAGCTGGCTGACAGTGAGACAGTACCCCGATCACGAAAACCAAGATTAACAGCCGAGGGGACCCGACGCGCTGATCACTCGTCACCCCAATATTTGCAGGCCGAATGGCTGGGCAGCGGTCGCTTGGTCGGCCTTAGCCCGTCGTGGGCTGTATAGTGCCAGGGGTTGACTTGACTTGACTTGGGTTGACTTATTAATATAAATGTATGTTAAGACACACAGCAATCAAAAACATAATTATTATGTAGTATAAACAGTATAACCTGACACTAGTGTTATACAAAACATCATGTCACACCCGTCATGAAAAACAGCCAAAAGTCAAAAAGAAACAAGATTTTTTAAAGTAGGTGATACTTATGTGTAATCTATATGAAGTCTATGTGCATTTATTTTGTAAAACGGTTATTATTATTATTATTATTATTATTATTATTATTATTATTATTATTATTATTATTGTTTAATAAAAACATGTCATGATGACTTGCAAAAGAACTTTTTTGTTTTGTTATGACTATGGCTTAGAACTAAACCATGTGACAAGTGAATGCATTGTGACGTTAACTTTTATTTTGTGAATAGTTTTGAATAGTTTTTTAAGTGTCTCTTTTTTACTTGTGGTTGTTGTGCATGAGGGGTTGCCAGATGATTAAGCGGCCCTTAAGGCCATAACGTTTCAACTTATATTTTAAACTATATATGTACATGAGAAAAGTAAAAAGGTAAAATAAACATACACATGCGACATAGGCATGATTCTATTCACGTAGCTTAAGGCTAAAACAATTTCGACAATCAAGGTGAATTTAGCAAAATTATCATTAACCTACATGCGTCATAGGCATGATTCTATTCACGTAGCTTACGGCTAAAAAAACTCCAATCAAGGTGAACTTAACAAAATTACCATTAACCTACATGGAACTTTGCCATAGTGATAGTTAAGCAACAACAACAACCATCAATAAACGTCTAACCATACAGCATCAATTTTTTGTAGTTATTAAAAAGTAATGAATCAATAAATAAAGCCATGGATAGCGTACAGTAATCATTAGTTTTCTATTTTTACAAAACGTATGATGCATCGATTATTTTTGCCACTCATAGATCAAATGTATTGACATCCTCCATCACATCATCAGGTATGTTATTAAAACGAGTAGGAAGAAATGTCTCATACTCATGACAAACGCAAAGAGCTCGTTCACCAAATTTGGTTTTTAATTTTTCTATTTTATGTATGCGGAAATGTGTTTCCATAGGCATTTCACTGATTTTCTTGCATTCAAGGCCGTAGGCTTGGCCAATTGCATTGAGAGCATCTTTGGTTGTCTATAAGTAAAATAGAGCGTTACTATAACACTCTAGTCTTCATGTTACAACAACAACAACAACAACTATAACTTCGTCTATGGATCAAAGTGTAAAGCGTGTTGTCTTTATTTTCTCTCAAAGCCACAGCTTTTAATGCATGATAGTGTATATCTATCGTATTGGATAAATTGACAAAGATATAATAATGTTTGTAGGAGGTACGCTATAAATGTTGATCCATCATTAACAGCCATTTTTTATTTGTTTGATGGTCCACGTGACGTAAATACGTTTACTCTTGTAAATGGCAATGATCATCGATAAGAAAAATTAGAGTTTTGGTGCATATGACGTCCATTTCATTCCACGCTTCAGACATATTAAAAGCATTATTTTTTACACTGGAAGAAGCAACAACTCTTTTTGCCAAACATAAACTATGGTGTCTGCAATATGATGATTAACACGATGGTACATATTAATGTTTTCTAAAACAAAAACACACAATACTAAAGATTTTTTGTTTAGTTACTTTAAACTATTTTTAAAGCTATAAATAAACCAAGGCCTTGCTTTAAATTTTATCTAGTCTCATAGACTCATACGGTTACTCACAAAAGGTTAAAAAAATAGTGTGTCCATACCAGAGGGTGGTTCGTTGAATCAGATCAAGAGAGTGGTGGGGTTTCATTTGACAAATGAATTAAAACGTATTTATATGGATATGGTTCAATGACTTGCGCATCCGCTAACAAGGTAGCACAAAACACTAACCATTCCTACTGGTGGTGCGTATTTCCAAAATCCGGTAAATAGGTAAACGGGACCAAACCTCCATCATTTTTAATTAAAAATATAGGCGTCCTGTCATCAATAAAATCTAAAATAAGACCTTGGTTTAAAGGTTTATTAACAGCAAACAACGTCTTTTGTATGTGTACAAGCAGCTGTTGTGTATGTTGTATCATGAGTAACTGATCTTGGATATCTGAGCAAAGGGCTTGATACATTCTTTTTCTAAAGAAAATAACAAAACGTAAAGTCATTATTTGTATTCTTATTATCATGATGATTAGTATTACCTATGTAAACATGTTATGATTATTATTATGTTGTTACATGGGAGGTTCACTGATTTGCGGCAACAGCCTACCCGTCATGTTGAAGAAAACGTAGGCGTATAGGCAATGCTGACATGACCATTGTATGACCTTTCGGTAAAACATATGTAAAACACGCAAACTATCGTTCCACTGCATGTAGCCTACTTCTAAGAGTTGACATTCATTTTGTTCGTTTTCAGCCGAAACATAAATTTGAAAATTATTTAAAAGTAGATGCTTTAGTAAGATTAAGTGTCAATCATCTTCAAGATGGGTTGGAGGTACATATATGCCTCTGTTATGAATAGGTATTAGCATATACTGGTAATCACCCTGTCAGGCGAGTTGTATAAGTTTGCCCTGTTGTTGTGCAAAGGCACACTGCATTCTGTTAAATAAAAGAATACTATCAAACAGATATTATAATCAATATGTGCATGCTTTTGTGAGCCCAATAAGGAAACGTTAACACGATGCATTTAATTACCATGTCTATATCAAAGGAAAAAATACAAATTTTAACAAAGTGTCAATAAATATTAGTACACTGTTAAACTAAAAGAAACAAAAGATAGAAAGAAAATTACCAAGTGTTCTTTTTAAAGTCGAGTATGCTAACCCAAGCCGAATAAAAACAATAAGCATTACTTGTTTTTGTTGTTGTTTGTTACAAGTCTCATTCTATGAGGCGAATATTGATTGATAGGTAAGGCCAGAGAGAGTTGACGAAACGCTTGTTGACGATAGGAGGTAGTTCGTTCCTCAGCAGGAAATTTGTAAAAATGAAAGCAAAACAAGTGAGATGTTATCGGGAAATAAACATTGAACAGGAGTTTTGTACATAGAGTACACCAAAAGTACCCGAAATAATCCTCATCTGCTAATTTAACAATAAATTGTTTCATCGTCAATCCATGCCACGCTTTGTGAATGACCTGCGTGGATGAATTATTTTGAAAACCAAAATTTAGCATACAGGATTTGCAATAATGATGACCTGGATCTTTCATCATTTCATCATCATCATGTTTAATAATGCTGTCGTAAATTTGGTATCAATGCGTACTTTGTTATTTCTATATTCCGAAGAGTAAGTCACTCCTTTTGGATTATGGTACACCATCGCGGAATATCGGTAACCATAAAAGCATCTTGATGATTGGCCATCATTGAATCTGTAAAGTAGTAGTAGTAGTAGTAAAATTTTAATTTAACCAAAACCCAAGATGGCATCTCACGCTTTATACCAACAACAAATCCAAACGTTTGACGTGTTGCACACCGACTAAGAAAACAATTACTTGTTGTAACCAAACGGAAAGCTTGTGAGCTTATCCTCACACCATTGTCGTTTATTGTCCAGCAAGGCAAGCTTTCGCTGTTTCAATAAAAATAAATCATGGTTTATCGAAAGAATTCGAAACTGGCGATGTGACGTAGGTGCGTGGGTAACAAGGACTTGCAAATAATCTTCCACGCACAGACGTTTAACCACATGTGGCTAATCCCTTTGGCCCGCTTGTATTGGGTTTCATCAAGCTTCCTAAAACTGTACATCTTGGGAGCTAGGCCCACAAACTCTGTCATTATGGTGTCTGAACATTCATCTTTCATTAACCCTATTTCCTTTTTGTTCAGAATGGGAATATTAAAGACATTATCCTTACTGAAGGAAGAAGTGTCAAACCATTTACTATTTTATTTTATGAGAACATACGGGACACAGTCAAGGAAATGATAAATGAAGCTATCCGTGTCTGAATATAGAAAAGGGTCGTTGCTAAATCCCTGCTTTGCAAAGCCATAGTGAAATTGATACATATGTAATTTGAAAAAATCTAAAATCACTTGACCAAAATAAATTGGTTTATTCATAACCACATTGGTATTTGATAATTCAATGGTCACAAAACCGTTATGAATAATTCTCAAATATTTGAAATTAGACTTTGCAATGTATTTTTGAGCCCCCCAACCCCCTTGCCAAGTTTTCACCAATTTTATGTCCCGATATTGTCTTACATTTTCCAGACTCTTGCCGTAGATGCAATTGCTCATCAGTTTAAAAATATAATTTCAAACGGCTGAGTGGCCCTCTGCCTGTAATTGGTAGTCAAAGCCATGTACCGTTTCAACCACGGTTTCTGTGAAAAAGACACCCTTCTATGGATTCTTGTCATGGTTAAGCCCTGTGCCAAACATTTTACCAGTATGCTAATATGCAACACATAGTGATTCTTATCATACAAGGTCCCCATCAGTTTTCTTATGATTCAGCTTACTGTTAGGAGGCACCAATATCTCTAAACAAAAAGGACAATCACTCTGTTGCTGTCTGAGGTGGGCGGGATAGGCTAAGTATTCTTCTTGGATAAATCTTACGTCCTGCTGTTGGGCGGCGGTATGGATATTGAAATTTTCTACTTGGTCTTCAGACAGACAGGCAAAGTTGTTGTAAGGCAATGATTGGCTCATGGCATGACCATACAAATTATTGACATCAAAATACATCAAATAGGATAGAGGTTCTTCGGGACAGTAACAAGGCATGTAGGGATTATTTGCCTTGGCGTATCGCTGATTTAGTGACACAAAACCCCCGATTCCTTTTCCATCGTCAAAACCATGTCGGGATCCGTTAATAATTCAAGCTCAATATCAGTATATTTTAAGGCGGCGTCCCACGAGAGCCCTGGACTGGTAAAGTAGGTAGCGAGATCCAGTCCGTAAATGCAGTGACATAACAGACGAAACTTTTCAAATACGTCTGTCAGCAGCAATACATCCAGTTAGAAATAATGCATGCCATAGTCGCCCAACGTCTTTATGTTAAACGCTCGCCAAACTAGGCATGCATGAGCGTATTCCTCATGGGATATGGTGCTTTGTGTCAACTGAGAAAAGAAATTCTCTTGTGGAGACAAACATTTTTCCTCAAGCACTTCCCAGCTTAGCACGTGGTCGTATGGGAAAACCCCTTTACGAACACACAATTTAAATTGGTGTGTATTGCTAATGTCGGATTGAGTATACTTCAACTCGTTTACACTTAAGACTTCCACTAGACTATCAAGCGAACAAGGCATGAATTTAAACGAGTCTAGGAAGCGAATGCACATTTTACCTCTTCGCCATGAAAGCGAGGTAAAACTTTCATGATTTTTGGCTAAATTACTGAATTTGCCTTTATCCACATTTACAAACTCATTAATGATAAAGTGGAGGTCATAATGGGGGAAAATGTGGAAGAACACGGAAAGGAAACGGGGTGCAATGTATTTCAAATTGCATCGGCTATGTGCCGCCCAAAAAAATCGGCAATGTGCCAATGGTCTTTCACTTTGACCTCTCCGCCTAAAATAGGCTTTTCACATATATGGCAGGTGGGGGCTTGTTCATATTCTTTTTGTTGTAATTCATTCAACTGAATAGGTACAGGGTTGTCCAATAACTTTTCTACCTCTCCCGCTAACGCCGCCATGTGATCAACAAACCACCGAGCGATATCTGAGCCTTTATAACTAAAATACTGGCAATTTGTCTTGTTATAATTGAACACTACATGATATCCTACTGCAAAAGGTTCATGTTTCTGTACTTGATAACTTGAGCCTTTATGAGGGGATGGCTCCCACCCTTGTATGGGAACCGTTAGTGCCTCAAAATCAGCATAAACAATAACTGGCACAATCTCTTGCTTGTGTGTGGCTTTAAATTTTAAGACTGCGTCATTCCCTTCCGGCAAGACTATCTTTACCGCTGCCTACCTTTCGCAGTCCTCGGTATGTCGTTGCAAAGTTCATGGGTTGTAAAATACTGCAGACATCAATCACAAATATACCTTGCATGTTCATATTTGAATACTTGGCTGCTTACAAGTCTCCCTAAATTCTTAATCCAACAATAATGGTTTTTATTCCCATCGGACAGAAACAGCAAATGAATATGATGCTGTTTCGGTTGTTTGGTGGCATACAAGGGACCAACAATATTCGATCCCTCTACACCATACACCATAAATGAGAAATCAGGATTATCCTCCACAAATAAATCAATTTTATCTAACGGCATCGGGTATGAAATGCGTGAAAGATACAGAGTTTGTTTTAGGTGGTTAAACATGTCTTTGTACTTCCCCGGTCTATCAACATCATGATCTTGACAGGGTTGCAGAAAACTTGCCATACTCCACAGAAAGCAATCATCATCTTTATTGAGAATATATTAATAATTGCTTTTTCGATGCGATCGGCTTCGGTGTGGGAATATTGTTGCTTCCTGCATTCAACGGGTTGTATTTACAAATAGTAATGTGTAAATGGTGAATTCTCTCTAGAGCCAAGCCACTTGGTCCATATTGCAATTTATCAAATTTATTCGTGAGAGCTTTAACACTATAGTTCTGACCGGGAACAGGGGTTGGTCGAACAAAGGAGTGTAAGGGTGAATTTGGAAGGTGTTGCCTGATTGAGGTGAGTTTCAACTAATGTGCTAAGACTCCGGATAGGTGTGTGTGAGGGGATTAGGGCGATCGGGAGAAGCTTTGGGTTATCGGGGTCGTAGATCTAGGGGATGCGTTATTAAAATGGAGCTATTAGCCTTCAGAACAAGTACCCTAGGTGAGCAATTTAACTACCTGCTGACCATGCAATGTTAGGCTCGGCAGCCGCGCGATCCAACACTCAAGGCTGTGATAATGAAACCTAGTTATTGCCCGCACAGCCTAAAACATGCCATCATGATGAAAAATTATTTCTGTGTTTTTGTCTAGGCCTCGCTTTTCTAGGTGTTGTATCCCGGTGTCAATTTACCTAGTTATTCTCCTTCATAGGTGCCTTGGGTCTGATAACTGGTGTTGGTTGTGCTTTCGAGTGTAATTGCCTGCATTATGCCTAGCATTTGGGCATTTGAGATGTAGTGTTCCCAACTCTTGGCTAATGATGGGTTTACCCGAAATATATTCCTATTTCTATTATCCTTGCCTGTGTAAGTGTGATTGTAACTGTATTTTACCCTGGAATGCTTATCGTTGGTCTGTGTCTCTCATATCATGTTGCGGGCTCTTATTTATTGGGAGGCGGCCGCGGCTATTTGAGATTTCCGTCCTGTACGGATCTCTTTTTGTGTCTTTAGAGTGTTACCTAGCGTTATACCGCTGGTATACGTAGTGTAAATGATTCGCCCGGGTCTGATGACCTGTGTGTTTGGAGGCGATTGGTTTTCACTCGGTGACCGTTTCCGACTACTAGCTCTTGTAGCCATCTGTGTTTCTCTCATTGTCTGGTAATTGTGTGCAGTGTCATAGTCTTCCTTAGTGTGCCAATCTGTGTCCGAGAAGTGTCGAGACCGCTCGCTTTCAGTCGGTCGACATTGGGCCTCTCGTGTGATCGCCTCAGTACCTCCGGAGGTCGTTCTCTCGACTCCTGGGGCGTCCGTGTGTACTTAGAACTTCGGACTTTTGATCATGTGTATCCCCTGCTCTCTATGTATGCACGTGTTAACTAGTGTTATTGTATGTGTCCGTATGGGACCTCCAGTAGTGTGCTTCGTAGCGAGGCGCCGTTGGCTAACTTAATCCTTGCTACGCCCCTGTTCCCTGTTTTAATGTGTTTGTATTGTCAACCCTTCGATCTGGTTGTTCACCTTTTGTCTCCCGCTATGGTTATGGTGCAGTGGGTAGCAAAGGTGTTGCCCTAAAATTATGGTCAGTAACTAGTGTCATACTTCTATCCTCTGTTTGTATGCAGATCTCTGGGGCTTATATGCGATACTTCTGTAACCTGCTCCATGCTAGCTCATGGATTGCATGTCCTGTCTGTAATACTTTGTTTTATTGCCCTGCGGACTGTACGCGACCCTCAAAGGTATCGTGTAGACTTTGTGGTGTCTGGATATGCCCTGTGTCGGTGATTTTGGAATCCCCATTTCCCTAAATTCGGTCCCCTGGCGTGTAGTGTAGGGCTAAAATGTGCGTGGCAAAATATACACTAATTTGAATGAATTGCGGGACGCTAATTGTTCCTAGTGCCGTAATTTCGGGAGTTTACAGGTGTGCGAAATGGTTTGAGAGCGCTGCTAAACTTTGCTAGCGACTTGTCATTCTCTTGTGTCTGTACGTCGCTTTTGCTGACTCGGAAATAGCTCGGATTACCGTGTTGTAGCCAGCAAATCCTGCTAGTCTAGGCGGTTGCTTACTGCATGTTTACCTACCCGTTGTGTAGACAATCACATCTGTGATCTGGCCTGACTAATGGTGTCGGCCTGTGTAATATTTCCTGTGAAAAAACCTTCTGCTCCACACATCTATGGTGTGAGTGAGATCGAGCATGGAGGCATATAATATGTAAGAACACTGACGTACATATAACATACATGCATAATCACTGTGCACTTTTAAAATATAATTGGTGGGTCTGCTTTTTTTCTGATTGTTTGCTGCAAACCTTTACAGCTAAGTGGCACCAAGTTTTATAGATTTTATAGTGTTTGCCAGTGTTTTATGGCTTATGTGTCATCTGTGTGCGTGTCTGCCAGTGTTGATTGGCCATAACCCGCCGTATGTGTAAGTGTATGTTCCCCTGAACGGTCCTGGGTTCGATCTCTTCTGTTTGTGTGGCTTTTTAACCCCTATTCGAACCCCTGTAATGTTTTGTGGCATATTAGGCCTCTTTAATGTAAGCTGTATATTTTACTGTGTCCTCCTGCTGAAATATTGCTAGGACATTCAATGTTATGTACACACTTTGTGTAACATTAGTAATACATATAAAATATGAATACATGACCACTGTGCATTTTTAAATCTATGTCCATATAGGGTCATTTTTCTAAATCTTCGTCCGGAAGCCTTTTTGTGTGTTTGACCCCTTATTTTAAATAATATAAGTGCCGTAGCCACGTGGATGGATGGGAAACTATTCCCTAAGTTATGTGTAAAGAGTGAATATGTTGTCCGTGAAGTGTCGCCTGTATTAGTGTCTACTGTCTGTGCCTATGGCCCTGGCTTCGATTTTGCCATGCCATATCAATTGGCGCTTATTCGGGTCATAATTCCTGCCTACTAGCGTATTTTTCCCTTGGTCAATCACTTTAACTAACGTCTGAGCGCCATCGCTCGACGGGGTGATTGAGTTCATCCTGTGATTCTCTTGTAGGCAGCTGGCAGCCATTGGGGCGCTTCTTTATTGCCCTCTGTGGGAGTTTTCAACAGGGTGAGTTTGGGCCTTTGTGTGGTGTGTTGCCCCCTTGTCAGATGGAGTGCCCGCGTGCCTGAAGGGATAATTGCACGCCGCGGTGCACTGTGAGTATCTGGGGGTGTATATCACTCTGTCCAGATAGCCCGTGGGGGTAGGAAGAAATGTTCTCCTATTTCCCCGTGTACTTTGTGTATAGACGGGCGATGTGTGCTTAGGTGTGTGAACTGTATTTGGAGGGTTGGGAGTCAACACCCTTCTGTATGTCTGGCCTGAGGGGGTTGGTGCCAGTATTCGCCTGGGTTCTGGCATAATTGCCCGTCGAACCAGCGCTGTGGGTCCTGTAAGTCTTTGTGTCTGCAGTGTAATGGAGGTTGGATCGGCAGATTCCTGTTTTAGGGCCACGGCCTGCTCCTTCCCCTTTGTGTTGTCTGTTGTGTTTATGGACATCTGTGCAAATTTTTGCGCGAGCATTTTAATGTCCTCTGTTTGCATTACGGGCTTTCCCGCCGCTAACACAAATATGATATTGCTGGTTTGCAACTCTGTGTATGCTTCCCAAATTTCCGCGTATTCTACTGTGAGTGCCCTTGCTTGCTCAGCCACCCTTGTGTCGTGCGTGTTGATGTTGATGTGTTGGGCCCTAAGCTGATAATATTCCTGGTACATGGCGTCATACTGCACGTGCAGGCGCCAGTGTGTACGGTTGAGCTGTCTCCTTATTATGGGGATTTCGGCCCTAATTGTGTTTGCCTTGGCTTTGTTACCCCGTGGCCGGACAAGTGCCCAGCGGATCCACATATATTGAGTCTGCAGAAGTTCCTGGTGGTGTATTCTTGGAATACACGGTACAAGAGAATATAATTCTTATTGCTTTTGCTTGTTCATTCCTTCCTCTTGTCAAACACCAACAGTGATCTTCTGTTTTCTCTGTGGTGATCACTTCGCTTATATCTTTTATGAGTCTGTTCTAGATATATATCTTCCGTGACCCACCTAGCGTCATCTAGCAGCGAATCTCTGAAGCTCCTCAATTTTTCCTGGTGCAAGAGGACTTCCTTTTCCATCTGGCCATCAGATCTCGTCACCATCGCCAGCTATCAACTCTTTGAAGACCATTCATCAAGAAAAACATTTATTTTTGTAAAGTTGTTTCATGTTTATGTGCAACCTCTTTGTTCCTCCCCTCTCTCGCCCGCTTCCCCCTCTTCCCTCCCCCTACTGCTCTTCTCCGCGCGCGCAGCCTGCTCGCTCAGTCACTTCAGTTCTACACTTCTCTGCGTCGTGAGCAACCGCTCACTCACTCTCTTAAGTGCACTCAACTTCTTGTTGGTCATGCCGTCTAGGATAGTGCTTTTCTGCGTCTAGCAGCTCTCACTTGTGCGCCGGCCGTCGACTCAGTTAAGGCTCAACTCGAGCCAGTCTCCTCAAACCAAGAGGCAAACTCTACTTTCTACGCCATGTTGGCATATTAAATATTGTCTAGGGGAACTTCACCTTCAACATGCAACCAAGATAAGTACAGACTTAAGGTTTTAACCTCATCTTCATAAAGTTTATCTACATGCTTTTATTGAATATTTTATAGACAGCGTGAGATTACTTGTGGGGCGGTAATCATTCTTCGTGGGATTTGCCATGTTAGGCCTTGTCTGTCTAAGACAACATTAATAGAAAGTATCTTTTCTTAAGCTATTCAACTGAGAGATCTTCTCACTACGTGGGATATTATCTAATACCCGCTGTCTGTAAAAAACTAAGCTCGCTCCACCGTTGGATTATTTTTGGCCCCATTCTTCTACTAAGATCGTTCTGGAACCTTCCAGATCTTGTATTTTATCTACACGTCCTGCCGTCATGCAATTTTCACTCATTTGTGAGAATACTATTTAAAATTGAAGAATCTCACTTCTGAATTAAAGCTCAATAGTGGATTTTCTTCCACCGCTGGATGTTCTTGGCGCATTTAATTGTAATTTACAACTTTCTCAAGAAATAGACTCTCGCCTGTCTAGTGAAACCAGTTATGTTCATCATTGCAATAATTCTCTTTCCCATAAACTTTCTTGTTTCTACAGTGATCTTTTCATCTTTTAACAGACTATAGTGAAAACTAGTGCTTACCCCACTTTTCTACCGCGTCGCGATCGTCCGTTTGCATTAAATAAGGCCATGAACATTGATCCTAAATCCCAATGATCTTTCCTCAACCTTCTACTAACAAACCATATTAATAAAATTGTAACTTTTCTATAAGGTGTCACTCTACTAAGGGCCCTTCCATTTTGCTTGTTTATCATTAACTAATTACTGTATAACTACGTGTTTTGTACACGGTTTAAACTTACATTGTTTCTTCCCTATAATTAGGGAAAACAATACTTTCAACTCTTGAGTGAGTTATTTCTAGGTCTCACGAATTGGAAACTGTCCCATTTGGCTCGTGATTCTTACTTAAACATAGGAAGTCTAGAACCTTCCTTTTGACCTTTTTCTTCAGGTTTCACCGTAAGTGACCTGCTCTCTTTTGTATAATTGTTATAAAGTATTTCAGCTTAAATATAAGAAGTTGTAGGAACTTCTATCTTATTCTTCATGTTTTTCCTATTGTTATTTTCGAAGTTGTCATTCTCTCTAGAATATTCTCTCAGAAATTTCTTATAGTACACTCCTTGTACTCAATTTAATGTTTAAACTTTAATTACTTCATTTGTCTTTTTTAAAATCTTATAAAGATTTTAGAACATATATAAGTTTTGAAACCTAATAAATTGTCAATTGCCTGGAGTAAACGTTTAATGTTTTCTGAGGTCTGTGACCCAAAATTTGTTAAACTAATTGAAAATATATTTGTTAAAGTTATCAACTTCTTTGAATTGTTAAATAAATTGAATATTTGTCTTTGGATTTATCATTTCGCAAATACAACGGTTAGTCAAGATCCTGTCTTCCCTGACTCTTCCCAAGTTCATGCCATCGGTAATACAGAACAAATCTGCTACTATTTGTATTGCCAGACTATCACCCTTCCCTATTGTAGTCTTATGCGTGCTTGGGAGGAACTACACTAAGGCCACTCTCCAGCAAACCGCCCAAGTTCTAGCTGTGTTTCCCGTCAGCTTAGACCAAGCCCTTACCCACTTTAGGTATCAGAGAGCGGATTTGCGGTGGCAACCGCCTCTGAGTGTATTTAAAGCTAAATTTATAACTTTTGTGGAACTCTCATCCTATTTCTCTATCTTTTTCTCCAGTCCGAAACCCACTTCCTTTTCTTAATCATCTTCCCTTGGTGGGTGGGTTATTCCTCAGCCAATAATCTACCCAAAATTTGGTGCCAAAACCCGGGAGAGCCCATTTGCTATTTCTATGCTTTGTAAAGTGTCATTTGACAATACCTTGCAAATTATTAATATCTGCTTTGAATCTTTCAGCTATAACTACGTCGTGCAAAGCCTGTGAAGTGGAATGAGGCCGCTCCTGTCTCCTTGGTGTGTCCCGTTCTTTCTACTTATTCGCTGCTGCCAGTTTGACAGCATTTCCAAGGTTCTACAGTTTTGTGAGTTGTATTTCAATTTATTTTCTTTGTCATGGCTCCTACTGAAAAATATGAAACTCTCATTGCTAGACGCTCTTCCTATAAAGGGCAACTCACCAGATTCAGAAATTTCATCAACAAATTAAATCCCGCCGAGTGTGATTTAGACATCTTAACACAACGCCTTAAGTTGTACGAACGGTCCTATGATTATTACGATCAAATTCAAACCGAGATTGAATCCGCTTGCCCAGAACTTCAATCGGATCGGGACGAGGTCGAACTCTTGTACTTTGAAGGGATTGCCAAGGCCCACCTACTGATCCGCAGTATCTCAGAACCGGACACTAGGGTCATCAATCCGGCCCAGTTCGCACCCGATTCAGTTCACAAGAACAAACCGAAACCGTTACTTCCTAAGATAAGCCTACCGCACTTCTCAGGCCAGGAAGGTGAATGGTATTCTTTTTATGAACTTTACTGCTCACTCGTTCATGACAATAAGGAAATTCCCGACATTCATAAATTCTACTTCTTACGTACGTCCTTGGAAAACGAGGCCTTAGCCTTGGTCCAATCACTGCCTTTAAGCGCAGATAACTACCACATCGCCTTTAATCTCCTTAAAGAGAGATATGGCAATTTACGTTTGAGTGTAGCTCGCCACATCCGCTGTCTCTTCAACCTGCCAGCCGTCAAACCCAATGACGTCACCTCTTTAAGAGACTTGTTAGACTCTATGCAGTTAAATGTCAGAGCATTATATCAACTTGGGCAGCCTTTCCAAACATGGGACACCATACTTATTCATCTAGCTACATCCAGATTCGATTTTTCGACTTTAAAGGCATGGGAAATCGAACTCGCCCGCAAGGAGTAATTTTCGTTCGAACACTTAATCTCGTTTCTCAACAGCAGATGCCAAGTTCCTACAGCACTCGCATTTCAGTGCGAAAATGTCGAAACGAATCATCAGTGTCACAGTTTTGAGAAAGAACTTGCTTCTTCAAAGGGTCATCAGCTCCCATCTGTCGAGAACAATTCAACCCGTTCTGCTTTTTCAATCATGCAAGAGAACATATCAGGCCGTTCAACAAATCTTTAAAATGCACGCTCTGTAAAAGGCTTCACACATTGTATTTGTGCAAATCCTTTAAAGAATTGTCTGTCGAAGATCGAAGGAAGTTTGTCTTCAATAGCAAACATTGCTTCAACTGCTTGTCACCTAAGCATTCTTCTTCTAACTGTACGTCATCCAATCTCGGTTTTCATTGTAAAAAACCGCACCATTCTTTATTGCACGTTCATGATAAATCGAGGTCATCAGTACCCGCTTCTTCAAACTCCGTGCAGAGCAGCTCCGAACAAACTAATGCTTCTTCCTGCATTTCTAACACCGAAACTTCTTACAGTGCGCAAGTTCTTTTGTCCACTGTACAATTCGAAATCCAAGATAAATTTGGAAATTGGGTTCGAACCCGTGGTCTTCTCGATTCTGCTTCAACGCACAACTTTGTTTCGCAATCATTAATTAAAAAACTAGGTCTTTCGTCATCTCATACTCCCATCAATGTATCTGGCATTGACAATTTGAAAACTCAAGTCTTGCAGTCTTCAAAATTGAAAATCAGAGACGTTTGCCAAAGAAACACCAATCTTAACTTAAACTGTCTCATTCTTACCAGTATTGGCAAGGACACTCCTAGCAGCTCTATTAATACCTCCGGTTTAAAGATTCCTTCACACTTAAGGTTAGCTGATCCTCAGTTTAATGCTCAAGGTCTCATTGATGTACTTTTCAGTGCCAACGTTTTTTGGAATTGCCTCCGTAAACAGGTTCGCAAGTTATCTTCAACCGTGGTCGCTAGAGACACCGATTTTGGTTGGGTTATTACTGGTGAAATCCAACATCCCAGTCTTCAAACCAAATCGCAATGTCATTTCGTTACTGCTGATATAAATCCCATTTCTGAAAAAGAGAATACTTATGTTTTCGATCTCGATACTTTTGAAAAACACTTGCCGAAACGATGTCTTATCGTAAACAACTACGCCACCTTTGTAAGTTGTTTAAATGATTTTGCCTTCTTCCCGCACAAGATGGCAATTCAAGTTCGCCTTGCCTTGTGTTACTTCGTTTACCTTCTCATGTCATTTTTTATAGCAGGTAATTGCTTAAACTCTCTATCGAAAACTATCTTCCCCTTGTGTAAAACCATGGCTATCAGTCACCATCACTTCGCTGTAAGCTATGTTTCACTTCTTTCGCTATTTAGAAGGATGGCCACGGCCGGCTCCTCCCCCCTTCCTCACATTTGGAAGTCGCTCATGAAACCGCTTGAAAATCTGAATTCTCTAGCATCTAGAATAACTATTCTTACGCATAAACTCCTTCTCAAAGTCCCAGCTTTTCTTCTCTGTTCGGAAGAATTAAGCTTTTTTCTGTTGAAAATTGTCGGATTCCGTGATCCTCAAAATTATGCGAAATTGATTTCCTACTCTATTTCTTATGTCTTTAAATTGTTTTCTCACGTCCAAGCTTCGGATGACTACATGTCGTGTTACTCGCTCCGCTTTAAGTCAAAGCTGATTCAACTAGTGTTGTTTGTTTACTTTGAACTGCTTGTTTGTCAAACTTGTTTGTATACAAGTTTGGGGAAGGCCAAGTTATCGTTTATTTCCTGTATGCTTGCCACAGGTCAAAGCAAGATTCCCTTATCTCAACTCTGGCTGATTGCCAACCATTGTCTGGCGAGTCGCTTCCGTAAGTTCAGAAGCCGTTCAACTCATCACCAAAATAAACTTGTTCCAGTCAAGGACTCTTTCATATATTTATATTCCTTATCTCGTTGTACTGCGTGGGTCAAGGCCGCGCTTGCTTATGTCTCCCACTTACTCACGCTCTTATTCTACAATTGCTTCGATTCTTGTTTCGTAATATCGTTGCATATCCTTTACGCGCTTATGTATTGCACTTTGCTTACATATTTTGCGATCTTATTGTTCATTGATGAACAAACTTGTTTCTTCTCGTCGTTACATTCGATGTGTTTTTGCATTTATACTTGTCATGTCACGTTTCTCGCTGACTTAAGTATTTTTCTGATTAACCCCTTTGATACTTATTATGACTTAAGGTCATTGTTTATGGCTACTAGGTTGTTACCTATGGCGTTCTTTCTTTCTACTCTCATAGTTCCTTTGTTTATTTGGTATATTCTTATCCTTAATAGATGCACTTGTTTCTATACGCTTTGTTTAAACTTTTCAATTCTCTTTTCGCATCATATCGCAATCTTTACTAGTGCCTTATTTCCCGCAGTTTCTAGCTATTTTGTGATTGAAGGTGTCGTTAATTCTTGTCCTTTAACTCCGCTTTCCAATGACCCTGATGATCTGCTTCCACTTACACCTGGTCACTTTCTTACACGCACTTCTCTCTCTGCCCCTCCTCCTCTTCCCAATTCTTATAAAGATTCTAATCTACCTATCGTTTGGCGTAAACTTGAAGCCCTCCGTAATTCTTTTTGGAAGAGGTGGAACTTGGAATATTTAACTTCCTTGCAACGGAGACAGAAGTGGTTTCTTTCCAGTCCCGACATTAAAGTGGGGGACTTGGTCTTGGTTAGGGATGTTTCACCCCCCCCCCCTAGTATGGATCTCTGGTAGAGTGACCGAGTGTTATCCTGGAAGAGATGGGAGAGTCAGGGTGGCCAAAATCTTGACCACTAATGGTCCGATCACAAAACAACCATTACCTTTAAATGTTTACTTGTTTTTCTTGTTCTCTGTTGGTGTTACCCTCCCAGTATGGTGTATTCTTGGAATACACGGTACAAGAGAATATAATTCTTATTGCTTTTGCTTGTTCATTCCTTCCTCTTGTCAAACACCAACAGTGATCTTCTATTTTCTCTGTGGTGATCACTTCGCTTATATCTTTTATGAGTCTGTTCTAGATATATATCTTCCGTGACCCACCTAGCGTCATCTAGCAGCGAATCTCTGAAGCTCCTCAATTTTTCCTGGTGCAAGAGGACTTCCTTTTCCATCTGGCCATCAGATCTCGTCACCATCGCCAGCTATCAACTCTTTGAAGACCATTCATCAAGAAAAACATTTATTTTTGTAAAGTTGTTTCATGTTTATGTGCAACCTCTTTGTTCCTCCCCTCTCTCGCCCGCTTCCCCCTCTTCTTCCCTCCCCCTACTGCTCTTCTCCGCGCGCGCAGCCTGCTCGCTCAGTCACTTCAGTTCTACACTTCTCTGCGTCGTGAGCAACCGATCACTCACTCTCTTAAGTGCACTCAACTTCTTGTTGGTCATGCCGTCTAGGCTAGTGCTTTTCTGCGTCTAGCAGCTCTCACTTGTGCGCCGGCCGTCGACTCTGTAAAGGCTCAACTCAAGCCAGTCTCCTCAAACCAAGAGGCAAACTCTACTTTCTACGCCATGTTGGCATATTAAATATTGTCAAGGGGAACTTCACCTTCAACATGCAACCAAGATAAATACAGACTTAAGGTTTTAACCTCATCTTCATAAAGTTTATCTACATGCTTTTATTGAATATTTTATAGACAGCGTGAGATTACTTGTGGGGCGGTAATCATTCTTCGTGGGATTTGCCATGTTAGGCCTTGTCTGTCTAAGACAACATTAATAGAAAGTATCTTTTCTTAAGCTATTCAACTGAGACATCTTCTCACTACGTGGGATATTATCTAATACCCGCTGTCTGTAAAATACTACGCTCGCTCCACCGTTGGATTATTTTTGGCCCCATTCTTCTACTAAGATCGTTCTGGAACCTTCCAGATCTTGTATTTTATCTACACGTCCTGCCGTCATGTAATTTTCACTCATTTGTGAGAATACTATTTAAAATTGAAGAATCTCACTTCTGAATTAAAGCTCAATAGTGGAATTTCTTCCACCGTTGGATGTTCTTGGCGCATTTAATTGTAATTTACAACTTTCTCAAGAAATAGACTCTCGCCTGTCTAGTGAAACCAGTTATGTTCATCATTGCAATAATTCTCTTTCCCATAAACTTTCTTGTTTCTACAGTGATATTTTCATCTTGTAACAGACTATAGTGAAAACTAGTGCTTACCCCACTTTTCTACCGCGTCGCGATCGTCCGTTTACATTAAATAAGGCCATGAACATTGATCCTAAATCCAAATGATCTTTCCTCAACCTTCTACTAACAAACCATATTAATAAAATTGTAACTTTTCTATAAGGTGTCACTCTACTAAGTGCCCTTCCATTTTGCTTGTTTATCATTAACTAATTACTGTATAACTACGTGTTTTGTACACGGTTTAAACTTACATTGTTTCTTCCCTATAATTAGGGAAAACAATACTTTCAACTCTTGAGTGAGTTATTTCTAGTTCTCACGAATTGGAAACTGTCCCATTAGGCTCGTGATTCCTACTTAAACATAGGAAGTCTAGAACCTTCCTTTTGACCTTTTTCTTCAGGTTTCACCGTAAGTGACCTGCTCTCTTTTGTATAATTGTTATAAAGTATTTCAGCTTAAATATAAGAAGTTGTAGGAACTTCTATCTTATTCTTCATGTTTTTCCTATTGTTATTTTCGAAGTTGTCATTCTCTCTAGAATATTCTCTCAGAAATTTCTTATAGTACACTCCTTGTACTCAATTTAATGTTTAAACTTTAATTACTTCATTTGTCTTTTTTAAAATCTTATAAAGATTTTAGAACATATATAAGTTTTGAAACCTAATAAATTGTCAATTGCCTGGAGTAAACGTTTAATGTTTTCTGAGGTCTGTGACCCAAAATTTGTTAAACTAATTGAAAATATATTTGTTAAAGTTATCAACTTCTTTGAATTGTTAAATAAATTGAATATTTGTCTTTGGATTTATCATTTCGCAAATACAACGGTTAGTCAAGATCCTGTCTTCCCTGACTCTTCCCAAGTTCATGTCATCGTTAATACAGAACAAATCTGCTACTATTTGTATTGCCAGACTATCACCCTTCCCTATAGTAGTCTTATGCGTGCTTGGGAGGAAATACACTTAGGCCACTCTCCAGCAAACCGCCTAAGTTCTAGCTGTGTTTCCCGTCAGCTTAGACCAAGCCCTTACCCACTTTAGGTATCAGAGAGCGGATTTGCGGTGGCAACCGCCTCTGAGTGTATTTAAAGCTAAATTTATAACTTTTGTGGAACTCTCATCCTATTTCTCTATCCTTTTTCTCCAGTCCGAAACCCACTTCCTTTTCTTAATCATCTTCCCTTGGTGGGTGGGTTATTCCTCAGCCAATAATCTACCCACCTGGTGCCTCCTTAGGTAGTCCTGCTTTCCTGCGATTCTCTTGTGCCATGCGATCAGGTCCTGATACCTTGCGATGTATTTAAGCATGGTCAGGTGGTGCAATGAAGCCATTTTGTCTATAGGGTGGTTAATGCAACGTGTATATGAGTGTTGGGGTAAGAAATGTTAAGTATCAGTTGGGGGTCGTGTGCTATCTGGTGCCTTTAACAAACTCTGTATGGGTGGGCTGGTATGGCTAATATAAATTAATAAGGCCTGCTCAAACATTACTCACAGCTCCTGGCCTCTGTAAAAATTTTCCTACTTAATGGAATAGCGTGGCTATGCTTGGCTGATTTGCGAGAGGTTTCGCTACTATATCTCCCTATGGGGTGGGTGGGAGGGCTAATGTAAAATAATGGAACACACGTAAAAAATATGTGACGTAGCGCTAAGAAAAAAAATCCCTATTTCCCTTGGCTTGCTTTCGGTACTAGAATCGGTTAGTCCCAGGGCTTGTTGTCTAAGTCCCTTTCTAAATGGAGACTACCAGCGCCTCTACCACTTTTGTTCTGACCGGGAACGGGGGTTGGTCGAACAAATGAGTGTAAGGGTGAATTAGGAAGGTGTTGCCTGATTGAGGAGAGTTTCAACTAATGTGCTAAAACACCGTATAGGTGTGTGTGAGGGGATTAGGGCGATCGGGAGAAGCTTTGGGTTATCGAGGTCGTAGATCTAGGGGATGCGTTATTAAAATGGAGCTATTAGCCTTCAGAACAAGTACCGTAGGTGAGCAATTTAATTACCTGATGACCGTGCAATGTTAGGCTCGGCAGCCTTGCGATCCAACACTCAAGGCTGTGATAATGAAACCTAGTTATTGCCCGCACAGCGATTTTGTAAATGAGGACACTGGCAGGTCGAAGGTGTCAGGTAATGAAGTAAGAGGTAAAACAGTGTTGATGAAATAAGTCTGCAATGGATGTGTACTGGTTGTGGTCATTTGTTTATTTGACCTGAAGGTGTTTTAAATGAGTGACCCTTTAGCTGGGGACAGTGTAACACAATGTAATTGTTATAAACAATGTTAAGATGTCAAATTGGGGAAGGAGTGTAACTTGCAATGTTAGGATTTCTGAGATACACACTTACCCCTAGGTGAGATGTCGCTGCACAGACGAATAGAGCCTCCGGCCAAAGACAGACAATTAGTCCGGTGGGGGTCTCCTTCTTAAGCGTTTGGGAACTGCTGAGTCGGTGTTTCTTCATTTGTTGGTGTTCCAGTTAGCTCCAGTGTATGTGTATGTGAGTGATGCAAGGCCTGAGCAAGAGCTGAAGCGTCACCTCTGCTGGCCGCGTGTAATAGAACTGTATGCCGGTTGTTGTTGTTTTTGGCTCCGGCCTGGGGTAGTTTTGGGGTAGAAGAGGGTGTTGAATGTGGGGTAGATTTATGGACGTGTTAGGAGTAGTTGTAGATTGTAGATGTATGCGTGGTTGTAGGATCTTGTAGGTGAGTGTAGATCCAGTGGCGTGGGGCTATCTCCCTCTAGGGTGTGCGTAGGGTCCCAAAGGGGGTGTAGGGTCCCCTGGGCCGTAACACTATTTTCCTTATACCAAGATTCCAGATTACCGGCTATGAGTAATTCCCGCATCTTTGTACAAAGATTGAACTTTTGTCTTTGTTCTGTGTTATTTTTAATCAATGTAAAGTCACATAGCAGTTCAAAATGTATTTGCAACGCGTAATGCAATCTTAAGCTTTTCTCACTTTCAGTTTTAAAAATCGAAAAACACGATTCAACAAACTCGTTAGGGGACAAACAGTGATTTACGTTCTGAATGCGACCTCAGCATATTCGACTTTTATAACATTTGGCCAACGGTTGCCACATTAAATTACTTTGCGTTATAGAAATGCTTATAATAAAACAAAAGTGATAACCTTATCTCACTTGACGGGTAATCCAAATCAGCAAACAGCAATACAGTTGTCGCACACACACTCTCAATTTCACACACACGCACACACGAGCAATAACCGTAGCTACTGTTGTTGTTGTTGTTGTTGTTGTTTTCTTCCTTGACTCTGGGGCCCAGCAGCAGTCAGCCACGATGTGGTGCTCGTTTGTTTTATCCAACGATTTATCTGAAAAGCAAACCATTAAAACCCTTCATTAGCCATGTATATATACAGTAAACCAGCCCATTCATTCATTCATTCTATCATTCATTCATAGCACTTCATAAAAAAGGGTTCAGAACACAAAACGTCTGGGGGTACAACAAGGTTAAACACATACACAGACATGGTTTTGGAAAACACATACCCACACACACATACATTCACAAAGGTTGGTAACACACTCACTCAGGAATAGCAAAGTAGGTAGAAAAAATAATTTATAGCTTACCTTTTTAATATCACAACCGTAGCTTAGTGGTTAAGCTGCTGCTGCTACTGCTGCTGTTGCTGCTACTGATTGACACACACACACACTCTCTCACGTTCACCTTAATTCTGCAACACATAAATAAATACCATAAATTCATTTATTACCATTAAATAAGTAGCATTCCTTTGGCGTAAGTGGCATAGGACATGTACGCACCTTGCAAATAATAATACTTTTCAATCTGCCACCGCCGCTGTGTAAATGTCTCTCTCTCTCTTTCTCTCTCTCTCTCTCTCTATGTAATTAAACACACACAGAATCCTTGTATCTATTGACCTCAGTCCTTTGAAAATCTGCAACAAAATACATAAATACCAATAAGTCACTGAATCACCCTCCAATAAAGCACTAAATGTCAATAAACCATTCCATAACATAGTTATTAAACCATTACGTACTTGTTGATGTAGTTCACGTAATATTTTTAAAATTATTATTATTTATCGCATGATGATACAGAGTTAAAAAAAAAAGCTTTTACACTACATATAAAGTTATATATACAGTTATATACATAGTCATAAACACAAGTTCTTGGTTTAAACTTCTAAGTCCAGGCCATCAATCCACTGAAGTGCCTCAGAAGATGCATGATGAATGTCACCTACTGATCCTTGGAACGCTCGTTGCGGACATTCACCAACAATATGTCCGATGGTTTGCAGGGTAGCTCCACAATCGCAGTTTGCAGAAGTAACCCAACCCCATTTGTGATGCAGAAATCCACATTTGCCTTGTCCTGTACGGATCCGGTTAATAATTCTCCATTGGCGTCTGGGGAGTTTGAAACCTTCTACCCGGTTGGAAGGGTTTTCAATCAGATGTGCATTGAATACTGACGAATCTTCCCACATAGTTTTCCATGCTTATGAGATGTTAAATGAAGAGTCTTCAAGAAGTACTGCAGAGCGCCAAGGTGGTTTTCTTGACTTCAACCGTTGATTGCCTGCTTTTGCTACATCAGTATGTATGGGTAGCTGGGGGTTCTTCTGAATGGTTTTCCAGATCTTCAGGAGAGCCTCTGATCTTTGAAGAGCTGGAGGTTGGATGTTACTTAGAACAGGTAACCATATAGTGGGTGTGCTACGTATACAGCCCATAATCAGTCGCATTGTCTGGTTAAGTTGCACATCTATTTTCTTGGAGTGGACACTGTTTAGCCATGATGGGCAGCAGTATTCAGCAACGGAGTATGACAGTGTCAGAGCAGTTGATCGTAAAGTTTGAGCACTGGAACCCCAGGAGGTACCAACAAGCTTCTGAATGATGCTATTACGGGTCTTCACCTTTGCGGCCACGTTCGTGAGATGTTGTTTAAAGGTCAAGGACCTATCAAGTGTTATCCCAAGGTACTTAGGCATGCTGCAGAACTGCAAAGTTTGTCCTCTGAATTTAACTTTTTAAATTAATTACCGACACACTGATGTCTGTCACCATCAATGGTTAACACACGAGTAATGGCTGTTTTCACTGGCCAGTATGTATATGCAGTCACAAATTGCAAAGAAGACACTTCCCACCATCAAAGTAAGACTTGTGGAGGTGTGTGCGAGGGTGAAAGCCGCAACTTGAAATCATTCACACACCAGCACAGCAGAGCCAACGTCAAAGCAAAGATCAGTATTCGAGGACAGACCTCTTGGTGTGAAAGTCCTTGAGCATCGGCTCATCTTTCCTCTGTCTGTCTGATAACACGACCAGTCAAGGAGCAGCTGTTATCTTTGTGAAGACTGCACATGCATGCCAGACAGACCAGCGTCCTCATACAGTCAGAGAAAAGAGGATCGGCTGTCAATTGTTTTATTTGTCGTGATAAGGCCAGCAGTGGAAGTGGCCAGCATCTCAAACGCTTGGCGATCGCTCCATCTAGTCCGAGAGTTTCACTTCATAACAGCCACGAGGCTCTCCAGTCCTTCATGTGGCTAGCAATCTTGGCCGTCAACGTAAAGACCTCCACGGGGTTCGATCCTCCACTAAAAAACTTCAAAAACCACATATTTTCACCCAAAAATCGTTCCATTTTCCATAGTTTACAAACAATTTCAAAATCTTCCAACACCATCACAACCAGGCCAACACCCTCTAAACATTCCAACCACCCGCATCCCCATCCGTAAACCCCTTCCCGAAATATTCACAAAAATCATGAAAAACACGTTTTTCGCCCAAAATGCCTATCTCACCTGCTCGACACACACATCCTCGTCGACAGGGCAACCCAACAAACACGAGGACACCTAAACCGTTGTCCTAGTTTTATGGGTTTGACAAATATCAGTAACAATGACAAAAACTCATTTTTACCCCAAAAATCGTGTTCACACCTAGTCACCATAGCAATTCTCGGCAAGAGGATCAAGCCACCAAAAAACTAAATCCAGCCACATCGTTCTAGCCTTAGGGGTTCACCAAATATCCACAAAATGAAAAAAAACGTATTTTCCCCAAAATACCATTCCAATAATCCACCGATTTTAAAAAATCCTCACCATCAGATAGAGCGGAACAAGAACCATTCGAACGACCCCTAACATAACCCTTTTCCAGCATAGCCATGCGTACTCAAGCACGCACGCGACTTGCGGGAGAACCGCTATTCTGACACAACTGTAACAGTTTTCGTTAAATAAATTTAATCGTTCGTTTTTATAAAATGGATTCAGGTATAAGAAAACCCATTTCCATATCCCATTTGCTCCGAGATCCGTAAGTTTCTCGTTCTCCACGGTAGATTGTATTGTTCGCCCAGTAAAATAGTCCATAACACAATCGAATGACTTCTGTATCCTCATGTAGTACTTGTCGGTATAATTTGCAGGTTTTTCTAGCGGGGGACCTTCAAGATTCTAAAATCCAGCTGATCTTCGGATACGACAAGTGCATCTTCATGATAATTCAGATGCAGTTAGCTAAGTGAGATGGCGTGACCAAACGCGGGGTTCGATAAGGAAAATTGTTTCCAATTTTGGGACTGACGAAAGATAAGGAAAACGTCTAACCTATCCGAGGCTCTCGTTGTTTGAAAAGAGTTCAAGACATTTTAATGAAAGGTTACATTCGATTAAATCCTGAGGAAGGAAAAATAAGTTATGAAACAGAAATATAATTTATGATCTAAATCTATTTGTTTGAAGAACCGGTTGATGATTTTGTAGTAACGTAACGTAATGAATTAAAATCAGGTATTATAATAACGTTAGAATAACTGATATAAGTCACGATAGGATTATTATCAAGATAGTTATACTTTATAGATAGACGATAAAATTCCCAACATGGTTGAAATTGGTTGCTCCAAGGTTTTCTTGTTCATCTTTGTGTATCATGTTCCTGTAGCTCACTATTTGATATCATCATGTCCATGACGGTGGAGGATGCCCACAAGATGCTTTAGGGGTTCCAAGGGAAAATGGATTCACTTACTAATGATATGGAAGGTATTCTCACCTATACCCAGAAAAGTTCTTAGAGTGTAAAGGAATAAGCTGAGAATGGCAGGGAACTGATTATTGACAATGTTACTGAGAGTGTTAAGGAGAGTGTTAAGAAATAAATTAATGATATGCAGGAATCTCTTAACAAAATACAAACCAGTGCTACATCTGTGAACGAAAATGTTACACAATTACAAATTAGTTCCACCCAAGTTAAGGATAACATAGGTAATATGCAGGGAGATGTAACAAAAATACAGGGGGGCGTGTGACTAAAATACAGAAAGATATGGGAGAAATGCAAAATGAGGCCTCCCAATTAAAGGAAAGAGTCATAAAGATCCAGAATAGTTCTACAGACCTTCAAGATAGGATAGGAAATGCTCAGGAGAGACTAAGCAGTGTAGAGACTAACACTAATCAAGTTCAGGAGAGACTAGGTAGTGTAGAGACTAAGATATCTAATATCCAAGAAAAATTGAAAGAACTAGAAATTAGCAATGATAATTTCCAGGAAGAAATTAGGAAAGAAATAGTACTAAATAAATTGCAAGCTAATACTGATACAACACACACAAACACATACTTCTCTTGCCGAAGTCAAAAGTAATGTAGATCTATTTAGAACCCAGGTCCAAGATCACAATAAATTGTTTAAGGATGATATTGAAGTGGACATAGAAAGTATCATTAGTGATAACATAGTTGTGTTAAGAGAGTAGTGGAGAAAGATGGATTCAGAACATGTTTCAACTATAAAATGTGAACAAGAAAAGAAATTAGCGACTACTGAGGTTAATATTAACAAAGACGTGTCAAATGTAAGGGAGGATTTATGCAAAAGGATAGATATTCTACAGAAAATTCAGGCATTAAAGTGGATTTAGATAAAAAAAACTAAAGTTTTAGAGAATGAAACTCAAGTATTAGAGACTAAAATCGACCAAATTACTACAGATTTAATCGCCGATTGAGACAGAAAATCGTCTGAACTAGAAGAAATTAGAAAGAGTTTGCAAAACTTAAATCTAGGAGATGTCGGAAATACCGATGTGATCAAGAACGATCTTAAGGATGAATTAAAGAGAGATATCCGAGAAATGTTAGGAAACCTGGAAGAAAACGATAACGAAGGAAAAGAACCATAACAGACAAGAATGGCTACGTTGGAAGATGACATCCGGGAAGCAAGAATAAAATCCACTCATTTATTACAGTCGGATCAACATGACTTCGGTATACATGGAACTGATAGAGAGATTGGAAGTTTAAGACCGAACTTGCCTATGAATCGCATGCACAATGTCACCATGATTAGGAACTTTGATGACAAACCTATAGAGATGGACTTACTCCTATAGAATTTGTCAGACATCTGAGCCATTACTTCATTGAAACTCAGATCTCTAAAACCCGATAAACGCGATTAGTGGAACGTTTCTTGATGACGCACCTCTCGATTGGTTTCATGCGTTCAGGTATACGTTTGGAGATTTTGAGGAGTTCACTGAAGCCCTAATCAAACGATATTGGAGTATAGAAACACAGCAGGACATTCGTGCGGAAGTTTACTCCAATAAGTTCTCGAGTACTCTTCCAACGAAGTACGCTGAGTATTTCACTATGCACCTCGCTAAATAACGTTTCCTACAGCCACCATTGTCACAAGGGGGCTGATAGAAGCGATTTCTAGACAGTTGCCAGTGGAAGTCAGACACTACATAATTTTGTATGGTGTGGATGACTTAACCATGATGGATGAGTAATTACGCAGGCTTGATTATACGAGTGCGATGACTAACATTGTAACAATAAATTGTAGGCAAGAAAGTAGAGAGGTCAACACGGTAGTCTTAGATCAGACGCAACGGACGGATGAAGTTCAAAAGCAAGATCGAGGAAGGACAGGTCCAGCCAGTAATAATTATTTCAGGGACCATAGGTATGAACCTAGATATCGGAGGTTTAGAGAAGTTCGACCCTACCAACAA
Source organism: Meconema thalassinum (assembly GCA_946902985.2). Taxonomy (NCBI): domain Eukaryota; kingdom Metazoa; phylum Arthropoda; class Insecta; order Orthoptera; family Tettigoniidae; genus Meconema; species Meconema thalassinum. The sequence continues at coordinate 743,926,725 of OX336389.2, forward strand.
CAGAACTACCGAAATGGAGAGTCAAGCAGAAAAACTGGTTACTATCACAATAACAATAATTATCGTGATAATAATTACAACCAATATTACTACAGAAATAATAGAAATCCGCAAGGTTATAACAGATACGAAAATTATAATTATAATGACTAGGGAAAAGTATAATGAAAGATATCGCGAAAGCCAAAAATATTTGAAGAACATGAGGCAATGGAATGTACCTCGTGATAATAGGAACGAGAACGACAATCCGAATCTGAAACCTAGCACAAGTCAACAGGCGAAATATGAAGAGGCAACCGCTGTACAAAAAGGAATGCCGATTACCAAGCGTAATTAAATGAGATAAATGTACCGTCGTACAATGGGAACAGAAGATCCAGAAGAATAGGAAGTTGAAAATTAATCTAGATATAGATAGTAGTATGTTAGTGGGAAGATTCGATGCTAAAAATCTGAAGGCATTTTACATTAAAATAGACTAAAACATGAGATAAAATTCTGTGTCAGTGTTTCTTATGAGCCTGTCAGGAATAAAAGCATTTGCAACGCTTTTATTTGGAAGTTGCGAGGAAAACGAACCCGAATGTTAACGGTGCGTTGAATAAGATATCATTATTTTAAATACCATGATAAGTTTTAGCTCAGAAAGTGTGAACAATGGAAGTTGCGCAATAGCCTGAATTTTGAGACAATAGGGTAGATGATTTTTGATTGCATCAGAAAGAAGAGAAAGGTAGTCTTTGTCAAAGATGACCTTGTCTCGTGTCGACTTTTACCGCGAAAAGGCCGTAGCAACAGGGAGAATTAATGTGATTGGTTCACGCATTGGGAAGGAAAAGACGAGAAAGGGAGTAAAACGATGACCAGGAAAGCTCCTCATGGGAATGTGTTTTAGCAAAAATTACTAATAATGAAGCTATTCGACATTATTAAAGATGGAAATACGCATAATCCAATGAAGAATATATCTATAGTGGTTAAAACGAAGATTGAATTCGAATTATATTTAAGTTTTTATTATATGAGAAGGAAATGCCGTTTTATGCATTTATTATTGTAATGAGGGGAGTAGCAGCATTGACATTAAGCTCTAATACGTAGTGTAGACGTATTAAGGAGGAATGCGTTTTTATTGAAAGAAGTGGTAAGGCTTTTTAGAGCATAGTTGTTTAATGGAAGCTCTAATACGTAGCGTAGACGTATTATGGAGGATTGTGAAGCATAATAAAATAGTATTGTTGTAAGGAGAAGAGTGAAAGATTCTAGTATTAATATTTAATTGACCTAAAGTCGAAATGACAGGAGAGTAGGCGGAAAAATGTTGTGAAAGGATTTTATACTATTGGTTTGTTAATTTTATTAACATTATTAACAAGATTTTGACAATGTTTACGTATGAGCTAGGCTTTATTGCTTGGCCATATCAGCTCGGAATTGAAATAAACCACCATAAAAACGTAGCGACGGTAAAAATAATGCAAGTACCATAAATTAATATTAACAAATATTAATAAACGTAAAAATAATGCATTTAGCATTAACAAACAATTAATTTAATATTAATTAACATTAAATACACATTAATAAACAATTAATAATAATTATTTAATATTAATAACATTTATTAATAATAAGAAACGATAGAGAAATAAATGAGCGGGGGAGGCAGGCAGAAGCATTTCGGAGGAGTGTGAGAAACATGTTATGGGGCAAGGATGTCCCTCAGAACAGCAAAAAGATCATATATCGGACGTACTATGTCCCTATCTTGACGTATGCCTCGGAGACCTGGGTTATGAAAGGAAGGGAGAAGAGCAAAATACAGGCCAGTGAGATGAGGTTCTTGAAAAGCAGTATTGGAGCTACAAAGATGGACAGAATAAGAAATGAGAGGACCAGAGAATTAATGAAGGAGGAACCATTACAGGATGGTATAGAGAAATCTAGACTTAGATGGTATGGACATGTAAAACGAATGGAGGAGAAGAGGATACCCAGGAGAGTACACGAGACGAAGTGGGAAGCAAAGAGACCGGGAGGAAGACCGAGAGACAGGTGGCTGAAGGGGATGGAAGAAAGCGTGAAGAAGAGAGCAGAAGACTGGACAAGGGTGGAGGCTGAGAGATGGTGGGAAGACAGAAGACGTTGGAGAGGCTTCTGTTCCAAACAGACCCGGCCAATGGCTGGAAACTGTGCAAGATGATGATGATGATGATGATGATGAATAAATGTATGAAAAATTAATACATTATAAAATTATTATTAACAATTAATTTTGGAAATATTATTGACATTTATAATATTTATAATTATTTGAAGTGGGAAAAAATAACCGAAGGTTAATAATTACGAGAAGTGTTGTTTAAGAAACAGAAAGAAGCTGAAAGTGTTTTATATTATCGACGTTCGATAAAATTGGCGTAAGATGTCATTTGACTGTTCAATACTTCATTGAAAGTATACTTGTAAATAATGTAAATTATTTTATGTATGTTTATAATAATGAAAAGGAGGAGAGAACATAAATATGGTGTTTTTATAATACAGTGATGTATTAATTTCATAAATTGAGCGAATTTCGTGAAGTTTGTCAGGGCGACAATAAACAGCAGATCGCTTGACTATAGTGTTAACATGAGCTGTAGCCTCTGTATTCCTGTTATATAACCGGAGTTTTCTGTACAGAGTAAAATAAGTTAATGTTAAATTGGAATAATATTTTGATAATATTAGATATTTTATTTTAATTTCAAACTCTGAAACAGCTGATGCGTTTTTATTTTGAGAGGAGCTCTGGATTACGATGTCAGATGGACATTCGAAATATTTGGTTTTATTTAATTGACAAGCGTGTCTATTGTCATGATTATTTAATTTTATTGAAGGGTTTTGAGTTTAATTGATTTAATTTTAATTGTAATTGTTTTCGTTAAATACATTTAATTGTTCATTTTTATAAACAGACTTCCGTGATTTATATATAAGTTACGTAGGGAGAGTGTGTTGTGGAAATGGATTCAGGTATAAGGAAACCCATTTCCATATCCCAGTTGCCCCGAGATCCGTAATTTTCTCTTTTTCCACTGTAGATTGTATCGTTTGCCCAGTAAAATAGTCCATAACACAATCGAATAACTTCTGTATCTTCATGTAGTACTTGTCTGTAGGATTTGCAGGTTTTTCTATCCGGGTACCTTCAAGATTCTACAATCCAGCTGATCTTCGGATACGACAAGTGCATCTTCATGATTATTTGGGTACAGTACCTACCGTCAGGCCATGGCCACCTCCTTCCCGCTTCCTTGTCTATCCGTCCCACTTTTCCCATCCGGTCCCATCCCTCCTGAGGCCCTATGTTCGTTTTGCAGGTGAGGCCGACTGGGCGATCCGCTAGTCCCACCTCCCCAGCTGTATCCCCCGACTCGATGTCAAGCTGACACTGCCCGTAGAGGCGGTAAAGGTGGGATCCCTCGCTGAGTCCAAGCGAAAAACCTACCTGTTAGGTAAACTGACTACGAAAACGAAATTTCAGATATTTTAATACATAAAAAATATTTTCCCGATTTTTAGCACCTAAAAATCCGAGCCCTAGTCATTACAATCTATTAGAGCTACAATGACGAAACTTCGCAAGAAGTTAAACCTGTAAAAAAATCTTAATTTATACAAGGCTCAAGGCCAGTGGTTTAATGAATTTATGATGGTGGATGGACGCTCAATAATATCTGAAAATTAATTACTCTTGATATGGTTGAACAATTAGCACGAAGCTACAGTAGGTAGACTAGGAGCGTTATAAAACTTACCTTGCTAGCACTAGTCACAAGGTTATAACAATGAATATAATGTGCAGCCGCCATGTTGAAAATGGAAGTTATGAAAATGTATTACCGACATCTACAATGGAAAACCTTGGCAAAAAACTAGACCTGGATAAGTGGCTGCCTATGTCCAAGGAAAACGATCAGGAACTCCATACATTCAAGAAGACGACTGGGCATACTACAATATTTAAATATTAAAATCAATAACTCAGGATGCATATTGCATAATTTATACTAAAATTGGTAATCGAAGAGTATCGTATGTGATCTCACTAACATTAATCACCAGACTATTGTTTCACCCCACTAATTGTTGCGCCTCCACCAAGTCTTGTGTCCCCACCTGATGGCACGGACTTAAGCCATAGGCCGATCAGGGGTTCTCCAAGATTAAGTAACTTACCAGCATCGTTATCGTGTCCTTCCGATAGCTTCTGATAGCTAATACAGCACACCCCTAAACACAAGGAAATGAGATTGGGAGGAGATTCAGGAATCAGGGAATGCTCTCCAGTAAAATAATGTTTCCCATCTTCCTTCCAGGCAAATGCCGGGGTTGGTCCATAACTATAGGCCACAGCCGCTACCTTCCAACTCCTCGACCCTCCCTTCCCAACTTTCCTCCCCAACGGTACTTGTAGCTCACCCATTGGGTGTCCGTCTCGAAGCAGCTACAAAACTGGCGAGCAGAACATGTCCTTGGGCACTCCCGGCACTAAAAGCCATACGCTAAAAAAAAAAAAATGTTATTGGTTTTACGTCCCTTTTAACTACTGTGGCTTTTAGAGACGCCAATCCCATCCCAATAAAAGAGATTGAAAGCTTAACTCCCATTTTATTCCTTTAAGGGAGTATAGGAATTCACCACATGGATACAAGGATTGAATGGGTAATCCAATCCTGAAAGGAAATAGAAATATTGGTTGTCACCCGATTTCTCAGCGGGTTCTCTTAAGTACCGGCTCAGCTCCATGTCCCTTGGTCAACGAGCGTTCGACGACCCAACTTTCCCGATCTCCCGATCTGCCGACAAACGACCTCTCACTCTCAGACTTCTGTCTCTGCAGTGCCTGACTGACTCCTCCCACCTGAGTTCGCAGCTTTTTATAATAAGGCAGAACGGTTGTTGCTGATCAGGTTGAACTGAGGTTGAATGTCCTCTACGGTTTCGCCTTGAACCGACAACGGGACATAACACTATCATACTGAATATAGCACGCAGCCGCCATCTTGAAAATACAATGATTAAAATTAATAATCCGCCGTCTATTAAAGCTACAATTATGAAACATAGCAAGTAGGTAGACGTACACATCTCTCTGTAAAAGGCACAAGACCAACGACTCAATGCATTGAAAGTAAAAATCAATTACTCAAGATGCAATACAGCAATTACAACGAAACGCATTAAACGAGGAGCCATACATAAGATGCAAATTTAGTACAAGTCACAAGAATACTGTTTTTGTACAACGCCATCTTGAAAATGTAAAATGCTGAAATCGATTACGTACAACATTAAGTAGTTATGATACGTACGATGGTAGTAGACTACTACAAGATACTTTCACTGTATAAGGTACAATATCAGTGAATTCATATTCTTTAAGGTATCACTATGCAAGTGAGCGACACGGCAGACTTCCAATCCATGACCATAAGAGTCTGTATAGTTAACTCAGTGCGCTTTCTGTACATTATGTCAATAGTTGACCTTCATAATCAGTAGATTACATTAAAATAGGCCATGTTAGTTCTTCATAGATTTCTACAAATATTCAGGTAGCCCAACGTAAAATGTGACTGATCTTCGACAATCGTTCTATTTAAGCCAACTGTTAAATAAAAATATAGAAATACACATTGTTCGAACACAAAAGAAAGGAAATAATTAGCAGTTGTATGTAAATTTGATACACATGATCATAAATCATAGGATCGTATTTTTACATAGAATTAGAGCCAATTGATGTGTTCTGTAAGTTTGAGAATCTAACATGTATTGTCCAGGAATGACTAGGCAAGAATCCAGCAACTATACTGCAACACTACCCTCATGCGTAACGCAAATCCTTGGACACATTTATCGAGACACTGAACAAGCACTAACGTGTCCGATGTACCCTGCGGAAGGCAAATTTGTACATAGTGTAGGCTATAGCAATCTCTCGCTGCCACATCACTAGAGAAATATCCCTGTTGAATTATTGGAGTAGTATGACGCTTTCCTTTTCGCTTGTATTGACTATACAGCCAGTTAGATTGTACAAAGTAAAACAATACGCTAACAGACTGTACTAAGTATACTTGAAATAAGTTACTTTTAAGGAATATCAGGACATACAGTACGTATATGAAGGAGTAGGTTTGGTTATAATATTTTTGAAGGCTAGGGACATACTGGACATACTTTGGTGTGTGTTGGATTCGTCTTATAACGTGTGTTTTTCTGGTGGCTGGAGTAGTATGTGTAACTGTAATTATTGGGGTAAGGGTAGGTTCCCTAGGACTTCAACTAAGGTATCATCCCGCCATTTACGTTAAAGGAATGTGGAAACCCCAGAGATAAACCACACTCAGATTGGCACTGTCAGCGCTGGAATTAGACGTAGTGCCACCGTGCCATGGAACTGCCTTCTAAGATAAAACGAATAATTCGTAGCCCTGAAAGAATAATTCTGAACGACTACGTTTAATACCGGTATCTAATTAGTTTAGTCGCCTCCGTAGCGTAGCGATTAGCATGATTAGATGCCGCCCCGGAGGTCCTGGGTTCAATTCCCGGCTCTGCCACGAAATTTGAAAAGTGGTACTGTACCCGTATTTATCATGAAGCTGACTTATCAACATCCGAAGATCAAGAATGGATCGAAGAATCTTGTAGGCCCCGGCTAGAAAACCTGAAAATACTTCGGACAAGCACTTCTATGATAAACACACAGTCGTTCGATTGTGTTATGGACTAAACTACTGTGGGCAAGGATGCTAGCTACATTCGGATAATGAGATCCTTACCATAATCTCGGGTCGGAATGTGTTAAAGGCGCTGAATATCATGAACCATTTCCATAACACAACCTCTCTTATATTTAAAATAAATCACCCAACTCCGTCGATTAAAAAAAACGAACTTAAATTTATTGTCAATAGAACAATATGAAAATCAAGACCATGTACAATTAAAGTTAAATAAAGCTTGAATGCCTTCCAAATAAAACAAATGAGCCAAGATCGCATATGATCTACTATTTTAAACTCCTCCTTCAACTCGAGTTCAATAAATAAATTAAAATTTAGAATTTATTTAAAAAACATAAATTAAAATTATTGTTAACATTTCAAATTTATACTCTATACAATCTTTGAACTCCCTATTGAATAAACCAAATACAAGTCAGCTGGACTAATGTCACAGTGTATCAGCTGTTTTTCAAATCGCTGCCCTTACAATTGGCAATCAGCTATTGACACTCACGGGTTCCATGTACCCAAATGATCGAACCCTCTATCCAACATTTATTCGATCCACAAATATCCTCATACTTATATTCAACATTGTTTATCTAATAGTAAACCTCTCCACAGAATTATAAACACCTCCATTCCATGTTACAATTCCTTGAATTCACAATACATTGTTCATCCTAGAACAGTTTTTCACGTACCTTCACGTTCCATCATAAAACTTCTCCTCACATTCAAAGAAACACGTATATTAACGTCCCATGATTGTTTATTCACCCCATAACAATTTATAATTATCCACGACATTTAAAATTCGAATAATAAATTAAATAAGTTCAAATAATTATTTAATATATTTACACCACGCTATGTTCAAAAGTTTACATTTAAAACTGTCTATCTATATCTTCTTTAAATAATACCATTATTATTAATTGGAATTGTTTAAATAAAATTTAAAACAAGTTTAATTGTGTAGGTTAAATATGTTTACTTTAAATATTTACATTATATGTTTGTAGTAATTGTTTACTTCAAATGTTCACTCAACTTATTCATGTTAATAGTTAGGTCTAGTTAGGTTTATGTTTAATCCAGTCTCAAATGACCATACAACAAAGTATCGTTCATATGATTATTAGTCTACGATCGTGATGAAATATTTAATAAAAATTAGAATAAAAAGGTTATCAACTATCTCACTTTATTTTTCCGCGTGCATATTACTTCGTCGATTTATCAACAATCTTGACAATGTATGAGAGCTACTGCCAACTTATTTCCACTTCAATGCATTACTTCAAGCAGCATGTTCATACATCACAAACATATTTTAATGCAACGTTTCAACAATACGGAATGACCCTTCGTATTTTACACCAATATTTCCTCAATATATATTTTTATATGGCATTACAATCCCTCGTATATATCACCTTAAATTCACATAACACCATTATTATTGCTTCCTTAAGCTTGTTACTACAATATTTGCATTATTCTTCTATATCACAAACTCACATGTTGTTTACAATGTAATTTAGTAGAATATTGATCATTGAAATGTGTATAAAGCTTGACCTCTCGCAAGTTTACTTCGTAAAGCTACTATAGTATAATCAAATGCCTCCAATATTTAATAAAATTACAATTATGTAACTCCATACTGATATTACTTCAGAATTTATCATAATTGCAAAGTCATGCCAACATTTGTCTATAACGTTACAAAATTATTTGACAACTTCATTGTTATTAGGAATTCGACTTATCTGAGTTAATAACTGGATCACGATGTTTCCTAGATTTTTAATTCCGTAAAATAAATCTTCCAAGAAGATCTCAGCCTGATCTATATTTTATTAATGATAGAACAAAGCTATCCATGAAAATATAAATTAGTCATGTGATATAATGAATATCATTTCAGTTCCAAAGTCTTCGTTGCGTAAAATAATTTGGCATAACGTAGCAATTGTTAATATTCTTCTTGCCAAATGTCAGAGCATTAATAAAAACTAACTCCACTCTGATATTTACGACGCTAACGATCGATGAATTCTGCCCCTAATTAGAATCTTCTCACAGAAAAATACTTAAATTTATAACTCCAAAACAAATGAAAATTAATCGTCGAATACGATTTCCTAAAGTGAAATCTAAAATAACTTCCAATAAAAATTGAAACGAATAATTTAAGAGAATCTAAAATGTGGAAATAGAAATTCCATAAAATATCTTGAAGTTCCAAAGCTGTAGAGTCAATGTCTTAGTTGGAACGAAAAACCAAAACGTCCAATAAGCATTCCAATTCAAATACAATCGATGCAAATTCGAAGTCACATAACATTCAAAACATGCAAAATAGTTGCTCGAATAAGATTGTTAATCTACTCTACACTTCAAAGTAAGAAATCCGGGCGTTCTGCCTTTAGAAGAATCAGGAAGCAGCACAAGAAATACCCAAGAGAGGTGTCGAACTGTTGGCCTCCATCCTGTACGTACAGCTATCTTGGGAAGCGAACCCACGTTCCCCAAGGACTGCTCCTGCTCCAAGCGGGGTGCGAACTCCTTCTCCTGTCCTCCAGATTCCAATCTTCTTACAGTAGGTGGGACACCCTACCTACTTCTCTCTTCTTCGCCGCCTTTTGTAGTCGATAGTAATATTTGAACAATCATTGTTACAGACCAGTATGTATTTCGTAGATATAAAAATACACAAGGCCTAAGAACGTTCGAAGTTGATCGAAATAATGTTTATAGTGTTCCATATTTATGCTTGAGTTGCTCTGTGTTGTCAACTTATCTCTGTCTAATGTATTCCAGGCGCATATTATTACCTAGGCTACCTCTGCAGCTTCTGTACACTGATAATACTGCCTTCCGTTCAGTTTCATTCTATCAGTCATAGTGAATATCCGTAGAGTCAATATCTCACTAATAATGAATAGTCTCAATATTCATAGACACACACACTTCTTATTAACAGTCAATGGCTTCCACATGTAGTTAATACTGTTCAACTCCCTTCATACAAGTTTACTGCTCTCACTGCGAAATAAATGTTGCAGGCTGAGCGATACTCCAAACAGTCACAGTTCTCTTCTTAATACACTCGTATAAAACTGCTATAAACACCAGTATAATTCTCTCACGATGGCTTATAATTCACATAATACTTGTGCTTCGATGTGTACTAGTATAATCCGTATAACTTCAGAACGAAACACGCAATTCTAGCTTTCCACTATTGTGGTGCATTTCTAGTCAATGTTTGAGAGTCCGGGCCTTCACTGGCACTTTGACGAGAGCTACGGTCGAGTTGAGGGGGCCGCCCTTCCCGCACTCGTTTAACCTCGACAGGGCTGGCTGGGAATCGACACACGTCCAGCGACACCTTTACTCTTCCTATCGCTCGCAGATTATGAACCTCGTTCTCTGGCTACAGTCTCCAAACAGCCCTCTTCTCGGTGCCATTTTCCTAGGGAGGGGATGATGAGCGCATACTTGTTCTTTACAAAATACGTCTTACAGCGTAATAAAATTGTCATAATATTTCTCATTACGTATTTCTTCTTAATTTAGACGTATTTCCAAATAATAAAAACTTCTTAAACTCGCCAGGGAATGAATTATTAATTAGTATAACTATTTCCCTGGAGTCTTCCGATGAAATAATCCTTTTCGTATTTCTCCTTCTATAGGCGCGGTCTCAGTTCGATGCTAAGGTAAAATGACCTCGCTAAAATAGACCCATAATGCATCTCGGCCTTCGCTACTGTGTCGAAAACAAGTTTTCTAGCTCAAATCCGGCCTCTATGTTTCAATCAATATCCAACATCTTTGTGATGAAAATGACCACAAAACTGACCTATAATAATCAGAAATTGGGCTCATTACTCCTTCAACTTAAGATTTAAAAAGTTTGGAGAACGTTTTTTATCCAGGCCAATACATAAACATGAATATGGCACTGAGATTGGATTCGGTTTTTAATCATTATCGTACTTTCTTAAAACACTTTTTAAGGTTTTTAGCATTAAACCTTCCCATTGAAAAATAATTTTCATCGTCGTAAATCTCGTAGCAGTTATAACCATATGCATTCTCAATTTGGAAGGGGCCAATAAAAATAGAGGCAATTTTTGGGTATATCTTCATTGCCACGTCGGCTTTCACTGGTTTCCGAATTAACACCGAATCTCCAATTGCCAGTGGTGTACTAAATCTTTTTCCAAGGACTCGTTTCATACGTTTTTCAGCTGCCTTCTGCAAGTTCCCTTTGGCTCTTTCAATTCTTGCTTGTGTATCAATCTCCGGATATTTAGGAACACGGTCTCTCTGGTCTTTGGTCTAGATGAAGCAACATTGGACTGACAGCTATACTTTCCTGGACTGTAGAATTCAGACGTTCTTCTATTGTCGGTACATATCTGACCCAACTCGTGTAATATCCTTTTCAGATAATAAATCCTCATCTATTACTTGATATAATTAATTTATAGTAAGCTAATATGAGAGTGGAGTGACACTATCTCCTAGTTCCGTTTCGGGATCGGATATTTTTATATGGGCTTCTTTTTCATATTTACCCTGTTTGCTACTGCTGGGTTGAGGATTATCGTCCTTCGCTTCCCTTCTACCATTCTTGGGTATGTCTCCCTTCCTGATCTCCTTAAGGTATTCCTGCCCTTTTTTGTGTCTCTCTTCGTACTATTGCTTCGTGAATGCATCGTCACGGCAATTCTTGTAACGGTTGAACCCTCTACTATTATTCCCATTTTTAGCCTACTTTTCACATTTTGCAAAAATGAGGAAAAAGTAGTCTTATGAGATCGGGAAAATGTGTGTCTGTCTGTCCTTCTGTCTGTCTGTCTGGCTGGCTGCTTGTGTGTGTGTCCCCCCCTATCAACTCCTAAACGGCTGCAGCAATCGAAACAAAATTTGGTAGGGGTAAAGATCTATACGTGAATATCTCACGGCCATATTTGAAAATTACGTCAGTGCTACCAACTGCTGAAAAATCGCAATTGAAATTTGAGCTCCATGTTGGATATCTTGGAAAGTATGAATGGGAGCTATTTCAAAATTGGCACACGTATAGATAATAATATAACAGTTTAATTTTCAGGAGGCCATATATGGCAGTGTTGCCAACATGATTATAAGCCTGCTGATAGGTCCAAATTTTAAATGGATATAACTTCTACACTATCAATTGTATTTCAACCAAATTTTGTACGTACTATGTGCACATAAACAAATATGACTGAGCGAATTCTTAAGTGCCACCAGGGCTGCCAACTGTTAATAAATGCTCTCAATTTGTTTGATCCAAATACCCACATATCAGAAAGTATACAAGCCGTCAGCTTTAAACTATGCACACGTATAGTACCTGACATTCTATAATAATTTGGAGTAACTAATATTCGTCAGTGCTACCAACATGATTCTAAGCTTGCTGAGAGGTCCAAATTTAAATACATGTAACTTCTATACTATCATTTGGATTTCAACCAAATTTCGTGTGTGCTATGTGTACCATAACAGATATGACTGTGCTGATTCCTAAGAGTAACCAGGGCTGCCAACTGTTAATAAATACTGTCTCTATTTTTGTTACCCTAATATCAATATATCAGAAAGTATGCAAGCCAATAGCTCTAAACTTTGCACAGGTATAGTACTTGGCATTCTAGATTAATTTGGAGTAACTAATTTATGTCACTGTTGCCAACATGATTCTAAGCCTGCTGATAGGTCCAATTTTAAAATGCATGTAACTTCTATACTAACAAATGGATTACATTCAAAATTGAGACAACAATAGATCATATTGTTTCAGATTATTTCTGACCATTACATGTATGTCGTTGATGCCAACGTGATTTTACGCGCACTGTTAGATCCTATGTTTAACTGCATGTAACGTCCATGATATCCATTGGACTTCAACCAAATTTTGTATTCTGGACCTTAAGAGATGGAACTAAGAATATATTCAGTCACCAGGGATGCCAACTGTAGTTCTCTATTAGGCTACATTATGCCAGGTATACAGTATTTCGAACTAATTCGAAATTTCGGTATTACCAACTTAATTTCGTCATTATTCTAGATAGATCCATATATATTAATCATTGGCATGAATCTTAAATTTTAAGAAAAGTAGGCTCTTTAGTTCGTCACGGAACTTCTTGTTATTATTGTAATTGTTGTTGTTGTATCTATAATTATTTTTGTTGTGGTAGAATCCCGTTCTCCTGGTATTATTGTTATACCGACCATTTTGTTGCTGATAGGGTCTTCCTACTTGGAACGTCCTATACCTAGGCTCATATCTCCTATCTCTGAAGTAATTGTTCCTCTTGGGAACTCCTGTACCTCTTTCTTGCTCAAGTTTGCCTTCGGTTTGCTGTGCCTGGTCAACACATATCATATTAATTTCTCGATGTTCTTGCCTTGAATTTCTAGACACTATATTAGGAGTATGGCTTGTACAATCTAGCTTTCTGTGCAGCTCGTCCGTCCTAGCTAGATCTTTGACTCCTGCCGATATAATATACACTCGTACATCTACTGGAAGCTATTCAGAAATAGCCTCAATTAATTCTCCTTGACTTAATAGTGGTTGGAGAAATCTCAACCGGGCTAATTGTTGGGCGAAATAATCCGCATAACGTGTTGGGAGTGCACTTGAGTATTTCCTCGAGTATATTTCCGCTCGTAGACTGTTTTGAGTTTCGACTGACCAAAATGGTTTTATCAGAGAATCCCCAAATTCGTCGAAATCTGAGAAAGTATAATGGAAAGCCTTGAACCAAGAAAGTGGTCCAGCCTCAAGATAGCGCTCTACTATCTTTAATTTTCTTTCCCTAGGAATCTGGGCATCAGTAAAATAATCAGCCAGACTTCTGACAAATTCTATAGGAGTGTGATCGTCTTGGTTATTAAACCTTCTAGGCTTATCTTCAAAGTTACGGATAACCGTTATGTTCCCAGACGGAATCGGTGTACTAGTTCTATGATCACGCTTCTCCCTGTCGTAATCTTGGGTTCGATATTCTTGCTTTTCTGGGGGTCTTCATTGAAAGAAGTCTACTCTATATTCACTACCTTCTTCTTCTGTACTAATTATGTTGGATTGTCTAGTTTCTTTTTCTTCGTTCTCCCTATCATCAAACTCTTCCAATACTTCCTTAATACGTTTTCCCATTTCATTCTTCAAATCTTCTTTTATCGTCTCGATATTAGCCGAATCTCCTAAATTCAAATTGTGCAGACGTTCTTTAAGCTCTTCTGTGTCTTTTGACTTTCCATTCCCTATCGTTTTGATATCATCGACTATTTTATCTAACCTTCTTTGACATCACGGGACTCACTTTCTAGATCCAGTTAGAACTAAAATGCATCGTCTACCTGTATCTTCTGAAGTGAATCAATACGTTTGTTTACTTCCTCACGTATATTACTTCAATCTCTATTCATTTGTAATTCAGTACCTGCTCATTTCCTTTCTATATTAGTCTGAATCTCTTTAATGTAGTCACTATTGACTCTGCTCCATTCATCATTCCAAACTACAGCGTTTGCTTGCAATATCTCTTCCATATCAATCTCTAAATCTGCCTTTAGAATCTTATTATGGTCTGTGACCTGTGTACGCAATAACTCTACATTAGCCTTAAGTTGCTCCAATGTGTTTTGTGTATGCGAAGAATAATTGGCAAAATGCGTTTTCAGAGCATCTAAATTCTGTTGACTTAAGTCTCTAGTGCTTTCTAGTTCCTTTCTGATTTCTGTCTGAAATTTAAAATTACTACTTTCCGTGTCATCAAGTTTATTTTGAAGATCTAAACAACTGTTCTGGAAAGTAGACACGTTCCTTTAAACGCAATGCCTCTGTTTGCATTTTCACTATGTCTATTCGCATATTATTTACATCAGTGTGTACATTTTTAACCTGATTCCTAACATTGTTAACCTCCGCCTGTACATTACCAACATCTGTAAATATATTATTTACATCGGGTTTCATTTTATTCATATCTATACGCAAGTTAACTACATTGTTTTTTACCTCACTGTCATCGGTGTGCATATTAACCACGTCAGTCTTGACATTACCGACATCTCTTTTCATGTTACCTACATCAGCTTTCACATTACCCATGTCAATTTTTATGATACCTACATCAATTTTCGTATCACTGACATCAGTGAGGATATTACCCACGTCAGTTTGCATTTCACGTACTTTCTCCTTGACCTCCGTAGAATTCTCCTGTAATCGCGACACTTTATCGGTCATTGACGTTGAACTAGTTTGCAAACCGTCAAGTAAGACCTTTACATCACCAATCTCCTCCTTCAAATTATCCTTAACAGCATCTGCAAACCTGTCTTACGACCTTGTCGACTACTATGACCATTTCCTTTCGTGCATTCTCTTGCAACTTAGCAAAGAGACTATGCCCCCCTTCCGTCGACACCATTGCCATATCTAACACAAATAAACTGGAATGCTATAGGAATACAAATGAACAGAGTTAGATGACAACACTTCGAGCAACTATTATCAACCATTTATTTGTGTACTGTACCCGATTTCAGCAGTGTCGTGAATGCCACAATCCAAGAAAACAGCGGATCAAGAATCAACGGCAGTACCCCGGCTAAAAAATACATACCGTAATATCCGGCATCACACACACTGAAATCGTGGACACATATCAGATGATATATATATATATAACATTCAATGGAAAATCCTCCACAGGATCAGCGACAACACACACACACATGAGCGCAAGACTCTCATTCACTCGGGCGTAACAGGGACAAAGGAATGGATAAAATGGTTCAAGCCGCTATAATAACCATGGCATGTTTCTATCCTCCACACTATCTATAAAAACAACGCAAGAGTAAATTGAAAATGGAATGAACATACGCAAATGCGTGCCCAAATTTTATTCAGAAAAGAGAAGACACCGCAAAAATGGATATAATAAAATCGAAAATCCATAACTGAATGTAATTACAATTGATGTCTTATGGCACACACTCTGACATAACGTCTGCTAAATTACACCAAAAAAATTACTTAAAGATCAACAACAAATTGGCAACTTATCGCAATGCCTTTTCTATCAGGATTAATGAATAAAAAAAATTATAAAGAGCCAAGAAAAAAATAAAACAACCCCCTTAATAGAATTAAATAGTGACGGCCTCTCACTATTTACAGTATCAAAATATTACTCTATACATAGTTCCTGATTTTTATTCTTCATTGGATTACCGAAATATCTTTTAATTCTAATTACAAAAATTTAAGAAATACCTAATTATAATCATATATGTGTCATTCTAGGACAGTATCTACACCAATGTTCCTCCAATAATCTACATAGACCTATTATTCATCAATATTTGCTGACGGTGATCAACATCGAGGTTAACGAGCAGATAATGGTCTAGCGTTCCGACCGATAAAGGTGAGAATGCTATCCACTAAGCCCCTGTTCTATCCAGTCTTCAAAACAATAACAATAATCATATAACTGAATTAGCAGCAACATCTTGAATACCAAGCTTTTGGAGCCGACCCAGCTGATCTACATGAACGCGACAGTCTGCCAAACAGACAACAAACGCAACCAAAATGGTCCTAACAATACGAATATAAAGCAATACTGTCTTCAAACACAGTAAAAGAAATCTATCGGCAGTCAAAGATTAACTCCACCAACCTTAATAAAAATACGGCGTTCCAACGAACGGCATACGCAGCTAACAGCTGTCTCACAAGACTGCAATCCTAAACATCTACACCACGCAGCCCAAATAATAACAACCATTGACAGAGGAAAGGTTCCCAGGACATAACTTCCCTTACAGGGGTCGACCTTCGAAATACCAACAACAAAAAAACAATTGGTATTTTCGCACACCTCTTCAATGTAAACACCACCATCCCACACTATTCTATCAAAATGACCATCTCTCCCTCAAGTTATGTAATTCAAAGACGATGATACTAATTTTGAATATGTTTCATAAGCGATAACTGTTATAGATCGAATGACGATCTCCTAGTGCGTGTTAACAAAGCACGATATAATTCTGACAATAATCCGTTTCAAGTTACATTTATTGTGAGTGTCAACTCAAAAACATTTTCCACTAATGTGTGCACTATATTCAGTAAACCTTTAAATAAATAATTATGTATATACACTGTGTCACACAATAACAACAGTCGAGAATAATACTCGAATCAACATTAAAAATTTTTAAATCCAAAATTGTTTTCGAAAGAACTCTTCATCTGAACGATCAGAATCGCAATCAACTTTAAGTCAACGAGACATTTTCTAAAAGTCAAAACTGAAAATTAACTATACTTTCAAAGAAAGAAAGAAAGAAAGAAAGAAAGAAAGAAAGAAAGAAAGAAAATCTCGTTGGAAAATCTCAAGTCAGGATTGAAGTCCCAAAATTCTCAAAATCAAAATTGATCGGGATTTTCTGAAAATCCGAGGAAAGATTTGACTCAAATTCCAATATCTAAAAGAAATAAATTTTCAGAGTGAAAATTTCAAAATCCAAAATAATTCAAAATTGAAAATTCCGAAGTTAATTCAAATGGTAAAGTCAGATAATTGTGCAACAGCACAATGTGAAAAGAATTATCAAAGATCAAATAGCTAAATCTCAAAATTCAAAATAATACAAAATCTAATTTTCAAAAGCAATTTTTCAAAAACTAACTCCTCTGAAGCTGCGAAGTGGCAACCGCGCAGAAATAAGAAAAATGCAAAGAAGAAAGTGCGCAAGAAACTGTTCATCCCGGAACACTCTTAAATCCGAAAATAATTTAAATGCGAAACCACGAGCTCGAAAAATATCTAATCTGGGGAAGAAAATCTTACAATTGGAAAAGTCAGCGATAAACATCGAAACGAGAACTCCACTAATCCAAGCACGGTCAGCAAGCAGATAACTCACCTGCAAATATCCCCAAACATGCTGGAACTGGGGCTAACAAGCCCACTAAAAGCAAACCGTAACTTGCTTCGATGAAAAAAAAATACTGACCAAATTATCCAAACCAACTACTTAACAAAATCACTACTGATATAAAATGATCACACAAAGCATCTACGAGAACATAGAACTACGAACTGGGGCTACAAATATTGAAAGACTTGTTTTACATTCTGCTGAATCAGAGACGAACAATGTGAAGATCCATTCACGTTCAGAACAGGCGCTGGTTTCCATTTCACTCGGCTGACAGCTGGGTAGCCTCGCTTCAAACCACGATCCTTCTTCCCTGGTCCGCCTAGAAGCTGCTCGTTCCCTGCCATCGGCCATCCAAATTCTTGAGAAGGGCTGACTGCCACGGCAATCGGATCGCCCCCTGAGAGACACCTCGTTCGATCCCTGGTCTTCGTCCTGGCGTTTTCTTCTTCTCGTCCCTCCAGAAAATCGTGTAGCCTCCTTCCATAATTGCGTTGGCCATAATTCATAATGTTCTCTAGTAGATTGTGCATTTTTGAAGTGGCTGCGTGAACTTTGCTTTTCCGCATATCGTTCTAAGTGACTCCACTCGAAGGAATTCTCACTTTCATGATGTAGGCCGCATTTCCCTCAGCATAATTTAACACAATACCATAACTTCCTCTGATAAATCACATTCTCCTTCCGTCCACGTGTCCATAATGTTCTCCATTTTATTGCCGACCACTATCTTCTCGAATATATCGTTCCGAAGTAACGTGTCTCAAGGCGTTTCCTTACAACATGCACTTTCAATACTTTTCAAAAAGTACATTCACATTTCCCTATTCTCCACGACTACGTTACACAGTACTGACTGACAATTTATTGTCTCCCCATGCCACCGGTCTTTACTGTGGAATAATCCAAAACTCACTCAAAATCACACAGACTTCCGTGCTTCAAAATACATTAGCATATTTAGACACGATGTTTCACACGTTCATATCACTTCCTTAAACATCACACACCAACAACCACTGTCGTAATGCCTTTCCGCAGCACACTGCTCCCCTCGCTCTGCTCAAGTAGACTCTCCCTCACGTCACCTGACATACTCTGACGTCATCCTTCTCTCGCCTTCTCGAACATCTGTTCCTTACTTAATGCTGCTTACCGAAACTCGGACATGAATATCCACAGAAGACATTTCCTGATTATAACTTAATTAATATCTTCCATTTATTTCCCAAGGTCAATGCTTCCAAATGCATTAAGTAGCCTACTAGACAAAATAACATATTCCATTTCTAACTTCGCTCACCGAATCTTCCAATCCCATTCCTTTTCTTCAAGAACCGGCTATGGTCTATCTCGAATGGATGGTCCAATCAAATCCTCCCTTTCTAGAAGAAGATTACATTCAGCCAACAAGCCTCTTGTTGAGCAATACTTCATAACATAAAGCTTGTATAATGGACCTGTTCCAAAATTCATTCTTCCAAAATTAATTAAATGCTCTCCTTTTTTTAGAGTTGCGTTTCATATCAATTCCTCGTATCTCTTTATACGAATTCGGGGACATTTCCCTCCTAACCAAGGTTGCAAAAGTGTGAAAAATACTTTTCAACTTCAGTTTCAATAAACCAACATCTTGGACACGAATTTGTACTTTACTTTATCTTCTTGTAAAATCTCCTGAGGTTCTTTGCATTGAACTTTCCAACTAACTGTTCGTCCTCAATCTTGACAATACGATAACAGTTATTCCCTTAGACAATGTCTACCGTAAATGGGCCTCGAAACAGTCTGCTAAATTTCACATATATTTTCTTGGAAACATTCGCTTTGGTAGGACGTCTTATCAACACGAGGTCTCCCCTTCTGAGTGGATTACTAAATCGTTTTCCTTTAGTCCTCTTCTTTCTCTTGTCCGCTGCTTTCTGCAGGTTTTCCCTCGCTATTTCTATCCTGGCGTCTCTCGTCGGTTCGGGGTCCTCTTCTTACAATTCTCTTACTCAAACAATAAGTCGTCGTCCGTAATTTGGTAGTTTTCATTTATTATGTAGAGGTCAGTTGGTGCAGAATCCTTGTCTCCTCCTTCTGTCGGTTTATCGGCGTTTTTTTTTTCTTTCTTCAGGGTGGCCTTCTCCTCTGCCCCCCTGTTGACTAGTACCAGGTCGCGAATCATCATTTCTGGGTCTATCTTCGTTTAACTTTTTTGTTACGTCCTTCCCTCGCAAACTCTGTATGTACTCCTTCGATCCTCGATGCCTCTCCTCATAATCTGGTCTATTATAACTCCTATCGTTCCAATTCTTGTAACGATTATATCCCCTATTGTCTCTATTATCGCTCTGGAAGTTTCCATTGTTATTCCGTGGATACTGATCGTTTCTGTTGTAACGTCTGCTCTGATATGACTCATTATTGCCTTGGTATCGCCGATATGGTCTATAATCTCTATATCCATTATCGTTTCTTTTGAAGTTTCGACGTTCATAATATCCGTCGCGAATAGGTCATACATTCCCTTCTCTTCTCGATGAATTTTCTGTCTGTTGGACTTGATCAATCATGACGGCACTAACCTCTCTGTGTTCTCCGCGAGTGTTTCTTCCTGTCGGATTAATACTGTTACTCGAATGGTCCAGTTTCCTAAGAAGGTCATCCATATCCTTCAAATTACTAACTCCTGACGATGCCAAATATCTACGTATATCTGCCGGAAGTTGTCTTGCTATCGTTTGCGCTAATTCTACCTCTGATAGGGGGGGTTGATGATACTGCAATTTTGCGAGCTGTGTCGTAAAGTAAGTCGAGTACCCCGTTGGATGAGTACTTGCATATTTCTTCGAGTACGCCTCTGCCCTAAGACTTTGTTGATCCTCGATTGACCAGTATCGTCTTATCAATGCTTCAGCAAACTCTTCAAATGTTCTGAACCTCCACCTGAATGCCCTAAACCATTGTAAACAATCATGGTCCAGAAACCTCTCAACTACTCGTAGTTGCCTTTCCTCTCCTATGTGGTTATCCAGAAAGTATTCGGATACGTCGTTGATAAATTCTATGGGCGTGAATTGGTTATTTCCCGAAAAGTGCCTAGGCTTTTGGTCAATATTACGGATGATAGTAACGTTCTGCCTATTGATTTCTTCTGCTCTAACAAGTGGTCTCCCACTACTTGGAAATAATTCTGGAGCGTCATATCTCACACGACTATTCCGTTCCTGAAGTATAGTTCGAATTGTTTCTTTTTGGGTATCCTCTTCTGTTCCTATTCCTCCAATGGGTCGAGTTTCTCTCAAGTTATCCCCCGCTTCCTATCGTTCCAGCGTGGGTCGACATTCGCTCCTCTCCGCGGTAAATATACCGGTTTCGTCCCTCGTAATGTTTGTGTTCCCAGTTATAGTAACCTCACGCAATTTAGTTTTAATAAGGTCTATCTCTAATTCTATTTTACCTTTATCGTTTACCATTTGTTCTATTTTCCGTTCTAAACCAGAACTAGATTCGGCTATCTTCACTTGAAGATCTGAATTTAAGTTGTTAACCTGCGTTTGTAAGTCCAAGTTTGCACTACTCATTTGCGACTGCAAATCCGATTTAATATTTTCCGTCTTTAAATCGGCTTCCTTAAGTTTGGTTGCGATATCTGACAATTCGGATTCCGTTTTCTCCCTAATTTCCTCAATAACCTTCTCATGATATGCTTGCATACTTTTAAATCGTTTATCATAGTCCTCTTTAACATTGTTAATGCCTTTATTGAGACGATATTCCGCTAACACTAGCTTATTTGACAATTCTTTTGCAACGGATTCACATTGAGTTTTACCCTCACTAATTAATTCTACCTTTAAAATTTCTATGTTTTCCTTGACAACCTTACCAATTTCTATTTCAATCTCTCCTCTCACCAGCTCAGCTTTATTTCTTACCTCTACCTGCAGTGCTTTTACAGTAGCCTTTAACTGTTCCAATCTTTCATCATTGTTTGATTGGTTTGTGTTTAATTGTTGCAACATTTCCTGTCTTAACTTAACAAACTCCTCCCGTGTGGTAGCTGCACTCTCTCGAAGTTCTCCTAAAGTGTGCTGAGTAAGAACATAGTTATCACGTGATGTATCTGCACTGTTTTGAAGTTCACGTATGGAAGCCTGCAATGTAGCAAGAGTATCCTGTGTTACCTTTAAAGTGTTTGTGTGGTAGCTTAGCTTGTTTGCAATGTAGCAAGAGTATCCTGTGTTACCTTTAAAGTGTTTTGTGTGGTAGCTGAGCTTGTTTGCAATGTAGCAAGAGTGTTTTGTGTTGTCTGCAACGTGTCCTTCATAGCAGCCGAACTCGTTCGTATTTCACCTAAAGTGTTTTGAGTACATATTGAATTATTTTGTAACACACTCAAAGACTTATTTGTTTTATCATTACTATTCTTACAATCTTCCCGAACTTGAGCTATTTCTTTTCTTAATTCATTGGCATTTTTTATTTGTATTTCCAATGTTTTCTGAATTCGATGAGTTCCTTGGTGCAAGGCCTCAATATCCTTGTCCATTTTACTCTGTGTCTCCCTCAACACCTTAAACATTGCATGGATTGATTCCAAGTCAGCAGACATATTCTTCTTTTCTTGATAAATGTGGGGAAATGCAGCACTACATATGTCTATAAGAATACCTTTTGTGATCATTTTATTTCAGAGTGGTTTCCGATAAACAGTTTCTTGCTTTATTAACACCCTATACTGGTTTACGAATGCTTATCTATTTCTAAATCTGGTCTAAAAATCCAGATATCCATACATGAACCGTTACTCTTTACGATAGTGGGTCTATCAAAACCCAACGCCAACGACACATTTAGTAAACGACACCCTATATTAATGAACGCCCTCCCAAAGTCGTTCAACTGGATTCTAAACTATGTTAATCCAGTATCAACCATACGTGGCTACACCTGTACTGGCTAACTCTCCTAGTCAGACGTCTCACAGTCAAATGAATCCTTTTCATTATTTTCATAATTCATTTTCTTTATAAGTGTCGGTCGGCTAATCTTACATAATTCTTAGCCTTCCTGCACCCACATAATACAATTGTATCTTTGTGTCAACTCCTCTAACTAGAATCTCATCAAAACAAAACAAACAACACGACACTACCATATTCATCAGGCCTCAAATATGGTCGAAGTCGTACTCCTAAATAAACATGGCTTGAATACACATTTCCTCCATTGGGTATATTTAATATACTCGAGCCCCACTAGTATGGGCTAGCCATAAATATCTATCCTATATGTACCCGATTTCAGCAGTGTCGTGAATGCCACAATCCAAGAAAACAGCGGATCAAGAATCAACGGCAGTACCCCGGCTAAAAAATACATACCGTAATATCCGGCATCACACACTCTGAAATCGTGGACACATATCAGGTGATATATATATATATATATATATATATAACATGCAATGGAAAATCCTCCACAGGATCAGCGACAACACACCCACACACACACATGAGCGCAAGACTCTCATTCACTCGGGCGTAACAGGGACAAAGGAATGGATAAAATGGTTCAAGCCGCTATAATAACCATGGCATGTTCCTATGCTCCACACTATCTATAAAAACAACGCAAGAGTAAATTGAAAATGGAATGAACATACGCAAATGCGTGCCCAAATTTTATTCAGAAAAGAGAAGACACCGCAAAAATGGATATAATAAAATCGAAAATCCATAACTGAATGTAATTACAATAGATGTCTTATGGCACACACTCTGACATAACGTCAGGTAAATTACACCAAAAAAATTACTTAAAGATCAACAACAAATTGGCCACTTATCGCAATGCCTTTTCTATCAGGATTAATGAATTTAAAAAAATTATAAAGAGCCAAGAAAAAAATAAAACAACCCCCTTAATAGAATTAAATAGTGACGGCCTCTCACTATTTACAGTATCAAAATATTACTCTATACATAGTTCCTGATTTTTATTCTTCATTGGATTACCGAAATATCTTTTAAATCTAATTACAAAAATTTAAGAAATACCTAATTATAATCATATATGTGTCATTCTAGGACAGTATCTACACCAATGTTCCTCCACTAATCTACATAGACCTATTATTCATCAATATTTACTGACAGTGATCAACATCGAGGTTAACGAGCAGATAATGGTCAAGCGTTCCGACCGATAAAGGTGAGAATGCTATCCACTAAGCCCCTGTTCTATTCAGTCTTCAAAACAATAACAATAATCATATAACTGAATTAGCAGCAACGTCTTGAATACCAAACTTTTGGAGCCCACGGTATCGCCAACCCAGCTGATCTACAAGAACGCGACAGTCTGCCAAACAGACAACAAACGCAACCAAAATGGTCCTAACAATACGAATATAAAGCAATACTGTCTTCAAACACAGTAAAAGAAATCTATCGGCAGTCAAAGATAAACTCCACCAACCCTAATAAAAATACGGCGTTCCAACGAACGGCATACGCAGCTAACAGCTGACTCACAAGACTGCAATCCTAAACATCTACACCACGCAGCCCAAAAAACAACAACCATTGACAGAGGAAAGGTTCCCAGGACATAACGTCCCTTACAGGGGTCGACCTTCGAAATACCAACAAAAAAACAATTGGTATTTTCGCACACCTCTTCAACGTAAACACCACCATCCCACACTATTCTATCAAAATGCCCATCTCTCCCTCAAGTTATGTAATTCAAAGACGTTGATACTAATTTTAAATATGCTTCATAAGCGATAACTGTTATAGATCGAATGACGATCTCCTAGTGCGTGTTAACAAAGCACGATATAATTCTAACTATAATCCGTTTCAAGTTACATTTATTGTGAGTGTCAACTCAAAAATATATGTGTGAACTATATTCAATAAACCTTTAAATAAATATTTATGTATATACACTGTGTCACACAATAACAACAATCGAGAATAATACTCGAATCAACATTACATTTTTTTAATCCAAAATTGTTTTCGAAAGAATTCTTCGTCTGAACGATCAGAATCGCAATCAACTTTAAGTCAACGAGACATTTTCTAAAAGTCAAAACTGAAAATTAACTATACTTTCAAAGAAAGAAAAAAAATCGTGTTGGAAAATCTCAAGTCAGGATTGAAGTCCCAAAATTCTCAAAATCAAAATTGATCGGGATTTTCTGAAAATCCGAGGAAAGATTTGACTCAAATTCCAATATCTAAAAGAAATAAATTTTCAGAGTGAAAATTTCAAAATCCAAAATAATTCAAAATTGAAAATCCGAAAATAATTCAAATGGTAAAGTCAGATAATTGTGCAACAGCACAATGTGAAAAGAATCATCAAAGATCAAATAGCTAAATCTCAAAATTCAAAATAATATAAAATCTAATTTTCAATAGCAATTTTTCAAAAACTAACTCCTCTGAAGCTGCGAAGTGGCAACCGCGCTGAAATAAGAAAAATGCAAAGAAGAAAGTGCGCAAGAAACTGTTCATCCCGGAACACTCTTAAATCCGAAAATAATTTAAATGCGAAACCACGAGGTCGAAACGAGAACTCCACTAACCCAAGCACGGTCAGCAAGCAGATAACTCGCCTGCAAATATCCCCAAACATGCTGGAACTGAGGCTCACAAACCCACTAAAAGCAACCCGTAACATGCTTCGATGAAAAAAAAAAAATACTGACCACAAGATCCAAACCAACTACTTAACAAAATCACTACTGAAATAAAATGATCACACAAACCATCTACGAGAACATAGAACTACGAACTGGGGCTACAAATATTGAAAGACTTGTCTTACATTCTGCTGAATCAGAGACGAACAATGTGAAGATCCATTCACGTTCAGAACAGGCGCTGGTTTCCATTTCACTCGGCTGACAGCTGGGTAGCCTCGCTTCAAACCACGATCCTTCTTCCCTGGTCCGCCTAGAAGCTGCTCGTTCCCTGCCATCGGCCATCCGAATTCTTGAGAAGGGCTGACTGCCACGGCAATCGGGTCGCCCCCTGACAGACACCTCGTTCAATCCCTGGTCTTCGTCCTGGCGTTTTCTTCTTCTCGTCCCTCCAGAAAATCGTGTAGTCTCCTTCCATAATTGCGTTGGACATAATTCATAATGTTCTCTAGTAGATTGTGCATTTTTGAAGTGGCTGCATGAACTTTGCTTTTCCGCATATCGTTCTAAGTGACTCCACTCGAAGGAATTCTCGCTTTCATGATGTGGGCCGCATTTCCCTCAGCATAATTTAACACAATACCATAACTTCCTCTGATAAATCACATTCTCCTTCCGGCCACGTGTCCATAATGTTCTCCATTTTATTGCCGACCACTACCTTCTCGAACATATCGTTCCGAAGTAACGTGTCTCAAGGCGTTTCCTTACAACATGCACGTTCAATACTTTTCAAAAAGTACATTCACATTTCCCTATTCTCCACGACTACGTTACTCAGTACTGACTGACAATTTATTGTCTCCCCATGCCACCGGTCTTTACTGTGGAATAATCCAAAACTCACTCAAAATCACACAGACTTCCGTGCTTCAAAATACATTAGCATATTTAGACACGATGTTTCACACGTTCATATCACTTCCTTAAACATCACACACCAACAACCACTGTCGTAATGCCTTTCCGCAACACACTGCTCCCCTCGCTCTGCTCAAATAGACTCTCCCTCACGTCACCTGACATACTCTGACGTCATCCTTCTCTCGCCTTCTCGAACATCTGTTCCTTACTTAATGCTGCTTACCGAAACTCGGACATGAATATCCACAGAAGACATTTCCTGATTATAACTTAATTAATGTCTTCCATTTATTTCCCAAGGTCAATGCTTCCAAATGCATTAAGTAGCCTACTAGACAAAATAACATATTCCATTTCTAACTTCGCTCACCGAATCTTCCAATCCCATTCCTTTTCTTCAAGAACCGGCTATGGTCTATCTCGAATAGATGGTCCAATCAAATCCTCCCTTTCTAGAAGAAGATTACATTCAGCCAACAAGCCTCTTGTTGAGCAATACTTCATAACATAAAGCTTGTATAATGGACCTGTTCCAAAATTCATTCTTCCAAAATTAATTAAATGCTCTCCTTTTTTAGAGTTGCGTTTCATATCAATACCTCGTATCTCTTTATACGAATTCGGGGACATTTCCCTCCTAACCAAGGTTGCAAAAGTGTGAAAAATACTTTTCAACTTCAGTTTCAATAAACCAACATCTTGGACACGAATTTGTACTTTACTTTATCTTCTTGTAAAATCTCCTGAGGTTCTTTGCATTGAACTTTCCAACTAACTGTTCGTCCTCAATCTTGACAATACGATAACAGTTATTCCCATAGACAATGTCTACCTTAAATGGGCCTCGAAACAGTCTGCTAAATTTCACATATATTTTCTTGGAAACATTCGCTTTGGTAGGACGTCTTATCAACACGAGGTCTCCCCTTCTGAGTGGATTACTAAATCGTTTTCCTTTTGTCCTCTTCTTTCTCTTGTCCACTGCTTTCTGCAGGTTTTCCCTCGCTGTTTCTATCCTGGCGTCTCTCGTCGGTTCGGGGTCCTGTTCTTACAATTCTCTTCCTCAAACAATAAGTCGTCGTCCGTAGTTTGGTAGATTTCATTTATTATGTAGAGGTCAGTTGGTGCAGAATCCTTGTCTCCTACTTCTGTCGGTTTATCGGCGGTTTTTTTTCTTCAGGGTGGCCTTCTCCTCTGCCCCCCTGTTGACTAGTTGGTGTATTCTTGGAATACACGGTACGAGAGAATATAATTTTTAATGCTTTTGCATGTTCATTCCTTTCTCTTTATCAAACACCAACAGTGATTTTCTATTTTCTCTTTGGTGATCATGTCGCTTATATCTTTTGTGAGTCTGTTCTAGTTATATATCTTCCATGACCCACCTAGCGTCATCTAGCAGCGAATCTCTGAAGCTCCTCAATTCTTCCTGGTGCAAGAGGATTTACTTATCCATCTGGCCACCAGATTTCGTTACCATCGCCAGCTATTATCTCCATGAACAAGAGAACTTCGTTTACTTTTTCACTCACCATGCTGTGCTAGTATCGCCTGTTATCAACTCTTTGAAGACCATCTCCTCAAGAGAATTTCATTTCTTATGTTGGTTATGCTGATATGTATTCCTTTTGTCTCCTACCCCCACGCTTTCCCTTCCTTGGACACTCCGCGCTTTGCTGAGCAGGTCTCACTTGTAAGTCGGCAGTTGACTCGGCCAGTTAAGGCTCAACTAGAGCTAGCCTCCTGACCTAACGAGGCATTTTTTAGATTCCACGCCATGTGGTAACTTTAAACATCAAAGGGAACTTCACCTTCGACATGCAACCAAGTTAGGTACAAACTTCAAGTTTTAACTTCATCTTCATCGGTTTTAACTTCTACATGCTTTTAACGATATTTTATAGACAGCGTGAGATTACTTATTTGGGGCAAAAATCATTCTTCGCGGTATTTGCCATGTTGAGCTTTTGTCTGTCTAAGCCAACCTTAATAGAAAGTAGCTTTTTTTAAGCTAATTAAATGAGAAATCTTCTCACCACGTGGGATATTATCTAATACCCGCTGTCTATAAATCACCAAGCTAATTCCTCCGCTGGATTAACTTTGGCCCCATTCTTCTATTAAGATCGTTCTGGAACCTTCCAGATCCTGTACTTTATCTACAAGTCTTGCCGTCATGTATTTTTCACTCACTTGTGGGAATACTATTTAAAATGAGGAATCTTCATTATAAATTACTGCAATAGCGAATTTTCTTCCACCGTTGGTTTGTTCTATGGCGCATTTAATTGTAATCCTCAACTTTCTCAAGCAATAGACTTTCTTTGCCATAAACTTTCGTGTTACTACAGTGAATTTTTCATCTATTCAAAAGACTATAGTGAAAACCAGTGTTTGCCCAACATTTCTACCGCGTCGCGATCGTCCGTTTACATTAAATAAGGCCATGAACATTTATCCTCAATCCCAATTGATCTTTCCTAAACCTTCTACTAACAAACTATATTAATAAAATTATAAATCTGGATCATTTCCAATAAGGTGTCACTCTAGCGAAGTGCTCTTCCATCTTGCTTGTTTAACATTACTTAATTTCTGTATAACTACGTGTTTTATACACGGTTCAAACTTACATTGTTTCTACCTTATAATCAGGGAAAACAATTCTTTCAACTCTTGAGTGAGTTATTTCTAGGTCTCACGAAATGGAAACTGCCCCATTTGGCTCGTGATTCCTATTTAAACATAGGAGGTCGAGAACCTTCCTTCTGATTTTCTCTTCAGGTTTCACAGTAAGTGACCTGTCTTTATTTGTATATTAACCAACAGTAATTCTGTATTAATATAAGAAGTTATAGGAACTTCTCCTTCATTCTACCCGCTTTCTTTCTTGTTATTTTCGAAGTTGTAACTTTTTTTAAAATAGTTACCTGGAAATTTCTTAAAGTACACTCCTTGTACTTAATTTAATGTTTAAACTTTAATCACTTCATTTGTCTTTTTTAAAATCTTACTAAGATTTTAGTACATATATAAGGTTTGAAAACCTAAAGGATTGTTATTTGCCTGGAGCAATCTCTAAATGTTAGGTCTGCGACCCTATTTGTTAAAAAATTTAAATGATCTATATTTGTCAAAAAGATATTACATACTTGTTAAATTCATTAAACTTCTTTGAATTGTTAAATAAATTAAATATTTGTTTTTGGATTTATCATTTCGCAAATACAACGGTTAGGCAAGATCCTGGCCTTCCTAACTCTTCCTCAGTTCATGCCATCGTTAATACAAAATAAATCTGTTACTATCTGTCTTGCTAGACTATCACCCTTCCCCATAGTAGTCTTATGTATGCTTGAGAGGGAATACACTAAAGCCTTTCTCTGGCAAACCGCCCAAGTCTTAGCTGCGGTTCCCGTCAGCTTCGACCAAGTCCTTACCCACTTTAGGTATCAGAGAGCGGATTTTCAGTGGCAACCGCCTCTAAGTGCATTTAAAGTTAAATTTATAACTTTTGTGGGACTCTCATCCTATTTCTCTATCCTTTCTCTCCAGTCCGAAACCCACCTCCTCTTCTTTATCATCTTCCCTTGGTGGGTAGGTTATTCCTCAGCCAATAATCTACCCAAAATTTGGTGCCGAAACCCGGGAGAGTCCATTTTCTATTCTTATTCTTTTTAAAAGTGTCATTTGACAATACCTTGCAAATTATTAATATCGGCTTTGAATCTTTCAGCTATAACCACATCGTGCAAAACCTGTGAAGGGGAAAGAGGCCGCTCCTGTCTCCTTTGGTGTGTCCCGTTCTTTCTACTTATTTGCTGCTGCCAACCTGACAGCATCTCCAAGGTTCCACAGCCTCGTGAGTTACATTTTAATCTATTTTCTTTGATATGGCTCCTACTGAAAAGGACGAAACTCTCATTGCCAGACGTTCTTCCTATAAAGGGCAACTCACCAGATTCAGAAATTTCATCAACAAATTAAATCCCGCCGAGTGTGATTTAGACATTTTGACACAACGCCTTAAGTTGTACGAACGGTCCTATGATTATTACGATCAAATTCAAACCGAGATTGAATCCGCTTGCCCAGAACTTCAATCGGATCGGGACGAGGTCGAACCCTTGTACCTTGAAGGGATTGCCAAGGCCCACCAACTGATCAGCAGTATCTCAGAACCGGACACTAGGGTCATCAATCCGGCCCAGTTCGCACCCGCTTCTGTTCACAAGGTAAACCGAAACCGTTACTTCCTAAGATAAGACTACCTCACTTCTCAGGTCAGGAAGGTGAATGGTATTCTTTTTATGAACTTTACTGCTCACTCGTTCATGACAATAAGGAAATTCCCGACATTCATAAATTCTACTTCTTACGTACGTCTTTGGAAGGCGAGGCCTTGGCCTTGGTTCAGTCACTGCCTTTAAGCGCAGATAACTACCACATCGCCTTTAATCTCCTTAAAGAGGGATATGGCAATTTACGTTTGTGTGTGGCTCGCCATATCCGGTGTCTGTTTAACCTGCCAGTCGTCAAACCTAATGACGTCACCTCTTTAAGAGACCTGTTAGACTCTATGCAACTAAATGTTAGAGCATTATATCAACTTAAGCAGCATGTCCAAACATGGGACCCCATACTTATTCATCTAGCTACATCCAGATTCGATTTTTCGACTTTAAAGGCTTGGGAGATCGAACTCGCCCGCAAGGAGGAATACTCGTTCGAACACCTCATCTCGTTTCTCAACAGCCGATGCCAAGTCCTTACAGCACCCTCATTTCAGTGCGAAAATGTCGAAACGAATCATCAGTGTCACATTTTTTAGAAAAAAACTTGTCTTTTCAAATGGTCATCAGCCCCCATTTGTCGAGAACAAGCAAACTCGTTCCGCTTCTTTCAACAATCCAAGAGAACATATCAGGCCGCTCAACAAATCTTTAAAATGCATGCTCTGCAAAAAGTTGCACATTTTGTATTTGTGCAAATCTTTTAAAGAATTGTCTGTCGAAGATCGAAGGAAATTTGTCTTCAATAGCAAACATTGCTTCAACTGCTTGTCACCTTAGCATTCTTCTTCAAACTGCACGTCTTCCAACCTCTGTTTCCATTGTAAAAAAAACGCACCATTCTTTATTGCACGTTCATGATAAATCGAGGTCATCAGTACCTGCCTCTTCAAACTCCATGCAGAGCAGCTCCGAACAAACTAATGCTTCTTCCTGCATTTCTAACGCCGAAACTTCTCACAGTGCGCAAGTCCTTTTGTCCACTGTACAATTCGAAATCCAAGATAAATTTGGAAATTGGTTTCGAACCCGCGGTCTTCTCGATTCCGCTTCAACTCACAACTTTGTTTCGCGATCGTTAATTAAAAAACTAGGTCTATCGTCATCGCCTACTCCCATCAATGTATCCGGCATTGACAATTTGAAAACTCAAGTCTTGCAGTCTTCAAAATTGAAAATCAGAGACGTTTGCCAAAGAAACACCAATCTTAACTTAAACTGTCTCATTCTTACCAGTATTGGCAAGGACACTCCTAGCAGCTTTATTAATACTTCTGGTTTAAGGATTCCATCGCACTTAAGGTTAGCTGATCCTCAGTTTAATGCTCAAGGTCCCATTGATGTACTTTTCAGTGCTAATGTTTTTTGGAATTGTCTCCGTAAACAGGTTCGCAAGTTATCTTCAACCGTGGTCGCTAGAGACACCGACTTTGGTTGGGTTATTACTGGTGAAATCCAACAACCCAGTCTTCAAACCAAATCGCAATGTCATTTTATTACTGCTGATATAAATCCCTTTTCTGAAAAAGAGAACACTCATGTTTTCGATCTCGATACTTTTGAAAAACACTTGCCGAAACGATGTCTCATCGTGAACAACTACGCCACCTTTGTAAGTTGTTTAAATGATTTTGCCTCATTCCCGCATAAAATGGCTATTCAAGTTCGCCTCGCCTTGGGTTACTTTGTTTACCTTCTCATGTCATTTTTATAGCAGGTAATTGTTAAACTCTCTATTGAAAACTATCTTCCCCTTGTGTAAAACCATGGCTATCAGTCACCATCACTTCGCTGTAAGCTATGTTTCACTTCTTTCGCTATTTAGAAGGATGGCCACGGCCGGCTCCCTCCTCCTTCCTCACAATTGGAAGCCGCTTTTGAAACCGCTTAAAAATCTGAATTCTCTAGCATCTAGAATAACTATTCTTACGCATAAACTCCTTCTCAATGTCCCAGCTTCTCTTCCTATTTCGGAAGAATCAAGCTTTTTTCTGTTGAAAATTGTCGGATTTCGTAATCCTCAAAATTATGCGAAATTGATTTCCTACTCAATTTCATATGGCTTTAAATTGTTTGTTCACGTCCAAGCTACGGATGACTGCATGTCGTGTTACTCGTTCCGCTTTAAGTCAAAGCTGATTCAACTAGTGTTGTTTGTTTATTTCGAACTGCTTGTTTTTCAATCTTTTTTGTATACAAGCTTGAGTAAGGCCAAGTTGCTGTTTATTTCCTGTATGCTTGCCAAAGGTCAGAGCAAGTTTTTCTTATCTCAACTCTGGCTGACTGCCAACCATTGTCTCAAGAGTTACTCCCGTAAGTTCAGAAGCCGTTCACCTCATTACCAAAATAAACTTGTTCCGGTCAAGGACTCTTTCAGCTATTTAAATTCCTTATCTCGCTGTACTATGTGGGTCAAGGCCGTGTTTGCCTGTCTCTCCCACTTGCTTACGCTCGTATCCTACAACTGCTTCGATTCTTGTTTCATAACATCGTTGCGTATATTTCACGCGCTCATGTATTGCTCCTTGCTTACATATTTTGCAATCTTATTGTTCATTGATGAACAAACTTGTTTTTTCTCGTCGTTACATTCGATGTGTCTTTGTATTTATGCTTGTTATGTCACGTTTCTCGCTGACTTAAGTATTTTTCTGATTAACCCTTTTGATACTTATTATAACTTGAGGTTATTGTTTATGGCTACTAGATTGTTGTTACCTATGGCGTTCTTGCCTCCTACTCGCATAGTTTCTTCGTTTATTTGGTATATTCTTATCCTTAATCGATGTACTTGTTTCTATACGCTTTGTTTAAACTTGTTAATTCTTCTTTCGCATCTTATCGCAATCTTTACTAGAGCTATACTTCTCGCAGCTTCTAGCTATTTTGTGATTGAAGGTGTTGTTAATTCTCGTTTTTTAACTCCGCTTTCCAATGACCCTGATGACCTGCTTCCACTCACACCTGGTCACTTCCTTACAAGCACTTCTCTCTCTGCCCCTCCTCCCCTTCCCAATTCCTACAGGGATTCTAATCTACCTATTGTTTGGCGTAAACTTGAAGCCCTTCGTAATTCTTTTTGGAAGAGGTGGAACTTGGAATATTTAACTTCCTTGCAACGGAGACAGAAGTGGTTTCTTTCCAGTCCCGACATTAAAGTGGGGGACTTGGTCTTGGTTAGGGATGCTTCACCCCCCTAGTCTGGATTTCTGGTAGAGTGACTGAGTGTTATCCTGGAAGAGATGGGAGAGTCAGGGTGGTCAGAGTCTTGACCACTAATGGTCCGATCACAAGACAACTATCCTTGATCGCTCCATTACCTTTAAATGTTTACTTGTTTTTCTTGTTCTCTGTTGGTGTTTTCACCTCCCAGTATGGTGTATACTTGGAATACACGGTACGAGAGAATATAATTTTTAATGCTTTTGCATGTTCATTCCTTTCTCTTTATCAAACACCAACAGTGATTTTCTATTTTCTCTTTGGTGATCATGTCGCTTATATCTTTTGTGAGTCTGTTCTAGATATATATCTTCCATGACCCACCTAGCGTCATCTAGCAGCGAATCTCTGAAGCTCCTCAATTCTTCCTGGTGCAAGAGGATTTACTTATCCATCTGGCCACCAGATTTCGTTACCATCGCCAGCTATTATCTCCTTGAGCAAGAGAACTTCGCTTACTTTTTCACTCACCATGCTGTGCTAGTATCGCCTGTTATCAACTCTTTGAAGACCATCTCCTCAAGAGAATTTCATTTCTTATGTTGGTTATGCTGATATGTATTCCTTTTGTCTCCTACCCCCACGCTTTCCCTTCCTTGGACACTCCGCGCTTTGCTGAGCAGGTCTCACTTGTAAGTCGGCAGTTGACTCGGCCAGTTAAGGCTCAACTAGAGCTAGCCTCCTGACCTAACGAGGCATTTTTTAGATTCCACGCCATGTGGTAACTTTAAACATCAAAGGGAACTTCACCTTCGACATGCAATCAAGTTAAGTACAAACTTCAAGTTTTAACTTCATCTTCATCGGTTTTAACTTCTACATGCTTTTAACGATATTTTATAGACAGCGTGAGATTACTTATTTGGGGCAAAAATCATTCTTCGCGGGATTTGCCATGTTGAGCTTTTGTCTGTCTAAGCCAACCTTAATAGAAAGTAGCTTTTCTTAAGCAAATTAAATGAGAAATCTTCTCACCACGTGGGATATTATCTAATACCCGCTGTCTATAAATCACCAAGCTAATTCCTCCGCTGGATTAACTTTGGCCCCATTCTTCTATTAAGATCGTTCTGGAACCTTCCAGATCCTGTACTTTACCTACAAGTCTTGCCGTCATGTATTTTTCACTCACTTGTGGGAATACTATTTAAAATGAGGAATCTTCATTATAAATTACTGCAATAGCGAATTTTCTTCCACCGTTGGAATGTTCTATGGCGCATTTAATTGTAATCCTCAAATTTCTCAAGCAATAGACTTTCTTTGCCATAAACTTTCGTGTTACTACAGTGAATTTTTCATCTATTCAAAAGACTATAGTGAAAACCAGTGTTTGCCCAACTTTTCTACCGCGTCGCGATCGTCCGTTTACATTAAATAAGGCCATGAACATTTATCCTCAATCCCAATTGATCTTTCCTAAACCTTCTACTAACAAACTATATTAATAAAATTATAAATCTGGATCATTTCCAATAAGGTGTCACTCTAGCGAAGTGCCCTTCCATCTTGCTTGTTTATCATTACTTAATTTCTGTATAACTACGTGTTTTATACACGGTTCAAACTTACATTGTTTCTACCCTATAATCAGGGAAAACAATTTTTTTAACTCTTGAGTGAGTTATTTCTAGGTCTCACGAAATGGAAACTGCCCCATTTGGCTCGTGATTCCTATTTAAACATAGGAGGTCGAGAACCTTCCTTCTGATTTTCTCTTCAGGTTTCACAGTATGTGACCTGTCCTTATTTGTATATTGAACCCTTGCAAAGAAGCATATGAGACTCAGTTTAGGGGGGTGTAACGGTTCATATCGTAAGTTGTTGTCAAGGCGCTTCATTAACTTGCAGGGTAACATATAACAAAATAACATGCAGGAAGGAGTGAAGCCAGGGTTAAAACAAATGAATTTAATAACAAATCACCATATTTACACTTAACAAATAAACAACAAAACTCCCATCTTACTCCCACTTAATAAAAATGCCAAAAACTAGGCGAAAATCTCTGGAGAGATTAATTACCTGGACCAAGTGTCCCTAAGATAAAATACAAAAGTGACCATATTTGTGTGCGTATGCCGTTCTACATGCATCACGATGTGTACAATGAATGCGTGATTCGTCATCATCCAGAATAATCCTTCAGACAACGAATCCACATTTCTAGAGCTAGACCGACACGGGGGAACACAACTACAATACTTAAAACTAAACCGACACTTCCTAAATCTAATATAAACAACACAAAATTTCCGTGTGAAATTGGAACCACATTGCCGTAGCAACATTTACTGCCTAAAAACTTAGGACTTCTCACACAAATCAACACAAGTACAATAACACGTGACCAAATAAAAAAAATACACAAAACGACCGCTGTCAAAATTTACAAATACTCTACCACCACACCGCACAGGTGTGACACACAAAATTATATGAATCGAGTCATAAACAAAGCAACAGGCACACAGCCAACATTTGCATTAATAATACAATGTTTTACCCATACAACGTACAACAAGCCGTTACACACATGGCGAACTCCCCAATTAATTATGGCTTAAAAAATCACCATCACAATGAACAGGTTCGCTACATGAAAGCTTACAGGGGTCAGTCGGACAAATCAGGACTGCCTATCAAAATAAGTCACAGGCAAAACGGGCGATTTGTGGAACTCTGCATGTCTGTCAACCCACGTGTCAATAACCTCGACCTCCCAGGACATGGGGTCGAATCTCGAAGAAGTGTGCCCCAAAGCACAATAATACGTGTGTGTGTCTGAAAAATATGGACAAGACACAGCGGTCTCCCTAGAGCACCCTGTCTTTCCATCTAAAAAAACAACAGCAGCAAAAATATGAGAGCGGTAGGACCTCTACCCCCTCCTCACGTAAAATCAACACACACTTGACACAGTAACACACACAATCACACGTATGGGTTTTGACAGACCCTGAAATAAAAAGACACAAATAATATCCACATGCTGGCGCCACCGTTCTATGCCGTGACTAGTCAACCTGAAAAGGACTCAAAAAAAATCTATCAAAATTAGAACGAAGGTGTTCTACAAATTACTTTTAAGTTGGTGCGCTTGGCAACCCTAATATGAATAATAACCTGTTCAGCAAATATCTTACAGTAATTTCCTCCCATTCCTATTTCAAACATTAACGTTAATAAAGCACCATTTATCGAATGTAACGGGTTCCGCATTTGCAAGGATAAAAATCACGCACGCACGCCGCGCGCATTACATATGACTCAAGGAAAAACAGATATCTAACAAACACTTTGGCCACGCGCCAACGGACATTTAAAACATTGAGCGTCGGTGCAAGAAAAACTCTAAACAACAAGAAAAGAAACATGACTATTTACTAAGTTCCCCGGCCAAATCTAACTACATAATTGAAATAATCCAATTGTTGTACATCACCGCTCTGCTTGTAGAACTAAGGACATCCTCCTCAACCCATTGCCCCTATGGACAAATTAGCACTCCATAGTAGTCGTCTGCGTTGATCTGTTGAAGTTCATCCCAACTCCAAACCACGTGCTGATCATCTTGGTATCGACTCCTTGGCAGAAAAGTTCAATGTTAATTATTTTACCTATCTATAATCGCTTGCAGGTTACTCAGTTCACCCACAATTGTCCTAATGCGATTAATAGCGAAGACTGGCCCCAAATATCTCGCACACACGCACAATGAAACACATATAAAATACACTGCAATATTTACATAAATATACACCTCGAGACCACGTCACTGGCTCGTTAACAAGTTTAAGATCTTGGCTGCACTAGCAGTCGCTATCTTGCTCGGTATTTCCGTCCTGTACTGTGGACCTTTGCTCCGGTGAGCGCTAATTAGGGTGTTACAATACTTCCCCCCTTAGAGCTGAAATCGTCGTCTTTAAGTAACTGTTACAAGTTATCACGCACTGGCGTGAAATATTTAGCTCACAAAATAAAGTTGATTCCAGAATTAAAAAAATGTATTCGAGCTTTAAAATTCGATAATGCAATCGCTGTGACATTAGCTCCTCAGAGCTCCCAAATAAAATGACTTAACCAAATTCAGAGCGTTAAAATCACGATACAAACTGGCGTGAAGTAAGCCTCTCACGGCTCCGAAACGATTGACTTAGAGTGGCGTCATGCCAAACTATTTATTAGAAATCTGACAGGGCGGAGGAGTGGGGTGGAGTCGGATAAAAACTTCCAGAGTTTTTGTCTCACAAAGATGGGACTAGTGTCATTCTTCTTCAAATAAATCAAACGTCTCAATTCACTCGCGCGGAGATTAATCCGTTCGGCGGTTCTCTAGATATCCATTTCCGCGGGCTTTTTACTACTGACGCTGTCCACCGCGTGGTCATGGCTTGGTCTCTTGTGATTGGCTGATTCAATCGTATGTTCGTTGCAAGTGCCTCGTGATCCTTCCTTTATGCTTCCAATTTTGGTACAGTAGTTGCTCAATTCGGCCTTGAACCCGACTAATTCTAGCCGTCCCCCAAGAATAGCTACCAGCTCAGCTCCTGTTGCAATATCACGAAATGCTAGCCTCCCTTATATCCATGTCGACTTCCTCAAGTACTGCCTGGGCCGTAGTTATAATAATAATAAATATGAATACTTATTTATCGAAGATCAATAAGGGTTCATTTATCCTCAGCAAGGTTTTGAAATTCGAAACAATTTATTGGTTTGGATTTCAAAAACAAAATCCACCGTAGTAACAACACATCTCTTTAAATCTCACTCAGCTGCTCGAGTGTACGCCCCTCGGACTCAATTAGTGTTCTCCTCTCGCTGGAATGTCATTCATACTTCCTCACTAGGTCTCCCCCTTCTCCTCAAGTAGTTGCCACTCCCGTCGTCTCAGCTGCTCGTTGTTTATAAACAAAGTGCGTACTCTGGCACTCCCCGTAGATTTGGGTGTTGGCTTTCAAAATAACATTTTTGCAATACTGATTCTGCACACATCATCTTTCCTAGTCATCAAATGGTTCCCTTCTGTAGTAAGGTTTTAAATTGGCGCTATTAAAAACAGATTTTGCACCAGTGCTCACTTCTTCCAGCCTGTAGGCATTGTTACCCAGATTCTTAATTACCCGGAACGGGCCAATAAATTTCGGACAGAACTTGGCGAAGGCTTTGTTCTTAGGGTCGGATATCGGTGGTCTACGAACCAGCACTAGTTCTTGTTCTTGTAACTCTCGGTGAAACTTCTTTCCTCGGTACCGTCTCAACTTTCGGTCCGCTTGGTTCCTCATGTGCTCTCTCGTTCGCTGGATTCGCAAACCATGCGCTAATAATGGATCCCTTGGGCAAGGAATGATCTTGTCCCAAGTTCTTTCTGGCAATCTGTTGTGGTGTACAATCAGTGGGACTTGACCCGTCGACTCGTGCTTAGTGGTGTTCATGCACATCTCAATTTCCCCTACTTTATCAACCCATTTATTGTGCTCGTTAGGAATCATTACTCTGTAGTACTTAGCAACACAGCGAATTGTTCTCTCGCTCGGATTTCCACAAGGATGACGAATGCTTGAAAATACGTGTTTTATTCCTAGGCTCTCCAAACCTTGCCTAAAAACATTGCTCGTGAAATTGGTACCGTGATCTGATAGAATGGATTCCGGCTTCCCAAGCATCGGAATAACTTTGTTCTTAATTCGACTGAGGACTTGTCTTGATGTCGTCTTCTGAATAGGACATAGCACGACCATCTTCGAAAATACGTCGACACACACCAGAAGGTGTCGGCATCCACGCTTTCCTTTTACTAAAGGACCAAAGCAATCAATAGCGAGCATCTCGCATGTTTTCTGAGGTAAAAGTGGTCTTGGAGGTTGTTTCAGAATAAAGTTGTTCGGTTTTGTGCACTGGCATGCGTCACACGTTATAATTACTTCAACAATGGGGAATCTCATCTTAGGCCAAGTAAAGGTCTCCCCTATCGTAGCTTCAGTCTTATCCGTGCCGATATGTGCTAGGCTCTCGTGAACATGCCAAGTTAATCCCCTCTGTAGTGATGCTGGAACTAAGATTCGCAGTTTAGTATGATGCTCATCCACGTACTTATGTAACAAGTTATTTAAGTAGTGAAATCTGCTTGTTTAGCACTGGCTTCTCGGTACTCCGGTGAATTTGGTTGTAATTCCTTCCTGTAGAATTTTATCATCATCATCATCCATGGGTCTGCTTCTTGCTCCTTCCGAATATCCTTCAATCTTGCCAAAAACTCACGAGCCTTCGGTGTCAATGTAATATTGTGAACTTCCGCTGTTACTTCGTTTCCGTTCTCAGGATTTCTACTCAAGGCATCCGGTATGACGTTCATCCTTCCAGGGCAATGCTCTATCGTGATGTCAAACTGCTGTATGTAGATGGACCAGCGCGTAACTCTCTCACTTGCCATTGTTGTCTTGAATAAAAATGTCAGTGCATGGTGGTCGGTTCTAACAATGATGGAATAACCATAGATCATCTTGCGCCACTGTTGAAGAGAATAGAGAATTGCTAGTAGCTCAAGTTCCGTAACTGTGTAGTTCCTCTCATGTTTCCGTAGTTTACGACTCGTAAATGCCAAATAGGATTTCGTCTTGGGTTCTTCAGCGTCCTCTTGGTACAGCATAGCACCAATTCCAATTAATGAAGCATCTGCTGTCTGGCTGACTCGCTCCCCCATCAAGATCTTATCTCCGGCCTCATTAGTGCATTCCTCAACGACCCAAGTATTGGCCTCTCTCTCCAACGGACTCTCTTCCATATTTAAACCCACATGATTCAACCCCTCTACTTGTTTGAAGCTTACAGTGTTGTTATGTAAGTCAATTACAGCATGAAAATCGCAGATGAAGTTGGCTCCTAAAATTATGTTGTAGTTCATCTTTGGAATAACAATGAATGTTTGTGAGAAAGTATGGTTCAATATTTCCAAATCTAGAAATGCTTGCTGTTTACAATTCATAGTTTTATCAGGAATAACACCTCTGACTTTCATTAGCGGTACCGGCATAATAGGACCAGTCTGTTTTCTTCCTATTTCCTTTATCAACATTTCAGTGACTAAGCTCACCTGGCTACCTCTATCAATCAAACATCTCACCCTCATGCCTCCAACATGCGCGTAAATAATTGGTAGCTGTCTGATAACATTTTCACGGTTCTTCACCACTTCCTCCAGGCAGTCGTCCGGGAATGCTACCCACTCTTCTATATTGGCCACTAACATCTCTTCTTGCTCCCTGGCGACCTCCATTTTCAGCCTATCACCTTTCAGTTCATTTGGGTTTTTTTTTATCCCGGGACCCATTTGTCGTGTTTCGCCGGTTGTCATTCTGTCGCTCCTGTTGTCTCAATAAACTCTCCGTCTCCTCTCCTTGATGGTTGTCTGGGCTCTGTCTGTTCGCCATGGCACGCCCCCACTTCTCTTTCTCCGCTTCTTCAGTAGTTAATTGATCCAAGTATTTACGTGATTCAATATAGCGCTCGTCCCAGTTGTTCCGATAATCTCCCCTATTTTCTTGGCGATAGTTATTCCATCTACCATCTCCATTTCTTTGGTAAGGTCTACCTTGTCTCTGGTTTCCCCTCCAATTTGTGTACTCCCGCTGGTACGTCCACTGATTGTTTTGATTTTGATTGTTCTGATTGTATCTCCCGCGGTTATTCTGATAATTCTGATTGTTATTGTGGAACTGGTTTCGGCCGTCAAAATCTTGTCTTCTTGGCGTGAATTGTGTCCCTGTGGACTGTGTCTTAGTTTGGTTCCCCTGGCTGTGGTTACTTTGGAGTCCCTGAACTACCTCTGCCGTGTTGACACATTCCAGATTCCTTCTTCCTGTCTGTGGGCTTACCATACTCGTTTCGTCTAAGTGTCTGAGTAATTCTTCGGCTTGGACTGCGGTTTGAATGTTCCCTGCGACTAATAGTTGTTGGATGTGCATTGGGAGTTGTTTCCCGATGGTTAGAACCATATTTGGCTCGCTAGGCGGGTCGTCAAAATCTCTGAATTTTACCAATTGCTGACTGAAGAATTCTGAAAAACGGGTTGGATGCGTACTATGATATTTGCGCGTGTACAGGTCCATTCTCAACCCCTGCTGTAACGAAGCGCTCCAAAACTTCTTCAAAAATGCCTCGCGAAATTGAGCCATGTCTGTGAACGTGTACTTGAAGCTTAAAAACCAGGTTAGGCTAGGTTCTTCTAAAAATTTCTCCACTAGTCTTAATTGTTTCTCAGGGCCGATGTGCTGGTCATTAAAGTAATCAGTTAATTGTCGTAGAAATGCTTTGGGAGTAGTTCCTGAATGTTCCTTAAACTTATCGGGCTTAAAATCATTACCCCGAATGACTTGGATGACTTGGGCTGGTGCCAAGTTCGGTTGCGGTGTTGAAGTCTCCCCCCTGTATTGCTGGAATGCGTTACTCGTTAGTCTGGGACTTTGACCCCGGCTCGTATCCTCAGCCAACTTCAAACCTGCAGGACTTCCAATACTTGTTTGCTTCTCCGGTATATTTTCAGTCGAAAATACTGTCGCATTCTCTAAAGATCTAATCTCGTTTTTGATGATTAACTCTGAGTGTTCCTGTAATTTTGACTTTATATTTTCCTCCAATTCCTGCATTCTTGAACTGTGTTCCCCCAAGCGTTTTAAAATTGTCAAGCGGTCTTCTTTATTTGCGTGAGCCTGCTGGTCCCAATCTCGCCGGATCCTACTTTTCAAGCTATTAATTTTCTCCTCGTTCCTTTCCTGATTTTTCTCTAGCTCTTCACGTATCTGTTCTTGCGTTTTGACTAGTTGTTCCCCCACCTCTTCTCTTATAACCTCTTGTGTGTTTATTAGCTGGCCTTCCAACTCTTTTCTTATGGTTTCTTGTGTTTTGCCTAATTGCTCCTCTAAATTCTCCCGCAAGTGTATCCGTTCGGTTTCAGCCTTAACCTCGACTTTATCAATTTCCTTTATTAATTCCAGCACGTTGCTGTCTACCGAATTAATTTGCTGCTGTAATTTATCTTGGGTTTCCTTCATTCCCTCGGTGTTACTGACACATGCTGCCTCTATCTGCTTGAGTTTGTCTGCCACCATCTCGTCAAATTGTACTAATTTGTTATCAAATTTCGCCTCCAATTTCTTAATTTCGCCTAACTGTTTGACGTTGTTCTCAGCAACCTCGCCTGCCAGTTTCTCTACTTTTTAACGCTCTGATTAATGTCATTAGTAATTTTTCCTAATTGTTCGGTTTGTGCCGTTTGTGTTACCGCCTGTTCCGACAATTTGTGATTTAGTTCATTTAATTGTTTGTCCGTGTCTAATTTCTGGACTTCTAACTGGACCGAAATATTACCGCTCATGTCGTGTAATTGTTTTTCACAGTCTACCTTCTGCGCTTGTAACTGGACCGTAATGTCATTTAATTGTTTATCATTATGCTCCCGCTGAGCTCCTAATTGTTCTTTTAATTGTTCTTCCGTTTTCACGGACACCTGCACTAATTGTTCTTCCGTTTTTGCGGACATCTGTTCTAATTGTTTTTCACTATGCTCACGCTGAGCTCCTAATTGTTCCTTTAATTGTTTTTCCGTCTTCACGGACTTCTGTTCTAACAATGCCTTAATCTCATCAACACTCGCCATATCACACACAAAAATATATTCAGAGAAAACAGGGTTATGGGCCAAGGTTTCAGCCATATACACACATACATGTCACACATTTAAATATTACTGGCTCTAATTTAATGAAAATTTCAGTAACAAAATTTACTGAATACAATGACACTTATTCCCAAACAACAAGATAACCCCTGGTGATCTGCTTTAAAATTCCTAACCAACAGAATTTACGAAACACCAATTAACCGAAGTCAATTAAATGTCAAATATAAGGCAACATCTTCCTGCTTTGACTGAGTTCAATAATAATGCAAATTTCTAATTTTAATGCCGGGCGCCAGGACAAGTTTATAACAAATACAATATCAAATTCTAACCTTGTTCAATATCTCTAACTTTAGGAACTCAGTGATTTTACTAATGCACATGGC
The DNA here is from genome assembly GCA_946902985.2 of Meconema thalassinum. Lineage (NCBI taxonomy): Eukaryota > Metazoa > Arthropoda > Insecta > Orthoptera > Tettigoniidae > Meconema > Meconema thalassinum. Next base: position 743,970,695 of record OX336389.2, read on the forward strand.
GGTACAACATCGCCTCAATTTACTGAATTTAAATGTCCGCTTGACCTGGCAGCATTTCTCAACTAAATAAATATGAGGTCAGCGAAGCAACAACAACAACAACCCCACTTGGGCAGCCATTTTTGTTTTATGAACCCTTGCAAAGAAGCATATGAGACTCAGTTTCGGGGGGTGTAACGGTTCATATCGTAAGTTGTTGTCAAGGCGCTTCATTAACTTGCAGGGTAACATATAACAAAATAACATGCAGGAAGGAGTGAAGCCAGGGTTTAAAAAAAAAATTAATAACAAATCACCATATTTACACTTAACAAATAAACAACAAAAACTCCCATCTTACTCCCACTTAATAAAAATGCCAAAAACTAGGCGAAAATCTCTGGAGAGATTAATTACCTGGACCAAGTGTCCCTAAGATAAAATACAAAAGTGACCATATTTGTGTGCGTATGCCGTTCTACATGCATCACGATGTGTACAATGAATGCGTGATTCGTCATCATCCAGAATAATCCTTCAGACAACGAATCCACATTTCTAGAGCTAGACCGACACGGGGGAACACAACTACAATACTTAAAACTAAACCGACACTTCCTAAATCTAATATAAACAACACAAAATTTCCGTGTAAAATTGGAACCACATTGCCGTAGCAACATTTACTGCCTAAAAACTTAGGACTTCTCACACAAATCAACACAAGTACAATAACACGTGACCAAATAAAAAAAATACACAAAATGACCGCTGTCAAAATTTACAAATACTCTACCACCACACCGCACAGGTCTGACACACAAAATTATATGAATCGAGTCATAAGCAAAGCAACAGGCACACAGCCAACATTTACATTAATAATACAATGTTTTACCCATACAACGTACAGGGGCGTGGTGGCGCAGCGGTCAAGCTGTATGCCTCTCACCAAGGCGGACCGGGTTCGATTCCCGGTCAATGCATGTGAGATTTTCGATGTGAAATGCCATGTCCTGTGGTTCGGATTCCACGTAAAACGGAGGTCCCGTGGCTTATGATCGCGAGATTAATGGTCACGTTAAACTACAAGCTTCCTTTTTCCCCATACAACGTACAACAAGCCGTTACACACATGGCAAACTCCCAAATTAATTATGGCTTAAAAAATCACCATCACAATGAACAGGTTCGCTACATGAAAGCTTACAGGGGTCAGTCGGACAAATCAGGACTGCCTATCAAAATAAGTCACAGGCAAAACGGGCGATTTGTGGAACTCTGCATGTCTGTCAACCCACGTGTCAATAACCTCGACCTCCCAGGACATGGGGTCGAATCTCGAAGAAGTGTGCCCCAAAGCACAATAATACGTGTGTGTGTCTGAAAAATATGGACAAGACACAGCGGTCTCCCTAGAGCACCCTGTCTTTCCATCTAAAAAAACAACAGCAGCAAAAATATGAGAGCGGTAGGACCTCTACCCCCTCCTCACGTAAAATCAACACACACTTGACACAGTAACACACACAATCACACGTATGGGTTTTGACAGACCCTGAAATAAAAAGACACAAATAATATCCACATGCTGGCGCCACCGTTCTATGCCGTGACTAGTCAACCTGAAAAGGACTCAAAAAAATCTACCAAATTAGAACGAAGGTGTTCTACAAATTACTTTTAAGTTGGTGCGCTTGGCAACCCTAATATGAATAATAACCTGTTCAGCAAATATCTTACAGTAATTTCCTCCCATTCCTATTTCAAACATTAACGTTAATAAAGCACCATTTATCGAATGTAACGGGTTCCGCATTTGCAAGGATAAAAATCACGCACGCACGCCGCGCGCATTACATATGACTCAAGGAAAAACAGATATCTAACAAACACTTTGGCCACGCGCCAACGGACATTTAAAACATTGAGCGTCGGTGCAAGAAAAACTCTAAACAACAAGAAAAGAAACATGACTATTTACTAAGTTCCCCGGCCAAATCTAACTACATAATTGAAATAATCCAATTGTTGTACATCACCGCTCTGCTTGTAGAACTAAGGACATCCTCCTCAACCCATTGCCCCTATGGACAAATTAGCACTCCATAGTAGTCGTCTGCGTTGATCTGTTGAAGTTCATCCCAACTCCAAACCACGTGCTGATCATCTTGGTATCGACTCCTTGGCAGAAAAGTTCAATGTTAATTATTTTACCTATCTATAATCGCTTGCAGGTTACTCAGTTCACCCACAATTGTCCTAATGCGATTAATAGCGAAGACTGGCCCTAAATATCTCGCACACACGCACAATGAAACACATATAAAATACACTGCAATATTTACATAAATATACACCTCGAGACCACGTCACTGGCTCGTTAACAAGTTTAAGATCTTGGCTGCACTAGCAGTCGCTATCTTGCTCGGTATTTCCGTCCTGTACTGTGGACCTTTGCTCCGGTGAGCGCTAATTAGGGTGTTACAATACTTCCCCCCTTAGAGCTGAAATCGTCGTCTTTAAGTAACTGTTACAAGTTATCACGCACTGGCGTGAAATATTTAGCTCACAAAATAAAGTTGATTCCAGAATTTAAAAAATGTATTCGAGCTTTAAAATTCGATAATGCAATCGCTGTGACATTAGCCCCTCAGAGCTCCCAAATAAAATGACTTAACCAAATTCAGAGCGTTAAAATCACGATACAAACTGGCGTGAAGTAAGCCTCTCACGGCTCCGAAACGATTGACTTAGAGTGGCGTCATGCCAAACTATTTATTAGAAAACTGACAGGGCGGAGGAGTGGGGTGGAGTCGGATAAAAACTTCCAGAGATTTTGTCTCACAAAGATGGGACTAGTGTCATTCTTCTTCAAATAAATCAAACGTCTCAATTCACTCGCGCGGAGATTAATCCGTTCGGCGGTTCTCTAGATATCCATTTCCGCGGGCTTTTTACTACTGACACTGTCCACCGCGTGGTCATGGCTTGGTCTCTTGTGATTGGCTGATTCAATCGTATGTTCGTTGCAAGTGCCTCGTGATCCTTCCTTTATGCTTCCAATTTTGGTACAGTAGTTGCTCAATTTGGCCTTGAACCCGACTAATTCTAGCCGTCCCCCAAGAATAGCTACTAGCTCAGCTCCTGTTGCAATATTACGAAATGCTAGCCTCCCTTATATCCATGTCGACTTCCTCAAGTACTGCCTGGGCCGTAGTAATAATAATAATAAATATGAATACTTATTTATCGAAATCAATAAGGGTTCAATATTAACCAACAGTAATTCTGTGTAAATATAAGAAGTTATAGGAACTTCTCCTTCATTCTACCCGCTTTCTTTCTTGTTAATTTCGAAGTTGTAACTTTTTTTAAAATAGTTACCTGGAAATTTCTTAAAGTACACTCCTTGTACTTAATTTAATGTTTAAACTTTAATCACTTCATTTGTCTTTTTTAAAATCTTACTAAGATTTTAGTACATATATAAGGTTTGAAAACCTAAAGGATTGTTATTTGCCTGGAGCAATCTCTAAATGTTAGGAGGTCTGCGACCCCATTTGTTAAAAAATTTAAATGATCTATATTTGTCAAAAAGATATTACATACTTGTTAAATTCATTAAACTTCTTTGAATTGTTAAATAAATTAAATATTTGTTTTTGGATTCATCATTTCGCAAATACAACGGTTAGGCAAGATCCTGGCCTTCCTAACTCTTCCTCAGTTCATGCCATCGTTAATACAAAATAAATCTGTTACTATCTGTCTCGCCAGACTATCACCCTTCCCCATAGTAGTCTTATGTATGCTTGAGAGGGAATACACTAAAGCCTTTCTCTGGCAAACCGTCCAAGTCTTATCTGCGGTTCCCGTCAGCTTCGTCCAAGTCCATACCCACTTTAGGTATCAGAGAACGGATTTGCAGTGGCAACCGCCTCTAAGTGCATTTAAAGTTAAAATTATAACTTTTGTGGGACTCTCATCCTATTTCTCTATCCTTTCTCTCCAGTCCGAAACCCACCTCCTCTTCTTTATCATCTTCCCTTGTTGGGTAGGTTATTCCTCAGCCAATAATCTACCCACTAGTACCAGGTCGCGAATCATCATTTCTGGGTCTATCTTCGTTTACCTTTTTTGTTTCGTCCTTCCCTCGCAAACTCTGTATGTACTCCTTCGATCCTCGATGCCTCTCCTCATAATCTGGTCTATTATAACTCCTATCGTTCCAATTCTTGTAACGATTATATCCCCTATTGTCTCTATTATCGCTCTGTAAGCTTCCAGTGTTATTCCGTGGATACTGATCGTTTCTGTTGTAACGTCTGCTCTGATACGACTCATTATTGCCTTGGTATCGCCGATATGGTCTATAATCTCTATATCCATTATCGTTTCTGTTGAAGATTTGACGTTCATAATATCCGTCGCGAATAGGTCCTACATTCCTTTCACTTCTCGATGAATTTTCTGTCTGTTGGACTTGATCAATCATGACGGCATTAACCTCTCTGTGTTCTCCGCGAGTGTCTCTTCCTGTCGGATTGATAGTGTTACTCGTATGGTCCAGTTTCCTAAGAAGTTCATCCATATCCTTCAAATTACTAACTCCTGACGATGCCAAATATCTACGTATATCAGCCGGAAGTTGTCTTGCTATCGTTTGCGCAAATTCTACCTCTGATAGAGGGGGTTGAAGACACTGAAATTTTGCGAGCTGTGTCGTAAAGTAAGTCGAGTATCTCGTTGGATGAGTACTTGCATATTTCTTCGAGTACGCCTCCGCCCTAAGACTTTGTTGATCCTCGATTGACCAGTATCGTCTTATCAATGCTTCAGCAAACTCTTCAAATGTTCTGAACCTCCACCTGAATGCCCTAAACCATTGTAAACAATCATGGTAAAGAAACCACTCAACTACTCGTAGTTGCCTTTCCTCTCCTATGTGGTTATCCAGAAAGTATTCGGATACGTCGTTGATAAATTCTATGGGCGTGAATTGGTTATTTCCCGAAAAGTGCCTAGGCTTTTGGTCAATATTACGGATGATAGTAACGTTCTGCCTGTTGTTTTCTTCTGCTCTAACAAGTGATCTCCCACTACTTGGAAAGAATTCTGGAGCGTCATATCTCACACGACTATTCCGATCCTGAAGTATAGTTCGAATTGTTTCGTTTTGGGTATCCTCTTCTGTTCCTATTCCTCCAATGGGTCGAGTTTCTCTCAAGTTATCCCCCGCTTCCAATCGTTCCAGCGTGGGTCGACATTCGCTCCTCTCCGCGGTAAATATACCGGTTTCGTCCCTCGTAATGTTTGTGTTCCCAGTTATAGTAACCTCACGCAATTTAGTTTTAATAAGGTCTATCTCTAATTCTATTTTACCTTTATCGTTTACCATTTGATCTATTTTCCGTTCTAAACCAGAACTAGATTCGGCTATCTTCACTTGAAGATCTGAATTTAAGTTGTTAACCTGCGTTTGTAAGTCCAAGTTTGCACTACTCATTTGCGACTGCAAATCCGATTTAATATTTTCCGTCTTTAAATCGGCTTCCTTAAGTTTGGTTGCGATATCTGACAATTCGGATTCCGTTTTCTCCCTAATTTCCTCAATAACCTTCTCATGATATGCTTGCATACTTCTAAATTGTTTATCATAGTCCTCTTTAACATTGTTAATGTCTTTATTGAGACGATATTCCGCTAACACTAGCTTATTTGACAATTCTTTTGTAACGGATTCACATTGAGTTTTACCCTCACTAATTAATTCTACCTTTAAAATTTCTATGTTTTCCTTGACAACCTTACCAATTTCTATTTCAATCTCTCCTCTCACCAGCTCAGCTTTATTTCTTACCTCTACCTGCAGTGCTTTTACAGTAGCCTTTAACTGTTCCAATCTTTCATCATTGTTTGATTGGTTTGTGTTTAATTGTTGCAACATTTCCTGTCTTAACTTAACAAACTCCTCCCGTGTGGTAGCTGCACTCTCTCGAAGTTCTCCTAAAGTGTGCTGAGTAAGAACATAGTTATCACGTGATGTATCTGCACTGTTTTGAAGTTCACCTACGGAAACCTGCAATGTAGCAAGAGTATCATGTGTTACCTTTAAAGTGTTTTGTGTGGTAGCTGAGCTTGTTTGCAATGTAGCAAGAGTATCCTGTGTTACCTTTAAAGTGTTTTGTGTGGTAGCTGAGCTTGTTTGCAATGTAGCAAGAGTGTTTTGTGTTGCCTGCAACGTGTCCTTCATAGCAGCCGAACTCGTTCGTATTTCACCTAAAGTGTTTTGAGAACATATTGAATTATTTTGTAACACACTCAAAGACTTATTTGTGTTATCATTCCTATTCTTACAATCTTCCCGAACTTGAGCTATTTCTTTTCTTAATTCATTGGCATTTTTTTTATTTGTATTTCGAATGTTTTCTGATTTTGATGAGTTCCTTGGTGCAAGGCCTCAATATCCTTGTCCATTTTACTCTGTGTCGCCCTCAACACCTTAAACATTGCTTGGATTGATTCCAAGTCAGCAGACATATTCTTCTTTTCTTGATAAATGTGGGGAAATGCAGCACTACATATGTCTATAAGAATACCTTTTGTGATCATTTTATTTCAGAGTGGTTTCCGATAAACAGTTTCTTGCCTTATTAACACCCAATACTGGTTTATGAATGCTTATCCATTTCTAAATCTGGTCTAAAAATCCAGATATCCCTACATGAACCGTTACTCATTACGATAGTGGGTCTATCAAAACTCAACGCCAACGAAACATTTAGTAAACAACACCCTATATTAATGAACGCCCTCCCAAAGTCGTTCAACCGGATTCTAAACTATGTTAATCCAGTATCAACCAAACGTGGCTACACCTGTACTGGCTAACTATCCTAGTCAGACGTCTCACAGTCAAATGAATCCTTTTCATTATTTTCATAATTCATTTTCTTTATAAGTGACGGTCGGCTAATCTTACATAATTCTTAGCCTTCCTGCACCCACATAATACAATTGTATCTTTGTGTCAACTCCTCTAACTAGAATCTCATCAAAACAAAACAAACAACACGACACTACCATATTCGTCAGGCCTCAAATATGGTCGAAGTCGTACTCCTACATAAACATGGCTTGAATACACATTTCCTCCATTGGGTATATGTAATATTCTCGAGCCCCACTAGTATGGGCTAGCCATAAATATCTATCCTATATGTACCTGATTTCAGCAGTGTCGTGAATGCCACAATCCAAGAAAACAGCGGATCAAGAATCAACGGCAGTACCCCGGCTAAAAAATACATACAGTTATATCCGGCATCACACACTCTGAAATCGTGGACACATATCAGGTGATATATATATATATATATAACATGCAATGGAAAATCCTCCACAGGATCAGCGACAACACACACCCACACACACATGAGCGCAAGACTCTCATTCACTCGGGCGTAACAGGGACATAGGAATGGATAAAATGGTTCAAGCCGCTATAATAACCATGGCATGTTCCTATCCTCCACACTATCTGTAAAAACAACGCAAGTGTAAATTGAAAATGGAATGAACATTCGCAAATGCGTGCCCAAATTTTATTCAGAAAAGAGAAGACACCGCAAATATGGATATATTAAATCGAAAATCCATAACTGAATGTAATTACAATTGATGTCTTATGGCACACACTCTGACATAACGTCAGCTAAATTACACCAAAAAAATAATTACTTAAAGATCAACAACAAATTGGCAACTTATCCCAATGCCTTTTCTATCAGGATTAATGAATTTTAAAAAATTATAAAGAGCGAAGAAAAAAATAAGACAACCTCCTTAATAGAATTAAATACTGACGGCCTCTCACTATTTACAGTACGGTATCAAAATATTACTCAATACATAGTTCCTGATTTTTATTCTTCATTGGATTACCGAAATATCTTTTAATTCTAATTACAAAAATTTAAGAAATGCCTAATTATAATCATATATGTGTCATTCTAGGACAGTATCTACACCGATGTTCCTCCACTAATCTACATAGACCTATTATTCATCAATATTTACTGACGGTGATCAACATCGAGGTTAACGAGCAGATAATGGTCTAGCGTTCCGACCGATAAAGGTGAGAATGCTATCCACTAAGCCCCTGTTCTATCCAGTCTTCAAAACAATAACAATGATCATATAACTGAATTGGCAGCAACGTCTTGAATACCAAACTTTTGGAGCCCCCGATATCGCCAACCCAGCTGATCTACAAGAACGCGACAGTCTGCCAAACAGACAACAAACGCAACCAAAATGGTCCTAACAATACGAATATAAAGCAATACTGTCTTCAAACACAGTAAAAGAAATCTATCGGCAGTCAAAGATAAACTCCACCAACCCTAATAAAAATACGGCGTTCAAACGAACGGCATACGCAGCTAACAGCTGACTCACAAGACTGCAATCCTAAACATCTACACCACGTAGCCCAAATAATAACAACCATTGACAGAGGAAAGGTTCCCAGGACATAACGTCCCTTACAGGGGTCGACCTTCGAAATACCAACAAACAAAAAATTGGTATTTTCGCACACCTCTTCAATGTAAACACCACCATCCCACACTATTCTATCAAAATGACCATCTCTCCCTCAAGTTATGTAATTCAAAGACGTTGATACTAATTTTAAATATGCTTCATAAGCGATAACTGTTATAGATCGAATGACGATCTCCTAGTGCGTGTTAACAAAGCACGATATAATTCTGACAATAATCCGTTTCAAGTTACATTTTTTGTGAGTGTCAACTCAAAAACATTTTCCACTAATGTGTGCACTATATTCAATAAACCTTTAAATAAATAATTATGTATATACACTGTGTCACACAATAAAAACAGTCGAGAATAATACACGAATCAACATTACATTTTTTAAATCCAAAATTGTTTTCGAAAGAACTCTTCATCTGAACGATCAGAATCGCAATCAACTTTAAGTCAACGAGACATTTTCTAAAAGTCAAAACTGAAAATTAACTATACTTTCAAAGAAAGAAAAAAATCTTGTTGGAAAATCTCAAGTGAGGATTGAATTCCCAAAATTCTCAAAATCAAAATTGATCGGGATTTTCTGAAAATCCGAGGAAAGATTTGACTCAAATTCCAATATCTAAAAGAAATAAATTTTCAGAGTGAAAATTTCAAAATCCAAAATAATTCAAAATTGAAAATTCCGAAAATAAATCAAATGGTAAAGTCAGATAATTGTGCAACAGCACAATGTGAAAAGAATCATCAAAGATCAAATAGCTAAATCTCAAAATTCAAAATAATACAAAATCTAATTTTCAAAAGCAATTTTTCAAAAACTAACTCCTCTGAAGCTGCGAAGTGGCAACCGCGCTGAAATAAGAAAAATGCAAAGAAGAAAGTGCGCAAGAAACTGTTCATCCCGGAACACTCTTAAATCCGAAAATAATTTAAATGCGAAACCACGAGGTCGAAAAATGTCTAATCTGGGGAAGAAATTCTTACAATTGGAAAAGCCAGCGATAAACATCGAAACGAGAACTCCACTAACCCAAGCACGGTCAGCAAGCAGATAACTCGCCTGCAAATATCCCCAAACATGCTGGAACTGAGGCTCACAAGCCCACTAAAAGCAAACCGTAACTTGCTTCGATGAAAGAAAAAAAATACTGACCACAAGATCCAAACCAACTACTTAACAAAATCACTACTGAAATAAAATGATCACACAAAGCATCTACGAGAACATAGAACTACGAACTGGGGCTACAAATATTGAAAGACTTGTCTTACATTCTGCTGAATCGGAGACGAACAATGTGAAGATCCATTCACGCTCAGAACAGGCGCTGGTTTCCATTTCACTCGGCTGACAGCTGGGTAGCCTCGCTTCAAACCACGATCCTTCTTCCCTGGTCCACCTAGAAGCTGCTCTTTCCCTGCCATCGGCCATCCGAATTCTTGAGAAGGGCTGACTGCCACGGCAATCGGATCGCCCCCTGACAGACACCTCGTTCGATCCCTGGTCTTCGTCCTGGCGTTTTCTTCTTCTCGTCCCTCCAGAAAATCGTGTAGTCTCCTTCTGTAATTGCGTTGACCATAATTCATAATGTTCTCTAGTAGATTGTGCATTTTTGAAGTGGCTGCGTGAACTTTGCTTTTCCGCATATCGTTCTAAGTGACTCCACTCGAAGGAATTCTCACTTTCATGATGTAGGCCGCATTTCCCTCAGCATAATTTAACACAATACCATAACTTCCTCTGATAAATCACATTCTCCTTCCGGCCACGTGTCAATAATGTTCTCCATTTTATTGCCGACCATTACCATCTCGAACATATCGTTCCGAAGTAACGTGTCTCAAGGCGTTTCCTTACAACATGCACGTTCCATACTTTTCAAAAAGTACATTCACATTCCCCTATTCTCCACGACTACGTTACACAGTACTGACTGACAATTTATTGTCTCCCCATGCCACCGGTCTTTACTGTGGAATAATCCAAAACTCACTCAAAATCACACAGACTTCCGTGCTTCAAAATACATTAGCATATTTAGACACGATGTTTCACACGCTCATATCACTTCCTTAAACATCACACACCAACAACCACTGTCGTAATGCCTTTCCGCAGCACACTGCTCGCCTTGCTCTGCTCAAGTAGACTCTCCCTCACGTCACCTGACATACTCTGACGTCATCCTTCTCTCGCCTTCTCGAACATCTGTTCCTTACTTAATGCTGCTTACCGAAACTCGGACATGAATATCCACAGAAGACATTTCCTGATTATAACTTAATTAATGTCTTCCATTTATTTCCCAAGGTCAATGCTTCCAAATGCATTAAGTAGCCTACTAGACAAAATAACATATTCCACTTCTATCTTCGCTCACCGAATCTTCCAATCCCATTCCTTTTCTTCAAGAACCGGCTATGGTCTATCTCGAATGGATGGTCCAATCAAATCCTCCCTTTCTAGAAGAAGATTACATTCAGCCAACAAGCCTCTTGTTGAGCAATACTTCATAACATAAAGCTTGTATAATGGACCTGTTCCAAAATTCATTCTTCCAAAATTAATTAAATGCTCTCCATTTTTAGAGTTGCCTTTCATATCAATTCCTCGTATCTCTTTATACGAATTCGGGAACAGTACGTTTCCCTCTATCTAATTCTTATATAATAACTTACAAATAATCCTAGGCTTGCAATAGCCTGTAGCGTTAATGTTTAAGTGAATTAAATTAACTACACTATCGCTTTAAATGTATTCTATCATCATCTAACAATTTAATTTTAATGTTACGTGGCTAACATCAACCAACGAACCGGTTTAACAAACAAAATAGGTTCAGATCATAGGTTACCCTACTGTGTTTCTACCTATGTTTTCCTATCCCAGGATTACATTGAATCTGACCTTCTTCGAGTGCGCCCACTCGTAACTATAGACAAAATGTATTGGCTCAGACACGTCCCTGCGTAATGGACATGCTTACAAATTGGACCAGCCATTTAACTAACTTGTTATTGCTCTGGTATTCCATTTTATTCTAGCCATCACGTTGGGCAGCCACTTTTTACTTGCTGTACCCGTATTTATCACGAAGCTGACGTTTTGAAATCCGAAGATCAAGAATGGATCGAAGAATTTTGTTGGCCCCGGTTAGAAAATCTGAAAATCCCTCCGACAAGCACTTCTATGAAAAACACCCAGTCGTTCGATTTTGTTACGGACTAAACTACTGTGGGCAAGGATAATAGCTACAATCGGAGGGTGAGAACCTTAACATAATCTCGGGTCGGAATGGGTTAAAGGCGCTGAATACCATGAACCATTTCCATATCACAACCTCTCTTATAATTAAAATAAATCACGCAACTGCATCGATTAAAAAAGAACGAACTTAAATTAATCAATCCTTCGATAAATGCCAATATTGTGTAGGGTGGGTATTTTGTAAGTATTTTTATTCTCAATTGCATTTTGTGACTATTTTGAATCTAAATTACATTTTGTAAGTATTTTCTAACTAAATTGCATTTTGTAAATATTGTCAATTCAAATAACAGTACAGTAAGTATGTAGTTAGTTTTAGTTGTAAGTAGGTAGTTAGTTTGTTTATTAGATATATGTCATTGTTCTATTAGACTGTGGTGTGTGAGTGTGTCTAGTAGCAGTTGCATTGTTTATTAGTTATAGTTCATTGTTTCAGTAGACTGTGATGTGTGAGGGTGCATGTGAGTGTGCCTGGTGACAGACTGTTTTAGTGGTAGTATTTGTTGTTGGTGGAACTTTAGTATTTTTTTTCGTTAGTAGAATTTTGGTATTTAATTGTTAGTACGGTAGAAGGTTAGTATTTTTGTTAGTAGAATTGCTCTTTACTTATTCTGAAAGGGAGTAGCAGCCTTTCAGAATAAATCAATTCTTTACTAGTCTTGTAGACAGTTAAGATATTGATAATATAAGCCAAATAATGGGTACACTGCGTCCTGCTGCACGGCTGAAAGCAACGGGAAACTACAGCCGTATGCTATTCCCGAGGATATGCACCTCTCTATGCATAATTACATGTGATGATGGCCTCCTCCCTTGTAAAATTTCAATCCGGAGGTAAACTAGTCCCCCGTTCGGATCTCCGGGTGGGGACTACTCGAGAGGGGGTTAACATCACAGAAGTGACAAAGAGGAAATCTGACATTCTACGGATCGGAGCGTGGAATGTTAGAAGTCTGCTAGGAAGTGGAAGGTTAGAAAACTTAGAAAGGGAAATGGATAGGTTGAGGTTGGATTTGGTTGGGATTAGTGAAATGCGCTGGCAGGAAGAACAGGACTTTTGGTCAGGAGACTATAGGGTCATTAGCACTAAATCAAACAATGGCCAAGCAGGGGTTGGCCTCATATTGAGTAGGAAACTTGGACAGCGGGTGGAATATTATGAGCAATATAGTGAACGGATTATTGTAGCTAAAATCAATACTAAACCTACCTGCACCACAGTGGTACAAGTCTATATGCCTACCAGTCAAGCTGATGATGAGGATGTTGAAAAGGTCTACGAAGAAATAGACGAAATTCTGAGGTATATCAAGGGTGATGAAAATGTTATAGTAATGGGAGATTGGAATGCTGTGGTAGGAAAAGGGAGAGAAGGGAAGATAGTAGGAGGTTTCGGATTAGGTGAAAGGAATGATCGAGGAAGCAGGCTGGTAGAATTCTGCACCGAGCATGAGTTGGTCATAGTTAACACCTTATTCAATAACCACAATAGAAGAATATACACATGGATGAGACCAGGAGATACAGGGCGTTACCAAATCGACTTCATTATGGCCAAGCAGAGGTTTCGAAACCAGATTTTGGATTGTAAAACATATCCTGGTGCTGACATAAACTCTGACCACAATCTGGTTGTAATGAAATGCAGATTAAAGTTGAAGAAACTGAAGAAAAGTCAAAAGCCAAAAAGGTGGGCAATAGACAGACTGAAAGAGAAGGATGTAAACGAAAGATTCAAGAAGAGTATAAAGGAAGGACTAATGAAAAACCCTAAACAAACTTCAATTGCAGACGAATGGGCACTTTTGAAGAATGAAATAACAAAATTCGCAGAAGAAAACATAGGTAGGAAAGAAAGAATAGGTAGAAAACCGTGGATCACTCAGGATATACTAGAATTGATGGATGAAAGGCGGAAACACAAGAATGTAAGAGATGAAAAGGGGAAAGCAGAATACAGACGTCTGAGAAATGAGGTTAACAAGAAGTGCAAGGAAGCAAAAGAAGAATGGTTGAAAGAGAAATGTGCAGGTATAGAAAATTGTCTGAAATTAGGAAAAGTAGACACAGCTTATCGAAGGATTAAGAATACTTTTGGGGAAAAGAAGACTAAGTGCTGTAATATTAAGGACAAAAATGGAAAGCCTCTAACAGATAGGGAAGAAAAGGTTGAGAGATGGAAAGCTTACATAGAGAGTTTGTATAAGGGAAAGGAGATTGAGAATCATGTAATGGAAAGGGAGGAGGAAATTGATGAGGATGCGAAAGGAGATTTAATATTGAGATCAGAATTTGATAGAGCTTTGGAAGACTTAAGCAGGAACAAAGCACCAGGCATAGATGATATACCGATTGAGTTGCTACGCTGCATAGGAGATGAAGGTCTGATCAGGTTATTTCACTTGGTGTGTAGGATTTATGAGACAGGTGAGGTACCCCCTGATTTCAAGAAGAATGTTATCATCCCTATACCAAAGAAAGTGGGAGCTGACAGATGTGAAGATTACCGTACAATCAGCTTGATTACTCATGCTTCAAAGATCCTGTCTAGAATAATTTACAAGAGGATTGAAAGCCAGATAGAAACGGAGTTGGGCGAAGACCAATTTGGTTTCAGGAGAAATGTAGGAACAAGGGAAGCTGTACTAAGTCTTAGGCTGATTTTGGAAGGTAGAATAAGGAAAGATAAGAGAACGTTCATGGCTTTTGTAGACTTAGAAAAGGCTTTTGATAACGTTGATTGGACTAAATTGTTTGACATTTTGAAATCGATTGGAATAAAGTACAGGGATAGGAGGGTGATATACAATCTATACAGAAACCAGACAGCAGTCATTCGAGTTGAAGGACATGAGAGAGAAGCTGGTATTCAGAAAGGTGTAAGGCAAGGCTGCAACTTATCACCCATACTGTTCAATCTTTACATTGAACAAGCAATGAAGGAAATTAGAGAAAAATTTAAAGTGGGAGTGAAGATTCAAGGAGAAATAATTTCAACTCTGAGATTTGCTGATGACATCGTCATCTTGGCCGACAAGCCTGAGGATTTGAATGATTTTTTGAATGGTATGGACTCCGTCTTACGGAAAGAATTCATGATGAAAATTAATAAATGTAAAACAAAAATACTGGAATGCAGCCGAAATAAATCAGAAACCTCTATGGAGATCAAATTGGCAGGTGAAAAGCTGAAGGAAGTAGGAGACTTCTGTTACTTAGGAAGCATAATAACCAGTGATGGACGAAGCAAAGAGGATATAAAAAGTAGGTTGGCTCAGGCAAAGAAAGCATTTCTACAAAAAAGGAATCTGCTGACATCGAATATAGATTTAGGTATTAGGAAGTCATTTTTGAAAGCCTTTGTCTGGAGTGTGGCGCTCTATGGAAGTGAAACTTGGACTATTGGTGCAGCAGAAAAGAGGAGAATTGAAGCATTTGAAATGTGGTGTTACAGGAGAATGATGAAGATCAGATGGGTAGATAGGGTTACAAACGAAGAGGTATTAAGACGAGTGGGAGAGGAGAGATGTTTCTGGCGACTGCTAATGAAGAGAAGAGATAGGTTGGTAGGACACATACTAAGACACCCAGGAATAGCAAGCTTAGTTATGGAAGGAAGGGTCGAGGACAAGAACTGTAGGGGTAGACCAAGGTTAGAATATGTTAAACAGATTGCCTCGGATGTAGGGTGTGGTAGCTATGTAGAGATGAAACGTTTAGCTCAGGACAGGGAGGCATGGAGAGCTGCATCAAACCAGTCAAAAGACTGAAGACTCAAACAACAACAAATTTATTGTCAATAGAACAATATGAAAATCAAGACCATCTACATTTAAAGTTAAATAAAGCTTGAACGCCTTCCAAATAAAACAAATGTGCCAAGATCACACATGATCTACAAATTTTAACTCCTTATTCAACTCGAGTTCAATAAATAAATTAAAAATTGGAATTTATTTAAAAATCACAAATGACGCAAAATAAAATTATTGTTAACATTTCAAATATTTACTCTATACAATCATTGAACTCCCTATTGAATAAACCAAATACAAATCAGCTGGACTAATGTCACAGTCCATCAGCTGTTTTCAAATCGCTGACATTAGAATTGGCAATCAGCTGTTGACACCCACGGGTTCCATGTACACAAATGATTAACCCTCAATCACACATTTATTCGATCCACAAATATCCTCACACTTACATTCAACACTGTTTATCTAATAGTAAACCTCTCCACAGAATTATAAACACCTCCATTCCCTGTAACAATTCCTTGAATCCACAATACATTGTTCATCCTAGTACAATTTTTCACTTACCTCCACGTTCCATCATAAAACATCTCCTCACATTCAAAGAAACGCGTATATTAACGTCCTACGCTTGTTTATTCGCCCGATAATAATTTATTATTATACACGACATTTAAAATTCGAATAATAAATTAAATAAGTTCAAATAATTACTTAAAATATTTACACCGCATTATGTTCACAAGTTTACATTTAAAACTGTATATCTAAATCTTCTTTAAATAATAATACCATTATTATTATTAATTGGAATTGTTTAAATAAATTTCAAACAAAGTTTAAATGTGTAGGTTAAATATGTTTACTTTAAATATTTACATTATATGTTTATAGTAACTGCTTACTTCAAACGTTCACTCAACTTATCCATGTTACTAGTTAGGTCTAGTTACGTTTATGTTTAATCCAGTCTAATATGACGATACAACAAAGTCCCGTTCATATGATTATTATTCTACGATCGTGATAAAATATTTAATAAAAATACAATACAAAGTTTATCAACTACCTCACTTTACTTTTCCCCTTGCATATTACTTCGTCGATTTGTCAACAATCTTGACAATGTATGAGAGTTACAGCCAACTTATTTCCAGTTCAATGCATTACTTCAAACAGCAGGTTCATACATCACAAACATATTTTAATGCACCTTTTCAACAATACGGAATGACCCTTCGTATTTTACACCAATATTTCCTCGCAGACCTTCACTTCAATATTTTAAGGCATTACAATCCCTCGTATAAATCAACTTAAATTTACATAACTCCATTATTATTGCTTCCTTAAGCTTGTTGCTACAATATTTGTATTATCCTTCAATATCACAACCTCACTTGTTGTTTACAATGTAATTTAGTAGAATATTAATCATTGAAATTTGTATAAAGCTTGACCTCTCACAAGTTTATTTCGTAAAGCTACTATAGTATAAACAAATATCTCCAATATTTAATAAAACTACAATTATGTACCTCCATACTGATATTACTTCAGAATTTATCATAATTGCAAAGTCATACCAACATTCGTCTATAACGTTACAAAATGATTTAATAACATCATTGTTATTAGGAATTCGACTTATCTGAGTTAATATCTGGATCACGATGTTTCCTAGATTTTTAATTCCATAAAATATATCTTCCTAGAAGATCTCTGGCTGATCTATATTTTATTAATGATAGAACAAAGCTATCTATGGAAAGATAAAATAGTCATGTGATATAACGAATATCATTTCAGTTCCAAAGTTTTCGTTGCGTAAAATAATTTGGCATAACGTAGCAATTGTTAATATTCTTCTTGCCAAATGTCAGAGCATGAATAATAACTAACTCCACTCTGTCTCCCACAAATCCAACCCCTCGTCCTCGTAGTGTGAGATGGGCGACGTAATGAAGTAGGGGATTGCCTGTAGGGGTGAAGTACAGTGGGGATTTTGTGTGCCTCAAGACCGCTACGGTAATTGTGAAGGCCCTAGAGGAACCCTGAAGAAATTACGGCTAACGGGGCTTTGGTGAAACAACTGCTGCCTTGTAGTTTGGAGTTGGTTCTTCAAAGGCTAAGGGAAGAAACCCTGACAGAAAATCAGCCTGGTGCCTCAGGCCTAAGGTGGCAGCCCCTCCAAGGCACTCGGAGACAGTGGGTTAATCACTCCCTCCTCTTAAATATACTGATTACTGAAACTGAAGCGAAATTACAAAACCGAACGGATAACCTGATGACGAATTTTGGCATGAAGAGGACTACGAAAATCTGTTTCTGGAATGTGAGGACCTTGATGGAGAAAACCAGACTGAAACAAGTGACACGGGAGATGAAGAACTATGGGCTGGATATCCTAGGATTGAGTGAGGTGAGGTGGCCAGGATTTGGTGAAATACAGACAACAGATGGAATTACATTTCTCTATTCTGGGGGCGATGAGGAAGAACACCGGGATGGAGTGGGGTTCTGCTCAACAGAAATGCAAAGAGGAGCCTTATGGAGTGGAAGCCAATTTCTAGCAGGCTCATGTTTGCTAGGTTCAAGGCTAAGATCAGGAATGTGATCATCATCCAATGCTATGCGCCTACAGAACAATCGGAGCCAGAGAAGAAGGAAGAATTCTACCAAATACTGCGAGATGCCACAAGACAAACAAGTAAGAAGGACATTCTCATTGTTATGGGAGACTTCAACGCGAAGGTTGGATCAAACAATGAGGGGTTGGAGCAGATCATGGGTAAACATGGCCTTGGTGAGATGAATGACAATGGGGAGAAATTTACGGAATATTGCGCCAGTCAGGATTTGGTGATGGGTGGCACGGTGTTTCCTCATAGGCGGTGCCACAAGGTCACCTGGGTGTCTCCTGATCAAGTCACAGAAAATCAAATTGATCACATCGCGGTGAGCAGGAGGTTCAGAAGAAGCTTGGAAGATGTTAAGAACAAGAGAGGAGCGGATGTTGGTAGTGACCATCATCTTGTGGTTGCCAACTTTCGCAGGAAGATCGTGGCAGTCCGCCGAAAGTTTAACACGCGGCACAACAAGTTTGATGTGGCAAGCTTAAGAACCAGCAGAGATTGGACCAATTTAAACTGGAGCTCAGAAATAAATTCCAGGTGTTGGACTCCGAGACAGAGAAGGATGTGGAGACTGTGTGGAGTGAGGTAAAGAATATCTTCGTGGAAACCAGTGAGATGCAGCTCGGGTACAAGAACTACCTGCGGAAAGAATGGATATCCGATCAGACCTGGGACAAGATAAATTATAGAAAGGAGATTAAGGCCAAGCTCAACACCTGCAAGACTAGGCAGCAGAAGGCTCTCACACAAGCAGAGTATTCAACAGCAAACAGGGAGGTAAAGAGGAGTGTGCGGAAGGATCATAGGAGGTGGATTGAGGAGCAGGCGTTGAAAGCAGAAGAAGCGGCAAGAAGGGGGGACGTTAAGGAGCTCTATGGCATCACAAAGATGCTTTCGAAGAAAGGTTTTAATAAAACTTGGCCTGTGAAGAGCAAGACGGGTGAGATCCTCACGACGTATGAACAGCAGCTGACTCGATGGAGAGAACACTTTGCGGAGGTTCTTAATAGAGATAGAGGACCAGAAAGTAAGCCGCGAGGAGAAGATGAAGAGGAAGCAGAAAGTGACCCAGGCATCAGCCTTGACACCCCAACTCGGGGCGAAATACGGACAGCGTTGAAGCAGATGAAATGCGGGAAGGCACCAGGTCTGGATAATATCCCAGCGGAAGTATTGAAAGCAGACCTGGATATCACGATCAATCTGCTGCACCCGATGTTGGAGAAGATCTGGAAGGAGGAGAATATACCAACTGACTGGAAGAAGGGGTTGATCATCAAGTTACCGAAGAAAGGGGACACCACAAACTGTAACAACTGGAGGGGTATCACCTTGCTGTCCATTCCAAGCAAAGTGCTGGCGAGAGTCATCTTGAATCGTATAAAAGACTGCGTAGAAAAAAGGCTTCGGAAGGAACAGGCTGGATTTCGACAACATCGCAGCTGAGTGGATCTCATCAACACCCTCCGAATCATCCTGGAGCAGAGTGTGGAGTGGCGGAATACCCTTTACCTCACATTTGTTGACTTCGAGAAAGCTTTCGACTCCGTAAATCAAAGAATCATGTGGAAGACCCTCGAGGAATATAAAATTCCAACAAAGATCATAAGAATCATGGAAGAGATGTACGAAGGGTATGAGTGCCAGGTTCTACACGAAGGCAAATTAACAGAAAAGATAAAGGTCAGTTCCGGAGTGAGACAGGGGTGTGTCCTTTCCCCCACTCTGTTCCTGTTGGTCCTGGATAGTGTGATGAAGAACGTAATGGGAGGACGGAAGAGGGGTATTCAATGGGGTATAAATAACAGGCTTGAAGATCTGGATTTCGCGGACGACATTTGTCTTATGGCACAACGGTACCGAGACATAGAAGATAAGCTGGGGAGGTTGCAGAGAGAAGCAGAACGTGCAGGACTGATGATCAACACCAACAAGACCAAAGAGATGAGGATAAATTCTGACGTCACGACTAGCTTGACAGTCAGCGGAAAGGAAATTGAGCGAGTTGAGTCCTTCCTCTACCTTGGGAGTATAGTCACAAATGATGGGGGAGCAGAGGAAGA
Organism: Meconema thalassinum; assembly: GCA_946902985.2. Taxonomy (NCBI): domain Eukaryota; kingdom Metazoa; phylum Arthropoda; class Insecta; order Orthoptera; family Tettigoniidae; genus Meconema; species Meconema thalassinum. The sequence continues at coordinate 743,990,967 of OX336389.2, forward strand.
TGTTCGAAGCCGTATCAGGAAGGCAAATGGTGCCTTTGTCCAGCTCTACCCCATCTGGGGAAATAGAAATATTTCCAGGAAGACCAAGCTCCGCCTTTTCAATAGCAACGTAAAGTCGATTCTTCTCTATGGCTGTGAAACATGGAAAGTCACAAAACCGATCAACAACCAGCTACAGGTGTTCATTAACAAATGTCTGCGACGCATCATGAATGTGAGGTGGCCGGACATAATCTCAAATGAAGATATTTGGACCATGACCAATCAACAACCGATTAGCATCCAGATCAAGCAGAGGAAATGGCGCTGTATCGGTCACACACTAAGGAAGCCGGACGGAGCTTTTGAGAGGGCGGCGCTGGACTGGAATCCTCAAGGTGCCAGGAAGCGAGGTCGACCTAAGAAGACCTGGAAGAGGACGATCGAACATGAAATTGCAGAGGTGGACGTCACGACTAGCTTGACAGTCAACGGAAAGGAAATTGAGCGAGTTGAGTCCTTGACTGAAGTCAAGTGAAGAGAATGGTCAGGAACCGTACTGCGTGGAGAAATTTCGCCAAGGCCCTATGCTCCGGAAGGAGTGGCTGGAATTAAGTAACTCCACTCTGATATTTACGACGCTAACGATCGATGAATTCTGCCCCTAATTAAAATCTCTCACAGTAAAATACTTAACTTTCATCATCATCTTCATTTCCCGTTTCCAGCTTCCTGGGTCGGGTTGTGAATTAAGGACCTCCAACGTTTCCTGTCTCTCCACCACTCCTCTCCTGTTTTCAGTACTTCTTCAGGTTTTCCTCCTATCTTCTCTACACACTCCCACACTGTATCTGCCCATCTCTTTCGGGGCCTTCCTCGTGGTCTCTTCCCTGTCATCTTTTCACAGAAAGTTTTCTTTGGTACTCTCTCCTCTCCCATTCTCATCATATGTCCATACCACTTTAACTTTGTTGTTTCTATCCTATCCTGCAGCTTCAAGCTTCCTGTCCTTTTTCTAATCTCTTCATTTCTAACTCTATCTCTTCTGGTCTTGCCCTCTATACCTCTTAGGAATTTCATCTCCGCGGCTTGTATTCTACTCTCCTCTCTTTTTGTAGTAGTCCACGCTCCAGCTGCATATGTTAGTATGGGTCTGTAGTAGGTTGAATATAATACATTTTTACATTCCTATGGGACATCTCGGTTCCACAGAATACCCCTTATGCTCTGGTAAAAACTGTTCGCTTGTTGTATTCTCTTTCCAATTTCCTCAGTTATCCTTCGATCTTCTGTGATCACACTTCCCAAGTACTTGAAACTTTTAACCACTTCTAGAATTTTCCCATTCAATTCTATCTTTCCTCTTCCTTCCTTCCTTCCTCTTGACATTACCATTGTCTTGCTCTTCTCTGTGCTTACTTTCATCCCAAATTTCTCTATTTCTTGATTCCATACATCTAGTTGTTTTTAAAATACTTAACTTTATAACTCCAAAACAAAAGAAAATTAATCGTCGAATACGATTTCCTAAAGTGAAATCTAAAATAACTTCCAATAACTTTATTAATCTCATGTAATTTATTTCAGGATCTCTTTTGAGTACATTCGTGTTGACCGACTGAAAAGCACTAAACTGTTGCTTCCAATAAAAATTGAAAGAAATAATTTCAGAAAATCTAAAATGTGGAAATAGAAATTCCATAAAATATCTTGAAGTTCCAAAACTGTAGAGTCAATGTCATAGTTGGAACGAAAAACCAAAACGTCCAATATGCATTCCAAATTCAAATAAAATCTATGCAAATTCGAAGTCACATAACATTCAAAACATGGGAAATCGTTGCTCAAAGAAGATTGTCAATCTACTCCACACTTCAAAGTAAGAAATCTCGGCGTTCTGCCTTAAGAAGAATCTGGAAGCAGCACAAGAAATACACAAGAGAGGTGTCGAACTGTTGGCCTCCATCCTGGACGTACAGCTATCTTGGGAAGCGAACCCACGTTCCCCAAGGACTGCTCCTGCTCCAAACGGGATGCGAAATCCTTCTCCTGTCCTCCAGATTCCAATCTTCTTACAGTAGGTGGGACACCCTACCTACTTCTCTCTTCTTCGCCACCTTTTGTAGTCGATAGTAATATTAGAACAATCATTGTTACAGACCAGTTTGTATTTCGTAGATATAAAAAAATACACAAGGTTTAAGAACGTTCGAAGTTGATCTAAATAATGTTGATAGTGTTCCATACTTATGCTTGAGTTGCTCTGTGTTGTCAACTTACCTCTGTCTAATGTATTCCAGTCGCATATTATTACCTAGGCTATCTCTGCAGCTTCTGTACACTGATAATACTGCCTTCCGTTCAATTTCATCCTATCAGTCATAGTGAATATCCGTAGAGTTGATATCTCACTAATAATGAATAGCCTCAATATTCATAGACACACACACTTCTTATTAACAGTCAATGGCTTCCACATGTAGTTAATACTGTTCAACTCCCTTCATACAAGTTTACTGCTCTCACTGCGAAATAAATGTTGCAGGCTGAGCGATACTCCAAACAGTCACAGTTCTCTTCTTAATACACACGTATCCTGTTCTGCTGGTATTATTGTTATACCGACCATTTTGTTGCTGATAGGGCCTTCCTACTCGGAACCTCCTATACTTAGGCTCATATCTCCTATCTCTGAAGTAATTGTTCCTCTTGGGAACTCCTGTGCCTCTTTCTTGCTCAAGTTTGCCTTCGGTTTGCTGTGCCTGGTCAACACATATCATATTAATTTCTCGATGTTCTTGCCTTGAATTTCTAGACACTATATTAGGAGTATGGCTTGTACAATCTAGCTTTTTGTGCAGCTCGTCCGTCCTAGCTAGATCTTTGACTCTTGCCGATATAATATACCCTCGTACATCTACTGGAAGCTATTCAGAAATAGCCTCAATTAATTCTCCTTGACTTAATAGTGGTTGGAGAAATCTCAACCGGGCTAATTGTTGGGCGAAATAATCCGCATAAAGTGTTGGGAGTGCACTTGAGTATTTCCTCGAGTATACTTTCGCTCGTAGACTGTTTTGAGTTTCGACTGACCAAAATGGTTTTATCAGAGAATCCGCAAATTCGTCGAAATCTGAGAAAGTATAACGGAAATCCCTGAACCAAGAAAGTGGTCCAGCCTCAATATAGCGCTCTACTATCTTTAATTCTCGTTCTCTACGAATCTGCGCATCAGTAAAATAATCAGCCAGATTTCTGACAAATTCTATAGGAGTGTATTCGTCTTGGTTATTAAACCTTCTAGGCTTATCTTCAAAGTTACGGATAACCGTTATGTTCACAGACTGAATCGGTGTACTAGTTCTATGTTCACTCGTCTCCCTGTCGTAATCTTGGGTTCGATATTCTTGCTTTTCTGGTGGTCTTCATTGAAAGAAGTCTACTCTATATTCACTACCTTCTTCTTCTGTTCTAATTATGTTGGATTGTCTAGTTTCTTTTTCTTCGTCCTCCCTATCATCAAACTCTTCCAATACTTCCTTAATATGTTTTCCCAATTCATTCTTCAAATCTTCTTTTATAGTCTCGATATTAGCCGAATCTCCTAAATTCAAATTGTGCAGACGTTCTTTAAGCTCTTCTGTACCTTTTGACTTTCCATTCCCTATCGTTTTGATATCATCGACTAATTTATCTAACCTATCTTTGACATCACGGGACTCACTTCCTAGATCCAGTTAGAACTGAAATACATCGTCTACCTGTATCTTCTGAAGTGAATCAATACGTTTATTTACATCCTCGCGTATATTACTTAAATCCCTATTCATTTTTAATTCAGTACCTGCTCATTTCCTTTCTATATTAGTCTGAATCTCTTTAATGTAGTCACTATTGACTCTGCTCCATTCATCTTTCCAAACTACAGCGTTTGCTTTCAATATCTCTTCCATATCAATCTCTAAATCTGCCTTTAGAATCTTATTATGGTATGTGACCTGTGTGCGCAATAACTCTACATTAACCTTAAGTTGTTCCAATGTGTCTTGTGTTTGCGAAGAATCATTGGCAAAATGCGTTTTCAGAGCATCTAAATTCTGTTGACTTAAGTCTTTAGTGCTTTCTAGTTCCTTTCTGATTTCTGTCTGAAATTTAACATTACAACTTTCCATACCATCAAGTTTATTTTGAAGATCTAAACAACTGTTCTGAATAGTAGACACGTTCCTTTAAACGCAATGCCTCTGTTTGCATTTTCCCAATGTCTATTCGCACAGTATTTACATCAGTGTGTAGATTTTTTACCTGATTCCTAACTTTGTTATCCTCCGTCTGTACATTACCAACATCTGTAAATACATTATTTACATCGGGTTTCATTTTATTCATATCTGTACGCAAGTTACCTACATCGTTTTTTACCTCACTGACATCGGTGTGCATATTACCCACGTCAGTCTTGACATTAGCGACATCTCTTTTCATGTTACCTACATCAGCTTTCATATTACCCATGCCAATTTTTATGTTACCTACATCAATTTTCGTATCACTGACATCAGTGAGGATATTACCCACGTCAGTTTGCATTTCACGTACTTTCTCCTTGATCTCCGTAGAACTCTCCTGTAATCGCGACACTTTATCGGTCATTGACGTTGAACTAGTTTGCAAACCGTCAAGTAAGACCTTTACATCACCAATCTCCTCCTTCAAATTATCCTTAACAGCATCTGCAACCTTGTCAGTCATATTCTTTACGACCTTGTCGACTACTTTGGCCATTTCCTTTCGTGCATGCTCTTGCAACTTAGCAAAAAGACTATGCACCCCTTCCGTCGACACCATTGTCATATCTAACACAAATAAACTGGAATGCTATAGGAATACAAAAGAACAGAGTTAGATGACAACACTTCGAGCAACTATTTTCAACCATTTGTTTACGTACGTTTCCCTCTATCTAATTCTTATATAATAACTTACAAATAATCCTAGGTTTGCAATAGCCTGTAGCGTTAATGTTTACGTGAATTAAATTAATTACACTATCGCTTTAAATGTATTCTATCATCATCTAACAATTTAATTTTAATATTACGAGGCTAACATCGGCCAACGAACCGGTTTAAGGCTGTGATACCGAAAAATAGAATATTGATTTACTTTTATTTTTTCTTCTTAATCTGTTACATAGGTCTTTGGGACTTGTTATATGCCACTTTTGTAAAATATGGACTGTTCGTTTGTTCATGGCATGGCTTCAAAATGTCTATTTTGACGGTTAAAGGTACATACGTCACGACAAAACTAATAACCGGAGAATTTCGAAATTTCTGTGCAATAACCCTTGTAATAGTAGCTTCATTGTAAACTATTTGTATTTCGAAATTCAACATTTTTCATAACAGGATCATCTTTCAATAGCTTTTTTTTAAATTCTATATTAACTTCAAACTTATTCAATTTGTAGAGGCTCTAATTCTGAGCAGTTCGAATGTTTGATGAAATAAACGGTTTATTGATATAACCGTGACGTATGTACTTTTCAAATCGACAAAACGGTAGCTACGCAGGCTACACGATAGGCTACCCACACTAACAATTGCTCGCACAAGCACCGAGCCTCATTCCCCCTCCCTAATACCTAGCACCGCCCCACCCTTTCCGAGTTCTCCTTCCCTTACGCAGCATTCCATTCTACTTACCGTGCAGCGCAAAGGAAAATCTCTCATGCGCGCCGAGTCGGTGACTCTTCCAGTCAGACTGCAGTAGACTAGTAGTGAGAAAGTACTAGAAGAAGATATCTCGCCCCCTTGCCCGTTTCCTAATTCTGTGTTTGTGTTTTGTGATTGAAGAGCAGTAGTTTATTCCGATAAAAGATATCCTGTATCATTTTTTAATATTCACACATTATTCAACAATGCCACGATAACATCATCCTAAATTTATAGTAAATGAACATACTGTATATAGGGTGCTTCAAAACGGTCTAGCCAAACTTAGGGAAATTATTCTGTGTCAAAATAAAGACATAAGTTCCCATAAAGATGGGTCTTGAGCACTTTATTTGCTGTCTAGATGTTTAGTTATTCTGAATAAAATCTGAGTAAAATAACTGTTACATAGTACTTATTTTTTCCCCGTTAAATTTAGATAAATACCTACAATCTTTTAATGTATGATTCGATTTGACCAAATAGGGCTTCAATCGATTGGACATAAAACGTTACATATTTTGTTGTTCTTTATATGGTTTATGGTGAAGTCACGTCCTAGTCCGTGAATCATGGGCAATGGCTGAGTGGTCTGATAAGTGGTCATGACAGTCAGGATACCAGTTACTATGAAAAAGGAGTGGGTATCTTGGGCATATTTTGAGTCGTGGCCCTCCTTGTGATGAACAAATTACTCGTTTGTTTCCTGGGGTGAAACTCAGGGGCCCTGCGTAAGTGAGGCTAGCAACTCGCTTCAATTGTAATCTCTAAACGTGCCAAAAATGTCTTGATTAAGCCTCGAGCCTATGGGAGAGATGGAGAACCACTCTCATCTGATAGATTAGGGACTCCTTGGAAACGAACAGGCAATCGAACTGGTATTCGATAGGGTGCTGTTAATATCGAGGGTGGTTATGGAAGGAGGAAAGCAGAGTTAACTGAGTCAGCAAGTAGGATGGGATTGAATATTCTAGGGATTAGTGAAGTTCAGATAAAGGGAGATAGAGAGGAGATCCAAGGTACACCTGTCAGGTGTAAAACGATGTAGGACAAAGTGGGGAGTAAGGCTGTATGTCAAGAAAACCTTGGAGCTTCGCATAATTTATGTAAGGTACCAGTACCGTACGTAAATGAACGATTAATGTGGATAGATTTGGAAATGTCAGGAAATCGGTCAGGATTGTTTCAGCGTACACTCCATGTGAAGGGGCGGTTCAGGATGAAATAGACTTTATAAAGCACTGAGTGATGTAGTAGTGAGAGTTAACAGTAAGGATAGTGTAGTACTGATGGGGGATTTCAATGCTAGCATAGGAAAAGGAATTGAGAATGTTATGGGCAAGTGGAGTGAGGATAGGGAAGCAAACACCAATGGAAAATGATTATTGAACTTCTGTGCTAGCATGAGATTGTCTGTGGCGAACTCATTCTCGAAGCATAAGGAGATTCACAGATACACAAGGGAGGGTAGAGGAACCAGGTCAGTAATAGACTAAATCATTACTGACTTTGAATTTGGTAAATTGCTAAGTAATTGAAGGGTATTCCGTTTCTTTTTCTTCAATGAAACGGACCACAAACTGTTCTACTGTGAACTGAGCATAGTTAGACCTAAAGTGCAGAAAGTGAGGGCTGTTTGCAGACGGATTAGGGTTTAAAATTTCCAGGATAAGGATCTTAGGCAGAAATATGTGGATTAATTCCAAAGAGTGGATGGTAAATAATTGCAGGACATTAGACAGACTGGTCAGGATATAGGGATGCAGTACTATACGTAGCAAATCCTATGTGTTGGGACTACAGTGTGTAAAGACAGGAACAAGCGAAAATACTGATGGAATGACATAGTGAAGTCTGCTTGTGAAATTAAAAGAAGGCTTACAAAAAATGGCTCCTATCAAGTAATCCTGGAGACAGAGAACTACTTATGTAGTCGAAACGAACAGGACCAAAGAAATAATAGAGTAAAAAATATCACGGTAGGAATTTGGAGATAAATTAGAATAGTTAGGTCAAGTGGCAGTAAAGCTTTTATGGAGTGTTAGAAAGAATCATTGAAATTGAGGAACAATAGAATGAACAACTTGACAGCTTCCAGGTTTGTTCCAGTCGTTAAACGTTTCCCTCATACTCCTTGCCACAATCTTGTCAAACCAATTTCGCATCCTAACAAGAAGTTCTGAGACGAAATAAAGAGCCTACTTTTCTTAAAATTTAAGATTCATGCCAATGATTAATCTACATGAAGCTATCTAGAACAATGACGAAATTATGTTGGTAATATCGAAATTTCTAATTTGTTCGAAACATACCTGGTATAGTGTAGCCTAATAGAGCACTACAGTTGGCAGCCCTGGTGACTGAATTTATTCTTAGTTCCATCACTTAAGGTACAGAATACACAATTTGGTTGAAGTCCAATGGATAGCAAGGACGTTACATGCAGTTGAACACTGAATTTATCAGCGCGCCTTAAATTCATGTTGGCAACCATGCCAAGCATGTGTTGGTCAGAAATAATCTGAAATATTATGATCACTAGTTGTGCCAATTCTGGATTAAATCCATTTGTTATTATAGAAGTTACATGTATTTTAAGATTGGACCTATCAGCTGACGTATAATCATGTTGGCAGCACTGATGTATATTAGTTACTCCAAATTAATCTAGAATGTCAGGTACTATACGTGTGCAAAGTTTAGAGCTGTTGGCGTGCATACTTTCTGATACATTGATATTAGGATAAGAAATAGAGACAGCATTTATTAACAGCTGGCAGCCCTGGATGCTCTTGAGCATACGCATAGTCATATATGTAATAGTACACATAGCACATATGAAATTTGGTTGAAATCCAATTGATAGTATAGAAGTTACATGTAATTAAACATTGGTCCTATCGGCAGGCTTAGAATCATGTTGGTAGAACTGACGTATATTAGTTACACCAAATTATTCTAGAATGCCAGATACTATACGTGTGCATAGTTTAAGGCTGTCGGCTTGCATACTTTCTGATATATTGGTATTTGGATGGAACATAAATAGAGAGAGAATTTATTAACAGTTGGCAGCACTGGTGGCTCTTAAGAATACGCTCAGTTATATCCGTTTACCTACACATAGTACATACGAAATTTGGTTGAAATCTAATTGATAGTGTAGAAGTTATATGCATTAACAAATTGGACCTATCAGCAGGCTTAGAATCATTTTGGCAACACTGCCATACATGGCCTCCTGGAAATTAAACTGAATTATTATTATCTATATGTGTGCCAATTATGAAATAGCTCGCATGCATACTTTCCAAGATATCCAACATGGAGCTCAAATTTCAATTGCGGTTTTTCAGCAATTGGTAGCACTGACAAAATTTTCAAATATGGGCTTCAGATATTCTGGTTACGGTCTTTACTCATACCTAATTTGGTTTCGATTGCTGCAGCCGATTAGGAGTTGATGGGGGGGGGAGACGCACAGACAGACAGACAGACAGACACACAGACACACATTTGCCCGGATCGATCTCATAAGTCTACTTTTTCCTCATTTTTGCAAAATGTGAAATGTAGGATAAGAATTTCACCTCAGTTGCCGTCACATTTTGAAGAGAAATAAGCACGCTGTTGTGTAAATGTATGAGCACAATACTGGCAATATTGTCACCAAGAGTGGATTCTTCTTGGTTCAAGAACATTCATTCTTATGAGCCAGTCGTGATAGTTTGGTTGCTTGCGATGGCGTTGTAGAAATAAATTACCTGGCCTCCCCCACTGAATCATATTTCAGAGAAGAGGTGACTAAAAACAATGTCAGGAGTAAAATTGCAATTGAAGCGAAGCCACAACTACTTCCTCCAGATTCAAAGTCGATTGAATATCAACAGGAGAGAAAGGTACAATTTTGTAGTATATATTAAGAATGGAGAAATCTTCGTAGAAAGGATAGAAAAGGATGGGTTGTTATGGCAAACAAAACTGCTTCGAAAACTGGTACGATTTTATAAAGAGTGCATTTTGTCAAAACTTTTAGTCAGTTGAGTTGTTCGAGGCACGAGGCATAAAAATCCGAGGTCCCTCCTTTGCGCTAGAGTTTCAACGACTAAATAAGGCCACAGATACCAACAAACAAAAGAAGAGGAAGCAATCGGACCCCTTCACACAGATCAAGACGTTTACATTTATAGCAATAAATTGTATTTTTGCTCATAATACTATAAGTGTGTTTTTGGTTTACAGAATGTTAAACATTCATTATACTTATAAAACTTTGCATACGTAAACTTTGAATTTCATTACTGAATGAACGGCCATTTTGTTTATATAAATCACCTTCTGTTGAGTCGGTACATTATTGTTGTTGTTTTTTTATGTTTTACATCTCATAGAGTCAGTTTTGAAGTTTTGTCAGCGCACAATAAAATAGCTTATGGTCCATAGAAACACTTATTTTGAGTTGTAATTCTTATAATCATACAGTAACACTCCGGCCTCTTTTATTCGGCTGGACGATGGCAAGGCACAAGGCTGAAAATAAGCGTACGACTCGGAAAGCAGATCTGTGTGACTCGGAACCGAGGTATACAACGGAGGAGGGGGAGGGTGGTTGTGCTAAGTTCGCGAATTAGGCGTAACGGAGGGGAGTAGGGGCAGTGTAGTGCACTGGCTGTAGCAGGCGAGAGGCAGCAGTGCTGCTATCTCTTGTCCAGCAATTGACAGCAGAACCAGTAGCACAGCCTTAACAAACAAAATAGGTTCATATCATAGGTTACCCTACTGTATTTCTACCTATGTTTTCCTATCCCAGGATTACATTGAATCTGACCTTCTTCGAGTGCGCCCACTCTTAACTTAAGACAAAATTTAATGGCACAGACACGTCCCTGCGTAATGGACATGCCTACAAATTGGACCAGCCATTTAACTAATATGTTATTGCTCTGGTATTCCAATTTATTCTAGCCATCACTTTGGGCAGCCATTTTTTACTTGCTGTACCCGTATTTATCACGAAGTTGACTTTTTGAAATCCGAAGATCAAGAATGGATCGAAGAATCTTGTAGGCCCTGGCTAGAAAACCTGAAAATCCCTCCGACAAGCACTTCTATGAAAAACACACAGTCGTTCGATTGTGTTACGGACTAAACTACTGTGGGCAAGGATGCTAGCTACATTCGGAGAGTGAGATCCTTAACATAATCTTAACTCGTGTTACGTCGCTGTGTTCTTTGAAATGGTGCAACCTGGATTACAATTTATGGTTTGAACATGCTTAAATTTCATGGATCGAGTTGTACCGAATTCTGGGTGAGGATTGACGTGTGTGTCAGGCCACCCAATCCAAAGCCAGATTATCGGGCACAGTACTAGGCCTATAATGCATAAACTTCTCAATACGGAAAACACCCTCGTATTTCATCAAATATTATATCTTCGCAGACTTCTATACTTCTCTACAACCTCGTATACGACTGGAATAGGATATCCCTAACATCCCTACTGTCGAATAAAAATATCTTCCAAGAAGATGTGTCTTACTAAAAGTTATTACAGAAAGATCAATGCTTTCTCTCAAATAAACGGTTTGTCAAATCATGAATATAATTCCATTCATGAATAATTGCGTGAACAGCTCTGTATTAACGAACATTAAAGCCAAATGTGGCGAGGCGATACTATATGATGCATTATGTTGTGAAATACCAGTCATTAGTACAGCGGAGTGTGAGCAAACACACGTGGTGTCTTAAGTTTTTACGAGGTACGGGACTGCATGGGCCGAACGCGATATAATTGACGCCTAGAACATATGAATGAAGCGATGTGCATTTGTTTGACAAGCAGACAAGTGAGTCTCCAGGGTCAGTGAACTATGAGAGATAAACTGAATGTAGTCCAAATATAGAGCGACATCCAAGGCTAAGAATGAACGTAATTTCTTTTGAGTACAGGCTGGTGTAAATGCGTACGATATAACCTGTGTCGTTAGAGAGTTATTATCACAGCCATAAGTTGATATCACTTGGCATATTTGACACGAAGATTGCAGCGATGTATTGGACGGACATAAAGGCTATCAGTACAGACCAGTGCGAGTTTTGTGACAAGAACTTGACGAGCGAAGAGATGACCGGCTAGATCTAGAAACGTGGAAGCTGTTATGATGACGTGGAAACCAAGGCGAGCCAGGACAACGGATACCCAGAGGGTCGCGAGCTGGATCCAGGGCGAGATGGAAGGATGCTCAATCAGAAGAACGTGGAACCAAACCCTCAGGAAACGCGTCAGCGGAACCAAGAATGAGGCGGCCGAAAGGTACTGAAAACCATGTTAATTCATAAGTAGTGGTTAATGGGTAGTGGTTACTAAGATTTGGGCAGATATTAGATTATTAGGACAGTAATTTTAAGTTTTCTCTGGAGAGATTATTACAGTCATATTTAGGATTTAAAATGAAATAAATGGATGCTTTAAAATATAATCTGAGTACATGGATCTTTCAGAGGGAACATTTACACCTAAGGGGCCACTTTTTGTGTGCACATCATGATAATTATACTAAACACTCACACGTCACTGAGGTTTTCCTTTTGGGTAGATTATTGGCTGAGGAATAACCTAACCACCAAGGGAAGATGATAAAGAAAAGGAGGTGGGTTTCGGACTGGAGAGAAAGGATAGAGAAATAGGATGAGAGTCCCTCAAAAGTTGTAAATTTAACTTTAAATACACTCAAAGGCGGTTGCCACCGCAAATCCGCTCTCTGATACTTAAAGTGGGTACGGACCTGGTCGAAGCTAACCGGAACCGCAGCTAGGGCTTGGGCGGTTTGCAAGAGAATGGCTTTAGCGTATTCCCTTTCAAGCATGCATATGCCTACTATGGGGAAGGGTGATAGTCTGGCAAGACAAATAGTAACAGATTTATTCTGTATTAACGATGGCATGAACCTAGGAGGAGTCAGGGAAGACAGGATCTTGCCTAAATGTTGTACCAGAGAAATGATGAGTCAAAGAAAGAAAGTTTAAGTTTATTTAACAATTCAAAGCAAGTTGATAATTTTAACAAATATATATTTTCAATTTGGTTAACAATTTTGGGGTCACAGACCTCAGAAAACATTAAACGTTTGCGCCAGGCAATTAACAATTTATTAGGTTTCAAACCTTTACAAAATCCTAGCAAGGATTTAAAATAGCGAAGATAAAAATTCAAAATTTAAAGACAATTAAGGTGATTAAAGTTTAACAATAAATAGAGTACAAGGTGTGTACTATAAGAAATTTCTGAGTACCTATCTTAGACAAAGGTACAACTTCAAAAATAACAAAAAAAAGAGAACATGTAGAATGAAAGAGAAGTTCCTATAACTTCGTATATTTATACTGGATTACTTTTATGATAGTTATGCAAAATAGAGCAGGTCACTTACTGTGAAACCTGAAGAGAAAGTCAAAAGGAAGGTTCTAGACTTCCTATGTTCAAGTAGGAATCACGAGACAAATGGGTCAGTTTCCCTTTCGTGAGACCTAGAAATAACTCACTCATGAGTTGAAAGAATTGTTTTCCCTGATTATAAGGGAGAAACAATGTAAGCTTGAACCGTGTATAAAACACGTGGTTATGCAGGAATTGATTAATGATAAACAAGCAAGATGGAAGGGCACTTCGTTAGAGTGACACCTCATAGAAAATGATCTAGAGTGACAATTTTATTAATATGGTTTGTTAGTAGAAGGTTTAGGAAAGATCAATTGGGATTTAGGATAAATGTTCATGGCCTTATTTAAGGTAAACGGACGATCGCGACGCGGTAGAAAAGTTGAACAAGCACTAGTTATCACTATAGTCTGTTAAATGGATGAATAGTTCACTGTAGTAGCACAAAGTTTATGGCAAAGAAAGTTATTGCAATGATGAAAAAGGACTGGTTGCACTAGATTGGCGAAAGTCTATTGCTTGAGAAAGTTGTGGATTACAATTAAATGCGCCATAGAACATTCCAACGGTGGAAGAAAATTAGCTATTGAGCTTTAATTCAGAAGGAAGATTCTTCAATTTTAAATAGTATTCTCACAAGTGAGTGAAAAATACATGTCGGCAAGACTTGTAGATAAAGTACAGGATCTGGAAGGTTCCAGAACGATCCTAATAGAAGAATGGAGCCAACGTTAATCCAGCGGAGGAACTAGCTTGGTATTTTATAGACAGCGGGTATTAGATAATATCCCACGTGGTGAGAAGATTTCTCATTAAAATGGCTTATGAAAAGCTACTTTCTATTAAGGTTGGCTTAGACAGACAAAAGCCCAACATAGCAAATCCCGCGAAGGATGATTTTTGCCCCAAATAAGTAATCTCACACTGCCTATAAATTGATCATTGAAAGTATGTAGAATTAAAACCGATGAAGATGAGGTTAAAATCTTAAGTCTGTACTTATCTTTGTTGCATGGCGAAGATGAAGTTCCCTTTGACGGATACCCAATGTGCCAACATGGCGTAGAATGTAGAGAGTGCCTCTTGGTTTGAGGAGACTGGCTCTGGTTGAGCCTTGAGTGACCAAGTCAACTGCCGACTTACAAGTGAGACCCACTCAGCGAAGCGCGGAGGGTCCAAGGAAAGGAAATAAGTGGGGGTAGGAGACAATAGGAGAACATAACAGAATAGACAACTTTATAAAACTAAAAGTTCTTCTTGATGAATGGTCTTCAAAGAGTTGATAGCAGGCGATACTAGCACAGCATGGTGAGTGAAAAAGTAGACGAAGTTCTCTTGATCACGGAGATAATAGCTGGCGATGGCAACGAGATCTGGTGGCCAGATGGATAAGTAAGTCCTCTTGCACCAGGAAGAATTGAGGAGCTTCAGAGATTCGCTGCTAGATGACGCTAGGTGGGTCATGGAAGATATATATCTAGAACAGACTCACAATGATATAAGAGACATGACCACCAAAGAGAAACTAGGAGATCACTGTTGGTGTTTGAGAAAACAGGAAGAAATGAACAAGAAAAGAGTATTAAAAAAAATACTCTATCTTATCGTGTATTCCAAGAATACACCACACTGGGAGGGGTAAAACACCAACAGAGAGCATGAAAAACAATTAAACATTTAAAGGTAATGAAGCAATTGAAGACAGTGGTCTTGTGATATGACCATTAGTCGTCAATATTTTGACCACCCTGACTCTCCCATCCCTTCCAGGATAACACTCGGTCACTCTATCAGAAATCCAGACCAGGGGAGGAGAGACATCCCTAACCAAGGCCAAGTCCCCCACTATAATGTCGGGACTGGAAAGAAACCACTTCTGTCTCCGTTGCAAGGAATTTAAATATTCCAAGTTCCACCTCTTCCAAAAGGAATTGCGGAGGGCTTCAAGTTTACGCCAAACAATAGGTAGATTAGAATCCCTGAAAGAGCTGGAAAGGGGAGGAGGAGCGGAAAGAGAAGTGCCTATAAAGAAGTGACCAGGTGTAAGTGGAAGAAGGTCATCAGGGTCATTGGAAAGAGGAGTTAAAGGGCGAGAATTAACAACACCTTCAATCACAAAGTAGCGAGAAGCTGCGGGAAATATAGCTCTAGTGAAGATTGCGATAAGATGCGAAAGGAGAATTAACAAGTTTAAACAAAGCGTATAGAAACAAGTACATCTATTAAGGATAAGAATATACCAAATAAACAAAGGAACTATGCGAGTAGGAGGCAAGAACGGCATAGGTAACAACAATCTAGTAGCCATAAACAATGACCTCAAGAAATAATAAGCATCAAAGGGGTTAATCAAAAAAATACTTAAGTCAGCGAGAAACGTGACGTGACAAGCATAAATACAAAAACACATCGAATGTAACGACGAGAAAAAACAAGTTTGTTCATCAATGAACATTGAAGGTGCAAAATATGTAAGCAGAGTGCAATACGTGAGCGCGTAAAAATATGCAACGATGTTATGAAACAGGAATCGAAGCAACTATAGGATACGAACGTGAGCAAGTGGGAAACACAGGCAAACACGGCCTTGACCCACATAGTACAGCGAGATAACGAACATGAATAGCTGAGAGAGTCCTTGACCGGAACAAGTTTATTTTGGTGATGAGGTGAACGGCTTCCGAGATTACGGGAGCAACTCGCAAGACAATGGTTGGCAGTCAGCCAGAGTTGAGATAAGGAAAGCTTGTTCTGAACTTTGGCAAGCATAAAGGAAATAAACGGCAACTTGGCCTTACTCAAGCTTGTATACAAACAAGATTGACGAACAAGCAGTTCGAAGTAAACAAACAACACTAGTTCAATCAGCTGTGACTTAAAGCGGAACCAGTAACACGTCATGCAGTCATCCGTAGCTTGGACGTGAACAAAAAATTTAAAGACATATGAAATAAAGTAAGAAATCAATTTCGCATAATTTTGAGGATCACGGAATCCGACAATTTTCAACAGAAAAAAGCTTAATTCTTCCGAAAAAAGAAGAGAAGCTGGGACATTGATAAGGAGTTTTTGCGTAAGAATAGTTATTCTAGATGCTAGAGAATTCAGATTTTCAAGCGGTTTCAAATTGCGAGGAAGGGGGAAGGAGCCGGCCGTGGCCAGCCTACTAAATAGCGAAAGAAGTGAAACATAGCTTACAGCGAAGTGATGGTGACTGATAGGCATGGTTTTACACAAAGGGAAGATAGTTTTCGATAGAAAGTTTAAGCAATTACCTGCTATAAAAAATGACATGAGAAGGTAAACAAAGTAACACAAGGCGAGGCGAAATTGAATTGCCATTTTGTGCGGGAATAAGGCATAATCATTTAAACAACTTACAAAGGTGGCATAGTTGTTTACAATAAGACATCGTTTCGGCAAGTGTTTTTCAAAAGTATCGAGATCGAAAACATAGGCGTTCTCTTTTTCAGAAAAGGGATTTATATCAGCAGTAACAAAATGACATTGCGCTTTGGTTTGAACACTGGGATGTTGGATTTCACCAGTAATAACCCAACCAAAATCGGTGTCTCTAGCGACCACGGTTGAAGATAGCCTACGTGTTTGTTTGCGGAGGCAATTCCAGAAAACATTGGCACTGAAAAGTACATCAATGGGACCTTGAGCATTAAACTGAGGATCAGCTAACCTTAAGTGCGAAGGAATCTTTAAACAGGAAGTATTAATAGAGCTGCTAGGAGTGTCCTTGCCAATACTGGTAAGAATGAGACAGTTTAAGTTAAGATTGGTGTTTCATAGACAAACGTCTCTGATTTTCAATTTTGAAGACTGCAAGGCTTGAGTTTTCAAATTGTCAATGCCGGATACAATGATAGAAGTAGGCGATGACGAAAGACCTAGTTTTTTTAATTAACGATTGCGAAACAAAGTTGTGAGTTGAAGCGGAATCGAGAAGACCGCGGGTTCGAAACCAATTTCCAAATTTATCTTGGATTTCGAATTGTACAGTGGACAAAAGGGCTTGCGCACTGTGAGAAGTTTTGGCGTTAGAAATGCAGGAAGAAGCATTAGTTTGCTCGGAGCTGCTCTGCATGGAGTTTGAAGAAGCGGGTACTGGTGACCTCGATTTATCATGAACATGCAATAAAGAATGGTGCGGTTTTTTGCAATGAAAACAGAGGTTGGAAGACGTACAGTTTGAAGAAGAATGCTTAGGTGACAAGCAGTTGAAGCAATGTTTACTATTGAAGACAAACTTCCTTCGGTCTTCGACAGACAATTCTTTAAAGGATTTGCAGGAGTTCAAAGTGTGAAGCTTTTTACAGAGCGTGCATTTTAAAGATTTGTTGAGCGGCCTGATATGTTCTCTTGGATGGTTGAAAGAAGCAGAACGGGTTTGCTTGTTCTCGACAGATGGGGGCTGATGACCCTTTGAAGAAGCAAGTTTTTTCTCAAAAATGTGACACTGATGACTGGTTTCGACATTTTCGTACTGAAATGAGAGTGCTGTAAGGACTTGGCACCGGCTGTTGAGAAACGAGATGAGGTGTTCGAACGAGTATTCCTCCTTGCGAGTGAGTTCGATCTCCCAAGCCTTTAGTGTCGAAAAATCGAATCTGGATGTAGCTGGATGAATAAGTATGGTGTCCCAAGTTTGGACTGGCTGCTTAAGTTGATATAATGCTCTAACATTTAATTGCATGGAGTCTAACAGGTCTCTTAAAGAGGTGACGTCATTAGGTTTGACGGCTGGCAGGTTGAACAGACAGCGGATGTGGCGAGCGACACTCAAACGTAAATTGCCATATCTCTCTTTAAGGAGATTAAAGGCGATGTGGTAGTTATCTGCGCTTAAAGGCAGTGACTCGACCAAGGCCAAGGCCTCGCCTTCCAAGGACGTACGCAAGAAGTAGAATTTATGAATGTCGAGAGGGTCATCATTTTCATGAATGAGGGAGCAGTAGAGTTCATAAAAGGAATACCATTCACCTTCCTGGCCTGAGAAGTGAGGTAGGCTTATCTTTGGAAGTAACGGTTTAGGTTTATCCTTGTGAACTGAAGCGGGTGCGAACTGGGCCGGATTGATGACCCTAGTGTCCGGTTCTGAGATACTGCGGATCAGTTGGTGGGCCTTGGCAATCCCTTCAAAGTACAAGGGTTCGACCTCGTCCCGATCCGATTGAAGTTCTGGGCAAGCGGATTCAATCTCGGTTTGAATTTGATCGTAATAATCATAGGACCGTTCGTACAACTTAAGGCGTTGTGTCAAGATGTCTAGATCACACTCGGCGGGATTTATTTTGTTAATGAAATTTCTAAATCTGGTGAGTTGCCCTTTGTAGGAAGAACGTCTGGCAATGAGAGATTCATCCTTTTCAGTAGGAGCCATGTCAAAGTGAATAGATTAAAGTATAACTCACGTTACTGTGGAACCTTGAAAATGCTGTCAGGCTGGCAGCAGCAAATAAGTAGAAAGAACGGGACACACCAAAGGAGACAGGAGCGGCCTCTTTCTCCTTCACAGGCTTTGCACGATGTAGTTATAGCTGAAAGATTCAAAGCAGGTATTAATAATTTTCAAGGTATTGTCAAATAACCTTTTAAAACAAATGACAAATGGACTCTCCCGGGTTTCTGGGACCAAATTATGGGTAGATTATTGGCTGAGGAATAACCTAACCACCAAGAGAAGATGATAAAGAAAAGGAGGTGGGTTTCGGACTGGAGAGAAAGGATAGAGAAATAGGATGAGAGTCCCACAAAAGTTGTAAATTTAACTTTAAATACACTCAAAGGCGGTTGCCACCGCAAATCCGCTCTCTGATACCTAAAGTGGGTACGGGCCTGGTCGAAGCCAACGGGAACCGCAGCTAGGGCTTGGGCGGTTTGCAAGAGAATGGCTTTAGCTTATTCCCTTTCAAGCATGCATATGCCTACTATGGGGAAGGGTGATAGTCTGGCAAGACAAATAGTAACAGATTTATTCTGTATTAACGATGGCATGAGCCTAGGAGGAGTCAGGGAAGACAGGATCTTGCCTAACTGTTGTACCAGAGAAATGATGAGTCAAAGAAAGAAAGTTTAAGTTTATTTAACAATTCAAAGGAAGTTGATAACTTTAACAAATATATATTTTCAATTTGGTTAACAATTTTGGGGTCACAGACCTCAGAAAACATTAAACGTTTGCGCCAGGCAATTAACAATTTATTAGGTTTCAAACCTTTACAAAATCCTAGCAAGGATTTAAAATAGCGAAGATAAAAATTCAAAATTTAAAGACAATTAAGATGATTAAAGTTTAACAATAAATAGAGTACAAGGTGTCTACTATAAGAAATTTCTGAGTACCTATCTTAGAAAAAGGTACAACTTCAAAAATAACACAAAAAAGAGAACATGTAGAATGAAAGAGAAGTTCCTATAACTTCGTATATTTACACTGGATTACTTTTATGATAGCTATGCAAAATAGAGCAGGTCACTTACTGTGAAACCTGAAGAGAAAGTCAAAAGGAAGGTTCTAGACTTCCTATGTTCAAGTAGGAATCACGAGACAAATGGGTCAGTTTCCCTTTCGTGAGACCTAGAAATAACTCACTCATGAGTTGAAAGAATTGTTTTCCCTGATTATAAGGGAGAAACAATGTAAGCTTGAACCGTGTATAAAACACGTGGTTATGCATAAATTAATTAATGATAAACAAGCAAGATGGAAGGGCACTTCGTTAGAGTGACACCTCATAGAAAATGATCTAGAGTAACAATTTTATTAATATGGTTTGTTAGTAGAAGGTTTAGGAAAGATCAATTGGGATTTAGGATAAATGTTCATGGCCTTATTTAAGGTAAACGGACGATCGCGACGCGGTAGAAAAGTTGAACAAGCACTAGTTATCACTATAGTCTGTTAAATGGATGAAAAGTTCACTGTAGTAGCACAAAGTTTATGGCAAAGAAAGTTATTGCAATGATGAAAAAGGACTGGTTGCGCTAGATAGGCGAAAGTCTATTGCTTGAGAAAGTTGTGGATTACAATTAAATGCGCCATAGAACATTCCAACGGTGGAAGAAAATTAGCTATTGAGCTTTAATTCAGAAGGAAGATTCTTCAATTTTAAATAGTATTCTCACAAGTGAGTGAAAAATACATGACGGCAAGACTTGTAGATAAAGTACAGGATCTGGAAGGTTCCAGAACGATCCTATTAGAAGAATGGGGCCAAAGTTAATCCAGCGGAGGAACTAGCTTGGTATTTTATAGACAGCGGGTATTAGATAATATCCCACGTGGTGAGAAGTTTTCTCACTAAAATGGCTTAAGAAAAGCTACTTTCTATTAAGGTTGGCTTAGACAGACAAAAGCCCAACATAGCAAATCCCGCGAAGGATGATTTTTGCCCCAAATAAGTAATCTCACACTGCCTATAAATTGATCATTGAAAGTATGTAGAATTAAAACCGATGAAGATGAGGTTAAAACCTTAAGTCTGTACTTATCTTTGTTGCATGGCGAAGATGAAGTTCCCTTTGACGGATACCTAATGTGCCAACATGGCGTAGAATGTAGAGAGTGCCTCTTGGTTTGAGGAGACTGGCTCTGGTTGAGCCTTGAGTGACCAAGTCAACTGCCGACTTACAAGTGAGACCCACTCAGCGAAGCGCGGAGGGTCCAAGGAAAGGAAAAAAGTGGGGGTAGGAGACAAAAGGAGAACATAACAGAATAGACAACTTTATAAAACTAAAAGTTCTTCTTGATGAATGGTCTTCAAAGAGTTGATAGCAGGCGATACTAGCACAGCATGGTGAGTGAAAAAGTAGACGAAGTTCTCTTGATCACGGAGATAATGGCTGGCGATGGCAACGAGATCTGGTGGCCAGATGGATAAGTAAGTCCTCTTGCACCAGGAAGAATTGAGGAGCTTCAGAGATTCGCTGCTAGATGACGCTAGGTGGGTCATGGAAGATATATATCTAAAACAGACTCACAATGATATAAGAGACATGACCACCAAAGAGAAACTAGGAGATCACTGTTGGTGTTTGAGAAAAAAGGAAGAAATGGACAAGCAAAGAGTATTGAAAATAATACTCTATCTTACCGTGTATTCCAAGAATACACCACCTTTACATGCTAACATGAGTAGATGCATTTGGTAGGTAACTGATACAAGGTTGTATGAATAATTAAACAGCATTGGTAAAATAGTAGGGTTGTGTAATGCGAAGTTATGATGAAACTAAATGTTCTCACTATAGCGAGGTGAATAAAATAAATGATTATGATTAATGTTACGTGATAGGTTAAAGAATATGAAATTTTGAGGCAATTGTCAGTTGAAAAATAATACAGATAGGCAGAGGCCATGTATTTAAATGTTTATGGTGTATTTATAAATGTGTGAAGAGCAGTGGTTAACAAATAAATAAATAAAATTATGGAATCATAAAGATTTCACAGTGTAAAGTAATAAATGTAACAGCCAACAACCAGTCATTTCCTGAATGAGGCACAGCTGAACGGAAACCAGTGAAAATAATAATGAAGGTATTTAATCCCTGATATAAATTTTGTAAATGAATTATTTAACGCCAGTGACATCCATATACGTATAAATATAATTTTTCCTTTTGGTGATAACATTTAGTTAGAAGGATATCGAATGAGGCAATAATTTTTCCTTTGAATATTTTCTTATATTTATGCACCTGCTCATTTATGGACTATTCAACGGAGAGGTGACATAGCATTTTGAAGTAATGGTTGTAATATTAGGGCGATATAGCTCTGATCTCCGTAAGTTATTTTGTATCCAAAGTTTAGGACGCCCGGAGATTTTTGTCCTCATTAATTTGAATGTTGCTTCTGCGTCATTAATTTATTTGCACATCAAGAGTAATTTTGAGAAGTCTCCGAGCGAAGGTAGGCTTCTGTGTTTGATTTTATGTATTTCGTGGTGTGGTTATGTAATAAATGGTGGATGAGTTTTATTTTAACTGCGGAGATTTTGTCATTCTTGTTCGTTGCCATACTTGTGTGTCCACCGAATCAACTTTGAGATTTTATCCCAGTTGTACCCTATCTTTATAAAGACCCCAGGATTGCTTGAATCTCATTCCCGACAAAGTTTTTTTAAATGCCAAAACTGATTCGGACATTCAAGATTTTTTCTTTTCTTTATACTTCAGTTTGATTAATATTTATGAAATGCCATGTCCTGTGGTTCGGATTCCACGTAAAAAGGAGGTCCCGTGGCTCATGATCTCGAGATTAACGGGCACGTTAAACTACAAGCTTTCCTTGATTAATATTTATTGCCTCGGTAATCACATGGGAGGCTCATGTTACCATTTTACTTCAGTTCGATTAATATTTGTTGCCTCGATAACCATATGGGAGGCTTATGCTACCTTTATACTTCGGTTTGATTAATATTTGTTGCCTCGGTAACCATCTGGGAGGCTCATGTGACCTATATACTACAGTTTGATTAATATTTGTAGCCTCGGTAACCATCTGGGAGGCTCATGTGAACTTAATACTTTAGTTTGATTAATATTTATTGCCTCGGTAATCATATGGGAGGCTCATGTTACCATTTTACTTTAGTTTGATTAATACTTGTTGCCTCGATAACCATATGGGAGGCTTATGTGACCTTTATACTTCAGTTTGATTAATATTTGTTGCCTCGGTAACCAACTGGGAGGCTCATGTGACCTTTATACTACAGTTTGATTAATATTTGTTGCCTTGGTAACCATCTGGGAGGATCATGTGACCTTTACACTTCAGTTTGATTAATATTTATTGCCTCAGTAATCATATGGGAGGCTCATCTTACCTTTTTACTTCAGTTCGATTAATATTTGTTGCCTCGATAACCATATGGGAGGCTTATGTGACCTTTATACTTCGGTTTGATTAATATTTGTTGCCTCGGTAACCATCTGGGATGCTCATGTGTCCTTTATACTTCAGTTTGATTAATATTTGTTGCCTCGGTAACCATATGGGAGGCTTATTTGACCTTTATACTTCAGTTTGATTAATATTTATTGCCTCGGTAATCATATGGGAGACTCATGTTACCTTTTTACGTCAGTTCGACTAATATTTGTTGCCTCGGTAACCATCTGGGAGGCTCATGTGACCTTTATACTACAGTTTGATTAATATTTGTTGCCTTGGTAACCATATGGGAGGCTCATGTGACCTTCATACTTCAGTTTGATTAATATTTATTGCCTCTGTAATCATATGGGAGGCTCATCTTACCTTTTTACTTCAGTTCGATTAATATTTGTTGCCTTGATAACCCTATGGGAGGCTAATGTGACCTTTATACTTCGGTTTGATTAATATTTGTTGCCTCAGTAACCATCTGGGAGGCTCATGTGACCTTTATACTACAGTTTGATTAATATTTGTTGCCTCGGTAACCATATGGGAGGCTCATGTAACCTTTATACTTCAGTTTGATTAATATTTGTTGTCTTGGTAACCATATGGGAGACCCATATGGCCTTTATACTTCAGTTTGATTAATATTTGTTGCCTCGGTAACCATATGGGAGGCTCATGTAACCTTTATACTTCAGTTTGATTAATATTTGTTGCCTTGGTAACCATATGGGAGGCTTATGTGACCTTTTTACTTCAGTTCGATTAATATTTGTTGCCTCGGTAACCATCTGGGAGGCTCATGTGACCTTTATACTACAGTTTGATTAATATTTGTTGCCTCGGTAACCATATGGGAGGCTCATGTAACCTTTATACTTCAGTTTGATTAATATTTGTTGCCTCGGTAACCATATGGGAGGCTCATATGGCCTTTATATTTCAGTTTGATTAATATTTGGTGCCTCGGTAACAATATGGGAGGTTTATGTGACCTTTATACTTCGGTTTGATTAAGGGGAGATGATGGCAGAAAATTTTCAAAACATGACTTTTTAAAAAATGAACTTATATGAAAGCTTCATGCTTTGAGAACATATTCCCAAAATTTCGAACCTAAAATAAAATTATAAGTGGGTTAAATGACGGAAGAATTGATGTCGTGGAGAGGCCACGCACCCTGCATATTGTAAGTGTATTTCCTACATTCCTTGTTCAGGATGAGAGTGACAGGCAATGAACTATGTAACTTAGCATATTCTAGATGACATTTATGATTAATGTAGTTATTGGACAGCCCTGTTTCCATCTATGTGATAGAAGGCAGTGGCTGTTGTTAGCAAAGCTCTCAGTTTGTTTTCATAAAAATGTTATAAATTTATATTAGATTTACTGATCCATTCTTTAATAGAGACTGAACTATACATTCAGATGTTTAATGATGGCTAGACATGGTTATCTGGTCATTATCTAGTGAAAAGTTCAGATTTTTTGTGTAAATACACGCAAGCAAGTGTAACTGGTGAACATTTTACTCATAAGAACAGCCTTCCTGAAGCTGTCCTTTCAGCCATTAAGCCAGTGTACCGGGCCCACGCTTCACCTGAGCTCCTCAAGAAATGTACACATGGAAAAACTCTAAACCCTAATGAGAGTTTGAATTTTCTTATTTGCAAAAGATGTCCAAAGACAACATTTGTTCCCAGCCATTTGGTGAAAATGGCTGCTTTTGAGGCTGCTTCAGTCTACAATGATGGAAACAAAGGGATTAATGTCCTAAAGCAGCTAGGATTTGAACCAGGCATGTTTGCACAGAAAATGCTTGGACAAATCGACATCCTTCGTGTCATGTAAGCAGATGCTGCTATTATAAATAAGTTGAAGTTGACAAGACAAAAAAAAGGGGCAACCAAACAGGTGTAGAGGAACAGGAAGGAGAGGAAGAGTACAGTTATGTAGGCTTTTAGACTGTGAAACACTGAAAAAACTAACTTGCATTAATATTTTCTTGTTTTTTTAAGTTTTGTCATTTTCAGGGTGTAGGTACATTTTTCTCCAAAACCACTCGTAGAATTAAAGAGAAAATTGAAACTCACATAGAAAATTACATGGTATACAATTGACTGGAAGCATTTTTTGATATGCCAATTATTTTGGAAACTAGGGTCTTACCAAGTAACATTTGGCTTCGGGTTGCTTTAATTGTGTGTGCCCGTTTCCTTAAAGATAATTCAGTACATGAGGAGTTTCTGCAATTTATTCCAATTAATGATACAGATAAAATAATCAAGATAGGCAGATTTTGAGAGCCAATAGCAATTGCATTAGAAACACGGAGAGCAAAACATTATTTTTCTCTCACATAATATCAATAATATCAATATATAATAATATCATGGCAAGATGGCGGCACAGTGAAAGTGTAGTGAAATAGCAGCTAGTGTAAATATTTGATAAAAGTGGTAAAATATTATAACAGAGGTTTAAAATCTATAAAGTTACTTTCCTTAGATCAAGTGTAATACGGAATATTGATAGTATTTAGAAATTCTTATTGATAATTTAATAAACTTAAACTAAGTTGTGGGAACTTGTATCCAAAGATTCGGTGACTTCTTCAATCACTGTTTGAACCAAGTAGAGCAGTGGTGCTTTTACGAGACTTCACCCGATTGGAAGATATACGTATTTCACATTCTTCTTTATTAGTAGGTAATTAGATTAATTATATTAGGTAGTAATAATTAAATTAAATTTAGTGTAATTTGGTGTAAACATCTAGGCTAACTTAGATCTCTAGTATGACGACAGTAAACAGTGTTAGTGTCTCGTCAGGTAGTGTAACCGTAACGGATTTATGCTCGTCGTGCAAAATAAAAGTAAAAAATGCAAATAAAATCATCACAAGATCTCAGGTAAAATTGAATGAGGAGAAAAGTGAAACCGATTGTCGTAATGTAGACCTACCGCTACCGTCATGCGAATGTCATAACCTGAGAAACGAACTGTCCTCAAAAGACGAAATTATAAAGCTGCTAAAGGAAGATATTGCTAAGTTAATGGAAGAGTTGAATAAATTAAAAGGAAACAGAGAGGAAAGCAAGGAAACTTGGTCGACAGTGATTGCTAGTAAGGTAAGATTGAATAAGCCTAGGCCTATAAATGGAGTACATGTAACTGAAATTCCCGTCTCAAATTCATTTGGAGGGCTTGTCGAAGAAAATGATGACTTTCCTCAAGAAGAAAAGAAGAAAGTGATAAAGAGAAAATCCAGGAAGATGCGGATATTTGCGGATAGCCACGGGCGAGATGTAGCAGCAAGCGTATTGGAGAGAAGCAGAGAAATGGAGGTCACTTCGACAGTGAAGCCAGGAGCTCAAATTGCAGAGGTCACGAACGGGATGATAGGAGAGTGTGCGTCCCTTACTGCAAAGGACTACGTAGTGATCATCGCTGGAGCAAACGACGTGTATAGAAATGAGAGTAAAGAGGTAATCAAAGATTTAAAGGGTACATTGCCATCCATGCAAAAAACAAATGTCATTATTGTAAACATTCCGCAGAGATACGATTTAATTCCCAAATCATGTGTAAATGTAGAAATAGAGGCTACAAATGGAAAAATTCGTAAAATTTGTAAGAGTTTTCCAAATGTCCAAATTGTAGATGTAAGTAAATTAGACAGGAAATTCCACACTCGGCATGGCCTACACTTAAATAGATTAGGAAAAGAGTATCTCAGTGATGAAATCTGCAAAATTGTAAATTCAAATGGTAAGAATAATTCAGCAGTAATATCATTAGAGTGGAAGCAGGGAAACTGGTAGAAGAAGCCAAACGTGAGGTTTGGCATTCAGATCTTTAGAAGTCAAATTTAACGGAGTGCAACAATGGTATTTCGGATTTGTCTAGCAACAATAATAATAACAATTATGATAATAATAATGTAAATAAATCACCAACACAAGCTAGCAAAAGTAACAAATTTTAAATTTACCACCAGAATGTCCAGTCTCTTTATAATAAAATTGATTACATAAATCTAATGCTTAAAATTGAACATAAAGACATCTCAGCACTATGTATTTCAGATCATTGGCTGAAAGAGGAACAACTCGAATTAATTCAATTCCCAGGGTTTATACAAGCTAGTAAATACTCTAGATCTAATATTAGCCATGGTGGTACTTGCATCTTCGTAAGAAATAATTTAGATCATGAACAGATAACAGCTTATGATTATCTAATTATGGAACAGGATTTTGAATTCTCTGCCGTAAAAATACAGCAGTTTAAGTTAATAATTG
This sequence comes from Meconema thalassinum, assembly GCA_946902985.2. Classification (NCBI taxonomy): domain Eukaryota; kingdom Metazoa; phylum Arthropoda; class Insecta; order Orthoptera; family Tettigoniidae; genus Meconema; species Meconema thalassinum. Next base: position 744,018,321 of record OX336389.2, read on the forward strand.
TATGCGTATACCGTTCTCCGTCAGGAAAGTTTCCTTTATTTATAGATAAATTAGAATTGTTACTCAATAACATGAGCAAAGTAAATTTCGATATAATAATTTGTGGGGATGTAAATGTGCATTTCTTAAAATTTGATAGAAATTGTGAATTATTAACACAGTTACTAATTTCCTATGGACTGAAACCTACAGTAAATACCCCAACAAGAATAACAAAATTTAGTAAAACCACTCCTGATCAAATTTTTATAAATAGAGATAAATATCACCATTCAATAGAAGTCTATTGTCCGGGTTTTAGTGACCACCATGGACAAATACTGAGTTTTGAAGTATCCGAAACAATCAATAATAATGATAATGGAGTAAAATCAAAGTGCAGGTCATTCACTGAATCAAATGTTGCATATTTCAATGACTTATTAAATAAGGAAACATGGTCTGAAATTTATGAACTAGAAAATGTAAATGATAAATTTAATGCATTTAACAGTACCCTAAAACACTATTTTGAAATAGCATTCCCCTTGAAACGAAGAACTGTTCAAAATAACAAAACTACCAATTGGATAACAACAGGGATTATAAATTCATGCCAAAGAAAGAAATCTCTACACAAATTATATAAACAATACCACACAACACCTGAATTCAATTTATACTACAAAAAATACACTAGCATAATGCATAATGATAATTTTATTTCCCAATCATCTAATAAAACCAGGGCTATGTGGTCCGTGATAAAGAAAGAAACTGGAAAATCTGCTAAAATACAAAGGAACATTTCACTGACCAGAAATAATAAAGTGATTAATAATCCAGATGAAATAGCAAACACTTTTAATGACTATTTTCTGGAAATTCCACAAAAATTATTAAATAAATCAGAGGTAAATACACTAAATTCTAATAATAAAATAAATATATGCAGTGATTCCTTATTTATAAATCATGTCACAAGTGAAGAGGTAAGAATAGTTATAAAAGAGCTAAAAAAATAAATTCTGTGCTGGCATTGATGGCATCCCTGATGCAATTTTAAAGAAATATGCCGAAAATATAATAAATCCACTTACGCACTTAATAAACAGTTCAATTCTCTCAGGAACTTACCCGGATATTTTGAAGTTATCAAAAGTAATTCCAGTGTACAAAAACGGTTCAAAAGATGAATTAGATAACTATCGTCCTATTACCTAACCAACTGGTATTGCAAAAATTGTGGAAAAAATTATGTATAAGAGACTGATAAGTTTCATAGAAAAAAAAATTATCAAACTCACAACATGAATTTAGAACGGAAAAATCTACACAAACAGCTATTTACGAATGTAGTAATTGTATACTGAAATTAATTGACAATAAGGAACATGTAACTGGCCTATTCTTGGATTTATTGAAAGCATTTGATGTTGTTGACCATAAAATCCTCCTTACCAAACTAAATCAATATGGTATTAGAGGTCTAGCTAATAAATGGATAGAGTCTTACTTAACAAGGCGTAAACAAATAGTAAGCTTGAGACACAAGGATGATGGAACCAAATTACTTAATGAAACCTTGTCCAATGACGGAATTATTGAATTTGGAGTTTTGGGCCCACTACTCTTCCTTCTATATATCAATGATATAACACAGAACGTTCATTCACATAAGGAAATTTTGTTTGCGGACGATACAACACTCGTAATAAAAGGTGAAACTAAACAGGTCATATAGCAGTCTGCTGACTCCGTTACAGGAGAGTTAACCAAATGGTCACAAGATAATCGCCTCATAATAAACTACAGTATAAAAAAACCAGTATGTCTAAATTTCCACACTATACAAAATAGGAATCCTGCGAAGCCCAATATAACATTAAATGGTCATCAAATAGAAAATAAATCAGAAACAAAGTTTTTAGGACTATGGATACAACAAGTCTTGAAATGGAATAAACATATACAATATCTGAATACTAAACTGAACTCGATGTGCTTTGCGTTACGTATTTTGAAAACCTGCACTAGCATGCACACATTAAGAAATACTTATTTTGCTTATTTCCATTCATACTTAAGATATGGGATCATATTTTGGGGTATGTCACCAGATGTACTAAGCACGTTTAGGATACAAAAGAGGGCGATTAGAATTATGGCAAATGTAAACTCTAGAGAATCATGTAGACCTCTGTTTAAAGATTTAAACATTCTCCCACTGCCCTGCATATATATCTTTGAAAGTATTATGTTTCTTAAAAAGAATTTCATGAATAAAGATGTTTTTCTTAAAACAAACAATTATGTTCATAGGCATAACACAAGACAAAATCAAAACTTTCATATTTCACACACACACACACACAAGCATATATCAAAAAGGAACTTTTCACACTGGAGTTAAATTATACAATAAACTACCCCAGTATATAAAACTGGCCCCAAAAATAAAAACCTTTGATAGAATGTTGAAAGCTTATCTGCAGTGCCATTGTTTTTACTCAGTAGTTGAATATCTTAGCGTATAGGAGCGATGGAATCTATAATTATATTTTACTTTTTTAATTTAATTGTAATACCTAGCTGTATGTTGTTGTATTTACAGAATTAAGTTTTCATATTATGATAATAGAGTGAGGTGTAAATAGTTGTGCAATAAGATTGTATCTATTGCTATTATAAAAAGTTATAAATAGTTATAATATTAGTAATATATACCTGTTAGTTCTTTTATTTTATAGATGTAAATTCTGACATGTCCTATATCAAAAATGTATTGAATGCATGTATTTGATCAAATGGAATTAATAAAAATCTATCTATCTATCTATCATTCTGTACATAAAAAATGAATCCAAATTTTATAATCCTTTCAAAATTCAACTAATAAAAAATCTGAAACTGTTCCAGCAAACGAAGTTCCTTTTGATCTCAAATATGTGTGGAAAATTATAAAGCGATATCTGCACGGGTTTTTGGAAAAATTGAACCCGACTGATGCCATAAAAAATATAAGGATTTTGTTTGAGAGAATTCAAATATTAACCAAAAAATCTATAAGTCATTACACAATAGGCTTTACTCATTATGAATGCTTGTGCAAATTATCATTGATCTGTGTTTAATATTACAAAAGTTATGCCAATTTTAAAACTTCTCTCTCTTTAACCATTGTCTCCCCTTAATATTTATTGCTTCCGTAACCATATGGGAGGCTCATGTGAACTTTATACTTCAGTTTTAGATGATTAACTTTTAGGTTATGTTCTGGACGATTTAGCTTGCTCCCTTTTCCATGTTGTTCATCTTATATACAACATGTAGGTATTTACCCTAGTATTTTCACTTTTCATTTCTATGGGGTCTTGATTATGGACAATTAGAAAGCCTCTAAAGAACCCCTCATGACATTTGATTTCAAATAATTTATAAATATTAATTATGACTACCGTAGTTAATTGTACAACCATCACCCCTTCAAAATTCTTGATGACGAGGACTTACCTGGGATGTAAGCGAACACATTACACCACTGAGTACTCATGTGGATTAGAATGCCATTAAAAGATTAACGAATGCAGAAGTGGAGTTATGAACAGGCTATAATAATTAATATAGTGGGGTAAAATTAATGAGCTATTTACATTCTAAAAGCTGTCACACATCTTCCTTTGGTGAGTTTTGTGTGATATGGGCTTCAAATAATTTATAAGTGATCTATAATAATGAATCTGAAAATGTGCTCATTAACATTCCCTTTCTGTAAGCTGCAATTGATTGGAGTAGCCTTATAAATGTTTTTCTCCAGCTGTAATTTTGTCTTACAATTCATTTTTAATATTGTAGTAGGCCTATAGTAGCATACTCTTTCTATTTGTACTGAAATTTTCTCAGGATATGTAGCCTATAGCCTACTGCTGAAGTTAATTGATATTTATAATTAACACCAATGTACAATATTCATTGAAAATTCCAAATTGGAAGTTAATGCAAGGTGAATGGGGATTTTAAAAGAAGGAATAATTCCATTCATGGAAGATTTATTTAGTTTCTAATTAGAATAGAAATTATTGGCCACATCCTTGTAGCTGATATTATTAATCAAATGGAGTTGTACCAAAAGACGTAGGTATAAGTTTTTATTTTTCTCCAGGCACCTCCTCAGTTTCCAAATTTTTAACATATTTTTTTCAGAATTTTTTTAATATTACATTTTATCCCCGCCCAGTTCAAACTTGTGTTTACCGACTGAAGAGCTACTACATGTTGTATAGGTAACATTGAAAAATGTCTTCAAAACTTAACATTCCCTTATGTATTGCATTCCTGCTCTCAAGGCATAATATAGCCTAGTAGGCCTATAGTGGTTAGCACTAATAACACCAATAGCACAAGGAACGCACTCGTTTAAATATAGCCTATGATATGTCACGAGCCATTTAAAAAATACACAAAAACGGAAAAGAAAAAAAAACTTCATTGATTTCAAGTTTACCTCGGACTGCCGAACGGCCGATATATCAAGCCGTGAAGAATAATTATATTCTAATTCCACTTTTGATAAAATAAATGGCTGTATTTCAAGAGACCTGTTCTAGCTAGACTTATTCTCTTCGTATGTTAATACTAGAAATACCGGTACTATAATATATCACAAGTATGTCTCTACAGTGAGGCTGAGCGAATGATCTCTATGAACGTTAAGGTTTCAAACAGTTGTAAATGCTGTACAGTTTACTCGTTCAATTAATAGTTCGAGATTTTACAGAATAGTATGGTAGTACGTTTGTGTAATGAGGTGATATGGTCTTGTGAGTTCGGGTGACGGAGAAGAGTGGATCGACGGGCCGTGACGTCATAGCGGAGCGCTATGGCCTTCCTCTCGGTGGTCACGGTACGACTGCCTCTACACACTTGCTTGTAACTTCGGCGTACGGCGACACAAAAGAAAGTGAACTGCCTCTCTGACGTGAACTTCCCACCTAGGCTTTTCCTGGAGGTCATCAGCGCCCTCTACCCTTCTGGAACCTTCGCCTAGTCATGCTGTCGACTATGTCCATGACGTAAAAGCATCAACCTCAGGTTACTTCCGCTTGCTATCTTCCTCCTATGCGACGTTGCCAGAGCTCTCAAAACCTTGCGATATCGGTTACAGTAGTGTTGTATGTAAGATTGGAGCATTGTTATTTCTGAAGTTGAGTTAACAATAACTCAGATGCCGTGCTTTATTTTCAGGGTTAAAGAGGGGGTACGCGTACCCCTAAAACATTTGAAAACTGTTTAAGAAAACAATATTGGTATATTTGTATATAGTCCGGCAAATAAACTTCCGACTTGAAAGTTCATCGATCAGCTGGCGTCAACGCGCCATTCTCAACAGCTGGAGGAGATTTCGAGTAATCCTCGATTTAAATCGATGTATCGAATCAGTTTCTTTTGGTCGGCACTCTGTTCTTATAAGCACGCAGGTTAGTGTTTTGAGGCGGGGTAGGTTGTAATTTTCTGCGAATGGTTAGATTTGAAGGACGAAGAAAATAACGAACTATTTTTTATCCACCCAGGCATTGAAAAAGCTGAAAGTTAATGATTCGAAAACAAACAATGAAAGACTTTGCAAATTGCCGAAAATTGCATGATATATCCCCTGCTAAGGGTCTGATTTGTATCTCCTAGTTTAAGGCCGTTGAGCCTGCCACTACATAAGGCACGTTATGTTTGTCAACTACAACTGCGAGTACCCCTTAAATCTCTTTTAGAAAAAAAGCACTGCTCAGATTTATAAGTATGACAAAGAGATTGGAGGGTAGACAGTCAGGGTGCTGGCGGAAACGTATTTGGGAAATGAAATTAACCTTTGACTACTAATTATTATTAACAACGTATTAAACCTGAGTTGAGTAGTAATCATATCCACTTATCTTAATTGATCGGTCATAGAAGCCTGATAAAAACAATTAAAACCCTAATAGAGACTTGAAGGCATAGTTTTCTTTAATAAAATCAGTAATAAGATTAATATTTTTGAATATTAATAATAATGAGTCAGATACGGATATAAACAATTAAACTTGAATTGATAGACCGTTGTAAATATTGTAAATAATTATTTAATAATTATTTAATTATGGTGTTTTTATTTTACTAATGATGTTATTTTCGCGTGTGATAAGTATCTATAGATCGTTTGAAAACTTATGGTCCGTTATGATTATTGTAATGAAGTGAACTGTTTTCATCAAGTGTATTATACTAAAATACTACAGATATGTGAAGGGTATTATGATTTTAAAAGAATTGAAATGATATAGTCAATATTAAAGGAGTTTAACAATTGTACGTGTTAAATGAACGAAAGGTTTGACCAGCTGCAGGTAGCGAGCGAAGCCTGTTTTGACATAACGGGGAGCTTATATAACAAAGACTGCAGAGATGTATATACTGGAGGCGTGAATGAACGGAAGCGTGACAGAATGTAAATGCTGTGTCCAGCTGTGGTCGAGACACGTATAAGCAGTTTCAATATTGGAAGAATGTCATATTCAATATTTTTTGTAATTTCTTAATGAATGATCAGTAAAACGCTGATATGGGTGTGGAAGGAAGTCATGTTGGACGTCATGTTTGTCATTGGAGGAGGAAAGCGAACCTCATTGTTTTATTTTATAATTTTTGTTTATTTATATTATGGTATTTTGTTAATATATTTACTTCGTTCTTTTTCTACATCCGGTGTTGCGAGACTTATTTTAATTATAGTGGAGATTGTGTTGTAGAATCCTGAACAGGTAAGGTGCCCTTAACTTTTACGACCCGGGATATTAGTAAGTTTCTCTACCACCTTTATATTTTTATTTTAATCCATAACACGATCGTAGATACTGTGTGTGAATGATCATGAAGTGCTTGTTGTAAGGATTTTTTTTTCTAGCCAGGAACTTTCAAGATTCTGCGGTCCAGCTGATGTTCGGATACCCAGCAAATGGCTTCTTGATTTTTAAGGGTACAGTACCTACCGTAAGGCCACAGCCGCCTCCTTCCAACTTCCTTGCCAAACTCTCCCACCCATCCTATCCCTTCATCAGGCCCCTCTTCGCTATGCAGGTGAGAATGCCTGGGCGTCGTGCTGGTCACACACCCCAGTTGTATCTCCGACCTATAGTCTCAAGCTCCATGACACTGCCCTCAGTTGCGGTAGAGGTGGGATCCCTCACTTAGTCCGTGGGTAAAGACGAACTGGAGGGTAAAATGATAGCGATAAAAAAGCGAAATCTAATTAGTTTCAAATTACTTAGTAGTTTAAATATTCCGTTCGTAGAGTATGATCATTGATTCCATATTCGCCCCAGTGATATCTTGTGCCGCGGTCTTTGCGGCACGGTTGACGCATGCGCAGTCCAATTTACGATCCTTTCGTAGCCTCTCCCACCACTGGCTATGAAGAAATAAGCTGGGCTCTGTGCCGGATACAGTTTGGCACAAGGTAGTACAGAAAGTAAAGTGCAATGCCACCTATCGGCCATTATGAGGTACTGGGCCAGCGCTATGCCTGTCTGTCACAAAGGGAGGAAGAGAAGAGGGTGTGGACCAATAGCCTGATTGGCTGGAAGTAATTTGTCACTCGTTGACATATCCCTTAGCCACCAAACTGAAAACTAATCGCTCTCACACAACGAATATTAATTCTGGATTTCTCCAAAAGAGGGCTCCGCATCCAACATTGAAATCTAAACTTGCCCTAATAAATAGTGAAAATAATATGTATTTAATAATTCCTTATCTGGTGAAGTGAATACGGCAACTAAGTGAGTGAATAGAAAGTAAAAAATACGATCATGACTAAGTTGCATGTTAAGGTTTCACGGATTAATGTCGCTAGCTAAAAATTTATGGTTAACTATCTGCACCTGTCAGGCCTGGATGAAATCGCAAGAATTTCTCTATGTAGGCTATCTTCAGTTCTTGTTAATGGTTCGTGGTTATTTTTGTGCGTGACAAGGTGTTAAGAAAGTGTCAAACATTGAGTTTGTGTTGTAGGCAATTCATGAGCGAATGGTTGAGTGATGACAAAGTTTGCTCTATATATTGTATTATTGTATACCGTATATTATCGGAAAGTCCCGATAAGAAATGTTGACTATCAAAATTAGTGTAGGCCCTATATATATATCGTAAATCTAAGCCTTGGTGAGAAATGAGCAATTAGACTGCTCTGATATCATGTTACGTAAATACCAATATTTTCATAATTTATTACTTGGCACCACCCTTTGTGTGGGACTGGAGCCACCCCTGGAATTAGAACTAGCATTCTCAGGACTAGACAGCAACTCCCTTTCGCTGTCGTGGTGCGAGATTTAACGGGCACGGCTACGCTGTTAAGGAGTCTATGAAGAGGTAGCAGACAGACTGGGCAAGTGCAAGAAATGTGTGTGGTTCTGTCATCATGACAGCGGGCATGTGACCGACAGACTGCGAACACTGACTGCCGAGGGAACCGAACGGCACGAATTCGCACATCGATTTTCCACCAAAAAATACATACTAGTTTGACCTGAAATATGTTCGGGGATCTAATTTTTTTAATAGTCCTTTGTAAGGAGGGTTTAAGGGCTGCAAGTTATCAGCCCGTATAGGGTTTATATAGGCAGTTGGAATGATCAGGAATTAACACGAAACGTGAATAGAATTCTGATTATTTATGGTAGAACTATCCCTGGCTACATTAGAGAATAGCGCAGTTATTCTTATTGCTCTATCTGCTGGGTTCGCTGGTCCACCCCGTGAATGCACGGAGGAGGGGCAAGCACGTCTAACAAAATCATCCTGTCCAGGAATTTCAACCTCTGGTTGTGGTTTACTGCCAGCCTCCAAATTTTATTCATATATTATTTCACCATTTTCCTATTGAAATTATGTGGAAATTCATCAATTTCAATTGCTTCTCTGTTTAGTCTGGCGTGGTAGTCCCATATTCTAGAAAGTATTTCTGTGTCTTGGAATCTTCCCAGGCATGTTCAGTGTCAGCAATTCTTCTCTGTTTGCCGGAGTTTGCAGTGTCTGGAATGTTCGTTGATCCTTGTTATTATGTTACATTTGGTCGTGCCAATATACTGTGCCCATTAGACAAGAGTTTCAGGGAGCCACAGGTCGTAAATGGCCCTTCCAAGACCCTCCTCCAACGAACAGATAAGTAGGATGGGGAGGAATATATTCTTGGACTGGGTAAGAACGAACAACTGTACTCGGGGGTGTCGGGGATGTGAGGGATCATTGAACCAACAGCCCAGAGGAATACAAACATGCAGGAGGCCAGGCTTACATTAAAATCACACTGAATTTATTTATAAAAATGACAGACCCCTAGCCTACTTCAGAGAGGTCAAAATCGGCTAACCGGAGGTAAATTGTCCTATAATGAATTTACTCATCTGAATTAGAGAAATGTAACTTAAACCTTTCGAAAGTAAAATAAGCAAAGCTAAGAGAAAAACACGTAACATTTCCCTATCAAATTACTTCGGAGACTGCAATAATAACAATAGTAACAGGCATGAATCTATAGCAAGGAACGACGATATTTACTTGTTCACAATGCAAGGATGTCATTACATTCAATGTGGCACAATAATAATAGCTACTCTACGATGGTGTCATCTGCAACATTATATTTTATAATAATCTAAGCTATTCCTATCTGAATTCTAAGTAAAAAAACGAGATGCGTTTGTTCCAAAATTTAATAAAAGTTCGAAGCTATGTACATTCTTTGCCTATCATAATAAATGAAACACTAGATGATAACCGGGTGAGTTAGCCGTGGTGGTTACGGCACGACTGATGGCAGTCGCTCACATCCGGGAGGCGAGGAGGTTCGAATCCCCCCGCCGGCAACCTTGAAGATGGTCTTCTGTGGTTTCCCATCTTCCTTCCAGGCAAATGCCGGAGTTGGTCCCTAACTGTAGGCCACAGCCGCTACCTTCCAACTCCTCGTCCTTACATTCCAACTTCCCTCCTTCCCTCCCCAACGGTACTTGTAGCTCACCCATTGGGTGTCCGTCTCGAAGCAGCTACAAAAAAAACTGGCGAGCCGAACATGTCCTCGGACACTCCCGGCACTAAAACCCATACGCTAAAAAAATAAATTTAAAAAAATAAAAAATAAACTAGATGATAGTACAACACAAATGAATAACAACAAAATGTACCCTCCTATGGTTTGTGCAATTGGCGCCACTGCCTTCCAGCACACATTTCCACTGTTTGATACAAATGGTCATGAGTGTAAGGGGGAAAAAGTTATGTTGGCAACTGCTATGACGTAACGTCACGACTCACGTTGCAATGTCAGGTTAACGACCGTGGTTTCCAATTATCACGTCCTTAACTGACCATCGTCTTAAAATAGGGAATAATCAGTAATTTGTATCAAAGTAGTCTAAGATAGCAATAACTAACAATTGGTCAAGAAAAGATATGTAAGTTTAGCAATTTTTTAATATTCAGCCCAGTAATTCATTTACTTCACGTTTAAATTGAAAATTCTATCACATTATTATTATAATTATTATTATTTCATTTTTATTTCTATCAGTGTATATGTAACGTTCAGTAACCAGTAAACTCGTATAGAGTAATCATTAGTGTGTGTAATGAACTTCTAATATTACCATCAGTTCCATGTGAAAGTCTGTTCACTCCAATAATACGCACCCTTAAGTGCTTCTCAATAACACTTGAATAACACAGGCCCGTGGGCCACTTGGCATAGCTGACAAGACAAAAGTCGTTCATGCCCCTAGCAAAATATCTGCATAAAACGCAAACAGCTCGACTACGTGTAATTAATTCCTACCAACGTAGTATTCATCATCTGACAATAACAATAGCATGGTCACCTAAATTATACAGATATCACAAATTGTGGACTAAAAATTCAATGATCTGTGAATCATCTTTTCACTCATAACATCATTTCAAATACAGTAAATAACTCTTTCCTGGCTGCTTTAATTATTCCATAGTGACTAATACACTTTAAATTTGCTGCGCGTTAATAAAAGGGGAGCATGAATCCTTATTATGGCCCCTCTCGTACCAATAATACTTTGCTCAGCTCAACACTTCTCTCTGATTAGATAACAGGCAGTCGTCTTCGTGTCAACTCAATAAAATACATAACAAAAGACCCCTACACTCACATTGCAGCAGTATCATGAAATAAACAGGTTATCAGCTGGCCTAGCATAGCAACATCAGCCACAGCCTTCTAAATCGTCCGTTGTCTGGCTTGCTACTCACGCTGCTTGAGAAGTAAAAGAAACTGTCCTTCAATTGGCTTTGACCTTGAAATACACATATCCCGGCCAATAATATCATTCCCTTCGAATGTCCAGCTTACTGTAGCACACAATTGTACTGCGTAACGTAAACTGATTGAAAGCATTGAAAGATTGCTACAAAAATTGTATATACATGAAAATGGTGACACAAGCCTTTCCTCCAAGCTAGTGCAAACAATACGTTGATATGACCAGCTTTCAAATAACTTAAATTAAATAAAGTTGCCTGCCAAAATGAATGTGCAAGTAAGACATCCTATATTAACCTACCCATGCGTCCATCCGCACAGAAAATTATGATAGCATGTCCCTCACTTACATACCTTCAGACTTAGTTCACATTCGAGCCTCGCTTGGGGTTAATATGGCGAGTTGCATGGCTCGACTCCAACCAACTCATCGGGTATTGTAAGCATTCATCATCCTCCGCTCCCCCAAGCCATTTCGAAATTATTTCATAGTAGCTCCCAGGGAAAATGGATACTATGGTACCACGGGGAGTAGGGTTCGATTCAATGTCGAAGTAATGTTGAAAAATGCGTAAATTTCACTGAGTTTACTATTAGTACTGGTGATGACAATACTCATTGGATTTACACAGTTGCGGTAAGGTAGCAAGAATTGTCATGTGGTACCGCTACACAGAATCTACGATTATCACTTCAGTGTTAATATACTCACTAAAAACTGTGTATATTTCACACACGTGATCTGATAATATCTCGATAATCAGCTTTTACATAGATTAATCAATTCACTGTTCAAGTTCACAAAGATCATAAATCACGTTTTACACAATACTAAGCAGAAAAATACTTACCAAATTGCAGATTTTGCAATGTTCACTAGCGCCCATGTGGTTTCAAAATGTCCTGGGTTCTCGACATATAAATTACCCAATACAATTCGTTCAAAAATGTCGAAAATTTTACTCGATGATGCACAGTAATTATTACGCGCCACACAGGTGATAAGTAATCAGTTTTGTATTCAATATCACTTCAAATATAGCGTCCACGTTTAGATGTAGGACAATACGATGAACACGTCCTCACAGCATGAGGCTTGATACAACACATCCTAGGTAGGTGACGGAAGTTCGGGTCGGTGCGACATGAGTCAATATCGTAACCAATTATTCCTTGTTCGCATGTCTGCGAGGTAATGCCATGAGTTTGCAACATTCCGTAAATCCAAAATAAGTCAAAGTAATTCAAATAGTGCGAAAAGTCTTCCAAAATTTCCTTCATTCAGGATTACACAAAATATAAATTGCCAGCCAAATCGAATCAAATTAGAACTGCTTCCAAAGATATAATACAAATTCCCGAAAGTTCTTGGTGCATTCCATCAAACATAAATCAACATGAGCTATCGATTCTCGAATCGAAGATGCGTTATCGGGCTCATACACCCCTTCGTCGACCAAATAAAATTGTGACAATCAATTTTTATTTCCAAAAGACAGTTTTAACCCGTATAATATATCCATAAATTCCCAATAAGCTGATCATATGCGTCATTAATATATTTACAGGTACATTATTTACATGCGCGTCAATAACAAGTAGCTGTGTTATTTGGGCGCGGTCAGTGGTTCGCTGTTCGTCTGCCAAGTCTCAACCATTATTACCATCCTTCTTGGCATCTTTGTTCCGTTGTTCCTGGTCATTATGATCTTCAGGAACCTCTTCTCTGCGTCTGTCATGGTCCCTCGAGGATTGAGGTGTTTCTTCCGCCTCTCTTCTTCCTCGTAGTTCTCTTAAATATCTCCGGCTTTCTTCAGTCCTGCCTTGCCAGTCTCAATCAATGGGAATATCTGTGTTATTACCCTGGTAACGCGGGTCCCAATCTCAGCAATAGCCTCTACTGTACCGGTCGTCTCTTCGAATATTTTTTGTAACTGGTTGACGATTATTGTCATTATTGTATGGCCTACGGTTCCATCTGGGATTACAATTTCTCATGGCCTGGTACCGCCTACGGTTGTAGTCTTCGGCTCCATTGTACCGTTCATATGGCGTTCTATTTGTTCTTTGAAATGTCCTGCCTGGACCTGCCACGTTTCTGTCGTGGCCTTCCCGGTTGGTGTCGGAGTGGTTAGATGTTTGAACTATCCAATCCACAGAACTTAGGTTTCTCCTCGGTGTCTGACGTTGGCAAATTGTTCATTACTACAATCAAGCCTGCGCAATATTCTGTCGCAGTCAACGAACGTACTAGCCCCTGAGGCGATCAATATCTTCTGAACAACCATAGGATTCTGTCTCCTTATGGTCTGCACAAGCTCAGCATCAGCTAGCGGGGGTTATAAGCATTGTATCTTGGCGAGTTGTAATGCCAAGTGCGTCGCATACTTGGTTGGTAGGTAACCGGCGAATCGATTGCTGTACATTTCGGCACGTATCCCCTGCTGTATCTCGACTGACCAGTATGTTTTAATAACGCGTCCTTCAACTCCTGGTAGTTGTGGAACAAGTAACTGAACGCTTTGAAAAAGGTCAAATCGCTACCTTCGAGCAGTCTCTCCACGACACGTAGTTCTCTGTCTGGGGTTACCATGGTTTCTCTCATATAACTCTCCACGTTTCTTAAGAATGCTATGGGAATCTGAGGTCCACTAGCTGAGAATTTGAAAGGGCGACCTTCATGCGTCCTTAATAACATCACATTGGAATTAGGTGACTGAATATAGTTCGGCATCCGTCAAAAATTAGAGATATCAAACCTAATCGGAGTTTGAGCGTTATTTGGTTGCGCATCCTCCTTCGACGTCTCAGTATTCGTCTGTCCCTCAACAGTGTTCTTATTCTCCTCTGTACGCTCCCATCCAGTCACATTTTGAGTTGGAGTAGTTTTTTTTCGCTCCCGCATTGTATTAATTTGAAGTTCGATCCTTTCTATGTTTCCACGGATGCAACTATAAAGCTCTTGAATTTGTCATCCATTTCTTCACCAAATTCATCGATGACCTTCCTAACCTTTCATTAGATTCACGCGTTTCAGTCGCAATGGTATTCACTTTCTTGCCGACGTGCGTCCTCAATAAGTTAACGTCTTCCTTCAAGTACGTCACGTCCTTCGAAACGTTCATTGGACTTTCGTTAAATTCTCCTTTTAGGCTATCAAAATCTACCTTCATTTCGGCTGAGGTCGTCCTTACTTCATCTGCAATATTGTTAATATTGGTAGTTAAGTCCTCTCTGAGTTGAGTATTATCCTCTTTTAGCTCCATTCGGACCTCCTGAATAGTTGCTGAATTAGCTATTATTTCGGCGTTCGCTGCTTCCATCTTCTCCACTGCCTTTTTCACATTTAAATGTTCAACGACAGCAATCCCTCTCGTAAGCCTTAATCCAGTGTTTATGGTTGAAACTTCGGACTCAAGTGTTTAAACTATTGGTTAACTTCGCCCATCTTGCCGTCCATATCAGCCATTGTCTGGGTGGATAACTCCAGTGCACGAGCAACCTCTGATTTTACTTGGTCGATGTTTACGTTAACTTCAACTCTGTTAACATTTAACTTGGCTCTAATATCAGTTCGAGTTTTATCAAACCCCGCTACTAACTCTGCTTTGGTATTGTCTAATCTGGAGCTCAAATCATCCCAATTTACATTTAAAGTGTCCAAACTGGCATTGAACTCAGATCTATTAGTTCTAATTTCACTCTTCACCGCCTCTATGTTCTGGTTAGATTCATTTCTGTACGTTTCTAGCTCAGCACGAATGTCATCTCTAGCACGATTAACCTGGTCTTTGATTTCACTCCTAAGGTCTAACTTAATATTATTAGAGTTAGCTTCCATATCTGTCCTAATATTATTACAATTAATTTCCAGATCCACCCTGATGGCTGCACAGTTAGCTGCATATCGGCCCTAATACTGGTATTATTAGTTTCGATAACTGCTTTGATATCGGCCTTAATACTGTCACTATTGGTTTGCTTATCAGCCCTGATATCGGCCTTGATACTGTTACTATTGGCCTCCATATTGGCCCTAATGTCATTCATATCAGTTCTCATATCATTCATATCAGTCCTAATGGTCTCCATCGACACCCGCAGACTTCCCCCATCAAGTCTGGCAAGCCTACCAACATGTCCTGGACACCTTCTCCAGCCATATCACAAATTCTATTAGAGAAATAGGGAGAGCTTCCGACAATAGATGCCTACTTAGAGTACGAACGTTATGATGGACTGGGTAGAAAGTCTGCACCTTTTATAAATTCAGGGACCATTGCTGTGCCTCTATCCTAACTTACATTAAACAGAAAAACAACAAAGCTAAATATATTTACATTAATCGAGATCAGATTGGCAACAAATCAAAATTACCCAACTGTCGTACAAATAATGCCATCTGACCTCATGGTCCTATCTCAACAAGTGAATGCCATGCAGCTTCCACACACCAGTACGAATTTTCAGTTCGTCACTGACCCGGTATATTGCTAATTGAGAAACCCCTCAAAACTCCAAACATGACAACTCGATCTCTCATCTCGAGGCTAACATTTCGGGCACCAAAAAATCAATATACTATATGTGCCCGTCAGACATGAGTTTCGGGGAGCCACATATCTTAAATGGCCCATTCAATAACTTCCTCCAACGAACAGATAAGTAGGATGGGGAGGAATGTATTCTTGGACTGGGTAAGCTCTAAAAACTGCACTCGGGGTTGTCGGGAATGTGAGAGATCATTAAACCACCAGCCCAGAGGAATACAAACACACAAACATAAATAAAGAGGCCAGGCTTACATTAAAATCACACTGAATTTATTCATAAAAATGACAGACCCCTAGCCTACTTCAGAGAGATGAAAAACAGCTAATCCGCGGAAAACTGTCGTATAATGAATTTACTCATTTCCAATTAATGAAATCTGACTTAAACCTCTCGATGACCTACTACAAAGAATCGAAAGTAAAATAAGCAAAGCTAAGAGAATGACACGTAACATTTCCCTATCAAAATACTTCGGAAATTGAAATAATAACAATAGTAACAGGCACGAATCTATAGCAAGGAACGATATTAACTTGTACACAATGCAAGGATGTCATTACATTTAAAGTGGCACAATAATAA
The DNA here is from genome assembly GCA_946902985.2 of Meconema thalassinum. Taxonomy (NCBI): domain Eukaryota; kingdom Metazoa; phylum Arthropoda; class Insecta; order Orthoptera; family Tettigoniidae; genus Meconema; species Meconema thalassinum. The sequence continues at coordinate 744,034,753 of OX336389.2, forward strand.
TAGCTAGGCTATGATGGTGTCATTTTAAACATTTAATTTTATAATCATCTGAGCTGTTTATTCCAAAATGTAATTAAAGTTCAAAGCTATGCACATTCTTTGCCTATCATAATAAATAAAACACTAGATAATAGTACAACACAAATGAATAACAACAAAATGTACCCTCCTATGGTTTGCTCAATTGGTGCCACTTGGGTAGGTTTTTGCTTAGAATTAACCTTACCCACAAGGGAAGATGAATAAAGAAGTAAAGGGAAGTGGGTTTTGGACAGAGGAACAAGTGTGGATAATAGGAAGAAAGTCCAACACTAAATACAAACAATTTTAAAGAAGAGTGTCACCGCAAAGCCCGTGAGATCACTAAAGTGAGTGGGGACCTGAACACAGCTAACGGGAAACGCAGCTAGAGCTTGGGCTATTTGCAGGCGAGAGTAGGAGGTTCCTTCCCTTCCAAGCCAAGATTCGGCTACTATGGGGAAGGGTGGTGGTCTGGCAAAGAAAGAAATGATAAGTTTCCTATGTACCTTTTTAAAGGTGTTTGCTTTAAACAAATATTTTGAAGAATGCAAATAATTTGAATAAGCCGTGATGTTTTAGTTCTTGAAATTGTAGAATTTCTAAAAGGTGACACAATGTTTCCAAGAAGGATAGGGATGAAGCAATTATACCCTTGAGAAAAATTTTGGTAAGAGCACCAATAGTTGCATTTAGGAATGACTAAGCTTTTACCCAGCAAGGAGCCGACTAAAAGTTTAGACAATGAGAAAAAACTTAAATTTTGAACACCAACCATAAGTTGTAGAGAGACTCTCAACAAGCAGGAAGCTGACCTAGTGAGCTATGCTTGCCTTACTGGCCAGTTAGAATTAGCTATCAAAACTAAGAGAGACTTTAATAAGTTAATAACTAAGAGTTCTTGCTCAAATGCAACAAGTAGTGCAAACCTTATCAATGGATTTACTTTTATTAAAGAGGGCATAAACCTAGGAAGAGACAGGGAAGACAGGATCTTGGCTAACCGTTATTTCAGACAAATTATAAAGCAATAGGAAAAATTCAAATTTATTTAACAATGCAAAAAGGTGTAATGAATTTAAGACATATATGATTTGAGTTTACAAACAATTGGGGTCGCAGACCTCCGAAATCATTTAAATCTTGTGCCAGGCAATTGATAATGTTTTGGTTTTAAACCTTTTATATGAGCTAAAATCTTCGTAAGATTTTGAAATGGTGCTAAGATTAATACATAGACAATTTTAAGATAATTAACGTAATTAAGGTTAAACAATAAATCAAGTACAAGGTGTGTACTTTAAGGATTTCTAGATAGGTATCTTAGAAATATGAACAAATAACAACTTCAAAAGTAACAACAAAAAAACAGGAAGAAATGAAATAGAAGTTTCTATAACTTCTGGTATTAATACAGAACTACGTTTAGAGATTATACAAATAGGACAGGTCACTTATTGTGAAACCTGAAGAGAAAAATAGAAAGGAAGTTTCTAGAACTCCTATGTTTAAGTAGGGATCACGAGAAAAATAGGGCAAATTTCCCTTTCATGAAACCTAGAGATAACTCACTTTTGAGTAGAAAGAATTGGATTCCCTCATTAGAAGGGAGAAACAATATACCTTAAGGCGTGTTCTAGACACGAAGTTTTACAGACATTAATTCGTTGTACGTGGAGCAAGTATGGGAGGGCACTTATTGAGAGTGACACCTCATTGAAAAAGACCTGAAGTTACAATTTTATAATTTTAGTTTGTTAGTAAAGGGTTTGGGAAAGATCAAATGGGATTGTGGAAGAGTGTTCATGGCAGTATTTATTGTACTCGGACGAGCGCAACGCGGATGAAAAAGTTGAACAGGCACTGTTTTCACTATAGTCTGTTGATATAGTTGAAAAGTTCACTGTAGTAGCACAAAAGGTTTATGGCAAAGAAAGTTATTGCGATGGTGGAAAATAACTAGTTACACTAGATTTGCGAGAGTCTATTGCTCGAAAAACTTGTAAGTTATAGTTGAATGCTCCAGAAAAAATCCAACGGAGGAAGAAAAATTAGATATTGATCAGCAGTTCATAAGGAAGATTCATTAGTTTGAAAAAGTATTCCCATATGTGAGTGGAAAGCACTAGATGGTTTAACTTGAAGATGAATTGTTCGGCATGGAACATTCCATCATGACTGAAGAATAGGGCAAAAATTAGTCCAACGGTGGAACGAGCTAAGTATTCTATAGACAGTGGGTAATGCAATGGTGTCCCACGTTGTGAGAAAATCTCTCATTTAATAAGCATAATAAATGCTGCTTCATGTTAAGATTAGCTTAGATAGACAAAAGCCCAACATAGAAAATCCCGCGAAGGATGATTATTGCCCCACATTTAGAAATCTTACACTGCCTATAAAATGATCATTAATACATGTAGCTATCTAAAATCAATTAAAATAAGTTGATGAACGTAGAAATAGTGCTTAGCTCATTTCTGATGAACGGCGATTCCTTGGTGACCGTTAGTCAGGAATTCACAACATGGAGAAGATTTGAAAGTTTGTCTCTCGAGGTGAGGAGACGAGCTATAGTTAAGCTCCGACTGACTGGTTTGACTTCAGACGCACAAGTGAGGCCAGCTCAACGAAGCGCGGAGTGACCAGGGAAGGGAAAAGAGTGGGGGTAGGAGACAAGAGGAATATACATAAGAATAACCAACATAACAGCAATAAATTTTCTTGATGAAATGGTCTTCAAAGAGTTGATAGCAGGCGTCACTAGCGAAGCCGGGTGGGTGAAAAAGTAGACGAAGTCCTCTTGATCACGGAGATGATAGCTGGCGATAGCGACGAGATCCGGTGGCCAGATTGGTAAGGAAGTCCTCTTGTACAGGGAAAAATTGAGGAACTTCAGATATTCGCTGCTAGATGACGCTAGGTGGGTAATGGACGATATATATCCAGAACAGACTCACAGGTGGTGTAAGAAAATATACCAACAAAGAGAAACCAGGAGATCACTGTTGGTATTTGCGAAAAAGGGAGGGGATGAACTAAAGCAAAGAGAAGCAAAAGCTCACTCTGTCTTACTGGGTATTCCAAAGAATACACCAAGCTGGGAGGGGGAAACACCAACAGAGAACAAAGACATGAAATTAAGAACTTAAAGGTAAAGGAGCAATTAAAGGCAATGGTCTTATGATATGCCCATTAGTGGTCAAGATCTTGGCTACCTTAACTCTCCCATCCCTTCCAGGATAACACTCGGTCACTCTACCAGAGATCCAGACCAAGGGAGGAGAAGCATCCCTAACCAGGACCAAGTCCCCCACTTTAATGTCGGGATTTGAAAGAAACCACTTCTGTCTCCGTTGCAAGGAAGTTAAGTATTCCAAATTCCACCTCTTCCAGAATGAGTTACGGAGGGCTTCAAGTTAACGCCAAACAATAGGTAAATTAGAATCCCTGTAAGAGTTGGGAAGGGGAGGAGGGACAGAAAGAGAAGTGCCTATAGGGAAGTGACCAGGTGTGAGTGGAAGCAGGTCATCAGGGTCATTGGAAAGCGGAGTTAAAGGGCGAGAATTAACAACACCTTCAATCAGAATAGACAGCGAATTAAATTCTTCATAAGTCAGAATGCGATTACCTAAAACCTTTCTTAGATGACGTTTAGTGAGCTTTACGCATGATTCCCACCTACAACCGTGATGAGGGGCGTAGGGAGGTATAAAACGCCATTTGAAACCCTATGAGTAGGAAAAATTAGAAATCTGTTCCATGGCAGGAGAAGATGTGAGAGCTTTCTTCCACAAGGAAGCTGCGCCTTGAAAAGTGGAAGCGTTATCAGAGAACATCTCAGAAGGAACACCACGCCTAGCAGCGAAGTGAGGGACGGCTGACAAAAAGTAAGAAGTGGAGGCATTCGTTACTAGTTCCAAATGGATCGCGCCAGTAACCATGCAAACAAAGAGAGAAACATAGAGCTTACCAAACAATTTGCGTTTAGCTTCAGGGGAATTGCGTTGATATTGGAACGGACCCATATAGTCCACACCAGTTAAAGCAAAAGGACGTATAGGAGAAGAGCGGAAAGAGGGTAGGTCGCTCATTAATTGAATATTGACTTTAGGTTTCGCTTTGAAGCAAGGAATGCATTTGTGAATTACAGAGGAAACTTCATGAATTCCATTTATGATCCAGTACTTTTCCCTTAAGAAGCAAAGCAGTGTGCGTGTACCAACGTGCAGATTGCGATAATGAAAGTCACGTATAATTAAAGAAGTTACGTGATGTTTAGAGGGCAAAATAACAAGATGCTTTTTGTCCTCGGAAAGCAAAGATTGCGAAAGACTACCACCTACCCTGAGTAACCTATTGTCATCAAGGAACGGGGCTAAGGCACGAAGACGACTAGATTTCGGAAGATCCTTTCTAGCAGAAAGCAACGACAATTCAGAAGAAAAGGCTTCTTGCTGGGTTAGTTGCAAAACCTTAATGGTAGCGAGATTCAATTCATGATTGGTAAGGTGTGGTTTGGGGAGAAGAGGTTGGTCAACAACAAGATATTTCCATCTGAGAAGATAGGCAACAATTCGAATTAATTTGTGAATAACGTGACAATAAGGGATGAGAAACGTTGGGAACAAGACACGAAGCAGTAGATTTAGATACTTAAGCGTCAGGCAAGTTGGAGTTTGTAACTGGAGGTTTAGAAGGCCAGCAAGAAGAGTCTTCGATTAACCACGAGGGCCCATGCCAGTACAACTGAGAAGTTGCCAATTGAGAGGGAGAACATCCACGAGAAATGATGGCGGGGTTGTCAGCGCTGGGCACATGCTTCCATTGACATCCCGAAGAGAGGGTTTGAATTTTGGAAACCCTGTTTGCAACAAAAGTTTGCCAATGAGCGGGGTTTTTGGCAATCCAAAAAAGGGTGATCATGGAATCGCTCCAGAGATAGATTTGCGAAAATTCGACCTTTAAGACTTCCCGTAATTTCTTAACAAGTTCAGCGGCCATGAGCGCAGCACACAATACAAGCCTAGGCAAAGTGATAGTTTTAAGAGGAGCCACCTTCGATTTGGCACAAACAAGATTGGAAAATGAAAATCCATTTAATGAATCGCGATAAACCAAATATGCACAGCTACCGTAAGCTTTTTCGGAACTGTCTGCAAACACATGAAGGAAAAAAATGTATTAGGATGAGCGTTAATTAAATTCCTAAGAATTTCAATAAGGGAAAGATCAAGCAAATTGCTACGAAAAGAGAGCCATTTGTTGAGAAAAGAAAGGGGAACAGTTTCGTCCCATTCACATTTGAGAGACCATAGCTCTTGCATGAAAAGTTTGGCTATAACAATAACCGGAGCAAGGAATTCAAGCGGATCAAAAATTTTTGCAATTTCAGAGAGAAATTGCCTTTTTGTGTTAGGGAGCTCTTCGGCAAGTGAAACTTTATAGATGAGAGTGTCAGTGATAGTGCTCCAATGAACTCCAAGTGTTTTTATGGATTCGGAATTTCCACAAATTTCGACGGAGGAGGGGTCTACATCTTCAATAGGAAACTGGGTGAGAAACTCATGGGAGTTGGAATTCCACTTATGAAGTGGGAATCCTCCATTCATTAGAAATGCCTGAAGTTCTAGTGACACGAAAGAAGCTTCCTCCTCCAGAGTGGGGAAGTACTGCAAGTAATCGTCAACATAGAATGATGTAGTTAGGGCTTCGGAAGCTTTAGAGTCAAATAAGTGACTATCTAGAGAGGCTAACATGTGTAAGGAGCGAATAGCAAGGAAAGCAGATGGTTTAAAGCCATAAGTGACCGTCTTTAAGCGAAATATCTTAATGGGCTTGCTAATTTCATCGCGCCACAAGATTCTTTGGAGATCCTGTTGTTCGGGCTGAATTAAAACTTGACGGTACATCTGTTTGATGTCTGCTATAACAGCTACGGGAAATAATCGAAAGTTTAAGAGTATAGCAGATAAATCTGACTGAATAGCGAGACCAGAGTAAAGAGTATCTTTAAGACTGTTGCCATTAACGTCAGGGGATGAACCATTGAAATCGACTCGGATTTTATCCTTTACAAGAGGGTTTTTCCACACGGGATGGTGATTTAAGAAAACCGTTTCAATTGGGGGGTGCAATTCGTCATCAGATTTGCTGACAACTTCCATATGATCCAAGCTTTCATACTCATCCATGAAATCAGTGTACTGTTGTTAAACAAGAGGTTCTTTCTTGAATTTGCTCTCGATGACAAAGAGAGCTTTTCGAGCTTTGGGTTGAGAATAAAATAAGTTTGGGGGGATTGAGTAATCTTGGCATCTGAACAATGAACCGACCTTCAGGAGAATGAGTGGTAGTGTTCAAGAAAAGTTGCTCACAGAATTCGTTTTCTGAAGAGGTTACGTTGGGAGAATCAACATTTTCGAGCCTCCAGAACTACTCCAAATCAGTATTAGCAAAATAACATTGAGATACGGGTTGGGGAGAATAATGAGGAAGTTGACCGGTAACGATCCATCCTAAATTAGTGTCTCTGGCAACCACGTTTGAGGATAACTTACGAACCTGTTTACGAAGGCAATTCCAGAAAACATTGGCACTGAAGAGTATGTCAATGGGGCTTTGTACATTGAACAGAGGGTCCGCTAACCTTAAATGCGAGGGAATGTTTAAACCTGAAATATCGACGGAGTGACTTGGAGTGTCCTCTCCGATACTGTTGAGGATGAGGCAATTAAGTTTCAGAAGATTATTTCTGTGACAAGTGTCTCTTAGGGTTAGCTTTGAAAACTGTACAGCTTGCGATTTTGAGCTGTTAGTGCCTGATACATTGATAGAAGTGGGGTTTACAGGTAGGCCTAATTTTCTAATCAAAGAATTAGACACAAAATCATGAGTTGCCGCTGAATCAAGAAGACCGCGAGCACTGACCCAGTTGCCGAATTTGTCTTGGACTTCGACTTGAACAGTGGATAACAATACTTGAGCACTACGAAAATACTTAGCGTTTTGAATGTAAGAAGACACACTAGGATTGCTGGTATTATCATTTTTCTGAGAAGTAGATGCTGCTGATGACCTCGATTGATCATGACGATGCAGTAAAGTGTGGTGCGGTTTTTCACAATGGTAACAAAGTCTTGAAGACTCACAATTAGAAGCAGAATACTTGGGTGCTAGGCAGTTAAAGCAATTTTTATTCTGGGAGACTAATTTTCTTCTATCGTCGACTGGCAGTTCTTTGAAAGATTTACACTGATACAAGGCGTGGGAATCCTTGCAAAGTATGCACTTTAATGGATCATTTAAACTTCTACGGGGTTCGCTCTGAGTGTTTAAAGCGAGAGAACTAGCAATACGGCGTTCACTAGACCTAGTTGAGTAACCAGTGGCGTTTCACTTTAGTTTAGACGACCTGGACCCAGGTTTTTGGGTACTAGACGCAACGTGTTCGGTTTTAGATTTAAGAAACAATAATTCAAGTTTAGAGCTAGGAGAAGAGGGTTCACTTTGATTAGCTAAAGCAGTTAAGAGTTGGCATCTAGCATTTATGAACGCGACTAAATGCTCATATGAGTAATTATCGTCTTTGGAAAGTCCCATTTCCCAAGTTTTGAGGGTAGCAACATCGACTTTGGAAACCACTAAATGTATTAGGAAAGTGTCCCAGTGATCAGTGGGTTGGTCTAATTGGTATAGAGCTTTAACGTGAAGTTGTGTTGTATCAATGAGGATACGCAGACTAGTGACGTCATTGTGCTGTGATGCAGGCAAATTGAATAAAGCTTTCATGTGGCGTTGAATACGTAGCCGTAAATTACCGTATCTTTCTTTTAACAAGTTAAAGGCAATGAGGTAGTTTTAGGCACTTAATGGGAGTGCTTCAACTAACTGCAGGGCTTGAAGAATAGATCGCGAATAATGAAACTTGTAAATGATTTGAATGTCTTCATTTTCATGAACTAGAGAACAAAATAGTTCGTAGAAATAATCCCAAGTGGATTCGTCTCCTGAGAAGTGGGGTAAATTAATCTTAGGTAGAATTGGTTTGGGCTTGTGAGTGCCCTCACGAGAAGAGGTTTGTTGTTCGTGAAGGGAACCAAGAACAGAACCATACCTTTTCTGCTCTTCATCAAGTTGACGAATTATTTTAAAGGCGGAGGCTATACCGTCATAATATTGATTTTCTACCTCTACTCGATCATCAGTTTGATTGAGCATGTAGGTTTCGATTTCGGTTTGGATAGTACAATAGTTTTCATAAGAACGTTCATAGTCCTTGACACGATGTTTTAACAAATCTAATTGCTCTTCTGATGGATCTAATTCCTTGATGTATTTTCGGAATCGGGTAAGTTGCCCTTTATAAGAAGCTCGTTTGGAAGTAAGTTTTTCATCCTTGCCATCCTTGTCTTTATCTGGAGGAGCCATGACGAAATAGGTAAATTCAAGTATAACTTACGCGACTGTGGAACCTTGGAAATGCTGTCAGACTGGCAGCAGCAAACGAGTTGAAAGGGAGAAATGCACCAAAGGAGACAGAAGCAATCCATTTCCACCTCACCAGATTTGCACTGCGGAGTTATAGCTGAATAATTCAAAGCAAATATTAATGATTTGCAAAATATTGACAAATGGACTTCGACAAATAAAGCCTGATAAGTAAAATGTCATGAATGGACTTTCCCGGGTTTCTGGGAACAAATTTTGGGTAGGTTTTTGCTTAGAATTAACCTTACCCACAAGGGAAGATGAATAAAGAAGTAAAGGGAAGTGGGTTTCGGACAGAGGAACAAGTGTGGATAAGAGGAAAAAAGTCCAACACTAAATACAAACAATTTTAAAGAAGAGTGTCACCGCAAAGCCCGTGAGATCACTGAAGTGAATGGGGACCTGAACACAGCTAACGGGAAACGCAGCTAGAGCTTGGACTATTTGCAGGTGAGAGTAGGAGGTTCCTTCCCTTCCAAGCCAAGATTCGGCTACTATGGGGAAGGGTGGTGGTCTGGCAAAGAAAGAAATGATAAGTTTCCTATGTACCTTTTTAAAGGAGTTTGTTTTAAACAAATATTTTGAAGAATGCAAATAATTTGAATAAGCCGTGATGTTTTAGTTCTTGAAATTGTAGAATTTCTAAAAAGTGACAGAATGTTTCCAAGATGGATAGGGATGAAGCAATTATATCCTTGAGAATAATTTTGGTTAGAGCACCAATAGTTGCATTTAGGAATGACTAAGCTTTTACCCAGCAAGGAGCCGACTAAAAGTTTAGACAATGAGAAAAAACTTAAATTTTGAAAACCAACCATAAGTTGTAGAGAGACTCTCAACAAGCAGGAAGCTGGCGTAGCGAGCTATGCTTGCCATACTGGCCAGTTAGAACTAGGTATCAAAGCTAAGAGAGACTTTAATAAGTTAATAACTAAGCGTTCTTGCTCAAATGAAACAAGTAGTGCAAACCTTATCAATGGATTTATATTATTAAAGAGGGCATAAACCTAGGAAGAGTCAGGGAAGACAGGATTTTGGCTAACCGTTATTTCAGACAAATGATAAAGCAAAAGGAAAAATTCAAATGTATTTAACAATGCAAAAAGGTGTAATGACTTTAAGAGATATATCATTTGAGTTTACAAACAATTGGGGTCGCAGACCTCCGAAATCATTTAAATCTTGCGCCAGGCAATTGATAATTTTTTGGTTTTGAACCTTTTATATGAGCTAAAATCTTCGTAAGATTTTGAAATGGTGCTAAGATTAATAAATAGAAAATTTTAAGATAATTAACGTAATTAAGGTTAAACAATAAATCAAGTACAAGGTGTGTACTTTAAGGATTTTTAGATAGGTATCTTAGAAATATGAACAAATAACAACTTCAAAAGTAACAACAAAAAACAGGAAGAAATGAAATAGAAGTTTCTATAACTTCTTGTATTAATACAGAACTACGTTTAGAGATTATACAAATAGGGCAGGTCACTTATTGTGAAACCTGAAGAGAAAAATTGAAAGGAAGTTTCTAGAACTCCTATGTTTAAGTAGGGATCACGAGAAAAATAGGGCAAATTTCCCTTTCATGAAACCTAGAGATAACTCACTTTTGAGTAGAAAGAATTGGATTCCCTCATTAGAAGGGAGAAACAATATACTTAAAGGCGTGTACTAGACACGAAGTTTTACAGACATTAATTCGTTGTACGTGGAGCAAGTAAGGGAGGGCACTTATTGAGAGTGTCACCTCATTGAAAAAAAAGACCTGAAGTTACAATTTTATTATTTTAGTTTGTTAGTAAAGGGTTTGGTAAAGATCAAATGGGATTGTGGAAGAGTGTTCATGGCCGTATTTATTGTACTCGGACGAGCTCGACGCGGATGAAAAAGTTGAACAGGCACTGTTTTCACTATAGTCTGTTGATAAAGTTGAAAAGTTCACTGTAGTAGAACAAAAGGTTTATGGCAAAGAAAGTTATTGCGATGGTGGAAAATAACTAGTTACACTAGATTTGCGAGAGTCTATTGCTTGAAAAACTTGTAAGTTATAGTTGAATGCACCAGAAATATTCCAATGGAGGAAGAAAAATTAGATATTGATCAGCAGTTCATAAGGAAGATTCTTTAGTTTGAAAAGGTATCCCCATATGTGAGTGGAAAGCACTAGAAGATTTAACTTGTAGGTGAATTGTTCGGCATGGAAAATTCCAGAACAATCATGACTGAAAAATAGGGCAAATATTAGTCCAGCGGTGGAACGAGCTAAGTATTCTATGGACAGTGGGTAATTCAATGGTGTCCCACGTTGTGAGGAAATCTCTCATTTAATAAGCATAATAAATGCTGCTTCATGTTAAGATTAGCTTAGATAGACAAAAGCCCAACATAGAAAATCCCGCGAAGGATGATTATTGTCCCACATTTAGAAATCTCACACTGCCTATAAAATGATCATTAAAAGCATGTAGCTATTTAAAATCAATTAAAATAAGTTGAAGAACGTAAAAATAGTACTTAGCTCATTTCTGATGAACGGCAATTCCTTGGTGACCGTTAGTCAGGAATTCACAACATGGCGAAGATTTGAAAGTTTGTCTCTCGAGGTGAGGAGACGAGCTATAGTTAAGCTCCGACTGACTGGTTTGACTTCAGACGCACAAGTGCGGCCAGCTCAACGAAGCGCGGAGGGACCAGGGAAGGGAAAAGAGTGGGGGTAGAAGACAAATGGAATACACATAAGAATAACCAACATAACAGCAATAAATTTTCTTGATGAAATGGTCTTCAAAGAGTTGATAGCAGGCGTCACTAGCGAAGCCGGGTGGGTGAAAAAGTAGACGAAGTCCTCTTGATCACGGAGATGATAGCTGGCGATAGCGACGAGATCTGGTGGCCAGATTGGTAAGGAAGTCCTCTTGTACAGGGAAAAATTGAGGAACTTCAGATATTCGCTGCTAGATGACGCTAGGTGGGTAATGGACAATATATATCCAGAACAGACTCACAGGTGGTGTAAGAAAATATACCAACTAAGAGAAACCAGGAGATCACTGTTGGTATTTGCGAAAAAGGGAGGGGATGAACTAAAGCAAAGAGAAGCAAAATCTTACTCTGTCTTACCGTGTATTCCAAAGAATACACCACCACTGCCGTCCTGCACACATTTTCACTCTTTGTGGCAAATGGTCATGCGTGTAAGGAGGAAAAAGTTATGTAGGCAACTGCTATGACGTAACGTCACGACTCACGTTGCAATGTCAGGTTAACGACCGTGGTTTCCAATTATCACGTCCTTAACTGACCGTCGTCTCAAAATAGGAAATAATCAGCAATTTGTATCAAAGTAGTCTAAGATAGCAATAACTAACAATTGGTCAAGAAAAGGAATTTAAGTTTGGCATATTTTAATATTCAGCCTAGTAATTAATTTACTTCACGTTTAAATTGAAAATTCTATCACATTATTATTATAATTATTATTATTTCATTTTTATTCCTATCAGTGTATATGTAACGTTTAGTGACCAGTAATCTCGTATAGAGTAATGATTAGTGTGTGTAAAGAACAACTAATATTACCATCAGTTCCATGTGAAAGTCTGTTCACTCCAATAATACGCACCCTTAAGTGCTTCTCAATAACACTTCAATAACACAGGCCCGTCGGCCACTTGGCTTAGCTGACAAGACAAAGGTCCTTCATGTCCCTAGCAAAATATCTGCATAAAACGCAAACAACTCGACTACGGGTAATTAGTTCCTACCAACGTAGTATTCATCATCTGACAATAACAATAGCATGGTCACCTAAATTATACAGATGTCCCAAATTGTGGACTAAAAGTTCAATGATCTGTGAATCATCTGTCCACTCATAACATCATTTCAAATACAGTAAATAACTCTTTGCATGCTGCTTTAATTATTCCAATAGTGTCTAATACACTTTAAATATGCTGCGCTTTAATAAAAGGGGAGCATGAATGTTTATTATGGCCCTTCTTGAACCGATGATCCTGTGCTCAGCTCAACACTTCTCTCTGATTATATAACAGGCAGTCGTCTTCGTGTCAACTCAATAAAATACAAAACAAATACCCCTACACTCACATTGCAGCAGTACCATGAAATAAATAGGTTATCAGCTGGTCTAGCATAACGGCATCAGCCACTACTTTCTAAATCGCGCGTTGTCCGGCGTGCTGCTCACGCTGCTTGAGAAATAAAAGAAACGGTCCTTCACTTGGCTTTGCCCTTGAAATACACATGTTCCGGCCAATAGTATCATTCCCTCGAAATGTCACAGCTTACTCTAGCAGACAATTGTACTGCGTAACGTAGACTGATTGAAAGCATTCAAAGATTAACAAAAAATATTATGTACATGAAAATGGTGACACAAGCCTTTCCTCCAAGCTAGTGCAAACGATATGTTCTAATGACCAGCTTTCAAATAACTTAAATTAAATAAGGTAGCCTAACTAAGAGAATGTGCAAGTAAGACCTCCTATATTAATCTACCCATGCGTCCATCCGTACAGAAAAATATGATTGCATGTCGTCTCACTTATATAACTTCAGATTTTGATCACATTCGAGCCTCGACTGGGGTAAATGTGGCGAGATGCTTGGCTCGACTCCAAGCATTCATCATCCTCCGCCCTCCCAAGTAATTTCGAAATTATTCCATAGAAGCTCCCTGGGCATATGGATAATATGGTACCACGTGGAGTAGGGTTCGATCCAAATTCGAAGTAATGTTCAACAAGTAGTTCTGTGAAGAACTAAATCCTATTTTCATAAATCCTACTTATGTTTATTGCCACTATCAACATACAAAACTTCAGTTTGTTTGCGGTAATAGATTCATAGATATTGAGAACCGGCTAAATATTTCGGATGGTCGTCTTGTTAGATTTTTATATATGTAGGTCTTAGAGTTATGTACTGTTACATGAAGATTATTGTGTACGTGTAGTATTCAGACTTCAATCGCACGATTAGGACACAAGAAGTAAAAACGAGATTTTAAAATTACGCACAGCTGCCATCTTGTGGTTATGGAAACAATTGAAATTAATTAGATGCCAGTGGAATAACATTTGTATAAACATTTACTGGACCAAGTTTCACTGCCCTCGGATGGTTAAATTGTGAGAAACGTCCATTTCAATATTTATTCTTCGCGTCGCCGCTATGTTGGAGTTGTGATCGCAAGGTTATTAAAAGTCCTATAGGTGAACTTATGTCCATAGCCCCTATGAACATAAAAAAAACAGTTTATTGCTGCAATAGATTCGTAGATATTGAGAACCGTCTAAATATTTAGGATGGTCGCCATATTGGATTGTTATATGTATAGGCCATAGCGTTATGTACCATTAAAGGAAAATTATTGCGTGTGTTCATTATTCAAACTTTCAATTCGATCACATGGTTACGGCACAAGATATAAAAACTTAATATTAAAATTTGCACAGCCGCCAATTTGAGGTTATGTAAACAATTGAACTAAATTAGATACCAGTGCATTACAATCAAGCTTTTGCTGTACAAAGTTTCATTGCGATTGGATCATCAAATCACGAGAAAAGTCTATTTAAAACTTTCAAATTCGCATGGCCGCCATGTTCGTTTTGTAGTTAACAGGTTTTTTAAAGTCTCATGGATGAACTTCCATTAGTGCCCTTTATCTCCGTACAAAATTGCAGGATGATATCCGTAATACTTTCGGAGATATAGAATGCCGCTGAAATATTGCGCACAGCCGCCATCTTGAGGTTATGTAAACAATTGAACGAAGTTAGAAGTCGGTGCATTACAATGTGTATAAACATATACTGTACCAAGTTCGATTGCGTTTAGTTGCTTAAATGGTAAGAAACGTCTATTTAAATGTCGCAAGCCTATTTTTTTTTTTTTTTCATAAAATGAAAATGGGCTAAAAGTGCGTAAATTTCACTGAGTTTGCAATTAGTACTGGTGATTTCAATACTCACTGGCCTTACACAGTTTCGGTAAGGTAGCAAGAATGGCCATGTGGTACCGCTACGGAGAATCTACGATTATAACTTCAGTGATAATATGCTCAATAAAAATTGGTCGTATTTCACACACGTGATCAGAAAATATCTCGATAATCAGCTTTTACATAGATTAATCAATTCACTGTTCAAGTTCACAAAGTTCATAAATCACGTTTTACACAATATTAAAAGCAAAGCCAATTCCGCACAGGCCATGGAGGCCCGGGAAGTAGTGGAAGGTAGAGGTTTCCTCTTTTTGTGACATCGGCACTAGATGGTATGAAGTTGTCAGCTCCATGCCCGGCCGTCTTTGCCCCCAGGAATTACCCTGGTACTCATTTCTGGTGTAGGCTGAGTGAAACCCAGGGCTCCTTGCGATTCCGAAAGTGGTAGTTTTGTTTCTAAAATCCACTACCTGGGTGGGGCTCGAAACCACTTCCTTTCAGTTTGAAGCTCAGCACCTCTACGGGCTGCGCCACGCAGCCCCCTTTTACACAATGTTAAGCTGACAAATACTTATCAATTTGCAGATTTTGCAATGTTCACTGGCGGACATGTTGTCGCAAAATGTCCTGGGTTCACGACATAAAAATGACCCAACACTATTCGTTGAAAAATGTCTTAAATATTACTCGATGATGCACAGTAATTATTACGCGCCACACAGGTGATAATTACTCAGTTTTTAAATTATTCACTGCTTCAATATCACTTCAAATATAGCGACCACGTTTAGATGTAGGACAATACGATGAACACGTCCTCACAGCATGAGGCTTGATACAAGACATCATAGGTAGGTGACGGAAGTTCGAGTCGGTGCAACATGAGTCAATAGCGTGACCAATTATTCCTTCTTCGCATATCTGCGAGGTAATACCATGAGTTTGCAACATTCCATAAATCCAAAATAATTCAAAGTAATTCAAATAATGCGAAAATTCTTCTAATATTTCCTTCATTCAGGATTACACAAAATATAAATTGCCAGCCAAATCGAATCAAATTAGAACTGCTTCCTAAGAGATTATTATTATTATTATTATTATTATTATTACGTGCAAAGCTCGTGCCAACGTTTTTAAAATGCATCACCCCTATATATTTATCGACTTTAAAGCGCCCGCCTGATGGCTTGGTTCCGCTAATGACCTCAAGGTGGCAGCATCTATCGGACTTCGGCTCCTCTGGCCGAGTTGTATCTTCGACCGCTAGAGTGTGTTTGTGGTGTCTTCTGATCTCATCCTAATCAAGACATATTTGAAGGATATTGTATTCTACGTCATTGAACAAAAGACTATATATATATATATATATATATATATATCATGCCGCCAAAATAATTACATAATATGCACATTGTTACTTGATGTGTCAAGCTGTGATTGGTCAGTTACAATTAACATGAATGCAGTGCGGCATTTGACTTTGGATTCTCCGCCATCTTGTGATCTTCATAGTCTGTCGTCAAGAAAACAACAAGCCGGCTGCTGGTCAAAGAGTATCTCTCCGTGTGCGGGGGGCTTGGGCCCCTACCCGCTACGAAATGTGGATAAATGCTAAAAGGAAGTGCCTGTGCTCTTAAGGCTGTATTTTCGCCATTTCGCCGTGAAGAAGAAGTATGATCTTGTGCTCGCAACTAGATGCAAACAGGAGTGGTTGTTACCAAAACAGCGCATGTGCGGGCTAGCCATTTTGAGGCAATCTAGTGCCATATAATATTACTTATTTTGTGTGTTAATTATTTTATTTTTATTGTGTCACCACAGAGAAGTTTTTAAGGTACGTCATTATTTAATATCTACATATTGTTATTGGAGCTCCGTTATTGGCCATATATTAATGTTTTAATAATGTATTTTGTTTCGCCTGGTAGGCCTAATTTTTTCTGTTTTGCTAATGTTACCAGATATGTAAATATTGGTTTTTCTGTGCCTTCCGGAGACACGTTCCTAGTTACCGTACCTTGTAAATTATTATTTATTTAGTTTTTTGTAATCTTTGGGATAGCCCTATTATTTATTTAATTTACGATCCGTTGCAGCCTAAATTGCATCATGTCAATAGTGTTAAGGCGTAATTCTTTCCTCCGGTTCTGTTCTCTCTGCTGATTTTAAATTTAATTCTATGCTAATTGTTTGCCGTAATTCGATTGGACATGCGGTCATCTTTTTGGTGGCCATGTTTGTTTTTTGTTTTGACCGAGTGCATTCTGGTCTTGGGAGTGTATTCTCTAGGCGTCGAGCGGGAGACTCAAACGTGTTGTGGTGATCGCTTAGTATGTTTTTGCTAATCTTGTTAGTTTAACTTTATGTTTTTGTGAGTGTTCCCGAGTTTTTCTCCTTCATAAAAATGGTGGATTTGTTTATTGATCCTATTTTTATTTTATTAATTTAATTTTATATTTTTTGTTTCATGGTGGCCTTGGTGTCTGCATGTCGGGTCGGTATTGCGTACCTTAGTAAATTATCAAGCCCTTTCTCATCTGGTAATTCCTGTATTCTGTTTTTTTTATCTTTTGGGCATTATTAATTTAATTTTTAAATTAAATGTTTTCTTTTCGCTCAGCAAGCATGTTAAACCGTCTCTTGCCTACTTATGTAAATAGCTTATGATGGCCTTAAGCCATATGCATCACCAGGGAGAGGTTGTTGTGGCCATAGAGTTTCCTTTTTAAATGATTTTAGTAATTTTTTGTTTTTCTTGGCCCCTTTTGGTAATTAAATTCTCTTTTAAATTTTTAAGCAACTGTTGTGGCATCATTTCGTCGGCGACAATTCTATTAGTTATCGGGGGGGTGTCTGTAGACGAGCCTGTGCCTTCCCCTCTTCTCCACCTTCCTTCCTCCCTTTAAGTGTTCTTCTGTTGGGGCATGTCATCTGGCGGTGGTTTTGCTGTAGAAGCGCCACGGACCTCTTGAAAACAAGGTAAGTTGGCCCATTCCATTCCATTTCTTCCACCCCGGGTGGCGCAGCTGGTAGCAGACCGAGCTCGTGTAGCGTTTCTGCAGCCATCCCCTCCTCTATACCCGCAGGACCCTTCTGGTGCTGATGGAGCGGTTGCTGATGGGATGTGTCATGTCAGTGCACTCGTTGTTATTTAATGCTAATCCTTGTCGTTTGTTTGATTTCATGTTTGCCTCTGAGTATCCCTGTGGTGATATGTAAGTGACCTGTTCCAAGCGAGGTGTCTGTGCTGGATTTTATCCTGTTTGTAATGCAACATTCCCGGTGAAAATTGAAGCTTGGTAAGTGACTGGCATGTGTTCTTGGCATGGGAAATGTGGGTTTCTTGATTTTCTGATAGCCTACATGCTGCGAGTGAAGACATCGTTGAGCCCTGTCTGAAGCTGTTCGCCATGTGGTTTGTGGCAATTTTTGTAATTTAGCTTCCTGTTCTCGAGCCAAGCAAGCGATGATGTCTGCAGTTCTGGGCAGCATTGTGCATGATTTTGTATAGTATTGTGGATGTGTTCGAGTGTCAACCTAATCTATGGTGTTGGTAATTGGTAGTTATGGTATTGTTGTGAAATTGTAAACGGTCCTTGTAATTCCTAAAATTTGTTTCTTTCTGTATTGTCTGCCTGCATTCAGTGTTTTTCAAAATGGCCGACAATAATAGTGCTTTTGATTTAATTGACTTAAGAGATAACCTTGTGAATTTGGAGAGTTCTTCTGGGGTTGAACGTGAATCACCTCTGTTTACTAGGTCTGAGGTTTTGGATCGATTACTAGTAGTGGTTTGCCTGCCCCTCTATTGCCTGGTTCTGGCTCGTCCAGACCACTTAACCCTGGATACGGATATTCTTCTCATGTTAGGTCACCTAATGATTTCCTGGGTCCTGCCGACCCATTGCATCCCAGTTTTTTCTCTGACAATGTAAATGTTTTGTCTCCTGTAGAGGGTGTGCGAGGGAGCTGCCCTGGTAATAATGTCTCTTTTCCAAATGCTACGTACTCGCCTACCGATAATTATGGGTCGATTCCTCACCCTATTTCTAGTGTCTTAACTAAGTTGAAGCATTTCAACCTAGATGACGTTACCCAGGTGGTCCTATTTTTAAAGCAAGTGGTCGAATTAGGTAACAATGCCTCGATTTTTGGGATGTCGGAAATTCAGATTTTCCAACTGTTGTATCCTGTTGCATCCGGTATGCTGCGCGATAAGCTGATTGAAGCTATCCACCTCCGCATTTCCTTAGCCATGTTCAATAGGAATGTGTTGTGTTTTTTTGTCCCTGCGAGTGCCCTTAGTACTCTCGAGCAAAGGTTCTTATATCGTGTCCAAAGGTTGGACGAGTCACTTAGCGACTATGTCAGTGACATTAAGGTATATGCCCAGGTATTTGCATCCCCTTTAACTGAACGACAGTTGGTGTCATCTATTGTAAATGGGTTTTCGCCTCAATATAGGTCATACATGACTGTGTGTACCAGGCCTTCGTCATTTGTCGAGCTAAAACAGGTCGTTATAGAGGCTACGGCTGTGAAACATGCAGATTCCCTTCGTGTAGCTAATGTTCCTCCTCCTTCCTTCATGTCTCGTCCCCCTCCTTCCTTGATGTCTCGTCCCCCTCCTAAGGTTATGTTTCATCCTAGATCCAATGTTAAGTGCCACACGTGCGGTGACGTGGGACATGTTAAGAAGGTGTGTCCGAATAACCAGGTTGTGTATCGCCAATGACGGGATGTTTTGGAGACCAATTCGGGTGTTACTTCTAAGGATATTTCTGTGCATGAGAAATTGGGAAACCCCTGTGAAGTTTCTGGTCGCCCTACTAATGAAAATCTTGATAACTCTTTGAAAACTAATTCATCACGTGCTAATTCTGCTTATGTCGCTGACCTACCTAACCTGTTGGTGAGCAATGTCGTGCAAGTCAGCCTAATTCTAAACATAATGTGAAACCTGTGGTGCGGGTGTCCTCCTCATCAAATTGTAATCGCTTTAGAGTGAATAATGATTTCGGAATTTCTCCTGTGGCTAAGGGAATATCCCCGTTTATTGAAATTTGTGTTAATGACGAGCCCGTTTCTGCATTGCTTGATTCTGGTAGTGTCGCATCCTTTATAAGCGAGGTCTGGTTTTTATCTATGAAGAGTGTTTGCAATCTACCTGAGTTAGAGCCTAACAATGAATCTTTTGTTTCGGCAAATTGTTCAAACTTAAATATTTTGGGTAGTATGACAGTCAAAATCCATATTCTAAATTTTTCTTGGAAATTTAAAATTTTTGTTGCCAGGAATCTTTCTTGTTCTGTGGTCATTGGAGCTAATTTCATGTACCAAGTTGGTATGCTTCTTGATTTTGGTGCTCGCAACTTATCGTTTAAGTATAATCCGCAAAGTAAGTTATCATTTAACCCGGTTTTATCTTCTCCTGCTGCCAATTCTGTTAGTGAACCTGTGACTATTGAGAATCTCGATCTGGAAAATTTAACCAGTCTTCAAAAGGATGCCATTAAGAGGTTATGTCAGGAGTATAGTGATGTATTTACTGACTAGTTGGGTGTAACCCATTTGACGGAATACAAGATTGAGCTAACCGATTCTGTGCCGGTGCGTTCCAGCCCGTATCGCCTTGCCCCACCCAAGATGGCTGAACTTCGGAAGATTATCGACAAGATGTTGGAAGAAGGTGTAATCCAACCTTCTATCTCGGCCTACTCATCCCCTGTATTCCTTGTGCCAAACCCTAACGGTGGTTTTCGGCCGGTGGTCGACTATAGGGCGCTTAATCAAAAGGTTGTTTTACAATCCATCCCTTTGCCGGACCTTCACACATGTTTTAGTAGGTTTCGCAACGCGAAGGTGTTCACGATCCTCGATTTAAATTCTTCTTACATCCAAATTCCCCTCTCTCCGGAATCCAGGAATGTTACTGCTTTTTCCACTGACTGTAACCTGTTTGAGTATGCCCGTGTCCCGTTTGGCCTATCCACCGGAGCCGCTGTGTTGAGCAGACTTCTCGACAAGGTGTTTTCAGAAATTAAATTCAAATTTGTGTACCACTATCTTGACGATGTGGTGATCTACTCTGAGTCCTTCGAGGAACACGTTGATCATCTGAAAGTTGTACTTGATCGGTTGCGTGACGCTGGCCTTACCGTCAAATTATCCAAGGTTTCCTTTGCCAAGCCCAAAATTTCCTTCTTGGGTCATATTGTTTCCGCATCTGGTATCTCCGTGGACCAGTCACGTACGCAGGCCATCAGAGATTTTAAACCACCCAAGAACGCCAAGGGTGTTGCTCGTTATATTGGTATGGTGGACTTCTTTTCGTAAGTTCATCAGTAACTTTGCCGACCGTGCTGCTCCTCTAAATCAATTACGCAAAAAGGCTGTGAAGTTTGAGTGGGGTCCCTCTCAGCAGGCAGCCTTCGAAGATCTTAAACTTGCACTCTCTAACGCCCCTGTGTTAGCCATTCCGGATTTTGGGAAGCAGTTCATTGTGCAGACTGATGCGTCTGGTCGTGGTGTTGGTTGTGTCCTACTGCAAGAGTCTGATCTGGGTAGGCAACCCATTGCATACGCTTCTCGTACCTTAACGGACGCAGAGAGGAAGTATTCCATATACGAACTTGAGGTTTTAGCTGTGTTGTTCGACCTGGAAAAATTCCGTATGTATCTTGAGCACACTAAGTTTCTCCTTGAGACCGATAACCAGGCCTTGAGCTGGGTGTTAGGGAAACCCCGTAAAACTGGTAGGATTGCCAGATGGGCAACTAGGATTCTGTCATTCCAGTTCACCGTCCACCATATTCGTGGGTCTGAAAATGCGGTAGCTGATTCATTAAGCCGCATGTATGAGGAAACATCCGAAGAGGAAATTCAGGAATGTGAACCCATAAACCTTGTATCACCTGTAAATTATGTCAATGTCGTTCTCAGCAATTCCCCTGTGCTTTTTGAAGATGTGAGGAGATTCCAGAAAGAAGATCCCTCCTTATCTAGCCTAATTGACCGAATCAATTCTGGGGAAGTGATCAAGCCCTACTCTCTAAAAGATGGTGTATTGTGCTGTTCGTCTCGTCATGACCGTCTACCTAAAATTGTGCTACCGTCGGTCCTCATTCCGGAAATCTTTCGTTACTATCACGAATCTCCTATTGGTGGCCACCTAGGAGTATTCAAGACCCGTGCTAAGATCAGGCAGTTATTCATTTGGCAAAGTATGGATGGCGACATCAGGAGGCTCATTAGAAATTGTGCTTCTTGTAGTATTAGCAAACCTCTGGTTTCTACTAAGGTTGGCCTGTTGTCATCTGAACCGGCATCTAGACCCATGGAGAGGCTTTTTATCGACCATGTTGGCCCGTTTCCTCGTTCTGGTCGGGGAAACCAATTTGCGCTTGTTTGCACTGACGGTTTCCCCCGGTTTAGTTGGATATTCCCCACCAGACAGGCTACGACCAGTTCCGTCATAAAGTGTCTTAATTCCATCTTTTCATCTTTTGGGCCATGTCAGTACATGGTGTCAGATAATGACAAGTGCTTTGTATCACATCAGTTCCGTCAATTCTTATTTGATTATGCTATTTCGCATGTAACCACCACTCCCTATTTTCCTAACCAATCGCTCGCTGAGCGAGTCAATCGTAATCTCCGTTCTGCTCTGATTGCTTTCCACCACGACGACCATTCCAAGTGGGATTCTAATTAGCATTGGCTCAATTTTGCTTTCAACACCGCCGTGCATGAGAGCACGCAAGCCACCCCTTTTTCGTTAATGTTTTCGTTTATGGCTAATTCTCCGTTGTCTAATCTGTGGAACCTGCACGATCTCCTTCCAGACAGTTTCACGCCCGAGGATATGAGGGCGAAATTCGACAAGGCTAGAGAGAGTATTAAGGTATCCCATGACCAACTTGCCAAGCGACACAATGCCTGTCGCAAGCCAACTGATTTGGAAATTGGAGATGTTGTGTACGTCCGCAATTTCGAGCCCAAGGGCGTCAGTAATCTTGTTTCTAGCAAGTTGACCCCTCGTTATGTAGAGGCATTCCTGACTCCCGTTACTCTTCTTATTCGAAACCCTAAGGCCAACAAAATATCCAGAGTGCATCTCTCGCACTTAAAACGAGGTGGAGAGATTTGTAATGAAGAAATGCTACCATAAATTTTGTAAACCGATTTTTGTATAATGTCGAGTATCCCTAACCTTCATTGAAGCCTTCAGGCATCTGTTCCTTCTGGAATTTTGAATTGGGTTTAAAAACTCTTCTGGGATACAACTTGTAACTGCTGGGTAATTCCCATTTAATGGTAAAATGTTAACATTGGGTAATAGCCTACCTCTGAAAAATTGTAACTAATTTTGATGTTCTCGTAGAAGATGCTAGCATGTAAGTTGGACCCGGTGGGAGATCTAACTCATGGTGATATTGTATACCTGCTTCCTTGGGAATTTGAGTGGTCATTCCTCTACCGTAGTTCCTTCCAAATGTATAGTCGTTCAACGCGTGAATTATTGAAATGTACTACTAGTCTGTAAAAAAGTAATCTTATTATTTAATTAACTACTGTGAGCACGGATCTAGGGCATGGTCAGGATTTTCTTTCTTCATTTAAATTCAACTTTGTTTCTCTTTTATAAAATGTAGTAAGAATTAGTAATTTCTGTAAACTTTTTTTTTAAATAAGATTAACTTCTGTTTTGTAAATGGCTGCCCACTCGTCGCTTGATATCTGGCACATTGCATCCACCTACTTCGTCTAAAGCTAACAACATTGGACTTTTAGAAAATTTACCTAACGTGTCTCGGACTCTGAAAGCACTGCAGGTGCTGGTGTTCAGCGTTTCTGAGGACTTATGGACACAGGGAAGTTGTTAACTAAGTGGTTTGCGAGGTGATCAATTATCCCTTCCCTGATAATCTGACCCTGCACTCTTCCTAACCAAAACGATGCGGTTTTATCCATCAATTGGAGTTAACTGGTGAACATTGTCTTCTGGAAACATGCTTGGTGAATCGACTAGTTATGGAGTACTGCCTATGACTAGGCATATTCGTGAACGGTATTCACGCTTAAGGGAGGGAGACTGTTACGTGCAAAGCTCGTGCCAACGTTTTTAAAATATATACACCCTATATATTTATCGACTTTAAAAGCGCCCGCCTGATGGCTTGGTTCCGCTAATGACCTCAAGGTGGCAGCATCTATCGGACTTAGGCTCCTCTGGCCGAGTTGTATCTTCGACCGCTAGAGTGTGTTTGTGGTGTCTTCTGATCTCATCCTAATCAAGACATATTTGAAGGATATTGTATTCTACGTCATTGAACAAAAGTCTATATATATCATGCCGCCAAAATAATTACATAATATGCACATTGTTACTTGATGTGTCAAGCTGTGATTGGTCAGTTACAATTAACATGAATGCAGTGCGGTATTTGACTTTGGATTCTCCGCCATCTTGTGATCTTCATAGTCTGTCGTCAAGAAAACAACAAGCCGGCTGCTGGTCAAAGAGTATCTCTCCGTGTGCGGGGGGCTTGGGCTCCTAGCCGCTACGAAATGTGGATAAATGCTAAAAGGAAGTGCCTGTGCTCTTAAGGCTGTATTTTCGCCATTTCGCCGTGAAGAAGAAGTATGATCTTGTGCTCGCAACTAGATGCAAACAGGAGTGGTTGTTACCAAAACAGCGCATGTGCGGGCTAGCCATTTTGAGGCAATCTAGTGCCATATAATATTATTTATTTTGTGTGTTAATTATTTTATTTTTATTGTGTCACCACAGAGAAGTTTTTAAGGTACGTTATTATTTAATATCTACATATTGTTATTGGAGCTCTGTTATTGGCCATATATTAATGTTTTAATAATGTATTTTGTTTCGCCTGGTAGGCCTAATTTTTTCTGTTTTGCTAATTTTACCAGATATGTAAATATTGGTTTTTCTGTGCCTTCCGGAGACACGTTCCTAGTTACCGTACCTTGTAAATTATTATTTATTTAGTTTTTGTAATCTTTGGGATAGCCCTATTATTTATTTAATTTACGATCCGTTGCAGCCTAAATTGCATCATGTCAATAGTGTTAAGGCGTAATTCTTTCCTCCGGTTCTGTTCTCTCTGCTGATTTTAAATTTAATTCTATGCTAATTGTTTGTCGTAATTCGATTGGACATGCGGTCATCTTTTTGGTGGCCATGTTTGTTTTTTGTTTTGACCGAGTGCATTCTGGTCTTGGGAGTGTATTCTCTAGGCGTCGAGCGGGAGACTCAAACGTGTTGTGGTGATCGCTTAGTATGTTTTTGTTAATCTTGTTAGTTTAACTTTGTGTTTTTGTGAGTGTTCCCGAGTTTTTCTCCTTCATAAAAATGGTGGATTTGTTTATTGATCCTATTTTTATTTTATTAATTTAATTTTAATATTTTTGTTTCATGGTGGCCTTGGTGTCTGCATGTCGGGTCGGTATTGCGTACCTTAGTAAATTGTCAAGCCCTTTCTCATCTGGTAATTCCTGTATTCTGTTTTTTTTATCTTTTGGGCATTATTAATTTAATTTTTAAATTAAATGTTTTCTTTTCGCTCAGCAAGCATGTTAAACCGTCTCTTGCCTACTTATGTAAATAGCTTATGATGGCCTTAAGCCATATGCATCACCAAGGAGAGGTTGTTGTGGCCATAGAGTTTCCTTTTTAAATGATTTTTTATTTTTTTTTATTTTTCTTGGCCCCTTTTGGTAATTAAATTCTCTTTTAAATTTTTAAGCAACTGTTGTGGCATCATTTCGTCGGCGACAATTCTATTAGTTATCGGGGGGGGGGGGGGTCTGTAGACGAGCCTGTGCCTTCCCCTCTTCTCCACCTTCCTTCCTCCCTTTAAGTGTTCTTCTGTTGGGGCATTCCATCTGGCGGTGGTTTTGCTGTAGAAGCGCCGCGGACCTCTTGAAAACAAGGTAAGTTGGCCCATTCCATTCCATTTCTTCCACCCCGGGCGGCGCAATTATCATTATTATTTATTTAGCATAAATCGTACAAGAAGTATGGAAGGCCTAGTGTAAATGGGCAAGCCCGACATACATATTTCATGCTTCACAGGCACAGTTTACATCTACATTTGTTTTAACAATATTTACATGTTTTACAAAGATATTTGCAGTATTTACATATTTAGAATATTGACATAGTACATTTTTCCTGTTCTCTCACTCTCTCACGGACGCACTTTCATAACCTCAATCACTCCATACATTCATTAATTCCTTTCAGATACATATTGAATCAGCGAGACAATCAATCACTCATACATACGTTTATTTATACAATGTACCTTTTTGTGTACGGCTTGAATTTCCGAAGAGTCAAGATCTTGGCATCCCCTGGCAGCGCGTTCCGTACCGCGCAGAGCGGCCGTAGAAACATGTCAGGTAAGCATTGCTACGTGCGAAGGGCGGAACGAGAGTTACACCTCGTCCTCTTCGAACTGAGCGATATGCCAATGACAGTAGGCAAAAAGGGTCAATATTAATGGAACCTGTAAAGGATTTTTTGAGAAAAATTAGATCAATTTGTTTGGCTGTTGCCTCTATAGATGGAAATTTTGAAAAAGGGGAAGGGGAATAACGAGCTATTAGCCTCTCTGCGCGGTGCTGTACACGCTGGAGCTTGTTCATGTTTTCCGCTGTAGTGGGAAGCGAAGCAGGTAAGCCGTACGTTAATATCGGATGGACCATGCATATGTTAGCCGTCCTGAAGGCTCTACGATTACAACCTCTCATGTTTCTGTACAAGAAACCCAGAACTTTTGTGGACATACATCTTGCCTCTTCACTTTGAATGTTCCAATTCTGGGTGTCGGAGATTGTTACCCCTAATAACCTTATGTTTGTGCACTGTGGGATGACACTGTTCATAATTTTGTATTCATTCTCAATGGGTTTTTTTGACCTAGTTATTCTAATGTGTTTACATTTTTGTACATTTATATTTAAATTATACACAGAACACCAGAGCGATAAGTTGTCCAGATCTGATTTAAGACAGAGGGAATCTTCTTCACTTTTAATGCACCTGTAAAGCACGGTGTCATCTGCATGTAGTTACATTGATGAGGTGACACAGCCAGGAAGATTGAGCACATATATAGTGAAGAGAAGAGGTCCGATCGCAGAGCCCTGGATCACTCCAGAAGTAACTTGAACAGCCTGTGATCGAGCTCCTCCGTACACTACACACTGCATTCTACCCTCTAGGAATTATATCACGCATGCAAGTAAGCTATCCCGTATGTCAGGCTGTTCCAGACGAGCAGTTCGCCCGTGAGCATCTGAGTACTCGCCGCCTTGTGTGAGTAAACCTGCAATATGCAATACAGCTCTGCTGTAGGGGCGGCCGTTACTCAGTGGTGGATACATCAAGATTGGCAGGAAGCGCATAGACTTGTAAGATGGCCTTCGCCCAGCGACGTTTTGGCTATCACCCCTAGTCCCTCTCCAACCGTGCTCCGAGCATCACTGCTGAGTACTCGCGTGTACGCATACTCAAACTTGTGGATTTGGAACAGCCTGCCGTATGTTAAGCTGCTGTAGCTTTAACAAAAGTATTTCATGAGACACATGATCGAAGACCTTAGCCCAATCCAGTGCAATACAGTCTAATTGTTTCACTTCTGGCTGATTCAAGTAGAATTGAAAATCATCAATGACTTTTGTCAATAGCGTAGTGCAAGAACGACCCGGAAGAAAACCGTGCTGATTTGGGTCGAGCAGACTGTTCTCCCGCAAGAATTCCAGCACACTGTTTGCTACTAGCCGCTACATACATTTACAAATTATAGATGTTAGACACACCGGTCTGTAATTTGCAACATCTTATCTGTCACCTTGCTTATAGATTGGCACCACGTTAGCACATTTCCACCCACACGGCACAGAACCTTGGTTGATAGACAGGTTGAATAACGCACACAGAAGGGCGCTAATGCTTTCGCACACTGCAGCAGGATCCGCCCGGGAACATCATCTGGGCCGGTCGCCGCATGTGGTCTAATCTTCCTTTGGCTCTGAATCACCTCAGTTGTGGTGAAGTACAGGTTGGAGAGTGGGAGGGGTGGAAGTGATGACCTTGGCAAAAGCAGGTTCATGGTCATATCCGGCTTAGAAAAGTCCTGCTTGAAACTGTCACTGAAGTCTGTTGCAATATCTTGGGGTGCACTGAGGAATGTATCGTTACAGTGAAAAGAGGCTGGCGCTGCGGTGGACAAGAATTTCCACATTTCACTGGTGCTGCTTATTTTGTGAATATAATTGTCGTATGTTTCGCGAATTAATTTCTTTGTTTGGTTCCTGATGTTCTTGTATTTTTCCCACATGATGTCAGTTGAGTAACTTTTCCATTTCTTGTATAAAATGTTTCTTTTCCTAATCATTTTAATGACTTCCTTCGTCACCCAAGGAGAATTTTTCTTCCCACATTCAAAGAAACAATTTCGCCAGGCGTGCCACACTAACTTGATGTCACTGATGTCCAGAATACATGAGGTGGGAAGGTGTTTGAGGAATAACGATGATAACAGTTTCCAGTCTGCCTTTTTGTAATTGTATACTGTCCTCACTGTGCTCTTGCTGCGTGATTCGTTGTAATGCAATGTGGTAAAGATGGCTGCGTGATCACTGAAACCGGGGATGACTTCAGCTTTCTGTACGGAGGAAGGAAGGCTTGTGAGGAATAGGTCTATTGTGGAGCGTGTAGTTTGTGTGATACGAGTTGCTTCGGTTATTAATTGGTCAAGGAATAAATCGTAGAATGCGGTAAGGAATTCATTAGCTATGGGATCCTTGGGAGTGGGAGGAGAGTTTTGCCACTATTTCTAAATTAAAATCGCCTGTTATATAAATGGCCTTGTATTTGTGCTGGATGTATTGTACACGACGGAGAGACTCCAAAAGTTCATCATTGATGTGCCGAGTTGAATTTGGAGCACGGTATACAGAGCCTATTAGAAATGTGTTGTTCGCACACGTGAATTCCACACAGCCTCAGCATCAGTTTCAAGCTCCCGTTGGCGAACCGGCCTTGACTCAGGTTTCATGGCTATTAGTACTCCTCCCCCTGATGTACAGGTTCGATCTTTGCGGAACATGGTGTATGTTACCGGAAATATTTCTGGGCCGTTAGTGGATTCTTTCAGCCATGTCTCCCCTGAACACAAAATTGACGGATTAAGTGCTGTGAGACAAGAACGCAGGTCCGGTTGTTAGGAGGAACATGTTACACTTCGGGCATTGAAGGAAAAATGGACAATGCCCTGCCATCCGAGGGTGTTACGTCACTATCTACACTATTTGCACTCTGTGTCAACGTATTAAAATGAGTTAGAGAACTGGGGTAAAGAACAGTTCCAACACAGCCACGATTGTTTCCCAGATGTTATTATTTTGTGTTTTGAAGCACTGATTTTTGCACAAGTTCTGTGCGCTTGAGAGAGGCAAGATGTACATGTCACAAATAACTGATTCATACGACCCTTCGAATCACAAATCACAAATTATACACACCTTATTCGGTCCTGGGTTCAGCTCCACATCTCCACTGAGAGCCACAGACAGCACCACGAGATGTAATAATGTAGCGGGATGTCTGGCAACCCCGCGCAGCGCTGGGCACCCTCTGCCTGCTGCCGTGATTATCAGCCCCTCGCCTCCACACCATGTGAGAGAAGATATATTGAGTTTGCAGACTACCATGAGGTGTTCCTTCAGATCCGAGTTCACACACGAGAGATCTTTTTCGAGGCACCCACTGAGCGTTTTACTAGGTAGAACACGATGAAAAGTTGGAGCACTCTAACTGCTACGCACCTGCTGGCCGCCATAATACAATTTCCCTGAAGTTCCTGGTGCATGCCATCAATCATAAATAAACATGAGCCATCGATTCTCGAATCGAAGATCCGTTATCGGGCTCAATACACTAGGCCGCATGCACACGAAATTGTGTATACACCTGCAGAGGCGACTGGTGACTCCTGCGATTTCACTGATATTTTGTGTTGGCCTGAAAATAGTGTCTATGGAGTTTTCTTCTTCCATTGCCGGTTTGTTCCTAGAAGGACATATCATTTGATGAATATCGTAGTGGGAGTACGATAGGCATTTACAAAAATGTGGATGTAACCTGATATATTTCCTCGTGTACCGTAAAACGAGGTGAATAGGATCAGTGGGGTGAAAGGGATCAAAACTTTGTTGGTTAACATAAACGAATATTACATGTACCACATAAACCGGAAGGCGGTTGTTAGCAGTTGGTGTTACTTGTGTTGGTACTGTACCCATGTGAGTAATCTCCATGGCAAATATGCTCCTGCCTCCAGCTAGCTTCAGTTCTCGGCGAGTACCGTTCTCCCACTGAGCAGTTACATAATTTTGATTTGAGACTAAAAGGTATCAACTCTACAATGATAAAGCACAACTCTATACTAAAGACTTAAATTCAGCATTAAATCATGGCTTCAAACAATATAAGGACACAATCCCAACAAATATAATACAAAATCAAACAAAATTACTCCCACAATCCACTAATTATTCACACATTATCCTATTAAATTCACATAATTATTCAATCCTTTACCCTTAGGTTGACTTCAACATCCACTCTAGTGCGCTGATGCACATGTAACTTTCATAAGAACTGTACCTTTTTATCGTATGTCACCTGGTGTGACTTCTTTAATTTTCACAAGAATAATTATTTCTCACAACACACCTTACTTTACATTAAGAGTGCCTTCTGTGTTTAACTTTACATCATGAGTGCCTTCTGTGTTGTGTATCTCTCTTCCCACCAAAATGCTTTAGCATGCATTAGCCAATTCATGAGTTGCACTACAAATCTACTTGCAACTCCACAATTATGTAAATGTACCCCTAAAGTTCCCTTCTTATAGTTCCACTGCATGCCGTTGTGATTTCAATTCCAAAACTTTCGTTATCGCTGTGTCGGATGGTATTATTAAGCTACCCTTGCGAGCGTAGCCTGTGGCATCAAGTGCCCAACTTCATAAATACGTGTCAGTGTCAGTATAAAATTCATCTTCCGACCATTCGTAAGATTGCTAAAATTTAAATCATCAGGGTGCTCTATGATTGCCAATGTGTTCTTAAAGCACATAAATTCATTACACAATATAAAAATGTTTCCTTTCAATACAAACAGGGTCTCAAATCTGTCCTTTCTAAGCGTTAACTTTCACGGTTCGTTTTACAACTCAGCCCCTCAGAGCGGCTCGTATACAATAGAGCGGAGTGGAGTGGTTACAGCACATGCACCATCACTCGCTTTCCGACTTCTGGCTTTTTATCCCCAAGCAGTGACAAGATTCTAAATACAATAGTGCGGTCACAATGACCCACATGATCCCATATGCTTTAAACTGAATGGTATGCAATTTAGGTTCTGGACGAGTTTATACATTTATTCCTAACCTTAGGATATTAATAACTGGCCTCAATAGGTCCATTTCATGATATGAAGGCACGAGATTCATAAACACAGGTCGAGTTGGATAGCCGGTATCTTAATAAATGCTACGGTCAGTCACACGCTGCCGTCAATAAGATTCGCTTCACAAGAGCCGAATCATTCAATAACAAGTTCTCAGTCGATCAGGTATGGTGCAGAGGTTTCCATTGTTCTCCTCTCACCTACCACAGGATTCGAACCAGGAACATTCCATATCCATCATCAGAGTTAGGGTACAACACTAAATACACTCTGGCACATAAAAAATATCTCTGTACGCCCAAGGCTATACGAGATTTCACACGTCGAACAGATTATCTGGCTCCATGACCCGATGCTATGCTCTCGTCATTTAATTAGTAAGAGAACTCTATCCATTACTCTACAAGCTTATTCACAAGCTACAAATTCAATTCACTATTAAACTCTTCCATTTCCTTGCATAATTATATTCCCATTAACACAATATATTTCTGATATTAAACTGCTTTCTCAGCCCTTAAGGTATTATCTTACTGCTTGGATAGATAAATATTCCAATTAGCG
The DNA here is from genome assembly GCA_946902985.2 of Meconema thalassinum. Lineage (NCBI taxonomy): Eukaryota > Metazoa > Arthropoda > Insecta > Orthoptera > Tettigoniidae > Meconema > Meconema thalassinum. The sequence goes on from OX336389.2 coordinate 744,066,309, forward strand.
TAAATAGTTCTTGCAACAACATTTTACCCAGATGTATTCATTTATACCTTTTATTATTATTATTATTATTATTATTTATTATTACTGACATAACTTACCATAACCCGACACAACGTAACCATTTTAATAATCGAACATCCGTGTTCGTTACGTTAAGTTTTTACATAACTGATTTGCCATTTTATTAATAGTGGTAACGATTAATCCACTCAATGATGTATAAAACATCTCAACTCTACTAAAATCAAAACAACAATAAATATAGACATTCGAGGTTCTACCTCCTAATACTGATTCTTACTGGCACATTTTTATAATTCTGAAATCACGTAACATACAGTGGACTATAGCTACTATAACATCATGGTTTTTGGGTACTTACATACTGTAGGCTATCCAGGTGGCTCCAACCACTCACATCTTCCAGTATCGTCTTCCATTTGCATACTTAGCGAGGCATTTCCACACTGATAATACACATATTATAAAACCTTTGCCTCCCGAAACACACGGCACTTTTCTTTTCCATATTGAGGCACATAACACTGTATAACACTTGTTACAACAATAATTTTATAGATATTTCACAGATCAAGACTATAAAACACACGTCACTATTTACATTTCTTACTGGTTGAATTTCCCTGGCAATATATCAGAACTGCAGGTGTTGACGGACTCTTCCTTGCTCCTACCATATCCTGATTGAAAGTCTCGATTATCTGCCTACGGATTCACCTACGGTCTATCAATTATCCTACGATAAACTTCCTGATTTGGCATGAATATGCTTACATATCGTCATGAACGTTAATTATTGGTATACTTATGGCATTTCACCAATCGAATCATAAAGTTTATGCCTGCGCAGTCCGGCATACTAAGATCTGTATAACCAGTCAATATTTTATACACTGCGCTCAACATAGTACATAGTATTTATACAAATTATTACTTTCAATAGTTCTGCCTAGTATATCACACGGTACTTCCTATGTGAACACTAACAATTGCTCGTACTGCCGACTATACACATACGGCACGACTGTCCTTAATAAAAAGTATTATAACAGTTTTACTGCACGGCTTCCCAATCTGAAGTCCGAGCCTCCCTCCTTGACTTCGATAACGCGCATTTCGCATAATAAAGTCTATTGATTACAGTACGTATTATTACTTCATGACTGTGCATGATTATATTATCAATAGGTGCATTACACTGCACGGCGAATATACTGATTAACACTAAAATGTTCAAGTCTTTGTGCGCGTCCTTTCCTGGGCCAGAGCGACATACGCTCTGCGCTAGAGTCTGTTCCAACTGACCTCTCTGACCTGAGTCCACTCCCTTATATTCGTTTCACAAGAAAAAGTAGACCTAGGATTCCCTCGCTGTATCATCTCCTCTCCCAGGATGATTCTGGTCTTGAAATACTGCTCAAAGGGTTCCTTTCTCGTCGCTGGTCACAAAACAATCTGCGTGCTCGAGGATCGATTGGCCAATTAATTAATATTAATTGCCTTTGCCATGGCGTGGGTACGCGGCATCCTGAAAAAATCCCCGGCGACCTAGTAAGGTCATTCCACGAACACCAAAAGTCCTGTGTTCTTGCGCAGTCCCTTAAATATGCCTCGATTTCACAGTTTAAAGGCTTGATAATTAGCCTCCTGGCTAAAGATTCACCTGTGTGCAACTTTCATGTCATTGCGTTGCTCCAATCACGAGTAATCAATGATTTTCACTGGAATCATCCCACCCCATTCACATTTCTATTCTGAAACGGGGAAGAACTGGGCCATTATTTCACTCCCCGAACTGCTCCAGACGACATAAGTAGGTCAGCGAGAGTGACACGGCTCCACGAGTCTCCTCCCACAATTCTGGAGCTATTAGTAAAATGTCAAACTCCCCAACTTTTGTGCTCAAGTCGAGTATAGCCTACTTCATACAGCCCGATAATGCTTTATTCCAGTCGCTTTCCCTGCATTATTTTAATAAATAATGTCAGCATCAGTTGATATCACAACAGTGACTTCATATATAATTTCCTCTAGGGGTTTTTACAACTAAAACTCCCTCAAAAGATCTCGGGTTCGTTCCTAGGTGGAACCTTCATTCTGAGCTCACAGTCTCTGATATCCACGTTCGATACCAGTCAGCCTAACCCCTTGGGTTCAGTACAACGCTATGCTAAAACATGTTTTCCAATTTTTAAGTTGGCAGCACTTAACAGTATACACATTCAACCAGAAGCCACAAGATTTTCGAAATTACCTTGGTGAAATAACTTTGTGTGGAACATCTGCTTGCACTAGCATTTTGCAAAATTTGTGTTTTATATTTGGATAAGGTATGTTTAGTGAATTCATTTCAAGTATCATCTTCAGTTTGCATATTATCAGTTGTGATAAAATCATATTTTTAAATTTTTTGTGTCCTGCCTTATTTTTCTGACTGGCAGGTGAATAGGATCAGATACTTTGATGTTAAGTTTGAGTATGCCGTTTCACTACAAACCAGATCCACACAGCAAGGTACACCGCAAAGCTGACCTTAACTCTATAGAAAGAGCTAGGTTAGCTATAAGGAATAAGGACCAAGTATAGAAAGGTGGCAAATAAATTCTCAATTCCATGAAGTGCTGAAGAAGACTGGGTCCTAGTAAGTTTTCCTCCAGATACCAGGAAACAAGGCACAAGCAAGCTGCTTTATTTAGTAGGCCAAATTTTGCGGTCTGTAAACAGTTAATATGAGAAGAAATTCGAAGGGACGTTTGTTTGATGCAAATCCACAAGAGACTTCCAAGGACACATCTATGTGTTTCCAGCTGTGGAGAACATTACTTGCTTCTCTTATGAGCAAATAGTTGGGAGACTGAAGGGCCCAGAAAATATCCATAGGGGGCAACTTAAGTTTGCATTCAATTATAACACCCTATAGTTGGTTTATCACCAATTTTATAATTTACGTAGTGAATACGTTGTCATTCAACTAAATATGTATATTTTTAAGTAATAAATTGTTTTACAGGTCTTTTCACCATCGGCAGTTTAATTTAAACATGATCTGATATTTCTAGGGGTAGTCCAGAGTCCTAAATAATGATCCCTTTCACCCTACAGTTCATCTGAATAGGATTAGTCACAGAAATGAAAGGGTGATCCTATTCACCCCACCTGGTGTGGTGAATAGGATCACGCACTTAATTAGGTATATGCACTTAATTTTTCGGGATAGAGGCATATTTTCCAACAATATACAATCTATTGATGCGGACTCATGTTTCAATTAAAAGAACACGAAATAAAGTTCAGTTGTTCAAAAGTTATTGACAGTCAAAGTTCAAAATTGATCCCATTCACCTCGTTTTACGGTATGTTAAGTTTTCAGAGATAAGTGCTTAGCTCGTTTTATTGATGTTTTGATCGTATATCTTTTATGACTGGACTGGTGGTTTGAGTCCTTTCTATCCATGTTTCATTTAGGGGCATCGTGGTAATTTCAGTCCCGAGTACTTGGGTATCCCAGTGTGAATATATGCATGCGTGGGCAGAGAAGCTATGGTCTTCGTTTCTGATCACCAGTATGTCCAGGAACGATAGGCATTTTTGAGTTCCTAACTCCAGGTGAACTGAATATTGGGCTGGATTGAGTTCAATATAGCTGAGGAATTCTGTTAGCGCATTCTTTCCGTCTCTCCACGTTACGAAACAAAGTGGAAGGCATTTTTATTGCGTTCCGACTGGACTCAAAGAATTGTCCACGGCTACTTCAACTTGCTCAAGAAAGTACTGAAAATGTGTCGTTGAGAGGCAAGGTGGGATTGAACAGTGATATAAGGAGGGAAGATGGCACTGATGTGACTGAAGGTTTCTTTTTGCGGGAACTGGTGAGAAGTGACAACGTCCAATCAGAAAGACGATTTCTTTAGGTTGGAGTTTTATGATGTTCATTTCCTGTACGAAATGGGTCGAACTCCTTACTCGGAGAGGTGTTTGCCTCACACGTAGCTGAAAGAGCCTGTAGAGATACTTTACCAGGCTGTAACAGGGCGAACCGGTGGCGCTGATTATGGACTTATAGGTACATCCAGCTTGAGATGATTTCTGAATCATAAAGTCCAGATGGAACTGCTTCGCTTTTGATCAGCGAAGTTCACAACGACAACTGTTCTAAACAAATGGATGGAGTAGCCATGGGAGTCCTGTAAGTCCAGTGTTCGCCAATTCCTAGATGAAAAAATTCGAAGCCAAAGCACCACTTGATTCCACTAAACAAACGACACGTTTGTGGTATGTACTGACAGAATTTTTCTGCCATCTTAACTCAGGTCCATCTCGTGGCGTGGTGACTAACATTCACCGCGGATGTTCCATTCCCGGCTCTGTCTCAATAAATTTAATAGGCTTCATGAGGCAGAACTGAGAAGAGGTCGGTTCGAATCCCAAATCAGCCTTCTTAGAAGAAATTTTCCATGATTTCTCACTTCTACACTCGGCAAATGCCGGGATGAAACCTTTGTCCCAATCAAAAATACACACACTGTCACAGCCACAACAATGACACAGGATTTCAGACAGGTTCTACACACCTAAGTACATGGCGCTGCATGATTACGATGTCGCAAAGCTCAATAATCAACAACTACTCAACTCAGTTGATCCCAATATTCAGGCCACCATGGAATTAAAATCTCAAAATGCCTACCATTCCTTGACATAATGGTGATCAGAAACGAAGACCACAGTTTGTCTGTCGTGGCCTCCCATGAGTTCCGATTCCCGCCATTTCCAAATCCTTTCGCGGATTAGCTATCTGCCAAATACATTACCAGAGCGAGTCCCGTCATTTCCGAACAATACCTGAGCGAGTTTCAGCTTAGTGTTTTACAGCAAAATTGTATTAATTTGTTTATTACTGAAACAAATAAAGTCCATTGTTAGCGCCAGCCGCGACTGCGTGCCCTCTGTAATAAATTGGCTCTTCTAACAGAGGAGGGTTGACGCCATGGACTGGTAGCTCCCATAAGCAGCTTTCGCTTGTATCAGCATGTGCCTTTGTCAAAATAATCAGTTTTGAATCATATTTACAAAGTTCTTAAAATAGTATCAGCATATCGCTTCGTCTTTGAACTGTTTCTTATTTTATTTACAAGTCACTTCGTAGTCAGCACGTAGCTTCGTCAAATTGATCTTTTAACTGAATTATTATTCTCTTTATAATCTAATTAATACCGTATGTACAGCAAAATAAATATTTCTTAAAAAATACTGTTAAATCACCGGTCTCTTCAAAGTGTTGAGCTGCTCTTTGGATTCTGTCATCCTTTGCAACATATTTTCTTGTCCTTTTTGTGGCTTGCAATTTCAACTCTGCCCGCATAACTTTTTCGTCTGAATTTTGAGACTCCTTCTTCAAACACAACACCAAGTCTCTTACACGGGGATGTGGTTTTCCGCATTTCAAATTCAGCTTATAATTCAACCTTCTACAGAGTTATTCGTTCTATGCCTCTTCCCATGGCAATTCCATATTTCAATCGGAATATGCACGTTTTCAAGCCATTGCTCGACAAAATAATCAAAAGACTCGATTAACTTTTTATTGTCCGGGGCCGTGCTATGAATGTGTAGGCAACCGTCATCTACGTTTCCTGGTTCGAGGAATGCAAGTGCAGCACACTGCCTGATGGCGTTTCTGATTTCCTGACTAGTTTTATACATACCCGAAAGCCCAATTTCTTGCACGTCTCTCCAAATACTTTGGCTTAAGTTGAAAAAACAGGCTTAAACAGTTTTCAGAGACATTCCGAACTAGTGGAACTCATTAGCTTATTTACTCAGGCGTGAATACGCGGTCGAAACTCATGGGACCTTTTTCCTAAGAAATTTGTTTTCGGAACTCCCGAGAATGGAACTCGTGGGACTGAGCCCTTGTCTCTCACGCAAGGTTCGTCGGAAACCTATTCACACGGACAAATATTTACACAAGGATTCAAACCACCACCTCAGTCATAAGAGAACTACGATCAAATCTTTAACAGCGCCTGTCTCAAAACCAGAACCTACACGAGGAAATTGATCAGGTTACATCCGCATTACTCGGGAGTGGCTACACCCACTCCGATATTAAATAAGTGATACGTCCATCTATTAACAAACCACTAGCGAGGAGATAGGAAACACAAGCCTATTTGCCTTACATCGAGAGCGTCGTGGACAGGTTAGGAAGAATACTTACTCAAGCGCCACTCCATAGATACCATTTACAGGCCGACACAAAAAATCAGTTAAATTCTCAGGAGCCCCAAGAACCCCATTGACCCATACTACTAAGAAGACAATGTAAGGGCCCGCCCAAGTGCGTGACGTCACCTGGCGCATAGAGAGTGGAGTCGAGCCATTCCTTCTCATGGCGAGGTTCCGGAAACAGTTGTGCCCGTCCGCGTGTTGTGATGTTATAGCTCGTCACAACCACAGATAAGACATAATTGATTAATTTAGGGGCTTTGTGGCATCGTGGTCAAGTAGCCTCGTTTACTTGGGTGTATGTGGATTATGTCTGATAATCCGTATCATTTTTATGGCTGTACTAGTGTATGCATTTGTGGCTGGGACTAGGATTTGGGAACGACGCGAACGTGGACTTAATTTAGGTACCATTCCAGCATTCGCCTGGCGTAGAGGTGGGAAACCACAGACAACCACTTCTAGGATGGCTGAGTTAGGAATAGAATCCACCGCTTCCCAGTTCTGCCTCACGAGGTTGAGTGTACACCGCCCCAGCCCTCAGACTAGAATTACATTTCTTGGTTGAGCCAGGAATTGATCCGGACCTCCGCAGTGACACCCACTTCGCCACGAGGTGGACAATATATAAGCATTTATAAAAAAATGTTAAGGCTGACTCTTAAAATAGACTTAAATGAAGAAACATGATAATCCACTCAGGTCGTCCGGGTAACCAGCAACTATCAACTTTTCCAAATCAAGAAATGTCACGAGATATAATGAGTCGAGGTCTACGGAGAATCCTGCGCCAACTAGCATGTCGCCGGCCACGGTAGCCACGCCCTTACTTTAGTCAATATCTTGCGAACCATTCATCGTACAGACTTGTTTGACGACTCGTTTAAGGGTATTTATTCTTATCTTTAACGTAGACAACTTATTTTTTGATTTTGAAAAAGGGTTTAACTACATATTTTGAAAATTTCAAAAGGTCGTCGACTTTTTAATATCTCGCTACCCAATGATCGTATTTGGACACGCGAGGTGTCAAAGTACTCGTCATGACCCCCTCTCTTTTCCTACAGCCCCCTATTTTACCTAAAATACTCAATACTAAAAGGTCATCGGCTTTTTAATATTTCATGAACAAATCACCGGATTTGGACGTTTGAGGTGTCCAATGATTTGGGGTGTAGCCCCCTCTTTTCCTATAGCCCTCCCTAATGTATCCAAGGAATCCAAAACTAAAAGGTAATCGGCTCTTTAATATCTCACTAACCAATGATCGGATTTAGACACCCGAGGTGTCAAACTACACGACATGACCCCCTCTCTTTTCCTATGGTTCATTCATTTACCGAAAATACCTAAAACTAAAAGGTCACCGACTTTTTAATTTCTCGCTAATCAATGATCGGATTTGGACACGCGATATGTCAAATTACTCGCCATGACCCCCTCGTCTTTTCCTATCTCCCCCTAATGTACCTAAAATAACCAAAACTAAAATGTCATCGGCTTTTTAATACTTCATGAACCAATCATTGGATTTGGACATTTGAGGTGTCCATTGACGTGGGATGATGCCCCCTCTTTTCCTATACCCCTCACCTCTAATTTAACCTAAGAACACAAAACTAAAAGGGCATCGGCTTTTAAATATTTTACTAACCAATGATCGTATTTGGACACACAAGGTGTCACATAATTCGGTATGACCCCCTCTCTTTTCGTATTCTCCATTCACTTACCAAAACTATCCAAAACCAAAAAGGTTATTGGCTTTTTAATAACTCATGAACCAATAATTGGATTTGGATACGTGAGGTGTCATATGACTCGTTATCGTAGAATAATAATCACCGATGTTCCACGCACACACTTGCGTCGCGGCTCTACCTCTACCTTTAACACTGATGGTCGTGACTAGAGAGGGGACGGTGAGGATAGTATTATTTATTTTATTAGTTATTACTTATTTATTTATCAGGGTAGCCGAGCAGGGAGTATCTTAAATTGATCGAGCAAAGACAGCTAGTGAGGGGTGGTGGAGGGTAGTCGAAAAAACAACATGGTGGCCATAGCTTAACTTGACCTAACCTAACCTACTCGATCACATGCCTGGGATTTCTAAAAATACCCAATATATCGTGAACCATCGTTTAACGTTTACCCACCTCTGTTCAACCTCTACCGCTCCAACACCACCGCTCTTCCTCTACCGCTCTGCCACTACCTCTCTACCTCTACAGCTTTACCTCTACCGCTCTAACTCTACCGCTGTACCTGTACCGCTCTACCTCCACCACTCTACCTTTACCGCAAATTGTCTGTGATTTAAAACAAGCAGAATCTTGCAGCGTATGGGTTCACACGACGCAAGTGTTACAACCGAATGCGAGGTGTAGCGTTACAAAAAGCAAGCGTGCGAAACATGATTCTTGCAGACGTATGACGTCATGTGATGAAGGTGTTTATTATCAATCGTGAGAACGCTGAATCGACTGGGGATAGAGGTAAGAGTGAGAGTTAACATATGACTTTCTATAATTTTAGTTTAAACATATAAACTACTTACTAAATATTTTTTTAGAAAAATTTAAAAATACATTATTTTTGATTAGACGTGGGATAGAGGTAAGAGTAGGAGTTGAGAGTTAATGATTAACCTGAAAGTATTCCAGAATTTTTAGAATCTTGGTGTGTTGTTGTTATTACTTGCTTACAAACAAGGGCTGTGATACTTTCCAAGACCAATAGAATAAGCCAATAAATTCATTGACAAAAATAACTCGTCAAATAAGCCATCACATAAGCCGATACATGAGCCAAAACACATATGGCAATACATAAGCCAACACACAAGTCAATACATAAGCAGTTACATATTCAATACAAATGCAAACATCATAGCGAACACATACTGTATGCCAACACATAAGCGAATACATAAGCCGATACATAATTCAATACATAAGCCAACTTGATAGCAACACTTATGCCAACACATAAGCTAATACTGTACATAAGCCTATATAAGAGCTTATTAAACAAAAGTTTGGTGCACCAAACTTTTGTTTACTTAGGCAAAACTAAAAAATGGCTTCAAACCCCACAATATAAGAGCTAATTGTAAGTCACTTCATCATCTGAAAAGTTGTAACCTTTATAGTATGCAAATCACACTGACAGGTTAGTTACAACTATGGAGCTAACTACAACCAACAATGGTAAAACACGTGCACTCTATGACGAAGCCCTGCTTTTATGAACTATTTATTTTACCCTAAGATAAAAACTACCCTTACTCGAGGTGTGACATAGTGATTTTTATATGTATACCCACTAGAGGCTTTTGCAAGATGGAAGGCTTTTTAAATGATTATATATTAATTATTTCGTATTTTATTAAAGCACTTAAGTATAAAAAAGTTTGGCCCACTCTACGACATGTTTTCTAAATTTAGTTCGTCGTAATATCGAAAAGAGTATTACCCCATGTTAACACACCAAGAGTTTAAGACAAGGGTGCCACTGGTGGTCTTTGATTATTCCTAATTGGAAGAGTCTGTCAAGACATCCAATATTGACCTCCAGCAAGATTTTAAAACACATGACAATATCTCGCTAAACACCAGGATTTATTGTCTCATTATTCATCACAAACAAGTAAACTATTGTCCATTGTCAAACCAAGTGACTAGTCTATAAACAACAAGCAACCCTAAGTCCAGCAGCTCAGTCATGTATTGCCTTACAACGACAAAACATGCCACAGCAATGAATTTAAAATCTGAGGAAGAACGTTTCAAGACATTTGCTACGTGGCCTGTGCCATTCATTAACTCTCAAGCATTAGCAGCTGCTAGTATCTATTATTTAAATACAAGAGATGAGGTGAAATGTTTTTTGTCTAATTACCATAGACCGGTAGGAAGAAAGTGGTGAACCTTCGCAAGAACATCAACGCTGGTCACCAACGTGTCCCTACCTCCGTAGAATGGATGTAGGTAATATACCATGCAAATCAAGGTACCCATATATGGTGCCCCTGAGTGATGGCAAAAGTTATGATACGTGTGGACCTTATATGTTATTAACAGTGCTCTGGTTGATAGTACAGAATAACGTGAAGAAAGAATGAATGAAAAAACTCAAAGTCTAGAGACCTTGGGACATCACAGGTGTCATGGAAGATACAAACACAAGAGACTATGTTGTAGGCTATATGTTGTTACCGTCCCTATCCCAGATTGTTAAAAAATGTAAACCTTTTTATCATCTCTATAAAAATAAAATGATATAAAAATTATGTTGCTATTTTATATAAACCTTCGTAGTGATTAGTTAGTAGGGGATCCAGTTTAAGGTGGGTGCAAAAGTGGGTGCAAATATGGGTGCAAAGTTGGGTGCAAAAGTGGGTGCAAATGTGGGTGAAAAGTGGTAGAAAAGAGGTAGAAAACTCGTAGAAAAGTGGTCGAAAAGTGGTACAAAGTGGTAGAAAAGTGGTAACATAGCAGTTTAAAGTAGTCATGATTTTCACTACAATGAGATTCGTGTAAATGTAATTTCTAAACCTCAGTAGTGAGTTGTCAGTTAGTCTTGGTCCAGACAAGTGTAAACATGTCACGTACACTGGTAGTGGATACCCAAGGCTTTAAGGTCAACGAAAACAGGTTTATATTTAAAGAGATGGCTATTATTGATTGCACAACACATTGGTTGCCTAAACTTATGAAGTTTGTGTTCAAACCACCTTTTCCGCTAGAGTTTCAGTCTGTTAAAGACCAAAGCCAGACCCAGTGGATACTAAGTCATTTAGGATTGCAATGGGACGAGGGAACCATTCCCTATACATACCTGGCCATGATATTAAACGCACATCTATCCATGGCTAATATTGTATTTGTCATAGGTACTGAAAAACGCGAATGGCTTTGTCCGTTTCTGCCCTCCACGTGTGAATGTGTGGATCATATGGATTAGGGCTGTCCTGCACCACATACGCTTTTTCAAGAAAAGGGACTTTTAATGAAAAAACTTCAATCCGTTTTCCATGTATGGAATCTGTTTGATTGGCTAACGGGAAATGCATGTCGTGCTGTCATTAACAAGATACTACTTGTTCCTGCCAGCAGTGGGATTATCACTAGTGAGTGGTTCACTGTCTAGAGAGCATCATGTCTGTGTCGTCAATGTTGGAATTGGACAATAATGCTATTGAGCAGGTGATTGGACACTTTTTTGGTGCAAAAGAAAAATTAAAATTTCACAAAAGATGAATTAAATGCCTTGCCAAAATCATATTTTTATGTGGCCGCAAATGCGGTTAAAGAAATCTGGCAACATGTGCCGACATCACGGACTCAAGACCCTGTGTTAAGTGAACTGCAACCCTGTGATAACTACGAGCATCATAAGCGAGTGTCCATTGATAAAATACCATCGGTACAACAGTGTCGAACCTGTCAGCTTGTGAAACTCTACCACGGCCATAATACCTTGAACAAAGATTTTGTTTCTTAATTCCGCGGGTGCGATGGCGAGAAAAAAGCAACTTCAACATCCTCAAGAGAGGGGATAGATCAAAACTATTTACCATCTACTGAATCAGAGTTGCCATACCTGTACTGGTCGTGGCGTCATTGAAAAAGTCATTCATTTCTTACCGTTTGTAATGCACTTACCTGGGCCATATTTCATAAAACTCGACAGGTCCGACAATTGTGACAATTTGACATAATTGTCAACATGTCGCGACACTTCTATCTGACAATATGTCATTGTGTGACAGGAGAAAGATTGTAAAATTTATGCCTGTCACAGAGCTCTTTTCATAACCTTGACAAATTGTCAAATCCACCTGTCGAGGTTATGTACACTTCGATAGTTCCGAGAATCGATAATGTACAATAACCATCGATTCACATGAACTGTTCAACGCGGGATAATCATAATAAAGGATTTACTATTTATTTATTTGAAGAAACACGCACAAACTGTGCAAAATTACTATATTATTTTATAAACTTGACTGCATAAATGTGACTATCATTACAGCTTCTAATAACACATTACAGGCCAACCATTTACCTTTCTGACAATCACGAATAGCCTATAAGGTAAATGCACCAATGGTCGTCATGTTAAGACAGATTTAGTCAAGAAAATATAAACACCTTATACATTTTGGTAAATGTAATCAACAAAAGCACTGTACCTAACCTCAAACTCTACTCAACCACTAGGAAACTCTCAATATCGCAAATATTCGTTTTAGGAAAAATTAGGCTACGTATTTTTAAAACATGTGATTTTGCCCCAGACCTCGGCACGATGTCTTTGGTCGTCACCCGTTTGCACCAATTGCCGTCACATTGTTAGTTTTCTTTGTCTGCTGTTTATAATGCATTTCTGTCAAATGTTGCGTAAGACACCGATTCATCGACTTGGAGGCTAACATTTACGAATAATACAGTACCAGTAATTATGTTTTTTTATAAAAAATATATATAAAAAAAGAAAAGAAAAGAAGACGGAAGCGGGAATGGTGGGTAGAAGACATACGGGCATGAACATATCGTAATTCTGCTCTAAGCACATTTATTATAGGTTATTTTGTATTAACTTAAAGTGCATCAGAAATACAATAATATATTTGAAATTCGAACAATATAACCACAAGAACATGTATTGATGTAGGCTTCCCCGACCGGTGTCCAATAGCGAATGGTCATTTTCCGGGCTGTTATGCCGTGATCTTTTTTTATTAATTTTTTTCTACGGGGGATGGGAGGCGTAGTCACATAAAAAGTGAGACAGACCATGGCATAACATAACGTCTGCGTTGAACAATCGCCGAGGGTCTGACAAGATAGAGTGTAATAAGTCATTTTCCACCAAATAACAGTAGGTTTTAATTTGATGTTCTGTAATATTGCAGCACGGTTTATTGTAAAATTTATGAATAATAATCGAAATATAATTTTAATAATGTACTACTACCTTAGGCCTACTGTATGAATGAAACCCCCCAGAAAGAATTCCTACGTACGTCACTGATCTTAATCACTCTCTACTACTCCCGCTTTTTAATCGCTCCATTCTAACGATTCTAACAACACTGTAGGCTATTAATGTAACGGGAAACTTCCAAACGCACAGAGATACGAAAAGATAGGTTATGGTAATAATCGACATGTAACGAGGCGCCTGTCGAGTTTTCGATGACAATTTGACAATTGTACAACAGCGGCTGACATATTCATTAGTTCATAAAGAAAAACTGGTGACATATGTGACATATTTGTCAGATTTCTACCTGTCGCATTACAACTTTATGAAACAGATTTCTGACAATATGTCACGACAATTTACAAAATTGTCGCGACATATTTGTCGAATTGTCATGCTTTGAGAAACGGAAACTTGTCGAACTATCGAATTGTCAGACATTTTATGTCATCCGACATATGTCGACTTGTCGAGTTTTATGAAATAGGGCCCTGGTGACAAATACTGCGGTCCTGTAACAAAGCTGGATCAACGGTTGCAGCGTGGTGATGTAGCCTACCTATAAAACTTTTGTATCATGATTGCCGAGAACATGACATTTGTTATCGCCATTAAGGCGTGTGACAGTATTTCGGTGCTGGAAAAGTTGAATGGAACTTAAAGGATTGAGGATTTGTTGTATATTTTGTAATGCCTTATTCATTGTGAAATAAAAACTGTATTGCCTGAGTATATTTCATTTTATTGATTATTTAAAAATATTGTTAGATATTTCTCATTTTTTATTTCTCACATTGCATATTTAAAATTCACGTTTTGCACATTAAAATATTGAAAAGTTAATTTTATATTTCAAAAATGTCTTGATGCGAGTGCTTGGCTATTGCAGTGGTGCAATCCTTTTGTTTTCCAAACACGTAGTGGCACACTTCACACACTACAGTAAGACTATCTTACAAATAGAGCCTATCAACCAACACATGTCTGTAACTTACATATAAAAACAAATATAGGAAAACTACTATTTAAATTTGCTATAAGCTTTAATTTATTTTCTCTACCGAGTTTGCTAAGGACGAACAACAAATATTGCTATGGTCGAACAAATGTTAAGTACTCTCTCTCTCTCTCTCTCTCTCACTCTTTCACACTTTCTATGGGAAAACAAACACAAACAGTATATTCAATTCCAAAGAACATGTATTTGCGTGCATGCAAACCTAAAGGAACTTTTAGTTATGAATTTACAAATGGCAATTTCATGAACGGTGAAAGAGAATAGTTTCCATTGACCATTTTCAATTTCAGGCATGATGAAAATAAAAAAATATATATAAAGTTGTACAGGTCATTAAAAAGCAACGGGCATAGCGCATTTCTCATAGTTTCCACTCTCGTTATTCAGAATAAAAAATATCAAAATTCCATATTTACAAATTAGCATTTGCAAATTACCATTCACGTCATCACGAAACAAAATGCCTTATTTACAAATTACCATTTACAAATTACCATTCACTGATAATTCGTAATGGAGTATGAATTGGTAATTAACTGAACTTATTTCTCTCTAAACCGCAGACTTGTCCGTTAGCATTGAGAATATTCAATGTAGTTGCCTATAAACAAAAATAGCAGGCCTATTACACTCTAGCTTATAAGTTACCACAACCACTATAACACTTCATGCTTATAAAGAGCTTTCGATAATGAAAAAACGGAGCTTATCATTATGATGGATTGTAGGTAGTAGTCTTGACACCTTTTATCGCTGTTGAATTAATAATTGCTCTCTCACACACGTTTTTTATAATTAAGATAAAATGTAAG
Organism: Meconema thalassinum; assembly: GCA_946902985.2. NCBI lineage: Eukaryota > Metazoa > Arthropoda > Insecta > Orthoptera > Tettigoniidae > Meconema > Meconema thalassinum. Next base: position 744,081,384 of record OX336389.2, read on the forward strand.
TAAATGTCCTTTGCTTGATGCTACTACTAAAGTGATAATCAGTTTTCCAGTCCTATCATTATAAATTCATTACTCCCTCTCCTTTTTCAGTTACAGGTTTTAGCCTGTCTCGAAAACAGCCACGCCTCTTTCTATTACGTCATATGAGGTGACGTTCTCACAATTTGACAAGTGAGTTCATGTTTCGCTGACGTAATCGTTGAATAATAAACACCTATGTTCCCACACCACACACCTTCGTCGCGCGCGGTGGGAACATTAAAATATTGAAAAGTTCATTTTATATTTCAAAAATGTCTTGATGCGAGTGCTTGGCTATTGCAGTGGTGCAGTGGTTAGTAGTAGCATCAAGCAAAAGACGTTTGCTTACATTTTATCTCAATTCTAAAAACGTGTGTGAGAGAGCAATTATAAATTCAACAGCGAGAAAAGGTTTAAAGACTACTACCTACAATCCATCATTATGATCATCCCTTTTATTATCATTATGGAAAGCTCTTTATAAGCATGAAATGTTATAGTGGTTGTGGTAACTTATAAGCTAGAGTGTAATAGGCATGCTATTTTTGTTTATAGGCTACTATAATGAATATTCTCAATGCTATGGAACAAGTATGCGGTTTAGAGAGAAATAAGTTGAGTTATTTACCAATGCATACTCCATTCCGAATTATCAGCGAATAGTAATTTGTAAATACGGGATTTTGTTTTTTGATCACGTGAATGGTAATTTGCAAATGCTAATTTGTGAATAACGAGAATGAAAACTATGAGAAATGCACTATGCTCTTTGCTTTTTAATGCCCTGAACATCTTTTTTCACCATGCCTGAAATTGAAATTGGTCAACGGAAAATATTATTTTTCGCCGTATATGAAATTGTCATTTGTAAATTCATAACTAAAAGTTCCTTTGGGGTTGCATGCATGCGAATATATGTACTTTGGAAATGAATATGATGGCTGTGTTTGTTTCCCAAAGAAAGTGTGAAAGAGTGAGAGAGAGAGTACTTAACATTTGCTGTTCGGCCATAGCAATATTTATTGTTCGACCTTAGCAAACTCGGTAGAGAAAATAAATTAAAGCTTATAGCAAATTTAAATAGTAGTTTTCCTAAATTTGTTTATATATGTAAGTTACAGACATGTGTGTGTGGATAGGCTCTATTTGTAAGATACTCTTAACTGTAGTGTGTGTAGTGTGCCACTACGTGTTTGGAAAACAAATGGATTGCACCACTGCAATAGCCAAGCACTCGCATCAATACATTTTTGAAAGATAAAATGAAATTTTCAATATTTGCAATGAGCAAAACATGAATTTTAAATATGCAATGTGGGAAATGAAAAAATTAGAAATATCTAACAATATATTTAAATAAACAATAAAAATAAATAGTACTCTGGCAATGCAGGTTTTTTATTTCACAATGTATAAGGCATTACAAAATATACAACAATTCCTCAATCTTTTAAGTTCCGTTCAACTTTTCCAGCACCGAAATACTGTCACACGTCTTAATGGAGATAACAAATGTCATGTTCTCGGCAAGCATGATCCAAAAGTTTTATAGGTACATCACCACGCTGCAAACGTTGATCCAGCTTTGTAACAGGACGGCAGTATTTGTCACCATGTAAGTGCATTACAAACGGAAAGAAATGATTGACATTGTCAATGACGCCACGACCAATACAGGTTTGGTAACTCTGTTTCAGTAGATGTAGTCATGAACTATCCTCTCTGTTGAGGATGTTGTTGCTTCTTTTCTCGCCAGCGCATCCGTGGAAAGAAGAAACAAAGTCTTTGTTCAAGGTTTTATGGCCGTGGTAGAGTTTCACAAGCTGACAGGTTCGACACTGTTGTGCCGATGGTATTTTAGCAATGGGCACTTGCTTATGATGCTCGTAGTTATCACAGGGTTGCAGTTCACTTAACACAGGGCCTTGAGTTCATGATGTCGGGACTTGTTGCTAGATTTCCTTAACCGCATTTGCGGCCACACAAAAATAAATGATTTTGGCAAGGCATTTCATTCATCTTTTGAGAAATTTTAAGTTTTCTTTTGCTCTCAAAAAGTTTCCAATGCCTGCTCAATAGCATTATTGTCCAATTCCAACATTGACGACACAGACATGATGCTCTCTAGATGGTGAAACTCTCACTAGTGATAATCCCACTGCTGGCAGGAACAATTAGTATCTTTTAAATGACAGCACGACATGCATTTCTCGTTAGCCAATCAAACAGATTCCATACATGAAAAACGGATTGAATTTTTTTCATTAAAAGTCCTTTTTCTTGAAGAAGCGTATGTAGTGAAGGAAAGCCAAGATCCATAAGATCCACACATTCATACGTGGGGAGCAGAAACGGGGGCAAAGCCATTCGCGTTTTTCAGTATCTTTGACAAATTCAATATTAGCCATGGATAGATCTGCGTTTAATATCATGGCCAGGTATTTATAGGGAATGGTTCCCTCGACCCATTGCAATCCTAAATGACTTTGTATCCACTGGGTCTGTCTTTGGTCTTTAACAGACTGAAACTCTAGCGGAAATGGTGGTTTAAACACAAAATGCATACGTTTAGTCGACCAATGTGTTGTGCAATCAATAATGGCCACCTCTTTAAATATAAACTTGTTTTCTTTGACCTTAAAGCCTTGGGTATCCACCACCAGTGTATATTACATGTTTACACTTGTCTGGACCAAGACTAACTGACTACTCACTACTGAGGTTTAGAAATTACATTTATATGAATCTCATTCTAGTGAAAATCATGACAACTATAAACTGCTACCATTTTTGTACCACTTCGTACCACTTTTCTACCATTTTTCTACCACTTTGCTATCACTTTTCTACCACTTTTGCAGCAACTATTGCCATCACATTTGCACTCACCTTTGCACCCACTTTAAACTGGACCTCCTACTAACTACTCACTACTAAGGTTTAGAAATAATATAACATAAATTTTATTATCTCATTTTATTGTTATAGAAATCATAACAAGGTTTACATATTTTTGACAATCTGGGATAGGGACGGTACCAACTCATACAACATAGTCTTTTGTCTTTATATCTTTCATGACACCTGTGATGTCCCAAGGTCTCTAGACTTTGAGTTTTTTCATTCATTCTTTCTTCATCTTGTTCTGTACTATCAGCCAGAGCACTGTTAATAACATATAAGGTCCACACGTATCATAACTTTTGCCATCACTCAGGGGCACCATATATGGGTACCTTGAATTGCATGGTATATTACCTACATCCATTCTACGGAGGTAGGGACACGTTGGTGACCAGCGTTGATGTTCTTGCGAAGGTTCATCACTTTCTTCCTACCGGTCTATGGTAATTAGACAAGAAACATTTCACCTCATCTCTCGTATTTAAATAATAGAAACTAGCAATTGCTAATGCTTGAGGGTTAATGAAAGGCACAGGCCACGTAGCAAATGTCTTGAAACTTTCTTCCTCAGATTTTAAATTCATTGCTGTGGCATGTCTTGCCGTTGTAAGGCCATGACTGAGCTGCTGGACTTAGGGTTGCTTGTTGTTTATAGACTAGTCACTTGGTTTGACAATGGACAATAGTTTATTTGTTCGTGATGAATATTGAGACAATAAACCGTAGTGTTTAGCGAGACATTGTCATGTGTTTTAAAATCTAGCCGTATGTCAATATTGGATGTCTAGACAGACTCTTCCAAGTAGGAATTTTCAAAGGCCACCAGTGGCACCCTTGTCTTCATCTCTTGGTGTGTTAACATGGGGTAATACTCTTTTTTTGATAATACGACGACCTAAATATAGAAAACATGTCGTAGAATGGGCCAAACTTATTTTTATACTTAAGTGCTTTAATAAAATAAGAAATAATTAATAATCCTTTAAAAAGCCATCCATCGTGCAAAAGCCTCAAGTGCGTATACATATAAAAATCAATATTTCACTCCTCGGGTAAGGGTAGTTTTTATCTTAGGGTAAAATAATAGTTCATAAAAACAGGGCTTCTTTATAGATTGCACGTGTTTTACCTTTGTTGGTTGTAGTAGGCTCCATAGTAGTAACTAACCTGTCAGTATGATTTACATACTATAAAGGTTACAACTTTTCTGGTGATGAAGTGACTTACAATTAGCTCTTATATTGTGGGGTTTGAAGCCATTTTTTAGTTTTGCCTAAGTAAACAAAAGTTTGGTGCACCAAACTTTTGTTTAATAAGCTCTTATATAGGCTTATGTACAGTATTAGCTTATGTGTTGGCATAAGTGTTGGCTATCATGTTGGCTTATGTATTGAATTATGCATCGGCTTATGTATTCGCTTATGTGTTGGCTTATATGTTTAAGCGTATGTATTGGCTTATGTGATGGCTTATTTGACGAGTTACTCTTATCAATGTATTTAGTGGCTTATTCTATTGGTCTTGGAAAGTATCACAGCCCTTGTTTGCAAGCAAGCAATAACAACAACACACCAAGATTCTAAATATTCTAGAATACTTTGAGGTTAATCATTGACTTTCAACTCCTACTCTTACCTCTATCCCGCGGCTAGTCAAAAACAATATATTTTTTAACATTTTTCTAAAACTATATTTGGAAAGTTTAAACTAAAAATCCTAGAAAGTCATATGTTAACTCTAACTCTTACCTCTATCCCCAGCCTGCTCCGCGTTCTCACGATTTTTAATGAACACTTGCATCACATGACGTCATACGTCTGCAAGAATCATGTTTCGCACGCTTATTTTTGTAACGCTACACCTAGCATCTGGTTGTAACACTCGCACCACGTGACGTCATACGCTGTAAGATTTTGCTTCTTTTTGCATGAATCATGTTCCGCAAGCTTTCTTTTTGTAACGCTGCACCTTGTATTCGCTTGTAACACTTGCATCGCGTGACGTCATACGCTGCAAGATTCTGCTTGTTTTAAATCACAGACCGTTTGCGGTAAAGGTAGGGTGGTAGAGGTAGAGCAGTGCAAGGTAGAGTGGTAGAGGTAGAGCGGTAGAGGTAAAGCGGTAGAGGTAGAGAGGTAGTGGTAGAGCGGTAGAAGTAGAGCGGTGGTGGTGGTGCGGTAGAGGTTGAACGAAGTTTCACGATATAACTTACTGGGTATTTTTAGAAATCCCAGGCAGGTGATCTAGTAGGTTAGGTTAAGTTAAGCTATGGCCGCCATGTTGTTTTTTGTCTAACCTCCACCCCCCCCCCCCCCTCTTTAGCTGTATTTGCTACATGACCTCGTTTTCGCAGCCCCTAAACCTAAGAACCAACCAACTGATCAATTAAAGATACTCCCTGCTCAACTACCCCGATAAATAAATACGTAATAACCATAATATAAATAATACTATCCTCGCCGTCCCCTCTCTAGTCACCACCAACAGTGGTAAAGGTAGAGGTAGAGCCGCGACGCAAGTGTGTTCGTGGGAACATAGGTGAACATTATTCTACGATTACGAGTCATATGACACCTCACGTGTTCAAATCCGATTATCGGTTCGCGAGATATTAAGAAGCCGATGACGTTCTAGGTTTGGGGTAATTTTGTAAATTTATGGCCCATATAAAATGGGAATTTTCCCCAAGTCCTATGACACCTCACGTGTACAAATCCGTTTATTGGTTCATGAGATATTAAAGAGCCGATGACCTTTTAGTTTTGGGTATTTTGTGGAAAATCATGAGCCATAGGAAAGGGGACTTTGCCCCAAGTTCTATGACACCTCACGTGTCCAAATCCGATTATTGGTTAGCGAGATATAAAAAAGCCGATAACCTTTTTAATTTTGGATATTTTCGGTAAATAAATGGATCATAGGAAAAGGGAGGGGGTCATGCCGATTTATTTGACATCTTACGTGTCCAAATCCGATCATTGGTTTGCCAAATATTAAAAACCGATGACCTTTTAGTTTTTTTTTTTTTTGTTGTTGTTAATTTCTGGGCCATAGGAAATGGGACTTTGCCCCAAGTCCTATGACACCTCATGTTTCCAAATCCAATTATTGGTTAGGGAGCTTTTAAAAAGCCTATTACCTTTTAGTTTTGGATATTTTCGGTAAATGGATGCAGAATAGGAAACCAGAGGCGGTCATGCCGAGTTATTTGACACATCGGCTGTCCATATCCGATCATTGGTTATCGAGATGTTAAAACGTCGATGAGCTTTTAGTTTTAGGTATTTTCGTTAAATGAATGAACCATAGGAAAAGAGAGGGGGTCATCCCGTGTAATTTGACACCTCACGTGTCCAAATCCGATCATTGGTTACTGAGATATTAAAAGGTCGATGACCTTCTTCGGTTAAATTAGGGGAGCTATAGGAAAAGAGGGGGCATCACCCCAAGTCATTGGACACCTCAAACGTGATGATTTGTTAATGAAATATTAAAAAGCCGATGACCTTTTGGTTTTGGGTATTTTAGGTATATTAGAGGGCTATAGGAAAAGAGAGATGGTCATGACGAGTAATTTGACACCTCGCTTGTCCAAATCCGATCATTGGATAGTGTGCCCGTCAGAGGAGCTGTAAGGGTTGCCAACAACCGAAATGACATTCCAAACACCTCACCTGCCGGACCCATGTGCCAAGAGGATCAGGTGAATTTCTTATAGGCCATAGCGGCACGAGAATCCATGATCCAAGGGATCCGTGGTAACATGGTTGCTAAAAGGTCATAGACAGCCTAAGAAAATACACCTCCTAAAGCTAGACTGAGAAAATAAACTTCCAGGCTTATGTAAAACTTGTAAAAATATTTATTTAAAATATTCAAGCACCTATCCTAATTCGGAGGGTTTTTATCGGCTAATCCGCAGACTAATAAATAAACAAAATACAGATCAGTGCCCTACCTGTAAACTACGGTAAACCCTCACGAAAGATCTAATTTACAAAGTTAAGCAATAACAGCAATGCTAGGAAAATGGTACGGCAATAAACCCTAAGTCAAGTTACAAGACAAACTAATAACGGAATTTGCATTTAACAGGGTAGCAATAACAAATCTAAGTTAGGATGATACCATTTCCTCATTTACATTTAGTGTTAAATAATTTAGCTAATTCCTGATATTTAATACAAAATTTACGGCGGTGACGTCCGTAAGACAAAACAATTACAACAAATCTACATGACAAGCCGTCAAAAAAAACATTAAATACACTTTTACCAACTAAGTAAGGTAAACATGGGATTTTATACAATACAATAAATAAAACAACAAGACCACAATCAATTATATTCCTGCCTTCGCCCTGGGTTACTCTTTGTAAACCAGTGTCATCTAAGTGCATGTCATTTACGTTGGCGATCGTGTAGTGAAAACTACGACTAACGTCGCATGAGGCTCAAGCTCCACCAGCTACGAACTATAGGTTAAGCAAGCACTCCGTCGATCAAAATTAGTGTCATCTGTCCTAGATTACTTCCATAAAGAAGCGTAAACAAAAGCAGGTGTCGGTCAGCAGGTCCAAAATGCAAGTGGATCAAGTTTAAAAGCAATAAACAATTAGTTATTATTTGTTTATAATAATTATGCACTTGATTATTAAGGTGTCGGTTTAAATTTATCGTTGTTTTATGGCGAATAGTGCTGACGATCCTGAATACCTTGGGATCAGCAGTAGCTGTCTCGTGCGAGATCAATCTCTGCTATAAAATACCATCATCGAGCTCTCCATGCTCGGACATAACAATAACACAGGTTATTAGTGGCTCGCGGCTCACTTAAATTACCTCGGGTAGGCCTGGCAAGCACTTCAGTTACCTCCCGTAAATACCTAGTCTACAGAACGAATTCTGGACACAGTGCAATATGCACCAATACATGAATAGCCTCTAACACAGGCGTCTATATCTAGCCTCTAACACAACAAATAAACCTCGACATGAAATTTAATCACTCTCAAATAGAGTTAAAAGGTAGTCGCTTCAATAATGATGCAAACGTATGGCATTTGCCAAACAATTCATCATAACAAAACATATGATTTCCACAAAATGGTGGCCTGGACATTGACCTACTTATGAATCACAACATCTAACGGTAAATAATGCTACAAGCATTGTCAAAAAGTCTGATACATTTGTCTCACTGTGTGAGTGTTACTTTAGTTGCATGATGGGAACTCGTATAACCGGTCCGTGACTTGGAGTTACACTCCCAATTTACAGTCACCTACTTGGACTGGTGGAATGACATAATAGACTAAATGCAGGCAGTTTTCTCGTAAGAAGTCCATTAGAAAACTGGCCTTGTTATCTGATTCTAGTATAATACTCAAGTGGAATAAACATTAGGCTTAAAATCACGCCTCAAATCTGTACACAAAGACGTGGCATGTCCTTCAAACCAAAGAAAAGTAAAATACAGAAATACCACTTGTTCTGAAAGTCTTGGTAATCCGCAGATATGTCACTTCATAACTGCTCTGTATTTAAATAACCAAACAATACCTGTGTCGAAACACCTGACACAAAATAAACATTATAAAGGCGCAAATCTCACGATTGCTGAGTTTGCCATTGATACGGTAATAATTACAGGGATCTATGCTAAGTTGCATACAAATACAATTCCCTGAATATGTTCTGTACTCGAACAGGATGGCTTCATAGCTCATCTAAATGAAATATAATATTACCTTTACAAAACTGATAGTTTCTGTCGACTATCAACCGATAAGAACTGTTTCAATGAAATCAGTGGCGTGACAAACATTTAACTAAAAGGGGGTGTTATAAAATAACACTGGCCATGACGTCTAGCCGTCATGCCAAAGTAAGCAATACTCAAAATCACCCGCGTAGGGGTTGAACAGAGTAGTAACAAAGACTACAGTCTCGTTTAGTAGGGGTAGAATTAACATCTCAGCGATGTCCATCAGAATGCACCATGATTGAACGGGGTTCAATCACAGGGTGGCTAACAAATCACTGAAAGTGAATAGCAAAGATTACTTCTAACATTGCAAACCCTACCTATGGCTCGTCAAGAAGTTCGGTTGATTCTACAATGTACTCTAGTCTAAAAAAACTACAATTATCTACACCACAAAAGAACCTCACAAGGAATATATTAACAGACTCACAAGAAAAGATGTCTACATCTCAGTCGTTCCAACGACTTGAGGGATATAATTAGGCCGCTGGTCTCCGGACAAGGGTTGTCCAAACTGGGCCTCCACATAGGCTCTATCCACTACCATGGCCTTAATTCGTCCTCGGCGTTGACGTCGTGATATTACCAGACTCCTTCCCATTATAGCAGTCGTCATGTTCCTTGGCTTAGCACTTCCATCTCCCGCTCTGGTGCTATATTCTTGGATCTCCTGTCATGCTGAAGTTCTCCAGAAACGCTCCTTCACATCATGGGGATTTATCTACTCATTCCCACGGATGATGTATGATGGAAAGCGTCGAACACGCGGTTATGAAAATATGACATTTTATGGGAAAATAACCACAGGAAAATGTAGAAAATTGGTGTAGCACAGTTTCACTGAAGCTAGCTCTATTGTGGTAGCAATCTCACTGAATCTACCCGGCGCAGATGATAGAAATATTGGCCATGCACATATCTGCTTTCATATTCACTGATTCTATGATCCACAAATCACGTGTCATCGAAGTTATACACTGGAAAAATTAATCGCTCTTGCGATCATAGCAACATTTGTAACTGTTAGCGTTGAAATAATACACTTTGTTAATCATAACATCACAGTTATTAATATATTTTCGCCTCACTTGAAGACATTGATTTTCACACAGCACGTGGCTGAAAATGTGGTGTTCCACGATGTACAAATTTTATCACTTTTTGATAATTCGAAGAATTTCGTAGCACGAGCCTACATGGGCTTTAATATTCACATGGTTGTTACACTGTTCACTGTTAAATAAAACACGACGTACAACGATCACTTTCCTCGCCTTCGGGCGGACAATTTCCTCGTCTTTGAAGACGGACATACAAAACGCATCCAACAAGGATGGAAAATCCTACACATATGCGAAGAGCTCGGTCCTTCGCTGCTGGAACTTACAAATACTCTAGTCGTGTAGCGACTGATTGATTCCGGTTCGCGTGTTTGCGATGATAATACCTTACCAAAAGTAGAAATAACATTCTCCAGAATGTTTCGATGATACTGAATTACAAAATGTGAAGATATGAGCCTCGTAGAAAGTAGAAATGTAATAATAAAGACTCAGATAATAATATAATGGTTTTTCCAAAGTCAAAAGTGTAACCATTAATAATTCCAAGGAATGTCAGCATGCGGCAACAGCATGGCTGGTCGGTGAGTGCGTTCTAAGATGATGCATCAAAAAGGCGTTGAAATGAAAAATATCACATGATCCTATGCTTAGCGTGTTAAATTAGGGGGGCTAGAGAAAATAGGGGGCATCATCCCGAGTCCTAGGACACCTCGCGTGTACAAATCCGATCATTAGTTAGCGAGATATTAAAAAGCCGACGACCTTTTAAATTTTCAAAATATGTAGTTAAGTCCTTTATCAAAATCAAAAAATAAGCGATCCACGTTAAAAATTAAGAAAAAATACCCTTAAAACGAGTCGTCGCTGAAGTCTGTACGATAATTGGTTATCGAGATATTGACTGAAGTAAGGGCGTGGCCACCGGTGGCCGGCGACATGCTAGTTGGCGCAATATTCCCCGTAGACCCCTACCATAATGGATGAGTATAGATCATTTTCTATAAAAAATTCAGCATGAAACACTTGATCTATTATGAAGAGGAAAGTGTTAATCTTACAATTACAGTATATGTAAGTACTGTATAATGGAATGGATAGTATCCTACTTTGTCGTCCTATGCTTTCCTCCTGCCAGCATCCTTATTTTAGGTTTTCATCATAGGAAATATAGGCTTAGGAGAACACTTATTGAGCGTGTATGTTCGTATGTGTGTTTGCTCGTATATGTGTGTCCCCTAATAAAATCTAAACGGCTAGAGCAATTTCAATGAAACTAGGAAAATATATACAGTACTTCTATCTCGTCCGAACTCGGTCATGCCTTTCAAATTTTATTAAGTTTCACCAACCCAATGTACGTAGTTATAGCTTTAAATACATTCACTTCAGTGACAGTACTGAAACAACGGGCTAGCTCAGGGGTGGCCAGCCTTTACATGCTCGGTCTGCTAGCTGCGCTGCGCTGCACTCCAGCAGGCTGGTTTCTGCCTCACTTGGCTGGACTGGCTGCCTGGCCTGACTGCCGGTGCGTTGGACCAAGTCAAGTTGGGATCGCCTTCGCACCGGACGTAATGTAAACAAACTGTTCTTCCAATGTGTTGGTTGTCCGAAACATCTACTTTTTTTCGCGTACTTCTCCGCATACCGGTACTTAAAGACTACGTGCTTACCATTAAAATATTTTGTTGTTGTTGATTGATGTAGTGACTTTGCGGCATCGTGTTCATGTACCCCCATGTACTTGGGTGTGTGTATAGAAATTGTCTGATAAACTGTGTAATTGTGCTGGCTGTATTAGTATGTGTATTTGTAATCCAGGTGAGGACTGGGAAGGAGGCGGCCGTGGCCATAATTTAGGAGTCATCCCGGCATTTGCCTAGAGTAGCAGTGAGAAACCACGGAAAACTACTTCCAAAATGGCTGAGATGAGAATTGAACCCACCTCTTCTCAGTTTTACCTCATGAGGCTGAGTGTACCCAGTTCCAGCCCTCAGACCAGAATTAAATTTCATGGCAGTGCCGGGATTCATACCCGGACCTCCAGGGCAACATCCATGAATGCTATACGCTACACCACGAAGTGGCCAGAATTAAAACAATCAGAAATATTGATAAGGTATAATGGGACTCATATTTTATGAGTGACAATGCAATTTTGGTCACATTTTTATTTTCCTTGTTTTCAATTTGTTTTAATATTTACAATATGCTCAATGTTCGGTACGATTGCTTGTGAGACATTCAACCGGAAGCTGTTTCGTAGTTTACCGTCAGACATCAGAGTGCGATGCCATGATTTTGTTAGTATCAATTCAGAGAAAAACGTTTCACAGACATACGTTGCTCCAAAGATTGATAACACCCGTGCAATTTTGGATATTCTTGCTGCGGTAATTTTGAGTAGAAAACGGGAAAATTTTCCACAGAGCTAAAAATATCCTTAAGTATGGTGCTATATTACTAATATATAAGCACCATTTGAAACTCATGCGGAACTTCAGTTCAGAGATTGAAATTGGCTTGACAAACAAATCAAAAACAGGTTCAAGTTTTGTAAGTTCTAGAAATCTGGTAGAAAACTCTTTCAGTATAAGGGACACCCAACCGCAACCCTTTGACCTTCGACACAGCAAAGGAAGTACGGGAGAGAGTCAGACGAGAAAGCGAGCTAGAGGGAGACAGAAATATAGTCTTCCACCACCATCACTGCAAGGCCGTCCGCGCCAGAAGCACGCTGGAGTGCAGCCAGAGTGCAGCCAGAGTGCCAGCGCACCCAGGGTGATGTTTGGCCACCTCTGGGCTAGCTTAATAATTCTAACCCAGACGGGGTATTATAACCTTTGTATCTTCGCGAAAAGCAAATACTATTCAAGCAATCGAACGTAAGCTGCGTAAAATTAACTATTATAATAAGCATTATCTAATGCAAAGGATGACAGCTTCAAGCGGTGTGACGTGTCGAAACGAAGGGCAAACCTATGAGTTAGTGTGATGTCAGGCTAGATAACGGCGCTGTGCGTCCGGACCTGGAAGGATCAGTCCGCTGTAGAACTCTCGATGCGAACAACATGGCGTGTGCAAGTAAAACGGAGCAGCCAGTGATTCTATCCGTATGGGAAAGTCTTTATGTTCGCTTCGACATATATGTGCGAACAATTCTGTTCTATTATGAAACTGGATAAGACCAAATCTCGAAGTACCTTGTCAGATCACAACCTAAATTGCAGCCTTCGATTACAACTTTCCCAGATACTACGTCATAACATTGATAAACAAGTTTAAGAAAAACGAAACAGAAAGTGTCGGAAAATGTCCCCGTGATTGTATTGTTCTGTATGGCTCTATTCTAATGTGCAAGGAAAATGGCACTATGTTCAATTCTAGTTACGTTATTGCATGACTGTCCTTCAGAATAACTACTTTTGTTACATATGTATGATAGGAGAGAGCCAAAATGCCATTGGTTATAATCTGTGATCAATTGTGTAATTGCAACAAGAAGTATTAACATTAAGACATCCAAACGTTTACATCGTTCCGTTATTAACACCAGATAATAATGTTTCCCGTATTTCCTACATTGCTGCATCCCGCATGCCTCACACTATTTCCTCGTCCTCGGCGGCAGCCGTACTAAGTGCTGTACGTGTATCTACGTCTTGAAATATTCTATCATTTGAAAGTTTTGAAAGTTAGCCCATGCTATTTAAAACAGTGTCTGGAAAGAGGCCAAGAACTGGTTTGTAACATCTCGCTTAGTTAACCAGTTAACCCGGCGTGGCCAATCAGGTAATTTCTCGTCCGCACGTGGCAAGCAGAGTTGATCGAGACAGAGCCAAGCTTCGGTTCCTTTGTGAAGCTAGCCGAGGACTTCCGAATGTGGCACGCGAGGAGAGCTGGCACACGCTCGAAGAAATTTTGATCGCGAGCCGAGGGGAGGCCGTGACACGAGCCAATCACGTGGCTGACACAACCAATGGAATGAGGCGTGATATTGTTGTAAGCAATTAGCGCAATTAGCATATCTATCTACCAGCGATATATTAACACTACAGGACATCAGAGAAATTGTTAAATAATAAATAAGAATTATATATATATATATACAGTATATATATTTGCGGCTAATTAAATGCTTAAATATGGAAAAAAAATATATTCGCTATTAACGCGCCATTTAGGCAAGTTTTTTATGAGGTGACGCCAACTTTATCATCGGAGTGAGAGAGACACGACCAAGATCGAAATTCTTATTTCTCAAGTCTTCACTGAGAGTGGACGTGCCAATCGACTTCGCTACAATAATAAGAGGAAGACAAAGCTTTCATATTAGAGGCAACATTTAAGAAGTAATACTACAGGAATTGATTAACCAGCGAGAATTACATCAAATACTTCCGTAATTACTCCACGATATTTAATCTGCTATTACGAGATTAAATAAACTACGAGAATATTAGTAGAAACGACGCTTCAAGGTGATTGAAAATTTTATATTTCTACGCATTTCATCAGCATGTTGAACCAGAAAAAGTTGAGAGGGGAGTTAAACTTTGTTGAATCTACACGGAGTGGAATGTCTTACTAAGATACTACAGGGAGCATAGCTATGGCAACAACGAGAATATACTAAATGACATACTATTAACGTCGCGGGGTAGAAGAATATCTAGTCTCTCCTGCGTACATCAAATCTACACCTACAAGAGTCATTTCATAGACTATAATGATGGATACACATATCTATCTGAACTGCGGCGAAGAAGACAGAATAAATTCCAGTACGAGCGCGGCTACAGCGCAATTCAAGAGAGAAAGGGTTTCCCATCTCATTAAGAAGATAGCCGAGCATAATGGACGACTACACGGAGATGTTAGAGTTCGAAACCAGTTCCTGGCAGTTTGGCGACTTCCGAAGGAGATCTAGGAGGGTCCCACACGACATCTTGAAGGGGCGATTTCTCAGAAACATTCCGTTTCTGATGAACAACGAAGAAAATCCACTTCTAGTCAACTATACCCAGCACCAGGTAGTCTCGAGACCAATGAAGTATCCCATTTTGTAGAATTATAGAAACTTTAGAGAATATCTGAAAACTTTGTATATTAATGCCATTTTTCTACATCTTCGAATTATTTTAATATTTTTCGATTTTATATTTTCATCGCTATGTCATGTAGAAGTTTCATTTTCGATTCGAATCGATATTTATATTTGCAAGCGATTTTTCAAAGATTTAGATTTGCTATTTGGAATACAGAATTTTTATGTGATTTCGAATTTATTTGATGGAGATTTTATTGTTTAATTCGAATTTGTTTGGTTCGAAATTGTTTAACAACGAATGTTGTTACATTCGAATTGTATTTCGAATTTAAAGCTCTTAAATTGGATTATATCGTTTTTGATAGCGAAGGATGTTTAACGGAAATTACATTCACCGGCAAAATGAACGCAACACTTGATTTTAAAAATTAAAACTTCCGTATTACGCAAGCCGTTCTCTTAACAGACGAGAAGAGACTCGGTCTCTGATCGCCTGACGGAAGAGAAAGAGTGTGGAGGTGGGTTAGAGAAAGGTTCCTGTAACTTCTTCCTCCAGGACTGCATTGGACGGGGTTCTGTCATGGCCTGGGCCGGGGTCAGTATGGATGCCAGGACTGAGCTTTACCTAATTGAGAATGGGACTCTCACAGCTGACCGGTACATCATGGAAGTCCTTAAAAACCATGTTGTACCATTTACTCCATTTGTTGGGGATGAATTTCACCTGATGCACGCATGTGGTTGGAATCTACACACTGGACTGGCCAGTTAGGAGCCCTGACCTTAATCCAATTGAACATGTTTGGGATATGTTGGCCAGAAATGCTCGGCAACGTGCTCCTGAGACTCTCCAGCTACTTCGGGTGATGCTGCATGAGGAGTGGGAACGCATCCCACAGGAAAGCATTTCACAAATCATCGCAAGTATAGCAGAGAGGTTACGCGAGGTGATCCGTGCTAGGGGTGGGAATACCTGTTTAGAAGTGTTCAGTTCTTGTGTCAGTACCCAAAGGAATGGATTAATTCTGTTATGATAAATTTTGGAACTCAGATTAACATTTTTAAACGACTATGTAATTTACTCAAAATTTAAGGCATTTTCACTTTTTTTCTTATTCTAAAAAAATAAACAGATTTTTTATTTGAAGCATTTTTTGTATGTAAAGTGGTTTCCAAATGTCTAAAAACAATTAATTATGCTTCATTTTAACATAAGTAAAATGTCAGTACAATAAATTATGAGAATAATAAAAAATGCAAGTGTTGCCGGTGAGTGCATATTCCAAGAATGCTATTGAAGTATATTTTAAAGAATGCGATTGTTGATAATCTATTTTGAGGATCTGAACGAAGTTATAGTCTGATAACATATTCGACAGATCTGGTTGAGAATATTTATTGACATGATTCACAAATGTAAAAGTATGGAACATTATTAGTATTGTATTAGAGAAAGAATTGGAGTAAGATTGAATATGAGGAAAAGTAAATACAAGTTACAACGTATTATTGAAAGAGTAAAATGTTTAAGAAATACTTGAGTGAAGTATAACAGCTGATTGGAGCTTATATTGAAAGTGTTATTTATGAAAAGAATTTAAGTATTATTGAAAGGAATATTATTTTATACTTATACTGAGCTTAGATAATATATCGAAAGAACCAATATTTTTATTATGGTATTTTATTAAATGTGTTTGAACTGCAATAAGAATTTCGTAACGAGAAGTTATGTATTTTGAGAATACGATGTTGTATTAGGAAGGAAATACGAAGTATATCTAGGAAAGATATATATTATAATCCCGTATTGACGGAGGAACATGTTGTATTTATGGCAATGGGCACAGTTATGTCATTGCTTCATGATTGTTGAAGATATATCTGTAGAGACAGATCTGTGTAATATTTATGATATTGAAAGTAGGAATTGTTAAGAGGCAGTATTATTGTACAGGAGTATTTGAAGTTATTGAGATAGTCTCAACAGTTGAAATTCCTTGAAAAGAGTAGGACAGCGGATCCTTGTTGAAATTGTATCTGAAAGAAATTATAGGAGCAATGGATCTTTGTTAAAGCTGAGAGTAAGCTGAGTTCTATTTAAATGGTTCTAAGTAGACATTAAAATTAAAAGTTATTATTCGACGGAAAGGAAAGTTATATTTATTAACTATTTTTATTTTTATGAGAGACCGGTAAGAGGAGGTGAACAAACTATGTCTATACTTAGCTGTACGGATTATCTAATCCTGGATTGAAATATATTTTACCGATAAAAACATAGTAATGTGAAAGATTTTCTAGATTCTGAATGAATTAAGTTGAGAGAGGAACGAGTAAAGTTGATGTATATATTTCAAATTTGAAGTAGGCATTTTTGCCGGTTGTAAATATTTTATTTAAGGATGATTAGTTGACGTACTTCATCGTAAATATTTGTAATGTATATAAACCGTGTATAATATTGATAGGAATTAGTATTGCTATTTAAATGGTATTTATAATGTTAAATTAGGATAGTAGTGTTTACCGCTTCTGAGGAAGGATATTAGGAGGGTAGGAGACGGGAGTTATTTTGTATAGATTAATAAATAGTATTTGTAATGACGGTGATCTACGTCAGGGGTAAATTCATTTGTTTTGCGGGGAATTTAAAATTAACGACACTAATTTTATTTTTGTTGTTAACTCCCGTAATCCAGTGCACAGCAGTCGTGTACAATAATTATTTAGGAATTATTTTTTTTGTGCTTGCATAAGCAAGATAGTTTATCATATGTTTCTTAGAGGAACATATTATTAATCTGTTGATGTTTTAATGTTATTAACCAATTATTTTCAAACTGAATGTAAGTTCTTAATCCATGTTTATTTTTAATTGTAACTGGAATTCATATTTCCAACGAACTTGTCAAGATTAAATGACAGGCACGTGACTTACGTTTCCCTGATCTTTTTATAGAAATTTGGCATTGTCTTTTGTAGTTAATTGGTAGAGGAATGTGCTATAGGGTGGAGGTTTTTCCTAGGGACCTGATCCGCATTCTTACGCCAGAGATTTTTTTGGATTCTCGTATTCCCGAGGAGTGTTGAGAACCCTTATGTTTTGTAGTTAGTTACTATAGCACATTCAGTTGAATTCCCCTGTCCCTTATCCAGAGTGTAATCCCCAAGTAGCACTGTGTAGTTTTTCTAGCCGGGAACTTCAAGATACTACGATCCATTTTCCATCTTCGGATTTTGGTGGATCATTCCTGGAATTCGGGTACAGTGAGGGAAAATGGCGCAACCCAACGTTTTGGGCACTCGATATCAGGTGATCCCGAAATGGCGAGTTGGGATAGCCGAGTGTAAAAATAGTAATTCCAATGTGATAAACTAGCGATCATAGTTATTGCACTTGAAGGAATTTTGGTTGAAGGTAGATACATTTTGGAACCTTGGCATGATGTTATCGCCTTAGAAAACGTTTTTAATAGTTACATGAGAGTGTTGGATAATCGATGGAAGACCAAAAATGGTGTAATGGTGGTCAACCAACTTTTATCGAGGTGAGAATGGATTTATGAAAGAAATCTAACCTGAGCTATTAAATATGTATTGTATTGTTGAAAAAAGACTAGTCCAAGGTTAAGCTAAGGAAGGTAATGGCTAGATCTAATTTTATTTGATTTACAGGTTGGATGACTATTTGACGTCATCAGCAATGTAAAATTAATATTGTAAAATTAGGATTGCTGTTTTACATTTTCAATTTTGATAGACCAATGGCTACAAATGATAATGATTCATATAGGGAAGAGGGATTTCAAGTCCGTAATTTAATGAAGTCAGGTATTTGTAATTTCATGGTAATTTAAGTAGTAAACAATAAAATCTCCTTATTACAGTGGTATAAATGGTAGTTGTTTCGGATATTCTCGATTGTTGGCATTGAGTATTGTTCCCTTTCTCAAGAAAAGAAGAAAATGCCAGGTGATATGGAGACAATTAGGATGATGCTTGCAGCTATGCAGGAAACTCAGGGTAAGCTTGATAAAGATTTGGAGGCCCTACACCAAGCTACCCACCAAAGTAAAAAACGAGTAGAACAGGAAATTAAGAGGAATGCAGAATAAATTACGAGAGAGGCTAAGGCATCTACAGATAGATTAGCTAAGGAAACCCAAAGAAGATTAGATGAAAAACAAGCGACTGTAGATAATTCTCAAGTAAACTTTGCTACTCTGCAAACCAAATCTAATGAAACCCAGACAACTCAAGATACATTAGAAACTAGGTCTAATTAAACTCAGGCAACGCTAGCTATATTAGAAACCAGCTCTACAGAAACCCAGAATATACTAGCTAACAGGGGCGGATTTAACTTTTTGGCACCCCTAGGCAAAATAAAATTTGCCGCCCCCCCACCCACCATTTTTTAGGTTTGTGTGAAAATTGAAGGCAACCTATTAAAAATTCGAGTTTTTTTTTCACGTATAATTAAATATTATATGTAGGTATAACTTCAGATCTAGTTGTGCTAACAAAATTCTTTCTCCGTGCTTTTATTTTTTTTCAGCAAAAGTTTTGATAATATCGTCAAATTCCATATCTGATATTATTTCTGCTTCAATTGCCAAAATCATTTGACAAACCAAACGGTCCTGGCTCGTGGTTTAACTCAAATAGTCTTTTATGCGCTTTAAACAGGAAAACGAGCGTTTGGCACTGCAGTTGGTAACTCCTGTGCAGTTCAACAAGCGGTAGGCTATTTCAACATTTGGAAATAATCCTTGTAGATAATTCTGTCGAATAAATTTTAATATTTCTAAAGGCAGGTTATTTTCATTATTTTGTTACTTGGCCATATTTTTGAAAGTGGCACAACTCGTTTATAAATATTTGTTCTGTATCATTTGGAAAATATTCTAGTAATGTTGCCGCATTTTTCCATGTTTCCTTAATTCAGGTTCATTCAACGTACCAAATTCGATAAGCGCGATAAATTTTTGAAAAATTCTTTCATAATCGGCGCATTTGTCCTTCAAATCTGTATAGAGTCTATCCAAAATTATATTGAAAGTATTTACTCTGAAATTCTCTCTTCCACCTAGCTCAACATCATCTTCATACAATTCATCAGACAATAATTTTCTTCCTATGAACGTCTTTTTCAAACTCCTGGTTGGTAGAAATTTTCCGTGTTGTTTCTTCATAAAGTTCAAACATTTTCCGAGCATCTTCTTCAAAACCAACCAACGATTTGTACAAAACCAAAATATCTGAAATCCTGCTATCCATAGCTTGCAATTTCTGACTAGTAGCATCGAATCGTACAAGTAAAACAGACCAAATAATTAGCATCAATGCACTTTCTAGTCGTTCCATATTATTCCGAAGGCCTGTAGCTTTATTTCGAACTATTGCTTTTTCGTTGGGATTTTCTTCAAAAGCTAAAAGAGCATTTATTATTTCGCTCCAAAATTCAACCAGAATAGAAATCGCATCAGCACGTGCAGACTAACGAGTTGTAGACAATGAATTAAGTTTGGCAAATTTTGTATCATCAAAATGCTGCAAAACAGATCATCTTTCTGTCGAATCTGCAAAAAAATTATACAATTCCTGGACCAATTCAAGAAACTTACTCACTTCTGTAAAACTTTCTGCAGCGTGTGTACCAATCAAATTCAACGAATGTGCAGTGCATGGTGTGTACCCAGCTAGAGGATTGTCGTATTTTGTTCTCGCTTGAAGTCCCGAATATATGCCCTTCATGTTGGCAGCGTAATCATAGGATTGCCCTCTAATATCAGGAATTTATATGCCATGAGATTTCAAAATAGATGTGACTTCACCTTTGTGACCTGGATTGTCTAGTAAAGTTAAACACCGTTCAGTAACAGTGCCGTCTGGTTTTACATATCGTAAAATGAATGAAAGTTGGTCAATACGAGAGATGTCTGGGGTCGAATCCACAATGATAGAATAGAACTTCACAGTTTTGATTTCTTCAACTATTTTAGACGTCACTTTTTAGCCATAATTTCGATGACTTCTTCATAAATAGTTTTG
The DNA here is from genome assembly GCA_946902985.2 of Meconema thalassinum. Classification (NCBI taxonomy): domain Eukaryota; kingdom Metazoa; phylum Arthropoda; class Insecta; order Orthoptera; family Tettigoniidae; genus Meconema; species Meconema thalassinum. The sequence goes on from OX336389.2 coordinate 744,102,243, forward strand.
GATAGGTAGCTTGTACTACCACTGCCCTTATCTCCATAATTACGAATATGTTCATCTATAAATGGATCGAATTGTCTTAAATATTCTATTAACATTGCTGCCTGTGCCCCTAAGTGAGAGTCTACGACTTGCCAAGGTTTTGACAGAAGCAACAACTCTTTTAAAAACTTCTTTCCAGTACGAAATTTCTTCTTGAAGTTGTTGTACTAAACCGTGATCTACTCTTGCATGTATATTAGCTCTTTCAAACAATTTTAGGAAAGATTGTTTATGATGATCTGAATTTTCGTGGGCAGAAGCCAAGTCATGGATGTTTTTTCAATCATTGAATCCGTGTCTGAACGCAAATTCGTCAGTTCTGTTTCCAAAGACCAAACACGGTGCACAAAAAACAGAACCTTTACTCTTGGAATAAACAAGCCACTTACGTTCCCCTATTTCCCCGTTCTGAAGTTTTCTTTTAACACTGAGTGGTTCAAGCACCTATTATATTCAGGGTACACTCGTTTGGATTCTTTTCAGAATCTTTATTCTGATTGTAACCATTCAATGGAACGTACTCTTGATAAATTCATTCGCAATCCAAGGAGCCGGATCACTGTTGAATACAAACACATTTTTCTCAATTTCACTCGCTTCTGCTTTCTCATCAGAAAATGTAGGTAAATCTGAGTGAGCTGTATCTGGTACATTTTCTTCAACATCAATATTCTCAGGTACAGAGTCAGTAGCAGACAGGATGGCAGAAGTTAGAGGATGGGCAAGAAGGAGGGACATCTGAAGATGGTTTTTGACCTATACATTTGCACATAAAAACGTCAGTTCATTGCATTTGAAAAACTGATTTCTTACATTATTCAATTACTATTTTGATCAGCTTACTTGTCGAAGGTTTAAAAAAATATATCAATTTTTGGCGTTTTAGCCAAAAAAAATTCTTGTTTTTGCGCCTTTTCAGATGCTTGCTTTCAACATTGAGCACCACTTAATCTTTAACGCCCATCCATTTTCAAATTTTAAACGAAAACTGAATGTGTTGTGACGCGCCAAATTTTAGCTCTCAGATAATTCGAATTACAGACAGTTAATTGTAGTTCAATGCTGTGAAAACTGTTAGATAAATTGGCAAAAGAGATCAACATAAAAAAAGACGTCAAGATACTCGCAACAAAGAAGGTGAATAATAGTTCATAAGCAGGAAACAAAGACCAGTCTTCACAAAGAATTTGGTGAAGTTAGATAGACCAAACTCCAGCAATTAATAGCTCGAACACTTGGAGAACAATTTCTGTGAATGTCCTCGCACACAAGACGACCACATAGTAGTCCAGCTTCGTATGAAACATAACCATACCGGAGAACAATTTCTGTGAACGCCATCGCACAGACAATGCATACATAGAATTCTAGCTCCATATGAAACATAACCGTACCGGACAGAACTCAGTCTTCTGTTACAAACAAAACAAGGCTTTTACAAGCCTCACACGAAGTAAATCCACACTGGACCGAGATCAATCACATGTTTCATCAAAAAGTCTGCCCCTCCTCTGTCAACGAGAATGCAGGGAAAGGACCCTACAGAGCTCTGCAGAAAATGCAAACGCAGCACAGAAGAAGACGGGGACTCAGCTACATTCGAGGCATGCAAAAGAAGGGAACCTAAGAAATGTGCGGGTCTGACGCAAGGCGAACTATAGTCTGTATTTCAAAAGAAAGAACCTGGCATATTTGGCGGGAACGATAGTAAAATTGCCGCCGCGGGCTCCTATTGGCTGGATTTTGTCAATTAGCACGAAACGTTGCCAGCGCGTTGCTCACGATTCAGTCGCTTGTTAGCCGCTGTCTGTGTCTGAGTTAGTTTCATTGTCATCGTTTCGTTTACTTTTAGCATCGAGTTATAATATTTTTGTTTCCATTTTACGTCGTTATTTCTTTTATTCCGACCAGAGGACTGGACACATGCTGTACAGCATGTACAGAAAGAAATTCTGAAGGCTTCTGAACGAGAAGGAGTTCTGGATATCGAGGTGGATGAGATGATCATTAACCTCGGTAATTCATCAAGCTCTGAAGACGATGATGATGATGATGATGATAATAGGGACAGTGACGGGATGGAAGGTGTCGAACCCTTGCCAAGTGACTGAGGATTATTGGTGTCAGCTCGTGGCAGTCGATACTAACTTACGAGAACAGCACAAGTCACTGTTTCCTGTCACACCGTAGTGTTCAAATTACCGTCTGTCTTTCAATTGCCTACAAATGGACAATGTGAACCACGGCAATAAAGACTCTACAGAGCGGCTTGTTTGTGTGCTCGGCTAAATACTTCTTTACCTTAACATTACGTTTGTGGAATGACGAAAGCTATTTGGTATTGACCGTACTGAGTCGAGATACAGTGAGTGAGTGAGTGAGTGAGCTTGGTGTTATCATGATGTTATTTCTGTGTTCAACTGCTGTAAACTGTGAATGACCTCCACACAGAATGTTGTTTCATCTTGAAGGATCATTGCATGGTGAGTTTTGATATATCCATAAAGTCAGCGAAGGTTATCCAGTTTAAAAACAGTTGGAGCTGTTACGATGGGCACGCTGGTAAGATTGAAGTTACTTGAATAATTAATTAAATAATTAATTATTGGCTGCTTGGTAAGGAGGAGGGATGAGTTTACCTTGTATTAAAACTCGGGGGAGACAGGAACATGCTTGATTTGGATGGATAGAAGGTGGGTTTGGTGAAGAATAACGGAATGGAAGCGGGATGGCGTACTCTGCAGTTTAACCCCGCGCAGTTAAATTCGGCCTATCGGAATAGCTCTACGCTCGAATAGCTTGCCGATAGCGAGGTGCAGGCTTGGTGGAAAGGCTGGCGGATGATCAATTGACATCAGTTCTTGATAGAAGTCGGAGCTTGAAGCAGTGGCGGCTGACATGCGTGAATGCTGGACTCAGAAGAACATGTGAAGATGCATAGTTTCGGTGTGTTATTTATTTGTTTATGTACCGTATTTCTCTATTTGAATGTCCTCGGCGTTGACTCAGGATCGACATTTACATTAAATTGCGCATAATAGTACCGAAATAATGTCCGAAGTGTAGCCCTGTGTATTATTCGAATCAGCTGTCAACCATCATCCATAAAAACTTAGCAACACAACTCAGCTGCTCCAAGCTCCCGCCATTTCCTTCACGTTCTTTCTTTCGAAATACAGAGTATAGACACGCTTATGAGGGCTAACTGCAGACTCACGTGGATACGCAAAGAATGCAAACCAATGCTGCGGAAAGCAGGGAAACAAGATGACCTCATACAAAGGCTATTAAGCTCTATGGAATCCATGCAAGAATCCATAGAGCAAATGAAACAGAACATGGAAACCACACTCATAGAAAGAGTACAAGAAGCGGTAGCCAGGGAGATGGGAAATACCTCCCTTTCCCCCCCCCCCCCGGCAAGAACCAAAAACAGCAGCCACAATATGCCGGACGACCATAGAAAACAGGAGTCCTCCAAGCAGACACAACAAAATAAATTAGCAAAGCTGCCATGATAAAGTCACCAGCCACGCAAAACAACCAGGGCGCCCCCCAAGATGATCAGACCAGTCTCCATCTAAACGAGGCTTCGACCACCAACGCGCAGCACACAGAGACGGAAACAGAAGACCCACTGTTAAGTCCTCAAATTAAGGATGGTGCAGCGCTACATTGATATTATATCATCCAGAGTAACCAATCTACTGGCAATGGACGAGCTACTCCGTAGACTCGTGTATACATCCAGTACCTCGAACCCAAGCTTTCGCAGTCCAAGAACGGATCATCGCGAAGTAGACACCATAATGGTAGACGAGATACAGCAGACAGAGGAAGGAATTGTCAGAGATAACCATAGAGGAGGACCTATTAGAAACAGTTATACTCAACGGCAGAGGAACGAACCTCAAAATCGCAGACAACGAGATATCAGGCCATACCAAAGATACGCAACAATGAACAAAACAGAAGGTCTGGATATCAGTATAATAACGCGTATCGCCGAAGTTACTATTACCAGAGAAGTAATAATAATAACAATCAGGGATATTCGCGTTATAAGAATTGGAATGACGACAATTATAATCACCAGAATAACCAGCAGCAGAGAAATCAGTATAATCAGAATTATGTGCGAAATCTACGTGAAAGTAATCAAGGACAGAGGGAAAACAGGCCCATACAGGACGAACAGAAACTTAGTACCTGCAGACAGGAAAACAGAGAAACAACAACGAAACCAAAAAAAAAAAAAACCTCCGATTGTAAAACGGCAGTAGAATACAGAAATTACCCAATCTAATAATTTACAGATATTGGCGCGTATATAATTACAATTTCTAATTAGAATATTTGGATACCTATCAGTAGTGAGGTGCTAAGTGCATTTTAATAAACATTGAGTATTACAGTAAAAAGTGTTTAGTCAGCATATTTGTGAGTATTTATTCTTCTTATTTGAATAACATACAGAAATTGTATTCCTATAGCAGATATAGGTTCATAATATAAAAACTGAGGAAATCTGTTTGAGAGCAATGTTAGAAGTTGTGAAAGGTGCAATGTCCACTAGTTTTTACGAATGTGCAACGTGCTAATTAAACAAAGATGACGGTTTTCCGACACGCGAACACCGGACAATCAGTTGCCCATGCACGAAACACAGAAACTCCAAGTTAATTCCGCAAACTTTCATCGACTGGCCTTGTGATTTGTTGATGGTCATTGCGAAGGCCAGAAGCAAGGGGAATTGCAGCCGTTTAAAATCGAATGACACGCCTGGTGGAATCATCGGGATGCGCGGAATCAAAACAACCTCTCCTTTGTACTTTCCCTTGATAATCGTCGCATCAATAACGTTGTTCATAAGTTTTCCACAGCCATTCTCGTTCCATTGCATAGTCAAGGTTGGTTGATGTTACGCAACATGATGATGACTGAGCCTACTTTCAATTACAAATTGTGAGGTGGTGATCCAAACAATTCCAGCGAATTAAAAAATTCTGTGATATAGTTCCTGGTTGATAACTGTGTCAACCGATTTGAAGGAAAGCAACTGTCCCTGAATGAAATTTTGAATGGACTCGTTGAGATCTTTACTTTTCACTGCCAATATGGCTAATTCGCTCAGCCAATTATGGTTTTTGAAGTTCTGCGGTACGTTCTGAAAAACACGCCGAATGAGCTCCTCCTTTGATTCAGGCAATTATGGGTTTCTGCGCTACGTTCGGAAGAACACGCCGAAAGAGCTCCTCCATTTATACGGTCAACTGACGTTCCAGGTTGACAGCAGCATCGCGTTGGCGCAATCGGTCATGTTCATTGTGTCGTGCTCGCTGGTGTTGTGTTTGATATTCACAAACTCATTGCATTCTGAATCTATTCGCGTTTCGTTCATTTTTAGTCGCTCTCGGACGTAAATCAGACATGCCAATACGACGATGTTCATTATACGTCACTCGTTGGTCATCAGTGCGGTTTGCACGTGAAGTAGCTCGCCGCGCAAATGACTGGCATCGACGACCTACAGTATGTCAGCTCGTCCTCTCCATGGCATTGTAATGAACATTGTAAAACGACACGGAATTTTGGTATCGTAATGAAATCGACATGGAATTATTTTCATAGTAACTCAAATCTATCGAACTTACCTTGAGAACTAAACAATATTGACATCCTTTCCATTTATAGTATGTTCTCACATTAGAGATGTTGGTCTAAACACATTAACGTGTAATGTAATATTATTATAACATACTTTAATACGCTACAATTGGATTATACAGTATATAGAGATACGAATGATTATGTTAGGTTAAGTATTATTTTATTGCACGTATTGATCAAAGGGTACGGTATGGGATGTTATCTTTGCTCATAGAAGATCTGTCACCATCTGTCCGTCAAGTTAATAGATTCAATATTGGCGTGGCTTTGTACTTAAAATTAATTTAAAAATACTGCCAATTCAATTTCGTTCAAACCACTTTCTAAACACTTTACGTCATAATGAGAACAAATTGTACAATTTTCAGCGTAACCGGAGCAGTAGTTTTCAACAATGTCACGTGTCCAACAGGAAACTAACTATGTCATCCGTACACGGGTTCCCACCAGTACGAACTGCTAACAATTGAGTATTCTAAGCTCCTTGAACAATTTTGTCGACGATGCATATATTGGAGGGAAATGAGAACAAATGAATAACACATTGCACCTTTCTTCTGAAGGAGCTGCAGGATTTACCACTACAGCCATCTTGTGATGCTCTAGGAAACCCCTTCGAAGCCACTGATGAGTTAGCCCTTTTTATATGTAATGCTACATCGCAGATAGCACCAATCTAGCAAAAACGGCCTTTTAAAATGGCACTTGGCACCTTTCTACTGATAGGTTTCCAATTATAAATAATTAGAGCATGGAAATACGAAGCCACTGGGAAATTACACATAATGGACTGAAGCATATTTTAAGATAAAACATCGTTGAAGAGATTTTTAATTTAGAAGTGAACATCTATTGTTTGCGTGCTAAGACGCCATTTTTCGACACTGAGGAGAGGAGACTTGCTTCGACACCCAGATCATTCCACTCCGAGTGATTGAAGCGACAAGTCGTAATATATTAAGATCCGCTAGACATTGAATTTGAGTCAGCGAGGAAGGCGAAGTTGACGGGAGAAGAGAGACTTCTTTCGGTCAAACCATTTAAGGAAGTTCCGATGAAATATTAAGCAGTACAATTGAACTTAGAATTTGAAGCCACTACGCAATATAGCAATCTACAATATAACCACAGCTAAGAAGAAGTCGACTACAATTACATAGGAAGGAGTACATAACATTATTACGAATTCTCGAGATATACACCAGATCTACGGAGAATTATCTTCAGTATTATACATCGAAATATTTACGCAATTTCTTCTACATGTCGACAAATTTTAGTCAGCGAGGACATCATAATATGAATTCTACAGGAGGAGCCATGTCTTGTTAAACATATGATGGGGAGAAAACTAAAACCGATGATGTGGATACCAGAGGTGACATAATCAGACGAGAGATAAACTACAAGGATGAACAACTACATTACCAACCGTAGTCCACTAGTGTCACGAAAAGCGATTCACCGAAGACCATCCAGAGAGCAGCCGTATGAGGAGAATATCGACAGAATCATATGATTCAGAAGCGTACGTGAAATCCCAGAGCGAGTTCCGGTGTACGAGACTAGGAAGCAGGGATGGTTCAACTCCGATCTTACGAGACGTCGTGATGGAGCGGACCGTCCCAGCTGATCCGGGTTCCGGCCAGGCAGGCAATCCCACCTCACTTGCAAGCATTCGAGGAATGCTGGCAGAAGAATGTAGTTCTCAGCTGTTCACCAATAACGCAGGTTATCAAGAACTATACGGACTTAAGGTATTTGAAGGATTACGATATATTTAGTAGTTGTTGCCACGTTATGAATATCTAGATCTGACCAACATTGTGTAGATATCGTGACCAGTTTATTTTTCACTTTTTCGTAGTTTGTTTAGTCATTATAGGTGACATTTCAGTCATTTAATTCTGTGATATTTTTACGTCATCGTGTGTCGATTTTTGAAGTTATGTAAATTTGTATTCGATTTTTCGTCTGCTTTATTGATAGTAATTAATTTTCCGATATGCGTAAATAATTTTTATCGATCGTGGAATGCTTCGTAACACTTCATAATGTTTTAAAATATTGTAATATACTTCAGTAACTTTAACTATACTTCATTAGGTATTACCACCATATTATAGATAATGCTGCGGTAAATGTATCAAACATTTATGGAATATTGTACAAGGCTTTGAAAGCACCTAAATATTTTAAAATACTTAAAAGTATTTCTTCATTCAAATCTACGGATTTGCAATTAAGCATTTGACTAGTTCAATGGTTAACGATAATGTCTTATTCAAGGAAAGCAACAAGTTGTAGTTAATAAAATAAGTAATGTAACGAAAGAGCGATGCCAGCTCATAGTAAAACGAAAGACTTAATAATGCTAGTGCAAGCATAATTGTTACATTCATTCAATATTATGATGAAAGTTAAAGAGAATGTAGTTACACATTTATTTCAGTAAATGTTATCTAAGAACGTGAGGAAATGGATCTATATTTACTAATTCGATGGCATATACAGACGGAAAACTTCAAGGTATTTGGTTAAATTGTAACGTGTTTTATTTATTGAAAGTTTACGACAAATAAGTGGTTGATATCGCAATTGAATCGCTACAGTATATGTATTGAAAGGAAATGTTGTATGAACAAATAAGCGTAAAATATTGGAACAAGTTAATGGTATTTTAAAGGCACGAGGAAGATTGTATAATCAGTAGTGAAGTATCCTGTAAATTGAAAGTTATTGCACAGTAATGGATAACGAGTAGGCTTACTAATTTTCACACATCCCAGGCGTATGTTGAAATGGTTTTTTATTATTATTGTTGGAATGCCGTGCATAGTTGTGAGGAGGAGAACGATGTCAGTTGACGTTTGTGCTTTTGGTAAGACGCAATTGTAAGGAACTTAATCAACGAAGCGATATAGTATTTATATGAAATGTATACGACGTGTATAAGCGATATGTATAATATAATATGGGAAATGTTAATGATGTCAGTAGAAAAACACACGATAATGCGATATATGCAATGTTATAATGAGTACTACGAACCACAATAATAGGAGATATATTTAACCACGAAGATAGTCTGATATACTGCTCATCTGTTATCGTTTTTATTATTTATTATGAGTATATTTTGAACAGCAATTACCTTAAATGATTGTTGCAATTGTTCACATGGACGTGACATATTAAACCAATACAGACAGGATAGTTTTGAATCTTATAACAAGAATTTTTGAAGATGTAAGATGATCTAGAAATATCTAGGGAGGAGTAGAAGGAAATATAATGCAGGTCGTGATTTAAATGAATAGACATTGTAAAAATTAATTAATAATTATTATTTTGAATTTTAATAATTTATCTTATGCAAAGTTATGTATCATTTAGGATGGTTAGAATGTAAATGGTAGTATTTATTCGTGATATAATAGAATCTCAAAGCTACAGTATGATCACTAAGTGATCCATTTTTAAAATATTCTCAGACGTGATGTCTTGTGACAAGAATATTATTTATTTTGAAATAGGACAAGGTGATGTTCTAGTGACGAAATTCACAGTTTAGTTTGTTTATTATAGAAGAAGGTATTATTATTTCCATTTAAGCAAGGAATGTTATTTAAGCGTGTGGTTTTAGTGATTGTTACTATTTTATTCTTGATCATTATGAATAAATTTGGACAGGCACTTTTTAGTCTGCCTGTTCCCTTTTTATAGAATTTCACGATCTCTTCATTTAACAATTAATTGCAGTGGTTCTACTAGTTAGATACAGGCGCCCACATATCAATCCGTTCACCCTCGAGATTCCGAGAGTCTTGTCCTACCATACTTTATAGTAGGAGTTTTTGTATGTAGCTAGATAGTAGTACTATCGTGTTTTAAATATGATGCACCGAGAGGTTCCTAGTTAACCATCTAGCGGGATTTGTTGTTTTACCTAGCTGGGGATTAGCAGTCCTTGCTATCCTTTCCATTCTTCGGATAATAGGGGGTGGCTATGTGAATTTCGGGTACATAAGAGTATATTTAATTGGCTTTTACACATACGAGGGGAAGTCGATGTCGTTTGGGGCGATGAAAGGAGACAAATAGGTATATTTGGTCACCTCAGTCGTTAGACAAATTTTTGAGGATGTTAATTGCCGACCCCATTTATGGAATATGTTGAAATGAATAGACATAACGATTTTAGTGAAGTACTGTAAAGTTGCTAGGCATATTTTTTATTGTTATACCAGCTAATTACGTATTTTGGTCATGTAACGTAAAAAGTAGATTCAGTGTTAATATAATTGCGATATTCAGTAAAGTATAATTGTTAAGTGAAGGAAAGCTCAAAAGCATAGATCACGTTTTGGTAGGATCGCCGATACTAGGCATAATTATAAGTTGTGAATTTTGAAGTATTCCACTGGTCTATAAATATTTTAAAGTTGGTTACTCTGGATATTCAAAACATTGGTTGTAGGTGATTTTCCCAACTTTCCCCAGGAGGATAAGAGGATGTCGTTCAGTTATCTGGATGCCATTAAGGCGATGTTGGCAAAGATACAAGAAGGCCAGACCCAAGCGGCTGGTGATTTGGAAGCATTGCATAAGTTTCCCCACGAAAATGGTAGGAAAGTGGAAAAGGATATTAAGCAGACTGCTGTTACTATGAAGTGTAATATGAAATGAGAGTTAGCCCTTGCCCAATCCCTCACTAAATCTAGTATCACCCTAGTTCAGGAGGAATGCAAGAGAGCTCAGGAAGAAGATAGGTTAGCGACAGAGAAGGCCCAAAATGAGATAGGGAAGCCCTAGAGAGGAATCAAGAAACAGTAGAACGAACCCAAGAAGAGATTAAGGCAGCTTTATAGAAGACACAGGAGGAAGGAAAGTTAGCCCAAGATTATAGCAAGTTAGCGCAGGAGGAAAGTAGACTAGTTCAGAGTTAAAGTAGAAAGGCCCAAGAAAGAGGAGAGCAAGCCCAGAAAGAAACTAAGATGGCCTTAGAAAGAGCTCAGGACATTTCTAGACACAGTAGTGACAAGATAGATAATGTAGCTATAGATCTAGGTACCCTTAGAGCAGCAGTAACCAAAAGAGTTTTAGAGGCTCAGATAGAGAGTAGTGAAAATATTATCAGGCTACAAGACAAATTACATACAAGCATTTACACAATAAAATCTGAAAACAAACAGCACTTTGAACACTTTTCAGATTCCCATGACGCAATGAGTGGCAAATTCAAAGATTTGCAAGGTACTGTAAGTGATTTGCAGGTAAAAATAACCGATCAGAAAAAGCTTATTGAAGAGGGAATTAATGTTGATATCTCTGAATGTATTGTAAAAGCTGCAACCAATTTGAAAGATGATGTAATGAAATCTAACCGAGACTATATTCTAGAAATGCATGCCAAGGTATTGAAAGATGTAAGCCGTGTAGAAACTAATACTAATGTTAGCGTAGCCGATCTAAGACAGGAGTTGTGCAAGCGCATGGACCAAATAGAACAACCTAGAGCTGCATTAATTTCCGAGAATGTTAATAAAACGGACTCGGGCAAATCGGATGAATTGAGCGCTATTAAGAAAGCAGTTGATAACGTAACTTTAGAATTAATTAAAATAAGGTCAACTCTGTAATCAGATATATTGGCACTTAATTAAAAACTTAAAGCCTTTAATAGGAAAGATACGAGCGACAATGAAGTTCTTAAAAGTGATGTTAGGAATGACATGAGAGAGGATCTCAGAAAATTCTTTAAGAACGCGAAGGAAGGTCCCGTGAAGAGCGTAATATTTACGTACCGTCGCGGGAGAGACTGCAAGACGGTCGTAAAAGCGTAGATAGCCACGAATACGCCAGGCAAAATATAAGGCGGGATTAGAACGTATTCAGAGGGAGTATGATGACGTAGGAAGAACTTATGATCAAGGTAACGAAAGAGGAGCTCAGAACGTTATAATACTGAGGAACATAGATGACAAGCCTATGAGATTTTCCGGCAATGGAAATGTGACAGCCGTAGAGTTCCAACGAGACATGCGTTGTTACTTGGACGACAACTGCACCCCAAAAGACCGCGAGATGAGAGTTGTAGAGAAGTACCTTGAAAAAGAAGCACTTATCTGGCACCGAGCTTTCAGGTACACGTATCAAAACTTTGAAGAGTTTGCGGACGCCCTTCAAAAGGTATTCTGGAGCATAGAATTGCAACAGAATGTCAGAGCAGAAATTTACTCTAATAAGTACCCCTACTCTACACCTACACGATATGCAAACTTTTTCACAGAAACCGGCCAGGTTACAGTATCTACAACCCCATTAGCCGAGGGAGAATTAGTACAGGTGATATCGTGCCAGCTTCTGACAGAAGTGCGCAGACATCTTATAGCCGCAGATGTCAAGTCCTTAGAAACGAGGGCCGAAATTTTACGACGTATTGACCACACAAGTACGGCATCTATCCCACCGAGTAACAGAGGAAGACAGGAGCATCGTGATGTTCATACTGTTCTTGTCGACCAGACGCAACAAACGGGGAGGGAACCGGACAGAGTAGATCCCATGAGAACACCGTATTATAGGCAGAACAGATACGAACCAGGTTATCGGAGACCTAGAGACGGGAAACCATACCAGAACCGATTTGGAAATAATGGTCAACGAAGAAACGGTTACCAGCGCAACAACGGATGTCGAAGAAGCAACTATTACAACCGAGATAAAATGCAGAGCGGAGAGGGAAAATGCATATATAAGAATTGGAATGACGACCAGTTCGCAAGAAGGCAGCAACAGCAACAACAATCGCCAAATCAGGGCTGGCGAAACAACGATAATGTGCAACGATTCAATAACGAAAGAGATCGGTAGAGTAAGGAATATATACAGAATCTCCGTGAACAAGAAAGTAGAAATTCTCAAGATCAAGCGAATACCGATTCGGACTCTCAACCCTCAACTAATAAGAACAAAAAGGACCAAGCGTTGAAAAGGCAACGAACGAGAACGCAAGTATCGAAGAGAAAGTAGAGAGAAGAGGGCAATCACGACTATCCGAAGACATCCGACACATGGCGTACTGGAAATAAAAGGAAGATGACAAGATTTATTTCCTGTAGGAGAATGACGGATTTTTTACCATTCCGCAGGATATTAAACCACCGTTGGAGACTAGAATAGAAACCCTTCAAGGTAGACAGAGCCTTTGAGAACAATATTGTTACCGTATAGTTAGAACGGATAACAATCAACTAGTTGGAAACTTCAACCACTCAAAATTAAGGAGATATTACCCAAAGATACAGTAAAATGATGAATAAATTCAGTTCAGATGATAAGAATAGTATCTTGTTAAAAAAAAGTATTTGTAACACTTTCATTTAATGAGTCAGCGAGGAGCTGAGCCCGAATTTATTGAACCTCAAGTATGCAATAGTCGAGGATCGAACCGGCTTTTACGTAACGATTGTATATTTTCATTTAAAGGAGATAGGTATACTATACGCGATACATGCGTGTATTTAAACGCAGTCTAGGAGCTGTGAACTTGCTACATGGTTTTATAAAGCAAGAAATGTAAAGAGAAATGCAACGATTTGTAATCTGAATAATTTAACATGGAGAGAATGAGATTTGGATGGAGCTGAGAGATGACAATTTTACGAGACCTTGACAAGTTTAGCTCGCCAGAACTAGTTTTTTATCAGTGTGTGAGAGAGAGGCAGAGACCCTTCCGATACTCGACTTCTTTGCGCACGATCCTGCAATATGTGCGACTGGCATCACTTCACGGCACACGACACCAACGTTATCTCAAGTACAAAAGGCGTCATGTGATTTCATATTACCCAATCAAATAATTTACAGATATTGGCGCGGATATAATTAAAATTTCTTATTAGAATAATTATAAATAATTAGAGCATCGAAATACGAAGCCACTGGGAAAAAAAACATAATGGACTGAAGCATATTTTAAGATAAAACATCGTTGGAGAGATTTTTATTTAAGAATTGAACATATATTGTTTGCGCGCTAAGACACCATTTTTCGACACTGAGGAGAGGAGACTTGCTTCGACACCCAGACCATTCCACTCCGAGCGATAGAAGCGACAAATCGTAATATCTTAAGCTCCGCTAGACAATGAATTTGAGTCAGCGAGGAAGGCGAAGTTGACGGGAGAAGAGAGACTTCTTTCGGTCAAACCATTTAAGGAAGCTCCGAAGAAGTATTAAGCAGTACAATTGAACTTAGAATTTGAAGCCACTACGCAATATAGCAATCTACGATATAACCACAGCTAAGAAGAAGTCGACTACAATTATATAAGAAGAAGCACATAATATTATTACGAATTCTCGAGATATACACCAGATCTACGGATAATTATCTTCAGTATTATACTTCGAAATATTTACGCAATTACTTCTACTTGCCGACAAATTTGAGTCAGCGAGGACATCATAATATGAATTGAACAGTAGGAGTCATGTCTTGTTAAACAGAGGATGGGGACATAACTTACAACCGATGATGTGGATACCAGAGGTGACGTAATAAGACGAGAAATGAACTACAAAGATGAACTACTACATTACAAACCGTAGTCCACTGATATCTCGAAAAGCATACCTACTATTGGAGATTCCGCTAATTTTTATTAGATTTTTCGTCTGCTTTATTGATAGTAATTAATTTTCCGATATGCGTAAATATTTTTATAGATCGTGGAATGATTCATAACACTTCATAATGTTTTGAAATATTGTAATATACTTCAGCATCTTTAATTATACTTCATTAGGTATTACCAGCATATCATAGTCAATGCTGCAGTAAAATGTATGAAACATTTATGGAATATTGTACAAGGCTTTGAAAGCACCTAAATATTTTAAAATACTTAAAAGTATTTCTTCATTCAAATCTACGGATTTGCAATTAAGCATTTGACTAATTCAATGGTGAACGATGTCTTATTCAAGGAAAGCAACAAGTTGTAGTTAATAAAATAAGTAATGTAACGAAAGAGCGGGGCCAGCTCATAGTAAAACGAAAGACTTAATAATGCTGATGCAAGCATAATTGTTACATTCATTCAATATTATGATGAAAGTTAAAGAGTATGTCATTAAACGTTTATTTCAGTAAATGTTATCTAAGAACGTGAGTAAATGGATCTATATTTATTAATTCGATGGCATATACAGACGGAAATCTTCAAGGTATTTGGTTAAATTTTAACGCGGTTTATTTATTGAAAGTATACGACAAATAAGAGGTTGATATCGCAATTGAATCGCTACAGTATATGTATTGAAAGGAAATGTTGTATGAACAAATAAGCGTAAAATTTTGGAACAAGTTAATTGGTATTTTAAAGGCACGAGGTAGATTGTATAATCAGTAGCGAAGTATCTTGTAAATTGAAAGTTATTGCACAGTAGTGGATAACGAGTAGGCTTACTGATTTTCTCGCATCCCAGGCGGTGTGTTGAAATGCTTTATTATTATTATTATTATTATTATTATTGTTGTTGGAATGCCGTGCATAGTTGTGAGGGGGAGAATGTTGTCAGTTGACGTATGCGTATTTGGTATGACACAATTGTAAGGAACTTGTTCAACGAAGCGATATATTAATTATATGAAATATTTATGACGTGTATAAGCGATATGTATAATGGAATATGTGAAATGTTAATGTTGTCAGTTGAACAACACACGATAATGCGATATATGCAATGTTATAATGAGTACTACGAACCACAATAATAGGAGGTTTATTTAACCACGAAGATAGACTGATATACTGCTCATCTGTTATCGTTTTTATTAATTATTATGAGTATATTTTGAACAGCAATTACCTTAACTGATTGTTGCAATTGTTCACATGGACGTGACATATTAAACCAATACAGACAGGATAGTTGTGAATCTTATAACAAGAAGTTTTGAAGAAGTAAGATGATCTAGAAAGTTCTAGGAAGGAGTCGTAATATAAATGAATAAACATGGTAAATATTAATTAATAATTATTATTAATTTGAATATTAATAATTTACTATGCTACGTTTATGTAGGAACGTGATTTATGCAAAGTTATGTATCATTTAGGATTGTTAGAATGTAAATGGTAGTATTTATTCGTGAGATAATCGAATCTCATAGCTACAGTATGATCAGTAAGTGATCCATTTTTAAAATATTCTCAGACGTGATGTCTTGTGACAAGAATATTATTTATCTTGAAATAGGACAAGGTGATGTCCTAGTGACGAAATTCACAGTTTAGTTTGTTTATTATAGGAGAAGGTGTTTTCATTTAAGCAGGGAATGTCATTTAGGCGTGTTATTTTAGTGATTGTTAATGTTTTATTTTTGATCTTGATGAATAAATCTAGGCAGGCACTTTTTAGTCTGCCTATTCCCTTTTTATAGAATTTCACGATCTCTTCATTTAACAATTAATTGAGGTGGTACTACTAGTTAGATACAAGCGCCCACATTTTAAACCGTTCACCCTCGAGATTCCGAGAGTCTTGTCTACCATACTAGTAGTACTATCGTGTTGTAAATATGATGCACACAGAGGTTCCCAGTTAACCATCTAGCGGGATTTGTTGGTTTATCTAGCTGGGTATCAGCATTCCTTGCGATCCTTTCCATCCTTCGGATAATAGGTGGTGGCTATGTGAATTTCGGCTACAGTACCTAATTAGGATTTATCACTATTCATTTAACATTTTCTCAATATAGGAACACACAATCTAAATTCAGAAAAGATATGTTATTCATTTTATTGTTATAAAACAAGTAGTTCCGTGAAGAACTAAAGAGCCCATTTCCATATATCCTATGGATCGTTTCCATTAAAAACTCTCCTAGCTATTAAAGGGATTTTCCCTGTGATCTATACTAAATAGCTTTTGATAACATGACCTATGTCTCCACCATTGAGAAAGTATTATGCAAGAATATATAACTTTCAGTATCGGTGAATAATACATATCTCACGAGATGACATCTATCAGTAACGCATCAAGGGAGTTTAATTTAATAAAAGTCAAATGCACGACTTCTATGATTTACGAAAAGTAAGCTATAGAATCTAATGCCATTAATTAATAATTATTAAATCAACCTCATATCCTCTCTTCAATCGCGTGAATAGGGTACGTGAAATTTAGGAAAACTACGCTTTAAAATTTCGAAGTGATGCCATCTTGAATTTTTTTAAACAATTGAACGTGAGATGTCTCTATACTAAGCTATGAATAAAGATTCACTGTTCTTAGCATCACTGCTCTCGGGTGATTAAATCATTAACCATTTGAAATATTTGAAAATCCCTTGGCCACCATGTTGCTTTTGTGTTTCTCAGGATTTGGAAAGTCACATATGTGTACAAAGTTAGTAGTCCTCTATCACCATACAGAAATTCAGTTTGATTGCTTAAATAGTTTCGGAGATATTGTGATCCGGTGGAATAGATTGTATGGACGCCATGTTGGATTGTTTCATAAAGCCTATAGGCTAAAGAATTATATGCCAGCAGATAAATATTCTAATGATAGTTCATTATACCAACCTATATTTTCACTGCTTGATTAGGATACGAGAAAGGAAAACGAGAATTTAAAAAATTGCACAGCCACCATTTTTGTGGTCTCATAAAATTCAATTAAATTAGACGTCACTATATTAAGGCTTGTATAAAGATATACCGTGCCAAGTTTCACAGTGCTCGCATGAAAAGTCGCGAGAAAAGTCTATTAAATATTTAAATTTCGCGTCGCCGCCATGGTGTTTTTGTGCCTACCAGGTTATTGAAAATTCCATAGGTGAACTTATGTTAATAGCCTCTATCAACATATAAAATTTCAGTTTGATTGCTGTAATAGATTGATGTTGGATTGTTATATATATAGGCCATAGAGGTATGTACCATTAGATGAAGATTATTGCGTAGGTTCATTATTCGAACGTTGACTTCGATTGCATGATTAGGATACAAGAAATAAAAACTTAATTTTAATATTTCGCACAGCTGCCATCTTGACATTATGAAAACAATTGAATTAAATTAGATGGCAGTAGATTTAATTGTATATAAACATTTACCGTACCAAGTTACACTGCGGTCGGATGATTAAATCGCAAGAAAATTCCATTTAATTATTTTGAATTCGCTTGGCCGCCATGTTGGTTTTGTACTCGATAGGTGTTTGAAAGTCACATATGTAATCGTCTAGTAGTACCCTTTATAATGGTACAAAATTTCAGGGTGATTTCTGTTACTATTGAGGAGAAGTAGAATGTCAGTTACATATTTCGCCCGGCCGCCATGTTGGTTTAGTGAAACGTTTTAAAATTTGAAAAGCATGGTCAAGGTCAAACAATGTAGTAGTATTCACTTACCGAGTTTCATTGAAATCGCTTCGGCCGTTTACATTTTATTCGGGACACACACGCACAAAAGGTGATCACATAAGCCTATTTTGTCATCAGATGAAAATAGGCTAAAACAAATAGCTTCTAACAGGTTAATAATGATAATAAACAATTAATACTTTACATCGTAATGTAGGGTTTGGACTTTAGTTAGAATGTATAATTTTGTATGTTACCAAAGCATGGTTTCAGTGCAAAATTAGTGCATATTTTGACAGTTTTAACGCGTGTAACTTATTGGGAATTTTAAGGGTAAGTTTACATGCTCATGTTAGGGGGATGCGTAGCCCAGTCAATAGAGGGACTAGGCTTCTAACTGAAAGAGAGTGGGATTAATTCCCGCTCAGGTGGAGGATTTTAGAAGAAAAACTACCACTCTGAGACACGCAAATGGCCCTGGGTTTCACTCAACGTATAACAGAACAGGTGCGGCTGGGCATGGAATTGACCACTCCCTCCCATCTCGTGCCGATGACACGAAGGGTGTAAGCCTCTGACTTCCACTGCTTCAAGAGCCTCGTGGCCTGTACGGAGTTGGCTATCATTTTGTTTTCATACTCATATTAAGGGTTTAATGCATGTATTTCGCATCACTTGTAGGTGAAAATTTATGTTTCAAAAGTAATTAGGGATGTTTGCACTCCGATTGAGAATATTAATGCTAAATCAAAGAAATTCATTCTTTTCAGACTTCTCAATCAGTAGCAAGCGTTTCTCCCAAGTGTGTCATTGGGTTCGTCAGTTGGTATGGCACACCTCACAAAGACATTGGCCAGTGCATACAATATAGAAGACGCCATATCTTCAGTTTGCCATTTTAGATTTCACCCTCTAGTTAGTGGCCAACATTCCAATTGACAGAAAAGCTTTCAGAAGCAGACCACAACCAGAGAAGTAACCTATTACAGCATTTCAACACAGTGCTCGTAGACAATTATAAATTACTAGAAGTAGTGCCCGGCTTCGCCCGGTGGAATTATTTTTTTATGGATGATAATGAATACTACTACAGAACTGGCACATGATACTAACAGAAAAAAATATTTTAAAAATATAACTTTTTGTGATGTTGGTGGTGGTGGTGGTGGTGGTGGTGGTGGTGGTTGTAGTGGGGGTGATAATCAGCAGTCCACAGTATAATGGACCTAAAATTCAGTTCATTTTCCCGTAATTATAATAATGAATAAGGAAACGGCTATTTTGTAACTACAGCACTGACACATGTAATTTACAAACAAATTTTTAAAAAATTATTAGAAAGAGGAGTAAGTGAAATAAAAGACACTGCCTAGGGCCTATATCTCATTGGCTGTTAGAAATGAAGAGACCAAAAGTGTCGTCTTTAGTCGCAAAGCGCCGTAGGAAAATAATCACAACACTTTGGAAAACGTTGGATGTCCCAAGCTACTGAGGTAGCAATAGTATCATTTATCGCCACATAGCGCTCAACGATAAGGTACGGAATAAATGAAGGTAAATTTGAAAGCACCAACGCTTATTGCAGCTGGTAACCTCAGTGTACTGCCCCAACACCATTACACTTACACAGAGGCATGATATTTCCATGATGATAACTGTTTTAAGGGGCCTAAGAGATCATTTTGCACTAATTACTCCCCGTGACTGCAATTTATAAACAGCGCAAGATGCAACAATTTTCGCAATTCAGCACCAGAACACTGGTAGGGGTGACGTGATGCAGCCAGAACTGCCCGCCAATAGTAGATTTATTAAAATACTCTTACAGTTACACTACTACGGACATGAATGGTTCTAGGACCTTAATACGTGGTTTTCAAGTTTATTTTGTCTTTTATTCTAAATGTAGAGAATGGAGAGAGTTGTCCAAAATATCAAGTAGGCAGTGTTACCAGAGGGTTTCAAACTGTATGTAAAATTTGGTGCAATTAGGAGAAACGGCGTAGATTTGTGAGAAACGGCCTAAAGGCAGGGAATGGAGTGGTCTGACCAAAATTTAAAGTGGACTGTGTCACCCGCAGGGTTCCAAAGGGTATGTATATAAAATGTAGTTCAGATCGGTGAAACGGTGTAGATTTGTACCAAAGGACTTAAATGAAGGGAATGGAGTGGTCAGTCCAAAATTTCAAGCAGATAGTGTTACTCGTCGTGTTCCAAAGGGTAAGTATGTAAAATTTGGTTCATATCGGTGAACTGGTGTATATTTGTGCCAAAGGGACTAAATACAGGGAATGGAGTGAGTGGTCTGTCCAAAATGTCATGCAGACAGTGTTACTCGCAGGGTTCCAAAGGGTAAGTATACAAATGTTGGTTCAGATCGGTGGAACGGTGTACGTATCACTAACCATAACGCCAGCGCATGCGGATAGAGCAGTTCGGGAGCGCTTGTTCTACCGACTTACTGAACACAAATCAACCTTTATGGTTACCTGAGAGGTGTAGCCTAATACTACATAGCCTAAACTATTCCCCTTGAATCTGGCTAACATATAAAAAAATAATTTTTCGAATCGGACTGGTAGTTCCAGAGATTAGCGCGTCAAAGACACAAACACACAGACAAACTCTTCAGCTTTATTATATTAGTATAGATTTCGTGTTCACAGCTATAATTGAAAAAGCGTGCAACTAGAAATATCTTACAGTAATTAGAACCGCACCTGCACAACCTAATAACAGCAGTCCAGAACTGTTTGTAAATAATATTGTAAACAATTATCATTGACGTGTTAATTATACTTTTGTAATACCAACTAATTATTTTGTATATAAATTAGCTACATAAATAATTTAAATTAACTGGGATCTGAAGATGTCAACTTGATGAACGAAGCATATCATTCCCCTAATTATTTTAAGTAGTGAAGTTTACAGGTAGATGGATTGGTCGAGTTTGATTCGCAATATGACCACCGGAGTTGCCGGACATGACACAGTTTTATTTATTTCTGTGGGGACACATGAAGTCACTGCCCTACAAGACGTATGTGGACACAGAAGCTGGCTTGTAGATTGGATCGTGGCAGTGGACGCGGAAATCAGAGAACAGCCTTCGAGTTCATCAGTCCATAGTGAGACTAGCGGAGCTGTGCAACCAGGTCAACGGCTGACATTTCCAACAATTGCCGTAAACCGCAGTTAATTGCTTTTTTTTCATACAACAAACAACAATTTGTGTAGAACAATTTGCGATGCATTTTCTTGTGTACGCCCATAGTTATGCATAATACTCGTACGGATGTTCCCTAACATCTCGCGAAAAATCTGCAATCATTTCGGGAACACCTTACCTACTGGTACATAACTCTATGGATTACACTTAAACTATTCCAACATGGCAGTTGCACGAAATATTTCACCAGTACTCAATATCTCCGAAACTATTACGGCAATCACTTCACATTGTATATGTTGTGTGACCTTCCCAGATCACAAGGAATTGAACCCTCACTTTCGGGACTTACGATTTGATATAATCGTCCATATATTTTGTCTGATGCTTTTATATATTAAATAATTATTTATTTAAGTGCACTATGTCATGTGATTGATTCCCAATTAATTTGTTAAGATTTAGGATATTATTTATAGCAGGATGCTAAGTCAGTTTAGAAGTGTATATTTTAACATTGTATAAATATTTATTGGAGTGTCTAGTTAATGACACGGAACCAGAAAGTAAGTCATGCTAGCGCGGGGTTTATCCGGGGAGCCCGAGTGCAAACGATGAGTCATGTTGTCGAGACCAATAGGTTTGACAACTATGAACGAGAGGTGTGCCTCAGGTGTATCAGGATTGGCTCTACCCGTGATTTAAGATGTGTAGCCCAGTGGATTGAGAGAGGGGATGAGAGTGTTACTTACGCTTGTCGGCTGAGTGAAGATTATTCCAATTCGATGCTCCGTGCGGGAGTGGTTGTTCTAATTCGAGACTCCGTGTAGGGAGTAGTTGTTCTTACGATAGGCTCCGTGAGGGAGTGTTTGATTCGATTTTGTATCTCCGTGTTGAAGGAGTAGAGATGGGCAGCAGTCGACTGAAAACAGTCGAATTAGTCGATATTCAAAACAATCGACTTATTCGACTGCTTTTAAAAAACAGTCGAATGAATTCAACGACTACTCACCGTATCATAAACAAGTCGTTTGCAAACGACTAATCCCAAAGCTATCGTTGGAAATCATTCGAATGAAACAAGTCGATGGCAAACGACTACTTCCAAGCGAATGGAATCATTCGAATAAAAGTAGTCGTTGTAAACGACTGATCCCAAAGCAATCGTTGGAAATCATTCGAATGAAACAAGTCGTTGGCAAACGACTACTTCCAAGCGAATGGAATCATTCGAATAAAAGTAGTCGTTGTAAACGACTGATCCCAAAGCAATCGTTGGAAATCAATTGACAACGACTAATTCCAAGCGAATGAAATCATTCGAATTTATGTAGTCGTTCTAATCAAACGACTTCTTCAGGATAACTTCATGCTACAATTCATTGTGCTGTATGTTTATTGTAGAGCTTTAATTAATAAGTTAAATATACCTGTAGGGGCCTATAGTTTTATACAGTTCGTTGATTCTTTCAATGAAATAGCCTAAATCCAATTGTCCAAGTTATTGGACAATTCAATATTGTCATTCAATATTTAGGTTATGTTTGAACTCCAGATACCGGGTTTGTGGCACATCATCCCAGGCAAGCCGGTAAATACCTTTGCCCCCCAGTCAGATGGATCATTTAGCCGTAATTTTGAATTAGAGTAAGGTTGTAGTATGCGTGGTCAGATTTAGACAATAGCCTACTCCATAAAGGGGTCATGGCTACGTCTTCTATGTTTGTTTAATGAATAGAGTAACTGAAATGAGGGATGTATACTGATTTTAAGATTTGTGGAATGAGTTTATGATTTTTAAATAGAATTTAATGAAGTCTTCAGTAAAGTTGAAGGAGACATGATCGTGTTTAGACAATAGCCTACTCCATGAAGGGGTCATGACTATGCCTTCTATGTCTGTTTAAGGTGTAGTGTGGCTGAAATGAGGGAGGTTTACTGATTTTGGTGTTTGTGGAGTAGTCTTTTCGTTTATAATTTAGGTTTTTGTGAAGCTTGTTGCGGAGTTGTTTTATGGATTTTATTGCTCTGCAAATGAAGTGTATTAGGGGTTTCTGGGTTTGGTTTAGCTGTAGTTTACAGGGTTATGGCTGAGAGTTGTTGATTTTATGTACTGACATCCATCATAAGATAGAGTGGTGATGTGAATCTCTACATCTATTGCAGCGGGTACTGTGAGGACAGCTTGACCGTACGCACAAATTGATTCTGGTCGTCAAATGTTTGGAGATGGGCAGCACCGCAGCAGTCAACTTAAAAATGTTAAATCCATCGACTTGTTTGACTGCTTTTAAAAACAGTCGAATGAATTCAACGACTACTCACCGTAACATAAACAAGTCGTTTGCAAACGACATATCCCAATTGTGTTTTAACTTTTAACATGTAGAACGCGCTCGGATAGTTTTACGTTCTGGTCGTCAATTGTTTCAGCACATGGATAGCGCGCGCATTTAAAAAACTTAGTATTTACATTGTTGCCAACATCTCCACTGAAAGTTCGCCCTCGTTGCTGTTCTAAAGTGTTCTATTTTCGTGTGTGTTTACTGTAGGCCGTAATTTTCTTGCTCAAGTCGTATTTCAGCTCTACGTTCTTAGAACTTCAGAGAGGATTAAATTAGTGAACACATAGCCTAACTTGTTTATGACTCTATGGACATATTTTATATTTACTATTTTTTGGCATTAAAAATGAAGTGTGATTATTTCAATGTTGGCTATGGAATTGTTCCGGTACTTAAGAACTCCCGCTCAGTAATAGTGATTTAATTTACTCTTAGGTTAATTAAGTATTGGTCTATTACTTCACTTATCCACAATACATACAGGTAATGTGCCCCGTATCAATACCGGTATCGGGGAACATTTACTCACACATTTTGCATTAAATGAAATGTGCAACATTGCAAATAATGGCTGCACTCTACACGACGTAAACCACCATTTCGAAGCACAGTAAAAATAAATAAATAACTTTGACCAATTGCATGTTGCCGAGCGTCGAGTAGTCCAAACTAACGTCTGCAAAAATAGGTGGGTTAAGGAGAAGTTTGATTTTCATCTGTTGGTACGACTCAACTCAGCCGGTAACGGCTTGCAGTGCTTTGTACGCTGCCTAGAAGCGACTACTTTCAGTCGAATACATGAAACAACACTCTTAGGAGCTATGCGAATTCAGGTAACCATTCGACTGAAAGTAGTCGACTATCTAGTCGATAGTTTCTTCCACTGAATGACTAGTCAGTCGATGGTTAAAAGTAGTCGATAGTCCCATCTCTATGAAGGAGTGATTGTAGTTTCGGCCTAAGGTAATGAATGCATTAAGTCAGCTGTTAGGAGTTTGGATTCATTATTGAAGGAGGAGGAACAGTAATTCAGACGTTCACGATATTGTGTTCAGAGTCTCAATTACAGAGTTGCAGGTTGAATTATTCTCAAGGGAATAATTCTCCTAGTTTCAGATAAGTCGCCTAAACTCCTGTCTCGAAATACATGACGTATTGAGAACTTAAGTCTGTGTATTTTAATTCGAGGGCCATAACAAGAAATTTGTTACTCTACGAATACTAGTAAATTATGCTTAGTATTGTTCAACTCAGGCGCGAATTAGTTGCGATAATCCACCAAACGGATTCAGAGCACTATTATTCAGTCAGATCCACGAAGCAGTATAAATCGTTGGACTCTAAAAATCCGTAATCTACAGTAATTTACTTTTGTAATAGAAATCAAACGTGTGAAACAATTAGTAACTGCGACAAATGTAATTAGGACTGATTATCTGGGAGCATTAACCCCAGAATCAGTAGAGTTAGCCTTCACATCTGAGACCAGCATCTGGAAGTACCAGGCATCATCTTCTTCCAATGGTTTATTTATTTATTTATTTATTTATTTATTTATTTATTTATTTCTTGACGGTACACAACAGGGCTCAGTGTGCGCCCCAATAACAGTGCACCTACACAGTAAAATACACTTTCTGATATTTCCACATTATGTATTAATATCTAAATGTAATTATTAAAACTAGGAAGTTAACAGATTGAAATGCAAAGTAGTAAAAAGCTTAATCTAAAGGTAATATAAAAACTAAATCTAAATTTGACCTAATGTCAAATATATAAAAAAACAGGTTTTGAAATTATTACATCGTAAACTAAAAGGTAACATTGATAACTAGGGAACAGGCCTATCCTCGTATATACATTGTTGATTCTGTTTTGGGTGATAATTTTATTTCAAGTATGAATTAGAGTGGCTGGGTTGTAATTTCCAAGAACGGTCTAATTGAGAGACAGAAATCTAGTTTCCAGTTTACACGAACCGCATCGTTGTAAATACTGCAAAGCCTCCATACAGGTGAATTATTATGTGAAGTAGTATTGGTTATATCATTTTTGAATGTTATAGTTGATCGTGTAGTTAAGCGAGGGATGTTGAAATTTAGGAGCGATAGGAAAAATGAGTTATCAATTTGACCGTTAATAACTTTATGAAGGAATTTCATATCATTCACTTGCTTTCGAGACTCCAAACTAGTCATGCCGAAATTCAACAAAAGTTCACCGTAGGGTACTGAGACCGTATTTTGTATTTAGTTGGATATAGGTTAAGTTGGCAATAACACTGATGGCAATACTGCAAAATTCCTTTGAAATGCAGGTGCGCGGTAGTACTGTGGCGTGGTTAGGAGCTGTCAGCAACCCGCCGTACATACCGACGACCACATGTTTGACATTTTAATACATGTATTGAATACAAGATGGACACAGCACCACTGTCGTTAGTTTGAACACCGTGGTAGAGCAATATACACAATGCAGTATGAAACAAAGAATGGGAAATGCATCCTGTGGATAAAGGAATATAACTGAGAACTTTTATATGAGTATAAATGCATACAATATTATAACATGTGATTATCAAACTCGACAATGATACATATATCGATAGTTACTGTCGATCAGAGAACAAGGTGCATTATGGATCACCTGGAGACAGTATGATTTGCGGGAGCAAAATAACAGTTGATTAGTGAATACAATTTCAGCGAGGAGGGTCATAGAGCTCTCTGGTCTGAGCACATGTACGTGCGTTGCTGTGAAATCGTGTTTGTTTGGTAACGTGGAGTTGATTCGATATATACGTGTTACAGTATAACGTGATAGGATTTTCGTCTGATCTTATTATAGTTTCAGACAGTGTTAACCTTCAATTTGAGCACAGTGAACTTGCATTCACGTATGATAACTTCTTCTTAAGCCAATGGTACAACAACGTGTTCTACATTGCAGTACACTATAAACAGCTTTAGCCATGCTTGTCATAGATGGTATGAGAAGAGAGAGATATTGCTACGATATGAAGATGCAGAATATGGACTGAACACAGACGAGAAATGTAACACATAGCAGCGTTGAATACTCAGGATGATTACTTGATTCCAATATGAGCAACTACAGTATAAGGCTTTATAAGAGAAGATTGAAGAGATTATGAAAGTCGGAATGACAATTTGTACTGCTACATAATGAAGCTAGCTTGGCTTTCTACATCAATGTTATCGTGCTCCTTAGCAAGTGAAAGAACTATGAACTTTGTCAAACGAACTTCTGTTAGCTTCGTCTCGTTCGCGAACGGTTCTTGATATCCAGTCGTTTCGTGATCGGTGCAGCTGAGCAGATAGGGTTCGATCCCAGGCAGGAGTATGTGTTAAAGCATTCTCACTTCATTCAACTAGAACTTCAACAAGGTAGCTGGAAGTTTTCTTTTAGTAGACAGTATGAATTTGTCATGGTTGTTAATGTTCCTTTTCACCAATTTTGATTAGAGTAGTTAAGAATTACAGACGAGGGCCAGGGTGATTCTTTAATCATTTCTGTCCGAGTATGTAATTCACTTTGTAGTTCAATTTAGTAGTTATTGTAGTGTTACTTTGAACATTACCTTGCTTTCATTAAGATGTAATTTGGGAATAAAATAGAAGAATATAGTTTATTGGGAAGACAACATGAGAAAACTTATAGGGAGAAGACGACGTTAAAATTATATAAGAATACTTCTATCTCAAGCAGATGTCCCATAATCCGTCGTATACGTGAATCCGACTTTGAACAAGTTCTCTGGACTTTTTGAATTTGACTTCGAATATTTTTGAAAGCTCATGCAAGTTATTAGATAGACATTCAGGTCTATATTTTTGGCATATTGAGCATAGACTTTGAACATAGTGATTTCTAGTATGATTCTTTACGGTTGTGCGAATTTATTTCTGGTAATCCAGATTTTTGAAATTCTTTTAATTTCGACTCCCTTTGTGAGCTCGTTCAGTTTTTAAATTTTTTGTGGATTCTTATGGGAAACTCCAACTTGGTTCAGCGTTCAAATCTAATGGTTAATTTGTACCTCCTCAAGATAGGCTCTTTCCCATGCTGTAGTTTTGGCGTGTTTTCCTTTGAGGAGGATCTCCAGTGGAATTATTTTCAATTATGCGAAAATTGAATCGTTCTTTTCACAATGGTCGGTTGAGATATACGAAAGAAATACTTTGTTTGAGAAAATGTAATTAGTAATGATATGTAATGTAAGGAGAGAAATGTTTAAAATATATGTAAGTCATAATCGAGATGACAGACTTCGAATTCTCACACAGTTATTTAGACTTGTGAATACAATATTTTATCACTGTTCTGATAAAGATTATTCTCGACACTTTAACTTTTGGCTAATTTGAAGCAACATATTTATCCATGATTGTATAAAAACTTGTGTAATATTCGTAATGTTTGGAAATTTATTAAGAGCTATTAAGCGATGATATGGTAATAATGGAATTTTGTCTGCGTATTTGAATTGCAATTTAGGAGATATTTGACATATGTGGATAGTCAATATCAATTTTTCCAGCACTGAATTAGCTTTAGAGCTATTGCTGAGTGCACTACGATGTATTATTTTGAACGTGAAATTGAGTCGCGATTTTAGCTAGTGGAAAGCTAATGTACAATTTTGAATCCAACATTTAAGAAACCAAGTATTGTAACAACATCGTTAATATTTGTTAAGATTTAGTAACAATTGTTTTTAGAATAGAGTTTAATTGGAAAGACCGTAATATTAATACTTGTATAAACTTGAGCTATTTATAACTAAAATATTGAGTGATAGAAAATCTAATATCTGTGAGAAAGTGAATTGAAACATAATCATTATAATTAACAATACGACGTCCAATTAGCTTAATTGTTTGTCATTTAGGACGACACGGACTTGAAAATTGAAACTAAATGAATGTATATGAATACATGAAATTAACCGTGATGAATAATTCTAGGCGCAACTAAATCTCAGAAATAAAATGTAACTATGTAAAATATGTATATATTAATTGCTACGATTGAATAGAATATTTTTATAAATATGTCAAAAAGGGTTTACGATCATATCAGAATATGTTGTGTGTAATATTATTATTTTTTTGGAACTTCGTTCATAATGATGAGACGATAGGCAGTTTGTGTGGCCTAATTAAGGCAGTTGTTACTTAAACATTTTTCATGCTTCGGCAGAGGCATAAGATTATAAACGTTTGTTCAGTGGAGTTTCTACTTCACGACACTGCGGTTTCAGTTATTAAACTTTTGTTAAATTTTAAAATTCATACGAATGACTTAGTGATTTCTGTTCGAATAAGAATGTGCTTCGAGAACCAGTGGGTCATTAGCTAGGATGCTTTTTAACGCGTCCGAGATTAGATTAATTTAATTATCTTTAAGAGCCTTGGTAGCTGACTTTGGGCTATTTTTCATTTTTATAGACCACTTGCATCTTCTTATCACATTCTTTTTAATTTTTGTGGTATTCCTATCCATGGTCCATCCTTGGTGGTGGTGTCTTGGGGGTTATTTTCAGCCGGGGCTTCCAGATTCTACGATCCTGCATTTTCTTCGGATTTCACCAGGTAAGACCACGTGGAAACGAGTGCAGTACCATGTGTGGGTAATTGCCCGTTAATTTGAGGTGTAAATATCTGAGGAATTTCTTTTGAACTTGCTCAATGGATTTAATGCATGTTTTCTGCCAGGGACTCCATACTTGGCTGGCGTACTCGAGCTTGGATCTCACCATGGCAATATAAAGGTTTATGCAGGCACTGGTCCTAATGAATGGCTTAGTGTTTCTTATTATAAACCCTAACATGCGGTAAGCATCCCCGACTGTATTTTGCACATGACAAGTGAAAGCAAGCTCTCGATCATACAGGATTCCTAGATCTTTCTTCTCGCTTACTGTTTGCAATGACTGAGGTCCAATTACATAAACAAATGTGATTGAGTTCTTCTTACGTGTAAAGGTCATAACAACACACTTCGGTACATTTAAGTATAATTTTTTTTCTATACTCCATTTGTGTATATTATTTAGGTCATTTTGTAGTAGAGTGCAGTCATTAGCGGAAGAAATTGATTTAAAAATTTTGAAGTCATCTGCATATAAAAGACTATTTGAGTGTACTATACAACGTGGCAAATCGTTTATTATTGCTATAAAAATCAGAGGTCCAAGGTTCGAGCCTTGGGGTATTCCGGAATGTACTATGTATTCTTTTGAGACAATTTTCTGGAACAAAACAAATTGTTTCCTGTCTCTGAGGTATGAGCTGAATAATTTGAGTAATGGGTGGGAGAATCCCAAAATACACAATTTGTTAAGAAGGATATCATGATTTATTGTGTCGAATGCTTTCTCAAAATCTGTAAATATGACATCTATTTGCCCTCCTTTATCTAACTCTTTAGATATAATTTGAGTAAAATTAGTTGCATTGTTCACTGTAGATTTCCTGGATAGGAAACCATGTTGGTTATCTGTTACGAGCGGTCTGAGAAATACTGATATTCTTCCATGCAATATGAATTCAAATATCTTGGCCACTGCAGATAAAATAGATATAGGACGGTAGTTATTAATTAGAGATGGGTCTCCCGATTTTAGTATAGGGCAGACGCGAGTGATTTTCCAGGCGTCAGGGAACGTAGAAGTTTGTATGGCTAAGTTAAATATAAAGTGCAACGGATCCCTGAGACTTTCAGCACATCCTTTCACTACATACTGCGGAATATTATCAGGACCAGCCGACGACTTAGGTTTTAATTTTTTTAATGCCATTCCAAACTCTTCCTTTGAGACAAGTTTTATGTGAAGGGTGTTGGGAGTATTCGAATTGCAGGCTGGGACTTTGTATTGGGCTGACTGAGAGTCATAAACTGATTTGAAATATGTCGCAAAACCTTCAACAATGGAATCACCCCTGTCCAATTCTTCATTATTATATTTAAAGGTGTCGCACGTGTTCCTATTTTTTCTTGTTTTTAATAAACGTCCAAAATTCCTTTGAGTCCCGGCTAATGTTTTGTTCAATATTACGGATATATTTCTTATAAGATAATTGAATGTCCTTTTTAATTTCTGATCTTAATTCTTCAAAACGTAGTCTATGATGATCTGAGTATTTTTTCTCTTCCTATGGTATTCCTTCTCCGTCAATTTAATTTTTGTTTCCTTAGAAAACCAGACAGGATATTTTCTGCCCGTTTGTCGTTTACATATAGGAACGATTTCGCCAAGTACTGTGTTAAAAATTTGATAAATTAAGTCTACTGCAGTATTTATATCAATGCACTCGTATATTTGACCCCAGGCGCCATCCCTTAACCGAGTGTACAGCTGATCAAAATTTGCTTCCCGGAAGTTGAAGGTATCATTAGGCTGGATATGTACTTGGTGTCGACATATTATTAGAGATATTTCCACATCCAGAGCAGGGTGGTGGCGATTCAACGGTAAGAGTGGATCAGTGTTTTCAGTTACATTTATGTTGGTTTTGTTGGATAAAACTAAGTCCAGCGTCCTCCCGTTACGGTTTAATACTGAATTATAAGACTTTAGCTGAAGATAATTAATAAAATTTACGAGTTCTCTTGTTTGAATATTGTCGTCTTTAATTAGTGTACTTTGTATTGTTGGGATGTTGAAATCGCCGAAGATTATTAAATTTTGATCATATATTTCTCTTCTGGATTCCAACCACCGGTATAATTCCCTGTATGTTTCTACTTTTGAAGCTGGTGGAATGTACATATTACAGACGTACCAAATATTTCCCCTAATAACCAGTTTCACTAATAGACATTCCAAGGTGCCAGTCATCCTCTCGACCTTGAGTACCGTTAATCCGCTCCGAACCAAGACAGCCACCCCACCCCCTGCTCTGTCAAGCCTCTCAGCCCTGTACACTCTGTATGTATCAGAACAGACCACACTGTCATGAATGTATTGTGCCCGTTTAGACCGAAGTCCTCACGACCACATATGAATTTTACCAAGAATCAGTTAGCACGAGAGTCAAAATATCCCGGGGCACCAGATGGGTTAAAGCTAATCGCAAAAAAACGACATGAAAATAAAATAAAAATGCTTTACTGATTTTTGTCTCAATGCAACAATAAGGATAGAAGGAGATTCAACTGGGCATAACACAACATGTAAAATTATCTCATTTTATTCTAAATTTTAAAATTGACTGCAAAATGATGCTCAAGGTAACATCATTCCATTGCCACGGCACACACTACTATTTACACAATGTACAGAAATTTTCCAACACATTGAACAATTGTCTTTGGAGACACAAGTCTGATTATCAGTCCTGTAGACTGTGTTCCAAAATTATATCAATTATTTACGATGAAATCCAGTTCAAATTAAATTGTCTTTACTGGAAATATTGTAGTTCACTGGTTGAATTTCTAACATGATATTAACACTCGTAGAAATTCTCACTGTTTATAATTGTTTATAGACTTTTTAACTTCCACTTATTTTTCCAGTTTCAAAAATATTGTCAAAAATATTATCTTTGACCCAACACTAATTATGTACACATATTAATAACAACATTTGAAAAGTATTTGACCCTTGAGCATAGCATCGAAGAACTGTGCGAAGCACAACAAAATTTATTATTCTTCCAAAATTAAACATTTCGAGAAGTGACTCGATTATGAACTTCAAATTCCAAAGAAATATGATTTCTGAATCATCAGCTTGATCAAAAAAAATTGTTGAACCATTCAACTATTCGATTTTCCACTTGGAATTATTATTAAGAAAAATATTTATATTTGTTGCTATTTTAGTAACTTTCACAACTTGCAATTCTTGAACAGAATGCGGAAATAAGAATTGTAGCTTTATAATAAATTCATTTAGTTCATGACAATAGGATTGAAAACATCCTTTAAGTAATTCGTGGATACAGAATTATTTTTTAATTGTCAGTGGCCCATTCAATTATTTGTGTAAGAACACAATATCCCAACAACAACGGCAAAGGTCTTCCTCTGAAGAAGAATAAAATTTTATCATGACAAAACCGGGTTCTAGCAAATCCAACGTATTAATGCAATATGTAAACAAGTTTGAAATAATTACTGATGGTTTGGTCATTCATTCGACGAAATGTGTGGTTTCAATACTCCTCCTATAAACCTGAGCCATCGAACCTGCTATTTGATTGATGCTCAAAAAACAACCTCCTCATTCCTGCGACTTAAACATGCGCACCTGGGAATGGCATTTCAACTACTCCACACACATAAATTTTCTTCCCAAAATTTATACAATAAATCAAGCCTCTGCTTGTTATCAAAACTGGAAGATCTATAAACTTACAAGTTTATTTTATTTTACCATTCAGTTCAAACCGTGAAGTTACCACACTTGTGATATTCTCTATTTCACTTTCGAATGTGTGCCTACGTCATGATTTTATATAAACACAAAAAAAATCCTAATTGATACAAATATCATTGGCTTCCTGTGTCATGCCTTTCCGTGTTATCTGAAAAATATACTTTGCTCAATGCAAATATTAACTGTTCCACCAGAACTATAATGTTGGTGGAATACGGGCTTGCACTATCCTGTTTGTAATCCCTTATTTGGGGGTGGTAGGATCTAAAACGGAGAGTTATTGTGTTGATTTAGAAAAAGGTGTCTAAAAGGGGGTAGCTTCCCGCAGTCGGGCAAGCTGACCAGTGTAGAGTGTTGTTTAGTGTTAGGGGGCTCCTATAAATGATGTAGGAGTGTTTTAGGGGATGGAACTCAATGCAAGGGTCACTGTGCTGGTCGCCCAGCTGTCTGGTTAGATAATCAACTTGTACGTGTCAGCTATATGACGCGGGCCGCTTCTAGCAAGCAGGCCGATACGGAATACAATGGTGCTTACACTAGCAAGTATCTGGCTACTACAAGTCACGTCTAATAGTGACGGCGAGTTCAGGAAGGGAGTTAGGGCGTAAAGAAGCGTGTAAACAGTAATGCAGGTGTAAGAAACTGACCAAGTGTTTATTGGTCTGTAATAATGTATATGTGAGTCCCTTCTAAGGGATGTAGTGATGTTACAATGTAAAAGTACAATTTGTGGGTAAAGGTTACAAATATTGGAGATCTGAACACGTCTAACTCACCTCTGATGATACCAGCATAGCCTCCGGCCGTAACGTTGAAGCACTGATAATTGAGAGATCCCTTGACCTGATTAAGACGCCTTCTTATACTCTTCGGCGCTATGCTGTCAGCATTGTGATGGCATAGCTGCCCCAGTTAATAATGTGTCGCTGTGTGTAATAATTGTGCAAGGATTGAGCTGCTTTCTAGAGTGGCAAGCTGTCCTTGTTGTGTTGATGGATGTTGGTCTGGCTTTCCAAGGGTTGCCAGTTAGGAGATTTAGACAGATGATGGGGGGATGGTCTCCAAGGGGTGCATACCCCTGGGGTACTGTACAAGCGTCTTCCTCCATTTGTTCGCGTCCTCGCGAACGGGAACGGAACTGGAGGTTGGGATGTTGATGTAGTTGTTCTTGAAGCCCCCTCGTATCTCCTGGTGGTATCTTCCTCGTCGTCGTCGGCGTCGTCGTATAGAATGGGTGATGTCGTGTCGAAGTGTAGGTGTGAGATCAGCCCGTGTTCAGAGGGGAGGGTTATGGGATGTACATATATATATATAAACTTGACATTGACATTGTAAAAATGGAAATTGACATTGACATTGTAAAAATGGAAATTGACATTGAGAAAAAAAATTGACATTGAGAAAAAATTGACATTGAGACAAAATTGCCATTGCCATTGTTGGCATATTGCGAGTTTCAAAAAGAAGGAGAAAAAAATGGTTTGGATACTTATCCGTTACATAGTTGTGCAGGGAGGAAAAACCCAGCTAGACGAGGAATTGTGTCGTCTGGCTTTATTTTGGGGAAAAAGTGCTCCCTGCTAAGAGAAAAGATAGAAGAGAATAGAAAAAATGGGTGTTCCAGGGTATAATTTAAGGGATATAATCAAAGTGCATTTATTGGTTTGGGATAAAACGGAACACCCTGACAAATGGGGAAGTTAGAAGAAAGAAAAATGAAAGAAAACAAATCATGGACATTATTTACGTTGGTGGTCTTGATAATGATAACAGATATGACCCGATAATAATAATAATAGTCATTACATTTGTAATATACCTGACGATTTATAAGTGAACATAGTAAACATAGTAATAATGATGAACATAGAAAAAATAATGGTTGCCATGTTGGTACCCTGTATGTATAGGTATGTTGGCCACCCTTGTGGAACCTTTCAATCGTATGATATGGCGAGAAAATACAAAATAATTTACAATTTACAATTATCACTATCATATATACCTTGTAGAGCTCTGTTACATGGCCAGTTATTGTATACCTCTTATACTTGGTGCGCACCTTACCATCATGCCTCGACTACCGTTCTCTAATCGGCCGTTCCTGGTGCGGTTTAGTGGCTAGTCCACTATTCTCTCCTTGTACTTATCATATAACCTCGTGGTTTTCCGTCGTGGGTCGGAATTCCACCTTAGGGTCGAAGGTTCGGCACTTACAAACTCTGTGTCGCCCTTCGAGCCTGAAGTAACGCTTCATTTGCGTATGCTGAAATGTGTTTGCGTTCAGCGATGTTCATCATCCCACGTATGCTGTCCACCGCTGACCGCTGACGTTGTCACCTTTAAGGGTGCAACTAAAATTGATGAGTAGTGTATTTGTGTATTTGTGTGTGACATAGATGAAGGTATGTGTATTTTGGTAATATATTTACCACAGACATATTCATGCTCCTGGTTATCTGTAAATCAAAAAATGTATCCATATAAAAATGTTCATCTCTTCGTAGCCCCGTGTCCTTCCTGTGTGGGTGAAAGTGGATTAATCATGAATAGGACATTACAATACATTGCAATGCATTACAGGTATATATAGAACCTTCATTGGTAGCGCTTAATTTGTAAAACTAAGTGTGGCGCCACTGAAGTCTAACTTAATCTAGGTTAGCCTATGTTAACCTACCTTAGCCTAATGTTGTCGGGCTTACCTTGGTAACGGATTTTTAGTCACCAAGTGCCGAGATATTCTACTGTAATCTATATATATATAATAAAAAAAATTGCCTTAAATGTAGGCTTATGCTATCTTACCACGAATTATCATGACTTATCATGAGTTGTCGGACTTACCCTGATGCCGGGTTTCTGGGTCATCAGGCGCCGAGCGGCTTAATACTATTTACCTTACCTATGGTAAAAAAATGGCTGCTATGACTAAGCCGAAAAGATGGCCTTACTCTAATGCCGAAATGTGCTGTTCCATTGCCTGGCAACAGCGGTTAATAAATTTGCTTAATCCTAGGTTGCGTGTCAAATGCAACCGTCTTACAGCTAAATTTGGACCAGAACGATCGCCTGAGGCAATTTACTTCCTCAGGACACCACCCGCACGATTCCAGAAACACCGGTTGTCTCTAGAATCGCTGGATTCCGTTCCCTTAATTCTAGGTGTCGACGCTTATCACTAGTATTAACCTAGTCGCAGGCGGCTTACGGTGCCCCTGAGCAAACCGTTTCGCCCGCTGTACTTATCAGTTCTTTACCGTTGCCATTGCGTATGTAGTCGTAGTTGGGCCGCCCACGTAACCCTTATGAGGAGCTCGCAATGCCCCTCTCTTAATGCCCATTGGTTGCCCGCTGCGTCGCCATTTATGTGGGCATTGGACATTGTCCAATGGCATAATATCCTCTTCGCCTTCATCGGCAATCGCAGTCTGCTTTTCGCAGTAATATTCGCCTTTATCGGCCGCCGTAGTATGCTTTTCGCATTAATATATCATTTCGCCTCTATCGGCCGCAGTAATATGCTTTTCGCATTAATATATCATTTCGCCTCTATTGGCCGCAGTAATATGTATTTCGCAGTAACATTTCACTCCAACGCACAGGAGCCTTGCTTCCCGCTATGGAAGCCGTACCTACTTAAATTTAACTAGAAGTCTAGTCATAATGGGGTCGTCTCTAGGGATAGTTCTCGAGTCCGGCGCTGAGTGAGCTATTTCTCCCGCCATTCTCAGAAAGTCTCCCTGCAGGTCTTGGCTTCGACGGCCGTGGCACAGAGTGGGTGTAGCATCCCTTCCTCCCAGGGGCATTTGAGGTGCACCTAGGATTCCAGAGCTTGCCCGGCCAGGCCGCGAGTGCCGTAACCTTACGTGGTTCGTCTGTTTGGTCTAGTCAGTGATTTGTTGAGCCAACTGGGGTAAGGGTCATCATCACCTACCCCAGCTCTGCCCCAGTGTGGTGCCTCTGACCTTTGGCTTACGCCGCTATCACCAATCAGAGTGTTACAGATTCCTTTACCTTTAAAAAAAATATGGGCGTATCCTTTGTATATGATTTAAAAATGTAAAATGTAAAATATTTCCAGTGTTGTGGGGTTATAGATCTTCTAAGTACATAGGCTACTTCTGGTCTACTATTGCTACGTCAGCTTTCCAGCGATAATGCTCTTTGTACCTTAATGGAGGTGTTAGCAGGGTCTGTAATGTCAGGTACCCTGTTATTAGGATCTGGGGGTAGTTATTTGTAGAGTGGGCTGAAAGCATGGTAGGAAGAGGGTATGCATCTTTGGGCTCAAATAAATGGTGGCCTTGAGCCGGTAATGCCACTAGGATTGTTCCTATAATGAGTGGACTGGGGAGGTAATTCCCTGGATTGCAAAGATATGAAAATTCCATGCAGGTTTGATATTAATATCCCTGGTGAATGGATGGGATACTCATGCATGTATCTGGATATGAGGCGTCTGCACTCATGTACGGATAGGTGTAGGTTGAGGCATAATACCAATATATTCCTGTCATGCGGGAGTATTTAATTAATAAATAATGGTTAATATATATAATTGTGGCCTCATCTCTCATTTGGAGATGCGCATTATGCTTTTTTTATGTTTGCCGACACACCCCTAATACTCAGGTGGTAGCATCGTGATCCAAGGCGTAGCAAGCCTTCTCTTTAGACGCATGAAGACTATCAACCCCTTGTGTATACTCTGTAATGTAGTGTAGCTGTTTTGGTCGTGTTCATGTGTCTGCGTTGTTTATGTTGGACGTGAGAAGGTTATTGGAAGGGAGTAAGGTGGTACGCTGGTAGCCTGTTCTCCTGTCATCCTCCCTTGGTCCATGTTGGCTTTCTATCCGAGCCTTGGGATAGTAAAGCTTCACGACCTAATCTGGTCTGCCATTTGTAGTGTGAATGTGTCCAGTGGACGTAGTGCGACTGGCCATATCCTAGTCGCCTGGAATGATTTATTTTAGGAATAGAATCGCGAAAAGAAGTTATTGGGGGGGGGAGGTCTTGTTTCCTCAGAGCCCCTGTCTGTGTTCGCTTCTACTTAGTGAGCGCGTGTGTGTGTACCTATGTTCCGCTACACCACGCGGACGGTTGGTCTGTTACAGGCTAAGTCGTAATATGTATCGCGTGTATGGGCAGAAGGCGGCCGTGGCCTGCCAATGTCTTTGAGAACGTGCTCGTATGGGCCCAAGATAAGTTCCGCTGTGTCACGTCTTGTCCATTGCTAAATGTTTTTGCAGTGTGAAAAAAAAAGTATGGTGTTATAATTGTTTTGCGTTTGTAATTTCACGGTCACTGCCGATACACAATAGTGTCTTGTCACCAGCAGTATTGCAGTATGACGAGTCTGCAAGTCAGCAGTTGGTATGTGTAATGTCAGGCTGGGATGTTATTGTTCTAGATTCCTGGCGGCCTTAATGTGGCAATTCATACTATTTGCTAATACTATTGTGTGGTCACTATTCCGTGAGACCTTTGTCTTATGAAATTATCCTGCTGTGTCTGGGAAATGTATTTCCCATGTCAGGTGTATTTTGAAATTTTATGCCCGGTTTTTGGCGTGAGGAAATGTGGTATTCCCTGTTCATGTATCTGTATGGGCCAATTTCGGTGTGGTTGGAAGCCTGGATGATTGCCTTCCTTGGTGTCTAATGTTTACTGGGATTGGAACCCGTGATCTCGTGTCATTCTCTGTGTACTATGTCTGCGTTGTTCATGTTTTGTGCGCTCCTTGTATGTATTTTGATTGTGTTCCCCGTACCAAAAATACCGTTGGATAGTTAGTTTTTGGTACGAGCGTGGTGTGTGATCATGGGTTCGGACCCGGTTGCCTGTAAAGACTTGTCACGACGGTATTTGTGCCGTCCATATTATGGCACGTTCCCCGTGTATGTGCACTGCGCAAATGAAAGTACGCATACCTGTGAAGAGTTTGCGTATTTTTGAACTCTCCTCGTAGTGTAATTTTGGAAGTTATAGGGTCCTTGGATCTGCCGTGAATGAACGCGTCTTTCCTGTCCACTTGGAGCAGGCTTAGTTCGTCTGTGTGCGTGAAGGTCAGCCAGCCATGCGTGCCTTATCGCTTCTCGATAGTGTCTAATTTCACTCACGTGTGCATTATCTTGTTACCTGCTTGACAATGCTCTGTGACTGTATGTTTGTGTCTCTCCGCCTGAATGCTATCTCTGTAACTGTGAGTAGTGCTTCTCGCACTGTAAAAAACAGAAGGAAACGTGTAGTTTAACGTGCCCGTTGATCTGTGGATCATGAGCCACGGGACTTCCGTTTTACGTGGAATCCAAACCACAGGCCATGGCATTTCCCTTCGGAAATCGCACATGCCTTGGCCACACTGTGAAAGAACCTCTAACTAACTACATTTGTGTCCCCAAATTTTGTGTTGACTTGTAACGTGGGTCAAGTATATTCCTATCCATTGTTCAAAATGTCGTTATACACGAGTGTGTCTGGGCCGCTAGTCGTGTGTTTGGTGACTATGTGCCGGAGGTGATTTTGTTGTTATTCATTTATGACCCTCTGTTAGTGGAACTGTCCCAATCTGTGTTAGCTTCCTATATGTCTATCCTAGACTGGATATCTACCCGACCTTATGTTCCTGGTATTCAGAAGGTTGCGGGTTTGGAGACCGTCTTTTCTCAGAGTAATTGTTTCTGGCGCCATTCTAGGCTGTGTCTCCGGGACAGTTCTGGTGAGTGTTAGGATCGTATCCCGGTTCGGTCAGTGAGGTCTGAAGGCTATTTCTTGGCCTTCTTCCC
Source organism: Meconema thalassinum (assembly GCA_946902985.2). Taxonomy (NCBI): domain Eukaryota; kingdom Metazoa; phylum Arthropoda; class Insecta; order Orthoptera; family Tettigoniidae; genus Meconema; species Meconema thalassinum. The sequence goes on from OX336389.2 coordinate 744,142,054, forward strand.
GCGTCTGCCAGCGGGATCGTTTCCTTTTCTTTTAGTAGCGTTTTACTGTCATGTGGCAATGTAAACTGATTGTGTTATTTCCAGAAATATGCAGGGTTTCCCAAAGTCTGGGATTTTCATCCTACGGTACGATAGCGTTTTAGCTTGCGTGTTGTTGTGGAAGTGAGAGGGAAGTCATATTACAGGCAGTGTAACGTGTCACGTATGCAATATATATAGTTCAACTTGGCCAATTTTTCCTTCATCGGGCTTAATGACTGAGGCATAGAAAGAGAAAAAAAATGATCTATGCCCCGCTCCGTATTAAGAGAGCACTTTGAAAAGGTATAAAAAAATATACTGTATCTCGCCTGCACCCTGCCTCATGCTGATTAAAGCGGGTTGCCCGACGGCGATAGGCTGTCACAATTATGTCGTAAACACTATGAAAAAAATGCTTAAAAATGGTAAGTGGGTCCTGATCGTACTATCCACCTAGTAGGTGACGTTAGCACTATAGTAATCTAGTTACGTCTCAGGGAAATCTACCACTTTTGGGAAATAGTTTGACATTCTTAATTCTTGTTACAATGAGGGTTCTCGCCCGTCACAAGGGAATCTATCAAACTGTTGGACCGGAACATAGAACACGTAGTCATTTCTACCTAGAAAGACCCGCTTAAGCTCTATGCTGTGATTTGTAGCTTAAGCTGTGTTCGGAATATCTCTTTCCGGCTTTAAGCCGCGTAGCTCACCTGATGGGCTTCTACTTGGCTTTGGATATTAGTACTTTACGTCATCCAAGTTATAATATGGACCAACCATGCTCAATACCCATGGCTGGCCTGTGAGAGAAAAGAAAAATGTTAAGGGCCCAAAAAAAAATCAAGAAGGATTTAGAATTATATACTTTTGGTTTAGCCATGTTGCACTGCATATACGTGGAAGGAAAAAAAATGTGCCGTTTACGTTAGTGAGTCTGTATGTATTTATTGGCGTATTTCCCCCGTGTAAAGGAACTTATGTGTGTCCCTGGTGGAAGTCGTTACTCCGGTCCGAGCGTCCTTGCTCGGAAAGGTGAAGGGTTCTGCCCTGTTATGAGATGATAGGCCCCTGAAATCCACTGAGGCGCTTCTTTGCCATTTTTCGGGGGATTTTGTAGCAAAGTAAGCCTGGGCCTACTTCCACCGTAGCGCGTGTCTGTAGGTTTGAGTGTGCCTGTTTGCGAGGGCCTAAATGCGCTCTGCGCTATCCTAGTAGAGTTTACGGGGGTGTGTGTGTTTTTGCCCGAGTGGTTTTGTCGGGTAGGTAGTAACACCTTTCCTGTACCCCGTGTACCGTGTGTGAGTGCGTGGTCACAATGTGCAGGCGTGTATCGTGCATCCTGAGGGACTGACTGCAACACCCTTTTATGCATTCGCACCTGGGGTACTAATGCCGGTGTTCGCCTTCGTTCTGGCGAACTTGCCCTTTGAACTGGCGGTATAGGCCGCTTAATTGCCTGTCTCCGGCCTGGCAATGTGGTGGCGTGTAGCCTGACCGCTTTCTGGCCCGTGGCCACGGCAGACTCCTGCCATTGTGTTAGCCTGTCTGTGTGGGTGTATGTAGGCTTTATGTGTAGTGGGACGGGTTCTATGTCGTCTGCCCATGACGTGGTTACCTCCTGTTGTCTTTGTGTCATGTCATGTGTTTCTGAGAGTCCTGGCTTCAACTCCCTCTCGTTCGTTTGTTCCGAGGGGATTGTTCCAGGCTCTGCCCCACGTCTTGGCAAAATTGCCTTCTGAATCGGAGCTAAGGGATGTGTATTGGTGTAAGCTTGTCCCCGCAGTGTATTGGAGTCTAACCTGGCCGTCTTCTGGACTGTAGCCATGGTGACCTCCTTCCCATGTGTGGCAGTACATGGCGAGAGGGACATCCTCGCAAATTGTCGAGTCAGCGTATCCACGCTTATGTCCTCTCTCGGCTGGGCTGGTGGCCCTGCCATGTACTCGAAAATGGCCTTATTGTTTTGGAGTTCACGGTACTCGTCCCAAATTTGGGTGTACTGACCGTTGGGGCTCATGGCCTGCTCAGCGACTTTTGTGCCGTTGGTCCCTATGCGTCGGTGTTCCCGGATCAGTGTCTCCCATTGTTGGAACATAAACTCGTGTCGGCAGTGTAATTGCCAGTGTGCTTTAATGATTTGTGTACGGAGGGTGGGGATTTTCGCCCGAATCTTGCGATTCTTAGCGCTGCGGATTGGCCGGACAAGGGCTCTTATGATCCGCATGTACTGGGCGTGCAGGAGCTGCTGAAACCTTCTGAGGTAGTCCTGCCTAGTTTCAAAAACTCTGTGCCAGGCAATTAATTCCTGGTACTCCCCAATGCTCCTTAGCACAGCTAGGCGGTATAGGGGGGCCATGTTGAATGAAGTGTATATGAATAAAATAAAAATAAAAAATCTGTGCGTGTTTGACAGTGTATTTTCGTTCTCTCTAATTCTGTCTGGGGCTGGGGGGTTGGTTTACTAAGAATTTCCCCTATGTAGCTAGTTTGGAGCAAAAATGGTGTTCCTTGTCTGGGAAAAATTTTTTCACTATTTGCTTGGCTGCGTGCGGTTAGGACCGTTTTTACTACGAGGGCTCGTTGGTTGAGTCCTGTTCTACTGTGCGTAGTACCCGGCCTCCACCATCTGTTTTAGATCCCTTATTTGGGGGTGGTAGGATCTAAAACGGAGAGTTATTGTGTTGATTTAGAAAAAGGTGTCTAAAAGGGGGTAGCTTCCCGCAGTCGGGCAAGCTGACCAGTGTAGAGTGTTGTTTAGTGTTAGGGGGCTCCTATAAATGATGTAGGAGTGTTTTAGGGGTTGGAACTCAATGCAAGGGTCACTGTGCTGGTCGCCCAGCTGTCTGGTTAGATAATCAACTTGTACGTGTCAGCTATATGGCGCGGGCCGCTCCTAGCAAGCAGGCCGATACGGAATACAATGGTGCTTACACTAGCAAGTATCTGGCTACTACAAGTCACGTCTAATAGTGACGGCGAGTTCAGGAAGGGAGTTAGGGCGTAAAGAAGCGTGTAAACAGTAATGCAGGTGTAAGAAACTGACCAAGTGTTTATTGGTCAGTAATAATGTATATGTGAGTCCCTTCTAAGGGATGTAGTGATGTTACAATGTAAAAGTACAATTTGTGGGTAAAGGTTACAAATATTGGAGATCTGAACACGTCTGACTCACCTCTGATGATACCAGCATAGCCTCCGGCCGTAACGTTGAAGCACTGATAATTGAGAGATCCCTTGACCTGATTAAGACGCCTTCATATACTCTTCGGCGCTATGCTGTCAGCATTGTGATGGCATAGCAGCCCCAGTTAATAATGTGTCGCTGTGTGTAATAATTGTGCAAGGATTGAGCTGCTTTCTAGAGTGGCAAGCTGTCCTTGTGGTGTTGATGGATGTTGGTCTGGCTTTCCAAGGGTTGCCAGTTAGGAGATTTAGACAGATGATGGGGGGATGGTCTCCAAGGGGTGCATACCCCTGGGGTACTGTACAATCCACTAGCTTTCGGAAAATCACCTGTTCCAAACTAGGAATGATTAAACTAATCCTTAAGCTCTCTCTCAACGAATGTGATTATTAGAAAATTTAAGATCCAATAATTATTTAGAAAAATTATGAAAATTATTATTACTATTATTGGATTATTATTGTTATTATTTCCTTAAATATGTTTAATTATTATTTCCTTATGTGAAATAACCACATGTTCGACTCTTCGAATATGGACAAAATATCCATTCCTCAACACAAATAAATATTAACTTCTACAGTTATATCGGCTGATTACCGAGATTCTCAAACAAAATGAACATTCAAATAAATGCTCGGTATGCTCGGTCATCGATCCTAAACTGTTCTGAGTGCTGAAAATACTCAGAATAACCCTAATGTGTCTTGCGTAAATCAATGCAAGATTTAAATACGAAGAAAAATAAATGTGTTGGTTATATGCAGAAAATGAGTTTGTTCCAATTAGCTAGGCATAATATAAAAGTCAAATGTGGCTTACATTTCTCGTTGGTCTTGAAGCGTAGTGAACCTGGTCTGTACCAGATTTATCCAGATACATGCCCTATTGGACACGCACGTCTAATCCTTGTATCGGCCGCCATTATATACCCACAATCTGTCTAGCACGACGTAGTGGAAATATTTCTTGAAGTTTGAAGTAACTGCTGATCCATTTTAATATTGACTTCAATTAAATCCATAGCAGTTCGCTTAAATGGGGTCAGATCCAAATGATCTCTTCTCAAAAGCGTCAGTTGTAACATAACTCACGGTAATCTTTTCAGTACAGGAAAACACTGATAGTCTAAAACAATCAACGGCTGTTCTGAAGATCGTTCCCTGGGCATGGCTTCACACCATCTATCATGCGCGAAGCAACATATAGCTTCCCTTTGTCGGATAATGAACAACACCGTGATAGACTGGCCTTCAATATACTGAAAGATCTGAGTGGTTATTTAGTTACAATTTGTGAAACTGACAAGTTGGATTAAAATATCCAAGTATTGAATTATTGTTACTGGACTGTGACAGAATAATATCTTGACAAAGTCTAGCATATGTCCATATAGAAACAAAGTGTTTCACCAATGTCCGTAGAAAATAACATTCACCTTAGTGATTCCCTCTACCAGAAACTTACTACGTTCCCCACGTATCGTAGCACTTTTGTGACTCTCACATTTCAAAGATATCTTCTGCGTAGATTCGGCAACCATGTGCCTTGGCTCGACGTAGCAGCAGCACCTTGTCCTACAAGAGCTTGGTTTGAAGTGAGCTGCTTATGCTTGGGCCGAGCGGCTTTTATACAAAACGGTCGGCTCCACGCTGGATCACGCTGAAATCTGTAAATCCTCATATCTCCGGTGTCTCTGGTTTGATTCACTTGAGACTAAGTGCATCCTCTTTCATTTGGCCGTGCCAGTAATCTGATCCAAGTATCAAGTCTCTACTCCATGGCTAAGTATTAAATCACCAAATAGTCTCGACCTCTGCTACTATTTGCCACGTCACTTAACATCTTCTTGGCTGCATAAAGTTTCCATTTCAATCTAGAAGGAAAGGAGCGCGATATTCAAATATCTCAACTTTCAAAAGCGGCTGTAGCCTTTCCCTTGATACCTAGGTGTCTGAATCTTGGAATACCCATTCCTAGAATTGGGCACATCCACCCCACACCTAGCAAAAAAATAAAAAATAAAAAATTTTTATTTTCCTATCTACTCATTAAATCATCTGGTTCTTGAATAATAATTCTTCAAATTCGCTGCATTATAAATTCCCACGATGTTACCAGTTCGTGTATTGGCGATTTTATAGCCTCCATTGTTGTTTACATCCACAACACGATAGGGTCCATCGTAAAGGCTTGCAAACTTCGAGTACACTCGATTTTGCACGTCGGAGGTTGTAGGTTTTTTTTACTAAAACAAGAGTTCCTACGCGCAAGGGTCTGCGAAAACGCTTTCCTCTCACTCTGCGCTCTCTTTCCTCAGCTTGGCTCCTCAACTTGTCTAAAGCTAGAGTCTCCCTCCTCTGACGACTAGGTTCAATCTCGGGTGGAATAGAGATGATTCGATCCCATAATCTTGTTGGTTTAATTCCATGATGAAGCAACATGGGAATCTGTCCAGTACTCTCATGAATCGTAGAGTTGATGGATTCGGATGCTAAAGACAGAACATCCATCCATTTCCAATGCTCATTTGGACAATAGAGGCGGCAAAATTTAGATATTTCAGCCATCACGCGTTCTGCTGGATTGCTTTCAGGATGTCTGATAGAACAAAGCAATTGTCTAATCCCAATATTATTCATGACGGCCCTGAATTCTAAATATGTAAATTGGGGTCCGTGATCTGATAAAAGGAATTCCGGTTTGCCTGCTTCCGGAATTACGCTGTCTCTAATTCTCTTCACACAATATTTTGCGTTTGCCTTCTGAATTGGGTGTAACATAGTGTATTTGCTGAAAACATCTATGGTCACCAGAATATATCGGTTACCTCTTTTAGACTTTGGGAGAGGACCATAAAGATCAGTCGCAAAGATTTCACAAGGCTTAGAAGGAATAATAGGCTTTGGTAATTCTCTCAATAATTTAGAATTATATTTACTCCTTTGGCATAAGTCGCACTCCCGAATAGTGTTCCTGACATTTTGTCGCATTCGCTCCTATGAAAATTTCTCTTGTATCAAGTTGATTGTCTTATCTACTCCAGCATGACCTGCAATTCGATGCGCCATCCAAATAATGGGTGTTTGCATTTGTGGAGGTACCACTACCCTCAGCTTCGTATGGTCGGGATCTGCAAACCTGTAGACTAGACCATCTAACATGAAATAATCTCTTGAAATTCTTTCAGTTTCCACAAAATCATCGTCATTGGGATCCATATCTCCCTGTAGAAAACGAAAAATGTTTCTAAGACGTCGGTCTCCCCTCTGGGATAAATGTAACAATCGTAACCTTCTTAAGGTATCCTCATCCTCATGCGTCAGGTTAACTTGAAAAACCTTGGATGTAGACTCCACTGCTCTACTCAATAAATCGGCCCCAATGTTCAACTTTCCAGGAGTGTGTTCGATAACTAGGTTGAATTGTTGAATAAAAAGTGACCATCTAGTTATTCTATCACTGGCAAAGTTTGTTCTTAAGATAAACTCCAATTCATGGTGATCAGTCCTCACAATTACTGAATGTCCAATTAACATTTTCTTCCAAGACTCCAACGCGAAGATTACAGCAAGGGCTTCTAACTCTGTGGTGTAATAGTTCCTTTCTGATGGACGAAGTTTCCTGCTTATGAAAGCCAGGTAATATCTCCTGTGATCGTCATCTTCTTGAAGAAGAATAGCTCCAATCCCTACGGTGGATGCATCGGATTCTATGATGAAATTCTTGGTGAAGTCAGGATACCCTAATTTCACACTGTTTACCAATAACCTCTTGGCATCTTGAAATGATTGTTCGCAATCTTCATTCCATTTCCATTTGTTTCCCTTTTTTAATAATTCCTGCAAGGGAGCAACTGTCTTGGTGAAACTTGAACAATGCCCTGCAAAGAATTGGCATGTTCCGAGAAAACTGCGGACATTCTTCACCCCAGTAGGTCTAGGGAAATTCGCAATCGCTTGTATCTTTGTCTCATTGGGACGGTATCCTTCACCATCTAAAATATGGCCCAAAAATTTTATTTCCTTCTGAAAGAACTGACATTTTCGAAGGTTTACTTTAAAGTTCGCTTTTCTTAAATCTGCGAATAACATCTGAAGATGTAACAAATGTTCCTCCTTAGTCTCAGATGCGATTAGGATATCGTCTATGTAACGAATCACTATCTCTTTTACTTCTGGACTCAAATTTTGTTCCAGTGCTCTGATCAAAACAGATCCAGATGTTTTGATCCCAAATGGAAGACGGCGGAATACATATGTCTGTTGGTCAAACATAAACCCTGTAAACTTTTTCGAATCTTCACTAAGCCTAATGTGGTGGTAGGACGAAGTGAGATCAATGTTAGAGAACCAGATCTTGCCCTGGAATTTCCTTAACAGTTCCCTAATGATTGGTGGTCTGTCATACTCTGGCAGTAATCTTGAATTCAAATTTCGCGCGTCTAAACTCAGTCTAAGACTTCCATCCGGCTTAGACACTACTGCAAATGGATTGACATAAGAGGTAGTGTACTTTTCAATCACATTGTTATCTTCCATCTCTTTGATAAGCACTTTTACCTTTTCTCGATGCTTTTCCGATACCGGATACAATTTAGCATGGAAAGATGCATCATCAGTTACACGAATTCGATATTCAAAATCTTTAATTTCACCAGGTTTAATATCAAAAATATCATGGTACTCTTCCAAAATTTTCCCTAGCTCTGGGGACCCCTTCTCAGTATAGACTTCTTTTCCTTCAGCTTCCCGAAAAATCAGAGACCATTGAGCGTCTCCCTCGATGTCTTCCTCTTCCTTTCCCTCGAAGTTTATCTCTTCGGTATACTGGAATCTGACCGTCTCTGTCTTCATGTCTATCACGGCTTGATATTTCTGGATGAAATCCGCTCCCAAGATCATGTCAAAAGCCATGTCCTTCATTACTACAAACACATGTCGGAAATTATGTCCTCCAATAGTAACACATAAGTATAATTGTGTTTTACACAGCGATATTTTGTTGGGTATTATTCCTTGGATTTTAATTCCTGATACTGGAATCTCTTCTAAATTCTCTTTGAGCTTCCACAGAATATAAAGCTTCTCGCTCACAAGACAAAGCATAGCCCCAGTATCAATTAAAGTATCGACAGGCATGCCGAATACTTCGCATGATATGATTGGCAGTTTAATTCTTGTACCCATTTCTTTCCGTTCGTCATTATGTTGAATTAAGTCATCATCCTCTGTTTGCCATTTAATAATCCTGGAAGTGAAAATGTTTAAAATTCTATTTCCTACTGTGAATTCGAAGTTTTCTTCATTCCCCCGGGATTGCTGGTTCCCGATGGACCTGGTTCATTGGACTTCTGTTCCAAGAACTGCGAGTTATCTTGGTGTCTTTCTTCCAAGATCTTCCTCGTCTCCTTATTGAACTCTTCATTGGACTGACGAGTGTTCTCATTCCCTCTGTTATTGTAGTTATTGTTTCTACCATAGTACCTTCTTTCCTGGTATCTTCCTTGATTATTCCTTGGCTCTCTCCATCGATTGTCATATCGATATCCACCCTTTAGTCTCGCATAAGGCTTGTAACTGTATCTATTAGTATTCTGATTCCATCCTCTTTTATCAGGCTCACCCCTTGGCGTTTTCTCTTCTCGCCCCTCTCGAATCTCTCGAGGTGTTTGGGAATAACTGTCGGCCATAACAGTGTACACAGCGTTGCCATTCTTTCCTCCCTTCTGATGGAAGAATTGAGCGTTCGTGTGATCAAGTTTCTGCAATACCTCGTCAAATTGCTCCATATTATAAATGTCAGCAGCGATCAAAGTTCTTTGGACTTCTGCTGGAAACTGACGTATTAATGCAGTAATTAATTCATTATCCGGCATCGGCGGATCTAAATGTTGAAGTTTAGAAAGCTGTCCAGAAAAGTACGAAGAGTATCGAGTAGGTTGTGACGTCGAAAATCTCTTCGAATATAATTCTGCTCTGACTTAATGTTGGGTTTCCGGGGACCAAAACTTTTTCAATAACCCACGGGAAAACTCCTCAAAATTGGTGAGAGTGGACCTGAACGCCCTAAACCAGAGAAGTGCGGGCCCTTACAAAAATTTCCCTATCACTCGGATTTGTCTTTCCTTAGGGATTTTGGAATCTTTAAGGTAATCACCTGCTTCTCTCAAGAATTCTACGGGTGTCACAGAATCTCGCCCTGAAAATTTAGAAGGCTTATCCACTACATTCTTGAATACAGTTATAGGGTTGGATTGAAATACTGTCCTGGCCTCATCCTGTCTTTGACTATCATTTCCTCTAGCTGCTCCTAGGTTTACCCGTATCTGTTCTTCTCCTCTTATACTTGGCATTTTCAACAGATGGTCAGCCTGTTTCTCGTCCTTAACTTGGGTTTTCATAGCCTCAATTGCCTTATGGTTTTCTTCGGCCTTTTTACTAATTCCTTCGGTTTCCTTCTTTATTTCTTCTGTTTCCTTATAGTTCTCCTTGACATCAGTGGATATCTGGTTCATAACAGCCTCGTGACTCTTCAATGACCCTGTCATATCTGATATGTCCTTCTGAGTCGCTTGAATACCTTTGGAAATTACTTGAATATGGGATGACAAAGATTCTCTAATCTCCTTGACTCCATCTTGGTTCTCCAGCTTGAGTGTGTTTTTAATCTCATCGATAACTGTGGTTTTAATTTCAGTTTGTAATTCATTAATCACACCTTCTCTTCTCCCACTACGAGTTCTTTGAATTGGTTTGTCAAACGTTGAACAACTAGAGTTGCCATCTCATTGCTCTCTTTCTTCACTCTGACTTCTAGGTTGACCATGTCTTCACCAACTTTCCTAAGACCACTTTCTATCCTATCAGCTAAGCTTTGGGATCTTAGATCGGCATCGCGAAATTTATCGTCCATTAAACTTGCGTTAGTAGCTAATGAAGTTTCGAGCTCATGTGTTTTTTCGCATAATTTAGTCATTTTACCCTCAAGTGACATTTTCAAGATTTCGGAATTCTCTTTAAATTTATTTTCCATAGAATTAAATTTACTATTTAAACTATCTTTTAAGTTATCTTTTAACCTGCTTTCTAACATATCGGAATTTTCTTCAAGATTCTTTTCCAAAGCCGCTGTATTTTCTTTCATGATGGCTGCTACGCGCAGTCCAGCTTCTTTGGAACTCTCTTCCAAACTCCTCATCATCCTCATCATCTCTTCCATAAGTTTCAGTATTAGTCAAAACTTAGGGGTATACATGTTGGCAGACACAAGATTATAACTAGAACAAGAAATATGAATAGCTAATTGGAACACTCTAATAAAATGAGATTTGTCCTAATGTCGACGCGATGGAAAAAAAACTTCTCTACTTTTACGAATTAAATTTACCACAATATCACATGAAAAATATGCAAGTCCTCAAATATCCTCCACCTGGAAACTACTAATGCGTATGTCCAGTCATCGAACGTTTACTACTGAATTTACTTGACGCCCTAATGGTTAAGCCATTATCAAAATAATCAAACCCATTCTAATTAGTAACCCAGTTAATTTTTAATTTTCCCCACTAATTGGGTTTCCTACTAATTTATTCATTCAAACCAGACACCTCTCAACTCCCAAAATATCTATAAAAAAATTATCACAATGTAAATCGGCATGCGATTGACCGTGTCTAACTCGGGCCCCACATTCGAAGCCATTTTCTCTCTCTATCTTATTTTATGTGCCCGTTTAGACCGAAGTCCGCACGACCACATATGCATTTTATAAAGAATCAGTTAGCACGAGAGTCAAAATATCCCGGGGCGCCAGATGGGTTAAAGCTAATCGCAAAAAAACGACATCAAAATAAAAAAATGCTTTGCTGATTTTTGGCTCAATGCAACAATAAGGATAGAAGGAGATTCAACTGGGCATAACACAACATGTAAAATTATCTCATTTTATTCTAAATTTTAAAATTGACTGCAAAATGATGCTCAAGGTAACATCATTCCATTGCCACGGCACACACTACCATTTACACAATGTACAGAAATTTTCCAACACATTGAACAATTGTCTTTGGAGACACAAGTCTGATTATCAGTCCTGTAGACTGTGTTCCAAAATTATATCAATTATTTACGATGAAATCCAGTTCAAATTAACATGTCTTTACTGGAAATATTGTAGTTCACTGGTTGAATTTCTAACATGATATTAACACTCGTAGAAATTCTCACTGTTTATAATTGTTTATAGACTTTTTTAACTTCCACTTATTTTTCCAGTTTCAAAAATATTGTCAAAAATATTATCTTTGACCCAACACTAATTATGTACACATATTAATAACAACATCTGAAAAGTATTTGACCCTTGAGCATAGCATCGAAGAAATGTGCGAAGCACAACAAAATGTATTATTCTTCCAAAATTAAACATTTCGAGAAGTGACTCGATTATGAACTTCAAATTCCAAAGAAATATGATTTCTGAATCATCAGCTTGATCAAAAAAAATTGTTGAACCATTCAACTATTCGATTTTCCACTTGGAATTATTATTAAGAAAAATATTTATATTTGTTGCTATTTTAGTATCTTTCACAACTTGCAATTCTTGAACAGAATGCGGAAATAAGAATTGTAGCTTTATAATAAATTCATTTAGTTCATGACAATAGGATTGAAAACATCCTTTAAGTAATTCGTGAATACAGAATTATTTTTTAATTGGCAGTGGCCCATTCAATTATTTGTGTAAGAACACAATATCCCAACAACAACGGCAAAGGTCTTCCTCTGAAGAAGAATAAAATTTTATCATGACAAAGCCGGGTTCTAACAAATCCAACGTATTAATGGAATATGTAAACAAGTTTGAAATAATTACTGATGGTTTGGTCATTCATTCGACGAAATGTGTGGTTTCAATACTCCTCCTATAAACCTGAGCCATCGAACCTGCTATTTGATTGATGCTCAAAAAACAACCTCCTCATTCCTGCGACTTAAACATGCGCACCTGGGAATGGCATTTCAACTACTCCACACACATAAATTTTCTTCCCAAAATTTATACAATAAATCAAGCCTCTGCTTGTTATCAAAACTGGAAGATCTATAAACTTACAAGTTTATTTTATTTTACCATTCAGTTCAAACCGTGAAGTTACCACACTTGTGATATTCTCTATTTCACTTTCGAATGTGTGCCTACGTCATGATTTTATATAAACACAAAAAAAAATCCTAATTGATACAAATATCATTGGCTTCCTGTGTCATGCCTTTCCGTGTTATCTGAAAAATATACTTTGCTCAATGCAAATATTAACTGTTCCACCAGAACTATAATGTTGTTGGAATACGGGCTTGCACTATCCACTAGCTTTCGGAAAATCACCTGTTCCAAACTAGGAATGATTAAACTAATCCTTAAGCTCTCTCTCAACGAATGTGATTATTAGAAAATTTAAGATCCAATAATTATTTAGAAAAATTACGAAAATTATTAATACTATTATTGGATTATTATTGTTATTATTTCCTTAAATATGTTTAATTATTATTTCCTTATGTGAAATAACCACATGTTCGACTCTTCGAATATGGACAAAATATCCATTCCTCAACACAAATAAATATTAACTTCTACAGTTATATCGGCTGATTACCGTGATTCTCAAACAAAATGAACATTCAAATAAATGCTCGGTATGCTCGGTCATCGATCCTAAACTGTTCTGAGTGCTGAAAATACTCAGAATAACCCTAATGTGTCTTGCGTAAATCAATGCAAGATTTAAATACGAAGAAAAATAAATGTGTTGGTTATCTGCCAAAAAATGAGTTTGTTCCAATTAGCTAGGCATAATATAAAAGTCAAATGTGGCTTACATTTCTCGTTGGTCTTGAAGCGTAGTGAACCTGGTCTGTACCAGATTTATCCAGATACATGCCCTATTGGACACGCACGTCTAATCCTTGTATCGGCCGCCATTATATACCCACAATCTGTCTAGCACGACGTAGTGGAAATATTTCTTGAAGTTTGAAGTAACTGCTGATCCATTTTAATATTGACTTCAATTAAATCCATAGCAGTTCGCTTAAATGGGGTCAGATCCAAATGATCTCTTCTCAAAAGCGTCAGTTGTAACATAACTTACGGTAATCTTTTCAGTACAGGAAAACACTGATCGTCTAAAACAATCAACGGCTGTTCTGAAGATCGTTCCCTGGGCATGGCTTCACACCATCTATCATGCGCGAAGCAACATATAGTTTCCCTTTGTCGGATAATGAACAACACCGTGATAGACTGGCCTTCAATATACTGAAAGATCTGAGTGGTTATTTAGTTACAATTTGTGAAACTGACAAGTTGTATTAAAATATCCAAGTATTGAATTATTGTTACTGGACTGTGACAGAATAATATCTTGACAAAGTCTAGCATATGTCCATATAGAAACAAAGTGTTTCACCAATGTCCGTAGAAAATAACATTCACCTTAGTGATTCCCTCTACCAGAAACTTACTACGTTCCCCACGTATCGTAGCACTTTTGTGACTCTCACATTTCAAAGATATCTTCTGCGTAGATTCGGCAACCATGTGCCTTGGCTCGACGTAGCAGCAGCACCTTGTCCTACAAGAGCTTGGTTTGAAGTGAGCTGCTTATGCTTGGGCCGAGCGGCTTTTATACAAAACGGTCGACTCCACGCTGGATCACGCTGAAATCTGTAAATCCTCATATCTCCGGTGTCTCTGGTTTGATTCACTTGAGACTAAGTGCATCCTCTTTCATTTGGCCGTGCCAGTAATCTGATCCAAGTATCAAGTCTCTACTCCATGGCTAAGTATTTAATCACCAAATAGTCTCGACCTCTGCTACTATTTGCCACGTCATTTAACATCTTCTTGGCTGCATAAAGTTTCCATTTCAATCTAGAAGGAAAGGAGCGCGATATTCAAATATCTCAACTTTCAAAAGCGGCTGTAGCCTTTCCCTTGATACCTAGGTGTCTGAATCTTGGAATACCCATTCCTAGAATTGGGCACATCCACCCCACACCTAGCAAAAAAATAAAAATTGAAAAATTTTTATTTTTCCTATCTACTCATTAAATCATCTGGTTCTTGAATAATAAATCTTCAAATTCGCTGCATTATAAATTCCCACGATGTTACCAGTTCGTGTATTGGCGATTTTATAGCCTCCATTGTTGTTTACATCCACAACACGATAGGGTCCATCGTAAAGGCTTGCAAACTTCGAGTACACTCGATTTTGCACGTCGGAGGTTGTAGGTTTTTTTTACTAAAACAAGAGTTCCTACGCGCAAGGGTCTGCGAAAACGCTTTCCTCTCACTCTGCACTCTCTTTTCTCAGCTTGGCTCCTCAACTTGTCTAAAGCTAGAGTCTCCCTCCTCTGACGACTAGGTTCAATCTCGGGTGGAATAGAGATGATTCGATCCCATAATCTTGTTGGTTTAATTCCATGATGAAGCAACATGGGAATCTGTCCAGTACTCTCATGAATCGTAGAGTTGATGGATTCGGATGCTAAAGACAGAACATCCATCCATTTCCAATGCTCATTTGGACAATAGAGGCGGCAAAATTTAGATATTTCAGCCATCACGCGTTCTGCTGGATTGCATTCAGGATGTCTGATAGAACAAAGCAATTGTCTAATCCCAAGATTATTCATGACGGCCCTGAATTCTAAATATGTAAATTGAGGTCCGTGATCTGATAAAAGGAATTCCGGTTTGCCTGCTTCCGGAATTACGCTGTCTCTAATTCTCTTCGCACAATATTTTGCGTTTGCCTTCTGAATTGGGTGTAACATAGTGTATTTGCTGAAAACATCTATGGTCACCAGAATATATCGGTTACCTCTTTTAGACTTTGGGAGAGGACCATAAAGATCAGTCGCAAAGATTTCACAAGGCTTAGAAGGAATAAGAGGCTTTGGTAATTCTCTCAATAATTTAGAGTTATATTTACTCCTTTGGCATAAGTCGCACTCCCGAATAGTGTTCCTGACATTTTGTCGCATTCGCTCCCATGAAAATTTCTCTTGTATCAAGTTGATTGTCTTATCTACTCCAGCATGACCTGCAATTCGATGCGCCATCCAAATAATGGGTGTTTGCATTCGTGGAGGTACCACTACCCTCAGCTTCGTATGGTCGGGATCTGCAAACCTGTAGACTAGACCATCTAACATCAAATAATCTCTTGAAATTCTTTCAGTTTCCACAAAATCATCGTCATTGGGATCCATATCTCCCTGTAGAAAACGAAAAATGTTTCTAAGACGTCGGTCTCCGCTCTGGGATAAATGTAACAATCGTAACCTTCTTAAGGTATCCTCATCCTCATGCGTCAGGTTAACTTGAAAAACCTTGGATGTAGACTCCACTGCTCTACTCAATAAATCGGCCCCAATGTTCAACTTTCCAGGAGTGTGTTCGATAACTAGGTTGAATTGTTTTATAAAAAGTGACCATCTAGTTATTCTATCACTGGCAAAGTTTGTTCTTAAGATAAACTCCAATGCATGGTGATCAGTCCTCACAATTACTGAATGTCCAATAACATTTTCTTCCAAGACTCCAACGCGAAGATTACAGCAAGGGCTTCTAACTCTGTGGTGTAATAGTTCCTTTCTGATGGACGAAGTTTCCTGCTTATGAAAACCAGGTAATATCTCCTGTGATCGTCATCTTCTTGAAGAAGAATAGCTCCAATCCCTACGGTGGATGCATCGGATTCTATGATGAAATTCTTGGTGAAGTCAGGATACCCTAATTTCACACTGTTTACCAATAACCTCTTGGCATCTTGAAATGATTGTTCGCAATCTTCATTCCATTTCCATTTGTTTCCCTTTTTTAATAATTCCTGCAAGGGAGCAACTGTCTTGGTGAAACTTGAACAATGCCCTGCAAAGAATTGGCATGTTCCGAGAAAACTGCGGACATTCTTCACCCTAGTAGGTCTAGGGAAATTCGCAATCGCTTGTATATTTGTCTCATTAGGACGGTATCCTTCACCATCTAAAATATGGCCCAGAATTTTATTTCCTTCTGAAAGAACTGACATTTTCGAAGGTTTACTTTAAAGTTCGCTTTTCTTAAATCTGCGAATAACATCTGAAGATGTAACAAATGTTCCTCCTTAGTCTCAGATGCGATTAGGATATCGTCTATGTAACGAATCACTATCTCTTTTACTTCAGGACTCAAATTTTGTTCCAGTGCTCTGATCAAAACAGATCCAGATGTTTTGATCCCAAATGGTAGACAGCGGAATACATATGTCTGTTGGTCAAACATAAACCCTGTAAACATTTTCGAATCTTCACTAAGCCTAATGTGGTGGTAGGACGAAGTGAGATCAATGTTAGAGAACCAGATCTTGCCCTGGAATTTCCTTAACAGTTCCCTAATGATTGGTGGTCTGTCATACTCTGGCAGTAATCTTGAATTCAAATTTCGCGCGTCTAAAAACAGTCTAAGACTTCCATCCGGCTTAGACACTACTGCAAATGGATTGACATAAGAGGTAGTGTACTTTTCAATCACATTGTTATCTTCCATCTCTTTGATAAGCACTTTTACCTTTTCTCGATGCTTTTCCGATACCGGATACAATTTAGCATGGAAAGGTGCATCATCAGTTACACGAATTCGATATTCAAAATCTTTAATTTCACCAGGTTTAATATCAAAAATATCATGGTACTCTTCCAAAATTTTCCCTAGCTCTGGGGACCCCTTCTCAGTATAGACTTCTTTTCCTTCAGCTTCCCGAAAAATCAGAGACCATTGAGCGTCTCCCTCGATGTCTTCCTCTTCCTTTCCCTCGAAGTTTATCTCTTCGGTATACTGGAATCTGACCGTCTCTGTCTTCATGTCTATCACGGCTCGATATTTCTGGATGAAATCCGCTCCCAAGATCATGTCAAAAGCCATGTCCTTCATTACTACAAACACATGTCGGAAATTATGTCCTCCAATAGTAACACATAAGTATAATTGTGTTTTACACAGCGATATTTTGTTGGGTATTATTCCTTGGATTTTAATTCCTGATACTGGAATCTCTTCTAAATTCTCTTTGAGCTTCCACAGAATATAAAGCTTCTCGCTCACAAGACAAAGCATAGCCCCAGTATCAATTAAAGTATCGACAGGCATGCCGAATACTTCGCATGATATGATTGGCAGTTTAATTCTTGTACCCATTTCTTTCCGTTCGTCATTATGTTGAATTAAGTCATCATCCTCTGTTTGCCATTTAATAATCCTGGAAGTGAAAATGTTTAAAATTCTATTTCCTACTGTGAATTCGAAGTTTTCTTCATTCCCCCGGGATTGCTGGTTCCCGATGGACCTGGTTCATTGGACTTCTGTTCCAAGAACTGCGAGTTATCTTGGTGTCTTTCTTCCAAGATCTTCCTCGTCTCTTTATTGAACTCTTCATTGGACTGACGAGTGTTCTCATTCCCTCTGTTATTGTAGTTATTGTTTCTACCATAGTACCTTCTTTCCTGGTATCTTCCTTGATTATTCCTTGGCTCTCTCCATCGATTGTCATATCGATATCCACCCTTTAGTCTCGCATAAGGCTTGTAACTGTATCTATTAGTGTTCTGATTCCATCCTCTTTTATCAGGCTCACCCCTTGGCGTTTTCTCTTCTCGCCCCTCTCGAAACTCTCGAGGTGTTTGGGAATAACTGTCGGCCATAACAGTGTACACAGCGTTGCCATTCTTTCCTCCCTTCTGATGGAAGAATTGAGCGTTCGTGTGATCAAGTTTCTGCAATACCTCGTCAAATTGCTCCATATTATAAATGTCAGCAGCGATCAAAGTTCTTTGGACTTCTGCTGGAAACTGACGTATTAATGCAGTAATTAATTCATTATCTGGCATCGGCGGATCTAAATGTTGAAGTTTAGAAAGCTGTCCAGAAAAGTACGAAGAGTATCGAGTAGGTTGTGACGTCGAAAATCTCTTCGAATATAATTCTGCTCTGACTTGCTGTTGGGTTTCCGGGGACCAAAACTTTTTCAATAACCCACGGGAAACCTCCTCAAAATTGGTGAGAGTGGACCTGAATGCCCTAAACCAGAGAAGTGCGGGCCCTTCCAAAAATTTCCCTATCACTCGGATTTGTCTTTCCTTAGGGATTTTGGAATCTTTAAGGTGCTTCTCTCAAGAATTCTACGGGTGTCACAGAATCTCGCCCTGAAAATTTAGAAGGCTTATCCTCTACATTCTTGAATACAGTTATAGGGTTGGATTGAAATACTGTCCTGGCCTCATCCTGTCTTTGACTATCATTTCCTCTAGCTGCTCCTAGGTTTACCCGTATCTGTTCTTCTCCTCTTATACTTGGCATTTTCAACAGATGGTCAGCCTGTTTCTCGTCCTTAACTTGGGTTTTCATAGCCTCAATTGCCTTATGGTTTTCTTCGGCCTTTTTACTAATTCCTTCGGTTTCCTTCTTTATTTCTTCTGTTTCCTTATAGTTCTCCTTGACATCAGTGGATATCTGGTTCATAACAGCCTCGTGACTCTTCAATGACCCGGTCATATCTGATATGTCCTTCTGAGTCGCTTGAATATCTTTGGAAATTACTTGAATATGGGATGACAAAGATTCTCTAATCTCCTTGACTCCATCTTGGTTCTCCAGCTTGAGTGTGTTTTTAATCTCATCGATAACTGTGGTTTTAATTTCAGTTTGTAATTCATTAATCACACCTTCTCTTCTCCCACTACGAGTTCTTTGAATTGGTTTGTCAAACGTTGAACAACTAGAGTTGCCATCTCATTGCTCTCTTTCTTCACTCTGACTTCTAGGTTGACCATGTCTTCACCAACTTTCCTAAGACCACTTTCTATCCTATCAGCTAAGCTTTGGGATCTTAGATCGGCATCGCGAAATTTATCGTCCATTAAACTTGCGTTAGTAGCTAATGAAGTTTCGAGCTCATGTGTTTTTTCGCATAATTTAGTCATTTTACCCTCAAGTGACATTTTCAAGATTTCGGAATTCTCTTTAAATTTATTTTCCATAGAATTAAATTTACTATTTAAACTATCTTTTAAGTTATCTTTTAACCTGCTTTCTAACATATCGGAATTTTCTTCAAGTTTCTTTTCCAAAGCCGCTGTATTTTCTTTCATGATGGCTGCTACGCGCAGTCCAGCTTCTTTGGAACTCTCTTCCAAACTCCTCATCATCCTCATCATCTCTTCCATAAGTTTCAGTATTAGTCAAAACTTAGGGGTATACATGTTGGCAGACACAAGATTATAACTAGAACAAGAAATATGAATAGCTAATTGGAACACTCTAATAAAATGAGATTTGTCCTAATGTCGACGCGATGGAAAAAAAACTTCTCTACTTTTACGAATTAAATTTACCACAATATCACATGAAAAATATGCAAGTCCTCAAATATCCTCCACCTGGAAACTACTAATGCGTATGTCCAGTCATCGAACGTTTACTACTGAATTTACTTGACGCCCTAATGGTTAAGACATTATCAAAATAATCAAACCCATTCTAATTAGTAACCCAGTTAATTTTTAATTTTCCCCACTAATTGGGTTTCCTACTAATTTATTCATTCAAACCAGACACCTCTCAACTCCCAAAATATCTATAAAAAATTATCACAATGTAAATCGGCATGCGATTGACCGTGTCTAACTCGGGCCCCACATTCGAAGCCATTTTCTCTCTCAATCTTATTTTATGTGCCCGTTTAGACCGAAGTCCGCACGACCACATATGCATTTTATAAAGAATCAGTTAGCACGAGAGTCAAAATATCCCGGGGCGCCAGATGGGTTAAAGCTAATCGCAAAAAAACGACATCAAAATAAAAAAATGCTTTGCTGATTTTTGGCTCAATGCAACAATAAGGATAGAAGGAGATTCAACTGGGCATAACACAACATGTAAAATTATCTCATTTTATTCTAAATTTTAAAATTGACTGCAAAATGATGCTCAAGGTAACATCATTCCATTGCCACGGCACACACTACTATTTACACAATGTACAGAAATTTTCCAACACATTGAACAATTGTCTTTGGAGACACAAGTCTGATTATCAGTCCTGTAGACTGTGTTCCAAAATTATATCAATTATTTACGATGAAATCCAGTTCAAATTAAATTGTCTTTACTGGAAATATTGTAGTTCACTGGTTGAATTTCTAACATGATATTAACACTCGTAGAAATTCTCACTGTTTATAATTGTTTATAGACTTTTTTAACTTCCACTTATTTTTCCAGTTTCAAAAATATTGTCAAAAATATTATCTTTGACCCAACACTAATTATGTACACATATTAATAACAACATCTGAAAAGTATTTGACCCTTGAGCATAGCATCGAAGAAATGTGCGAAGCACAACAAAATTTATTATTCTTCCAAAATTAAACATTTCGAGAAGTGACTCGATTATGAACTTCAAATTCCAAAGAAATATGATTTCTGAATCATCAGCTTGATCAAAAAAAATTGTTGAACCATTCAACTATTCGATTTTCCACTTGGAATTATTATTAAGAAAAATATTTATATTTGTTGCTATTTTAGTAACTTTCACAACTTGCAATTCTTGAACAGAATGTGGAAATAAGAATTGTAGCTTTATAATAAATTCATTTAGTTCATGACAATAGGATTGAAAACATCCTTTAAGTAATTCGTGGATACTGAATTATTTTTTAATTGGCAGTGGCCCATTCAATTATTTGTGTAAGAACACAATATCCCAACAACAACGGCAAAGGTCTTCCTCTGAAGAAGAATAAAATTTTATCATGACAAAACCGGGTTCTAGCAAATCCAACGTATTAATGGAATATGTAAACAATTTTGAAATAATTACTGATGGTTTGGTCATTCATTCGACGAAATGTGTGGTTTCAATACTCCTCCTATAAACCTGAGCCATCGAACCTGCTATTTGATTGATGCTCAAAAAACAACCTCCTCATTCCTGCGACTTAAACATGCGCACCTGGGAATGGCATTTCAACTACTCCACACACATAAATTTTCTTCCCAAAATTTATACAATAAATCAAGCCTCTGCTTGTTATCAAAACTGGAAGATCTATAAACTTACAAGTTTATTTTATTTTACCATTCAGTTCAAACCGTGAAGTTACCACACTTGTGATATTCTCTATTTCACTTTCGAATGTGTGCCTACGTCATGATTTTATATAAACGCAAAAAAAAATCCTAATTGATACAAATATCATTGGCTTCCTGTGTCATGCCTTTCCGTGTTATCTGAAAAATATACTTTGCTCAATGCAAATATTAACTGTTCCACCAGAACTATAATGTTGGTGGAATACGGGCTTGCACTATCCACTAGCTTTCGGAAAATCACCTGTTCCAAACTAGGAATGATTAAACTAATCCTTAAGCTCTCTCTCAACGAATGTGATTATTAGAAAATTTAAGATCCAATAATTATTTAGAAAAATTATGAAAATTATTATTACTATTATTGGATTATTATTGTTATTATTTCCTTAAATATGTTTAATTATTATTTCCTTATGTGAAATAACCACATGTTCGACTCTTCGAATATGGACAAAATATCCATTCCTCAACACAAATAAATATTAACTTCTACAGTTATATCGGCTGATTACCGTGATTCTCAAACAAAATGAACATTCAAATAAATGCTCGGTATGCTCGGTCATCGATCCTAAACTGTTCTGAGTGCTGAAAATACTCAGAATAACCCTAATGTGTCTTGCGTAAATCAATGCAAGATTTAAATACGAAGAAAAATAAATGTGTTGGTTATCTGCAGAAAATGAGTTTGTTCCAATTAGCTAGGCATAATATAAAAGTCAAATGTGGCTTACATTTCTCGTTGGTCTTGAAGCGTAGTGAACCTGGTCTGTACCAGATTTATCCAGATACATGCCCTATTGGACACGCACGTCTAATCCTTGTATCGGCCGCCATTATATACCCACAATCTGTCTAGCACGACGTAGTGGAAATATTTCTTGAAGTTTGAAGTAACTGCTGATCCATTTTAATATTGACTTCAATTAAATCCATAGCAGTTCGCTTAAATGGGGTCAGATCCAAATGATCTCTTCTCAAAAGCGTCAGTTGTAACATAACTCACGGTAATCTTATCAGTACAGGAAAACACTGATAGTCTAAAACAATCAACGGCTGTTCTGAAGATCGTTCCCTGGGCATGGCTTCACACCATCTATCATGCGCGAAGCAACATATAGTTTCCCTTTGTCGGATAATGAACAACACCGTGATAGACTGGCCTTCAATATACTGAAAGATCTGAGTGGTTATTTAGTTACAATTTGTGAAACTGACAAGTTGGATTAAAATATCCAAGTATTGAATTATTGTTACCGGACTGTGACAGAATAATATCTTGACAAAGTCTAGCATATGTCCATATAGAAACAAAGTGTTTCACCAATGTCCGTAGAAAATAACATTCACCTTAGTGATTCCCTCTACCAGAAACTTACTACGTTCCCCACGTATCGTAGCACTTTTGTGACTCTCACGTTTCAAAGATATCTTCTGCGTAGATTCGGCAACCATGTGCCTTGGCTCGACGTAGCAGCAGCACCTTGTCCTACAAGAGCTTGGTTTGAAGTGAGCTGCTTATGCTTGGGCCGAGCGGCTTTTATACAAAACGGTCGGCTCCACGCTGGATCACGCTGAAATCTGTAAATCCTCATATCTCCGGTGTCTCTGGTTTGATTCACTTGAGACTAAGTGCATCCTCTTTCATTTGGCCGTGCCAGTAATCTGATCCAAGTATCAAGTCTCTACTCCATGGCTAAGTATTTAATCACCAAATAGTCTCGACCTCTGCTACTATTTGCCACGTCATTTAACATCTTCTTGGCTGCATAAAGTTTCCATTTCAATCTAGAAGGAAAGGAGCGCGATATTCAAATATCTCAACTTTCAAAAGCGGCTGTAGCCTTTCCCTTGATACCTAGGTGTCTGAATCTTGGAATACTCATTCCTAGAATTGGGCACATCCACCCCACACCTAGCAAAAAAATAAAAATTGAAAAATTTTTATTTTTCCTATCTACTCATTAAATCATCTGGTTCTTGAATAATAAATCTTCAAATTCGCTGCATTATAAATTCCCACGATGTTACCAGTTCGTGTATTGGCGATTTTATAGCCTCCATTGTTGTTTACATCCACAACACGATAGGGTCCATCGTAAAGGCTTGCAAACTTCGAGTACACTCGATTTTGCACGTCGGAGGTTGTAGGTTTTTTTTACTAAAACAAGAGTTCCTACGCGCAAGGGTCTGCGAAAACGCTTTCCTCTCACTCTGCGCTCTCTTTTCTCAGCTTGGCTCCTCAACTTGTCTAAAGCTAGAGTCTCTCTCCTCTGACGACTAGGTTCAATCTCGGGTGGAATAGAGATGATTCGTACCCATAATCTTGTTGGTTTAATTCCATGATGAAGCAACATGGGAATCTGTCCAGTACTCTCATGAATCGTAGAGTTGATGGATTCGGATGCTAAAGACAGAACATCCATCCATTTCCAATGCTCATTTGGACAATAGAGGCGGCAAAATTTAGATATTTCAGCCATCACGCGTTCTGCTGGATTGCATTCAGGATGTCTGATAGAACAAAGCAATTGTCTAATCCCAAGATTATTCATGACGGCCCTGAATTCTAAATATGTAAATTGAGGTCCGTGATCTGATAAAAGGAATTCCGGTTTGCCTGCTTCCGGAATTACGCTGTCTCTAATTCTCTTCGCACAATATTTTGCGTTTGCCTTCCGAATTGGGTGTAACATAGTGTATTTCCTGAAAACATCTATGGTCACCAGAATATATCGTTACCTCTTTTAGACTTTGGGAGAGGACCATAAAGATCAGTCGCAAATATTTCACAAGGCTTAGAAGGAATAAGAGGCTTTGGTAATTCTCTCAATAATTTAGAGTTATATTTACTCCTTTGGCATAAGTCGCACTCCCGAATAGTGTTCCTGACATTTTGTCGCATTCGCTCCCATGAAAATTTCTCTTGTATCAAGTTGATTGTCTTATCTACTCCAGCATGACCTGCAATTCGATGCGCCATCCAAATAATGGGTGTTTGCCTTCGTGGAGGTACCACTACCCTCAGCTTCGTATGGTCGGGATCTGCAAACCTGTAGACTAGACCATCTAACATCAAATAATCTCTTGAAATTCTTTCAGTTTCCACAAAATCATCGTCATTGGGATCCATATCTCCCTGTAGAAAACGAAAAATGTTTCTAAGACGTCGGTCTCCCCTCTGGGATAAATGTAACAATCGTAACCTTCTTAAGGTATCCTCATCCTCATGCGTCAGGTTAACTTGAAAAACCTTGGATGTAGACTCCACTGCTCTACTCAATAAATCGGCCCCAATGTTCAACTTTCCAGGAGTGTGTTCGATAACTAGGTTGAATTGTTTTATAAAAAGTGACCATCTAGTTATTCTATCACTGGCAAAGTTTGTTCTTAAGATAAACTCCAATGCATGGTGATCAGTCCTCACAATTACTGAATGTCCAATTAACATTTTCTTCCAAGACTCCAACGCGAAGATTACAGCAAGGGCTTCTAACTCTGTGGTGTAATAGTTCCTTTCTGATGGACGAAGTTTCCTGCTTATGAAAGCCAGGTAATATCTCCTGTGATCGTCATCTTCTTGAAGAAGAATAGCTCCTATCCCTACGGTGGATGCATCGGATTCTATGATGAAATTCTTGGTGAAGTCAGGATACCCTAATTTCACACTGTTTACCAATAACCTCTTGGCATCTTGAAATGATTGTTCGCAATCTTCATTCCATTTCCATTTGTTTCCCTTTTTTAATAATTCCTGCAAGGGAGCAACTGTCTTGGTGAAACTTGAACAATGCCCTGCAAAGAATTGGCATGTTCCGAGAAAACTGCGGACATTCTTCACCCTAGTAGGTCTAGGGAAATTCGCAATCGCTTGTATCTTTGTCTCATTGGGACGGTATCCTTCACCATCTAAAATATGGCCCAAAAATGTTATTTCCTTCTGAAAGAACTGACATTTTCGAAGGTTTACTTTAAAGTTCGCTTTTCTTAAATCTGCGAATAACATCTGAAGATGTAACAAATGTTCCTCCTTAGTCTCAGATGCGATTAGGATATCGTCTATGTAACGAATCACTATCTCTTTTACTTCAGGACTCAAATTTTGTTCCAGTGCTCTGATCAAAACAGATCCAGATGTTTTGATCCCAAATGGTAGACGGCGGAATACATATGTCTGTTGGTCAAACATAAACCCTGTAAACATTTTCGAATCTTCACTAAGCCTAATGTGGTGGTAGGACGAAGTGAGATCAATGTTAGAGAACCAGATCATGCCCTGGAATTTCCTTAACAGTTCCCTAATGATTGGTGGTCTGTCATACTCTGGCAGTAATCTTGAATTCAAATTTCGCGCGTCTAAAAACAGTCTAAGACTTCCATCCGGCTTAGACACTACTGCAAATGGATTGACATAAGAGGTAGTGTACTTTTCAATCACATTGTTATCTTCCATCTCTTTGATAAGCACTTTTACCTTTTCTCGATGCTTTTCCGATACCGGATACAATTTAGCATGGAAAGGTGCATCATCAGTTACACGAATTCGATATTCAAAATCTTTAATTTCACCAGGTTTAATATCAAAAATATCATGGTACTCTTCCAAAATTTTCCCTAGCTCTGGGGACCCCTTCTCAGTATAGACTTCTTTTCCTTCAGCTTCCCGAAAAATCAGAGACCATTGAGCGTCTCCCTCGATGTCTTCCTCTTCCTTTCCCTCGAAGTTTATCTCTTCGGTATACTGGAATCTGACCGTCTCTGTCTTCATGTCTATCACGGCTCGATATTTCTGGATGAAATCCGCTCCCAAGATCATGTCAAAAGCCATGTCCTTCATTACTACAAACACATGTCGGAAATTATGTCCTCCAATAGTAACACATAAGTATAATTGTGTTTTACACAGCGATATTTTGTTGGGTATTATTCCTTGGATTTTAATTCCTGATACTGGAATCTCTTCTAAATTCTCTTTGAGCTTCCACAGAATATATAGCTTCTCGCTCACAAGACAAAGCATAGCCCCAGTATCAATTAAAGTATCGACAGGCATGCCGAATACTTCGCATGATATGATTGGCAGTTTAATTCTTGTACCCATTTCTTTCCGTTCGTCATTATGTTGAATTAAGTCATCATCCTCTGTTTGCCATTTAATAATCCTGGAAGTGAAAATGTTTAAAATTCTATTTCCTACTGTGAATTCGAAGTTTTCTTCATTCCCCCGGGATTGCTGGTTCCCGATGGACCTGGTTCATTGGACTTCTGTTCCAAGAACTGCGAGTTATCTTGGTGTCTTTCTTCCAAGATCTTCCTCGTCTCCTTATTGAACTCTTCATTGGACTGACGAGTGTTCTCATTCCCTCTGTTATTGTAGTTATTGTTTCTACCATAGTACCTTCTTTCCTGGTATCTTCCTTGATTATTCCTTGGCTCTCTCCATCGATTGTCATATCGATATCCACCCTTTAGTCTCGCATAAGGCTTGTAACTGTATCTATTAGTGTTCTGATTCCATCCTCTTTTATCAGGCTCACCCCTTGGCGTTTTCTCTTCTCGCCCCTCTCGAATCTCTCGAGGTGTTTGGGAATAACTGTCGGCCATAACAGTGTACACAGCGTTGCCATTCTTTCCTCCCTTCTGATGGAAGAATTGAGCGTTCGTGTGATCAAGTTTCTGCAATACCTCGTCAAATTGCTCCATATTATAAATGTCAGCAGCGATCAAAGTTCTTTGGACTTCTGCTGGAAACTGACGTATTAATGCAGTAATTAATTCATTATCCGGCATCGGCGGATCTAAATGTTGAAGTTTAGAAAGCTGTCCAGAAAAGTACGAAGAGTATCGAGTAGGTTGTGACGTCGAAAATCTCTTCGAATATAATTCTGCTCTGACTTGCTGTTGGGTTTCCGGGGACCAAAACTTTTTCAATAACCCACGGGAAAACTCCTCAAAATTGGTGAGAGTGGACCTGAACGCCCTAAACCAGAGAAGTGCGGGCCCTTACAAAAATTTCCCTATCACTCGGATTTGTCTTTCCTTAGGGATTTTGGAATCTTTAAGGTGCTTCTCTCAAGAATTCTACGGGTGTCACAGAATCTCGCCCTGAAAATTTAGAAGGCTTATCCTCTACATTCTTGAATACAGTTATAGGGTTGGATTGAAATACTGTCCTGGCCTCATCCTGTCTTTGACTATCATTTCCTCTAGCTGCTCCTAGGTTTACCCGTATCTGTTCTTCTCCTCTTATACTTGGCAGTTTCAACAGATGGTCAGCCTGTTTCTCGTCCTTAACTTGGGTTTTCATAGCCTCAATTGCCTTATGGTTTTCTTCGGCCTTTTTACTAATTCCTTCGGTTTCCTTCTTTATTTCTTCTGTTTCCTTATAGTTCTCCTTGACATCAGTGGATATCTGGTTCATAACAGCCTCGTGACTCTTCAATGACCCGGTCATATCTGATATGTCCTTCTGAGTCGCTTGAATATCTTTGGAAATTACTTGAATATGGGATGACAAAGATTCTCTAATCTCCTTGACTCCATCTTGGTTCTCCAGCTTGAGTGTGTTTTTAATCTCATCGATAACTGTGGTTTTAATTTCAGTTTGTAATTCATTAATCACACCTTCTCTTCTCCCACTACGAGTTCTTTGAATTGGTTTGTCAAACGTTGAACAACTAGAGTTGCCATCTCATTGCTCTCTTTCTTCACTCTGACTTCTAGGTTGACCATGTCTTCACCAACTTTCCTAAGACCACTTTCTATCCTATCAGCTAAGCTTTGGGATCTTAGATCGGCATCGCGAAATTTATCGTCCATTAAACTTGCGTTAGTAGCTAATGAAGTTTCGAGCTCATGTGTTTTTTCGCATAATTTAGTCATTTTACCCTCAAGTGACATTTTCAAGATTTCGGAATTCTCTTTAAATTTATTTTCCATAGAATTAAATTTACTATTTAAACTATCTTTTAAGTTATCTTTTAACCTGCTTTCTAACATATCGGAATTTTCTTCAAGTTTCTTTTCCAAAGCCGCTGTATTTTCTTTCATGATGGCTGCTACGCGCAGTCCAGCTTCTTTGGAACTCTCTTCCAAACTCCTCATCATCCTCATCATCTCTTCCATAAGTTTCAGTATTAGTCAAAACTTAGGGGTATACATGTTGGCAGACACAAGATTATAACTAGAACAAGAAATATGAATAGCTAATTGGAACACTCTAATAAAATGAGATTTGTCCTAATGTCGACGCGATGGAAAAAAAACTTCTCTACTTTTACGAATTAAATTTACCACAATATCACATGAAAAATATGCAAGTCCTCAAATATCCTCCACCTGGAAACTACTAATGCGTATGTCCAGTCATCGAACGTTTACTACTGAATTTACTTGACGCCCTAATGGTTAAGACATTATCAAAATAATAAAACCCATTCTAATTAGTAACCCAGTTAATTTTTAATTTTCCCCACTAATTGGGTTTCCTACTAATTTATTCATTCAAACCAGACACCTCTCAACTCCAAAAATATCTATAAAAAAATTATCACAATGTAAATCGGCATGCGATTGACCGTGTCTAACTCGGGCCCCACATTCGAAGCCATTTTCTCTCTCAATCTTATTTTATGTGCCCGTTTAGACCGAAGTCCGCACGACCACATATGCATTTTATAAAGAATCAGTTAGCACGAGAGTCAAAATATCCCGGGGCGCCAGATGGGTTAAAGCTAATCGCAAAAAAACGACATCAAAATAAAAAAAATTGCTTTGCTGATTTTTGGCTCAATGCAACAATAAGGATAGAAGGAGATTCAACTGGGCATAACACAACATGTAAAATTATCTCATTTTATTCTAAATTTTAAAATTGACTGCAAAATGATGCTCAAGGTAACATCATTCCATTGCCACGGCACACACTACTATTTACACAATGTACAGAAATTTTCCAACACATTGAACAATTGTCTTTGGAGACACAAGTCTGATTATCAGTCCTGTAGACTGTGTTCCAAAATTATATCAATTATTTACGATGAAATCCAGTTCAAATTAAATTGTCTTTACTGGAAATATTGTAGTTCACTGGTTGAATTTCTAACATGATATTAACACTCGTAGAAATTCTCACTGTTTATAATTGTTTATAGACTTTTTTAACTTCCACTTATTTTTCCAGTTTCAAAAATATTGTCAAAAATATTATCTTTGACCCAACACTAATTATGTACACATATTAATAACAACATCTGAAAAGTATTTTACCCTTGAGCATAGCATCGAAGAACTGTGCGAAGCACAACAAAATTTATTATTCTTCCAAAATTAAACATTTCGAGAAGTGACTCGATTATGAACTTCAAATTCCAAAGAAATATGATTTCTGAATCATCAGCTTGATCAAAAAAAATTGTTGAACCATCCAACTATTCGATTTTCCACTTGGAATTATTATTAAGAAAAATATTTATATTTGTTGCTATTTTAGTAACTTTCACAACTTGCAATTCTTGAACAGAATGCGGAAATAAGAATTGTAGCTTTATAATAAATTCATTTAGTTCATGACAATAGGATTGAAAACATCCTTTAAGTAATTCGTGGATACAGAATTATTTTTTAATTGGCAGTGGCCCATTCAATTATTTGTGTAAGAACACAATATCCCAACAACAACGGCAAAGGTCTTCCTCTGAAGAAGAATAAAATTTTATCATGACAAAACCGGGTTCTAGCAAATCCAACGTATTAATGGAATATGTAAACAATTTTGAAATAATTACTGATGGTTTGGTCATTCATTCGACGAAATGTGTGGTTTCAATACTCCTCCTATAAACCTGAGCCATCGAACCTGCTATTTGATTGATGCTCAAAAAACAACCTCCTAATTCCTGCGACTTAAACATGCGCACCTGGGAATGGCATTTCAACTACTCCACACACATAAATTTTCTTCCCAAAATTTATACAATAAATCAAGCCTCTGCTTGTTATCAAAACTGGAAGATCTATAAACATACAAGTTTATTTTATTTTACCATTCAGTTCAAACCGTGAAGTTACCACACTTGTGATATTCTCTATTTCACTTTCGAATGTGTGCCTACGTCATGATTTTATATAAACACAAAAAAAATCCTAATTGATACAAATATCATTGGCTTCCTGTGTCATGCCTTTCCATGTTATCTGAAAAATATACTTTGCTCAATGCAAATATTAACTGTTCCACCAGAACTATAATGTTGGTGGAATACGGGCTTGCACTATCCACTAGCTTTCGGAAAATCACCTGTTCCAAACTAGGAATGATTAAACTAATCCTTAAGCTCTCTCTCAACGAATGTGATTATTAGAAAATTTAAGATCCAATAATCATTTAGAAAAATTATGAAAATTATTATTACTATTATTGGATTATTATTGTTATTATTTCCTTAAATATGTTTAATTATTATTTCCTTATGTGAAATAACCACATGTTCGACTCTTCGAATATGGACAAAATATCCATTCCTCAACACAAATAAATATTAACTTCTACAGTAATATCGGCTGATTACCGTGATTCTCAAACAAAATGAACATTCAAATAAATGCTCGGTATGCTCGGTCATCGATCCTAAACTGTTCTGAGTGCTGAAAATACTCAGAATAACCCTAATGTGTCTTGCGTAAATCAATGCAAGATTTAAATACGAAGAAAAATAAATGTGTTGGTTATCTGCAGAAAATGAGTTTGTTCCAATTAGCTAGGCATAATATAAAAGTCAAATGTGGCTTACATTTCTCGTTGGTCTTGAAGCGTAGTGAACCTGGTCTGTACCAGATTTATCCAGATACATGCCCTATTGGACACGCACGTCTAATCCTTGTATCGGCCGCCATTATATACCCACAATCTGTCTAGCACGACGTAGTGGAAATATTTCTTGAAGTTTGAAGTAACTGCTGATCCATTTTAATATTGACTTCAATTAAATCCATAGCAGTTCGCTTAAATGGGGTCAGATCCAAATGATCTCTTCTCAAAAGCGTCAGTTGTAACATAACTCACGGTAATCTTTTCAGTACAGGAAAACACTGATAGTCTAAAACAATCAACGGCTGTTCTGAAGATCGTTCCCTGGGCATGGCTTCACACCATCTATCATGCGCGAAGCAACATATAGTTTCCCTTTGTCGGCTAATGAACAACACCGTGATAGACTGGCCTTCAATATACTGAAAGATCTGAGTGGTTATTTAGTTACAATTTGTGAAACTGACAAGTTGGATTAAAATATCCAAGTATTGAATTATTGTTACTGGACTGTGACAGAATAATATCTTGACAAAGTCTAGCATATGTCCATATAGAAACAAAGTGTTTCACCAATGTCCGTAGAAAATAACATTCACCTTAGTGATTCCCTCTACCAGAAACTTACTACGTTCCCCACGTATCGTAGCACTTTTGTGACTCTCACATTTCAAAGATATCTTCTGCGTAGATTCGGCAACCATGTGCCTTGGCTCGACGTAGCAGCAGCACCTTGTCCTACAAGAGCTTGGTTTGAAGTGAGCTGCTTATGCTTGGGCCGAGCGGCTTTTATACAAAACGGTCGGCTCCACGCTGGATCACGCTGAAATCTGTAAATCCTCATATCTCCGGTGTCTCTGGTTTGATTCACTTGAGACTAAGTGCATCCTCTTTCATTTGACCGTGCCAGTAATCTGATCCAAGTATCAAGTCTCTACTCCATGGCTAAGTATTTAATCACCAAATAGTCTCGACCTCTGCTACTATTTGCCACGTCACTTAACATCTTCTTGGCTGCATAAAGTTTCCATTTCAATCTAGAAGGAAAGGAGCGCGATATTCAAATATCTCAACTTTCAAAAGCGGCTGTAGCCTTTCCCTTGATACCTAGGTGTCTGAATCTTGGAATACCCATTCCTAGAATTGGGCACAGTATGTCATAAGTGTGCCTGTTTAATATGATAGGGGGTGTTAGGGTAGTCTGTATCGACGAGGATCCTGCCAAGTGTTTATATTTTGTCTGGTATCAGAATACATGTCCATTTTACCAGAATTCATGAGTTTTCATTTAATGCGGTCACTGGTATAGTTGGGTGTGAATGTTTATTGCCGCTGTCTATATCGTACAAGTGTTTAACCCACACGCACCCAAATTAGTAAGGCAAGTTACAATTGGCAGCCCAACTGTGGAGCTCGAAGTACGGTATAGCAACAACAATAGCATTCCCTTGTACGCGTATGCCAATAGATACGATAAAAGGGGTAAATTCAGTCAAAGTTTCATGTTATCAGAGGAAAGTCTGGATGTGAGAAGTAGAGCCATGAGGCAAGTTTATAATAAGATGCTTGAAAGAACTTGAACATGTAGGTTGACAGGAGCGGGGTATGTGAAGGCTTGATAGAGGAACCGTTGAAGAACTCTATCAATTCCGAGGAATGCCAAGTCACCGATCAGGTGGTAGTAAGAGTATAGGTAATGCGGGGGGGGGGGGGGATATAATCCCTAGGCAGTTCCAGATAATGACGAAGATGTTAGTAGAATGGGGGGAGTCTAAGAAGGAGTGTGTAAAACAGCAAGGAGAATATATTAAACAGCAGTGGGAGTAGTCTGTAGTTAAAGAAATATGAGAGTGGAAAGGGTCTATAGGAGGATGGGGAGATTCTGTAAGGAGATAGGAGGATGGAAAGAGTCTATAGGAGCATGGGGTAGTCTATGGGACAGAAGATAGAATCTGTAGGTAAGCAGGTTGAATCTGTGAAATTGCATGTAGATGAGACAGTCAAGGTACAGGCATGTGCATTTAATGCTAAAATAGAGTCTTTAAGTAAGGAGGTAAGACAGTGGAATGAGTTTTTGAGTAAGGAGGTAGGAGAAGCTAGGCAACAAGGAGAGTCTATGGTAGAGATGGAGAAGAAACAACAGTTAGAGGCGACGTTAAATGATAGTAAAGTAGAGGAGAAGAAACAGCAGTTAGAGGAGACGTTAGATGATAGCGGAGTAGGGAAGCAGCAGTTAGAGGTGACGTTATGTGATAGTTGCTTAGATGCGCACGAACAGTAGGTGAAGGTGACGTTAGGTGAAAGTAGCTTAGATGAGAAGAGGCAGCAGGTGGAGGTGACGTTAGGTGATTGTAGCTTAGTTTAGGAGAGGTAGCAGGTGAGAGTGACGATAGGTGATAGAAGCATAGATGAGGAGGGGCAGCAGGTAAAATGTCGTTAGGTGATAGTAGCTTAGATGAGAAGAAGCAGCAGGTTAAAGTGACCTTAAGTGATAGTAGCTTAGATGAGAGTGAACAGCAGGTGAAGGTGACGTTAGGTGAAAGTAGCTTAGATGAGAAGGGGCAGCAGGTGAAGGTGATCTTAGGTGAAAATCAGCAGGGAGTTTCTAGTAGACCGGGTGAACAGAAGGTGGAGATAAGGAATTATAGAAGTAGAAAGAAGGTGAGTAAACAGATAGTATTGCCTAATAAGTTAGATTTGATTTGCGAAGTAGTGCTTGGCAATGACAGACTAAACAAGCATAAGGTTGTTATGGATTTTGACAACGGAGTTTTATGTCTGGAGAGAAGCATCAAGAGTCAGGAGATTAGGATGAGGGGTGAACTATTTGAGGAGATGAGTGGTGCTTGTATTACTAAGGGTTTAGAGGGGAGATCAGCGGGGGAGTCTGATGAAGAAGTACAGCTGGAGGCTGTATGTCATAGTTCGGTAGAGGAACATCGAGGTTATCCACTTTGGGAAGCCATGGACAAAAGTAAGTTGTGTGATGTGAGTAAGGAGGAGTTGTTTGAAGTGTTATTGAGGAATAAGGATGTATTTAGTGACGAGCCCGGATTATCGCACGTATACACTCATCAATTCGAGCTGGTTGATAGTTCGCCATTTTCTGGGCCCAGAGATGGCATTTCTTTCATGTATGCGGCCGCCGTAGAAGATGAAAGTAACCTTATGTTAGAGTTAGGGGTCATAGAGCCAGATAAAGGTACCGGTAAGTATTTCAAGGGATGAGAAGGTAAGTATTTAAACCTTCAGATAAGTATAGGTGAGTATGATGGCTCGGGGAGGTATTACTTTGACGTATTTTTATGTTAGTGATGATGATCACAGGGTGGGAGAAAGCCGAGAGCGTGGCTCAGATCTCAAGTTTGATTTTTAGGAGGTGATCAGGGATTACTCAGAGTGCCATGTCCTTCTTCCGCTGTTGGCAAGGAAATGTCCAAGTTTACTCAGTTGTTCAGGAACACCATACCTTTTAGAGTGACCAAGCGTATTGGCGAGGGTGCGTACAGCCTAACAGACCATCAAGGAACCATTGTAGGGTCCTATAATGTGTCTAACTTCAAGTAATATATTAGCTTGTAAGGTTATGGCAGATCCTCTGAGACAGACGTGGTCTACAATGTGGTATATTGCACTGGCACACTTCAAGAAATGGCGAAGAGGCTACAATTAGCAAGTGACAGAAAGCAGAGCATAATTTTGAATGCATTATGCGAGTGCGACGTGGCCAGAAGTTAAAAACACTTGAGGAATGTCGGTGTGAGTTACTTTTATAAGTGTACAAAAAGACATTTGAAAGGATGAATATTTAGAATCTGTCTTCAAGAAAATGAAATTGTATTGAAAGGGCATTTATGTATGTTGTTAAAAGGGTATTTATATATGTGTGCTAATGGGTATATATGTTTACGAGTATCAGTGTTTTTGAGTGTATATGGAGTCCCCATACATATGTATTCATAGGAACTCCATCGGAGGGGAATTGTGGCCTTCCCAAATCACAAGGGATCGAACCCTCACTTTCGGGACTTACGATTGGATATAATTGTCCAGATATTTTTATCTGATGCTTTTATATGTTACATAATTATTGATTTAAGTGTACTATGTCATGTGATTGATCCCCCAATTAATTTGTTAAGATTTAAGATATTATTTATAGTAGGATGCTAAGTCAGTTTAGAAGTGTATATTTTAACATTGTATAAATATTTATTGGAGTGTCTAGTTAATGACACGGAACCAGGAAGTAAGTCATGCTAGCGCGGGGTTTATCCGGGGAGCCCGTGTTCAAACGATGAGTCATGTTGTTGTTGGGAGCAATAGGTTTGACATCTATGTACGAGAGGTGTGTCTCAGTTAAATTAGAAGGGAAATACATGTCCTTATTTTGAGATGTTGTTCATGATTGGCTGTACCCGTGATTTGAGATGTGTAGCCCAGTGGATTGAGGGAGGGGATGAGAGTGTTACTTACGCTTGTCGGCTGAGTGAAGATAATTCCAATTCGAGGCTCCGTACGGGAGTGGTTGTTCTAATTCGTGACTGCGTGTAGGGAGTAGTTGTTCTTACGGTAGGCTCCGTGAGGGAGTGTTTGATTCGATTTTGTATCTCCGTGTTGAAGGAGTGATTATAGGTTCGGCCTAAGGTAATGAATGCATTGAATCAGCTGTTAGGAGTTGTGACTCATTATTGAAGGAAGAAGAACAGTAATTCAGACGCTCACGATATTGTGTTCAGAGTTGCAATTACAGAGTTGCAGGTTGAACTATTCTCAAGGGAATAATTCGCCTAGTTTCAGATAAGTCACCTAGACTTACTGTCTCGAAAAGCATGACGTATTGAGAACTTACTGTGTATTGTAATTCGAAGGCCATAACGAGAAATTTGTTCATCTACGAATGCTAGTAAAATATGCTAAGTATTGTTCAACTCAGGCGCGAATTAGTTGCGATAATACACCAAACGGATTCAGAGCACTATTATTCAGTCAGATCCATGAAGCAGTATAAATCGTTGGACTTTGAAAATCAGTAATCTACAGTAATTAACTTTTGTAATAGAAATCATACGTGTGAAAAAAATTAGTAACTGCGACAAATGTAATAAGGACTGATTCTCTGGGAGCATTAACCCCAGAATCAGTAGAGTTAGATTTCACATCTGAGACCAGCATCTGGAAGTACCAGGCATCATCTTCTTCCAAGGGTTCATGAATGTATGTCATAAGTGTGCCTGTTTAATATGATAGGGAGTGTTAGGGTAGTCTGTATCGACGAGGATCCTGCCAAGTGTTTATATTTTGTCTGGTACCAGAATACATGTCCATTTTAACAGAATTCAAGTGTTTTCATTTTATGCGGTCACCGGTATATTTGGGTGTGAATGTTTATTGCTGCTGTCTATATCGTACAGGTGTTTAATCCCCACGCACCCCGATATATAGTTAGTGAGAGGGTGATACGTGACAATTGGTCGCCCAAGTGGGACTGAACCGTTACAGTTGATAGAGGAATATTAAGAAAAGTACTCATATGTTACTTTCAAAAACGCAATAAGCACAGAAACAGCATGGCGACCACGTGAATTTCAAATGTTTAAAATTGTTTTTCTGGCGATCTAATCATCCGAGCGTAGTAAATTTTTATTCAGAGATAAATAATTGGCACCTTAAGTTGTTCAATTGTTTTCAAAAATTCAAGATGGTGGCAGTGCGGAATTTTAAGTAGGCTTACCTTATATATATATTAATTTCTCGTATCCTATTTAAGCGATAAAAGTGAAGCTTCGTTTAATTAACCACCTTAGTAATCTTTATGTTCGACGATGTCGAAATGTAAATATAATACGTCAGAAAACTGTATCATAATGAGAGTCATCATAACACTATTTTTCATCATGAAACAGTTTCTCCCACCAATCAGAGCTCAAGAAACACTTGTGTGACCAATTAGTTAATGATAGTATCGCATGTGCCCTTCCACGGCCATCTATTTTAAATTTCACTGCGTGGGTAGTGTCATAGTGTGGTAGTCGAGGAGGCGATACTCGTGTCTTAATTATTGCCATTATAGGCTCGTTGCATAATGTACTATTATCTACTGACATTGAATTCCGTAACAGAATTATACAATCTGTGCATATGACTTTCCTTAAAATGAACTCCTGTGCCAAGTTACAGAAGAATGCCATCCTTACGGGAGGAGTCTTACACAATTAACCCATCCTGAAAGTTAAATAGCCTAGTGCGTAATGTTTTTGTCGTAGTGGTATTGATGATGGTTGTTTCAAGAGGTGGAACATCGATGTCATCTAGCCCAATTTTCTAGTTAACTATCGTGAATGATACATTATATGAATGTTAATTTCTGAAAAGGAGCATCTGTTACTGATGTTCTATTGAACCGGTCTTTTGGAAAGTAGATAAACCAGTTCTATGAACTAAATACTCTGGTACATAATTCTTTAGTTTTGAATTCATGCATTGTAGATAGCATCTCAACAGGTGCCTTTGGAAACATTTTTGTCAGTGCTGGAGGTGCGGTGATACTAGTTATTTTCAGAAACGATGGAAACCTTGGTTTCAGACAAGGCAGGCTCTGGTACCACAGTAAGACCATTTTGCTATCTTAAATATTTTTTTGTTTCGAAATTTGATGTTTTCAGTCGAGCTGCACGATTGTACCCAATTGAGATGGGTTATTTCCTAATCCTAAGAAGAGAGTAATAAATACACTTGGATGACCAATTTACATTAGATTAATAAATACACTTCGATGACCAGTTTCATTGACGATCGAAACTGGGCATCAAAGTGTATTTATTAATCTCATGTAATTCTTTTTCAGGATTAGGGAATAACCCATCACAATTGGGTACAATCGTGGTGGCCGACTGAAAAACATAAAATTTCGATTACTAATGCAACATTGAAAATAGCTTCAAGCACCATAATGTTTATGTTTATTGTCTAAAATGACTACACTGTTTGGATACTGAGTTGAGTACGAAGTTGTTGCCCTATGCTTTATCACAATATAGGTTTTGTTGTTGTTGTTGTTGTTGTTGTTTGAGTCTTCAGTCTTTCGACTGGTTTGATGTAACCCTCCATGCTTCCCTCTCCTGAGCTAATCGTTTCATCTCTACATAGCTACCACACCCTACATCCGAGGCAATATGTTTAACCTTGGTCCACCCCTACTGTTCTTATCCTCGACCCTTCCTTCTGTAACTAAGTTTGCTATTCCTGGGTGTCTTAGATTGTGTCCTACCAACCTATCTCTTCTCTTCATTAGCAGTCGCCAGAAACATCTCTCCTCTCCCACTCGTCTTAACACCTCTTCATTCGTAACCATATCTACCCATCTGATCTTCATCATTCTCCTCAACACCACATTTCAAACGCTTCAATTCTCTTCTTTTCTGCTGATCCAATAGTCCAAGTTTCACTTCCATAGAGGTTATGTATCGAAAGATATTTAAAACATCGCATGGAAGATCTACTTAATTGACGGGAGAGATTAGAAATAGAAAGGACCACAAGGCTATATGCAAATAGGCTTATGCTACTTCTTCATTGAACTGCTTAGTATTTGCTGGACACCGTCATGGTGAGGTGTGGCTTACCAAATGATGAGTCGAATGGCACAGTGGGGTAAAACGTTGGCAACTGGACGTCTAAAAGCATTAATTCCTCCCAAATAACATCACTAGTGACGAATAAAAAATAATTATGAATGAATTGCTGGAACCAACTGGATATAATCTATGCAGGTTTCTAAAGCCTTTCTGTTTTAAGAGCATTGGAGGTGCTATAATTCTATCTCGACTACACCTAATGATTTGCTGGGTGGGTGTAGTGGGACTGTCTGAATTGCCTGCACGAACATTAATGAAAGAGGTTCGGATTTCCACTCCTATTGAATTATAGACGATTGTCTGTGTTGTGGCTCGGAATTGATTAGCTGGCTAGACGCCAAAGTTATGAATCCTTATCCAAACTCAATTGTGAAGTGACATGAACTTAATCTCGCTAACTGCAGTGCCAAGAAGAGTATATTCTATTCAGATGAATGGTATTCTATTTCATGGAGTCGCCCGCATATGGAATGAATTGTCTGCATTATTATTCCGCTCACTGGGCTGGAAGAAGACGTTACATTTAGAATACTGTTTCTGCTTTCAGACACTGGAGCCACTGCTTCCTAGATTATCAGGGATGGAATTTAAACACTGAAACGCAAGTGATCAACTGCAGAGTGGAAAGCATTGTAATAAGCTGAACCTTTTATTAGCCTTTCTAAAATCTGAGGTGGAAGGGGAAGAGAAATATCGTTGGCTAATTCAGGTTTTCGGTTGTCAAACAAATCAAACCCATCATGCAATGTAAAGAATAGAATAGAAGAAATAAAAGAAGTACCCACTGTTGGCAGGAGAAAGACAATAGTACAGAAAGGAAACATGGCTCTTTTGTGATAAGGCCCACGATAGCAAGGAGTGCTTCAGTGCACAGAAAATGTCCCTATTGGAGAAGAGAGAGATGTTGAAAAGGAAGAAAGCATGCTTTGTATGTTTGAAACAAGGTCACAGGTACAGCGACTGTAAAACCAATCTGAAGGGTGCGGTATTTGGCAGATAGCACTGTATGATAATGTGTCCAGACTTGCCTATTAATAAAGATGAAACAAAACGTGACGACTTGAAAGTACATGAAGTAGGAAAGGTGAGCGCCGTCGGTACGTCACACTGTGGGTCTTAGGATGTTGTATTTATCCAGACTTTGTTAGTGAAGCTGAAGACGGGGAATCATCAGAGGACAGGGGACAATCAGGGCGATTATCGACACAGGATCTCAAGGTTCTTACATTCTGAAGAAAACTGCCATCGAAACGAAACGCCAGCATGTTGGATCGGAAGCCTTAGTTATGGTTCTATTTGGAGGTGTGACGTCAAACCGATAAACGCACCAATGCTACAGGGTCTTACTCCAGCGGTTAAAAGGAAGTTTTCCGGTGAATTACAAGTTCTAGATCAGTCTTCAATCTGTGGATCCATCCAAAGAGTTAGGCAGATGTCGTGTGTGACAGAGTTGATGAGGAGAAACATACCAGTTACCGTTGGGGATGAGCAACCTGAAGTTGAGCTGCTCATCACGTCCAACGCGGCGGGAAAGTTATTTACTGGTCAAGTTGGGCAGATTATTGGCTGAGGAATAACCTAACCACCAAGGGAAGATGATAAAGAAAAGGAGGTGGGTTTCGGACTGGAGAAAAAGGATAGAAAAATAGGAGGAGAGTCCCACAAAAGTTATGAATTTAACATTAAATGCACTTAGAGGCGGTTGCCACTGCAAATCCGTTCTCTGATACCTAAAGTGGGTAAGGACCTGGTCGAAGCTGACGGGAACCGCAGCTGGGACTTGGGCGGTTTGCCAGAGAGTGGCTTTAGTGTATTCCCTCTCAAGCATGCATATGCCTACTATGGGGAAGGGTGATGGTCTGACAAGACAAATAGTAACAGATTTATTGCGTATTAACGAGGGCATGAACCTCGGAAGAGTTAGGGAAGACAGGATCCTACCTAATTGTTGTACCAGAGAAATGATGAATCAAAAAAAGAAAGTTTAGGTTTATTTAACAATTCAAAGGAAGTTGATAACTTTAACAAATATATATTTTCAATTTGATTAACAATTTTGGGGTCACAGACCTCAGAAAACATTAAACGTTTGCGCCAGGCAATTAACAATTTATTAGGTTTCAAACCTTTATAAAATCCTAGCAAGGATTTAAAATAGCGAAGATAAAAATTCAAAATTTAAAGACAATTAAGGTGATTAAAGTTTAACAATAAATAGAGTACAAGGTGTGTACTAAAAGAAATCTCTGCGTACCTATCTTAGAAAAAGTTACAACTTCAAAATAACAAAGAAAGAGAACAGGTAGAATGAAAGAGAAGTTCCTATAACTTCTTATATTTATGCAGAATTACTTTTATGATAGCTATGCAAAATAGAGCAGGTCACTTACTGTGAAACCTGAAGAGAAAGTCAAAAGGAAGGTTCTAGACTTCCTATGTTCAAGTAGGAATCACGAGACAAATGGGGCAGTTTCCCTTTCGTTAGACCTAGAAATAACTCACTCATGAGTTGAAAGACTTGTTTTCCCTGATTATAAGGGAGAAACAAAGTAAGCTTGAACCGTGTATAAAACACGTGGTTATGCAGAAATTAATTGATGATAAACAAGCAAGATGGAAGGGCACTTCGTTAGAGTGACACCTCATTGAAAATGATCTAGAGTAACAATTTTATTAATATGGTTTGTTAGTAGAAGGTTTAGGAAAGATCAATTGGGATTTAGGATAAATGTTCATGGCCTTATTTAAGGTAAACGGACGATCGCGACGCGGTAGAAAAGTTGAACAAGCACTAGTTTTCACTATAGTCTGTTAAATGGATGAAAAGTTCACTGTAGTAACACGAAAGTTTATGGCAAAGAAAGTTATTGCAATGATGAAAAAGGACTGGTAGCACTAGATAGGCGACAGTCTATTGCTTGAGAAAGTTGTGTATTACAATTAAATGCGCCATAGAACATTCCAACGGTGGAAGAAAATTAGCTATTGAGCTTTAATTCAGAAGGAAGATTCTTCAATTTTCAATAGTATTCTCACAAGTGAGTGAGAAATACATGACGGCAAGACTTGTAGATAAAGTACAGGATCTGGAAGGTTCCAGAACGATCCTAATAGAAGAATGGGGCCAAAGTTAATCCAGCGGAGGAACTAGCTTGGTATTTTATAGACAGCGGGTATTAGATAATATCCCACGTGGTGAGAAGATTTCTCATTTAAATATCTTAAGAAAAGCTACTTTCTATTAAGGTTGGCTTAGACAGACAAAAGCCCAACATAGCAAATCCCGCGAAGGATGATTTTTGCCCCAAATAAGTAATCTCGCACTGCCTATAAAATGATCATTGAAAGTATGTAGAATTAAAACCGATGAAGATGAGGTTAAAACCTTAAGTCTGTACTTATCTTTGTTGCATGGCGAAGGTGAAGTTCCCTTTGACGGATACCTAATGTGCCAACATGGCGTAGAATGTAGAGAGTGCCTCTTGGTTTGAGGAGACTGGCTCTGGTTGAGCCTTGACTGACCAAGTCAACTGCCGACTTACAAGTGAGACCCACTCAGCGAAGCGCGTAGGGTCCAAGGAAGGGAAAAGAGTGGGGGTAGGAGACAAAAGGAATACATATAAGCATGACCAATATTGTAAACTTAAATTCTCTTGAGGAAATGGTCTTCAAAGAGTTGATAGCAGGCGATACTAGCACAGCCTGGTGGGTGAAAGAGTAGACGAAGTTCTCTTGATCACGGAGATAATAGCTGGCGATGGCAACGAGAACTGGTGGCCAGATGGTTAAGGAAGTCCTCTTGCACCAGGAAGAATTGAGGAGATTCTGAGATTCGCTGCTAGATGACGCTAGGTGGGTCATGGAAGATATATATCTAGAACAGACTCACAAAGAACATAAGAGACATGACCAACAAAGAGAAAATAGAAGATCACTGTTGGTGTTTGATAAAAAGAAAGAAATGAACAAGAAAAGAGCATTAAAATTTATATTCTCTCGTACCGTGTATTCCAAGAATACACCGTACTGGGAGGGGAAAACACCAACAGAGAACAAATAAGCAGTTAAACATTTAAAGGTAATGGAGCGATCAAAGACAGTGGTCTTGTGATCGGACCATTAGTGGTCAAGACTCTGACCACCCTAACTCTCCCATCCCTTCCAGGATAACACTCGGTCACTCTACCAGAAATCCAGACCAGGGGAGGAGAAACATCCCTAACCAAGACCAAGTCCCCCACTTTAATGTCGGGACTGGAAAGAAACCACTTCTGTCTCCGCTGCAAGGAAGTTAAATATTCCGAGTTCCACCTCTTCCAAAAGAATTGCGGAGGGCTTCAAGTTTGCGACAAACAATAGGTAAATTAGAATCCCTGTAAGAATTGGGAAGAGGAGGAGGGGCAGAAAGAGAAGTGCCGATAAGGAAGTGACCAGGTGTGAGTGGAAGCAGGTCATCAGGGTCATTGGAAAGCGGAGTTAAAGAAAGAGAATTAACAACACCTTCAATCACAAAATAGCTAGAAGCTGCGAGAAGTATAGCTCTAGTAAAGATTGCGATAAGATGCGAAAGAAGAATTAACAAGTTTAAACAAAGCGTATAGAAACAAGTACAACGATTAAGGATAAGAATATACCAAATAAACAAAGAAACTATGCGAGTAGGAGGCAAGAACGCCATAGGTAACAACAATCTAGTAGCCATAAACAATAACCTCAAATTATAATAAGTGTCAAAAGGGTTAATCAGAAAAATACTTAAATCAGCGAGAAACGTGACATAACAAGCATAAATACAAAAACACATCGAATGTAACGACGAGAAAAAACAAGTTTGTTCATCAATGAACAATAAGATTGCAAAATATGTAAGCAAGGAGCAATACATGAGCGCGTGAAAAATACGCAACGATGTTATGAAACAAGAATCGAAGCAGCTATAGGATACGAGCGTAAGCAAGTGGGAGAGACAGGCAAACACGGCCTTGACCCACATAGTACAG
The DNA here is from genome assembly GCA_946902985.2 of Meconema thalassinum. Taxonomy (NCBI): domain Eukaryota; kingdom Metazoa; phylum Arthropoda; class Insecta; order Orthoptera; family Tettigoniidae; genus Meconema; species Meconema thalassinum. The sequence goes on from OX336389.2 coordinate 744,185,923, forward strand.
CGAGATAAGGAATTTAAATAGCTGAAAGAGTCCTTGACCGGAACAAGTTTATTTTGGTAATGAGGTGAACGGTTTCTGAACTTACGGGAGTAACTCTTGAGACAATGGTTGGCAGTCAGCCAGAGTTGAGATAAGAAAAACTTGCTCTGACCTTTGGCAAGCATAAAGGAAATGAACAGCAGTTTGGCCTTACTCGAGCTTGTATACAAACAAGATTGAAAAACAAGCAGTTCGAAATAAACAAACAACACAAGTGAAATCAGCTGAGACTTAAAGGGGATATTCAGGTTAGACGGCATGCAGTCATTCGTGGCTTGGACGTGAAAAACTAATTTAGAGACATATGAAATAAAGTAGGAAATCAATTTCGCATAATTTTGAGGATCACGGAATCCGACAATTTTCGACAGAAAAAAGCTTAGTTCTTCCGAAAAAAGAAGAGAAGCTGGGACATTGAAAAGGAGTTTATGCGTAAGAATAGTTATTCTAGATGCTAGAGAATTCAGATTTTCAAGCGGTTTCAAAAGCGGCTTCCAATTGTGAGGAAGGGGGAAGGAGCCGGCCGTGGCCATCCTACTAAATAGCAAAAGAAGTGAAACATAGCTTACAGCGAAATGATGGTGACTGATAGCCATGGTTTTACACAAGGGGAAGATAGTTTTCGATAGAGAGTTTAAGCAATTACCTGCTATAAAAATGACATGAGAAAGTAAACTAAGTAACACAAGGTGAGGCGAACTTGAATTGCCATTTTATGCGGGAAGGAGGCAAAATCATTTAAACAACTTACAAAGGTGGCGTAGTTGTTTACGATGAGACATCGTTTCGGCAAGTGTTTTTCAAATATATCGAGATCGAAAACATGAGCGTTCTCTTTTTCAGAAATGGGATTTATGTCAGCTGTAACAAAATGGCATTGCGATTTGGTTTGAAGACTGGGTTGTTGGATTTCACCAGTAATAACCCAACCAAAATCGGTGTCTCTGGCGACCACGTTTGAAGATAACTTGCGAACCTGTTTACGAAGGCAATTCCAAAAAACATTGGCACTGAAAAGTACATCAATGGGACCTTGAGCATTAAACTGAGGATCAGCTAACCTTCAGTGCGAAGGAATATTTAAACCGGAAGTATTAATAGAGCTGCTAGGAGTGTCCTTGCCAATACTGGTAAGAATGAGACAGTTTAAGTTAAGATTGATGTTTCTTTGGCAAATGTCTCTGATTTTCAATTTTGAAGACTGCAAGGCTTGAGTTTTCAAATTGTCAATGCCGGATACATTGATGGGAGTAGGCGATGACGAAAGATCTAGTTTTTTAATTAACGATCGCGAAACAAAGTTGTGAGTTGAAGCGGAATCGAGAAGACCGCGGGTTCGAAACCAATTTCCAAATTTATCTTGGATTTCGAATTGTACACTGGACAAAAAGACTTGCGCACTGTGAGAAGTTTCGGCGTTAGAAATGCAGGAAGAAGCATTAGTTTGTTCGGAGCTGCTCTGCATGGAGTTTCAAGAAGCGGGTACTGGTGACCTCGATTTATCATGAACGTGCAATAAAGAATGGTGCGGTTTTTTGCAATGGAAACAGAGGTTGGAAGACGTACAGTTTGAAGAAGAATGCTTAGGTGACAAGCAGTTGAAGCAATGTTTACTATTGAAGACAAACTTCCTTCGGTCTTCGACAGACAATTCTTTAAAGGATTTGCACAAGTACAAAGTGTGCAACTTTTTGCAGAGCATGCATTTTAAAAATTTGTTGAGCGGCCTGATATGTCCTCTTGGATGGATGAAAGAAGCAGAACGGGTTTGCTTGTTCTCGACAGATGGGGGCTGATGACCATTTGAAGAGACAAGTTTTTTCTAAAAAATGCGACACTTATGACTCGTTTCGACATTTTCGCACTGAAATGAGAGTGCTGTAAGGACTTGGCACCGGCTGTTGAGAAAAGAGATGAGCTGTTCAAACGAATGTTCCTCGTTGCGAGTGAGTTCGATCTCCCAAGCCTTTAATGTCGAAAAATCGAATCTTGATGTAGCTAGATGAATCAGAATAGTGTCCCAAGTTTGGACTGGTTGCTTGAGTTGATATAACGCTCTCACGTGCAATTGAATAGAGTCTAACAGGTCTCTTAAAGAGGTGACGTCATTAGGTTTGACGACTGGCAGGTTGAACAGACAGCGGATGTGGCGAGCAACACTCAAACGTAAATTGACATATCTCTCTTTAAGGAGATTAAAGGCGATGCGGTAGTTATCTGCGCTTAAAGGCAGTGACTGAACCAAGGCCAAGGCCTCGCCTTCCAAGGACGCACGCAGGAAATAGAACTTATGAATGTCGACAACGTCTGAGTTTTCATGAATAAGGGAGCAGTAGAGTTCATAAAAGGAATACCATTCACCTTCCTGGCCTGAGAAGTGAGGTAGGCTTATCTTTGGAAGTAACGGTTTCGGTTTATCCTTGTGAACTGAAACGGGTGCGAACTGGGCCGGATTGATGACCCTAGTGTCCGGTTCTGAGATACTGCGGATCAGTTGGTGGGCCTTGGCAATCCCTTCAAAGTACAAGGGTTCGACCTCGTCCCGATCCGATTGAAGTTCTGGGCAAGCGGATTCAATCTCGGTTTGAGTTTGATCGTAATAATCATAGGACCGTTCGTACAACTTAAGGCGTTGTGTCAAGATGTCTAGATCACACTCGGCGGGATTTATTTTGTTGATGAAATTTCTGAATCTGGTGAGTTGCCCTTTATAGGAAGAACGTCTGGCAATGAGAGTTTCATCCTTTTCAGTAGGAGCCATGTCAAAGAAAAAAGATTAAACTGTAACTCACGAAACTGTGGAACCTTGGAAATGCTGTCAAGCTGGCAGCAGCCAATAAGTTGAAAGAAGGGGACAAACCACGGGAGACAGGAGCGGCCTCTTTCCCCTTCACAGGCTTTGCATGATGTAGTTATAGCTGAAAGATTCAAAGCAGATATTAATAATTTGTAAGGTATTGTCAAATGACACTTGACAAAGAATAGAAATAGCAAATGGACTCTCCCGGGTTTCTGGTACCAAATTTTGGGTAGATTATTGGCTGAGGAATAACCTAACCACCAAGGGAAGATGATAAAGAAAAGGAGGTGGGTTTCGGACTGGAGAAAAAGGATAGAAAAATAGGAGGAGAGCCCCTCAAAAGTTATGAATTTAACTTTAAATGCACTTAGAGGCGGTTGCCACTGCAAATCCGTTCTCTGATACCTAAAGTGGGTAAGGACCTGGTCGAAGCTGACGCGAACCGCAGCTGGGACTTGGGCGGTTTGCCAGAGAGTGGCTTTAGTGTATTCCCTCTCAAGCATGCATATGCCTACTATGGGGAAGGGTGATGGTCTGACAAGACAAATAGTAACAGATTTATTGCGTATTAACGAGGGCATGAACCTGGGAAGAGTTAGGGAAGACAGGATCCTACCTAATTGTTAAACCAGAGAAATGACGAATCAAAAAAAGAAAGTTTAGGTTTATTTAACAATTCAAAGGAAGTTGATAAATTTAACAAATATATATTTTCAATTTGATTAACAATTTTGGGGTCACAGACCTCAGAAAACACTAAACGTTTGCGCCAGGCAATTAATAATTTATTAGGTTTCAAACCTTTATAAAATCCTAGCAAGGATTTAAAATAGCGAAGATAAAAATTCAAAATTTAAAGACAATTAAGGTGATTAAAGTTTAACAATAAATAGAGTACAAGGTGTGTACTAAAAGAAATCTCTGCGTACCTATCTTAGAAAAAGTTACAACTTCAAAATAACAAAGAAAGAGAACAGGTAGAATGAAAGAGAAGTTCCTATAACTTCTTATATTTATGCAGAATTACTTTTATGATAGCTATGCAAAATAGAGCAGGTCACTTACTGTGAAACCTGAAGAGAAAGTCAAAAGGAAGGTTCTAGACTTCCTATGTTCAAGTAGGAATCACGAGACAAATGGGGCAGTTTCCCTTTCGTTAGACCTAGAAATAACTCACTCATGAGTTGAAAGAATTGTTTTCCCTGATTATAAGGGAGAAACAAAGTAAGCTGGAACCGTGTATAAAACACGTGGTTATGCAGAAATTAATTGATGATAAACAAGCAAGATGGAAGGGCACTTCGTTAGAGTGACACCTCATTGAAAATGATCTAGAGTAACAATTTTATTAATATGGTGTGTTAGTAGAAGGTTTAGGAAAGATCTATTGGGATTTAGGATAAATGTTCATGGCCTTATTTAAGGTAAACGGACGATCGCGACGCGGTAGAAAAGTTGAACAAGCACTAGTTTTCACTATAGTCTGTTAAATGGATGAAAAGTTCACTGTAGTAACACGAAAGTTTATGGCAAAGAAATTTATTGCAATGATGAAAAAGGACTGGTAGCACTAGATAGGCGAAAGTCTATTGCTTGAGAATGTTGTGTATTACAATTAAATGCGCCATAGAACATTCCAACGGTGGAAGAAAATTAGCTATTGAGCTTTAATTCAGAAGGAAGATTCTTCAATTTTCAATAGTATTCTCACAAGTGAGTGAAAAATACATGACGGCAAGACTTGTAGATAAAGTACAGGATCTGGAAGGTTCCAGAACGATCCTAATAGAAGAATGGGGCCAAAGTTAATCCAGCGGAGGAACTAGCTTGGTATTTTATAGACAGTGGGTATTAGATAATATCCCACGTGGTGAGAAGATTTCTCAGTTAAATAGCTTAAGAAAAGCTACTTTCTATTAAGGTTGGCTTAGACAGACAAAAGCCCAACATAGCAAATCCCGCGAAGGATGATTTTTGCCCCAAATAAGTAATCTCACACTGCCTATAAAATGATCATTGAAAGTATGTAGAATTAAAACCGATGAAGATGAGGTTAAAACCTTAAGTCTGTACTTATCTTTGTTGCATGGCGAAGGTGAAGTTCCCTTTGACGGATACCTAATGTGCCAACATGGCGTAGAATGTAGAGAGTGCCTCTTGGTTTGAGGAGACTGGCTCTGGTTGAGCCTTGACTGACCAAGTCAACTGCCGACTTAAAAGTGAGACCCACTCAGCGAAGCGCGTAGGGTCCAAGGAAGGGAAAAGAGTGGGGGTAGGAGACAAAAGGAATACATATAAGCATGACCAATATTGTAAACTTAAATTCTCTTGAGGAAATGGTCTTCAAAGAGTTGATAGCAGGCGATACTAGCACAGCCTGGTGGGTGAAAGAGTAGATGAAGTTCTCTTGATCACGGAGATAATAGCTGGCGATGGCAACGAGAACTGGTGGCCAGATGGATAAGGAAGTCCTTTTGCACCAGGAAGAATTGAGGAGCTTCTGAGATTCGCTGCTAGATGACGCTAGGTGGGTCATGGAAGATATATATCTAGAACAGACTCACAAAGAACATAAGAGACATGACCAACAAAGAGAAAATAGAAGATCACTGTTGGTGTTTGATAAAAAAGGAAGAAATGAACAAGAAAAGAGCATTAAAATTTATATTCTCTCGTACCGTGTATTCCAAGAATACACCACAAGTACAGGAGCTAGACTGTGGTCTAGTTGGAATGGAAACTTGCCTTGGTTGGGTAGTAATGGGAACCTTATCCAAAGAAAATAAACATGTTTCTAATGTTGTTCTCAGGTCATCAGTCACAGTACGGATCTGTCCGACCTCTGGAAACTGGAAGTGCTTGGCATAACAGACTCCAGTGAGAAAAAATCAAAAGAAGAAATAGAGTGTGACGCAATGAACCACGTCAAGGAAACGATTAGGAGGAACACAGAGGGAAGATATGAAGTTTCATTACCATGGGCCGAAGAAAAAGAAGAGCTAAGAAATAACAACGACGTTGCAGAAAAGAGACTAACCTCAATGACAGCAAAGCTCATGAATGAAAATAGATTTCAAGAATATGATCCACTTCCTAATGAATGGGTAAAAGAAGGCCTCTTGGAGGAAGTGTGTGGAGGCGAGAGAGAGAGAGAAGAATGGCTAGTTCCTACCACGCAGAGGCGTATTTAAGGACAACGCAATAACGAAACTTAGACCTGTTTTTGATGCTTCAAGTAAGAAAAATGGGTACCGTACTCTTCCTCTTAATACCTGTTTAAACAAAGGCCCAAACTTATTAGAGCTCATACCTTTTGTTTTGATGAGGTTTGGAAATAAACCAGTAGCTGTGATCTGACTGATCTCTGACATACGAAGATCTTTCCTACAGATATCAATGAGCGAGGGTGATCGGGAATTCCTGAAATTCCTATGGTGGGAAGATTATTCCCAAAACAAATTGAAGATATTTCGTCATAGACGCGTTGTTTTTGGTGAAAATTGTAGCCCGTTCATTCTCAGTGCTGTCTTCAATCGCCACTTGGATGACTTTCAGAAAGAGTTTGAAGGGACAATTAATAGGCTGAAGAGCTGAATTTTATGTGGATAACTGCGTTACTTCCTTGGACGCTCGAGACGACCTGAAGAGATTTGTAGAAGAGGCCTCCAGAATTATGGCAGCTGCAAATTTTGACAAGCGAGGCTGGGAAAGCAACATGACCCTGTAACCCCCGTACACGAGCTGGCTTGGAATAGGAATGAAGATACGCTATTTTGCACCAGGAATAAACACAAGGTCTTAAATGAACCTAAAGGGGCATGGTGGCTCAATGACCCACTAGATAGGCAGGCCATAAGGCTTCCCCTCCACTTTGGTCGCTACGTCACACATGTAGCCGGACGCTTCATTCTCGCCACATCACCAGTGACTTGTAGGCTGAGCTGAACCTCTCAGCAATGACGCATTTAATGGTATTTAATGATTGAAACGTGTTTGAACATAGTGAATTATGCCACACATGTGGCCGGACGCTTGACTTCTCGCCAGTGACTTGTAGGCTGAGCTGAACCTCGCGGCAATGACGCATTTAATGGTTGAAACGTGCGTGAATATAGTAAATTATGCCCACGTCGTGTTGAGTACCTGGTTGTAGAAGCAACTACAGTTCAAACCAACCTAATATTTCAGTGTTTGAATTCCCTACTGACTTGGTTCGGAAACAAAAGTGGATCTTAGCCATCCATAGATCCGAATTTGTCCCTTCGGTAAGCTCTGTTGTGTGCATGAAACACTTCCACGAAAGGTTCATAATTAGAGAGGATTTTGTTAAAAGACCCTATGGGTCCATTTTAACTGTAAAACGTGATCATTTGAAACTCGCAAACGATGCTATTCCTACTAAGTTTGAAAATGTGCCAGCCTATCTGTCAAAAAATCTTCCAACACCGAGGAAAACTCCTATTCAAAGACAAAAAGGAAATTGAAAAACGGGAAGAAGAAAGAAAAAGAGCTGATGAAGAAGATGATAGAATCAAGGACTTCGAGGACGTTATGGGTAATTTGAGTATTAAATGCAAATTAGATTTTGACAACGTTTTTGTCAATTTTGACAGCCAAAGACTCTGTATTTTCAAAATTTATATGACTGAGGAAACTGTTCCGAAAATTGGTACTTCCTTAACATTAAACGAGACTCTTGATTTTAAAGCCGTAAAGCATGATATTGTGATCAAGGGTAACCCTATACGTCCATTAGGTGACAGAGGCAAGATGTTAAAATGGTCGAATTTGAGAAGTATTTGTACCTTCCTGTTTAGTCCTGCTTGTAACTCTAAAGTGACTGTCCACAACAAAATAGAAACTGTGAACAAAATAATCGTCGAAATTAAAAGTGAAGTTGATGACTTTGTAATTACTGATAAAATAGAATTTTGCAAGGAACAGTTAAACTTAGCCTTTGCAAATAAAGTGGCTTACTCCTGTATACTCATAACATGGTTCGCTTCAATATTTTTCGGATTCCTTGGGGCATATAAGAAGATAAGACAGTCAACGTTCCTTGCAATGCCTCACCCTGTGTATTTACAGTCTCTTACTGCAAAACTAGGCACGGGAAATTCGGGTATACACGATTCGCATTGGAATTACTTGAAAAAGAAACTAAAATTGTTAAGTGAACATGAAAGATTTTGTAACTTGTTGCTGGATGAAGTCTATGTAAAACCTGAGCTTAACCATAAAGGTGGAAAGGTATAGGGAGTTGCTCTTAGTAGTAAAAGTGGAGAAAATAACACTACATTAGCAACAACTGTACAAAGTTTTATATTGTCATCCATTCTTAAAATAAATAAAGACGTTGTTGGTTTGTTTCCGTGTAAGAACCTAACGTCACATTTCTTAGAAGAACTAACTTTGCAAGTCCTTAAAGTATTAACAGATATAGGTTATAAGGTAGTATGCATAATGTCAGATAATAACAGTGTTAACAGGAAAATGTTTGAAAAGCTATGCAAAGGCAATTTACAAACCACTTTTCAAAACCCATTTAACGAAACACAAAAGATTTTTGTAATGTTTGATTATGTTCATTTATTTAAAAGCTTAAGAAATAACTGGCTTAACCAAGCTGATAACTTACAAACTTGTGTGTTTCCTGACTTTGACAACCCTGAGTCAGACAAAAAATGTTTTGCTAGTGTTGGTCACCTTAAACAGCTGCATAGAGGAGAAGAGAATAACGTAGTTAAACTTTATCCTGCCCTAAACCAAAACGTTTTGTACCCAACGTCTTTAGAGCGACACAATGTAAACCTTGGTTCTAAACTATTCGACGAGAAAAATGTCGCCGCTTTAAAACACTTCGACAAAATAAAAAAATACAAATGATTTTAAAAGCACAGCTGTATTTTTAGAAATAATTCTTCAGTGGTGGAAGATTGTTAATGTTAAGCATGCTTTCAAAGGCGATAGATTTAACGACCCTCATTGTAACGCAATATTTTCAGTTCATGATGACAATGTTTTATTTCTGCGCAAGTTTTTAACCTGGTTAATTAGGTGGGATAATCTGCACGTTCAAGGGGAAATCAGACCCAAAAAAGAGACTCGTCATGGAAAACTTACTAATGAAACTCAAACAGCTTTAGTTCACACTGTAAAAACTATTTTGGAGTTGGTACATTTCTTGAAAACAAGTTTAGAATTCAAGTATATATTGTTAGGAAAATTTCAGACTGATTAATTAGAAGCAAGATTTGGGCAGTATAGGCAAATGAGTGGTGTCTGCTACCATATTTCAGGGCAACAAGTCCTTGAGTCAGAACGAAAATTAAAATCCCTAATAAAAGCATACTCTGCTAAACACGCAGATATCCCTGTTAGTGATATTTCATTAAGTAAGTATGTGGATCGCAAGAGCTCAGATTGTAATAGCTCCAAAACTACAGAAATTTCACATTTTGAAAGTGTGTAGGTTGAGTTTAATGATGTTATTGTATCTGAGAACATTTTGGTAGGACTAGTTTATATTGGAGGATATATTTGTAAAATAATTATGAAGAACTGTACATGTAGAAGTTGTCAAGATGTGTTAAAGCCAGAAGAAAATTATTATTTCAACGTAATCGACAGGGGAGCTTTGAAGTATCCATCAGATTTTATTGTTAACATTTTGATCACACAATTTAAATTATTGAATATACTTATAAGTGATAAGTATGAATCGATGTTTTTACAATGCGACTCTCAAAGAAACATTCTGATTTTGATTGTCAACAATGTTCTGGAGAATGAAAATATGGTGTTTGAAACATGCAGTGATTGCGGAAGTAGTTTTAAAAATGTTGTTGACATATGTATAGGCATATTTTGTAATATATTAATAAATAACTATAGAAAAGTTATCAAAGACAAAGTCATGGCTAAGAAGAAGAAATCCTCAAGTAAGGACACCCATAAATCGCCAAAGAAAAGAAGAATTGATAAATTGAAACCTTAGGGATTGTTAGATAAGTTTTAAGCAGAACCCTAATTTTTAAAGAAGGTTCCAGCCTATTATTGTGAATTGCTATCATGTATTTGCCTAGACACATTAAAACTATTTTATAGGTATTATGGGTTTTAATCTTGTACATGAAACTGTGTTCCGTTACAAATGACATTTGTCAGCTCAAATTTACGTAAGGAAATGTCAATTGGAGGTAATATTGGTACATAAACTGCCCTGCCACTTTTCCCCCCGCATAAAACTCGCGTAGTACACAAGCCTAAATACAACTACAATTGAAGGTTTGTTCAAATACATCGATAAGCTTCAATAAATGAAGAATACCATGGTGACAGTGAGAGTGGGCCGTACACTGTCGTGCTGAACGTGGGCCACTTCTATGACGTCACGGCCGGAAACTTGTGGCCTGTCATCTAGTGCGGCATTGGGTTGCGCAGCGGTCAAGTTGTTGGTCTCTCACCGAGGTGAACCGGGTTCGATTCCCGGTCAATGCATGTGAGATTTTCGAAGTGAAATGCCATGTCTTGTGGTTCGGATTGTACGTAAAAAGGAGGTCCCATGGCTCATGATCGCATGATTAACGGTCACGTAAAACTAAAAGCTTCCTTCCTTTTTAAATGAACCTGTGACGAGACGGAGTGTATTTGACACTATTGGTTTCACTTGCCCTGTTACGTTGCTGCCGGAGGTTTTGCTACAAGAGAGTTGGGAGCGAGAAATAAGCTGTGATGCAGAGGTATCTCATGAAACTAAAGGGAATTTCCTTGAATGGACTGAGCAATTGCCCCTACTTGAAACTGTCAAAGTTCCTCGGCGTTTTACTTCAGCGGATTGTAATGTGTCATATTCTCCCCACCTTCAGCGATGCCAGCAAATCAGCGTATGCTGCAGCTGTTTTATTTAGAAGTCAACACCACGAGGACATAAGTGTACAGTTGCTATTTGCCAAGGCAAGAGTTGCACCACTCAAGCAAACCACCATACCAAGACTCGATCTTATGGCATGTTGTATTGGTGTTTGAATGTTAACCACAGTATTTTTGGACAGATTCTACCACCGCCTTAAGTTGGATCAAAAAAGGTGAGAAGTGGGGGATCTTTGTACGAAACAGGGTAAATGAGATCTTGACTTACTCACAAAAAGAAGAGTGGAATCATGTACCAGGAAGAATCACTCCAGCAGATTTACCTTCACGATAATGCAACGTTGATGAGCTAATGGAGTCCAAATGGTGAGAAGGCCCCGCCTGGTTGAAGCTGTATCAATATAATCCTGGCCATGCAACGAAGAAGTAGTCGATGAAGAGGAGATACGTATGGAGAACCAGCGTAGCCTCTTCAATGGAGCCTCAGTGGTATCTCAGGTATTTCTCTTCATAGACGAAGATGCGGATGTCACAGCCATGCCAGAGGAAGCCTTTGGAGGAGACATAGGGCAGTGGTAACAAAACTAAAAGTAGGAAAGCATATTACCAGAAAAAAGAGAAAGAAAGATTAAGGTCTGGAGACTAAAGGAAAAGGAGGTTCCAGAAGAGTTTAAGAAAGAATTGCAAGAACAGATACTAATGACGGATATTATCCATATGGAACAAAAATGGGAAATTTTAAGAGTGCATTTGTAAACAGTGCAGAGAAAATACGTGGAAGAACATCAGGAAAGGTACGGGAAAAGGCGACAAATTGGTGGAATGATAGAGTGAAAGAAAAGGTAAGAGAGAAGAAGAAAACTTGGAAGGAATGGAAAACAAAAAAGACTGAAGAAAGTAGAACAAAATATATAGAAGCAAACAGAGATTGCAAGAAAGTAATTGCAGAGGAAAAGAAGAAAAGCTGGGAAGAATTCACCCAGGAAATAAGGGAGGATTTAAATTGTGGAAAAAATTGCTATTTTGAATTATAAAAAGTAGAAGGAATGAAAAGGTGAACACTGGGTTCGTGAAAAACAAAGAAGGTGAAATATTGACAAAACCAGAAGAGATAACGGACAGATGGAAAGAATATTTCAGCGAGCTGTTGAAGGTGAGACGCCAGGCATGCGGAGAAGTTACGCAAACAGCAAAAACGGTGGAGGAAAAAATAGAAGAAGAACCATACATTACTATGGCAGAAGTGGAATGGACAGTTAAGAAGATGAAGATGGGGAAAGCTGTGGGAATCGACAATGTGGCAACAGAAATGATCAAGGCGGCAGGACCAATGGGACTGCAGTGGATATACAGACTTCTCAGGAGTGTGTGGAGAGAGGAGAAGGTTCCTGAAGACTGGAAAAAGGGAATAATATTGCAAATATTCAAGAAAGGAGACAGGAAGGTGTGTGGTAACTACCGAGGAATCACCATCATCTCGCATGTTGCCAAAGTAATGGAACGAATCCTAGAAAAAGGAATTAGAGTAAAGGAAAAGGAAGGAAGCTTGTTGTTTTACGTGACCGTTAATTTTGTGATCATGAGAATTTTTACGTGGAATCCGAACCACAGGACATGGCATTTCACTGCGAAAATCTCACATGCATTGACCGGGAATCGAACCCGGTCCACCTTGGTGAGAGGCGAATTAGAGTGACGGTAGAAAGCCAAATAGAGGAGCAGTTTGGATTTAGGGGGAACAGGTCAACAGTGGAATCCATTTTCATTCTGTGACAACATTGAAAAGAGTTGGGAATATGGGAAGGATATGGTAATGACTTTTATTGATCTAGAAGAGGCATCCCTAGAACAAAAGTTTGGGAAAGCTTAACAAATAGGGGGATATGCAATGAGCTGAGAGACATGATAAAAGGAATGTGCATGGATTGCTACAGCAGTGTGAAGACTAGAGACGGGACAACGGATTGGTTTAAAACCATAACAAAAATGGACTAAAGCAAGGAAGTGTGTTGTCACCATTATTGCTCGTAATGGTGATGGATGACATCATGAAGGCAGCAATGAAGGAATATAGTAGGGCCAAGATGAAGGTAATGTTGTTGGCAGACGATGTTGTGATCTGGGGCGAGGAAGAGATGGAGGTACTACAACAGTTAGACGCTATAAATGAAAAGATTGAGCAATGGGCATTGAAGATAAATGTGGAGAAGAATAAAAGAGTGGTGATGAGTAGAGGTAAGAAGAAGGAAAAGGAATAATCAAAGTCGGAGATAAGGAATTGGAAGTGGTGAAACACTTCAAATACTTGGGAAGTGAACTGATTGAAGATGGAAGACTAGATTTGGAAATTAGCAGATGACTACAACTCGGGAGTGCTTTCTACCAACAGGTACGGGGACTAGTATGGAACAAGGATATACCAATTAAGGCTAATGAAGTTATGTACAAAGCATATTATGTTCCTATAATAACATATGCAGCAGAAACTTGGTCAATGACTAAGAGGGATGAGAGTAGAGTACAGGGAGCTGAGATGAGATTCCTGGAAGTATGATCCAGAAAACTAGGAAAGACAGAGTGAGAAATGAAGATATACGGAACGAACTGGGAGCACAGAAACCAAATGACAAACTGGAACAAAACAGATTGAGATGGTTTGGACATGTCAAACGGATGAATGAAGTAAGTCTACCAAGACGAGCACTGCAACGACGGATGACAGGGAAGAGAGGAAGAGGAAGACCAAGAATGCGTTGGATGGACTCGCTGAAGAATAGCATTGGAACACCGTGTCAGAAGAGGAATGGTGGAACGACAGATCAAAGTGGAGAGAAACCATATTTGCCCCCACCCAGTGTCAGCTGGAAAAGGGGAAATGAAGATGATGATGAGACAAAGATGCGGAGATTCGCTGACATCACAAGAAAGATGCCATTGGAAAGAGTCAAGGGGGAGATAACAGTTGGCGAGATGCAAGTGTCGGAGCGACTACTTGTTAGACTTGTGCAAGACGAAGTCTTCCCTGAAGAAAGAAATTCCCTTTTGAAGTCACTATGTACCTTCAAAGACGCAGAGTGGTTTGTACGAGTGAACACCAAGAAAGTGGAGATAAAAGACAGCGAAGATTTTCGATGCCCAATGGTTCTACCACGCAAGCATGGATTGGTTCAACTCATAATACATGGAGAACATATGAAGATTCTACATGTTGGCACTCACATTTTACTTTTTCAATTGAGGGAACAATTTAGGATACTAGGTGGAAGAAGGAGTATTCTGAGTGTAATATTAAGATGTGTGAAGTGCTTAGAGGTACGCCCAGAAACGTTACCAGAGGATAGGATCAAGGATGCAGCTGTCGTTGAAGTGACGGGAATAGACCTTACTCTACCCTTGATACTAAAAGGAGGACAACAAGTTTGGATAGTAATATTTGCTTGTGCTGTATACAGAGAAATACACTTAGAGTCGTGCAGCAACCTCACGACAAATGGATTCTTGTTGTCCATTCGGAGGTTCATTGTATGTAGAGGATGAGCAAAGGTGGTGTACAGTGACAACGGCACAAACTTCACGAGCACCGATAATTTATTTGGAACTATCGATTGGAAACAGATAGAGACAGAGTCTACAATGCAGCGAATTCAGTGGAAGTTTAACCCCCGAATGGCTGCCTGGTGGGTCGGCATGGTCAAGCGACGAAGAGAATTCTGCGACGGGTACTGGGGAAAACTTAAATCAATTACGAAGAGATGTCGACTCTGCTATGTGACTGTTAGGCCTTGATCAATTCTCGTCCAATCACGTATTTGCCTGAGAATCACGATGATCTCATCCCTCTCACATCTGAAATGTTTCTGCAAGATGGCATTGGCGTTGGAACTCCTGATCTGGATCAATTGGATTTAGTGAATTCATCTAAGAGATTTCGCTATATGCAGCAACTGCAAAATGACTTACGGAAATGATTTAGGGATGAGTACTTGTGTCAATTAATTCAGAGACCTAAGAAATCTCCATCACAATTGTGAAGGTAGGGAATGTGGTTCTTATTGGATCTGATGGGAAGAAGAGGATCGAGTGGCCAATGGCACGAGTGATGGACGTGTATCCTGGAAAACATGGTGTTGGAAGAGTTGCAAGACTGAAGACCATTTCTGGTTAATTAATTCGACCAATGCTCTGCATTAGAGACTGTTGACACTGCTGAAAAGAAGAAAGATCTATCTTGGGAACTGAGTGCTCCTGAGAATGCTGATTCTCCATCTCCGGGACTGGCTACTTCGGATACTAATACTACCAATCGTCCAGACATTCCCACAAGGATAGTAGCAACCAGGAGTGGAAAACGGATTACAATTCCAAAAAAACTTTGTTTGTGATTTGTTATCGTACTTTTCAGAAAGTGGGATTTTGTAAATATAAGATTCATTATCCCCCATCAAAAGTGGGGAGGATGTGGAGAACTCCATAGTATTTTCTCCTTTTGTTTATCACTTCGCGTTATAGTAGCTCGAAGTGCTCTATCTTAAATAATGTTCTTTTGGTTGCCTATACTGTGTGTTTGCTTAGTATCTTTGAAAGCGCTATTGTATGAAAACGTCGAAACTCTGGCAGCTGTGAAATCTTGTATTGAAATATGTAGCTGAGCTGGTTTGGAAATAAATACAATGTCATGTTCTACTTCGGGATATTCAGGTGGGTAAATAGAATGGTTCCCAAGAATACTATCTGCCCGAAATAATTTGTTAAATGACCCATTTGGCAGTACCTAAGCAAGGCAATGGCGGCAAGATATCTCCAAAGTCGGAAGGGGAAGGGTTCCAATCCCACCAGCAGCGTCGGCCGTCCTTCAAATGGCTTTGCTTCGTTTCCCATTTTCGATTCCTGGCAAATAGCGGAACGGTACTTTCTACTGCAATGGGCCACTGCCACTACCAACTCCTCACCCAGTTTCGTTCATCATTATTTATTTAATCTCTCATTAACCCCCCTGATAAGGTTGGACTCCTGAAGAACATCCTACAGTAGAAACCACCAGCCATATATAAAACTCGTCTCACTTCACCCCTGACCCCGTATGAACCGGAATATTGTTATGGTTTTTAATAACCATAACTTAGTTGTTGAGGTTTGGCCTGAGGGCTGAGCTGAGCCGTTTTGGAAGGACTTAACCCGGCGCCTCCAGCATTTTTGTTATGGTTTTAAATAACCATAACTACCCATCGACTTCACCATTTTTGTTATGGTTTTAACATAACAATGAGTTTGGATGATCTGGTAGGCATCTCCGGTATTTACTGAGGTTTACCCGGCGCCTATACCATTTTTGTTATGGTTTGAAATGACCAAACTGGATCTCAAAAAGGGGGTTGTTAGGGGGATCTGTGTAGGCGTCTAGGGGTGAATGAGGGTGAAGGGGTGAAGATTGACTACAGGAGGGATACTTACCTTACTTACCTTGGGGTCTTAGCACGCCTGTCACCTGTCAGTGCAGAGACATGCGGGCGTCCGTGCGATCTTCATAGCTCAGCTTGACAGCATGCGGTAGCGGTGGGCAGCGGACTTTATCTTGAGCTACGAAATAAAGGGAAGGGTCTATGCAAATGAAGTGAAATAAAAAAGAGATCCCTTGGCTGTGAAAGGAGGAGTTAATTATAATAATTAAAAGGGCTAGCGAAAGTATAGATTGGGGGGTGAAGAGGAGGATTAATGGAAGAACAATACACTCACTCACCTTACAGCGTCTACAGGTTGCCCATGATGCAGCGTCGTTGGGGCAGCCGCCCGGCGGGCGTCTGGTCTCGTAGCACTACCACACTTAGAGTTCGAATAATGAAGAGCCAAAGAAGAAGACGGGCGTGAAGGAGTCTTCTCTATTTGTGTGCTTAATTGGGTCGTCTTGGTCAGCGGTATGTACAGCTGCTGTACACAAGCTTTCGTTATTGTTGCATAAGACTGTGTTTATGAATGTGGGGCAATGATGGCTTGCCTTAAATGTAGGTCTGTAATTCTGTAGCCCCTTCTTGTGTTGCTAATAAATTATGTATAGTTGTAGTCACAACCCTTGTAATAGGGTTGGGGCTATAACAATATTATCACGCTTTTACCACAGGAAAATAGATGGCTTTTCCGTCTCCCAATATCCATGGAAACTAAAGAACGCTGCAAGACATGGAGGTACTGCCCGCGAAAATTGAATTATTTTGGGACAAAATGAAGTATTTTCCGTCCCCATGATAAAATTTTACCAGCAAATATAAATTCTGGAAGTGTGGCACAAGAGAGTCGTGTTACAAGCTCGAGTCAGTGGGAGAGCCCGATCACGTGATATATTGCACAAAAGACGCCTCTAGAAAGTTGAAATTGGCATAGCAACAGTGATATAGCCATGAAATATTATAAATATTGTTATAAATTATGCTATTGGATCCCAGCCCAGAGCCAATGAGAAGAGGTCTTATTGAAGACGGGATTAACTTCAACGACATAATTTCGTGAAATTATGCATTTAGGCCCTTAGAAGAAGATTTTCTTAATTGGTAATGAAGAGAACATTAAAAGAAAATATGTCTGATACTTTAAAAACCGCAGATCGGTTAATCTACGCAGTCATAAGCATTAGTAATCTACGCGCTAAAATGATGGTGGGAGATTGATAAGCCGCCAAAATTTCGACTTGGAGTGGGAGATCCAAGGATCTAGGTTCTTATTCCAGCAGTCTTTGAAGAGTGACGAAGTGTTTTTATTGGGTTAACGGAGATCCCAAAGCTTTGTCCGAGTGCGGCGATTGTCGACTCGTGGAGACGATAGGTTAGCAGGGTAGAACATCGGAGATTACCGCTCTAGCATTCTAAGCGAAGTTGAGAGGAATATTGAAAGTAGAATATCTCATATATATTTGAGACTAGACTTATGCCAAGTGAATATTTAGAAAGTACAGGTCGAATACTACATTCTGTTAAAAGTCGAGAGTTCTAAGTCACACCATTTCGACGAAATAAGCCTGTTAAGACAGTTTTTCAAAAGTGTTGGAAATATAAGCTGAATATAATTTTAGTTGCAACGTGAAGTTGGCGAACGCAGTTCAAGTGAACAGTAGCGGAGAACTTTAACATTGGCGCAGCAAACGAACATTATCATAATGACTATCATTATTCTTCGATTAGTTTCATTCAACATAATTAACATTGTTGAAATGATGAACTAAATAGTCATGCGCCAGAGACATATTTAATACAGAGTTAAAATACAACAATGGAGCTTCGATAGACAACGTATTGCAGAATACAGACGTAGTGTACATTTTAGTCAGTCTACGAACACTAATAAAACATCAATAAGCAATAGAAATAATTCATTCACCACCTACATGAATATTTCTTCACATTATTAATAAACAACGATGCTGTTATATTTGCGACGGAGAATGAAGATTCTTCAGAAGATGATTTCCACGATGCTAGGGTATCCCAGCAACAACAGAAGAATTTGCCAGAAGGATGTCGTTCGAACCCAGACGGAGGTTAGTGAATTCCGAAGAGGGAACGTTTTCCTATCTCTGAGGTCGCAGGTCCGAGGTTCGAATGGAGATCCATCTCAGTATCTTGAACTGAGGAAACACCTAAAGTATTGTGTAAATACTTACCCAGATCTTCAAGATATCGTCCAAATTAAGGTAGCCGTGTCTTTAACTTATAGTATAGAGCTTGATTAGTGACATTCTGAGCCGACGTTCTTACTCGAAATTTTCACATTTTATGTATTTCAGTATACGCATGTATTGTATTACACTTCAGATGTGTGTTAAGATTTTTATGCTTCAAGATTGTTAGAGATGAGCCCCTTTCATCTTTTTTTCAATTTTATTCTGCGGATCAGTTGTTGAACTGACATTAAAACTTTTGTTTGAGGAATCATATTGCCTCATAGAAGACGAGTCGTTTCGACTATTGATTTTAATAATTTTATTTGAACCAAGAATTCAGACATTGTGTCATAGTTGCAAATTAAATTCTTTTGAATTTAATTTGAGCACTTTAATGTAAAAACTTCAACTTCAAGAGCAGAAGAAACATCGAATGATATTAAAACTCAGCAATGCTTCTAGGTTTTTGCCGTGTCTCGTGTGGGGTTTCGCCTAGGACACCAAGCTGGCACATCGACGGGCTCTTGGTGTCCCCACCTGGACCCCTACAGGAGTATCGAACTGCGCGATACCTCCCTTTTATATAGAGTGCAACTGCACTCCTTGACTGCGAGAACCAAAAGCTCAAGCAGCCCCAACCTCCCTATGAAGAATTGCTAAGTTTTAATTCACCGGCCGTGAAAGCCAATATACCATCGAATGATATTGTCATATCATTATTGTACATAAACTTTCGGCGATCTAGGAAATACTAGTCTTGTGATAAGACCGAAGTCTTAATCCCTATAGACATTCTTTGTGTAGAGTGAAAAAACATTACGACATTGACAAACCTTTTCACTATTTGTAAAGCTGAGAGCTTTGTTCATTTAATATGTTAGAGGAAATATCTTTTGATAGAAGACTATTCAAATCTTTGGCTAGGAATTCAAAGCTTCTTTATCCCGGCCAAGATTGAATGCTATTTGACACTATAAATAACGTGTGTGTTATTTTACACTATTTGTGTAATATCAAGTCATAATGTAGACCTGATATTGCAACGACATGCAATTTAAAGCTTGATAAGCGAGGTGAAACAGAAATATTAATTTTATTACATGTATTTGTGACAGACGAGTTAACAGTTAATTATTTTTTGTGTAGTAAACTTTAGGAGGTCAATCACGACAGTCTAATATCGTTCATTATTATTGGAAGTTTCATTTGAAGACCTTAAGGATGTATAATTGTAGATCAGTAGTCATGTGTAACAACACTAAGGGCCATGCCGTCATTTGAGAGAAGTTCCTACGGAAGAAATGTTAATAACAATTAATCCGTTTTTGGTTATTGTTT
This sequence comes from Meconema thalassinum, assembly GCA_946902985.2. Taxonomy (NCBI): domain Eukaryota; kingdom Metazoa; phylum Arthropoda; class Insecta; order Orthoptera; family Tettigoniidae; genus Meconema; species Meconema thalassinum. The sequence continues at coordinate 744,205,620 of OX336389.2, forward strand.
AACATAGTGGATGATAATTGTTTATGCCATATATACTGTTATATGAGGATTTGTAGAGCTATGGAGAGCTCATGTGAAGGAAGTTCTGCATTTTAAAGGAAGTCAAAGAATTATTGTTCTTTGATAAGAAAAGGCATGGATCGTGATAAGAGTCGTTGTATACAAGAAGTCCAGTTCATGTGAAGCAACGTTTTAGCTGTGTTGACAGAAGGGTTTAAGCGGAAAGCAATTAGAGAACGATTGTCAACTCATGTCATTGATACTATTATTAAACTTTAATAAACCAGGATGTGTATAAACACGTACAGTTAACATTTGTCAGTCGACTGTATTAGATCGACAATGTAATGAAACCAATATAAGACGATGTGTGAGCAGTATATGAAAGCTAAAGAGTATTAGCAAACGTTTATGTGGAGAAACATTGTAAATAACTAATTGCAAGTTGTATAGTAACAGAGAATTCAGAATCTGGAAGGTAACGTGTTAGCAACGTTAAATATTGTCTATTATTATGAACAAATTACTTGTAAATATTTTCCGTAATGATTTAATAATTTAAATTATTTTCATTGGGATTTATTAATAGAAAGTTTTTGGAATACAGTGTTTTTCTGAGCGAATGTTTTTGTATGGATGATTGCCACCTGTTAAGAGTGACTGTTCAACCTAGTTGACCTAGAACAACTACGGAGTATTATGGACCCGTACTAACATATGCAGCTGGAGCATGGACCACTACAAAAAGAGAGGAGCGTAGAATACAAGCAGCGGAGATGAAATTCCTAAGAGGTATAGAAGGGAAGACCAGAAGAGATAAAATCAGAAACGAGGAGATAAGAAGGAGGACAGGAATCTTGAAGCTGCAGGACAGGATAGAAACAACCAAGTTAAAGTGGTATGGACATATGATGAGAATGGGAGAGGAGAGAGTGCCAAAGAAAGCTTTTCTGGAAAAGGTTTCGGGGAAGAGACCGCGCGGAAGGCCCCGAAAGAGATGGGCAGATACAGTGTGGGAGTGCGTGGAGAAGAAGGGAGGAAAACCTGAAGATGTACTTAAAGGGGGAGAGGAGTGGTGGAGAGACAGGCAACGTTGGAGGTCCTTGATTCACAACCCGACCCAGGAAGCTGGAAACGGGAAATGAAGAAGAAGAAGTCTGCAATTATTAACTCTTCCTTTTCAAATATCAAACATTTGTCTGCTACGTTTTAGTATGCTATTTCTGTACTAAAAATTGGTGTTGTTGAATTAAGACATACAATACCACGAATGTGATTTTTAAATCACCGAACCGAAACTTATACCATCCTATTGGGAAGCAAACTTACAATTTCAGCCACGGTGGCTAATACAGTAACACTGGAGCACAATCAAGTGGCAAATACCAACAATAGTAAAGATAGAGCTGCGACGCTTTCTTCACTCTCTCCAACTAAAAAAACCCACTACGGGTTTGAAGTCATCTGAGATGGGAAATGGAACTGCACGGCCTATGTAACCCTACAATATACACAGCGGTTTGACAGATCTCATGCCCAGCGTACCGGAGAGTACGGTATCGAACATCCTCGCGGTCTCAGATTCTCCTCGATGGAGTGGAGGGTTGTGGAGCATCGGACAGTTGTTTTAAAATAACTTTAAGTAGTGGCGTCATTAACTAAATAAAATAACTGTAACTGTTGTAGTAGGGAAGTACAAAGTAGAGAAATGAAATGGCTGTCCCTTACAATTTCTGCCTTTGCACAACGTTGTCATGACCTCTGAGCTCATGGGAAAGACATCTTAATTCTTATTAAGTCAACTAATGCTGGCTCAGCCACATTGTGTGTGTTGCCTTTTCTTTCCACCTCATCGTATTACGACTCTACTAATCATCGGATCTCTATCGACAGTGGTAGCTACGCTCGCTAAAGTGCAGTGTTAGTTCATGGAGCCAAGTTATCTGCTGACTCGGTAGACGCTTGGGTTCGAGCCCCACCGTCGGCCATCCTTGAAATGGTTTTCCGTGGCGGCTGGGCGTAGTTTTAAAACTTGAATATATTTCACTCATGATATACTAACACACTTAACGCGAAATTTGATGAGATAGGAGTATCATATAAAAGTCGTCGGTAGCATTGCTCATGGGAATATCATATGTAATACAGCGCGCAGCGGCCATCTTGAAATAATGGAATTTAAAAATAAATGGTAGCCCTGAATATTTTAGAAAAACAGTAACTAAAATTTGTATTAAAGTAGATTCGTGTTTAAGCTCCTAACACTTTCAAAGTTCAATTGTTGAAATACGAAAGCCAATAAGCCTCTATTCAGAACCAAGCAGTACGCCATAAGCCAAAGTATATTTTACGCGTGGTCTGTGGCTGCAATTGACCCTAAATTCGAAGCATTCAAAAGTAGAAAAGTTTCCTATTATGCCACTATACAAAACATCTAAGGAGAAATTGCTCTGCTGCCAATATACAATACAAGACGTCGTGGATAGGTAACAACGAAAAACCAATGCATCGATATTCAAGAAAACATTTTTGATGTCTGCCAGGAATATGGGGTTAGCACCCATGATTCAAGCGATTTCATGCGCATGCATTTTTTGAAAGTATATACTGTAGCTTACAGCATTGACACATATACCAATCAAAAGAGAAACTCATCAAGTTTTTTGAGTCTGCTTGCTACAAATGCTCGATGTGTCCTCCTCGCGTCACACGGAAAATAACGATACGGTAGTCTAACTCCAATCACACACTTTGGAGCATACTCTGGTCAATTTTACCTTCAGCTGCATGGATCCGATTCCTAAAATCGAGAAGATAAACTGGCATGGGTTGTACATAAACTTCTTCTATGATAAACCCCCATAAAAAAGAAATCACACATGGTCAGATCACGCGATCGGGGAGGCCAGCACATAAGATCTGTGATAGAGGCCCGTCTAATCCAACGTTCAGGGAGTTGCCTCTCGTATTCTCTTAACTAGCAGTAGTGCCCGGCTTCGCCCGGTGGATTTAATTGTTTTATTGATGATAATTAATACTACTACAGAACTGTCAAAAGATACGTAAACTAACAGAAAATAAATATTTTTAAATATTACTTTTTGTGGTGGTGGTGGTGGTGGTGGTGGTGGTGGTGGTGGTGGTGGTGGTGGTGGAGGTGTGGTGGTTGTATAGGGGGTGATAAGCAGAACAGTATATTGGACGTAACATTCAGGTAATTTTCCCGTTATGGTAATAATGAATAGGGAAACGGCTGTTTACTAACTACAGCACTGACACATGTAATTTACAAACAAATTTTAAAATATGTTTAGAAAGAGGAGTAAGTGAAATAAGATACTGCCTAGGGCCTATATCTCACTGGCTGTTAGAAATGTAGAGACCAATAGTGTCGTCCTTTGGTATTAGCGCCTTAGGAAAATAATCAGAACACTTTGGAAAACTTCGGCTGTCCCGAGCTCTTGAGGTAGAATAGTATCATTTACCGCCACATAGCTCTCAACGATAAGTTTCGGAATAAATGAAGGTAAATTTGAAAGCACCAACGCTTATTGCAGGTGATAACCTCAATGTTCTGCACCAACATCATTGCACTTATACAGAGGCATAATATGTTCATGATGATAACGGTTTTAAGGGCCCTAAGAAATCTTTTTGCACTAATCCCCCCCCCGTGACTGCAATTTATAAGCAGCGCAAGATTTAACTATTTTCGCAATTCTGTACCACAACACTGGTAGGGACGACGCCATGCAGCCCGAATTGCCAGTCAACAATGGACTTATTATAATACTCTTACAGTTACACTACTACGGACGTGAAAACTGTGCAAATCGTGCTGTGGTAAATAAGCTTAAAATTACTGGCAAATTGTTGTGTTCGAGGTTTAAAAATATAGGAACGGACTCCCATTTGTGTTCATCTTGCGCGATAAAGGTAAAAAACGCGAATGTAGTGATGACTAGGGCCAAAGCAAAGCTAGTTGAGGAAGCCGCGTGTGTACGCATCACAACTTGTGAACGCGACTGTGGTTATCAGGAGCTTAAAAATGAATTAGCGTCTAAGGATGAAATAATCAGGTTACTGAAGGAGGATGTGAGGAGACTTGTTGAAGAGAATGAACGTTTAAATATAGACCAGGGCGAAAGAAGTGAAAAGTGGACTCATGTTGTGAAACGTGGTACTGGATCAAATAGGCCAAATTTTAGGCCTAAGAACGTGGACAATAGTGTGGGTGTGCCGCTTAGGAACTCATTTGGGGGACTCCAAGAAGTAAGGGACGATAACACATCAGTGAAAAAAGTGTGCCTAAGCCTACTAAACAACAGAATAAAGTAGGTAAAGTGTTGATTTATTCGGA